>OZ010787.1:0-1426900 GCA_963932465.1 Maratus speciosus | reverse complement strand
ATTTACAAAGTCATAAGAAATAAGTTTAAAGTAGGCAAATTACAGAAAAATCATATAGAAATGAACAATATTTGATAGGAAATAAACATGCATGTGCTACTAAGTCAAAAAAATGAATAATTACCAGTTAAATAGGAAACTTTGGCGGAGCTGCAAAAAATGCGTCAAACTCAATCGAAAGCCGCTTAACATAAATGATTTTTAATTAATTATTTTGCATCAGAATATATTTTAACGAATCATTTTCATTAAATTAAATCACTGATCGACACGCCAAACATTTATAATTGAGAATGGAAAAAACAAAACTACGAGTATAAATATTTGTACAGAAATCTCTTGAAAAGTAACTATTTTAAAATATCACCATTACTTGCGTATAAATATGTTAAAGATATCCTTTAATTAATTTTAAATACATTTCAAAATTGGGTCATTCCATACAAAATGAGGAAGTCACCTGTGGCAGACATGTCACAGATTTTAAAGAAAATCATTTTGTAAGTAGATCATATCTATTTATGAGTAAATGTAAAATAATAGATTTTAGGATTGTTTATTTAAGTATTAAAATTTATATTAAAAGTGGATGCAAAATCGTGGTTTTGGCTACATGCTTGAAGTTTCAAGACCTTTTTTATTCCTTAATGAGAAAAAAAATAAATAGTAAAAAATGTGAGGATAAAATGCAATATTTCTATCATTTGTTCTACGTGAAAGAAAGCTTTTTTAAACTTTTAATTCTTTTGATATTATAGATAACAGTGTGTATTTTAAATATAAAAACTTTTATAAATGCTTTCAGTTTATTTTTTCCTCAAAAAGATTTTTAATTAAAGTAGAAAAAAAGCTCAATTGAACAGAAAATTATATATTAATACGTAAACCCACATACAGAAAATAGATGGCAGCACTAAATTTTTTCATCTTGAAATCGTGCAATATTTTAAGAAACGCGCGCGAATTAAAAAGAAAAAGCTCATGGAATGTAGTTAATATTGCTTTTTTTAACGCAATTTTGTGACGTTAGGAATCAAAAAGGCATGCTTGAAATTTTTTTTAGCAGATTATGGACTTATTGATCTTTATGTCTGTGCAATAACTGTAATGTGGGACATTTCCTTCATTATTTTTTTTACCTATCAATAAGAGGAAAAATTTCGATTTTGTCATTTTTTTAAAAGTTTCTAAATTTTTTTAAAGGTGAAGGAAATACACGGCAACTTAAAAACTTTAGTAATTCGATCTTAATATGTAAAACTACATCAGGCATTAATTTCTCAGATGTTTTTGAATTCCTTTAATTTTTATTACGTTTTTAATTTTCTCAAAATTTGCAAATTTTCAATTTTTACAGCCAATTAAAGAATAATCATGGTGTTACCAGATTATTATTGCTCAATAAATAAGAAGATAATTTTTCAGAGGTTACATTATTAAAAAATATATTCATTTCAGTTAAATAGTTTTCAAGATACAGAACTTCAAACCTGCAACTTTGGACGATTGCACACATGCCAATCTTTATCACAAGTTTTTTAAATGTGTAAAACTGCTAAAATAATTTATTTTTTGTGAAGACATATTGCAGAGCTCTATTTGAATATGAATTGACCCTGTATATCAAATTTTATTAAAATCTGTTACTATGTGGCCACGACTCTTTTTAAATTTTTGCTCATTTTACGTAGAATGACCCAATTACGATTAAAATATTCTATTTCTTTTTTTAGCATTCAATGCATAAAGAATATATGGATTATTTAAAAAAGAACTGTTTTGAAATCTCTTCAGAAGAACGGTGGATTCACTGAAACTTTTCTATCGTGTAAGTATACAATTTTTTTATTTGCTATTATGAAAAACTTTACTAATCGTAAAATGGCAGCTGCCCGGGAAAAAAAGAGAGAGCTGACCCTCTCCAAAACACGAGACTACTAGAATAATTTTTTAAATAATTTCGATTATTATACCCTGCGAGTGTTTAACAGATTAAGAAATTAATCAGGTAACAAAAATTAGAAAATCGATTAATGGGAGCTTTTCAAAACAGTTATTTAATTGTTACTATTTAATTTTGTTTTTGTAACTGTAAAAAACTACATGTTACTCAGAATTAACACCGGAGGAGAATAATCAAAGTATTATTACCACATACGTCATGCGATAAAGGACATTGATTTAATTCTATCTATATCTAGTTAACTTAAAATTATTTAAAATGTCAATAATAAACATTACTTTTATTTTTTTAAGGTGGAAATTTAATAAAGAATTACCATTTAGAATTTAGTTTAGAGACTACAACAGTATACAGTAAAACCAGAAATTGTAATTTTTTTTCACGAACTTCGAATAAATATTGCACTAACTGTTATTTTGTTTTGTTTTATTTGTCCGCCAAACTCCGAGTTTTTTTTTCTGCTCATTTTTTGCTACCTTCAAAATGCATCAATTTTACAGTAGTGTTTATTGGAAATGCTTTATATGCATAGCACTCTAAGTGTTTCGAGCGTTTTCTATTAGCGTTTCATACCAAAAATATAATTAATTTCTACCTAAACTTATGAAGAACAGATCAGTTACTATTTTCTACACGTTTCAATGCTGGCGTCAGAAAGAAATAAGAAAATGATTTATCTCCTCCGGAAGCACAATCATTTTACCTCTATATTTTTTGCTAAGGCACTGATTAAGCGATGCTCAAAGTATTTGTAAAAAATAGTCTCGCCAGAAAGTGAATGAAACAGAGCACAACAAACAACTCCTCTTTATTTATGAAAGTAAAAAGATTTCGCACAAAGAAATTATAGCTACATAGTGCCTGAAAAAATGTTAGGCTTTGCTGAAAGAGCATTAGAATTCTTTAGATAATCCAAAGAATTGCTTCACAGAAAAAAATATGAAGGCAGTGTAAAAAAGGAATATTTTAAATGATTATTTATTCCAAAACTGACAGAAGGAGGATAAGATTAGTTAATATGAAGAAAATGTTAACTCGTTTGCTGTAGCATTTTTATTTGTCTGTCACTAGAAAATCTAATTTCAGTTTTTTTTTTATTTATGCTTTGTTAGCAATTCTTTATATTGCACGTGTTTATGGATTACAAAAATGAATTAATGCATTAGTATCTTTTCTTATAAGTGCACTGCGTAATACGAAGATAATGAAATGGATTGAAAAGAGTTAGAATAACTAAAAAATACACATTATACATGAATATTTCAAAGTTTGTAAGCGACAGTTTTTTTTTTTTTTTTTTTTTTTTTTTTTTTTTTTTTTTAATTTTCAAAATGCCAATCAGTGTTTCCATCTTAGTCCTTTTTTATTCAACAAAACTACCATGGTACCAGAATTCCAGCATAGTATTATTTATTTTTAACAATCCGGAATATGAGTTTTAATTTTCCAACTGGGCAAAAAATCCCCGGGCCATTATTCGAACCAGGGATCTCTTCGCTGAAGCTGCCAAAAATCTGACAACTGAGCTATTCCGGATGAATCTGGAGGACCTAATTCACCCAGCTAATCATATTGAAGATAGAATCTGTTCTGTTACACGAATCAACTCAATAGAATAAATCGCAGGTAATGGAACACCAGAAAACGCTGGATACGTAATTACATTAGATTAATTTTAGCACAATTATTCTGACATTTTTTGCCTAGTTAGAAAATTACAACTCATATGATTTATTTATCAATCAGAATAATTTTATTAAAATTAATCAAGTATTACGGAATATCTGTCAAAAATTACTAAACAGAAAATATGGCAGAATGGTAGGTTTTTTTTTTAAATTAAAAACAGTATATGATATATCTATAATAACTTACCCCGAAAGATGATTTCATTGAAAAAACATACGGTATACTTCTAAATCGTTAAAATACGGGAAAAAATCAATCAGCTAAGACTGTTTTGTTTATGCATATCAACCGAAAATTCATACGGAATTTTGTATACCTAGCAGGGCCTTCAAACCACCAAAGTTTGGAAAAGATCTGACTCTACCACATTACTGACTCTCCTTATTATAATATTTTTTTTATTTAACGATTTTTTTTTTTTTGAGAGAAGACCTCCTTTAAAATATACTTTAATTGCGCCATGCCTAACATTTGTAGTATAGTATAACTATTTTTAAATATACAGTATAATATGTCTTAAAAATGTAAATTTTCCAATAAAAATTAACTAAACATTTATTAAGTAACTGTACATTTTCTAAATTGCATAACTAAATTTTGCTGTTATATGCAGCATTTAATATTTTGAGAAATACTTAATGGAATATATAATTCCTTATTTTGTATTAGAAAATTCTTATCCTATTAACTTTATGAGTAAACAGATTGTAATGTGCACAAGAGAAAACCCATGTATAAATATTTCAAATATTTGCCTTTGATGTATAAAGTTATTTATAAATAAGGCTTTAAAAAAGAAAAATAAAAATAAAAATAAACACTGACTCGCTTAATTTTGATAATATTTTATTAATACAACTGAAAGGACTTAGAAGTTTTCTTAAATTTTTGAAGCATCTATCAGTTTACAAAAATGTTGGGAATTGGTTTAACAATTAAATAACAAATCTTAGCAACATAATAATCATGACTTCTTTCGTTTGGTCTTTCTGAATAAATGAATAAGTGATAAATAAATTATTCTTACTATCATATATTGTGATGTGAATTATTTTAAATTGCCACTGTTTGAAAACAAATCGTGCAATCTCTTAGATTTGAAATGCCGAGTAAGACGTACCTTGATTCATGGTTCCATTCACAGGAGATGTAAACATTAATTTGCAGTGATTTGAGATTGTGTGCATTCATTTTGAATTTTTTTTTCTGATTATAAACACTTATAGTGCATGACATCAGTATTTTATTCTTATTATTTTAAAGTGAAATATGAAAAGGATCACAACCATAGTAGACCAAGTCCATTTTGGAAAAAATTGAGACAGTCCATTTAGAAGGTGCATAAAATCTGTTTTATCCACTCCTACAGTAAACCAAGTATGTGAAAATAGACTTGGTTCACTGTGGGAGTGGATAAAACAGATTTTATGCACCTTCTAAATGGACTATCTCATTTTTTTTTCAAAATGGGCTTTGTCTATTATGGTTGTGAGCCCCTCATATGATATTCATATGATTTTGGTATTACGAAAAGTTTTCAGATTGTAAAATAGCATTACAATGCGAAAATTTCTTTTTACATATTGCTGTTTTTAATCTATGAAGTGAAACTTTTTAAATATGTTCTTTATTATCAATAATAATAATTTAACTTATTATTTAAAATCATAATTCTTCATACCCAATGTTTCAGATTTATTTAAAATTTACCGAATAAACGTTGTTAAATCTAACAATGGCAAAGCATTTTATTCATCTAGTGTAGTTTATGTTGTTGTTTAATAATAAAATATAAGTACAATAGTAATAAAGTATTATACTTATAATACTTAAAATAAGTAGTACAATAATAAAATAATAATTATTATTTTCAGTGTCTTTTAAATTGGTATTTCCATTTTTTTTAATTGCAAGTAAGCATTTTCAGCGATATTTTGCTTCTGATATATTTTTAAGATTGAGTAATATCAAAACATTCAATTATAGACATTCTGTATCAGTTATTAATTTCCCTTTTAGTGGAAACGTATTTGCTACGTTTGTGATACAAGTAAGTATTGACACTAAAAAATGAAACATGATATTTAAGCATTTAATTAAAATGATGTTTATGCCTGATATGACGTTTGTGGATAAAGCTGCTTTAGTGTATTTTAAAACGTCCCTATTTACTTATATAATCTAGGATTGAATATTTTTTAAGGAGATTAATAACTACTTCAAGAACAGTACAAATGCAGTCATTTCATTTTTTTGTTTGTTTACTTCTCTGTTTTATTTCCTTGATCAGTCTCTTCCTACAAAATATATAAAATCTATTTAGCTCATATTCAGAAGATACAAAATCAACATGAATAATAAAAATTAAATATGACTTATGGTGTCGTTCCATAAATAAGCATCGTACTAATATCCACTCTTCAGCAGTAGCGGACGAAGAATTGACAGCATGATTAAGGAATATGTTAAAAAGGAAAATACATACATATTCGAGATAATATATAAAATTAGACTCCGAGTTGATGTTCATATTTAATTAGACAAAGACAAATCCCCACACATAAAAAAGAGTTTTAAGCACTCTTATGATTTAGAACGACTGAACTTGCTTAAAAAATAGATAAGTTGAAAAGCGAAGATCGTTTACCTCCCGCCCCCTTCCTCCCATTCGATATAGGGTTTTAGGTAGATTTCGTATGAAATACTACCTATTGGGATCGTTCCTATGTTGGAATTTCTGAAAAATGTTTGCAGATCTACACCAATCATGACCCCTACTACCCAAAACCACCCTCAGTAAAAAACTTTATCTATATCTCTCTCTCTCTCTCTCTATATATATATATATATATATATATCACTTTCTTCTGGACACGATAACTTTCGTAATTCTGCACCAATCTCTTCCAAACTGATACATAAAATCAATGGGCATAAAATCTCGGTCAAGTTCGTTAGTGGGCAAAATCGGACCAAGGGGATGGAAATAGGGGGGGGGGTTTGTGAAAACAGAAAACCCCCAATAACTTATTAATTTTTGTACATATCAAATCAGTTTAAAGTTTTTATTACTTCTAAAAATAGGGCCAAAAATTTATGTATCACAGATTTTTGATAAAGTTAAAAATGGGCTCAAGGGGCGAAAAAATAGGGTTTATGGGAGAAAAAAATTCATAACTTCGTCAATTCTCAAGATATCAAATCCAATTAATTTTATTATAAATCTACTTAACATTATCTACAACTTTTATATTCACAAGTTTTTGATAGGACCAATTCATAGAGCAAAATAAAATTAAAAACGAAAACAAAAAGTGGGTTTGAAGAAGAAAAAAATCCATAACTCCGTCAATTCAAAAGATATAAAATCCCCATGAATTTATCATATATCTTCTTAATATTGTCTACAATATCTATGTAGACAAGTTTTGGATAGGACCAATTCTTACAACAAAAACAAATTAAAAATACATAGCAGTTGAAAAAAAAATATCATCTTAGTAACGGTGTATTCAAATCCAAACTGCTTATTTTCTGACTCATTTTACAATTCATTTTTGCTCTCAAAGGCCTCCATTTGGTACGTTTTCTTATTCAGAAACTATATAATGTACCGTAATGGTCGATTTCTTGATAGAGACAGAATATATTTTTTAAAATGCTGTTAAAAGGGCATTTTGAACCGAATTTACCGAAGCGGATTGTGTTGGAAAAATCTTTGTATTAAGGATGCACTCAAATCCAAACTGATTATTTTCTGACTCATTTATAAATTCATTTTTGCTCTCAACGCATTTAATTGGTAGATTCGCTTATTCAGAAACTATATAACGTACCGTAATGATCGATTTTTTGATAGAGGTAGAATATATTTCAAAAAATGATGTCAAAGTGGGCATTTTGAAATGAATTCCCCGAAGCGTTTGTGTTAGAAGTGAAAAATATTGTCCTTCTGAGAAAATAATTGTTTATATATCAAGTTTTAATTAATTAAACAAAAAATAAAAACACAAGTCGCTTATAAATCTCTTCAAAAATCACGTCAGCAAGTTTCATATATTTTTTTTTAATTATTATTATTATTATTATTAAAAATGAATCTGGAATTATGCCAGAAAATTTCGAGTTGTTGAGCATGGAAAAGTATTTTTTTTTTAATACCGACTTAACATGATTCTGATAAAACCAGTTATTATATAAAAATGAAATAAAAACTTGTCAAAAGCGGCCAGATAAAATTGTTAAAGTGTATTTATCTCTAATCATGATTTAGTTTTTGTTTGTGAAATTAGTATATTTGACTTCGAAATCTACATCTGCCTGTAGGCCGGGCCGGCAGGGATTTTTTTATTTTATTTTTAAGATGCTTTCATTGTCTTACTATAATTTAGGATTTATATTTACTGCTTCTCTGATTTTTGTTTAAATATTGCTTGCATTCATTAAACAAGATCAGAAAATTAGGTTATTTAGAAAATTATAAATGCATTTCAATTACATCGATTTGAGAAGTTTTCTTTCTTTCAATATCAAGCGCCCATAACATCATCGTAGTTATTTTTATGTACGTTAATATGTAAGTTATAGTGTTAAATATGTAAAAAACTACAATGGGGTTCTGGGTGCTTCATATAATAAAACTATATTAGAATTTGCTGAATAAACTTATGATTCTGATCTTGTAAATAATTTTGCAACAAAACTTAATCAGAGAGACTATAAATATCAAACCCTAAGTTATATTAAAGCAGGCAGAACATCTTAGAAAAAAGTCCTTCCGGCTTCTACTGACAGGAAAAGGTAGCTTTAATACTCCGTGGTTTTAAAAATCCAGCTTATTTTACCCAAATGCACGAAACTGAAACTAGTAGAACCCAATTATAGAAGATTCAATACCACTTTTCGTCTATAATGAATATGAATGAGAATTTCACCAAATTTTTCAGCTATATCCAAAGAGCAATTTATGTTTGTTCGTTAAATTTGGCAAAATCTTGAAGTGTCCGCCATTTTAAAACAGCGTGCTGGAAGAAGCTAACCAATGGATTTGGTGTTAAGTTCTGTACGCATGCTCAGTAACATCAAAATCAGTTAATATATGCGACTGCTGTCCAATAACAAAAACCAGATTGTTTAAAAATATCAGCCACCCTAGAAATACAAATGGCTATATTTCAGCTATATTTTAAGATAAAGACAAAACGAAAAATTCTTCGAATTCTTGTATCAAGGTCTTACACTTGAGAGAAAAATCTTTATCAATTTCCATGTTTTTTGTTCCCTTTTTAAATTTAATTTTTCTTTTGCATTTTTTAAATGGCGCCCATTCTGAAACAAGATGGCGGATGAAGCTGGCCAACGAACATTGGTATGTACTATGTACATACGAAATCGGTTCGAAAATACGAGAGTTATAGCATGACAAAAATCAGATATATAATATATATACATATAAATCCATTATAAAAGAAAACAATATATCACTTACAAATGGGAATTGAAAAAAAAAACTGAAGTTTAATTCATTATAAAAAAAGTATCCAAAATATAAAATATGAACAATAACATACGAGTTCCTAAAGAACATAAATAAACAAGTAAATCAATAAAATTAGAAGCAAAATTAAAATTATATCTATACAATCGAACCTCGACGTTCCAACTCGACGAATCCAACCGACGTTCTAATGACCAGAAAAAATTGTCGTCATAAGCGGACTGTTGCGGTAGCCGTAGTTGAAGAAAAATCTCTATATTATAATTGCCATTGTAACGCGTCCGGGACGAACCCACGATTTTGCCAATCTCCGATAAGATGGAGCCACGTTAGGCTTAATTTTGATTTCAGATGTGTAAGAGGAAACTTATCTGCTTAAATACAAATCTTTTCTACATGAAATCCTTTCTGTTCAACATAATTTTCTTTAAAAGATTCAAAACTGATGACCGTTCAATGATTTGCGCAGTTGAAAAACAATTTCAGAAAACGAGTTCAAAACATACATTATCGCAAAATGTAAACAAGCGATAGCGAGTCATTCACTTGATTCATTGAATTGAAAAATAAACCATGGAGCTATGGCGCAAATCAAATACGGTGTTCATCTTTCGGTCACGAAACTTCCCACTCCGGATAAACAGCGCATGTGCTAAGACCGATCTCCAATGGGAGTTCCGTATATTATTCCTGTCTGTATACAGATATCGTCACGCGACGCGTATTCATTGATCTCAGCATTACTCAGATTTTGCTGTCTTCTGGGTATAATTTTTTTGGATTACACATTATTAGGTATTTTGTTAATTTATTGTTTGTTTTTTAAATCTGATTTGTTGTGATTCCATTTTTAACTTTTCTTTTGATTTACTTAGATTTAATGTGTTCTTTGTATTTTCCGCCTATTTGGAAACTTTTACCCTATTGTTATGTAGATATTACGAACCGTTCAATTTCTCTTGAAATATCTCTTAATGTTTTAATATCCAGCATCAATAATTATTTTTACAGTACCTTATGGCTTCATAGTTGAAAATTTCTGAAAAGAGCAACAGAAATAAATTTTCTGTACTTTTGTTTTGTTTACATATCGATTACGATAGAAATATTTTAATATCCAGGAGTAATTATTTTGACAGTGTACCTTATTGCTTCATACTTTAAAATTTCTCTTAAAAAATTATATGTTAAATTAAGCATGAAAAACTTAATACTTGGAAAGGCTGAGACAAATATAAATTTTTAAAGGAGATATCATATAATGAATGTTTAATCACAATGCTTTTAATTCATTTTAAGATGATTGATTTTTCGCGAAAAAGGATAAAAAAACTTAAAACTATTAGCTAGAAAAGACTACAATGTTTCTGTTGACAAATAAATGGATTTTTCAATGCTTACATTAAAGTAAATTTAAAATTCAATGTTAGGCTTACAAATTAATTAAATTGTTTATTGTGGGATTCCCATAAATCAAAAAATGTTTGAAAATAAGTTATCACCGTTTTTCCAATGTTAGCTGACAGACGATTGCAATTTATGTTAAAAACCACCAAAATAACATGCTCTATGCCCTACCATATGATACATACCAATAGATTTCTAAACAATTTCCACTTGAAAATCTGAAAAACATTAAGATTACTATATCAAAAGAAAAGTTCATGATTAATTCCCAATAAGTCAGAGTGAATAAATTTCAAAACACTTAATATGTGTAATCCTATTTTAAAAAGCTTTTTCCAAAAAGGTAGAAATTCATTCACAAAACACTGACAATAAAATTATTAGTGTTTCGGTTGGTGGAAAAACATTTAATGTATTTTATCAACGCTGTCCAACATGGCATGATTTTTTTTTGGGAGGGGGGGGGTGGGGGGGTGAGGAGAGCACAGTTTAGTCGAGGGCAAAACTTGCAATCCCATGCAAGATTTCATGGATCTTTCCCAAAATAGGAAAATGCTGCATAATAAAAAATGCTGTGTGCTCCGCCTCATTAAATTTTTCTACAGACATGTGACTCTTACCGATTTTTTCCCCCCGAGAAAGGGATTTTTATTCTTTTGCGCGATTTTGCAAAATTTTCTGAATTTCTTCGAATGATGGTAGAAAAATATTGTGAATTTTGCCAGTGAGTCACAAATTGAAATGACAAGATTTAACAATCAACCAGAACGACCAATCGACAGATTTTCCGTTTTTTTTCCAACGACTGTTTGAGGAATTTCCGTCAGTGTACATATGAACTTCACAATATTTTAAAGCAACCGATTAAAGGATTTTGAGTTTTTTCCGATGATCAACTGGCAATCTTCACGATTTTTTCTGAAGAATGAAGGAAGAATGTTGAAACTTTTTCCCCACAATTGATGAATTTTGCAGTACTTTTCTTTTTACTCTACCGATTGGGTAATATTTGAGGGTTTGTTTTATGTGACAAATTTAATGTTTCCCTCACAACCAACTGTTGATTTTTCTTTTTCCTCTGCGACTGATTGATGAATTTTGTGATTTTTTAAGCGATAGATTGACAAATTTTGCGATTTTTTTTTTTTTTTTGGCTTAACTAACTGAAGAATTTCCTGTAACCGTTTGGTGAATTTTTCGATTTTTTTTCCTTCACAAGAGTGATTTAGAAATTTCTCTACATACATTTATAATCCACAGTGATCATAGACAAAATTCATGCATTTACAAGATTTTGCTGAATATTCTGCTCCATTATTTTTTCTTTTTCTTTTTTTTTTCATTCCATTAATGCAGAACTATATAATACAGAGAACCTGACTTGAACCTGCAAAATACATTTTACTGACATGTTACTTTTCCGCGGAATTGCGCTTTTTTGGCACTGAATTTTATTATCCCGTGGATCTATGCAAATATGCATTAAAATTTGTTGACATTTTTATGGGGGGAGGGGGGGATAACAGAAGAAATACAAGAAAAACGCGAGTACCAGCTGTGCCAAATTAAGCGAATTTCTACAAAGGATCGCGGGAAAAACGCAAATTTTTTTAAGGATCGAAAAAAAAATTCAAAGGGTCGCGGAAAAAACACGATAAACGTTAAAGGATCGTGAAAAAAAGTGTGATTTTCTTTAAAGGATCACGGGAAAACATTACATTTCCAGATTAAGCTAAATAATGCTATAAAAAGTGATAAAATATCTTTATTAAGATTGACTCTCGTTTCATCGCACAAACGGCAACATTTTCAAAATTTTGAAAATGTCGCCGTTTGTGCAATGAAACGATCGTCAATCTTAATAAAGATATTTTATCACTTTTTTGTAATTTTACAAAAAATGTATTGTAAATGCTAATAGTGTGTTTATTAGAACATAAAAAACCAAACTTGCTCATCTAAACTCTTACTTGGTGGATGTCGTATACATCGCTGTTAGATGCAATAACATTTTGAAGAAAATTCTATGTTCTTACTGCTGATCCCTAGTTTCTGTGCGTACTTTTAATATTTATATGTTCAGTAATTTAAAATTCAAAAAATTGTGCACATGCTTATTCAGCCGTTGCAAAAAATACAACACACTTACCAAGATTTAATACCAAACAAATCATCAAAAAATTTTAATAGTTGCAGCAGAATTTGTTAATTATGGCGTTTTATTGCATGTTTCTTAAACTTTTGTTCTAAGAATTCTTAATTTTCTTATGTTATATTAGCGAGAAAGCCTGGTCTACCCAAATATATTGTTAAGGCTAATAATGTGTTTAATAGAACATAAATAAGCCGAAATTTGCTCATCCAAGCGCTTCGATATTGACAAGTATTTTCCTCTTTTTTTTTAAATTTTAAATGAAAAACACAATTTTTACACACCGTCCTAGGACGGGCATACTAGTATGTTTATAAAATCTTATGTAATTGTATTTTTAATTAATTAAAGATAATTTTAAATTCATAACTGTTCTTGCAGTTTTAAGCAATAAAACATTGTTATTAAAGAAAATTGAAAATAATAAAAATCAGATTTATGATTACCTGGTTTTTTTTAATTGCTAAATGAAATATAGATGAATTAAGGTTTGCTTATCCCTAGATGTGCTTCCTACAAATCTTTTTTTCAATATTTTACAATGAATTGTAATCAATATTCATTGTTTCAGAAATGGATATTAGATAATTTCTGGTCATTTCAATGCAATGCATTGCGTCGGTCATAGTCGTGTAAGCAACGCCGTGTAACCACAAAAAAGCACCGCCTGACCAGATCGAAAAAACCGCGAGTAGACTGAAACGTCTATCTGGAGCTTTAGTGGGTCATTCATAGTGTGTGGGTTTATTTATTCAGATAAAGGATTGAAGTAAAATTTCTCATTTATCTAAAAGGGTATTTTAGACACTTTTGTAAAAAGTTTGGCTAAGACATTTCTTACCGCTTAATTTGCATGCTTATAAGATGGATTATGAAAGATGGACAATTTTCCTAAACTCCGTCGGGATATCTGGAGTTGAAAATTATTCAACAACGTAAAATCCGGAGTTGATTTACATTAAAATCATATACAGAAATCGGGACTCTGAAAAACTGACGTGAAAAGCGGAGTGACGTGAAAACAGGTGTCGGGGTAACGAGGGCCGACGATATATTAATTAGTTATTTAATAAATTAGTAATTCTATGAGTTGATAAATGTGCCGCTTCAAATGGTATTTCTTACGAATAAGTATCAAATTACTACAAAAGTAGAAATCATATTGCTAATACACTTAGAAAATACGCAATTGCAATAAACTTAGCGTATAATATCAGATTGTTTAATACTAAAAATCTAGCTAATCATTTTATATATTGAAAATATATTAGATACTTTTAATAAGAAGAAATATGGTTCCAAAATGAATTTGTGAAAATTCAAAGTAAAAATTATATAAAAATAGATTTCATTCCAAATTACATGCCCATTTGCAGCAATTACTTTGAATGCTAATATAAAAGCATTATAAAACAACACAAAATATCACTTCAAATGTGAATTGAAAATCAAAAATAAAGTTTTATCCAATATAAAAAAAAACTCCAAAATCTAAAATATGGACAATAACATACGAGTTCATAACGAAGGTAATTGAATCGGTCATTTTGAAAATGTGTCAACTCTTAGGAATTGGAATCCTCTTCAAAATGACCATTAAATTACATGAAAAGATAAATCAATAAAATTAAAAGCAGGGTTAAAAAGTTGTTCTATATATTAATTAGTAATGCTATGAGTCAATAAATGTGCAGCTTTGAACGGCATATCTTACGAATAGGTATCAAATTACTAATAAAGCAGAAATCATATTGATAATACACTTAAAAAATACGCAATTGCAATAAGCTTAGCGTATAATATTTCCAAGATTGCATAATGCTGTAAGTCTAGCTATCCATTGTTATACAAGGTGTCCCAAAACTCTTTGACACATTTTAAAATTCAATATAAAATGAAGTAATTATCGTACAGGAGTGCGGTTTGGGCTAAACTGCTTCTCAGGATGAAAAATTTTCAGCAATGTATTAAAAATAATTAGTTCCAAATTTCGATCATAAATAGCGCTACTTGTGCGGATGCTTGGTTTTAATGTTTTCAAATATGCATTTTTTTCTGATTTTCACATAAAATTTGAGGTTGTGACACAGAAATGACGACTCCCAGCTAAAGAGAACAAAGTGTATGCTTCTGCAGTGGCTGAAATTGAGGTACTTAGACGAGAATCTCACATGTGATCCAGTCAACGTGAGACGTGGATTGTAGTGGAGTTCCGTTTGAATGTGGCTCGTGCTACAAAAGGTGCACTCATTGAACTATGCTAATGGATTGCACAATTTATTATTCTTTAACTGATTTTGACAAAAAAAATGATCTGTGACTGATTATCTTGCGTTCTTAATGCTTCTTTCTGATTAATTTTAGGTACAGCGCCATCTATGGGAGATGATAGGAACTAAATCTTTTATTCGCTTGAAAAAAAAACTTTTCATCGTGAGAAGCATTTTAGCCCTCCCGTACGACAATTACTTGATTTTTTATTGAATTTTAAAATGTGTGAAGGACTTTTGGGACACCCTGTATATTAAAATATATAAGATACCATTAATAATAAGAAATAAGATTTCAAAAAGAATTTCTGACAATTCAAAGTGAAAATATATAAAAATAGATTTCAATCAAAATCACATGCGCATTTGCAGCATTTGCAGCATTTAATTTGAATGCTAATATTATCAAACAACACAAGATATCACTTACAAATGTGAATTGAAAATCAAAAGTGAAATTTTACCCATTAAAAAAAATACCCAAAATATAAAATATAGAAAATAACATATACCAGTTCGTAAAGAACATAATTAAATGAACAGATATATCAATAAAATTAGAAACAGAATTAATATGATGTCGATATATTAATTAGTAATCATTTGAGTTCATAAAGGTGCAAATTCAAATGGCATTTTCTTACGAATTGGTATCAAATTACTACAAAAGTAGAAATCATATTGATAACACACTTAAAAAATGCGCAATTGCAGCAATAAACTTAGCGTATAATATTAGCGTATAACTTAGAGTATAACGAAAAAGAATTCAAAACAATTCCAAGTGAAAAAAAATTATATATATATATATATATATATAAATCAACATTTGAACGGAGGGTGATTTGGGGGTCTGGGGGTCAAGATCAGTGAAAATATACCAAAATTTTCCGGAATTGCTTTCCTCCAGACGGCTGAAATAAGTAGCTTTTTATTTTTTGTAATGAAAGCTACTTAAAAGAACAAATTATTTTGTCCTGGGGGGGGGACAAAAATAAAAGCTTATCTGCCTGCTTCTTTTTGTGTTCCAGTAGCTGCAACCATAAAATAGTGAAACATTTTTCCAACATTTGGCTATAAGGTTGAAACGTGAGTTTGTGAAATGTTGCAGATTATTCCTCAACATTTCAACAATTTATGGTTCAACATTTAAACAATTTATGGTTCAACATTTCACAAATTTATGGTTTAACGTTTTACCAATTAATGGTTCAACCTTAGCACCAAATGATGAAATAACGTTTCGCCATATTATCGTTGCAGCTACTGCAGCACCAAACAATTTGTTTAACCTTGCTCCAAATGTTTAACAGTGTATTCCCAGCTCTAGAAGGTCTGCGAGACACAGTCTTTCCCACTAATAGGCGTATTCGTTGATTGTTTACGTCGAAACGGATTAATTGGGTATTATAATTTAACTCCTGGAACGCCAATGCCTAGAACGATAACGCCATAATATAAATGGACATTATATCGCACGAGATAACTTGATAACCCGCAGACGAGATCCGTTGAAAATATGCCGAATCTGAATACATTTAAAGCTGCTCCTACACAAAGAGAGTTACCTAATTAGCATGTAATTGAAAAATACGTGATAGGCAAATTTCCGGAGTTAAATACACTTACTTTGAGAAACATAAAGAATGATGGAATTGATAGATAATCCCCTCACAAATGTTTGTGATCCAGGACACTACGAGCGAACGCAAGATCTCACAACACGTTCGTCCACTACAGTGCCCTTATAAAAGTAAATTCATACTTCGTTTATTATTTTTCCTAATTGAAAGTATGTATCCACGGCTAACGGTTAGAAATAAGCTATTGACTATCAAAAAGAGTAGGTGTATCTAAAAAGCAAGAGTGAATATTGCTTACCCGCAAGAAAAGTGACACAAATAAAAAATAAAGAAGATTAGTAATCTTTAACATAAAACTATAGTCCTGAGCTCTCGATGCAGTTGTAAAAGTGCACATAAAAGTGTGAAACCCTTAAGAATCAAGACGTAAAAGAGATAGGAAGTATTAAGTAAATTTATCCTCCGTCCTTCCCCTCCCCCTTTTCCTTATGGCAAATTGATACATGACGTAATCTAATGGTTATCCGGATAATTATACTTGTGTCACTTTTCATGTACAAAGACACTCTTAAGTTTGAAATTGCAATAATATAGATAATGCATTTTTTGGAGTTGTGTTACTATTTTTCTGGGTGAGCAATGTGTAAAACATCTCACGTACAAAGTGTTCCAATACTTTATTTATTTATTTTTGAAAGGGAATACGTATATAATTTTTTTCTCTACAGCAGATATATTAAGAAAGTACTGTGTAGATAAGCTATTCCTTTCGTTTAGTCATATCGAACACTTACGAACGTAAATAAAAAATATTTAGTAAGAAATTTAAAGAAACTTCTTGGGCACATAGTCAGTGGACTCATGTGTGTTAGTGGACGCATTACTGAAGACCCCTGCTCTGGTGTATTTTAACAGTATATTGAAATTATGAACGTATATCTTCCTGAGCAGAACGGATATAAGTTTGTCTTCTCTAATCGTTGCTAGTTCCAATTTTAAAAGTATAATTCTAATCGAAAAAAAAAATTAAACAACTAGTTTTTAATCATCTTATAAGTTGCGTCATTTAGTGGAATTCAAAGACACAGTATTGGTTACGAATAAAAAATGTTATACATTCCCTTAAATTGTAAGCAATAACACGCGTTTTTAAGTTATAAAAAAATTGTCTTTTTAGAGCAACATTTTAAACATTTCTCTAATCCGAAGTGTAGGGGAGACCGGGGGAATGGCGACACCTTAAGGGAATTAAAATTTTTTCACCTCAAAAAAATGTTTATTTTTTTTATAGTAAAAATTCCAAAGCTGAATCATTATCTTTAGTATCTGTATAAATTTCACCGTAATCATAACTGTAAAGTAAGCACACATAAAAAAAAATTCTTTCAACCTCTGTACAGTGGCGGGATTACCCAGGACACTGGGGTAATTCCGCCACTGTATCGGGGTAATGACGCCACTCTTTAATGACCTAGTTTATACATAAATTTGGATACTAGGAGACACATAACCTACTGAAAATATTTAGAATACAAGAATTTAGCAAAATAATGAATAATTACAATGTTCCTTAAACTAGATTTATTAATGTGCTAAGCTTACAATTTAACTCAAATTGGAAAATTCGCTCTTTGCCATGGTGGCGGCATTACCCCGAGAGGACAATATAGCAGAAATCCTCCAGCAAAGCTAAAGGAAGAACCGAACTTGTTCAACAAATTGCATTAAAATGTCTGCCAATGCATGTAGATTACGGGTAATATTATCTTAAGTACCTAATGCTACAATAAAAGGTACTTACCTCTACTCATTTGAAGCTCCAAAATAAGAAGCAATTAGATGAAAACTACATTTTTCACTAGAACAAACGAACGACGTACAACAAAATCACTCTCACTCTAGGCACTGTTTCTATTGTTGGCCGTTATAGTGCAGGCGTATTCACTATCTCAAACTACCGTTCGTTTTTAAACTAGGCGGAGTGGCGGTATAACCCCGAGTGGCGCCATTCCCCCGGTCTCCCCTACCTCTAAAATTAACGATTTAGGAATTAGCTATTATGAAGCGATAACAAGGAACACCGTGTTTATGGATAGACAACCAAACATTTTCCGATCAAAATCATTATCAATTCCTGGTACAGTGGGAAGTATTGTAAATAATACGTACATGAAAATAAAGACATAAAAAATATTTAACACAGAAAAAGAAAAAAAGCTTCCATTGTATGAAAGAGTAAAAAGAATGTATCTCATGCTAAAAAGATGTATTTTCATAAATTTCGTAGTGAAGAAAGATAAAATCTGCGTTTTGCGAACATAAATCCAAAATATCTTCAAAAATCAATTCAACAGTGTTTGGGAAATAAAAGGGAAGCATAGGCTTCCATTATTTGGGGATACTTGAAACCGATTTCGTAAACTGATATGGATGGACGCCAGCATTTTATACTGACAATATTATGTTTCTAAGGCTAAATAAACAATACTGCTTAAGCTATTTTTCTGTTGAAAGTTTAAAACTAGAAAAATTTACTTATTTTATCAAGAAAAACTGATGAAGATAAGTAAAGTCCGAGAAAGATTTTATTTGTCTTCCTTGCGCTTAGATTACAGGCTTGTCAACATTTTCTAACATAGTTAAGAAGTGTTTATGACTTCAATTGGTCCGTCTGACGTCTGCCCGTGGTCTAACTCTTGTAAACGTATTCGGATTGCCAAATAAATGATGTATGTTATTGGCGGACGTTACTATGACATGTTTGGAATTGAAAATGGTGTGTATTGCATTTATAAATCGCGGTGCAGTTTAACGATATTTCACTATTTCAAACATAATAAAATTGTTAAGAATTCAAAAAGTGCTCTAAAACATTCTTTCTGTAGAATATGGAGTGCAAAGCATTTATCAATTTTTTACGGTGTCACTTAAAGGAATTCGGTTACATAATGTTGTAGAGAAAAAAAATGTTTTCAGAGCATTTTAATAATGAACATAATGAACTTTATATGTATTATCGCGGTGAATTTCATGATGCTTACTGTAGAATATGAAGGGCATAACACATATCTTTCCTTTACAGAGACACACAAAAGATTTTGGTTACAGTACTGTCTATGGGCAAGAAAATCTGGAGGTATATTTTCAGATGTGGTATACATATTTTTAATGTTCAACAAAATTTTTGCATACTAGGTAGTGTGTATAAATTTCATAGAACATAGACAAATCTACGAAAAGTAATTCGTAAGCATTAGAGTGTATGAGCGTAAATTACATTAGGGTGTTTTTAATTAATGCCTTTAACAGTTGAACTATATTTAGTACATAGTGAAATTTTTATAGAATATAAATAAAGTCACATACAGGGCTGTGCAAACAACATGATACATTTTCGCATATGGATTGTAATTTCTGAAAGAACGCTTTCACTTGTGTTATGAGTTTTTTTCCTGAATTAAATTTTAGTTTAACATGAGTAGTATATAAAAACCTGTAGATAATTTATAGGGCTGTACAGAATTATTTGCGTGCATTTCCGCTTCTTGTAACACACTGTTGAAGGTAAATTTTCCTCTTTAATGTGCCTTTTGTAAATAAGCTAAATTTTAGCACACTATGTAATGTATATACAGATCAATAAATCCTATACAGGGTTGAACAAAAGCATTTGGGAACGTATTCGGCCACAGAAGGTAATTTCTGAAATCTGGTTTCACCATTTTAAACGTTGCAGTATTTTGGAAAAGTTAGAATGTGTTTCATAATCTATGCTTAACGTATGATTTTTCTTTTCTGCTTTAAAAACAGATTAAAAATAAATTTTACAGTATTTATTTTTTTAAATATTTTAAAAATTTGTAAATTTTACTTGTCTAGAAAAAATTAGAAATAGTTTCTTTTATCAAGCAGGACGGTCATTCTGCCAAGTCAAGCTGAAAAAAAATGCTAACACCGCCAAACAAACAAACGCCAAGAATAACGGCAAGACACCGTAACTGCTTATAATACTGAAGACAACTTCTCCATGTTAAATCGACCAAACATGGCAGCGTAAAATTTCCCACATCAAAAGAACCAATCATCGCAGAAAAATAAAACCAAAACCAGAAGGGCCTAATCAAGAAGATCTTCAATTTGAGATCAAATGCATACTCATAAATTAATTATAAACAGAGATAAAGATTTTTTAAAATAACGTCGAGATACTGAAAATGACAGATTTCTTTTCTCCGTCACACCTTATGTTTCAATCGAGGTAGAGACTTAAATAATGGACAGAAAAAAGTAAGGATTGAATTTTTGGACAGATATTTACTCAATCTACGTGCTTTTATAAAATTCAGCTTTAAAAACATAAATTTTATATTCATAATTAGCGAAAAACTGTTCATTAATTCTAAAGTTTACAAATTATGCCAAATAGCGATAAACCCGCCAAAACATTTTATTAATCTTATACTTTTCTTTTATATTATCCTTTTGCATTGATTTCATCGAAGAAAACTATGGCTGAGATTCAGATAGATTTTTCGCTGTTAGCGAAATGAGTTTGACCAATCAGAAGCCTGCATGTTTGAGAATATTTGCTGTTTCTGGATCCCGACCTATGTAATGAAAGTTTTAAGTATTTTTTTAGTGCCATGGATGACGTGCAATGTTTGTAGAAATGTAGGTTAGGATCCAGATAGATTTTTCGCTGTTAGCGAAACGAGATTCACCAATCAATAGCCTACATGTCTGCGAACAGCGAAAAGTTCACAAAAATGCAGGCTTCTGATTGATGAATCTCGTTTCTCTAACAGCCAAAAATCTATCTAGATTGCGCTCAATGGAGGATATTCCAAATATGGGTTCGAGGCTGAAAAAAGTCACGTGATACCGGTAATTTACCCAAGGAACTTCTAACTGATAAGAAGGGAAGATACTACTACTTTGCCTCATGAACCGTTTCATTGGCTAGCGGGGATTTACATTACACGTCTAAGGAGCCTCCCCTTCTTTACGATGGAAGTTTTTACCTTGACCACGTGATCAAAATGTAGATGGAATATCCTCCATTATGTTGAACACAATTTTGCATTTCCACATCCAGGAAGAGTATTGATTGTCATAACAACAATACATATTCGAAACTATTTAAGGCATTGATTCTGAACTCCTTTGCTATACATTTCGATATTAAAGAAGTTGTTTCCATAGTAACAGTACTTTTCTGTATTGCTTTCTCTAAAACACAAATATAGAAATTTAACAAAAAGCGCTCAGAATCAACACCATAACAGAGAGTCTTTATACATAAGAGTGGTGATATATGCACAGGAGGCATGCTCATTTCAAGTTTTTGCCGAAAGTACGGCTACAGCGACTAGAATACACTGTTAAAAATATCGTAAAAAATTACCTCTGTTTTTAAAGGCTATCTATTTTCTGACCAATGAGAACTTTTCATTGGTATTAATTTAGCGTTCTCATTGGTCAGAAAATAGAGAGCCTTTAAAAACAGAGGTAATTTTTCACGATATTTTTAACAGTGTACCCTGTGTGGAAATAGGCTATCCAAACAACGCTAAAAAATGGTATCCCTTAACCCTTTGAGCTCTGCCGGGTGAATTTTCACCCACATAAAATCAAAATCTTTTAATTTCCTTTAAAAACTCTCCATTTTAAAAGCAAAAACTGGGTTTTGTACATTTTACTTGTCTTCTTAAAATCTAGATGGCAGCACTATTCTCTGCAAATATCTAGTAGGTTTTCAATGCGACCTTAAAAACACTCCAATTTTGAAGGTTTAGAAATTTTGTATTTTTCAAGCATTATAAAGAAATATTTTTCAAAGGAGATAACATTTTTTTCTCTTGGACACATCAAACATTTAATAATAATTACTTGCAAATCACTAAACTGAAAATTTAAATAATTACAGGGGATAGAAATAAGTAATGGTAGAATTTTCTACCAGCAGAGCTCTAAGGACTACAAAAATGTACTTTGTCACTAGATGGTAGCACTAAAATTACATACCAGACAGTGTTTCAGAACCAAAATATAGATGCTTATAATTTAATTCCAAGGAATTTAAATTTGTGTTTAATTCAGCAGATTGACGAGTTTATTATGTTTTAAATATTTCTAAACAAAAATTAAATATTTTTAACATCTGTTTCATCTATAAATTTGATTAGTTTATATTTTTATATTATGATTTAAAAAATTTTAAATTTTGAATTTTCTCATTTAATAAATTTTTAAAATATTTTAATAGTCTTAGAATTTGTTTAAACAATGTAACTGCTTAAAATATGTTAAAATTTCAGCAATTATAGTAATTTTAGAATAACTTTGCGGTGTCATTTCTTGTATTAGCGTATTGAAATGAAAGCTCTAGAGCTCTGATGGTGGAAAAACTTCCCACGTCCCCCAGCCTAAAGGGGTATTTAAAAAATTTTTTAATCACATGGTTCAATTTCAGACAGTCCCCTAATCACATTTTAAGTGCTTTTCTAGCATATTTTTAAAATTTTAATAACCCGGAGCTCAAAGGGTTAAATGTGCGAGGATACTGCTAAAATCCCAAGTATCGATCACAGCGACATCTGCGGGATTTAGTATTACATTGTATAGACTAGCAGTATCTTGCAGTTTGAGAAAATATCCTGCAGATGTCGCTGTGATCTGTATATTTCAGCAGCATCGTTGCGTATTTAAGGGATCAATATTTTAGCACTTTTAAAGTATTACAGGGATAGCCAATTTCTACACTATATATTCTAGGCGCTATCGTACGGCAATCCACTTTCTTGAATAGAGGATATTCTATCTACATTATGATCACATGGTCAAGGCAAAAACGTCTAACGTAAAGAAGGGAAGGCTCCGTCGACGTAATGTAAATCCCCGCTAGCCAGTGAAACAGTTCACGGGAGAAAGCAGAAGTAGTTTCCTGTCTCCCTTCTCATAAGTTAGAAGTTCTTTAGGTAAATGGAGGATATTCCAAATATGGGTTTGAGGCTGAAAAAAAGTCACATGATACCGGTAATTTACCCAAGGAACTTCTAACTGATAAGAAGGGAAGATACTACTGCTTTGCCTCATGAACTCTTTCATTGGTTTGCTGGGATTTACATTACACGTCTACGAAGTGTTCCCTTCTTTACGATAGAAGTTTTTACATTAATCACGTGATCATAACGGAGATGGAAAATCCCCCATTGCCGGTACCACGTAACTTTTTCAGCCTTGAACCCATATTTGGAATATCCTCCATTAGACGATACGCGCATGGACGAGCTTTATTAGACTAGGGAAATAATTCAATATGCATTAGCCTGACGATAATGACACGCTCGCAAAGACCTTTAACGATTTGCTTTTATCACTTCTACCAATAACATTTTATTGGCCATATGTCGCTACTTCGTTATAGCGACACACTTGTTCCTAATTAGATCCCGGCCTTAATGTATCAAAATACGGAGTTTGCTTTCTGTTCTATTCCTGAGTTCAGTTGTAACGAAAAGAAATATCAGTTATGATTAAAATTTGAGTTGCCATCAATAAAAAAATGTATATAAAATTAGAAAAAAATTAATATTTCGAAAACTAATTCGAATTTAAAAATTCTAATACCAGTTTTGAAATCTGCGGATCAATATTGATTTTTGGTGTTAATTTCATCGCAAAGTATTCCATATTTTAGGAGAAATCGCCGTGAAACATAATCAGTTGTTTAATCAGTCGATTCACACTTGCGTTTCATACTTCCGTTACATACTTCCGTTTCATAAAATGCATTTCATTAGGATTTTATATATATAGGGTAGATTTATAACAACATGCGCACAGTTTTTTATGTTTATTGGAAATAAATAGGTAGAATTTATGTTTTTCATATAGAAAGTTTCATGTGATAGAGACTTTTATGAGAGAAGGCCACATATGTTCCTTATCACAAATAAAATGGAGTATAATTCTTCTTCTTCTTTAGAATGGATTGGATATTTGGCGATGAAACGATGTAGAAATTGTCAATTTAACCAAAGTTAGATTTATTGGAAAAAATGGAAGGTATGTTAACGTAAGGGAAACGTAGAAAATTCCCGATTGAAAAATGTAATTTAAGAACTGTGATACATAGAATTAAATTTATTGAGAAAAATAAAATAAAATCAATAAATTTCTGAATATTTAAAATGCATGTTCGGTGTATTAATTTTATAATCTAATAAAGATAAAATCATTCAAGGTAACTTTGAACCACGGGGTGTAACTTTGCACCACCTCCTAAATTTTAATATTTTTCACTTCAAAAGACTAAATCCGCTCCAGAACTGTGCTATGTTGGCAAAGTTCTAAACTGGGATTTCTACTCTTTATTTTAGAAAATAAATTAGCAACATTATACGCAATTAAATGCATCATCTAACTATTTTTGTGATGTACTGTTTCCAAGGTAATTTTGAATGCTGTTTTGAAGTTGTTGTAATCCAATTAAATTTTCATAGTAAGTAACAATATACTCATTTATCAGACATATTATTGTCTAAATGTTGTAAATGTAATAATATTTTGTGATTATTTATTTATTAATAGTTAATAAAATGTAAAATAAGAAGGCACTAACATTTTACCATATTTTCAGGGTAACTTTGAGCCGGCTCAAAGTTATACTGATGTTTATAATTTACTAATTATAGGTGCTACTGTCAAAAATTCCCCATATTTGCACGTACATTTTATATAAATGCCGAAAATGAACATTAGATATAACATGTAAATATTTTCACAAATATGTGTAAAATACATACAATTCATTTAAAGGCGTTTTTCGGGGCGGCGCTACTCAAATTTGACATTTCATACATTCGGCATTTTTTATTCTTGTTTGAATAATACTAGTACTAGTATGTTTTACTGTAACTATGAATATATTATTGAGATAAAACATTGAAAATTGTTTTCTCCTGCATTTTTATGTTTTATATGAACAACAAAACAGGTTTTTTTAATTTCTAAATGTTCGTGGTTCTCTTCTTCCACTTTTATTATGCCAGATATTTCTTGTAATATCATAAATTATACAAATCTTGTGACGTTGGGAAATGTAAATTTGGAGTCTTTACATATCTGAAAACATTTTTTGGGGTCCAAAGTTGTCTAACCATAATACTTTTTTTTTATAATGAATTATTTTAGATAATAAAATAAATAATCATTGTTTAACGTCTGATATACGAGTTAAAAATAAAAAAATATATATTACAATTCATCAGACATACAAGTAAAATTACATAAATACATTTAATACAATTAAAAAGCAAACGTTTCGATCTAAAGAATGCTGTACAATTTTAGACTGTAGGTTTCCAGATTTGTAAGCACGTTTATGCTCGGCAAGGCGAATGGCGCAAGTGCGACCAGTTCCGCCAATATATACCGAGTCGCAAGTATGCATGGGATACTGTAAATTGAACCGATTCTTAGTAAGGGGGAATTTTAGGTTTAGATTTACAAAGTAAGTTTTTCAAAACATTTTGAGGCTTGAATGATGTACTGATATTATGAGACTTCAAAAGGCTAGAGATTTTTTCAGAAAGATATTTGGGTGAAAAATACCGAGTCGCAGTCTTTACATGGGATACTGTAAATTGAACCGGTTCTTAGTAAGGGGAGAATTTTAGGATTAGATTTACAAGGTAAGTTTTTCAAAACATATTGTGGCTTGAATGATGTACTGATATTATGAGAATTCCCTCCTTACTAAGAACCGGTTCAATTTACAGTATCCCATGTAAAGATTACGACTCGGTATATATTGGCGAAACTGATCGCACTTGCGCCATTCCCCTTGCCGAGCATAAACGTGCTTACAAATCTGGAAACCTACAGTCTAAAATTGTACAGCATTCTTTAGATACCGACTATATCCCATATTTCGCAAATATTAAAGTTATCAGATCTGGTTGCAATAATATTAAAAGTAGAGTTTTTCTGGATGGTGTGTTCACTCGTAAGCAAACGTCGCCGATAAATGAATCATGTGCACTTCCTCCTGAATATTCAGCATTGTTTTAAAAAATTTTATACTTTATTTAATTTTAACTGCTAATAATTTTTAACTGTAAACATGATATATAGTTTTCTGTCATTTGAATGTTTTGTTGCAGTGATGAGGGGCTAAAATTTAGCTCGAAACGTTTGCTTTTTAATTGTATTAAATGTATTTATGTAAATTTACTTGTATGTCTGATGAATTGTAATATATATATTTCTTTTTTAGATAATATTTATCAAATGGTGCAAAGTTACTCTAAATGACTGGGTAACTTTGAACCAGGATAAAAATTCATTTTTATAGCTTTTATCATTATTATTCCTTAATTTTTGATTGTCATACAATAATTTAGGATCATTTCTTCTCTTTTATGCTCCTAGTTGCAACAATAGTCTTAAAAAAAGAGTGTGGCATATGAAAATAGAAAAAATGCGGATCAAAGTTACCCTGAATGACAGTAAAGTTAACGATTAAGAGAATTAAAATATTAAGTTCCTACGAGTCACGCAAAAATTATACATATATTTAAATCCCGTTTTCGTATATCAAGAAAGAAATGTCTTATTAGGCGCATGAAATATTAAAAAGGATTCATTTTATACCGTTTAGAAAATTTACAAGTCATTTGCACTGAATAAGTTATATTTTATGCATATTTAATAAAATAAAGTATATTTAAATGTTTTTGTCAATTCTTATAAACAATTTCTTTCGAACTTAAAAAAAATGTTCTAGGGATATTTGTACATCGTCGTCATTTTTAAGCAATCCCAAAAGTAATGCGTTTTGTCAAAAAATATATATATATATTTTTGGGTGTTCAGTTCATTTCATTCCTTTCGGCCAAGTGCAATAACATCATTTAAATGTAAGCCTTTAATCATTTCACAATCCTATTTTTCCACGTCATCCTTCCTCTTCCCATCCGTCGTCTTTCTTGCGAGGTCCAGTATATAAGGATATCTAGTAAGTGCTTTTCTTTCATTCTGAGAACATGTCCGTACCATCTAAGCTTATTATTTTCAATCGGTTGTACAATGCTGTTTGGCTTAGATGATTTCCGGTATTCTTGATTTTTTTTTTACTTTTTAGCCTGAATGTTTTTGCTGATTTTCTATGGAAGACCATTCCGCTAGATAGCAGATTCTTTTTTGGGAGAAATTCAAGATACATATCTCTTGACCACACAGCAAAGTGTTTCGCACGATTGCACTATAAATGAGTTGTTTAGTTTTGGTGAGAATATTACTACTCCACAGAACATAATTCAGAATTACATATTTATTTTCTGCCTTCAACTGGTCCATTCTCTATTTTTCTTTGGCATGATCTGTCTTGATGAATTTTAGATGCAAGGTATTTGAATTCCTCAAGAGGTATCACATTTATATCATCGAATAAGGTATCAGTTTCGAGACTTTTTATTAAGTGCTCAGTTTTATTCATATTTATCTTTAATCCCCATTTATCATGAGTTTCCTTTAATGTGCGAAAAATATGTCGTATCTTATTCATTTTCTGCTATGATGAACTCCACGATGATAGTCCATGAATAATTATTGATTTATATACTTATTTTCATTCAATTTTAAGCCCATTTTATGATGTCCCCGTCCATTCTTTGAGGCAGATATCAATATATATATATATATATTAAATAAAGTTGATAAGTGACAACAACCTCTCCAGAAGGCCGTTACAAGTGATGGAAGGTTCAGAAAACTTATTTCCAACTTTAACTCTACAGTTGTTTCAACTGTTTCTGTAATAACTTGCTCTAATGCTATACAGAACAACTTTTCATTTATATTTGCTATTTAAAGTACTCTCCAAACCAAACTTCGTGGTACACTGTCATAAGCTTTTACAAGATTCACAAATATATGTTCTGTTGTTCTTCCCTTGTCTCTGTGTTTTTTCAGACCTTGTCTTACGACAAAATTGTGGTCGATGCAAGTTCTATCTGCTGAAAAGCAACTTTGTTCTTAGCTTCCTTTATATTCGTCTTCTAGTACTCTCTCTATTCTTCCGAATATCTTTATTACTGGACTTGTAACACATATTCCTCTGCCGTTTATGCAGACTTCTTTGTCCGCTTTCTAAAAAACTGGTATTAAATATCTTTCCTTATGTTCTTGCCGTATTGGATCTCCGGTGATTTCAACGTACCGTTATTATCTATGGGATATTCAAAGGAGTCATACCGTTCGGAGACTTTTCTGGAATACTTGATGATCAGTAATATGACTATTGTGAATTCATCTGATGCAGATTTTACATTTGTTCAAGACAACAGAAAAGGTCGTCCAGATTTGACTCTGGCGGGTTCTGACGTTCTTCCACTTATTGACAACTGGACTGTGGATGCGACTACATTTTCGTACAGAGATCATCGCTATATTCATTTAGCTTTGTTCTCAACTCCGTTACAGATAAATTATAAAAGGTTTGAAACAAAACATAAGACCATGAAAAAATTTAATAAATTGTTTGGAGAGAATTTGCCGGTTCTTGCAAATACATTGAAGAGTATCATCATAATGAAGATATATCTCATCGCTTGATGTATAGATGGATGAATTTACTGAATTAATGCAGTTGTTAATGAATTTATGCTTTCGTCGTGGCACGCTTCAGCATAAACCTACGGTTAACTGATACGATAGTGCTCTGAGGTCTGAACGTAACCTAGTAAAAGCTCCATATAAGCGATGTATGGAAAATCTAGATGTGACTATTAGTAGTATATGGGGGTTACTATAGGACAGCCAAAGAAGCCCCTATTTAGGGTGATAATTCCCCAAAAGACAGAAAAAAAATAGAAATCTGCACACCTATTTGATCAAAATTGCCAATTTTTTGCACTTTTTGTAAAAATTACTTTTCAGTCAAAATTTCCATTTTTTTCTTCTTTTTTGGTAATTATCACCCTAAATAGGGGCTGTTTTGGCTGTCCTATAGTGACCCCATATACTACACATATACTTTTGAAATAAAAAAGCATAATTTTCTCATTTTTTTTTTCAAGAAAAGCCAATGTAGAAGAATGAAAAAATGTATAGTTTTTTTTTTTTTAACTTTTTAAGATATAAACACTAAAAAAGCATTAAAAATGTCCCTTTTCAAGCTTTATAAAAGAATGAGTAAAAAATGATGAAGAAAGTCAGATTTGAAAATAATATTACGGTATATAAAATACCTTATGAAGATAAAAGGAATTATGAATTTATTGACAAACAGAGATTTAAGGATAGAATAAAAGAATTTGAAAAAATATTAAAAAAAATAAAACTTGTTTGTGATTCTTAAATTAAATATAAAAAAATTGATTGTATTTGTGGGGAAAAAAATATATACACGCATAAGCAACGACATCTAAATATCATATGAGCAGAGAAAAAAATATACAAGAAATTGAGCAATTATTAAAATCGAAGACTATTAATGAACTCAGAAGTACTTTCAAATATTTAAAAATAACACATCCAAGGAGGTGTAAAAAATTGATTTAATTATATTATTAATCAAATATAAAAAAGAAACACGTGAATCTGTTTTAAAAGATTTATTAAATGTTAAGATTTAGTCTAAAAATGCATGATTTCAGCTCTAAAATAACGAAAATATAACTAATTAACAACCATTTATTTTTTCAGATCAATACTGTAAATTTTCGACATTTAGATATTAAATTCCAATTAAATTTATCTTGAAAATTTCTTATAAAATCTTTAGCTAACTCTTGAAATTCAAACATTAAAATCCAATTAACTTTATCTTGAAATTTCCTTATAAATTTTCCAGATAACTCTTTAATTTCAGATATTAAATCCCAATTAACATTATCTTGAAATTCCCTTATAAAATTTTCAGATAACTCTTTGCATTCAGATATTAAATTCCAATTGACTTTATCTTGAAATTCACTTATAAAATTTTTAGATAAATCTTAAAATTCAGATATTAAATCCCAATTAACAACATCATGAAATTCCCTTATAAAATTGTCAGATAACTCTTGAAATTCAGATATTAAATTCCAATTAACTACATCATGAATATCCATTAGAAAATCTTCAGATAACGCTTGATATTGTGATATTAAACCCAATTAACTTTATGAGTAAATTCTTTTAAAAAATTCTTTAATAAGGTCTTTTTTACAATCATTTTTGATATAATTTCTCTTATTATTCTCTCATCCGTTTATATAGATTTATTTTTATAAAACCACTCTGAAGAGCCTGAATTTGTACGAAGAGATTATCATAAAAAATCACGTGACAAAGATTGCCACGTGTTAGAAAACATAGAATTTTTTTTAAATTAAGGTTAAAAATTTTGATTAAAAAATTTAAAAAAATGTAATTATTACACCTTAAAAAGTAGACAATTTTCAACATATATGTTGTAATGACAATATTATAATTCTTGCATTGTGTTTTCTGATAAAACTTTCAGTTAATTTTCATAAAGTTTTGAATTACACCAATCAATTTTATCGCTGTATTCATTAATAAATTCTTCAGTTAAAACTTGATGTTTAAAAATTTCATTCCAATCTAAGACATCTTTTAAATCCAACATAGTAGTTTCTGTTAATTTTAATGTCTCGATATCAAAGTCATGTTTAAAATGTTGTAAACATGTTATTTTTTGAAATTTTTTGAAAAAAATTCAAAAATTTTCAATTTGTTTTACCTTTTTATTCAAATATGCCGATTCTCTCTCTAAATCTGTAATCGAATCGTGAATTTCTGACGTTGAGATAGCCGCAAAATCCCTGTCTCCTTCGTAAAACGTTACTATAAAGAGAACATTCTTAAATTGTGGCAGCATGATTGGACATTTAGTGATAAATGCAGAGACACCTTTAGTATAATTAAAACAGTTGACACCTCATATCTTTGCTATTCTCAAGTCAATGCATATTTTATCACGTCTCATGGGGCTTTTCCCAGTCGTCAGTTTAAGTTGGGTAAGCGCGAGAACGTTAAGTGTTTGTGTGGTAGCATCGGTGATCCAAAACATTATCTTTTCGGACGTTGTTCACTTATGTCCGTTTCATTTGATTTTATTCGTAATCGCACATTGAGCTAGAATATGAAAAATATTTTACAGTCAAGATAAATTATAATAAACTTAGACAAATATATAATAAACTTAACAAACATTTATCTTTTATAAAATACCAGTTCTGATTTTAACTTTGGTTTTTGGGCATAAGTTTTTTTTTTGTTACATTGTTGACTTTTGCAATGTCGCTTTCTCAATTGAATCCTCATACAATGTTTACGTTTGAACTACCGAATGTCGCTGTGATCCACATTTATCGTTCAGCAGCGTTGAATATTTGTGGTATACAATTCTTTAGCACTTTCTGGCTGGCCGATTGCCACACAAGATCTTCAAGTTGCTATATCATGGGTAATGAAATTTGACGTTGCAACCCTTTTCAGCGTGGTATCTTTTTAAACGATATATTTTGGAAAAGTTTGGAAGATGAGAGATTTTTTTTCAGAGTTAAGCGAGGTATTGAGTATTGGTTTTTACTAGTCAAATTAAAAAAAAAAAATATTATAGATGAGGGAAAAGTTTCTAATTGTTAGTATTTGTTCCATCGGTTTTGCTGGAAGATTAAATTACAATATGCTGACGACTGTGAATATCGGTAAATATCGCGATTCCTATGGCCGACATATTTTGAGGTTGTATTCTGAAAAAGGAGATATGAAAAAGCTGTTGGGATATATTTTTTTTTTAATGCGGTACTTCAGTCTTATGGGTCAATATCTGAAAAACAGACAATTTCCTTCCAAAATTTTCATTTTTTTAAATTAATGTACCAACTACCACATACATTTATATACTATGATACATGTTTTGTTATTTAAATGCTGTAGTGTTTTGAGATCAAGGATGTATATTTTATACGTAGGATAAAATTTTATGGAAGAAAATGTCTGTTAATATCATAATCAGTGTGATTTTATCTGAAAGTTTGTCTGAAATTAGTATTTGAGTTATCAAATTTCTACTCTGGTGTAGCAGGGTAGTTTATAAGATTGGAATTACGCAAGTTACCCATTTCCCATAAAATTTATGTTATGAAAATGTATTTTCTTTATTTTGATTGTCGCACAAAAATACGCAATCCTGTGTTTTCTAATACGTCATCGTTTATAAATATTGTATTTCCCATGATTCCAAGATGGTGATGTTTTAGAAAACAGCAGTCTGGTTCAATCCTGGAAAGCGCGCCAAAGAAAAAGTCAACAAGAACCCGATTTTAGTTATTGCACATCTGCTCCAAGCTTTTCTTAAGGTATTTACTTTAGTCAGGGATCAAGTCATACGTAGAATGTATTGTGTAAAATTTGACTACAAAAAAGTACAAAAATTAGTAATCCAATGTGTCCCATGGTGCCCCATTCTCTATCTTTCTCTCTTTCTATATATACAGACTGGTCATAAAAAAACTTCCCTGATATATGAACCCCTAGCGGCCTGACCACTCAACCAATCGAAAAGAAATTTTAGATTTAATTATTTGAAAGTATGCGCTCAACATCATGATGGTTACAGAGAAAAAATTTCGAAATTTTCGATTGGCAACACCCATTTTTTATGCGAAAATCCATCATGGAATTGAAAAACCATAAATGGCGTTGGAATGAAACACGTATGATGAAAATTGCCGGCGTAAAACACTTGCAAAAAAGACCATTGCGAGGAACGAAGGAGTGGCTACAAGATATGTTTTTCAGTAGAAGATTTTGTTTTAAACTTGAGAACTGAGTACTGTTGTAAGATTTGTTTTAAAACGTGTTTTCGAGTTGTGTTTTAATCATTTGTTTTGTGTGCTGAATATTACGTTACATAGGAACTGATTAGGATTGAGTGCCACGATATTACACCGGTAATTTTAGTCAAACGAGTATCGTTCCGACGCCATTTATGGTTTTTCATTGCTCTGATGAATTTGTGCAGGAAAAAAAAAAGAATGTTGCCATTCGAAAGCTTCGAAATTTTTCCACTTTAGCCGTAACCATGAGAGCTCTATTGTTTTAAATTATCACGATCTCTACCGCATACCTTCAAATAACTAAATCTGAAATTTTTCGATTGGTTGAGCGGTTAGGTCACTAGGGGTACATATATCGGGGAAGTTTTTTTATGACTACCCTCTATATGTATATGTATTACAAAATGTCATTAATAACAGAAGTAATACATTTCCATTAAAAAATGTTATTATTCACAAAACTTATAAATATAATCTTACTTTAGGGCGAAAAATTTTAATTGTAATTCTTTTGCAAAACAATTAAACTCTTCAAGTAATTCCATTTGTTATTGCAATGACCCACAGTACAAAATATATATAAACACCACACACGGTCACATTATTACTGGTGATCTTAATATCATTGAGCAAAAAACTTAAAAAAATGAATGAATTATGGTACTAAATATCGCCTTCCATATAAGTGTAATATTAAATCTATACTTATGCAGTTTATTCATGATTTGGATTTATTTATATATAAAATTGCAATAGACTATAATAAACCTATTGAGTTTTTTAATTAATGTAATGTGCAGTTATAGATAAATAAAAAAAAAGAACTATTAAAAAACATTCAACATATTAAACAGTAGATTGTTTAAAAAATAGACAAGTATGTCAAGCAACTACAAAATAAATTTATTATTACTTATGTAGATAAATCATCAAACAAATATGCTATTATTTGTGAAGAATACTAAAAACATTTACTTCACAATGCGATTAATACTAGTAGTATTTTTAAGAAAACATCATTAAAAATTGAAATTTATAACAAAAATTATTAAATTATCATAAATTACTAAAACTTAAATGCAAGAATTTAAATTATCCATATCTTGTAACCATACCAAAGTTTCACAAAAATCCGATAAAATTTCATGCTGTAACAATTGAATGTAATGCTTATAATGCGGCTAGTAACTTACTACTAAATATTCTCACTCATTTATATAATATTACTATTAAACAAAATAATAATCATTGTTTTAAAAATAGTTTTCAATTTATAAATAAATTACATAACATTACTTCTGTAAAATACATTAAAACATTTGATTTTTATGATTTATTCAACAAGATAGACATCAAAGATTTACATACACCTATGTATATACATTTTAAAGAATACAAATCTCAATTAAAAGTAAACTATTATATGTCTGTTAATTGTTTTAAACGTTGTTAAACTTTACTTTGCATCATAATTATATTATCTATTATAACACAATGTATAAACAATGCCTGGGAATACCCCAATGTGGCACGGAATAGAGTATTCTTTTTGATCGATATTTATATTATTATTAAAATAATTCATTAAGAAATAGCAATGATTATGTTTTCTATCGTTATATATACGATATTATAGTTTTTTTATTTTAATGACTCTGAAATCACATCCTTACATACTAAATATCATATTCAACTTACATTAAGCCACAATAATATGAACAATAATGTTCTTGACTTAAAATTTTTGCTTAATAAAAATAAATTAACATTTAATATTTATGATAAAAGATCCGATTTTCCTTTTAATGTAAATAATTTTACAAATTGTAATTAATGCTTACATAAATCTGTTTGTAAAAGTATTTTACTTAGCTATCAACATAGAATAAAATATTTATGCTCAGATAAATATAAAAATATTAAATTTATCAGTAATCAAGCAAAACTAAATAGATATGAGGCATTCTCACAATCTTTTGACTTTTCTATATTTTTCTGTCCCTGAATAATAATTTTTATTTTAGTGCATATTCTTGGGGGAGGGGGGGGGGGTGTCTTATACTGGAAAACATCCCATTACATGACCGCATAACAATATTAACGAGATCAATAAGTTTTAGATGATGTTGGGGTCCAAATATACCACTAAATTCCTATACCTTCCCGTGTCCCTGAAGATGATTTTTATGTTTAGAGCTGTCTGTATAAAACTGTTTCAATAAAAGTAATTCGATGTAATTTTTTTCCGAACCTGGGACTACTGTTTTATATAAATATGTAGCAAAAAATTAACCTGCACACATTTTTAGGGTTTTTATTATTTTTTTAACTCTGTCCCTGGGTTTTAGATTCCTTACAGTTCATCTAGCTAAACTTATACAGAAAATCACTTCAGATGCAGCCGCAGAATTTTTTTCAACTTTTACCTCGTGTAGAAGTATGAAAGAGAAAGAATGGCTAAAATTTTTTGACAGGAAATTTACTGCAAAATTTAAATTAGCATTTAAAGATTAATTTCAAGCATCGTGCCTTTATTGGTAGACTTACCGTCCCCAAGGTTTATTTCTGCACTTTCGAGGTAAATTATTTTCTTTTTCTAATTTAATTCAATCTAAATAACTGTTTCTAAAAATCAATGAATATTGTGGATATCACTTAGTCTTAACATGATTTGCCTAAAAATAGGAAAATTTTCCTTATCGTCCCGACCTTACCACCCTTTTCTTTTCCCTTACCATCCTTTTTTTCCTATACAGTCCCCTTTTTTTCCTTACCATCCCTTCTTTAAGACCCCTTTAAGACAATGTAATACTAAATTTTTGTACTAAAAATACTACATTGTTATTATTTCTTATTTGAATATCCTGTGGGTACTATGCAAATTCATTATAAGTAAAAGTTTAGAAGAAAATAAAAAGTTATAGCGGTAAAATGGTAAGTAAAATTAAACTCGCAAGTTTAACTTAAACCGAAGTTAAATAAATAAAAAAAAAAGTTCGTTGCTGACCATGTTTTCTTTATTTTGAAACATTAAAGCATTCGTCTATAAGTTTAAAATGTTGTTTCAGTAAGTTTAATTTCACCAGATTTTTATTCCTGAAATTCAAAAAATTGTGAGAATGCCCCATATCCTAATTACCTGGTAAACTCAAATATTAATTCATTCAAATAATACTTTGGTATTTATATACAAAAAATTTTAGTGGAGGATGGGATCGTGGATGTTGGCTTAAATATATATATTTATATGTATATAAAAAACACCTGTGGTCATTTATTTGTTATTACTATAAATATATTTGAAAATGTTCCTATAATTATAAATATTCATATTACTGAATATATTGTTCTTATGAGTGATCAATAATACTAAAATCAGTTTTATTAGTAAACTAAAAATTGCATAATATCAATTTTCTTTAAATTAGGCATATTTATTAGAATTAAATAATGAATAACAATCATATAATTTAATTGTAATAAGGATGAGTTGGTTTATGTGTGGAATTAATATATAGATAAAAGGAAGTGATGTAGTGGCTTTTGAATTATAGGAAAGTTTCATAAATAGATTTAAGCTCTAAAAAATCTTTATCTAATAATCGTAATTAATATTAATTTTTTTACTTTCTAATAAATAGTCGACATATTAATCAGTCAACGCTTTTATTATTATCCATAAATAACAAGAAAAAAGTTATTTTTCCTCTAGTGGATCAATAGTTTATTTTTCCTGTTATCATTCAATTATTGGAATTTGTTTAAATTGATGTTTTGTAATTTTCTTGTAACAATTCTGTGGATTATTATAAGCCAAATCAAAATTTAGAGTTTTGGTCATTTTATTGTTCGAATATGTTAGTTTAACTTCATATTAGTTATTCTTTATATAAATCACATAAATGAAATATTAACAGTAGATATTTTCTCCAGTAATGTTAAGAGAACTTTATAGTTGTCTTTTAATTTTCAACGGTATTATATCAATCTATCTAACTATCTATCTATTTATAATGAATAATCTTCATGATATTCACGAGTTTCGCGTTATTCTTAATTTAAATCAAAGTTGGGAGAGCTTAGATGAAGAATTCACGATTCGAGTAAAATCATATTTAAGTCATCAAGCATATTTCCCTTCTAAAATTGGCGCAGGTGTTATTGAATATAAATAAGCACATGATGATTAAAAACTTTGAAAATTCTATTTTACACTTTTAACTATATACAATATTTACAACGAAAACATTTGATTAACACTTGTTAAACATATAAATTACTAAGGGAATCCAAGATAATATTTTCTTTTATAAAGAAGTCAAGAAAATAGCATGGTTTCATATCCGAAAATAAATTTCCCTTTTTTACGCAGACTACCTGCTGCGTCCAACTTTTATAATTACTACTTAAAAAAAAAAGAGAACAAGAAAGAAAAAATGTTTTCAAATATTAATTCTCTAGTCAGACCACGTAATCTGGCGTCTTTTGTCTGGCTAAGAGAGGGCCGCTCAAGAGGGTTGCAAAATATTCCACAACCCCCCCCCCCCCCCCCCCACCCCGATGAGCAAGGGTTCATCAAAAATGGGATTCAAAATAATTAAAGTAGAAAAAAAATATTCTAAAAGATCATCAGCTACAGTATACATAAATACAATACTAAGCAAAATATATACTTACATACTGGACTTGAAATAAAAACTAACTAAAAGAATTTAAACGATTTGCGAGCAGGTTTCTGTTACTAAAAATAGAAAGAACAATTTAAATCTATACAACTTTTTCTAGAATATACAATACAAAAAATTAAACTGAAAATTAGAAATATTAATAAACAAAAAACACATCTTTTTTTTTTTTTTTTTTTTTTTTTTTTTTTGTGAAAAGAATAAAAAGTTTTTAAAGTCACTAACAAAAACAGTTCAAGATTTGTTTTAAAAGTCAAATGCCAATGTTAGTTTTTTGAGACTCTTAATAAAATCAGAGTTTTATTTTTTTAACTTTGAGTTCTAAATTGTACAGCAAAAAATAATAGGTCTTTTAATGATGGAATTATTTGTCTTCAGTTCATAAGACCTTATTTTTTTTATATCTGTCCACAAGTACCCAACTTCCAGAAACTTCTGCGTAAGTGTTCATCATGTACAAGCACCACATTAAAGTCTGAAGTTTTCATCTGGTGCGTGTAGTGAGCAGATTTTAAGTTAAGAAGATACTCATTTTTCAAGCGCTTCCAAAAATGACTTAGAAGAGTCTCAGGTAAACGGAAGCGTTTCACCAAAGGTTCCATGGTTGCTGGTAAGATTGAATTGTTCACTTTTATAGTTGGGAAATGCAAGATACGTTTTAGATCAGTAATCTTATGTTTTGGAGAAATCTCAACAGGATGATTTTCATAAAATGAGGAATCAGACTTTTGTAACCGTCCTCGTACCAACAGCAAACCTTCATCTGACAACATAGGATTTAACTGTAGAAGATTCGATTCTTTAGGGATACTCTTGTTACATTTCAAGGATTTTTTAACTTCAGGAAAACTTTCTTCCTGCACTAACTTTAACCAAAAACTTTCAGCATGTAACATTTCCTCAGCTGATAATTCTGAAAAATCTCTTTTTCCCACTTTTTCTTTGATATTAGAAATAAATATAAATACCCATGCAGTTACTCGATACAATTTCTTTAGAAAGCTATATTTCTCAAGATTAAAAATGGGAATTTTATCAGCTTTATTCGTTTGAACAACACAAGAAATGTTTACTGCCTTTTGAGACTTCTCTTCAGAAACATCAGGTAATTGCGTTGCAGCAATTTTAACTCTAGGCCACCGATCTTCGGGCAAAGAAAGAAATTCAGGAACATACACATTAGGGTTAGCACCAGGAAAAATATACACTTGGAGATGCTCCTTTTCCATGATCAGGTTGCTAAAATACTGCCAGGAAATTTTCAAGTGTGCGAGATCCGGCATTTCTGGAAGCCAATTTTGCCAATTATTTTCCAGCTCACCACAAAAACTTTCATCCCATGATATTTTCATTATCCACAATTTCTGTAAAAGGCATTTGACACGAATAACAAAATGGGAAATAAATTCGGCTGGATCAAACAACGTAGCTGCAATTTTCAAAACATTTTGTTTTGTACAAGAATCATTGTTTAAATTTGCTAACAATGGTCGTAATTCTAGTCCTAATTTATCTTCTGTATTGTTCCAGATCAATCCTAAAATTTTCAAGGAAGTATTTGGGGGTTCGGAACTCGAAACAAGAACGTTTTCATCATGTAAAACATTAGAATTTAAGTTAGGGCCGTAATTCAAACATTCGTTTAATGATAGAGAATCACCATATTTGGAAGTAGCATCATAGACTATGCGCATTTTTGTTGTAGTTTTGTCGTCACGGATAACAGGTCTCTGTGGCATGTAATAGGAATTTTTGGAATGTTTCTCGGTGTACAACTCTATTACACCCTCATTAAACTGCTCTAACAAAATGGAGCTATATTCCTTAAGCAAGGAATCGTTTTTCAAGAATTTATTTTCTAAACTAGAAAACCGCTTCTTTGCTACTTCAAGATTATTTCTAAGCAATTCGCGAGAATTTTTGCACAATAATTTTGCTTCATAATGCCCATTTACGAATTTTAAATTTTCTTTAAATTCTTTTATTACCTCATGATCGGTAATGTTCTTTTCATTGCTTTCAGCAATGCCAATTGCTTCCAGATCCCAAAATGCTTTCAGTTGAGTATTTATATTTTCAACTGAAACACGCAAACAAGCCACTTCTTTTTTATTCGACTCTGTCTGCCCTTGCACCGTATGACCGAAAATAGTTTCTGCAACGTATAATTCTTTTGTCAATTTTCCTTCGATTCCCTTTAATATTTTACACAAAAAGTCAGACTCTAGCAAAATATTTATTTCCTGTTCAAGACCTGTATCAGCAGGTTTAAAGCCTCTTGTTCTCATTATGTCTAGAGGTTCTGGTTCTAGGGTTTTTACAGAAGCTCCAGTTATATTATCAACCACAAGAGCTTCGACCTTTATCGAGTTAATAGGTTGCACAACACTGGATAATTCAAGAGCAACAACTTCATAACAAGATTCATAAGGGCGTCTCCACCCAAAAGGATAAACTAATAAATTTTCTCTTCGCAATGGCTTCAATTTTAATTTTTGTACTAGAGATCTCTTCACGAAGAATTTTTCTGAACCACTATCATATAAAACGCGAGCCAACAAGCTTTGTTTACCAGCAGACACAGAAACTGTACAAGTCTGCAATAATGTTGCTTTATTTTGTTTATATTTTTTGTTCTGACATCATAGATACAATTGCACCTTTCTTTTCTTTTTCAGGATTTTCTTTTGTTGTTTCTTTAAAACAAAACAAATGACTATGGGTGCTGTTACTGGAACAAGGATTAATTTTTGTTCTACAATTAATGGATAAATGCGACTTATAAAAGCATTTGTAACAGCGACCTTCTTTCTTTAATTTATATCGTTTTTGTTCATCAGTGAATTTTGAACAATTTAGACCTACATGATCAGAAGCCTTGCAAAATATGCAAAACTGTTTTGTAGATATATTTAAAGCAGCACCCGAAGGTATATTTTTCTTTTGAGGAAAATTTTGATATTTACTTGAAGAATTTTCATATTTGGTTTTAGAATTTTCATAAGCTTTGCTTTGGGAATCAATTACTAAATTAGTAGCTTCACGGCATCTTAATTCCGTTTTAATAAAATTTATTAAATCGGTGACTTCACAGTCCTTATTGGGGTCACGTTTCCGATGTAAATCTAGTATCAAATTTTCGGGTAATAACCTTAATAATATGGGTAGTAATAAATGGCCGTAGGAGCCTGATGTTACTCCTAACGCATCAAGGTTTCTCATACTAGTTTCAATATTATCGTACAGATTCCTGAGCGAAGGGACATTATTACTAAATTTCACTAGTTCAAGATTTAAAAGTTTGTTCATGTAACAGTTTATGATATTTTCCCACTTACCATACCTTTCTTCTAACAACTTTAAACACGTTGAATAATTTTGATCTGTCAGCTCAAAACCAGCTACAATATTATATGCAGGTCCAGACAACAAGGATTTAATATATTGGAATTTTTCAATTTTTGACAACGATTCGTTTGAATCTATCGCACTAGTAAATAAATTTAAATATTCCAAGAACTGGCTTGCATCACCAGAAAATTTTTCTATGTTTAATTTAGGCAGCTTCACTGCCGAAACTGGTTTACTACCGATTTTTGAACCGTTACTTGATTCTAATAAAACTTTTGGTTCAGTTTCGATTTTACATTTTTTAAGCCTCATCTTAATTTTAAATTTCAAACTTGATATTTTTTCAGAATATTCTTCTACCGATTTTAGTTCTTTTTCATATTCAGATTTTTTCCCGAATTAGCTCATCTATTTCGGAATCTACTTCCTTGAGTAGTGCTTCCTTTTCATTTACGAGCTCTAATGATTCCATTAAGGAATCGCAATCAGTCTTATCAATATCAGCAGATAACAATGTATCACATTTTGTGATTAATTTTATAACTGCTGCGCGAACAGTAGCTCTTTTACTTTTAAGCTTATCAGGCTTATCCATGTTTAAAATTTATTTCAATTTTCAAAATAAATTATCTTGACAAAACGTTTTTTTCAATAAATCAAGAGTCAATAGTCATGCAGAATAATAAAGGTATTTCTTACCTTTTTTTATGGGTTCTTGAGGCACCAAAGAATAATGAATAATCTTCATGATATTCACGAGTTTTATGTTTTTCTTAATTTAAATCAAAGTTGGGAGAGCTTAGATGAAGAATTCACGATTCGTGTAAAATCATATTTAAGTCATCAAGCATATTTCACTACTAAAAGTGGCGCAGGTGTTATTGAATATAAATAAGCACATGATGATTAAAAACTTTGAAAATTCTATTTTCACTTTTAACTATATACAATATTTACAACGAAAACATTTGATTAATACTTGTTAAACATATAAATTACTAAAGGAATCCAAGATAATATTTTCTTCTATAAAGAAGTCAAGAAAATAGCATGATTTCATATTCGAAAATAAATTTCCCTTTTTAAAATCAAAACACCATTTCTTCTATTTGAAGACCATGACAGAAAACATACGCAGACTACCTGCTGCGTCCAACTTTTATCATTACTACTTTAAAAAAAAAAAAAAACTAAAAAGAACAAGAAAGAAAAAATGTTTTCAAATATTAATTCTCTAGTCAGACCACGTGATCTGGCGTCTTCTGTCTGGCTAAGACAGGCCCGCTCAAGAGGGTTGCAAAATATTCCAGAATATGTCTATCTATCTATCTATCTATTTATCTCTCTCTCTATATATATATATATAGAGAGAGAGAGGAATATAAAGATACAAATTACTTAAAAAATATAATTACCATTTCATTTTATAACTAAGAATTTATTTCTTTTGTTACAGTATCTTTTAAAAGTAAACTTTCGTAAATTATTTTTGAATGATCCGATGATGTTGTCAGTGTGTGCTATAAGTTAATTGAAAACATGATCTTAAACAGTACTTCAAAGCGGTAAAAATAGTAAAAGTACTTCAAAGCGGATATAAAATGAAATGTTAATTATATTTTTTGAGTAATTTGTATCTTTATATTCATATATAGATAGAGAAAGAAAGAGAATGGGCCGCCATGGGACACATTTCTTTACTAATTTTTGCACTTTTATGTACTCAAATTTTACACAAATCATTCTAAGTATGACTTGATCCCTGACTAAAACAGCTTTAAATACGTTTATAAATATACTTAAAGTTACCTGTGTAATCACTTTGCATTAGGTGAATTTTCTCTTGAAACACATTTTCGATAAAATTAAATGGCTTCAAAATATAATTGGTCTTGAAATTTTCCCATAAACACTTTAATTTTGCGACAATTTGTTCTTTCAATAGCATAAATCTGCAATAAGAAATTTTAAAATTCATGATACTGATGAGATTCACAGTTAGGGCCGAATCCATCAGTTACTTTTGTGTATGACATTCTTGAAATAAAACTTTATTCGAAATTAATAAATTGCCTCTTGGAGTTTTATGGATGTAAATTACTATCCGTCTGTCCACCAGTTCTTCAACTATATTCTCAAAATCTTGCATATTGTATATTTTAAACATAATAAACTGATAGAATAATTGTGTTAAAATTAATCTAGTATTATAAACTGAACTTGATCAAAAAGTTTAGAGAAACATTTCCCCATCAGATGATCTTCAAAATAATGTTTACTAAGGAGATGCAAACTATTTGTATTTAATATATTTGCCAAAAAAAATTAGTGTAAAACTAATATCATGTGTACAAAGTTCGAGACCTTTTTTAATATAATTTAAAATTAGTTCTTAACATTTATGGGTGACCTATGTAGTAATAACGCGAAATTGTAAAAGGAACACGGATAACTGAAAATGACTTAACATAAATTGATTTTTATTTAATTATTTTGCATCAGAATATATTTTAACGAATCATTTTCATTAAATTAAATCACTGATCAACACGCCAAACATTTATAATTGAGAATGGAAAAAACAAAACTACGAGTATAAATATTTGTACTGAAATCTCTTGAAATGTAACTATTTTAAAATATCACCATTACTTGCGTATAAATATGTTAAAGATATCCTTTAATTAATTTTAAATACCTTTCAAAATTGGATCATTCCATACAAAATGAGCAAATCACCTGTGGCAGACATGTCACAGATTTTAAAGAAAATCATTTTGTAAGTAGATCATATCTATTTATGAGTAAATGTAAAATAATAGATTTTAGGATTGTTTATTTAAGTATTAAAATTTATATTAAAAGTGGATGCAAAATCGTGGTTTTGGCTACATGCTTGAAGTTTCAAGACCTTTTTTATTCCTTAATGAGAAAAAAAATAAATAGTAAAAAATGTTGAGGATAAAATGCAATATTTCTATCACTTGTTTCGACGTGAAAGAAAGCTTTTTTAAACTTTTAATTCTTTTGATATTATAGATAACAGTGTGTATTTTAAATATAAAAACTTTTATACTTGCTTTCAGTTTATTTTTTTCAAGAAGATTTTTAATTAAAGTAGAAAAAAAGCTCAATTAAACAGAAAATTATATATTAATACCTAAACCCACATATAGAAAATAGATGGCAGCACTAAATTTTTTCATCTTGAAATCGTGCAATATTTTAAGAAACGCGCGCGAATTTAAAAAAAAATAAAAAGCTCATGGAATGTAGTTAATATTGCCTTTTTTAACCCAATTTTGTGACGTTAGGAATCAAAAAGGCATGCTTGAAATTTTTTTTAGCAGATTATGGACTTATTGATCTTTATGTCTGTGCAATAACTGTAATGTGGGACATTTCCTTCATTATTTTTTTTACCTATCAATAAGAGGAAAAATTACGATTTTGTCATTTTTTTAAAAGTTTCTAAATTTTTTTAAAGGTGAAGGAAATACACGGCAACTTAAAAACTTTAGTAATTCGATCTTAAAATGTAAAACTACATCAGGCATTAATTTCTCAGATGTTTTTGAATTCCTTTAATTTTTATTACGTTTTTAATTTTCTCAAAATTTGCAAATTTTCAATTTTTACAGCCAATTAAAGAATAATCATGGTGTTACCAAATTATTATTGCTCAATAAATAAGAAGATAATTTTTCAGAGGTTACATTATTAAAAAAAATATTCATTTCAGTTAAATAGTTTTCAAGATACAGAACTTCAAACCTGCAACTTTGGACGATTGCACACATGCCATTCTTTATCACAAGTTTTAGGTAGCTTTCATTACAAAAAGCTACCTATTGCAGCCGTTCGGAGGAAAGCGATTTCAAAAAATTTTGGTATATTTTCATCGATCATGACCCCCAGACCCCGAAACCACCCTCCGTTCAAAAGTTGATATATATATATATATATATATATATATATATATATATCCATATATATATATATATATCTGACCTTTGTCATACTGTAACTCTAGAATTTATGAACCGATTTGGATGTAATTCGGCATGTACATAGTACATACCAATGTCTCGACCGAGTTCGTTGGCCAGCTTCATCCGCCATTTTGTTTCAAAATGGCGGCCATTTAAAATTTTTTAAAAAATTTGAAATTTGAAATGTGGTACCAAAAAATTGAAAATTGAAAAAATATTTCTTTCTTATGTATTTGACCTTGATACAAAGATTCGGGAGCAGTTTTTGTTTCGTCTATATCTTAAAAAATAGCTGAGTTATAGCATTTTAAATTTCTAGCGTGGCTGATATTTTGAAACGTCCTGATATTTGACACGTGATAACAGGCGTATTTATGAACCGATTTGGATGTACCTTGGTGTGTACATAGTACATACAAATATCTCGACCGAGTTCGTTGGCCAGCTTCATCCGCCATCTTGTTTCAAAATGGCGGCCATTTAAAAAAATTTAAAAATTTAAAATTTAAAATGAGATACCAAAAATGTGGAAAATGAAAAAGATTTTTTTCGTATGTGTTTGATCTCAATACAAAGATTCCGGAACAGTTTTTGTTTCGTCTATATCTAAAAAAATGACTGAGTTATAGCATTTTGAATTTCTATTGTGGCTGACATTTTAAAACGACCTGATTTTTGTCACGCGATAACAAGCGTATTTATGAACCGATTTGGATGTTACTTGGTCTGTACATAGTACATACCAATGTCTCGACCGAGTTCGTTGGCCAGCTTCATTCGCCATCTTGTTTCAAAAGGGTTGCCATTTATAAAAATTTTAATTTAAAATTTAAAATGAGGTATTAAAAAATTGGAAAATGAAAAAGATTTTTTATGTGTTTGGCCTTGATACAAAGATTCCGGAGCATATTTTGTTTTTGAAAATTTGTTCTTTTGTTTATATCTTAAAAAATGGTTCAATTATAGCACTTTGAATTTCTAGTATGGCTAACATTTTGAAACGATCTTGTATTTGTCACGCGATAACTCATGTATTCGCCTATTTCCATGTAAAAAGGCATGTGGATAGTATACATCAACATCTCAGCCAAATATAAGTTACTTTAAATAAAAGCAGCTTGGATAAAGCTGACTAATTTCGCGAAATTCTCATTCATAATGATTTAGTATTGATAAAAATTAGTATTGAATCTCCTACATTCGGTTTCCACTTAATTGAGCTTAGTGTGTTTGAATAATATAAGTTGGCTTTTTAAAAATAAGGAATATGAAAGCTACCTCTTCCTCCCGGCACTGGCCGGAAGGACTTTTTTAAATGTGTAAAACTGCTAAAATAATTTATTTTTTGTGAAGACATATTGCAGAGCTCTATTTGAATATGAATTGACCCTGTATATCAAATTTTATTAAAATCTGTTACTATGTGGCCACGACTCTTTTTAAATTTTTGCTCATTTTACGTGGAATGACCCAATTACGATTAAAATATTCTATTTCTTTTTTTAGCATTCAATGCATAAAGAATATATGGATTATTTAAAAAAGAACTGTTTTGAAATCTCTTCAGAAGAACGGTGGATTCACTGAAACTTTTCTATCCTGTAAGTATACAATTTTTTTATTTGCTATAATGAAAAACTTTACTAATTGTAAAATGGCAGCTGCCCGGGAAAAAAAGAGAGAGCTGACCCTCTCCAAAACATGAGACTACTAGAATAATCTTTTAAATAATTTCGATTATTATACCCTGCGAGTGTTTAACAGATTAAGAAATTAATCAGGTAACAAAAATTAGAAAATCCATTAATGGGAGCTTTTCGAAACAGTTATTTAATTGTTACTATTTAATTTTGTTTTTGTAACTGTAAAAAACTACGTTACTCAGAATTAACACCGGAGGAGAATAATCAAAGTATTATTACCACATACGTCATGCGATAAAGGACATTGAATTAATTCTATCTATATCTAGTTAACTTAAATGTATTTAAAATGTCAATAATAAACATTACTATTATTTTTTTAAGGTGGAAATTTAATAAAGAATTACCATTTAGAATTTAGTTTAGAGACTACAACAGAATACAGTAAAACCAGAAATTGTAATTTTTTTTCACGAACTTCGAATAAATATTGCACTAACTGTTATTTTGTTTTGTTTTATTTGTCCGCCAAACTCCGAGTTTTTTTTCTTCTCATTTTTTGCTAACTTCAAAATGCATCAATTTTACAGTAGTGTTTATTGGGAATGCTTTATATGCGTAGCACTCTAAGTGTTTCGAGCGTTTTCTATTAGCGTTTCATACCAAAAATATAATTAATTTCTACCTAAACTTATGAAGAACAGATCAGTTACTATTTTCTACACGTTTCAATGCTGGCGTCAGAAAGAAATAAGAAAATGATTTATCTCCTCCGGAAGCACAATCATTTTACCTCTATATTTTTTGCTAAGGCACTGATTAAGCAATGCTCAAAGTATTTGTAAAAAATAGTCTCGCCAGAAAGTGAATGAAACAGAGCACAACAAACAACTCATCTTTATTTATGAAAGTAAAAAGATTTCGCACAAAGAAATTATAGCTACATAGTGCCTGAAAAAATGTTAGGCTTTGCTGAAAGAGCATTAGAATTATTTAGATAATCCAAAGAATTGCTTCACAGAAAAAAATATCAAGGAAGTGTAAAAAAGGAATATTTTAAATGATTATTTATTCCAAAACTGACAGAAGGAGGATAAGATTAGTTAATATGAAGAAAATGTTAACTCGTTTGCTGTAGCATTTTTATTTGTCTGTCACTAGAAAATCTAATTTCAGTTTTTTTTATTTATGCTTTGTTAGCAATTCTTTATATTGCTTGTGTTTATGGATTACAAAAATGAATTAATGCATTAGTATCTTTTCTTATAAGTGCACTGCGTAAAACGGAGATAATGAAATGGATTGAAAAGAGTTAGATTAACTAAAAAATACATATTATACATGAATATTTCAAAGTTTGTAAGCGACAGTTTTTTTTTTTTTTTTAATTTTCAAAATGCCAATCACTGTTTCCATCTTAGTCCTTTTTTATTCAACAAAACTACCATGGTACCAGAATTCCAGCATAGTATTATTTATTTTTAACTATTACGGAATATGAGTTGTAATTTTCCAACTGGGCAAAAAATCCCCGGGCCATTATTCGAACCACGGATCTCTTCGCTGAAGCTGCCAAAAATCTGACAACTGAGCTATTCCGGATGAATCTGGAGGACCTAATTCACCCAGCTAATCATATTGAAGATAGAATCTGTTCTGTTACACGAATCAACTCAATAGAATAAATCGCAGGTAATGGAACACCAGAAAACGCTGGATACGTAATTACATTAGATTAATTTTAGCACAATTATTCTGACATTTTTTGCCCAGTTAGAAAATTACAACTCATATGATTTATTTATCAATCAGAATAATTTTATTAAAATTAATCTAGTATTACGGAATATCTGTCAAAAATTACTAAACAGAAAATATGGCAGAATGGTAGGTTTTTTTAAAAATTAAAAACAGTATATGATATATCTATAATAACTTACCCCGAAAGATGATTTCATTGAAAAAACATACGGTATACTTCTAAATCGTTAAAATACGGGAAAAAATCAATCAGCTAAGACTGTTTTGTTTATGCATATCAACCGAAAATTCATACGGAATTTTGTATACCTAGACAGGGCCTTCAAACCACCAAAGTTTGGAAAAGATCTGACTCTACCACTTTACTGACTCTCCTTATTATAATATTTTTTTTATTTTAACGATTTTTTTTTTTTGAGAGGAGACCTCCTTTAAAATATACTTTAATTGCGCCATGCCTAACATTTGTAGTATAGTATAACTATTTTTAAATATACAGTATAATATGTCTTAAAAATGTAAATTTTCCAATAAAAATTAACTAAACATTTATTAAGTAACTGTAAATTTTCTAAATTGCATAACTAAATTTTGCTGTTATATGCAGCATTTAATATTTTGAGAAATACTTAATGGAGCATAAAATTCCTTATTTTGTATTAGAAAATTCTTATTCTGTTAACTTTATGAGTAAACAAATTGTAATGTGCACAAGAGAAAACCCACGTATAAATATTTCAAATATTTGCCTTTGATGTATAAAGTTATTTATAAATAAGGCTTTAAAAAAGAAAAATAAAAATAAAAATAAACACTGACTCGCTTAATTTTGATAATATTTTATTAATACAACTGAAAGGACTTAGAAGTTTTCTTAAATTTTTGAAGCATCTATCAGTTTACAAAAATGTTGGGAATTGGTTTAACAATTAAATAACAAATCTTAGCAACATAATAATCATGACTTCATTCGTTTGGTTTTTCTGAATAAATGAATAAGTGATAAATAAATTATTCTTACTATCATATATTGTGATGTGAATTATTTTAAATTGCCACTGTTTGAAAACAAATCGTGCAATCTCTTAGATTTGAAATGCCGAGTAAGACGTACCTTGATTCATGGTTCCATTCACAGGAGATGTAAACATTAATTTGCAGTGATTTGAGATTGTGTGCATTCATTTTGAATTATTTTCTGTTTTTTTCTGTTTTCTAATTATAAACACTTATAGTACATGACATCAGTATTTTTTCTTATTATTTTAAAGTGAAATATGAAAAGGATCACAACCATAGTAGACCAAGTCCATTTTGAAAAAAATTGAGAAAGTCCATTTAGAAGGTGCATAAAATCTGTTTTATCCACTCCTACAGTAAACCAAGTATGTGAAAACAGACTTGGTTCACTGTGGGAGTGGATAAAACAGATTTTATGCACCTTCTAAATGGACTATCTCATTTTTTTTTTCAAAATGGACTTTGTCTATTATGGTTGTGAGCCCCTCATATGATATTCATATGATTTTGGTATTACGAAAAGTTTTCAGATTGTAAAATAGCATTACAATGCAAAATTTCTTTTTACATATTGCTGTTTTTAATCTATGAAGTGAAACTTTTTAAATATGTTCTTTATTATCAATAATAATAATTTAACTTATTATTTAAAATCATAATTCTTCATACCCAATGTTTCAGATTTATTTGAAATTTACCGAATAAACGTTGTTAAATCTAATAATGGGAAAGCATTTTATTCATCTAGTCTAGTTTATGTTGTTGTTTAATAATAAAATATAAGTACAATAGTAATAAAGTATTATACTTATAATACTTAAAATAAGTAGTACAATAATAAAATAATAATTATTATTTTCAGTGTCTTTTAAATTGGTATTTCCATTTTTTTTTTAATTGCATGTAAGCATTTTCAGCGATATTTTGCTTCTGATATATTTTTAAGATTGAATAATATCAAAACATTCAATTATAGACATTCTGTATCAGTTATTAATTTCCCTTCTAGTGCAAACGTATTTACTACGTTTGTGATACAAGTAAGTATTGACACTAAAAAATGAAACATGATATTTAAGCATTTTATTAAAATGTTGTTTATGCCTGATATGACGTTTGTGGATAAAGCTGCTTTAGTGTATTTTAAAACGTCCCTATTTACTTATATAATCTAGGATTGAATATTTTTTAAGGAGATTAATAACTACTTCAAGAACAGTACAAATGCAGTCATTTCATTTTTTTGTTTGTTTACTTCTCTGTTTTATTTCCTTGATCAGTCTCTTCCTACAAAATACACTGCTCAAAACAATTAAAGGATATTGCAGTTTTAGGTGGATTTTGTATCTGGTAAACTGTTTAGCTGATTGATTCATGGTCGACAGACATAGTAGGTTATATGAGAATAAATTACACATGTTTGGCAGAAAAAAATGCATTTTATTGCGCATTTGTGTACTAAAGGAAAAAAACACAATTTGTGCATATGAGAAAAAAAGAATAAGAAAAGGTGTTTTCTACAAAGAAAATCATTTTCAGTAGGGGGTATGGTTTCCACGGGCGGCCAGCAACGTTGAACACTTTTGAGGCATGGACTCAATGAGGCTATTAATGACGAGTTGGGGTATTCTGCCTCACTCTTCCAGAAGAGCTCTTTCCAGTTCTTGGAGAGTTTGTGGGTGTTGTTGGCGGCCAGAAACTCGTCTTCCTAGAGCGTCCCAAACGTGCTCGATTGGATTCATGTCTGGAGAACACGCTGGCCATTCCATTCGAACGATTCCTTCCTCGAAAAGGAAATCCTCCACTAGGTTTGCACGATGTGGCCTGCAGTTATCGTCCATTAAAATGAAGTTATCTCCGATTGCTGCAGCGTAAGGGACTACAATAGGTCTGAGGATCTCATCCCTATATTGGCGACCAGTCAGAGCTCCATCTCGAATGATGTAGAGGTCAGTGCGCCCGTCAATGGAGATGCCACCATACACCAACACTCCTCCACCGCCAAATCTGACACTTTCGTGCACGAACGCAGGATTATTCCTACTGCCACGGTCCCTCCAGATGAAAATACGCCTATTATCCGGATGCACAGAAAAACGGGACTCGTCAGAAAACAGAATATTGCTCCATTCATTTCTCCTCCAGTTGACATGCTCGGTTGCCCACTCCCCTCGGTCGCGACGATGCCTTGATGTTAATCTAACACATACCATCGGTTGGCGAGCATACAGACCTACAGCATGGAGCCGGTTTCGGACAGTCTGAGTTGAAATCGTGGTGCCTGTAGCCGAACGAAGGTGTTGTTGGAGAAGAGTAGCGTTCATGGTTCGGTGTCTCCGAGCTGTTAACGCTAAATACCGATCTTCATTGGGCGTTGTTGCCCGTCTACGACCTTGCCCTGGTCTTCGGCCTGCACATCCACTCTCCAAAAAACGGTTCCAGATCCTGGAAATGACACTTTGTGACACTCCAATGGCTTGCGCTACTTCGGCTTGAGTTTGGCCCCCTTCTAACCTACCAACAATTCTCAAAGCTTCTGAATCTGTCAAATGGCTTCGCTGAGACATCGTACTCATCGAAACAAAGCAATCACTGAATGCCGATCATCCTTGTCTTCAATCTCTTTTATCCAGTTGAAAGTCAAATTTCATTCGCTGCCGCTGAAGCGACGTTTTTGATGTCGAACTCAAAATTTGCATACTCCACAGTTCGAAAACCAGAAAAATTTGCATTTGTGATTCTCTTCTTCTATTTTCGGCAAAAAAAATTTCGTTTATATCTTTATTTTATATAAAACTTCAAATATCCTTTAATTGTTTTGAACAGTGTATATAAAATCTATTTAGCTCATATTCAGAAGATACAAAATCAACATGAATAATAAAAATTAAATATGACTTATGGTGTCGTTCCATAAATAAGCATAGTACTAATATCCATTCTTCAGCAGTAGCGGACGAAGAATTGACAGCATGATTAAGGAATATGTTAAAAAGGAAAATACATACATATTCGAGATAATATATAAAATTAGACTCCTAGTTGATGTTCATATTTAATTAGACAAAGACAAATCCCCACACATAAAAAAGAGTTTTAAGCACTCTTATTATTTAGAACGACTGAACTTGTTTAAAAAATAGATAAGTTGAAAAGCGAAGATTTTTTGCCTCCCGCCCCCTTCCTCCCATTCGATATAGGGTTTTAGGTAGCTTTCGTATGAAATACTACCTATTGGGATCGTTCCTATGTTGGAATTTCTGAAAAAGTTTTGAAGATCTACACCGATCATGACCCCTAGTACCCAAAACTACACTCAGTAAAAAACTTTATCTCTCTCTCTCTCTCTCTCTCTCTCTCTGTATATATATATATATATATATATATATATATATATATATATATATATAGTTCTGTTTAGTTTTTCATAGTTTTTCATTTTTTCAATTTTTGGTCTCGGCGAGTGAAGGGGGACGTAGCATCGTAAAGTCTGACTTAACCCTGCAGTGTATGTCGTTAGCCATACCGCTCGCCTTCTGTTCTGTTCAGTCTTGCAATTATATATTTTTTCTTCAGTTTGGTTATTCAGTTTGATTTTAAGAGTTAAGTTTATATTGGTAATTTATAATATTTTTGATGTGAGTTTCAATGCAGCTATGGTGAGTGATGGATTTTGATATTTTGTTTGTGGTTTTAAATATATATATATATATATATATATATCACTTTCTTCTGGACACGATAACTTTCGTAATTCTGCACCAATCTCTTCCAAACTGATACATAAAATCAATTGGCATAAAATCTTGGTCAAGTTCGTTAGAGGGCAAAATCGGACTTAGAGGATGGAAATAGGGAGGGGTTTTGTGAAAACAGAAAACCCCCAATAACTTATTAATTTTTGTACATATCAAATCAGTTTAAAGTTTTTATTACTTCTAAAAATAGGGCCAAAAATTTATGTATCACAGATTTTTGATAAATTTAAAAATGGGCTCAAGGGGCGAAAAAATAGTGTTTATGGGAGAAACAAATTCATAACTTCGTCAATTCTCAAGATATCAAATCCAATTAATTTTATTATAAATCTCCGTAACATTATCTACAACTTTTATATTCACAAGTTTTTGATAGGACCAATTCATAGAGCAAAATAAAATTAAAAACGAAAACAAAAAGTGGGTTTGAAGAAGAAAAAAATCCATAACTCCGTCAATTCAAAAGATATAAAATCCCCATGAATTTATCATATATCTTCTTAATATTGTCTACAATATCTATGTAGACAAGTTTTGGATAGGACCAATTCTTACAGCAAAAACAAATTAAAAATACATAGCGGTTGAAGAAAAAATATCATCTTAGTAACGGTGTATTCAAATCCAAACTGCTTATTTTCTGACTCATTTTACAATTCATTTTTGCTCTCAAAGGCCTCCATTTGGTACGTTTTCTTACTCAGAAACTATATAATGTACCGTAATGGTCGATTTTTTGATAGAGACAGAATATATTTTTAAAAATGCTGATAAAAGGGCATTTTGAACCGAATTTACCGAAGCGGATTGTGTTGGAAAAATCTTTGTATTAAGGATGCACTCAAATCCAAACTGATTATTTTCTGACTCATTTATAAATTCATTTTTCCTCTCAAACGCATTTAATTTGTAGATTCGCTTATTCAAAAACTATATAATGTACCGTAATGATCGATTTTTTGATAGATGCAGAATATATTTCAAAAAATGATGTCAAAGTGGGCATTTTGAACTAAATTTCCCGAAGCGTTTGTGTTAGAAGTGAAAAATATTGTCCTTTTGAGAAAATAATTGTTTATATATCAAGTTTTAATTAATTAAACAAAAAATAAAAACACAGGGCGCTTATAAATCTCTTCAAAATCACGTCAGCAAGTTTCATATATATATTTTTTTTAATTATTATTATTATTATTAAAAATGAATCTGGAATTATGCCAGAAAATTTCGAGTTGTTGAGCATGGAAAAGTATTTTTTTTTAATACCGACTTAACATGATTCTGATAAAACCAGCTATTATATAAAAATGAAATAAAAACTCGTCAAAAGCGGCCAGATAAAATTGTTAAAGTGTATTTATCTCTAATCATGATTTAGTTTTTGTTTGTGAAATTAGTATATTTGACTTCGAAATCTACATCTGCCTGTAGGCCGGGCGGCAGGGATTTTTTTATTTTATTTTTAAGATGCTTTCATTGTCTTACTATAATTTAGGATTTATATTTACTGCTTCTCTGATTTTTGTTTAAATATTGCTTGCATTCATTAAACAAGATCAGAAAATTAGGTTATTTAGAAAATTATAAATGCATTTCAATTACATCGATTTGAGAAGTTTTCTTTCTTTCAATATCAAGCGCCCATAACATCATCGTAGTTATTTTTATGTACGTTAATATGTAAGTTATAGTGTTAAATATGTAAAAAACTGCAATGGGGTTCTGGGTGCTTCATATAATAAAACTATATTAGAATTTGCTGAATAAACCTATGATTCTGATCTTGTAAATAATTTTGCAACAAAACTTAATCAGAGAGACTATAAATATCAAACCCTAAGTTATATTAAAGCAGGCAGAACATCTTAGAAAAAAGTCCTTCCGGCTTCTACTGAGAGGAAAAGGTAGCTTTAATACTCCGTGGTTTTAAAAATCCAGCTTATTTTACCCAAACGCACGAAACTGAAACTAGTAGAACCCAATTATAGAAGATTCAATACCACTTTTCGTCAATAATGAATATGAATGAGAATTTCACCAAATTTTTCAGCTATAGCCAAAGAGCAATTTATGTTCGTTCGTTAAATTTGGCAAAATCTTGAAGTGTCCGCCATTTTAAAACAGCGTGCTGGAAGAAGCTAACCAATGGATTTGGTGTTAAGTTCTGTACGCATGCTCAGTAACATCAAAATCAGTTAATATATACGACTGCTGCCCAATAACAAAAACCAGATTGTTTAAAAATATCAGCCACCCTAGAAATACAAATGGCTATATTTCAGCTATGTTTTAAGATAAAGACAAAACGAAAAATTCTTCGAATTCTTGTATCAAGGTCTTACACTTGAGAGAAAAATCTTTATCAATTTCCATGTTTTTTGTTCCCTTTTTAAATTTAATTTTTCTTTTGCATTTTTTAAATGGCGCCCATTCTGAAACAAGATGGCGGATGAAACTGGCCAACAAACATTGGTATGTACTATGTACATACGAAATCGGTTCGAAAATACGAGAGTTATAGCATGACAAAAATCAGATATATAATATATATACATATAAATCCATTATAAAAGAACACAATATATCACTTACAAATGGGAATTGAAAAAAAAAACTGAAGTTTAATTCATTATAAAAAAAGTATCCAAAATATAAAATATGAACAATAACATACGAGTTCCTAAAGAACATAAATAAACAAGTAAATCAATAAAATTAGAAGCAAAATTAAAATTATATCTATACAATCGAACCTCGACGTTCCAACTCGACGAATCCAACCGACGTTCTAATGACCAGAAAAAATTGTCGTCATAAGCGGACTGTTGCGGTAGCCGTAGTTGAAGAAAAATCTCTATATTATAATTGCCATTGTAACGCGTCCGGGACGAACCCATCGATTTTGCCAATCTCCGATAAGATGGAGCCACGTTAGGCTTAATTTTGATTTCAGATGTGTAAGAGGAAACTTATCTGCTTAAATACAAATCTTTTCTACCTGAAATCCTTTCTGTTCAACATAATTTTCTTTAAAAGATTCAAAACTGATGACCGTTCAATGATTTGCGCAGTTGAAAAACAATTTCAGAAAACGAGTTCAAAACGTACAATATCGCAAAATGTAAACAAGCGATAGCGAGTCATTCACTTGATTCATTGAATTGAAAAATAAACCATGGAGCTATGGCGCAAATCAAATACGATGTTCATCTTTCGGTCACGAAACTTCCCACTCCGGATAAACAGCGCATGTGCTAAGACCGATCTCCAATGGGAGTTCCGTATTATTCCTGTCTGTATACAGATATCGTCACGAGACGCGTATTCATTGATCTCAGCATTACTCAGATTTTGCTGTCTTCTGGGTATAATTTTTTTTTATTACACATTATTAGGCATTTTGTTAATTTATTGTTTGTTTTTTAAATCTGATTTGTTGTGATTCCATTTTTAACTTTTCTTTTGATTTACTTAGATTTAATGTGTTCTTTGTATTTTCCGCCTATTTAACCTAACAAGTGGAAACTTTTACCCTATTGTTATGTAGATATTACGAACCGTTCAATTTCTCTTGAAATATCTCTTAATGTTTTAATATCCAGCATCAATAATTATTTTTACAGTACCTTATGGCTTCATAGTTGAAAATTTCTGAAAACTTTCTGAAAAGAGCAACAGAAATAAATTTTCTGTACTTTTGTTTTGCTTACATATCGATTACGATAGAAATATTTTAATATCCAGCAGTAATTATTTTGACAGTGTACCTTATTGCTTCATACTTTAAAATTTCTCTTAAAAAATTATATGTTAAATTAAGCATAAAAAACTTAATACTTGGAAAGGCTGAGACAAATATAAATTTTTAAAGGAGATATCATATAATGAATGTTTAATCACAATGTTTTTAATTCATTTTAAGATGATTGATTTTTCGCGAAAAAGGATAAAAAAACTTAAAACTATTAGCTAGAAAAGACTACAATGTTTCTGTTGACAAATAAATGGAGTTTTCAATGCTTACATTAAAGTAAATTTAAAATTCAATGTTAGGCTTACAAATTAATTAAATTGTTTATTGTGGGATTCCCATAACTCAAAAAATGTTTGAAAATAAGTTATCACCGTTTTTCCAATGTTTGCTGACAGACGATTGCAATTTATGTTAAAAACCACCAAAATAACATGCTCTATGCCCTACAATATGATACATACCAATAGATTTCTAAACAATTTCCACTTGAAAATCTGAAGACCATTAAGATTACTATATCAAAAGAAAAGTTCATGATTAATTCCCAATAAGTCAGAGTGAATAAATTTCAAAACACTTAATATGTGTAATCCTATTTTAAAAAGCTTTTTCCAAAAAGGTAGAAATACATTCACTAAACACTGACAATAAAATTATCAGTGTTTCGGTTGGTGGAAAAACATTTAATGTATTTTATCAACGCTGTCCAACATGGCATGATTTTTTTGGGGGGTGGGGGGGTGGGGGGGTGAGGAGAGCACAGTTTAGTCGAGGGCTAAACTTGCAATCCCATGCAAGATTTCATGGATCTTTCCCAAAATAGGAAAATGCTGCATAATAAAAAATGCTGTGTGCTCCGCCTCATTAAATTTTTCTACAGACATGTGACTCTTACCGATTTTTTCCCCCCGAGAAAGGGATTTTTATTCTTTTGCGCGATTTTGCAAAATTTTCTGAATTTCTTCGAATGATGGCAGAAAAATATTGTGAATTTTGCCAGTGAGTCACAAATTGAAATGACAAGATTTAACAATCAACCAGAACGACCAATCGACAGATTTTGCGTTTTTTTTCCAACGACTGTTTGAGGAATTTCCGTCAGTGTACATATGAACTTCACAATATTTTAAAGCAACCGATTAAAGGATTTTGAGTTTTTTCCGATGATCAACTGGCAATCTTCACGATTTTTCTGAAGAATGAAGGAAGAATGTTGCAACTTTTTCCACACAATTGATGAATTTTGCAGTACTTTTCTTTTTACTCTACCGATTGGGTAATTTTTGTGGGTTTGTTTTATGTGACAAATTTAATGTTTCCCTCACAACCAACTGTTGATTTTTCTTTTTCCTCAACGACTGATTGATGAATTTTGTGATTTTTTAAGCGATAGATTGACAAATTTTGCGATTTTTTTTTTTTTTTGGCTTAACCAACTGAAGAATTTCCTGTAACCGATTGGTGAATTTTTCGATTTTTTTTCCTTCACAAGAGTGATTTAGAAATTTCTCTACATACATTTATAATCCACAGTGATCATAGACAAAATTCATGCATTTACAAGATTTTGCTGAATATTCTGCTCCATTATTTTTTCTTTTTCTTTTTTTTTTCATTCCATTAATGCAGAACTATATAATACAGAGAACCTGACTTGAACCTGCAAATCCATTTTACTGACATGTTACTTTTCCGCGGAATTGCGCTTTTTTGGCACTGAATTTTATTATCCCGTGGATCTATGCAAATATGCATTAAAATTTGTTGACATTTTTATGGGGGGAGGGGGGGATAACAGAAGAAATACAAGAAAAACGCGAGTACCAGCTGTGCCAAATTAAGCAAATATCTTCAAAGGATCGCGGGAAAAACGCAAATTTTTTTAAGGATCGAAAAAAAAATTCAAAGGGTCGCGGAAAAAACACGATAAACGTTAAAGGATCGTGAAAAAAAGTGTGATTTTCTTTAAAGGATCACGGGAAAACATTACATTTCCAGATTAAGCTAAATAATGCTATAAAAAGTGATAAAATATCTTTATTAAGATTGACTCTCGTTTCATCGCACAAACGGCAACATTTTCAAAATTTTGAAAATGTCGCCGTTTGTGCAATGAAACGATCGTCAATCTTAATAAAGATATTTTATCACTTTTTTGTAATTTTACAAAAAATGTATTGTAAATGCTAATAGTGTGTTTATTAGAACATAAAAAACCAAACTTGCTCATCTAAACTCTTACTTGGTGGATGTCGTATACATCGCTGTTAGATGCAATAACATTTTGAAGAAAATTCTATGTTCTTACTGCTGATCCCTAGTTTCTGTGCGTACTTTTAATATTTATATTTTCAGTAATTTAAAATTCAAAAAATTGTGCACATGCTTATTCAGCCGTTGCAAAAAATACAACACACTTACCAAGATTTAATACCAAACAAATCATCAAAAAATTTTAATAGTTGCAGCAGAATTTGTTAATTATGGGGTTTTATTGCATGTTTCTTAAACTTTTGTTCTAAGAATTCTTAATTTTCTTATGTTATATTAGCGAGAAAGCCTGGTCTACCCAAAAATATTGTTAATGCTAATAATGTGTTTAATAGAACATAAATAAGCCGAAATTTGCTCATCCAAGCGCTTCCATATTGACAAGTATTTTCCTCTTTTTTTTTAAATTTTAAATGAAAAACACAATTTTTACACACCGTCCTAGGACGGGCATTTACACTAGTATGTTTATAAAATCTTATGTAATTGTATTTTTAATTAATTAAAGATAATTTTAAATTCATAACTGTTCTTGCAGTTTTAAGCAATAAAACATTATTATTAAAGAAAATTGAAAATAATAAAAATCAGATTTATGATTACCTGGGTTTTTTTTAATTGCTAAATGAAATATAGATGAATTAAGGTTTGCTGATCCCTAGATGTGCTTCTTAAAAACCTTTTTCAATATTTTACAATGAATTGTAATCAATATTCCTTGTTTCAGAAATGGATATTAGATAATTTCTGGTCATTTCAATGCAATGCATTGCTTCGGTCATAGTCGTGTAAGCAACGCCGTGTAACCACAAAAAAGCACCGCCTGACCAGATCGAAAAAACCGCGAGTAGACTGAAACGTCTATCTGGAGCTTTAGTGGGTCATTCATAGTGTGTGGGTTTATTTATTCAGATAAAGGATTGAAGTAAAATTTCTCATTTATCTAAAAGGGTATTTTAGACACTTTTGTAAAAAGTTTGGCTAAGACATTTCTTACCGCTTAATTTGCATGCTTATAAGATGGATTATGAAAAATGGAAAATTTTCCTAAACTCCGTCGGGATATCTGGAGTTGAAAATTATTCAACGACGTAAAATCCGGAGTTGATTTACATTAAAATCATATACAGAAATTGGGACTCTGAAAAACTGACGTGAAAAGCGGAGTGACGTGAAAACAGGTGTCGGGGTAACGAGGGCCGACGGTATATTAATTAGTTATTTAATAAATTAGTAATTCTATGAGTTGATAAATGTGCCGCTTCAAATGGTATTTCTTACGAATAAGTATCAAATTACTACAAAAGTAGAAATCATATTGCTAATACACTTAGAAAATACGCAATTGCAATAAACTTAGCGTATAATATCAGATTGTTTAATACTAAAAATCTAGCTAATCATTTTTATATATTGAAAATACATTAGATACTTTTAATAAGAAGAAATATGGTTCCAAAATGAATTTGTGAAAATTCAAAGTAAAAATTATATAAAAATAGATTTCATTCCAAATTACATGCCCATTTGCAGCAATTACTTTGAATGCTAATATAAAAGCATTATAAAACAACACAAAATATCACTTCAAATGTGAATTGAAAATCAAAAATAAAGTTTTATCCAATATAAAAAAAAAAAAAAAATCCAAAATATAAAATATGGACAATAACATACGAGTTCATAACGAAGGTAATTGAATCGGTCATTTTGAAAATGTGTCAACTCTTAGGAATTGGAATCCTCTTCAAAATGACCATTAAATTACATGAAAAGATAAATCAATAAAATTAAAAGCAGGGTTAAAAAGTTGTTCTATATATTAATTAGTAATGCTATGAGTCAATAAATGTGCAGCTTTGAATGGCATTTCTTACGAATAGGTATCAAATTACTAATAAAGCAGAAATCATATTGATAATACACTTAAAAAATACGCAATTGCAATAAGCTTAGCGTATAATATTTATAAGATTGCATAATGCTGTAAGTCTAGCTATCCATTGTTATACAGGGTGTCCCAAAACTCCTTGACACATTTTAAAATTCAATATAAAATCAAGTAATTATCGTACAGGAATGCGGTTTGGGCTAAACTGCTTCTCAGGATGAAAAATTTTCAGCAATCTAATAAAAATAATTAGTTCCAAATTTCGATCATAAATAGCGCTACTTGTGCGGATGCTTGGTTTTAATGTTTTCAAATATGCATTTTTTTCTGATTTTCACATAAAATTTGAGGTTGTGACACAGAAATGACGACTCCAAGCTAAAGAGAACAAAGTGTATGCTTCTGCAGTGGCTGAAATTGAGGTACTTAGACGAGAATCTTACATGTGATCCAGTCAACGTGAGACGTGGATTGTAGTGGAGTTCCGTTTGAATGTGGCTCGTGCTACAAAAGGCGCACTCATTGAACTATGCTAATGGATTACACAATTTATTACTCTTTAGCTGATTTTCACAAAAAAATGATCTGTGACTGATTATCTTGCGTTCTTAATGCTTCTTTCTGATTAATTTTAGGTACAGCGCCATCTATGGGAAATGATAGGAACTAAATCTTTTATTCGCTTGAAAAAAAAAACTTTTCATCGTGAGAAGCATTTTAGCCCTCCCGTACGACAATTACTTGATTTTTTATTGAATTTTAAAATGTGTGAAGGACTTTTGGGACACCCTGTATATTAAAATATATAAGATACCATTAATAATAAGAAATAAGATTTCAAAAAGAATTTCTGACAATTCAAAGTGAAAATATATAAAAATAGATTTCAATCAAAATCACATGCGCATTTGCAGCATTTAATTTGAATGCTAATATTATCAAACAACACAAGATATCACTTACAAATGTGAATTGAAAATCAAAAGTGAAATTTTACCCATTAAAAAAAATACCCAAAATATAAAATATAGACAATAACATATACGAGTTCGTAAAGAACATAATTAAATGAACAGATATATCAATAAAATTAGAAGCAGAATTAAAAAGATGTCGATATATTAATTAGTAATCCTTTGAGTTCATAAAGGTGCAGCTTCAAATGGCATTTTCTTACGAATAGGTATCAAATTACTACAAAAGTAGAAATCATATTGATAACACACTTAAAAAATGCGCAATTGCAGCAATAAACTTAGCGTATAATATTAGCGTATAACTTAGAGTATAACGAAAAAGAATTCAAAACAATTCCAAGTGAAAAAAAATTATATATATATATATATATATATAAATCAACATTTGAACGGAGGGTGATTTGGGGGTCTGGGGGTCAAGATCAGTGAAAATATACCAAAATTTTCCGGAATTGCTTTCCTCCAGACGGCTGAAATAAGTAGCTTTTTATTTTTTGTAATGAAAGCTACTTAAAAGAACAAATTATTTTGTCCTGGGGGGGGGACAAAAATAAAAGCTTATCTGCCTGCTTCTTTTTGTGTTCCAGTAGCTGCAACCATAAAATAGTGAAACATTTTTCCAACATTTGGCTATAAGGTTGAAACGTGAGTTTGTGAAATGTTGCAGATTATTCCTCAACATTTCAACAATTTATGGTTCAACATTTAAACAATTTATGGTTCAACCTTAGCACCAAATGATGAAATAACGTTTCGCCATATTATCGTTGCAGCTACTGCATCACCAAACAATTTGTTTAACCTTGCTCCAAATTTTTAACAGTGTATTCCCAGCTCTAGAAGGTCTGCGAGACACAGGCTTTCCCACTAATAGGCGTATTCGTTGATTGTTTACGTCGAAACGGATTAATTGGGTATTATAATTTAACTCCTGGAACGCCAATGCCTGAAACACCAATGCCTAGAACGATAACGCCATAATATAAATGGACATTATATCGCACGAGATAACTTGATAACCCGCAGACGAGATCCGTTGAAAATCTGCTGAATCTGAATACATTTAAAGCTGCTCCTACACAAAGAGAGTTACCTAATTAGCATGTAATTGAAAAATACGTGATAGGCAAATTTCCGGAGTTAAATACACTTACTTTGAGAAACATAAAGAATGATGGAATTGATAGATAATCCCCTCACAAATGTTTGTGATCCAGGACACTACGAGCGAACGCAAGATCTCACAACACGTTCGTCCACTACAGTGCCCTTATAAAAGTAAATTCATACTTCGTTTATTATTTTTCCTAATTGAAAGTATGTATCCACGGCTAACGGTTAGAAATAAGCTATTGACTATCAAAAAGAGTAGGTGTATCTAAAAAGCAAGAGTGAATATTGCTTACCCGCAAGAAAAGTGACACAAATAAAAAATAAAGAAGATTAGTAATCTTTAACATAAAACTATAGTCCTGAGCTCTCGATGCAGTTGTAAAAGTGCACATAAAAGTGTGAAACCCTTAAGAATCAAGACGTAAAAGAGATAGGAAGTATTAAGTAAATTTATCCTCCGTCCTTCCCCTCCCCCTTTTCCTTATGGCAAATTGATACATGACGTAATCTAATGGTTATCCGGATAATTATACTTGTGTCACTTTTCATGTACAAAGACACTCTTAAGTTTGAAATTGCAATAATATAGATAATGCATTTTTTGAGGTTGTGTTACTACTTTTGTGGGTGAGAAATGTGTAAAACATCTCACGTACAAAGTGTTCCAATACTTTATTTATTTATTTTTGAAAGGGAATACGTATATAATTTTTTTTCTCTACAGCAGATATATTAAGAAAGTACTGTGTAGATAAGCTATTCCTTTCGTTTAGTCATATCGAACACTTACGAACGTAAATAAAAAATATTTAGTAAGAAATTTAAAGAAACTTCTTGGGCACATAGTCAGTGGACTCATGTGTGTTAGTGGACGCATTACTGAAGACCCCTGCTCTGGTGTATTTTAACAGTATATTGAAATTATGAACGTATATGTTCCTGAGCAGAACGGATATAAGTTTGTCTTCTCTAATCGTTGCTAGTTCCAATTTTAAAAGTATAATTCTAATCGAAAAAAAAATTAAACAACTAGTTTTTAATCATCTTATAAGTTGCGTCATTTAGTGGAATTCAAAGACACAGTATTGGTTACGAATAAAAAATGTTATACATTCCCTTAAATTGTAAGCAATAACACGCGTTTTTAAGTTATAAAAAAATTGTCTTTTTAGAGCAACATTTTAAACATTTCTCTAATCCGAAGTGTACCTCTAAAATTAACGATTTAGGAATTAGCTATTATGCAGCGATAACAAGGAACACCGTGTAGATGGATAGACAACCAAACATGTTCCGATCAAAATCATTATCATTTCCTGGTACAGTGGGAAGCATTGTAAATAATACGTACATGAAAATAAAGACATAAAAAATATTTAACACAGAAAAAGAAAAAAAAGCTTCCATTGTATGAAAGAGTAAAAAGAATGTATCTCATGCTAAAAAGGTGTATTTTCATAAATTTCGTAGTGAAGAAAGATAAAATCTGCGTTTTGCGAACATAAATCCAAAATATCTTCAAAAATCAATTCAACAGTGTTTGGGAAATAAAAGGGAAGCATTGGCTTCCATTATTTGGGGATACTTGAAACCGATTTCGTAAACTGATATGGATGGACGCCAGCATTTTATACTGACAATATTATGTTTCTAAGGCTAAATAAACAATACTGCTTAAGCTATTTTTCTGTTGAAAGTTTTAAACTAGAAAAATTTACTTATTTTATCAAGAAAAACTGATGAAGATAAGTAAAGTCCGAGAAAGATTTTATTTGTCTTCCTTGCGCTTAGATTACAGGTTTGTCAACATTTTCTAACATAGTTAAGAAGTGTTTATGACTTCAATTGGTCCGTCTGACGTCTGCCCGTGGTCTAACTCTTGTAAACGTATTCGGATTGCCAAATAAATGATGTATGTTATTGGCGGACGTTTACTATGACATGTTTGGAATTGAAAATGGTGTGTATAGCATTTATAAATCTCGGTGCAGTTTAACGATATTTCACTATTTCAAACATAATAAAATTGTTAAGAATTCAAAAAGTGCTCTAAAAGATTCTTTCTGTAGAATATGGAGTGCAAAGCATTTATCAATTTTTTACAGTGTCACTTAAAGGAATTCGGTTACACAATGTTGTAGAGAAAAAAAATGTTTTCAGAGCATTTTAATAATGAACATAATGAACTTTATATGTATTATCGCGGTGAATTTCAAGATGCTTACTGTAGAATATGAAGGGCATAACACATATCTTTCCTTTACAGAGACACACAAAAGATTTTGGTTACAGTACTGTCTATGGGCAAGAAAATCTGGAGGTATATTTTCAGATGTGGTATACATATTTTGAATGTTCAACTAAATTTATGCATACTAGGTAGTGTGTATAAATTTCATAGAACATAGACAAATCTACGAAAAGTAATTCGTAAGCATTAGAGTGTATGAGCGTAAATTACATTAGGGTGTTTTTAATTAATGCCTTTAACAGTTGAACTATATTTAGTACATAGTGAAATTTTTATAGAATATAAATAAAGTCATATACAGGGCTGTGCAAACAACATGATACATTTTCGCATATGGATTGTAATTTCTGAAAGTACGCTTTCACTTGTGTTATGAGTTTTTTTCCTGAATTAAATTTTAGTTTAACATGAGTAGTATATAAAAACCTGTAGATAATTTATAGGGCTGTACAGAATTATTTGCGTGCATTTCCGCTTATTGTAACACACTGTTGAAGGTAAATTTTCCTCTTTAATGTGCCTTTTGTAAATAAGCTAAATTTTAGCACACTATGTAATGTATATACAGATCAATAAATCCTATACAGGGTTGAACAAAAGCATTTGGGAACGTATTCGGCCATAGAAGGTAATTTTTGAAATCTGGTTTCACCCTTTTAAACGTTGCAGTATTTTGGAAAAGTTAGAATGTGTTTCATAATCTATGCTTAACGTATGATTTTTCTTTTCTGCTTTAAAAACAGATTAAAAATAAATTTTACAGCATTTATTTTTTTAAATATTTTAAAAATTTGTAAATTTTACTTGTCTAGAAAAAATTAGAAATAGTTTCTTTTATCAAGCAGGACGGTCATTCTGCCAAGCCAAGCTGAAAAATACTGAAGACAACTTCTCCATGTTAAATCGACCAAACATGGCAGCGTAAAATTTCCCATATCAAAAGAACCAATCATCGCAGAAAAATAAAACCAAAACCAGAAGGGCCTAATCAAGAAGATCTTCAATTTGAGATCAAATGCATACTCATAAATTAATTATAAACAGAGATATAGATTTTTTAAAATAACGTCGAGATACTGAAAATGACAGATTTCTTTTCTCCGTCACACCTTATGTTTCAATCGAGGTAGAGGCTTAAATAATGGACAGAAAAAAGTAAGGATTGAATTTTTGGACAGATATTTACTCAGTCTACGTGCTTTTATAAAATTCAGCTTTAAAAACATAAATTTTATATTCATAATTAGCGAAAAACTGTTCATTAATTCTAAAGTTTACAAATTATGCCAAATAGCGATAAACCCGCCAAAACATTTTAGAAATCATATACTTTTATTTTATATTATCCTTTTGCATTGATTTCATCGAAGAAAACTATGGCTGAGATTCAGATAAATTTTTCGCTGTTAGCGAAATGAGTTTGACCAATCAGAAGCCTGCATGTTTGAGAATATTTGCTGTATCTGGATCCCGACCTATGTAATGAAAGTTTTAAGTAATTTTTTTAGTGCCATGGAAGACGTGCAATGTTTGTAGAAATGTAGGTTAGGATCCAGATACATTTTTTGCTGTTAGCGAAACGAGATTCACCAATCAATAGCCTGCATTTCTGCAAACAGCGAAAAGTTCACAAAAATGCAGGCTTCTGATTGATGAATGTCGTTTCTCTAACAGCCAAAAATCTATCTAGATTGCGCTCAATGGAGGATATTCTAAATATGGGTTCGAGGCTGAAAAAAGTCACGTGATACCGGCAATTTACCCAAGGAACTTCTAACTGATAAGAAAGGAAGATACTACTACTTTGCCTCATGAACCGTTTCATTGGCTAGCGGGGATTCACATTACACGTCTAAGGAGCCTTCCCTTCTTTACGATGGAAGTTTTTACCTTGACCACGTGATCAAAATGTAGATGGAATATCCTCCATTATGTTGAACACAATTTTGCATTTCCACATCCAGGAAGAGTATTGATTGTCATAACAACAATACATATTCGAAACTATTTAAGGCATTGATTCTGAACTCCTTTGCTATACATTTCGATATTAAAGAAGTTGTTTCCATAGTAACAGTACTTTTCTGTATTGCTTTCTCTAAAACACAAATATAGAAATTTAACAAAAACCGCTCAGAATCAACACCATAACAGAGAGTCTTTATGCATAAGAGTGGTGATATATGCACAGGAGGCATGCTCATTTCAAGTTTTTGCCAAAAGTACGGCTACAGCGTCTAGAATACACTGTTAAAAATATCGTAAAAAATTACCTCTGTTTTTAAAGGCTATCTATTTTCTGACCAATGAGAACTTTTCATTGGTATTAATTTAGCGTTCTCATTGGTCAGAAAATAGAGAGCCTTTAAAAACAGAGGTAATTTTTCACGATATTTTTAACAGTGTACCCTGTGTGGAAATAGGCTATCCAAACAACGCTAAAAAATGGTATCCCTTAAATGTCCGAGGATACTGCTAAAATCCCAAGTATCGATCACAGCGACATCTGCGGGATTTAGTATTACATTGTATAGACTAGCAGTATCTTGCAGTTTGAGAAAATATCCTGCAGATGTCGCTGTGATCTGTATATTTCAGCAGCATCGTTGCGTATTTAAGGGATCAATATTTTAGCACTTTTTAAAGTATTACAGGGATAGCCAATTTACACACTATATATTCTAGGCGCTATCGTACGGCAATCCACTTTCTTGAATAGAGGATATTCTATCTACATTATGATCACATGGTCAAGGCAAAAACGTCTAACGTAAAGAAGGGAAGGCTCCGTCGACGTAATGTAAATCCCCGCTAGCCAGTGAAACAGTTCACGGGAGAAAGCAGAAGTAGTTTCCTGTCTCCCTTCTCATAAGTTAGAAGTTCTTTAGGTAAATGGAGGATATTCCAAATATGGGTTTGAGGCTGAAAAAAAGTCACATGATACCGGTAATTTACCCAAGGAACTTCTAACTGATAAGAAGGGAAGATACTACTGCTTTGCCTCATGAACTGTTTCATTGGTTTGCTGGGATTTACATTACACGTCTACGGAGTGTTCCCTTCTTTACGATAGAAGTTTTTACATTAATCACGTGATCAAAACGGAGATGGTTGGGTTGGGTTGATTTTTGACGGCCAATTATCTACACGAGGGATATAGGCCCGGGGGGAGTGCCCTCCGTGGGGGTCTTTCTAAGGGAACCTAATCCGTATTAACGCATGGAAGATCCCCCAAAACGGAGATGGAAAATCCCCCATTGCCGGTACCACGTAACGTTTTCAGCCTTGAACCCATATTTGGAATATCCTCCATTAGACGATACGCGCATGGGCGAGCTTTATTAGACTAGGGAAATAATTCAATATGCATTAGCCTGACGATAATGACACGCTCGCAAAGACCTTTAACGATTTGTTTTTATCACTTCTACCAATAAAACTTTATTGGCCATATGTCGCTACTTCGTTATAGCGACACACTTGTTCCTAATTAGATCCCGGCCTTAATGTATCAAAATACGGAGTTTGCTTTCTGTACTATTCCTGAGCTCAGTTATAAGGAAAAGAGATATCAGTTATGATTAAAATTTGAGTTGCCATCATTAGAAAAATGTATATAAAATTAGAAAAAAATTAATATTTCGAAAACTAATTCGAATTTAAAAATTCTAATACCAGTTTTGAAATCTGCGGATCAATATTGATTTTTGGTGTTAATTTCATCGCAAAGTATTCCATATTTTAGGAGAAATCGCCGTGAAACATAATCAGTTGTTTAATCAGTCGATTCACACTTGCGTTTCATACTTCCGTTACATACTTCCGTTTCATAAAATGCATTTCATTAGGATTTTATATATATAGGGTAGATTTATAACAACATGAGCACAGTTTTTTATGTTTATTGGAAATAAATAGGTAGAATTTATGTTTTTCATATAGAAAGTTTCATGTGATAGAGACTTTTATGAGAGAAGGCCACATATGTTCCTTATCACAAATAAAATGGAGTATAATTCTTCTTCTTCTTTAGAATGGATTGGATATTTGGCGATGAAACGATGTAGAAATTTTCAATTTAAGCAAAGTTAGATTTATTGGAAAAAATGGAGGGTATGTTAACGTAAGAGAAACGTAGAAAATTCCCGATTGAAAAATGTAATTTAAGAACTGTGATACATAGAATTAAATTTATTGAGAAAAATAAAATAAAATCAATAAATTTCTGAATATTTAAAATGCATGTTCGGTGTATTAAATTTATAATCTAATATAGGTAAAATCATTCAAGGTAACTTTGAACCACGGGGTGTAACTTTGCACCACCTCCTAAATTTTAATACTTTTCACTTCAAAAGACTAAATCCGCTCCAGAACTGTGCTATGTTGGCAAAGTTCTAAACTGGGATTTCTACTCTTTATTTTAGAAAATAAATTAGCAACATTATACGCAATTAAATGCATCATCTAACTATTTTTGTGATTTACTGGTTCCAAAGTAATTTTGAATGCTGTTTTGAACTTGTTGTAATCCAATTAAATTTTCATAGTAAGTAACAATATACTCATTTATCAGACATATTATTGTCTAAATGTTGTAAATGTAATAATATTTTGTGATTATTTATTTATTAATAGTTAATAAAATGTAAAATAAGAAGGCACTAACATTTTACCATATTTTCTGGGTAACTTTGGGCCGGCTCAAAGTTATACTGATGTTTATAATTTACTAATTATAGGTGCTACTGTCAAAAATTCCCCATATTTGCACGTACATTTTATATAAATGCCGAAAATGAACATTAGATATAACATGTAAATATTTTCACAAATATGTGTAAAATACATACAATTCATTTAAAGGCGTTTTTCGGGGCGGCGCTACTCAAATTTGACATTTCATACATTCGGCATTTTTTATTCTTGTTTGAATAATACTAGTACTAGTATGTTTTACTGTAACTATGAATGTATTATTGAGATAAAACATTGAAAATTGTTTTCTCCAGCATTTTTATGTTTTATATGAACAACAAAACAGGTTTTTTTTTAATTTCTAAATGTTCGTGGTTCTCTTCTTCCACTTTTCTTATGCCTGATATTTCTTGTAATATCATAAATTATACAAATCTTGTGATGTTGGGAAATGTAAATTTGGAGTCTTTACATATCTGAAAACATTTTTTGGGGTCCAAAGTTGTCTAACTATAATACTTTTTTTTATAATGAATTATTTTAGATAATAAAATAAATAATAATTGTTTAACGTCTGATATACGAGTTAAAAATAAAAAAATATATATTACAATTCATCAGAGATACAAGTAAAATTACATAAATACATTTAATACAATTAAAAAGCAAACGTTTCGATCTAAAGAATGCTGTACAATTTTAGACTGTAGGTTTCCAGATTTGTAAGCACGTTTATGCTCGGCAAGGCGAATGGCGCAAGTGCGACCAGTTCCGCCAATATATACCGAGTCGTAAGTATGCATGGGATACTGTAAATTGAACCGGTTCTTAGTAAGGGGGAATTTTAGGTTTATATTTACAAAGTAAGTTTTTCAAAACATTTTGAGGCTTGAATGATGTACTGATATTATGAGACTTCAAAAGGCTAGAGATTTTTTCAGAAAGATATTTGGGTGAAAAATACCGAGTCGCAATCTTTACATGGGATACTGTAAATTGAACCGGTTCTTAGTAAGGGGGGAATTTTAGGTTTAGATTTACAAGGTAAGTTTTTCAAAACATTTTGTGGCTTGAATGATGTACTGATATTATGAGAATTCCCTCCTTACTAAGAACCGGTTCAATTTACAGTATCCCATATAAAGATTACGACTCGGTATATATTGGTGAAACTGGTCGCACTTGCGCCATTTGCCTTTCCGAGCATAAACGTGCTTACAAATCTGGAAACCTACAGTCTAAAATTGTACAGCATTCTTTAGATACCGACCATATCCCAGATTTCGCAAATATTAAAGTTATCAGATCTGGTTGCAATAATATTAAAAGTAGAGTTTTTCTGGAAGGTGTGTTCACTCGTAAGCAAACGTCGCCGATAAATGAATCATGTGCACTTCCTCCTGAAGACTCAGCATTGTTTAAAAAAAATTTATACTTTATTTAATTTTAACTGCTAATAATTTTTAACTGCTAATAATTTTTAACTGTAAACATGATATATAGTTTTCTGTCATTTGAATGTTTTGTTGCAGTGATGAGGGGCTAAAATTTAGCTCGAAACGTTTGCTTTTTAATTGTATTAAATGTATTTATGTAAATTTACTTGTATGTCTGATGAATTGTAATATATATTTTTTTATTTTAGATAATATTTATCAAATGGTGCAAAGTTACTCTAAATGGCTGGGTAACTTTGAACCAGTATAAAAATTCATTTTTTATAGCTTTTATCATTATTATTCCTTAATTTTTGATGGTCATACAATAATTTAGGATCATTTCTTCTCTTTTATGCCCCTAGTTGCAACAATAGTCTTAAAAAAGGAGTGTGGCATATGAAAATAGAGAAAATGCGGATCAAAGTTACCCTGAATGACAGTAAAGTTAACGATTAAGAGAATTAAAATATTAAGTTCCTACGAGTCACGCAAAAATTATACATATATTTAAATCCCGTTTTCGTATATCAAGAAAAAATGTCTTATTAGGCGCATGAAATATTAAAAAAAGGATTCATTTTAAACCGTTTACAAAATTTACAAGTCATTTGCACTGAATAAGTTATATTTTATGCATATTTAATAAAATAAAGTATATTTAAATGTTTTTGTCAATTATAAACAATTTCTTTCGAACTTAAAAAAATTGTTCTAGTGATATTTGTATATCGTCGTCATTTTTAAGCAATCCCAAAAGTAATGCGTTTTGTCAAAAAAAAAAAAATGTATTTTTGGGTGTTCAGTTCATTTCATTCCTTTCGGCCAAGTGCAATAACATCATTTAAATGTAAGCCTTTAATCATTTCACAATCCTATTTTTCCACGTCATCCTTGCTCTTCCCATCCGTCGTCTTTCTTGCGAGGTCCAGTATATAAGGATATCTAGTAAGCGCTTTTCTTTCATTCTGCGAACATGTCCGTACCATCTAAGCTTATTATTTTAAATTGGTTGTACAATGCTGTTTGGCTTAGATGATTTCCGGTATTCTTGATTTTTTTTTTACTTTTTAGCCTGAATGTTTTTGCTGATTTTCTATGGAAGACCATTCCGCTAGATAGGAGATTCTTTTTTGGGAGAAATTCAAGATACATATCTCTTGACCACACAGCAAAGTGTTTCGAACGATTGCACTATAAATGAGTTGTTTAGTTTTGGTGAGAATATTACTACTCCACAGAACATAATTCAGAATTACATATTTATTTTCTGCCTTCTACTGGTCCATTCTCTATTTTTCTTTGGCATGATCTGTCTTGATGAATTTTAGATGCAAGGTATTTGAATTCCTCAAGAGGTATCACATTTATATCATCCAATAAGGTATCAGTTTCCAGACTTTTTATTAAGTGCTCAGTTTTATTCATATTTATCTTTAATCCCCATTTATCATGAGTTTCCTTTAATTTGCAAAAAATATGTCGTATCTTCTTCATTTTCTGCTATGATGAACTCCACGATGATAGTCCATGAATAATTATTGATTTATATACTTATTTTCATTCAATTTTAAGCCCATTTTATGATGTCCCCGTCCATTCTTTGAGGCAGATATCAATATATATATTAAATAAAGTTGATAAGTGACAACAACCTCTCCAGAAGGCCGTTACAAGTGATGAAATGTTCAGAAAACTTATTTCCAACTTTAACTCTACAGCTGTTTCAACTGTTTCTGTAATAACTTGCTCTAATGCTATACAGAACAACTTTTCATTTATATTTGCTATTTAAAGTACTCTCCAAACCAAACTTCGTGGTACACTGTCATAAGCTTTTACAAGATTCACAAATATATGTTCTGTTGTTCTTCCCTTGTCTCTGTGTTTTTTCAGACCTTGTCTTACGACTAAATTGTGGTCGATGCAAGTTATATCTGCTGAAAAGCAACTTTGTTCTTAGCTTCCTTTATATTCGTCTTCTAGTACTCTCTCTATTCTTCCGAATATCTTTATTACTGGACTTGTAACACATATTCCTCTGCCGTTTCTGCAGACTTCTCTGTCCGCTTTCTAAAAAACTGGTATTAAATATCTTTCTTTATGTTCTTGCCGTATTGGATCTCCAGTGATTTCAACGTACCGTTATTATCTATGGGATATTCAAGAGAGTCATACCGTTCGGAGACATTTCTGGAATACTTGATGATCAGTAATATGACTATTGTGAATTCATCTGATGCAGATTTTACATTTGTTCAAGACAACAGAAAAGGTCGTCCAGATTTGACTCTGTCGGGTTCTGACGTTCTTCCACTTATTGACAACTGGACTGTGGATGCGACTACATTTTCGTACAGAGATCATCGCTATATTCGTTTAGCTTTGTTCTCAGCTCCGTTACAGATAAATTATAAAAGGTTTGAAACAAAACATAAGACCATGAAAAAATTTAATAAATTGTTTGGAGAGAATTTGCCGGTTCTTGCAAATACATTGAAGAGTATCATCGTCATGAAGATATATCTCATCGCTTGATGTATAGATGGATGAATTTACTGAATTAATGCAGTTGTTAATGAATTTATGCTTTCGTCGTGGCACGCTTCAGCATAAACCTACGGTTAACTGGTACGATAGTGCTCTGAGGTCTGAACGTAACCTAGTAAATGCTCCATATAAGCGATGTATGGAAAATCTAGATGTGACTATTAGTAGTATATGGGGGTTACTATAGGACAGCCAAAGAAGCCCCTATTTAGGGTGATAATTCCCCAAAAGACAGAAAAAAAATAGAAATCTGCACACCTATTTGATCAAAATTGCCAATTTTTTGCACTTTTTGTAAAAATTACTTTTCAGTCAAAATTTCCATTTTTTTCTTCTTTTTTGGTAATTATCACCCTAAATAGGGGCTGTTTTGGCTGTCCTATAGTGACCCCATATACTACACATATACTTTTGAAATAAAAAAGCATAATTTTCTCATTTTTTTTCAAGAAAAGCCAATGTAAAACAATGAAAAAATGTATAGTTTTTTTTTTTTTTACTTTTTAAGATATAAACAATAAAAAAGCATTAAAAATGTCCCTTTTCAAGCTTTATAAAAGAATGAGTAAAAAATGATGAAGAAAGTCAGATTTGAAAATAATATTACGGTATATAAAATACCTTATGAAGATAAAAGGAATTATGAATTTATTGACAAACAGAGATTTAAGGATAGAATAAAAGAATTTGAAAAAATATTAAAAAAAAAATAAAACTTGTTTGTGATTCTTTAATTAAATATAAAAAAAAATTGATTGTATTTGTGGGAAAAAAAATATATACACGCATAAGCAACGACATCTAAATATCATATGAGCAGAGAAAGAAATATACAAGAAATTGAGCAATTGTTAAAATCGAAGACTATTAATGAACTCAGAAGTACTTTGAAATATTTAAAAATAACACATCCAAGGAGGTGTAAAAAATTGATTTAATTATAATTTTAATCAAATATAAAAAAGAAACACGTGAATCTGTTTTAAAAGATTTATTAAATGTTAAGATTTAGTTTAAAAATGCATGATTTCAGCTCTAAAATAATGAAAATATAACTAATTAACAACCATTTATTTTTTCAGATCAATACTGTAAATTTTGACATTTAGATATTAAATTCCAATTAAATTTATCTTGAAAATTTCTTATAAAATCTTTAGCTAACTCTTGAAATTCAAACATTAAAATCCAATTAACTTTATCTTGAAATTTCCTTATAAATTTTTCAGATAACTCTTTAATTTCAGATATTAAATCCCAATTAACATTATCTTGAAATTCCCTTATAAAATTTTCAGATAACTCTTTGCATTCAGATATTAAATTCCAATTGACTTTATCTTGAAATTCCCTTATAAAATTTTTAGATAACTCTTGAAATTCAGATATTAAATTCCAATTAACTACATCATGAAAATCCATTAGAAAATCTTCAGATAATGCTTGATATTGTGATATTAAACCCATTTAACTTTATGAGTAAATTCTTTTAAAAAATTCTTTGATAAGGTCTTTTTTACAATAATTTTTGATATAATTTCTCTTATTATTCTCTCATCCATTTATATAGATTTATTTTTATAAAACCACTCTGAAGAGCCTGAATTTGTACAAAGAGATTGTCATAAATAATCACGTGGCAAAGATTGCCACGTGTTAGAAAACATAGAATTTTTTTTTAAATTAAGGTTAAAAATTTTGATTAAAAAATTTTAAAAAATGTAATTATTACACCTTAAAAAGTAGACAACTTTCAACATATATGTTGTAATAACAATATTATAATTCTTGCATTGTGTTTTCTGATAAAACTTTCAGTTAATTTTCATAAAGTTTTGAATTACACCAATCAATTTTATCGCTGTATTCATTAATAAAGTCTTCAGTTAAAACTTGATGTTTAAAAATTTCATTCCAATCTAAGACATCTTTTAAATCCAACATAGTAGTTTCTGTTAATTTTAATGTCTCGATATCAAAGTCATGTTTAAAATGTTGTAAACATGTTATTTTTTGAAAATTTTTGAAAAAAATTCAAAAATTTTCAATTTGTTTTACCTTTTTATTCAAATATGCCGATTCTCTCTCTAAATCTGTTATCGAATCGTGAATTTCTGACGTTGAGATAGCCGCACCAATCCCTGTCTCCTTCGTAAAACGTTACTATAAAGAGAACATTCTTAAATTGTGGCAGCATGATTGGACATATAGTGATAAATGCAGAGACACCTTTAGTATAATTAAAACAGTTGACACCTCATATCTTTGCTATTCTCAAGTCAATGCATATTTTATCACGTCTCATGGGGCTTTTCCCAGTCGTCAGTTTAAGTTGGGTAAGCGCGAGAACGTTAAGTGTTTGTGTGGTAGCATCGGTGATCCAAAACATTATCTTTTCGGACGTTGTTCACTTATGTCCGTTTCATTTGATTTTATTCGTAATCGCACATTGAGCTAGAATATGAAAAATATTTTACAGTCAAGATAAATTATAATAAACTTAGACAAATATATAATAAACTTAACAAACATTTATCTTTTATAAAATACCAGTTCTGATTTTGACTTTGGTTTTTGGGCATAAGTTTTTTTTTTTTTTTGTTACATTGTTGACTTTTGTGAGACATTTATTAATTTGCTCTGATTAATATTGCTCGAACTTTTCGTCATGCTTCATTGGCCATTGGACTACCAGTACTTTTTATGTCTGCTAGTATTTTGTATGCTAACTTTAAGATATTATTTAACGTTTTTCTTCGCTGTTACAGTCATATGCACTCCATACATTGTATATAATTCCTTTACTTACGGTCATATCTCGAACCTGTAAATGACTATAATTATTGTAATTTTTAATTTCATTTCCTGGTGTCGGGCATCAATTCTTATTATTATTATTTAAATTAAACGCAGTTGGTTTTCTGAGGTTGCTCCCTTGCCAGTTTACGTTTGGCAGAGGGAATTTTTCTGCCGGGGGTTCCCTGCCTTTTCCATTTTTGGTTGGTTCACCGGTAGAGTGTTCCATGTTTACTTAAACATCATAATTCACCTAATTAATCTGTGAAGTTTTGTTACAGTATTCTGAATGTGTTGGAAAGTTTTTCATAATCTATGTTTGGCGCATAAATTTTCGTTCTTCTCTTTAGCTAGGCGAATTAAAAATAGATTAAGAGAACAATGAGATACATTTATTGCTTTATAATTTGTGAATGGTAAACTGGCTTCACAGACATGTGGGTACGAGATCAGAAAAAAGAGAGAATTGGAAATACCACTTCTATAACGATAAACATCAAGGTATTGGCGATCTTTTCTTATGATAGAAAAGCAAGATTTTATGACAGGGGTGTCAAACGGTTGGCCCGCGGGGTACCACTATTTTTTAAAAGAAATTGTCGACTTCTTGAATAGCAGAGTTTCCATGATTAGATAAGGCAATGATTACTATAAAATTTTACTGGTACCCAGCGGGCCACACTTTGACACCCCTGCTTTAGGAGGTGGTCATAACATAAGGAATATTCCTGCTACTAATCCTGGATAAAATGAATGATTTTTTTTCTTTAACCTTTTCATACCCTTGGCCACATATGTGGACGTTTAATTTTTTATCATTATAATTACTGTCAATAATAAAAAGAACATAAATTTGATAATAACTTATTCACTACAGAATCCCTCAACAAGAGAAGTGAAAATTTTATGGTTTGTCTGCACTGATAATGTTATTTCCGATGTACAGTTAGAGGTATAAATAAAAAGAAAAGTGCCCAATTAAACTGACGGTATTGAGCTCGCTGACTATTCAAGTTAATTGTATATTACACTCTTATTCTGCATGAAATACCCATTTAGCTAAATTAGGGGGGATTCGCCCACCTGCTTCCTCCCTCTATACATAACCAATGAACCTCCGAATCTAATCAGGGAAGTGCCATATCTGATTAAACCTGTATAACAAATTTGAAGCAAATCCGATAATTCTGCATGAAAAATCCATTTAGCTAAATTAAGGAGGGGGGGTCTATCGCCCCTTACACCTCTTTATACTTAACCAATGAACCTCCAAATCTAATCACGGAAGCTCCTTATCAGAATAAACCGGTATACCAAATTTGAAGCAAATCGGATAATTCTGCATGAAAAACAAATTGATCAAAATTAAGGGTAAGGATTAACCTCCAGTTTACCCCCTTTATGCTTAACCAATGAGCTTCGAAATCTAATCAATGAAATGCCTTATCAGAATAAACCGGTATACCAAACTTGAAGCAAATCAGACAATTCTGCATGAAAAACCCATTTATCTAAATTAAGGGGGTGATTATCCCCCGTCACCTCCCTTTATACTTAACCAATTAAACCCCAAAACTAATCAGGGACATGCCTTATCAGAACAAGCGATTTACAAAATTTGAAGCAAATCAGATATTTCTATCAAGAGTTACGTACGTACGTAATTTTGTTACGTACGTACGTAATTTCTTTACCTACATACGTACATACGTACATACAGAACCTGCGGGAACATTAGCGATCAGGCTATGATAGCCTGGAGCTAAAAAAGCGTGACGTAATTTTTTGCCGTCAGTGTTGTTGGATTATTTGAACAAAATATTTGATAAAAATAATATCAGATATATTAAATATGATAAGCTTTAATAATTTGTAGAAATGTAAGAATGAAATTTACTGCTACTCTTTTATTTTATAAAAAATCATTTTACTCATAAATTACCATTAACGCTCAACGGCCACAAGTGAGAACATTTTTTTAGTTAGATTTCGTATGAAATACTACCTATTACATTCTCCCCTATGCTGGAATTTCGGAAAAAAATTTGCAGATCTACACCGATCATGATCCCTAGAACACAAAACCACCCCCAGTAAAAAACTATATATATATATATATATATATATATATAATACCAAAACCACATACTATGCATCTAATCCCAAAACTCCTTAACAACAGTGAAAAATTAACAAAATAACCATGGGAAATTCATACTAACAAAACTATAAACAAAAAGAACACAACCATTTAAGACAGGCTGCAAGGCTAAAGGCTTGCATGCTGTGGTATACCAGTAATTACCCATGAAACTTCCCCCATGCCTGTCGCAACCAAACTGATCATAGAAAGTATTAAACTGATCATACAAAGAATTAACCCAAGTTGAAAAGGACTACACAGCCAGACAGAGCTCCTTATAAAACCTACAATTATTTGGCGATCTTTTTAATCGCCAAAAGTAGAGTATCACATTGATCTTTATCTTTGACGAAATTGTTTGTCAAACTATTTAACAATCTGAACCATTGCATTATGATAGAGATTTATAATGTCACTTATTATATTATTATGATTAGAATTTAACTTTGCTATCCTTATTAAACTATTGATAAATATATTTCTGCAAATAGAAATATGTACATTGGAATTAAAATTTAATATCTTTATTGTTTCAAAGTTGTAATCCTTTCTCTTATCATAAATGTAAGTACTCAAGCCACCCCTCTCGATGCCGATTGTAAGGTCTAAATAATGTACATGTTTTTCGTCATATGAAGTTTTCTTTAATGTCAAACCTTGAGGATAATAATCTACATTTAATTTGCTATTGGACTCGTTAATCCTTACCAACAAAACATCATCAATGTATCTAAAACTTAAAAAATCCTTATTTAATGTTTCATTAACCTCGGATAAAAATAAACTTGCATAATTCTGCACAAAACTTTTCCAAACTGATACATTAAATCAAGGGGCATAAAATCTCGGTCAAGTTCTTTAATGGGCAAAATCGGACCAAGGGTGTGGAAATGCGGAAGGGTTTTGTGAAAAACGAAAATAAAAACCCATAACTTCTTAATTATAATACATATCGACTCAGTTTAAAGTTTTTATTACTTCTAAAAAAAGGGCAAAAAATGTATGCATGGCAGACTTTTGATAAAATTAAAAATGGGCTCAAGGGGCGGAAAAAACAGGGTTTTGGGAGAAAAAAATCATAACTTCCTCAATTCGTTAGATATCAAATCCAATTAAGTTTATTATAAATTGCCTTAATATTAGCTACAGCTTTTATATTGACAAGTTTTTGATAGGACCAATTCTTATCGCAAAAAATAAAAATAAAAACAAAATAAAAAAAGGGGGGGGGGGGGTTGAAGAAGAAAAAAATCCATAACTTATACAATTCACAAGATATCCAATCCGCTTAAATTTATTATATATCTTCGGAATATTATCTACAATTTTTATACTTACAAGTTTTTGATAGGAGCAATTCTTAAAACAAAAACAAATTAAAAATACATAGAGGTTGAAAAAAAATATCGTATTACTCAAATCCAAACTACTTATCTTCTGACTCATTTTAAATACAATTTTGCTTTGAAATGCATCAAATTGGTAGGTTCTCTTATTCAGAAACTATATAATGTGCCGTAAAGTTCGATTTTTTGATAGAAGCAGAATATATTTTAAAAAAGCCTGTCAAAGTGGGCATTTTTAATCGAATTTCTCGAAGCGATTGTGTTGGAAACTAAAAATATTGTCCTACTGAGAAAATAATTGTTTATAAATAAAGTTCTAATTAATATAACGGAAAATAAAACATAGCTCGCTTATAAATCTCTTAAAAAATCACGTCAGCAAGTTTCATGTTTTTTCTTTTAAAGATGAATTTTCGAATTGTTGAGCATGGAAAAACATTTTTTGAATACTAGCTGCCTTAACATGGTTCTGATAAAACCAGTTCTTATATAGAAATGAAATTAAAAACTCTCCGAAAGCAGCCAGATAAAATTGTTAAAGTGGGTTTATCTCTAATCATGATTTAGTTTTTGTTGATGAAATTAGTAAACTTCGAAATCTACTTGCGTCTGTAAGCCGCGCCGGAAGGGGTTTTTTTTTAATTATTGTTTGTCCCTTTTTTTTTTTTTAATTCCTATTAATTTGAAATGAATAAATTGTGAAAACAAAGAAGAAGAAGAAGTAATTTTTTTCTTACCGTAAAAAAAAAATCGTCCCTGAAGAGGTTAAATGGTATTTTAATATATTATTTATTAGATATTACCATTTTATTTTACATAGTAAGTATTTATCTTTGGATAATGCATTTTTCTGGGAAGTTATTTGCTGCCTTTCTTTTTGCAGATTACTTCTGAACTCTGTTTTATTTTCATCAACCTGGATAATATTTTTGGAGAAATAAATGCCGTAAATACTTCTTCGAACTTTTGCGCCCTTTCTCTGTTTTCTGCTAAATGATTATCCACTATGAATGTCACAGATACTTTTACAATATCATTTCTTATATATAAAGGGAAATGGCATTTATTACATTTGAGTATAGATGTTTATAGACTTATAGACGAGTTAAACGTATAGATAAATGCCTTAATGATTCAAAATATAGAAAAAATGGTCAGCAGCGAAAATTTTTTTATGTAACTGAGATTTAAGTTAAACTTGCGAGTTTAACTTTACTTACCAATTTACCGCTATAACTTTTTATTTTCTTCTAAATTTTTACTTATAATGAATTTGCATAGTACCCACAGGATATTCAAGTAAGAAATAATAACAATGTAGTATTTTTAGTACAAAATTTCGGTATAACATTGTCTTAACCCTTACTGGCGCGGAGTAATTCTGTTTATAAACTGGTGAAATAATGGATTGACACCGGAATTTATAAACGAATTTATTAGAAAATACAGACTTGCTTATTTTCACGTACATTATAAAAGGAAAATTTTAATTAAATATTCTTGGTGTCGTTTGTCAGTTTTGGAATTAAAATTAGGTGTCCTTTTTTAAGGACACCGCCCTCGAAAGGGTTAAAAGGATGTTAAAGTAGGAGCGGTAAGGAAAAAAGGGGATGGTATAGGAAAAAAGGGACGGTAAGGGGAAAAAAAGGATGGTAAGGATGGGACGGTAAGGAAAATTACCACCTATTTTTAGACAAATCATGTTAAGACTAAGTGATAGCCACAATGTTCATTGGTTTTTAGAAACAGTTATTTAGATTGGATTAAATAAAATAAAATTAATTTACCTCGAAAAGGGCAGAAATAAACCTTGGAGACGGTAAGACTACCAATAAAGCCACGATGCTTGAAATTTATATTTAAATGCTGATTTAAGTTCTGCAGTAAATTTCATGTCAAAAAATTTTAGCCATTCTTTCTCTGTCGTACTTCTGCCCGATAAAAAAGTTGAAAAAAAATCTGTGGCTGCATCTGAAGTAATTTTCTGTATAAGTTTAGCTAGAGGGACTATAAGGAATCTAAAACCCAGGAACAGAGTTAAAAAAATAATAACAACCCTAGAAATGTGTGTAGGTTAATGTTTTGCTACATATTTATATAAAACAATAGTCCCAGTTCCTGAAAAATATTACATCGAATTACTTTTATTGAAACAATTTTATACAGACAGCTCCAAATTTAAAAATCAGCATCCGGGACACGGGATGGTATAGAAATTTAGTGGTATATTTGGACCCCCAACATCGTCCGAAACTTATTTATCTCGTTAATATTGTTATGCAGTTATGCACTGGGATGTTTTCCAGTATAAGAAATAAAAAAAAAAACCAAGAATATATACTAAAATTAAAATTATTATTCAGGAACAGAAAATATAGAAAAGTCAAAAGATTGTAAGAATGCCCCATATACACATTTCGTTACTGCCATTGGTACGAATTATGAAACATTTAAAATATTTATAACTCTATTTCAAATTTAAATATTTTGAACACACTCACTTTTTTTCTAGTTCTATAAATATGATAATAGATGCTTGGTTTAATTTCCGCCAATACTTGTTGGAGAAATGCCTAAAAGAAATATGATTGAAGTCTCTTCAACAAATCGCTCCCGTACTTTTAAAGCGAAATAGAGCCCTAAACTTTTTAAATAATGAAAGATAGATACTTTAAACATAGTTTGAAAGAAAAACAAATAACTATTACACTCTTGATAATTTATTACGGGAAACATTTTTGTAAGGTTTTTAAATAGTATTTTTATATAGAGAGAAAATTCATACTAAAATCTGGTGCAATGTTTCCTATATTTTGAATCTACTTCCATTAAATATAGTATACAAAATATAACTTTTATTTCTAGGTTCAGAATTAATACCAAATTTTAAACTCTTCAAAACTTTAGCTACTATAGTAAAGTGGGGACAGATGCCGCAGTTTTACTTTTCTTCTTTTAAAATGTACAATAAAGCAAAAAACAACCAACTAAGTACCAGAAATCATTAATCAAACCCTTTACAATAAAAATTCTATGTTAAACAAGTTAAAGGCCTCTTAATAAAGCAGGCATAATTATTTTCCCAAACGTCCTTTTTTAACATCATTTTTTATGTGCTGGGTAAGATGCCGCATGGGGTGTGGTACAAATGCCGCATGGAAAAAAAAAGCTAAGCTGTTTATTTTTTTTTCAAGTAAATCACATTTTTATTTCCTCAAACTACTTAAAATGAAAATAAATAACAGTAAACTTACATAAATTATATATATCACTAAATTGTGAAAAGTTTAACGAAATTGCAAAAGTGCAAGCTCAAAAAATAAAACTTAAGGCAAAAGAAGAAAAAAATATTTCACTGGAAACAATAGACAGCATAATTACAAAAAAGATATAAACCACTTGTTTATATCCAGGCGACCATTGTAGTTTGCTCTTAAGTACTAGTTCCATTCATTTTAGACCGTAGTCTTTTTATTTTTGGATTTTCTTCTCATTTTTTTATTTCGTATTTCTATTCGCTCACAATCACCACACTTTCCGTTGCAAGAGTAAAGTGAGCAGGTTTCATGCAGCCACCAATTGCATGTTATGCACTGAATCCAATCCGCTTTAGACATTGCCACTTGATATGACTCCAGACACTCAGCACATTCAGAGTCATCAAATTCCAATCCAATACCGTCTTCAGAATCCATAAGAGGAATACTTTCGTCACTGTCGGATGATGATTCACATTTAAGTTTCTTCCTCAACTGAGGTGTTTTCAAGTTGATCTTTCCCTTCCTTTTTTCCACATTTTACTTCCGCCAAGCTGTCGTTCTTTGACGCTTTCTTGCTTCTTTTGCTTTTTATTTCCTTTTTTTTCTTGTTTATAAAATCTGTGCTTGTAATATTTGCAGCCTTTTGCTTTCTCTTACTTGTCTGTATAGATCTTTTGACCATTATTTAATAGTTTAGATAGTGATAATTGTAAACGGCCTACGTTTTCCTTATTCATACTTGGTGAACCACCACTGTTGCTGAGAACATTTTGATAAGTAGCAGAATGCGCTAATATACGTTCATTTAAATGTAAGTTCTACTTAAATCGCAGTGATGAATTTATTGCACCGAAAAACAAAAATATATTTTGCGGCACCTGTCCCTCAAGCTCGGTGCGGCATCTGTCCCAAAGTGGCGGGTAAGATGCCGCGTCGCCATTTTGTGTCATGTGAGCGACGTGAGAGAAAGACAAGCACATGTCTGTATTCTACGAGGATCTAGTCTACAGTTGCAATCGGTTTTGGGATGAAATCACTGTTTATTTTTCTTAAAATATGTTATAAAACTTTATTAGAATAATTTTAGAAACTTACTATGCAGGTTCGAATCATAAAAACCGACATAAATATGTAAATACTGACAATTAAGCGGTGGAAACGCATACAACACAGCAGACAGCATTTAGGCACACAACGAAATTCTTAATTTGGCCTAGGGAGCGCTAGTGTCGCCAATACAATCTCTGCGGCATCTGTCCCACCGCGGTGTCTGTCCTCACTTTACTATATATAAGTTAAAGTTGGATTAAACAGGAGAACGTTGGGGGTTATCAGAAGGATTATTTTAATTAGAAAGAAGAGTCAAGTTAATAGAAACATTGAAAATAATTTTCAGTGTTCTCAAAATTAAAGGGATAGAAGAAAACACTCCGTATGAAACCCCTGACATATAACTTTATAACATCCCGTGTTGTAATATTCCTTACATCGGTCAAATGCAGAATCCCTTACTTAATAATAATAATGATAACTATAGGGTAGGGGAGTACACTGTGAGACATGGTACACAGTAAGACAGCAGCCACTTTGACATATAGTTGAAACATTTTCTTCAAGCTGGCACACACACAAAACGACCTCATCTTATACAACACGTGATGTAGTTTCGGCACTTCAGTTACTCGTCCGACAAAATAGTAAATAATTCCTTATTTTATAGTGGTTAAAGTTACATAAACGTCTATTTTAGAGTTTATTTCCTTCAATATGAGATACATTTACTTATCCAAACCTAGCTATATCTAATAATAGACTATTTCGGCAAAACAACATAAACTTTTTAAAGCGATGAAATTGATGTCACAGATGTGGCATCCATTTTGTTACAACGTAACGAAAGTAACAGTGAGACACACAGTTGTGGTGCACAGTGAGACGTGTCTTATTGTGTATCAACTATGTAGTTCTGATGTTAAAAAAGTTATTTATTAATAAAAGAAGGTTTTTCTATATCTCTCACTTTCTCTGTGTGTGTGTGGGCGTACGATGGCTAGGGAAATTTACTAAATGTAAGAGGCTGAAAATTTGCATGAAGGTAGCCCAAGGTCTGCCATTGTCCACCCGAGGCTCATATTTTTAATATTTTGAAAATCTAGAAATATTAATTAGAAATCATAAACTGCAGAAAATTATTGATAGAGTGTAAAAATGTATGATTTATGAAACTATATACATTGTCTCACTGTGTACTACTTGTGGTACACAGAGAGACAATTTTCGATACTCCGTTATGCTGTTTATAAATTACTTTTTTAAAACCATTTATACATTAATGTGTAGCGCATTTGTGTAGCTTAAAAATGTAGCAAAAATGTTTTCAAAAGAATAAAAATCGTTTCCATTTGTTAAGTAATAATAATTTTCGTCTCACTGTGTACTACCCTCCCCTATATAAGTCACCTTACACTTTCGATTTTAGAAGTTTTGTCGAATTTATAGAGAAATACTTTGCGAATACTTCTACAACTTCAGGGATGTAACAAAAATGTTTGACCCCGATATTTTCACAAGAGCAAACAAGTGACAAACAACATATAGAATAAAAATAATATGAGTTGAGATCACTTTGTAAAATAATATGCGCGACACCACTAGTAGGCGTAGCGCATAGCTAGCAGGTTCTGTTCAACATTTCTAATCATTCGTGTAAAAATAGAAGATATCGCTCCTCCGCAAGAAAAGTGACACATCTCGACAAAAGTAAATTTCACAGGAGAGGCAAAAGGAAAATTTGCATGATTTTACTGTAACATGCAATTACAGCACTTATACTGCACGCAGGAATAAAGGCGTGCATAAAAGCATAAAATACTTAAGAATTAAGACGTAGGATAAGGTTTTTAGGGTTGGATAATTTTACCTCTCCACATAATCCACCCCTCTTCTTTTGTCGCAAATGGACCTATAGCATAATAAAGTCATTTTCCGTATCACTACACTTATGAAACTGTTTGTGTAGCAAGGGATACCTACGATAGACCTATTAGTGAAATAAGACGCAAAATGAATTTTTGCGAGATGTGTCACTTTTCTTGCGGGTGAGCGATATATTCGTGGATATATACAGGGTATTTTTTTTACATTCAAGACATTTTTCACAGGTTTTTTGTTTATAGTATGCAGAGATTTCCACAATATTTAACACCACTTTGAAAAAGCTTGAAAAATTATAGTAAAACAACGTACCCAATCAGATTATGCATACATTATAGAGGGAATGTAAGCATTTGTATGAAATATCTTTACATAGCTGGCGCGAATGATTAAAAAAAATATTCAGCGCATAATTTAAAAGTCATTTATATCGACAACAGATATAAAAAGGCCTTTCAAAATCGTGTAATATCGTAAAAATTCTGAAAGATATCAGAAATAAGGTGAACTGAATTTAAGTTGCTTTCTAAAAGTATCTGGATAAGGGTTGTTCCACAGATTGCAATTTTTATTAACTGACTTCAAACTAAGGAGTATCTATTCAAAGTATATCCACGTCCAGATTGGACGGATGCTTTGATTTTGATAATGCTTTATATTTTTGTTGAAATGGGTTTGTTCTGATAATTCTTCCAGAAAAACACTATGAACATCAATAAAAAAAAAGACAATTTGGTGGAAAATCCCTTACCATTCAGTTACTTTTAGAAAGTAACTTAAATTTTTTTCATAATTCGCCTATATCCTTTTAGTTAGCTTTCATTACAAAAAGCTGCCTATTGCAGCCGTTCGGAGGAAAGCGATTTCGAAATTTTTTTGTATATTTTGACCCTTCATGACCCCCAGACCCTGAAACCACTCTCCTTTCAAATGTTGATATACACTATATGCCCAAAGGTGACTTTGCCACTTGCGTTTTTTGACGTTTTCTTAAATATCTAAAAATATGCATGAGGAATTATCCTGAAAATCCAGGAGCGTAAACAGAATAGTACAGGTCATTTATTTCCGTGAAGATTTTTTCCCGAAACCTCATAGGGGACTGTCAACAAATTGAAAAAGAACGAATATCTTTTGAACAACCCTGTAAAAACTAACGTAGAAAAAGCGTTCAAACTGTAGAATATGATTAAATGCCTTATTGTAATAAATTGTGTTCATTTTTATGAGAATAGCATGAATATTCGTAGAGAAATTAAAGTTTTTATAAATTGAGTCCCAAATTTTGCCAAGTTTTTTGCTTAAAATTTGTAGAGTTCTTAATATAAAAAAAAGTTCTTTTCAGAAAATATGACAAATAATATTGTACATATTACCCTGCAATCAGAATGAAAAAATAATAAAAATTGTATGAAAAATGAGCATTTTTACTAAATAATGATTCACTGTGCATACCCGAATGTAAACAAAATATAATTTGCATAATGTGTTAGTGAAATGTATAGAGCAACTTTTGTGAAAATCTCAAAAATATAGTTTGAAAAGTCTGAAAATTTTCGTTTATAGAATAAGCTCAAAATTCGTTATTCCAAAAAGTAAGCAAAAAGATGAGGGGTTGTATCAAAATATAGTAGTACGTAAAATATTCTGTATGCTATACTCATGGAACTATTAATAAAGAGGAACTGACATATCCTTAAAATAGTGAAGCTTCAACTGTAACCGCTAGCAAAGGGGTTGGTTATCGACGGTGGAAACTCCCACCAGTAGGTTTATATAGATAATTTAAACTTATTTAAACGCCTTATTTTTACAAAATTTCAGTCATAAATAGTGGAAGAAACAATTTTTCATTTTTACTGGTAGGAGTTTTCTTTGGTGGTAGTTAGGCCCTGAGTTTCGCCATATTGTGACAACCATGGATACAAACAGACAGTTTTATAAGGCATACTGACACCGGTAAAAACAAATAGAAATTTTTATGACATTTTTGAAAAAAAATTCTATGAATAACACGCTTCTTTAAGACGAAATCTTCTATTCAATTTTACTGGTGGGATGCTTGACCTATCGGTAGTCAGAAACTGAAGAACCGATTTCAAAAAAGCAGCCGCCATATTGTGACAACCTCCACAGTTACTTCACTCGCAACTGGTAGACAATACACTATATGTCTCCTCCTTTTTATTCATAACTCCATTGCTATACTGGCACTAATCAATGTATATATGGATACAGCCCCTCTTTTTTTTGCTTCATTTTGGAAACAGCGGATTTTGAGCTTATTCCATCAACGATAATTTTCAGAATTTTCAAGCTATGATATTGAGACTTTTACAAAAGTTGCTTTATACATTTAGCTAACACATTGCCTTCGTTATATTTTGTTTACATTCGGGCATTGGTACATTATTGTATGGTATTAAAGAAAAAAGTGGTGTTATGAACCACCAAACTTCAAAAATAAACCTTTTCATAAAGGTTTTCACAATTTTGGCCACTACTATATTATTACGAGTCTTTCATTGTCTCTTTTATTATTTACATCAAAGAATTGAAAATCTTTTATATATTGGATTTTACTTTTGATAGTGTTACTACTCATTGCCTCAACAGATAAAGGGAGTAGTCGATTATTTTCTGTTTAATTTTTAATCGTGGTTTTATTAATCTTCTGGGGGAAACGGAAGAACATTTTTCATATTCTTTAAACTTACTTTAATCAAAATAAAATGAAAATTGATCTATAATGATGCATAATAATAATATAAGTATTAATATTTTTATCTGAATAAAACTTTATTTCATACTCTGAAAATTATGCTGCATGCAAAATTATTTTGGTACCGTGAATCAAACAGTAATGTTCAAATATTTAGTGACAATAAAATATCTGAATAGTTAATTTGTAAGCAGCAATAACGCCATTTTAAGTATACAGATTAATTAATATTACCTACTTATATTAAAATATTTCTTAAAGGGCGTGTGGCCGTCATTCAAAGTATAAAACAGCTTCATAAACCGGAAGAGCCAACTCATATAAAAGTTCAATACGTTGCAGAGTGGGACGTTTTGATGATCTAGGTGGACAAAATTCATTTTTCCAATTATCTCGGAATTTGACAAAACCGCGTGTACTGATAGATGCATGTCTGTATTTTCGAGAACCGTACTAGATTTGTCGAAAAAAATCAGAGGTGTCGATTAATTATGAATGTAAAGAAGCCATTTGCGCAGTTGGTTTGGGGGAGTTTCAAAAGTTTCACTAGCTTCCTCTGTTTGGAAGGACGTCGTGACTATTCTGTTTCATTTGAAAGCAGGAGTTTGCTGAACCTCTGTCACATGTTTGTCAAGGTCAGATTTAACCCATTTTTGTTTGAAAATAAGCGATATTAAACCCACTTAACCACTTTTTCAAAGGTTGTAATTCTGGATGATAATTGATGTTCTTTACAAATTTTATCTTGACTTCTAACATATTATTCAGCATTATTCAGAAATAAGCATTTTTTAAAATCAAAGTGCCATTCCTAAAGTATTGAAAAAAAAAAAAAACCTTCAAATGTCTGCTAATCGTTAAGTTTTTATCAATAAACAAGCATCATATTAGCTTGCAGTGCATGTATGTATGTTTAGTTCAAATTTTGCAAGTGAAATTTAAACCCCTTTTAATTATCCTATTGAGCCGAAACAATGAATACATGTGTAATTTGAATGACAATACAATATTATTTAAATTTAAAGACCATAGAAGTTTGTTTAAAATACTGTTTCTACAGACGTCACAAAAATTTAGATTAAAACTTGCAAGTTAATTTTAAACCAATTTCAATAATCTCATTGAGCTGAAACTTTGCTCAGGATATGTAGTTCTGATGACAATGCAATATTATTATAATTTATGGAACGTAGCAGTTACGCTTTTTTACAGGGCCACATAAAAATTAGTTCAAATCTTGTAAGACAATTTTAAACCACTTTTAATTATCTGATTGCGCTGAAACTTTGTCTACATGTGTTTTTCCGATGACAATTCTATTAAGTTATAATTTGACGAACGTACAAATTATGCATTTTTTACAGGGCCACAAAGAAGATCGCGGAAAAATTGTTGCTAAAAAGCAGAAATTTTAATGAAATTTCAACAAAATTAATGTAGGTTATTGAGCACACAATAGCATTTTTTAAATTGAAAACAACGTGCGCAGCAGTTGTATTTTTTTTTTACAGGGGTATATAAAAAATTCGGATACATTACCGTCTGTATGCAGAAATTTTATTTAAAATTGAAAATTTTTTATATAGGTTATTTATTCACACAACAGCATTTCTTCAACCGAAAATATTTTTGGTAGCATTTTTATGTTTTACAGCGTACCACAAAACATTAAAATTTTTTTAGTATGATTTTATTTAAAAAAAATTATTTTTCAGGATGACGACACAAATTTCTCGAGCAGTTATGAGTAGACAAAAATACAAAAAAGAAATTAATGTTAACTTACATGTGTGCATTAAATTGTTTTTTACTTAATTTTAAAATAAGTATGTTTAACACATTATTTTTAATGCATTATGCTGAGTGCCCAACTAAAGTCCTTCCCACGCTCTTAATTGCCGAACGGCTGCAGCTATAGTTAGTAAAAGTGATGTTTAGGTATAGTAAAGTGACGATGCGCTACCAGATTATACTGCTTCCAGCGCCACCTCGTGCAAAACAGCTGAATTAGTATTCGTATCTTGAAAAAGAGATTCATGTTCAGAACAAGGTTTCTTTAGCATTCATGTTCACAAGGTGTCCTTTCGAACTAAATCGATGATGCTCTACAAATTTGTCTTTCACTTTTATCCCATATTTCGAACAGTTTTCGCGATAGGAACGCTAATGCCGCCATTTTGCACCAGGTGGTGCTGTAAGCGGTCTCATCTAGTAGCGCATAGCCTTTTTACTACACCTAGACACCATGTTTGTGAATATAGTTGCAGTCCTTTGACAGTTAAGAGGGTGGGAACGGACTTTAGTGGGCACCCTGTATTTTTATTTTAAGACATTGTTGTTAAATAACCAAATATTTATCACTGTTTGAGTATTTTATTAGTGATGCATAAAAAAAAACAGCAAAAACTAATTAAACTTCAACGAAATAATTTTGTCCACCTAGATCGTCAAAACGTCCCACTGTGCGTTGTTAAAAGTTCCTACTTGTTGTTAAGAGTTTGTAGAAATCATAAAAATATTTTCGCCACCTTTATTGATGGGCATCATCAATTAATGTTGTACATCTTCATTGCTAACTGCTTCATGGAAGATTATACCAGATCTTTTTCTTAAACTTAAGAGTTAGAGCGATCTATTATCAATCCTTGAATGCAACATGTCGTAACAGATATCTGAATTTACTGTCTCAATCTCGATAGCTTCCACTTTAAAGTGTCTAATTTAGGTTAATGAAATTTGCTAACTTTTCGAAGTTGTTAAAATATATTTTTGGGGGGGTATTTATTGATTTGTCTTCCTATATCTATTCTGGATTTATTTCAGTATATCTCTTTTATGTTCTTTTATTCTATCTTCTATTTTACGTTTGGTCATACCTATAGAGTAAGTGAAGATAAAGATACGCACTTTCCATAAATTTTGATTTTTAACGCACATATTGGTCTAAACTTATGTAATGAGTGATTAAAAGTTAGATTAGAACCTTAGGCAAGTGTCACCATGATCCGAATTATAATTCTGTGAGAAATTGCAATTTTTAAAAACATTGCTCTGCGTGTCTTTGCTCCATCGGTTGGGGTAAAAGTACGCAGAGATGAGGCAAAGATACGCAGTGCGTATTTTTGCACAATTACTTTGGGTTTTTGCCCCATTTCCAATAAAACGAATGAGTTATGATAAAGCATTCGAAAATTTCAATAGTATTTAGAGTTAAACTGATAATTGTAATTTAAACCATGAAAAAAAAACAGCGATCTATGAGATCGGAAATAGCAGTTAACCTCTAACTATTGTGACAAAAATTGTTGCATAAATACTGTGAGCGGTCCCAAAGACCCCTTGATTGTAGAATGAATAAAAGGATTGACTCACTCTTAAGATACTATTTTTGCGCTAAACTTTATGTAAAGGATTATTATAATAAAAATTCACATTTAGAAGTCCTTAGCGATACTACTAAGTTTCCAAACGAATCAACATTAAACTAACATCAATAGTTAAATTGAAAATTACAAGTTAAGCTATGAAAACTGAATATAGCAGCGGTCTGTGAGACCGTTAACAGGAGTTAAGGGCTAAGACTTAAAACAAAATCGTTTTATGAAACAAGAATATTGATTTTTAAAAGTAGGTAGGTAGATACCTACGTTCTATATTGAAAAAAAAATAACTGGAAAAAGGAAAAGGTAGTTAACTAGCTTATATTAGTTAAGTAGCTATTATATTTTATACAATATAAAAAAATAAAACATTCCACAACGTAATTGTGGAAGCTTTGCATCTAGCTAAGACAATAGGACAAAGCCCCGAATCTTAAACTTGTGCGTATCTTTGCCCCAAGACGGATGCGTACTTTTACCCCGTTCTGCAGTATTTTACTTAACCGGCTATCGACAAGTTTAAACAAATGTGATCGAAGTAAACGATACGGCATTTAGAAACTATAGAGCTTCCGTTCTCCACTGAATTTTTGGATTTGTAAAAATTTGAGGTATTGTCAGCGAAATAATAAAGTGAAATTTTTAAAATATTAGATCAAAATGCGAAAATTCAAACTTATATCATTTTCTTGGCACGGGGTGCTAATTTTTTCACAAGGTTTGAACACACAGCTACTACACTTGAGACCAAACTATTACCTTGCGGTCATGATTGTAGAAATGTTTCTTCATATTAAATCAGCCAATGCATATTTTTGCCCGTGCGTATCTTAACCCCCATCTACTCCATATGAGCTTTCTTTTCCTTTGCTGTTACTGAATTTAATTATATATATTTCTGATCTCTGAAGATGATTGATTTTTTCAATGCCTGTTCTGATTAATTTAAACATAGAGGGTAATGGGTATATTTATTTCAAGTTTAATAAATTTTCTTATTATCTTCAGGAAATATCCATTCATAAACGGGATTGCGATCGTACATTTTATATCTTTATGCGTTGGTTGTATCATATTATATCTTGACATCGCTTCATCATCTCACTTTTTTATTGTTTTGAATGTGTATTCTGCCTTCCTGGCTATTTCTCTAACTTTGTTTATTTCAATATTTAGAAATTCTTTTAATGAACATATTTGCAGATCGCTGTGAACATGAGTATTTACTGATATTTTATATGCAAAAATTATTTTAGTGTATTATCAGATTATATGAACATTTGAGTTTTGTTTGACATCACACACATCCTATGAAATTGAGATCAATCGTAAACAAGCGTTTAAGCCCAACATATGACCTGGAAGTGTATCTAAAGAAACATTTTTTAAATCACTACCAACATCAGATATTGGAATACTTTCAACACATCAATTCATGCAAAGAATCTACGAGGATAAACCTAAACCTGATGACTGTATGATCAGTGTAGATATCACGAATAGCGTTGCCAGGTGTCCCGATTTACGCGGGATGTCTCGATTTTCAGGTGCTCCAAGGCTCGTCCTGCGAAACCCCTGCGAGGGATGCAAAATGTCCCTACATTTCAGGATGCATAAGTTCTTCTAAATTTCTTTCAGCACCACGCTATTTGTTAGTCTATATCGAGCGAAACGTAATACAATAAAACCTGTGAAAACAAAACCTGTCTATAAAGGAAGATTTTTATGATTCCGCTGAAAGAAACACCTTTTAAATATACCTGCTAAAACGGAATATTCTTCCGGTACCTAGCTATTATGTTTTTATCAGTGTAAGTCCTATGAATTTTGATTTTAAAAACTTGCGAAAACTGCACCTGAGTATGACGGAATCCTACACGAACGTAAAAAAATTATAGTCCCTATGACGGTGATTTCTTATACCCAGGTTCACAAAACATTAAAAAAAACTCCAACACAATACTTTAGGAGACTTAAACTTCTTTATTATGATAACTTTTAAAGGAGGGCCGTGAAAGTACAGAGAGAGACGGGGAGAAGTAACAAGACTGCCCGTTAAGGCGCTCCCCGTAGGGGGGAACGCTGACGTCTTTCAAATTCGAGATCAGAGGCAGTAGTGGTAAAATATTCATTTCAATTACTCACTCATTGGCGAGATGAATAGGAACATATGTACTATATTGGCGATGAATATGGGTGGCGTGGACAAAGGAATCAGAAGAATCCCGAAGTATTACATAGAACTAAAACCTACGCCATGGCGGGCTATATGGTTGCAAGTATTTTAAAATTCCTTCGGTAAAGCGGGGTGATTGAAGGCATAGCTAACACGTGATATTACATGTACTTTAGAACTGAACAACTGTCTGTATTAGTCAGGATGGCATCTGGTCATTATCTGAGAAACTAAAGAGTGGGAATTAATAGGAATGCACGCCCAAAAGGGTGAGAAATATCTAATGCGCAGTTGTGTTATACATAAAATATGCATTACATATTGTCGGCTGAGAGGCGAACGAAATTCACTTCTATTTTATTCTTTTATTTTATCTCAACGGAAAATCACTGCGGTTAAGACATATTCTTATCCGTGTGAAAGTGAAAGAAAAGAAGGAACTGACTGCTAAAAGATGTATGCATTTAAAACTTACTTTTAAAGTATAAATGAAAGTTACGGTAGTGTGAGGGGGTGGGAGGAATGAATGTCGACATATGAAATTAAGTATAAACTGTCAAATGTAAACTAAATATTTTATTTTAGGGGGGGGGAGGATGATGACAACTACAAAATGAAACAGTAAAGTTAAATGTTGATTTTTTTTAGGGGAGAGGATGTAAAATGAATATATAACGGGAAAGCCGTTATATAATTTACCCATTACCACCAAATAAAAACTGAGAAACTTGTAGAACAGTTTTTTTTTAATTGAAGATTACTTTGTCCACCCCATACTTATAAGTAATTAAAACAGATCTAACATAATAACAAAGGTGAGCCTCCATATATACATATATAAAATATAACTGTGTGCTTGCAATTCTTTAAATGTTTTCATAAAGCAAAACTTTTCAGGTCATGATAAATGGCGCCTTTTATATCAATGTTCTTGGACATCATTAGTCCCAAACAGTCTCCAAGAAAGAAAAAATTGTGCTTGTTAAACAGGATCCTTTTTTTGTAAAGCCCTTTTATATTTGTTTTAGAGGCTGGTACCAGTATTTTTCATGACCAAATAAGAGAAATAATTTTTTTGTATCTTGTTATATTTTCTTCTCAAAATAAAATAAGCATAATATAAATGCAAGCAACAAAAGACACAGATACAACTTTAAAATGAAATAGAAAATAAAATACATATGTATGCCTGTAAATAAAAGTTAAATGAAGTAACAAAAATAAAAAAAAGGTAGAAAATTGGTTTTCGTGCACACAGCACAGGACTACAAAAGAACGGGATGCATATAGCATGCCTATAAATGGGTGTAGCCCTTATTCTTGTTAAGTAACATGTGTGATGGCATCAGTTTACGACATCAGCCCTAGGGGAGGAGGGAATTTTGAGACCCATACATCAAGTGATACATAGGTTCCTGCTTCCCAAAGATCACATTGATCTTCAAAGGAGCATGCGTCGATGTATCATATAAAAAATTATGTTTATTGAATTGAAACATCAATTCGAGGGTTTTGTCCCTCTACACAATGAAGTTTGGACCCTTGGGGCAAAAATTTTGAACGGGAACAAAACTTCAGAGGGAATAAATTAAAAATAAATAAAAACGAGTTAAATATCTCACATATCTAGGTAAAGGCCAGTCCGAGCGTGTGGACAGGCTGGTGACATGATCGGGTAAGTATAACAACTGCAATTGTCATGGCATAAAAGAAATATAATAATAAAGGAAAATTAAGAATCTGTTAAAAATTAACTTTTTAATAAATGTTTATATTGTGAATATCATGTGAAGTCAAAAGTAGTTCCTGGTATAATGAGACATAAAAAGGAAATATCTTAATGTGTAAAGTCGAAAACTAGAAACAATTAAATGTTTACAATTGTGTATAATGTGTGTGTGTGTGTTTTTTTTTTCAAACAAAATATCAATGAACTAAATTGTAAGTGTATCTCTATGTACCAAAGAAAAATGTGTATTTCAATGAACGAAGCAAAGCAAAAGTATCTCACAATGAACAAAAACAGTGTATGTCAGTGAACAAGACTTAATTTCAACGACTTAGTTGCAAGTTTAATGAACACAGCAATCTAAGTACCTCAACGAACAAAGGTGTAAAATTAGTGCGATGAACTAAAGTGAGCAAGTATTTCACTGACTTAAAGTGTAAGAGTAATACAATGAACTGAAGTGTGTGTAAAAGATGAACGTTGCTATGAACTAATGTGTCTAACAAAAGAATCTAACTACTATGAACTAAAGTGTCTAATAAATCAATAAATTCGCTATGAACTAAAATGTAAAACAAAACAAAAGAAATAAAATCAAACAATGAACTAATATGTATGATTAAACGAAAAGAAAAAAAAACAAACAAACTATGAACTGAAATGTGTAAGAAAAATGCTATGAACTAAGAATTGTCACCCAAAGGACAAAATGATAGTGCAATTGGTCCCTGAAGTGCACAAAGAATTGGCAACTCAATGAACTAGTCTAAAGTTTTTTCTATGAACAAAATAAACTATGAACTCAGATGTGGTATCTATGAACAAAAATTCTTAGTGCATCAATGGAACCAAGAGCCTTGTATCACTAGTACAAAAAGTTTGTAGCCTAAAATTGAAACAAACATACAAAGTAAACTGTTCTTTTTTTTTTTTTTTTTTTTTTTTTTAAGTAACGAAAAGCGAAAAAGGAGAAATGTAACCAGGAAATGCTACTTGTGTGATAAAATGTAACTTAATAAACTTAACTAAGATAAACAAGCGATAATTTTATCCAAATTTCTGAAATAGATAAAAAAATTACAACTAATGTAATATTGAATGTTTAGAGTTGTATAAATGTGTACACTTTCAGTAACAATCTTCCAAAAAGTGAAAAACAAATAGTCTGATAACGCGTATCAGAAAAGATTTCACTTTTGTTCTATTTCGACATTCATTTAATTATTTGCGGGCTAAATAATCAAATGAAAGAGCAACTCACTGTGCACTTGTGTTTATAAAAAAATTGAAGAAGACAATAAATTTAATCTAACTTCAAACTTCAATTTAGTATGAATAAGAATGTCGAATACTGACATATGTATGTAAATGTATAAGAAAATTAAATAAGTTTTAAAAAAATAGAAATGTTGTAGATAGTAACTCCATCACAGTAATGTGTGTTGGTTAAAACTGAAAAATGTAAAATGTATGTTATATTGCTTTTATTATTATTATTATTTTTTTGTTGCTTGAGATGTTTATGGGAATGTATTGCAGTTGTATACCTTTTCTCGCTTTTGACTGATGAATTTTTTTAATGGTGGACAGAAGTGCGCAAAAGCTGTGTGGAATATGTCAAAATTGGTGTTGTTGTTTTCATTATTTCTAATGGAATAAATGCATTTAGGAGGATTTCTACACTGAGGGTCAGTGTGTGGTAAAGCACAGACCGAACACCTGATGTCATTATGACACGAATTTGCAAGGTGATCATTATATAACTGACATCTAAAACAGCGTTTTATTGTTACATATTTTTTATAGGGTATAGTTTTGATTGAATCAGAATTTCCTTATGCATTAACAATTGTCTAGCTTCTTGTGGTGCTAGCTGAAAGATACAATTAAACAAATTAACATGTAGCAGCTTGTACTTTCGAACAAAATGTATATCAGGTTCGGGTATATGGATTATATCTGAAATATTGAACAAGATATCAGGAATATTTAAATTTTCAGGAAGGTTACAAATAATGACACGAATAGGCTTTGTTACATTAAGTTTAGCAGGGGATAAGGAATTTAGAGAGGAATTGCTAACATCTGTAAATTTTTCATTGTGTTTACATTCAGTGAGCAAGTCAGGGCTGAGATATGCGTCTTTTTTATCATTTTCCAGTTGTGGTAACTTTTTCTGTTTACACATATAAAAGGGACAGTTTGTGTTGATTTATCTAGGACAGATGGAGGGAGTTTGTTATTGACATCTACCGCATGATTAGCCAGTCGCTTACTAAATTTAGTACATTTCGCCTTACCTTTCTGTTGGGCGGTAATTTCATGTAATCTCTCTAAAACTTTCTGATTTACAAGAAATAAATTATCTTTTTCATGTTGCAATTTGAAAAGTCATCTTTTAGAATTTCAAAGTTTCCTTTAAGCACGTCAAAATTGAATTTAATGATCTGAAAGAAATCTGTAATATTTTCAGACATGGATGCAGCAGTTTCGGTCTTCAGTGAATTTTGAATTGCTGTGGCCTCCTTAGTAATGGAATACGAATATCTTAATAATATTTCTTCGAAATAATCTACCCATGGAGATACAGAAATGGGGTGATTTAAATCACTAATCTTGTTTTTGTCTCGTGATTCCATATTGTAAAAAAACAAACTGATAAAATGTCTTTTATCACCTCTTTTTTTTATCTCCTGTTCATTTAATTTCTGTAGTTTACCTTTTTGAACAGCCAAATTGGAAAAAGAGGAGGAATTCTTTTTTTTCTAGAGAGAGCAACACAAATAATGCAAAATAAATAATACCAGTATTTCAAAAAGGTGTAAGTATGCAAAAACTATAATTATCAGAAATGAAATGCATGCACATAAAATAAAACACAATAAGTTGCATAAATAAATTATACACAAAAGGACAAATGAAGGGGGAGGGGGGGGGAATTGTAAAATAAAACAATAAGTGATTCAACCGCAAGATTTCTTTAAATCAAATTTCTGTCAAAATCCAGTTGGATTAAAGTGTCCAAAACACAATAAAATTAAAGTTATCAGATAATTAAATTGTACTTCTGGTTTAAAATACAAAAAAAAAATTAAACAAGGACAGAGTAGAACTACACATTGTGAGAAAAAGTGTGCAAATATCACACATAAGTGCAAATGTGCAAACGCTGTGAGCGTAATCTGCATCTATTTATATAAAAATATCAAATACTGCAAAACTTGGAGCAGAGAACTTTTTGTTGTTGCCTATCGACAGAATAAGTGTACTTTCAAAGTATGCCAGTGGGGCTAAAAGGTTAAATTCTAGAATTTTAAATGCATAAAATCATCTTTACAAGAAAACGAAATGTAGCATGTTTATGTAAATTCACGGAATAAAAAAAAATATGAGAAGTATGTCATGATTTAAACACAAAATATAATAAATGAAATATTAATAAAAGTACTATAAAATTATCATTTAAACTAGAAAATGCACTTTTTTTAAATACCAAAAAACAGCCTGGAAGGAGAAAAATTAAACAAGAATGCTATCTATATTAGGTACGTTTTAAAAATAGATGAGAAATAGTTTCTCCGTTCATGCTGACAAATCAAAATAACTGTACGACACTGCAATTGTTATCAAAGTACAAGTATTCTTCCCTTTTTGAAATAGCGTGACAAAATTTTCTCTTTCACTGTAAACTTAATAAAATCCATTCTGTCACTTTTTGTAGAGAGGATACGGCTTTATCTTTGAGCATGAAAACAGAGCGAACTGCAAAAATCAACGCTTTTTTTATTAAAATTAAAAATATTATGATTTCCGTAACAAACTGAAACGGAAAATTTTTGAAATGGGGGAAAAATATAATTAACATCCTGTTTTCATACTCACATAATTCTGTAATGACTAACTAATTTTTTTGTATCTTTTTTTTTATCTTCTTTTCAAGAGCACATAGTATAACAATTGTGAAGTCACTGTATGAAAAAAAAATTTCTTATGCACTGTTGTTGTGCTTTTATTGTTGCAATGATTTTTTTTGTATGAAGATGGCACAACATCTAAATCATTTATAAACTTTCACAAAACTTTTAGTACACCGAAAAATTTTTTGAGGCATACTTCAGAAGCGAAGCACTGTAGAAACACAAGATGATTTTTCTTTTTATCACACACACATAGATGGAATGCACCTCTTTTTTTTATTTGCAACTTGCACACTTCAACATTTTAATTTTTTGACGACACAGATGGGTTACTGGGGAGGCCGACAAGCAACCAAAAACATAGTCTCACAAACACTGGTAGAACGAACTTGCTTCTTTCAAGTTGGACACAGTGCAGGAAAAAAAAAAACAAAAAAAAAAACACTGGTTTTGATCTTTGCAGGAGTGCGCAGCAAATATGCATACTTTCAGAATTTTTTTTAGAAAACTATCTGGAGCAGGTGAACGTTCAGATGACACAAGAGAATTTTCACAAGCGCTGGTGGAGATTCCTTCTGAGAGAAGGTCGCACAAAAGAAAAATATTTCACAAAGTCTGTGTATTATTCACTTTTTTTCCTTGCGGGAGGACTCACAGTCGAAGGAGGTGCGGCAGGCGTTCGATGACCCGAACGGCACACTGCTGGATAATGCTTGCTTCTCGTTAGGCGAGGCTAGAGTCAGAAAGTAAGACGCACTGCGGAAGTCCATAGGGGCGGCGAGTGCAAACAAGGGAAAGTCCCATAGAGTTGACGCCGGAGAATAAGTGCTCGGAGCAGGCAGCCGCAACCCCAGTGGGAAAAATGTATGGAAGATCTTTCGCGTCGCTGGCCGGAACAAAACTTCTCCCCGTATATATATTTTTTTTTAAGGTTGGAGAAAAAGCTTGGAACGCACCAAATTTATATGACGGTGATTTCGTATACCCAGGCTCACAGAACATTAAAAAAAAACTCCAACACAATACTTTAGGAGACTTAAACTTCTTTATTATGATAACTTTTAAAGGAGGGCCGTGAAAGTACAGAGAGAGACGGGGAGAAGTAACAAGACTGCCAGTTAAGACGCTCCCCGTAGGGGGGAACGCTGATGTCTTTCACATTCGAGATCAGAGGTAGTAGTGGTAAAATATTCATTTCAATTACTCACTCATTGGCGAGATGAATAGGAACATATGTGCTATATTGGCGATGAATATGGGTGGCGTGGACAAAGGAATCAGAAAAATCCCGAAGTATTACATAGAACTAAAACCTACGCCATGGCGGGCTATATGGTTGCAAGTATTTTAAAATTCCTGCGGTAAAGCGGGGTGATTGAAGGCATGGCTAACACGTGATATTACATGTACTTTAGAATTGAACAACTGTCTGTATTAGTCAGGATGGCATCTGGTCATTATCTGAGAAACTAAAGAGTGGGAATTAATGGGAATGCACGCCCAAAAGGGTGAGAAAGATCTAATGCGCAGTTGTGTTATACATAAAATATGCATTACATATTGTCGGCTGAGAGGCGAACGGAATTCACTTCTATTTTATTCTTTTATTTTATCTCAACGAAAAATCACTGCGGTTAAGACATATTCTTATCCGTGTGAAAGTGAAAGAAAAGAAGGAACTGACTGCTAAATTATGTATGCATTTAAAACGTACTTTTAAAGTATAAATGAAAGTTACAGTAGTGTGAGGGGGGGGGGGGTAATGAATGAATGTCGACATATGAAATTAAGTATAAACTGTCAAATTTAAACTAAATATTTTATTTTAGGGGGGTGGGGGGATGATGACAACTACAAAATAAAACAGTAAAGTTGAATGTTGATTTTTTGAGGGGAGAGGATGTAAAATGAATATATAACGGGAAAGCCGTTATAGTCCCTGCCTAATCAATAGCATACAAATGTAACTGCTCAATCAAAAACCTTTTCACAGGATTTTCTTTCGGTCCCTAGCGATTTCGTTTTCACACATTTTACTTCAGATGATTATTCTATTTAAGTAAAACGTTCTAAGACGCAATTTCAAGTGACCAGAGAAAGACCCCGTTTTGGGGTGTTTTCCGTCTTAGTAGGTCTATTTGTATAGTATTTCTTCCGTAAGAAACATGAACATTTTCCCTTATAGACAGGTATAGTTTTCATAGCATTTACTGTATATTTAAGTCCCGATTTAGACCTTTTATTGTCTCTCTTATTGTGACAATGGACCTGGAAACACTCCTTACGAGTCTCTTACCATCTATTAACATAAAAGGAATGGCCGACATTATAAATAAGAAAATCGGTCAAATACATAATGATTGCAATAATCGGAATACACAACAAGAGCGCAACAAACCTTGTATTGAGGGAACGCTATTTCAAATTTAATAGCCACATCTATAAACAGTTGAAATGCGTGCTCGTCACTCTCTTATATCTAACTGTGTTGCAAAATCGAAAATGCGATTACTAGAAATTATTAATATAAATGACTTTCAAAAATTGTTTAAGATATAGGTACGATATGCAGATGACATCAGAGTTGGGTAAATTCGGAATCTGATTAATCTGTAATGTAATTACAATGTAATGGCATATAAGAGATTCCCATTACATGCAGTGATAATGGTCAATTTAAAAATACATTATCATTGCAATCGTACTTATAAATGCTATAATTATCATTATATAATTCTAATTGTAACTGAGAACTTATAGTTTTAAATATAATTGTAAGGGCAAATTTTTAAATAAGTTAGGAATTTTTTTTCTTTTTTTTTACAGTGCATGTTTGGGTAATATTTGAAAAATTTTGCTTTATTTTCTGTTATACTGTAATTAATTAAAACCCTTTAAAGTAGAAACATGCGTCGGGTTCGGCATCCGATTTCGTCGCCAGCCACGCTGTAAAAAATATTCTGTATTTTACAACAAAAGGTGCTGTGTACCCCGGTAGCACCGGGGTACACAGGCTGCACACAGGCTGCACCCTGCTGTACACAGGCTGCAGCACCCCGGCTGCCGATGCAGTTGCTGTAAAATTTACAAAAATGATGTCTTAAGAGTGCTGTAAAATTCTCAAGTCTGTATAAAGTCGCGTTTCTTCGGTTGCATGGTGCACGTGACAGAAATAATTTGATTTTTACTTCACTAGTTGCTTGAATTCGATTTCACAGCATTTGTGCTTGAAAAATTACAACTGAGAGTGAAGAAAAAAATCACAACATTTCCCTACAGTGCATATAAATTTATTCCTTTAACGCATTTCTGATTTTGACCTTTTTGTAACTGAGACTATTTTCCTGAAAATTAATCTGTATTTATGGTTGAAAAAAAAATTATATGTTCAAAAATCCAAATTCCTCGACTTTCATTTTGTATTTTTATGCATTATTTTGATGAAAAATTAATTTCCACACCTTTTGGTAGCTTTTAAGGCTTTTCTGATTTTGACCTTTTTGCAATTGAGAATATTTTCCTGAAAATTAATCAGTATTAATGGTTGAAAAAAAATAAATTTGTATGTTCAAAAATCCAATTCATCGACATTCATTTTGTATTTTTATGCATTTTTTTGATGAAAAATTAATTTTCATATGTTTGGGTAACATTTGACTATTTTAGTTTTAATTTATTATTATTTTGTAATTAATTAAAAATACACTGGTGTCCAAAATTAAGGACCAATCACAAAATGCTAATTTTCAAGTTCGCGAATACTCAAAAGGAAATAATATAATTCGAATAATAACTATCTCTACAGCACAGCAAGTCCATATAACATCTAATTCATGTCACACAGGGTCACAAGTGTCACAGTCACTACGGTGAAGCAAAAAAATAGGAAATCCCATACATCTCATTATTAGTCTCAAATGATCACTATATGTGACTGCACTGAGACGTCACTGTGACTGCTGCTTTGTGACGAGTCACCATGTGACTTTACAGTGTAGTTACATTGTGACTCTCATGTGACTGTCATCTGTAGACTCAATTTCAAAGTCATCGTGAACGCTGCATTGTGATAAGTTAGCAAATAATGTCACATTAAAGTCACATGATGACTTTCAGGTGACAGAGAGACTACTGTGAAGTCGCCATTGTGCTCTTTTCTGAAAAGTCACCATGTGACTATAATGTAATATTATTTGGTGACTTAATATAATGCAATGTTCATGATGACTTTGAAATTGAGTCTAAAAATGACAGTCAAAGGAGAGTCACAATGCAATTACATTGTAAAGTCCCCCAGTGACTCGTAACAAAGCAGCAGTCACAGTGACGTCTCAATGGAGTCACATATAGTGATCATTTGAGACTCATAATGAGACATGTGGAATTTCCTATTTTTTTTTTTTGCTTCACCGTAGTGACTGTGACATTTGTGACCATGTGTGACATGGATGAGATGCTATATGGACTAGCTGTGCTGTAAGGATAGTAATTATTTGAATTATATTATTTCCTTTTGAGTATTCGCTTACTTAAAAATTAGCATTTTGTGACTGGTCCTTAATTTTGGACATCAGTGTACTTTAAAATAAAGGTCTGCACTGGGTCGGGTAACCAGATTAATTACAGCAGAATGAAAGTGGGTGGGGGGACTCCGTGGATCTGCAAGTTTTCAATCTTTCGTCACTTTCCTATAATAAAAAATTAGATATATATTATTATTAATCTTACAAGGTGCTAACAGTCTAGAAAAAATCATCAATTTCAGCAATCGGGTGCTCCGAGGCTCATACTTTCAAGCCTTCGCTATCAACTATCTGAAAGTCAGCATTTATACTAACAAATTTAATTATAATCTAAAAGATAAAAGGAAAGAAAAGTGCATCCATATATCTAATACGTCTATCTTTCTTTTTTTTTTTTTTTTTTTAAACTTATTTTCTCATCACGATGAATGACTGGTAAAATTCATCATTGAATTAATTGAATCTGCTTTTGCTTTACTTCAACAGCATTTTAATACTGTGTCGCTAAAAAAAGTTTGTTTATATTTCTAGCACCGAGGTGCTATTTTAGAGGGCTAAGGATGACCCCCCCCCCCCCCCCGACACACACACTCACACATTTTCTACATTTCATAATATTTTAAAACTGATATATTTATGTATTTTTTGTAAAAAAGAAACAACAAAAAAAAAACACCGATTGTTTTCTAAAATTATAGAGTATAACGAGCCGGTTGAAATCGGATTTTCCGACTCGGGGCAGAAGTGTTACTCAAGTCTTAATCTAAAAATTTTGAAGAAAAAAATTTTCCCGAAAGCGAGAGATTACGTAAAAGTAACTAGATAATTAGTAAATTAAATTTATGACTTCATTAAGAAAATCCTTCTACGTTTCAGTTACATTAAAAATAATATTTTATCGACATCTAATTAGTTACTTTCTTAAAAATGCGACTATTCTAACTTGCAACGAATTACAGATAATTTTTAGTGGAATTTAAAAAATGTAATTAAAATCAGATCGTAATCGATTGCAGATTAATTTAAATACATTTTATAGAATTTAGTTTAACTTGTACGCGTTAACCAAATTAAATTCCAAGCAAATGTAATTTAAATTAACAAGTAATATATTACAAATTAATTTAAATTATATTTTTAAAAATGTAATTAGAATTCACCTAAAATTCATTTCAGGTTAACTGGATTAATTTCCAATTAGAAACGTAATTGGAATTATCTTGTAATGCATTACAAATTAATTTAATTATATTTTAAGGGACAAAATTAAAATTGATTTGCAATCCATTATACGATAATCGGATTACGCATTTCAAAAGAGCTATATAAATTACTGTGTAATGCATAACATGCTTATCAATTGCATAGTGAAAAGGTTATATTATATATTAATCCGTAATTTCATAACACTGTAATCAGATTCTGCCGAACACTGGATGACATATTTGTATTAATGGATTCATCGATATCCCTTCTTTCTAGATAAACTGAACTTCTACGACCAAAATATACAATTTACAGTTGAATCAGAGAACGATAACACTCCAGTGTTAATATACGTTCACGTTAAAGGCTCAGGAGAATATCATCAAACACCGGTATTCAGTAAACCAACTCAAATGTTCACATAATCTCCGAATACTGCAAAACACATTTTTCATATAAAATTACAGCAATTAATACCTATATTCACGGAGTTCTGAAAGTATGATGATTGGAAAAACTTCTAAATATCGAAATAAAGAAAGTTAAAGAAATAGTCAGTAAAGTGAAGAAACAGCAATAAAGATACTCTACCAAAAAAATTAAAAAGTGAATCGATAAAGCGATGTCAAGTTATAACGTGATACAACCAGCGCAAAAATATATAAAATTTACTCAATCCCATTTGTGAATGAAGTCTCGATCAAGATAAAATGAGAAGTTATGAAACTTGGAATACATATATCCATTAACCTATATTCCTCTATGTTCAAATTAATCTAACAAATAAATGAAAAAATCGATCATCTATAGACATCAGGAATATATACAATAAATGTCGCTAACAGCGAAGGAAAAGAAAGCAGTTATAGGTGTGACCAAACGGAAAATAGAAGTTAGAATAAAAGATCGTGAAAGAAATATAAATTTAAATAAATCCAGTACAGCAACATCAAGGGTGAACAATAAATATCCAACAAAAATATATATCAACAACGTAGAAAAGTTAACAAATTACAATAACCTAAATTACTTAAAGGGAAGCTATCGAGATTGCAACGAGAAATTCAGATGTCTGTAACGAAATGTTGCACATTGCGATCGATAACACGTGGAGCTACCTGTTAAGTCCAGGGAAAACATCCGGAAAACTTCAATGAATCTGTAAGTGATGAAGATATTCAACGCTAAGTGAAGATCTCACAGCATGAAGGTCGCGAAAATATTTTTATGATTTCTAGGAACTCTTATTAACAAATATTAACTTTGAACAACGTAATAGACTGTTTTAAAAGCTGAATTCTCCAGTTTATGAAGAGGTTTTATACTTTAAATGACGTATACATGTTATTTTAGAAATGTTTTAATTTTGCAATAAATAAGTAAATGGAATGAATATGCATAAAATAACTGAAATTGAAAAATATATATCAGTAGATCTACCTTTCCTCCCATATGATGGGTAAAAATAAACGAACGACCAACAACTCATTTTTAGCAACTCACATAATGCGATTTACCGTATAAGAAAAAAAAATTCTGGTTAAGCATTTCATAAAAAATAGTGAAGTAGAGTCACTTTCTACGACCACTTGGGTGATCTCAAGCCTTGGTTCTACGTTTTGCCGAAGGCCATTCTAAAGGCGTTTGTACTATGCTAACACAAGCAGTATTCCAGGATTCAGAGGGTGCTTACATCTGAGTACCGCTATGTCCCAAGAGTTATTTTCAACCGAAATTTAGCGGTATAATAAATCGATGATTACTTTGCGTAAATAGTGGTATTCAAATATAAGCACATTTACGAGCCATGATATCCATAGTGTAGTGCATGTATAAACTAGTACAGAGAGGCCTACAATAGAATTTATTTTAACATTGAGCAGTCAGTGTAACTTCTTTGAGAGACAACCAGATTATAAGTGACGACAAACATCGTTTATGATAGGTGTCTTCCATAGAGCTGCCACTGTTTTATAACAGAATAATTAGCCTTAGATTAATGGTAGAAAATTTACGATTAATTCACATATCGCCTTTTCTTCAAAAATAATTTAAAACAAACCTTTTTTTAAAAAAACTTTTAAAAGTGTTGTCCCCCCCCCCCCTTGTTAAACTAAAATTTGTATTTAAAGTCTTAAAACCATATGGATTTTTAATTAAAGTGTTTTTTTTTTCCTTTTCTGCTAACATCTCTAACTCATAACAGTTAAATATTATCACGGAATTATTTAATTTCCGTTAACATTCTGGTCATTAAATAAATCAAAAAGATATGAATTGCAGCTGTAGCACGTTGTTTCATTTTTCCTTGCATCAGCTATCAACCGCAGTAGAAATAAATCATTCTTAATTCCTATGAAGATTTCGCCGTTACAAAAACAAAAACAAAAATAAAATATAGTTTATGGCATTCTGTCTCGAAAATGATTACAGATAATTTTATCTTTCCTTTTTTCTACATACACATGCCTTTGGTAGTTATTACGCATTTTCATTTAACGTTCATTTAACAAATAAACCATTAACAAGGATAAACAAATGTATACAATCGCAAACTTCTGACGCCGATTTCATATGCACAGAGACAGTTATTTAGCAACCAGTTGAATTATGGCTTGAAGGGATACCAGATTATGTAGGGTAATCAATTGTCTTCACCAAAACCTTTGTTCACTCTTCGATCACGGTTCTAATGTTTTAAATTGGCGATAGATTGTAACGCCAAGTGATCTAAACTTTGTGTGAAATGTTTCACTTAAATTTTGGCTGTTGATTTGAGAGGTACTTATAACCGCGCTTCGGCGCACTGTGTAAATCGGGTCTCTCTCTCCATAACCACTAAAATATAATGCCCCTGTTGTAATTTTTTAATATGTTAACCTTTTTAAATAATTTATTTGCTCCCGTATTTAGAGTTGGAGTTGTTATGCATGTACAACACCCGTACCACTATACCCGTCACATACCTTGGTTTCATCGGCCTTTTCTCCAACTATAAAAAAATATGCACATTGGTTGGTTGGTTATATGGGGTTTAATGGCGCAAAATCCCTTTAGGGACATGCTGTTTCTGTTTTAGTCCCCATATGCCTTACGGATTTTGAAGAATGTTTCTGTAAACTAGAAAATGAAACTCCAGCAGATGGATTTCTGGATGCAACTATTTTCCGAGCTTCAGGATAAGAAAGTTTATGGGTTATCTTAACAGCAACTATTTCTTTTTCTTAGATCCAGTTAGGACAAGAGCGGAAGTATGTGGCATGGTCACCTTTAAAGTTTGTACAGCGTTCGGATTTTTCACAGAGTTTACTGTCATAGCCAGACTCTGCACAACGTGCACAGGTAACTGAACCACGACAGTCAGTCATACTATGGCCATAATGTTGACATTCAAAACAACGGAGAGGGTTAGGAATATAAGGACGTACTGGACAGCTTAAATAGCCAGCTTTAATTCTAGTTCGAAGTGTGGGGCTATTAAATGTGAGAATAATGTGCTTCGTCGGAAGTGCTTGCCCATTCTTACGAATAGTAATACGCCGGACATCTATGACATTTTGGTCATTTAAATTTTGCAAGAGTTCTTCTTTTGTACATAATAAAAGTTCTGGTTCAGATATAACACCACGGCTTGTATTTAGAGTTTGATGTAGCTGGACAGAAACAGAAAATGTACCTATTGTTGTACAATTTGACAAAAGTTGCGACTGGCTGTATGAGGAAATCTCAACCAGCAAATTCCCAGACTGCAATTTTTTAAGTGAATGACCATTCCCAAAAACAGATTGGAAAGTTTTTGCAATCAAGAATGGTGAAGTTCTCTTGAATGAACTATCAGACAGACTATCGGTGCGTTTGATAACAAAGAACCGATTGAATGAATTCTGACCAATTTGTTGCTCTCCACATGGAAGAGAATGAGAAGGAAATGAAGTTTTTCCATCCATATTAGTAAAGAAAAATTATTCAGGCCCTGGCCGCACCACCCACTACCGAGCCCAACAAGGGGATGCACATTCGTGCACCAGTGCTAACCAGGGCCCATACGGTCACAAGACACTCCTATGCCAGTCTCCCCCCTTAACGAGATGGCTAGTAAGTACTCGCTCGCTTGATCCCCAGCCAGTGACAAGTCAGCTGACCAGCCGATTGATGCATACGGGACCAATATGCACCTCCCGTCTACCTGAAGCAGAGGCCAAAGCAGTGTGATGGTTTCCCTCAACTGCCAGGATCCCCCTTTCCAGGTACACGGGTCGCCACGCACGGCAAACACGTGGGTGGTTTGCAATTATCCATGAGTCGATATGCAGGATGATATCGGCTCATGCAGAATTGCCCTCACCTCCACAGAGGAAACCACAATGAGAGTGAAACAAAGAGGAGAGAAAGACAAGAAAAATAAGAGGAAAAAGAAAAGAGAAAGATCGCTCGGGAACCCGGGGTTGCGAAGCCCGTGAATACCTAAAGAATGTATCCCCCTGGGGGGAATATGCACATTGGAGAGAGAGAACCTCCCCCAATTCTGCAAAGTTTATGCTGTTTTGGAAACAAGAATCGATTTTACACTTTACAGTAAAGGATATTTTAACCTGCTGACTCCTCCTGACTCATTTTTCAGTACCCGCCCATGTCTGTGTGCCTGCTTTCTTACGGTACTCCGTCCTAAGCAAAGAATCTGTACACCGTATCCTGTTTGCCGTCGCTATGCACTAGGAACTGTGCAGTGTACACACGTTTCTCCGAATCTTCCTATCTTAAAGTGCAGTCCGGACAGCTAGTGGACTCGTCTTCTTCTAATTCAAAATTTGTTTTCTTCTCTTCAAAATCATTGCGAATAAATTGTGCAGTCTGTCACCTCACCCTGCCGCCTCCTTCATTCGCGTTGTTACTAATGGGATATCTAATTTCACTTGGAAAACTTTTGTTTGTGAAATAGTTCATTGCCGGATCTTCGCTTCCTACTCTGTCCGGTGATCTGCTTGCCCCAGCCTGAATTCTGCAGAACTGGATCTTATCTGTGTGTGAGATTCCTTCAAAAGTGTTTTTGTGCCAAAATCTAAAAAAAAATGTTTCTCAATCTGCGTTACTATTATCAAAGCAAATTTGACGCATCATTTACCAAGAATCTGTTTATTAAAAAAAAAAAAAAAAAAAAAAAAAAAAAAAAAAAAAAAAAAAAAAAAAACTGATTGTGTGCCAAGTAATTTCAGTAAAAATTTCAAGTTGTGTGTAGTGTATTCTGTGTAAAGACTTAAAAGGATGTGGCATAAAACAAAATATTTCGCCTGAAGGGAAATTCTTAAAAAAAAACAAACTAGTGGCGGTTTCAGTGCAAAATAATTTCAATTGGGCCACTAGTTGTGTTACTTTGATATAGAAAAGTGGCATATTTATCATTTAATTTGAGAGAGCGTCACAATATACACATATCACAGCTCTACAAAATAAAAATTTTAATCCGCAAAGAATGAACAGGGAAAATTTAATTTATCTTGTAAATTGTAAACTTTCAAGAATTTCAATATATTACTTGTTATTTAGATTCTTTTTTGCATGCTATAATTTATATACTTCCCTGTTCATACTTGTTTGTTAGAAAAAGATAACAAATGCTTATTTTTTTAGTTAGATTTGTTAACCTGAAAAGAGAGGATATTTTTAGCTAATTTTAGATTTCAAAATTTTAACTCTGCATTTATAATTGTTATCTTCTCTTTTCAGGCTTTCTTTTTAAAGGTAAATTTTTTAAAATTAATTCCAGTACAGATTTATTTCATGTTGTGTTAAATTACTCTAATATCTTCATGCATGACAAGGAATTTCTTGATTTAATATTTCTCTTTAAAGACACTAGTGTGGCATTTCTTGTCGCAGTTTGACAAACAAAAGCCTTTTTTTTAGATTTTATCTCAGCTTGACTAATGCAGATTTTTTTTATGGTTGATTGGCACTTAAGAATGACATAGTAATTAAAAAAAGGAGCCTTTGCTAAAAGGTTTATTTGCATTTCTGTTTCTATTGAAAAGAGAAGAATATTTGAAGTTATTTGAAATATAAGAATATTTAATTTTAATATATTATTTGATATAGTCAGGAGGGGTAATTATGACCACTATTTACATTTTCAACTTAGTTATTTTTTTTTTTTTTTTGCTTATTTCTATTTGGAAAAGTGCTATTTTTAGTACATAGGAAGTAACTTTGATCCTTTAAGAACACATTTTAAAAGTTTTAATTCTCATAGCTGTTTTTCTTTTAAAGTGAAAAGGGTGGTTATAATTACCCCACCAAAAACTCACAATCACATAAGTTTGGGGTGATTAAGCCCACTAGTCGGGAAATTATTACCACTATACACATTTCCAATACACATTTGTTTGGGGTAATTATGACCACTTTGAACTCCAAAGTAACAAATCCGTTTATCAAAAATTTTATAGACTTAGTTTCAAATTGCTATTTGGATCTCAAAAAGGCTTCAGACTAGTAATAAAGAATACCTAAGATGAAACATACATTATGAGGTTAATATCTAAGCTTGAAACAAAATTTTACCATTACAGTTTTCTCCAATATGACGGCGGTCATAATTACCCCCTGGTCATAATTACCCCACCTGACCCTACTTCATATGCTTTTAAAAGGATAATTTGTTACGTACAGAGAACATTTGAAATGCAATGCAGAGTTTAATGATGGTTAAGATACCTTTTACTCTTGATAAATAACAGCATTTTTTTTTTTATTTAGTTTGTTTTGTTTGATTTATATTAGATACATAGTGAATATCTTTGATATGACACATTGGCGCACTTCCATAGATAATATGTTGCTTCTATTGTCTCTTTTGGCCAGGAAGTGCTTCTGTGTTGTTTATATTGTGTGTTGGGGACATAAATACGGTGGTTCGTATGTTGTCTGTTGACAGTAAGATTTGAATAACATGTTTGAGTCGCATCGCATCTTATTTAATATAGTATCTTTTATCATTTGTGCTGGTGGTTATTAAATGCTCCTAATTTTTTTTTCAGTTAAGAAAATTGTCATTCAACCTTTCACAAAAATTGATATAAAAAAAAAACAATGGCCATATACATTTGTCTTATAGTGATAATACTTACTTTTAAATGATCTTATCACAATTAAATAGTGAACATACGTTCGCTAGCCTTTTTGATAATTAATCCTTTGTATCACCGTGTTGCAGATCTGCAACATACCCAAAACTTCATTCTTATTTCAACAGTAAATTTCAAAAGACGATTTTGTTGATTGTTGTCATTCTATTACACTACTATTAACATAATTATTTCATTAAATCCGCAACAAATGTCTATACTGATTTTTTTTTTTTTTTTTTTTTTTTTTTTTTTTTTTTTTTTTTTTTTTTGCGCTAAAGTTTTATTTATCGCTTGATCAGCTACACGTGATTTTTGCTGAATTAAGCTTTGAAATACAGAGGTTAAAAAAGTCTGCAGACGTCTACAAGTATATTGCTTTCAAATGTGAGTTTAAATTCTTTATTTAAAGACCATTTTCGAGCTAGGAAATTTATAATATATGTAAGATAAACGTAAACTTCTGTTTGCTGCAGATCAGCAACAACGCGCCATATCTTCTCTTGTAATGGATTTTTTAAAATATCAAAAAAGCATCGAAAATATCTTCTCATGGTTATTTAAGATGCATTTCTTTCAGAAGAACAAAATTATTGAAAATGGGAAGCATTAGTCTGTTTTCATATTTGATTTCTATAGGTTAAGTTAGGGATCTCCCCCACCCCCACCCCCCTCTGTAAAATTAACACCAAGTCCAAAGCTAGCAAAAAAGGGAAAGGTCTCATAGTAGAAAAAAGAATTCAACAGAAAAAGCATAGAACGCCTACTCAACATATTCCACCAAAACAAGTGCGCCTAGATGAAATTGGGCACTGACCATAGTGGGCAGAAAAAAGAATGCGTTGTAAATACCCCGATTGTAAAAACTTTAATCAAACTGTTTGTGAGAAATGTGGTGTGGGACTTTGCTAAAACAAAACTAACAATTGTTTCAAAAAATTTCGTGCAAATTAAAATTTTAAATATTTTCAGTTTTTGTGCCATTTGGCAAGATGTTGCAGATATGCAACAAACCCATTTTTCGAAATAAAATTTTATTTTTCTGTTCTGAAATTTTTTTTTATTTTTTCCATGCTTAAAATGATGTATTTTAATATATGTGTAAGAATTTTTCAAATCGAGGTTGTTGAGTTACAAAGGGTTAAGATGGCTAATTTCTGTTTGTAGACAATTTTATGTTTTATGTGCTTATTATAAATTTTGAGCTATGAGTCATATCAATATTAAATGATTTATGTTTGTACAGTGGTGGCAATTAAAAAAAATGTTATAAAGGAAGAGGGTGAGTTTTAACATTAAGTTACTTTTTATTATTTCAAAGTTTGCATTTGTTTAGAAAATGACATACAGTAGGCATAATAATTAAAAAAAATTCTCTTTCACACGTATGTTATATTTGAGTGGGTTGAGAACTTCGGCGAAAAATTTAATATCCTTTTATATTAGTTTATCCTGGCATAGGTTCGGTTTCGTAATTTTAGATATAACTCGAGTCATCACGTCAAAAAAAACAAGTTGGAAATTGCTCGTCAAACGTGGCAAATGAGGTGCGTTCGTACTATAACTAGTTTTATAAATATTTTTTGAACCTCATATTGTACTGAATGTATATTTCAGTGCACATCATAAGTGCATAGTCTGTAACATCATTAAAATGCACTTGCAGTAATTTTTTCCCATTGGCCGTAATGTAAAGAAAAACTTTTGACTATCCCTGTAATTAAACTACACATCCGATTTTCATAAAATGTGAAATGGCGCGACAAAATTTTGCAAAAATTATATATTTAAAATTTCAGACCATTCAGTTGGGTAGTTTTTGCTGTGTTATATGCGGACGGACAGACGGACGGACAGATGGACAAACAGACAGACGGACTGAACGACGACTATAAGTGCTACGTATTTATATAATTACGAACGCATCTAAAAATGAGATATCTGATTTACTGCTATGAATAACTGTGTTTGCATCAAGTGGAACAATTTCTGAAACACAGAGTTATATCTTTAAATACTATATCTCAGATGCGTTTTATAAAAATTTCCTACTGTTCCACTATGTGCAGACACAGTTTTTCATAGCAGTAAGTCAGACATCTTAATTTCTATTATTACTAGATGTCCTATTGTTGTTCCCAGGCGACGATATGTCCATCTCCCAAATAGCCATTAAAAATTTGAAATTACATACAGAGAAGAAACAGTGACGTAGACTTCCTATTAGGGACATTGGCAATATTATATCAGGTAGTTTAAGCATTCAAACGTACATATCATTCGAGTCGGGCAATGCGTGGGTGAATATTGTGCAAGATTTTGTTTTTATTCGACGAGGTTTATAATAGAAAATTATCGGTAGGAAAAAACATCGTAAACGTATTAGTGAATTGCTTAAAGTAAATTTTTTATAAAAACTGATATGTCCGAAATTCAGATATTCGAAGAATACAAGAAAAAGAAAGAAAGTTCAAAGAAAAAATTTGATTTGAATTTTTGGAAGACATACGCTGAATTATTTGTAAATAGCATTTAGTTGATTAATTGATATTTTGAAATTAATAAGGTTCCGTTTGAGCATTTCATGTAGAACTTTTACTCCTACTGAGAATAATATATGTACGTAAATATAATGGTTATGTATTATCATTCAAATTTCTATGCTGCTAATGCGCAAGTCATTATGAGTGATTGCTATTAAGCTATTTTAATTTCATTTTGAATTGCAAAAATTCTTTTAGAAACGCCAAATTTTATTTAGAGGTATCTTATATATATTTTATAAATATATAATTTCTGTTAGCTAAATGTTTTGCAACGTTCGCAAACTGTTAAATTTTTATGCGCTAAGTGTATTGCTGCAATTGCACAAATTCTTAGTGTGTTATCATTTGAGTTCTACTTTTGTAGTTACATGATGCCTTTCTGTAAGAAATTTCATTTTGTGCTGCACGTTTATCATCTCGCATGGTCTATATTAAGCTTTATATTCAAAATGACCATATTACTGTTGTACTATTAGTTATTTGTTCCAACTTTATTTTGTATAATGCTAATGTAATGTATTGATGCTCAATTTATTAATTTTAATTTTGTAAAAGGGAAAAAGTTGATGAATTGTAGTTATATAATGGTTATATATATAATATATACGGTGCAACCTCTGAATAAATGTTACCCGTGGGACGGGGTGAAAAGTGACTGCTCTTCAGAGGTGGGTGTAATTCAGAGGTTTCATTTAAAAAATCAATATTTACATAATTTTAATTAGAAATACACAGTCATTTTAATTAACCCTCATTGTTTTAATACATTCAAAAATCAATGATTTACAGTTGCTTTTTTTTTCCTGCAAAAAGCTTTCTCCAAAGAAATAACAATATGACTCGTTTTGCTATACGACTCATCATCATTATGATTTAATGCAAAATTTTGGATTTCATGAAGGTTCGTCTAATCTTCGGTATATGTGTTAATATAGGAAATTTTGTCTGATTCCTCTTCTTCATCACTTTCCTCTTTCTGTCTCCTATCTTCCACCATTTGCTGTATGGAATCAAATGTGGCATCAATTGCCAAATCTTTGTCCAGAGGATAAAGGTCCAGACATGCAAACTCCCTGGCTTTCATTCTTGTTACACTGTAAAAAAAACAAGTTGGAAATTGCTCGTCAAACGTGGCAAATGAGGTGCGTTCGTACTATAACTAGTTTTATAATTATTTTTTGCACCCCATATTGTACTGAATGTATAATTTTTTGCACTTCATAAAGCGCATAGTCTGATACATCATTAAAATGCACTTCCAATATTTTTTTCCCATTCCCCGTAATGTAACGGAACACTTTTGACAGTCCCTGTAATTAAACTATACATCCGATTTTCCTAAAATTTGAAATAGCTCAACAAAATTTTGCAACAATTATATCTTTAAAATTTCAGACCATTCGGAAGGCTGTAATATCATTAAAATGCACTTGAAATAATTTTTCCCATTGGCCGTAATGTAAAGAAAAACTTTTGACTGTCCCTGTAATTAAACTATACATCCGATTTTCCTAAAATTTGAAAGGGCTCGACAAAATTTTGTAACAGTTATATCTTTAAAATTTCAGATCATTCGGAAGGCTCCAATATCATTAAAATGCACTTGCAATAATTTTTCCCATTGGCCGTAATGTAAGGAAAAACTTTTGACTGTCCCTGTAATTAAACTATACATCCGATTTTCCTAAAATTTGAAAGGGCTCGACAAAATTTTGCAACAGTTATATCTTTAAAATTTCAGATCATTCGGAAGGCTCTAATATAATTAAAATGCACTTGCAATAATTTTTCCCATTGGCCGTAATGTAAAGAAAAACTTTTGACTGTCCCTGTAATTAAACTATACATCCGATTTTCATAAAATTTGAAATGGCTCGACAAAATTTTGCAACAATCATATATTTGAAATTTCAGACCATTCGGTTGGGTAGTTTTTGCTCTGTTACATGCGGACAGACGGACGGACGGACTGAACGACGACTATAGGTGCTACGTATTTATATAATTACGAACGCACCTAAAAAGGCAAAAAAAAAGGCAAATTTCTTTCCTTCCTCTTGATCTCGTTTTCCTAAGCGTAAAAAAAGAGAGTATAACATAAGTTAGGAACATGTTTTAAACAGTTGTTTGTAATTACTATGCTTCTCACTGGCATACATTCACACAAGACATTGCATTTTTTTTAGGTGCGTTCGTAATTATATAAATACGTAGCACCTATAGTCGTCGTTCAGTCCGTCCGTCTGTCCGTCCGTCTGTCCGTCTGTCCGTCCGTCTGTCCGTCTGTCCGTCCGTCCGTCCGTCTGTCCGCATGTAACAGAGCAAAAACTATCCAACCGAATGGTCTGAAATTTCAAATATACGATTGTTGCAAAATTTTGTCGAGCCATTTCAAATTTTATGAAAATCGGATGTATAGTTTAATTACAGGGACAGTCAAAAGTTTTTCTTTACATTACGGCCAATGGGAAAAATTATTGCAAGTGCATTTTAATGATATTAGAGCTTTCCGAATGATCTGAAATTTTAAAGATATAACTGTTGCAAAATTTTGTCGAGCCCTTTCAAATTTTAGGAAATTCGGATGTATAGTTTAATTACAGGGACAGTCAAAAGTTTTTCTTTACATTACGGCCAATGGGAAAAATTATTGCAAATGGATTTTAATGATATTAGAGCCGTCCGAATGATCTGAAATTTTAAAGATATAACTGTTGCAAAATTTTGTTGAGCTATTTCAAATTTTAGGAAAATCGGATGTATAGTTTAATTACAGGGACAGTCAAAAGTGTTCCGTTACATTACGGGGAATGGGAAAAAATTATTGGAAGTGCATTTTAATGATGTATCAGACTATGCGCTTTATGAAGTGCAAAAAATTATACATTCAGTACAATATGGGGTGCAAAAAATAATTATAAAACTAGTTATAGTACGAACGCACCTCATTTGCCACGTTTGACGAGCAATTTCCAACTTGTTTATTTTTGTGAAGCTTTATTTTTGTAAGGTAATTTTATTTAGTAATTTTTTCATTTTTATGTAGGATACTTCAATCATTGCGCTATTTTCCATGGGATAGCAAAATGTCAGAAGTGTGTATTTCAATCTATGATTAAGCGAGTTGGCTACTTGCTTGATCAGAGATGGAATATATTTCCTTGCATGATTCATGGAGATAACACTGACTTTAGTTTCACACTTTGATTTTTTTTCACATACAGTCATGACTCTTCTGTGATAAGTTACTTATTTTCTCAGCATTAGTGCTTTGCTTAAAATTGCATTTTTTTTCTCTTCATTTACAATTTTGCATTTTTTAAGGTAATACTAATGTAAAATGTTTTTTTTTTTCTGGTTGGTGTGTTCAAAATTTTTGCAGAAACTATGACATAACTTAAATTTTGTACAATGTTTGCACATGCATCTTAAATTTTTATGCATGAGATAATTTATTAGGTATACAGTGTGTCCACAGTAGTTATATTTTGCCGGTTCTACATCAGCGGCATGCGCGGCACGACCTCTGCATGCTGTTTGAAGGTCATGCTGCACGGTTGTGATGTCCTCTAAGAGGAGGGGTCAAGATTATGCGGCACGGCGGTGGAGGTCGTCCTCTAAGAGAAGGTTATGCGGCGGCGTCTTATAAGACGATGTTAACTTTTGAAAAATTAATGTGTAATTAAGAAATTTTAATTGGGGGACTTTAACTTTTTCGGGGTATTTTTTGAAGATTGAATTTTTTTTGGGGGAGAATGATTTTTTTTTCTCACCGTACTGCAGTACGAGGGGTTATTTTGAGTTTGATTTTTTCACTAATGATAATTAATTAAGAACTTTTAATTGGGGGACTTTAACTTTTTTCGGGGATAATTTTTGAGATAGGATTTTTAGGGGACATTGATTTTTCTTTTCGTCGTACTACAGTACAAGGGGTTATTTTTACATTTGAAAAATATATTAATGATAATTAATTAAGAAATTTTAATTAGGGGGCTTTAACTTTTTTGAGGATAATTTTAGGAGATAGAATTTTTTTCGGACATTAATTTTTTTTGCGCACTACAGTTTTTGGTAATATTTTTACTTGTTAAAAAATAAATTAATGATAATTAAGATATTTTAATTGGGAGACTTTAATTTTAGGGAAAATTTTTTGAGATAGATTTTTTTTTTTAGCGCATTTGAGTTTTCGGTGTTATTTTTAGGGGTGCAATTTTTGTGTTACAGTTTTTACTAGTGGTGATTTTTAATATTAATTTGAGAACTTAAAAATATTTTTTTCTTTTACGCGATTTTCCCTTAGTAATCGAATTTTAGCAATCGAATTCCCCTTAGCAATCGAGAATTAGAAATTAATGTGTAGCGTAATTGTATCTTTTTTTTCTTAAAGGGATTAAAATTAAAAACACTATCAATGATTGACTCATGTGATTTCAACATTCATTTAATATTGCCTCACTACTAACGATTTTAATTTTTGAACGCATAATTAAGATTGTGTCACTCAAAACGAATGAACGCATAATTTAGATTTAATATTGCGTCACAATTTTTGAATGATTTTATTAATCTAGAATTTATATCAAATCGGGGGTCATTTTTAATTTAGAATTTATATCAAATTGGGGGTCATTTTTTTTTCTCATCGATTTATTCTAAATAAAATTCAAATATTTTTTAATACTATATTAGCAATTTAATGCATATGTTACATTTATTTTGGATTTAACTATTATAAAATTAGACCTTTTAAAACGGATACTTTTTTAATTGATTCATTAACTGTGGGAATACTCGTCACGTCATGAATGAGTCATCACGCATAACACTCGAAAACATGAAAGTTTTAATAAATAGTAATGTTAGTAACACTTTTTGAAAAAATAATTCTGCGTAGTGAATATTAAACATACATTTTGAAATATAGATCAAGTTCAAATTTTACTAAGTTTCGTAATGGAGGTCACGTGATATTCTCACCAACCACACTATTTAGTCAGGGTTTGCTATTTTGGAATTATGCAAATTAGTTACCAAACTTCTCATTTTTTTTTATAACTACACTAATCATAAGTCTTGTTTTATCAAATAAATATAATTTTATCGTTTTTGTTACTTAACAAGATATGAATACCTTATACATATGCTATATTGATTCTGATTTAGTTTAGTGCATATAAATTTTAACTAATTTTTTTTTAGTAGATATAACAATATTCTTTAACATAATTATGTTTAACATTATTCAAATTTCGCACAAACCTTTAAATAATTTTAGAAAAAATATTTCATTTTTAGAAGATTAACCACAATATTAATTTTAAACCTCTTAATTGTTTTTTAATTGAGGTAGTACGATAGAAAATTAATATATTCGACACAATAAAGAAGTTACTAATTCATATTAATAATGATTTTAAGCATTATGTTAAAATTCGAGATTTTTCATTTACAAATAATTTGAAAAATAAAATATTTAGAAGTAAATTGACTTACTTGTATTAATATTCAATCTAAATCCAAAAGGCTTTCAAACAGAAACAACACACCACATACAGTTTTGTGTCACTATATGAAATGAATCAGAATTCTTCACACCAATCTCTTATCTCTGGGGTAATTCCTAGAACTGTCTCATGCGATACGCACAATATCACGTCGTAATTTGAATATAAGAACAGTGTTAATGAATTTAATATAATGCGTTATTAATAAGGAATTAAATATAATGTGTAATTAATAAGGGATTTAGTTAATTTGTTTCGTCATTGAAACCTGAATATAATTATGTCTTTTTCAGTCTTATTTAATAGAATAGGAATAGTTTTCAAATTCAGAGGAGGTTTTTTTAGAAACACTTTTTAAGAATATTTTTCTTAATGAATGTGTAATTAACATTTTTTAAATTAATTAATTAATAGGTAATTGAATTTAAAAAAAATTAAAATAAATATAAAATAGAAGAGAAATTCTTTTTCAAATTTATTAAGAAACATACAAGTTATTATTAGGTAATATTTCAAATTGCTGCAAACTTTAAACATGTTGAGTTATCACCGAGAACTTAATATCGAGGTATTTGAAGAGTAATGCTAATCAGAATTTGAAAAAAAAATTGTAAAAATAATTTTCATATTAACTAACTTGCATAACTTGCTACACACATGACTTTCTTTTGAACACACTAGAATGGGATTGAACTTTTAAAGTCATATTTATCTCACATATTTAAACTAAAGACTTGTGCTAAATTTTCAACGAAAATGTTTCTCACTTAAAAGTTTACTTCTCACATTGAAAAAGTCTTATACTTGGAAATTTTACCTGGAAAATTTTCTCACATGGAAAAAGACTTTAGTGATTGTATTAGAATAAAAACTTATCATATTAAAATTCTTAATAAGTAAATTATTATTATTAAATCTATGTCTCCCACCACTCACTTTATTTACAAATAAATATTTATCACTTTTTAATGGAAACAAGAATGGTAGGTAAACCTTTCGTTTAATATATTTAAATTAATATGAGGCTTTTTTTTTTCAGTGCGACTCCTTCAAATTTAAAACCCTTTGAGAGCTTTTATATGGACAACATAAAAAATCGAAGTCTCCCATTTCACCAAAAAAGGATTTATACTAAATGCACTATAGACATTCTTGTTTTAACCTGATTTGAAAAATTTTAATTCAAGTTCTTTTGAAAACTCTACTCATTTTGTAGTGGGGAAAAAACATGCATTTATAAATTTTTAAGTTTCACATATTATATATATTACACACTAAATAAAATATATATTAAGATAAAACATTTGCAAACTTATTTGTAAAAAGGAAAGACATAACCTTATTTCACTTTTTCGTTAAGCATATTTACATGTCACAAGCAGGCTATACACATATTAGATAGTTAGCACACAAGTTACTTCAGCGAAAAATCCCTCTTCCTTATCTAAATGATTCATAGGGAGGTGACGCATACCTCCCTCATGAATATGTTATACAAACGATATATTAATTTTCTGAGTTTAATGAATATAAATTTTAACTAAATCCCATAATAAATTTAACTTTATTAGATAACATTCGATCATTTTTATATTTCAAAGCGAAGAAAAATTATTGAATATCACCTAACAAGTATATACTTTTTCACTCGCATGTTACAAACACACTTCTCAATATTCAAATTTAATGATATTTCGTCATCTCTCGCCAAGCTTTTTAAGAATTAAAGACTCTTTCATTAGAATATTTAGCTTTTTGTATACAATTTTAGCAATAAATATATAATGCACTCCACTTAACTTTGTCATTTAACGTTAAATTAATTCATTGCAAAGCAATCCAAACTTAGGATTTTTTATTTATAGGGTAGATAAGTATATATGTTTATGTATACATGTGCATATATGTGTGTGTATTTGTAAATGGGAAAAAAATTTAAAAGGTATACAAATTAAAAGTTTATAAAATTATTTTAAAAAATTAAAAGACAATATTAAAGATTTGAACTACTGATAAAAATGCTTTGAAAATTAATCACATTAATTTTCATGTTTAATCTATAAAGATATGTTTAAGTCTAAATACTACTAACCCTAGTTAGCATAAAAATTACTTATATTGCAAACTTCTGAAAAATAGTGATTTAAATTAAAATTAATGTGTCTAACAAACCTTTGACTATTTTTAGTTAAACTTAGTGTCATGAAATATATTCAGCTAACTTTAAATTGTTATATTAAAAATTCTGTTTAACATTCACTTATGTTATTAAAATCATAGTACATAAAAAACTTTAAAATCATTTCCAAATTATACATAAATAAATTGTTCTCACCTAAAAACCGTCATGCTTCTATACTTAACTTGCTCGAAATAAAACTCAACCTTCTGCTATGCTTGCAAGGAAGGAAATGAACGATAACGCATCGTTTATTTGGTGAAACCAAAGACCACGTGATCATCCTTATCTATAACGTTGCTGATAAGATGATTCATATTGATAAGGAGTACCAATGTACTACAAAATAATTAATTAAAAATTAATAATTAATTATAAAATAAATAATTAATTAATAACTAATTAGAAAAATAATTTATTAAGTCTAATAATTAATTTAATAAACGCATATTTATAAAAACTAATTAGAGGAAATGTGGTAATTGCAATTAGAAAAGAGACCTTTTAATTATTAAATTTAGAATAGGCACCACTCATCAGGTGACCCGTGACGTAACTAGTGACGTCACATAGATCTTGTGATAATCTAATCACTGATAAGATTAGCTGATAAGGACTTAGAATTATTCATTTCACTACTAGTTTTTGTACAACCATCTTGTACAAAAACTAGTGAAATAAGGTCTTTCCTTTTTATATATAAGTTTGCAAATGTTTTATCTTAATATATATTTTATTTAGTGTGTAATATATATAATATGTGAAACTTAAAAATTTATAAATGCATGTTTCCCCCCCCCCCCTACAAAATGAGTAGAGTTTTCAAAAGAACTTGAATTAAAATTTTTCAAATCATGTTAAAACAAGAATGTCTATAGTGCATTTAGTATAAATCCTTTTTTGGTGAAATGGGAGACTTCGATTTTTTATGTTATCCCTATAAAAGCTCTCAAAGGGTTTTAAATTTGAATGAGTCGCACTGAAAAAAAAAGGCTCATATTAATTTTAAAATATTAAACGAAAGGTTTACCTACCATTCTTGTTTCCATTAAAAAGTGATAAATATTTATTTGTAAATAAAGTGAGTGGTGGGAGACATAGATTTAATAATAATAATTTACTTATTAAAAATTTTAATATGATAAGTTTTTATTCTAATACAATCACTAAAGCCTTTTTCCATGTGAGAAAATTTTCCAGGTAAAATTTCCAAGTATATGACTTTTTCAATGTGAGAAGTAAACTTTTAAGTGAGAAATATTTTCGTTCAAAATTTAGCACAAGTCTTTAGTTTAAATATGTGAGATAAATATGTCTTTAAAAGTTCAATTCCATTCTAGTGTGTTCAAAAGAAAGTCATGTTTGTAGCAAGTTATGCAAGTTAGTTAATATGAAAATTATTTTTACATATTTTTTTTTCAAATTCTGATTAGCATTACTCTTCAAATACCTCGATATTAAGTTCTCAGTGATAACTCAACATGTTTAAAGTTTGCAGCAATTTGAAATATTACCTAATAATAACTTGTATGTTCCTTAATAAATTTGAAAAAGAATTTCTCTTCTATTTTATATTTATTTTAATTTAAAAAAAATTAATTACGTATTAATTAATTAATTTAAAAAATGTTAATTACACATTCATTAAGAAAAATATTTTTAAAAAGTGTTTCTAAAAAAACCTCCTCTGAATTTGAAAACTATTCCTATTCTATTAAATAAGACTGAAAAAGACATAATTATATTCAGGTTTCAATGACGAAACAAATTAACTAAATCCCTTATTAATTACACATTATATTTAATCCCTTATTAATAACGCATTATATTAAATTCATTAACACGGTTCTTATATTCAAATTACGACGTGATATTGTGCGTATCGCATGAGTCAGTTCTAAGAATTACCCCAGAGATAAGAGATTGGGGTGAAAAATTCTGATTCATTTCATATAGTGACACAAAACTGTATGAGGTGTGTTGTTTCTGTTTGAAAGCCTTTTGGATTTAGATGAAATATTAATACAAGTAAGTCAATTTACTTCTAAATGTTTTATTTTTCAAATTATTTGTAAATGAAAAATCTCGAATTTTAACATAATGCTTAAAATCATTATTAATATGAATTAGTAATTTCTTTATTGTGTCGAATATATTAATTTTCTATTGTACTACCTCAATTAAAAAAGAATTAAGAGGTTTAAAATTAATATTGTGGTTAATTTTCTAAAAATGAAATATTTTTTCCAAAATTATTTAAAGGTTTGGGCGAAATTTGAATAATGTTAAATATATATATGTTAAAGAATATTGTTATATCTACTAAAAAAAATTAGTTAAAATTTATATGCACTAAACTAAATCAGAATCAATATAGCATATGTATAAGGTATTTATATCTTGATAAGTAACAAAAACGATAAAATTATATTTATTTGATAAAACAAGACTTATGATTAGTGTAGTTATAAAAAAAATGAGAAGTTTGGTAACTAATTTGTATAATTCCAAAATAGCAAACCCTGACTAAATAGTGTGGTTGGTGAGAATATCACGTGACCTCCATTACGAAACTTAGTAAAATTTGAACTTGATCTATATTTCAAAATGTATGTTTTATATTCACTACGCAGAAATATTTTTTCAAAAAGTGTTACTAACATTACTATTTATTAAAACTTTCATGTTTTCGAGTGTTATGCGTGATGACTCATTCATGACTTAATGAATCAATTAAAAAAGTATCCGTTTTAAAAGGTCTAATTTTATAATACTTAAATCCAAAATAAATGTAACATATTCATTAAATTGCTAATATAGTGTTCAAAAATATTTGAATTTTATTTAGAATAAATCGATGAGAAGAAAAAATGACCCTCAATTTGATATAAATTCTAAATTAAAAATTACCCCCGATTTGATATAAATTCTAGATTAATAAAATCATTCAAAAATTGTGACGCAATATTAAATCTAAATTATGCGTTCATTCGTTTTGAGTGACACAATCTTAATTATGCGTTCAAAAATTAAAATCGTTAGTAGTGAGGCAATATTAAATGAATGTTGAAATCACATGAGTCAATCATTGATAGTGTTTTTAATTTTAATCCCTTTAAGAAAAAAAAGATACAATTACGCTACACATTAATTTCTAATTCTCATTAGCTAATCTAAATTTGTGACCCCTATTAATCAATCGAAATTAAAATCTAATATCGTTTAACCCACTGTATTTGGGAAAAATCCTTATCTAGATAAAGTGAATCACTTCTCAGTTTCCGCAAGATAACACAAATTCAGTATAGTGTAGCTTGCCTTGCATAAACAAGCTTTTTTAAAATCTCTGTGTAAGTTATTTGTAGTAAAGTAAGTTTGTTTTATTTTTGAAAAATATATGTAACATCAAATAGTGTTAAACTAAGGTAAACTAAGGTATAGTTTTATTCTAAAAAGCGCAATATTAATATTAACGAAAATTTGCAAAAAGTGCGTTTTTTTTCCAATATCTTATTAAAAATCCAAAGTGTTTTAATAAAAACATTTAAAAAGCGTTTCGTTTAGAAAACCGATTTTCTAGTTTTTAAAAATATATACATTTTCAAAAACATGCCTCAATAAAATTTTAAGGGACATTGGTGATTCAAACGCACCATTGAATAGGTAACCCCATATTTTACAAATATACATATTCATTAAGGGGTAGGGGTGTACATTTCCTAATATGTTTAGAAATGACATTTCATGTTTTTTTCAAAATATATTTTCATATGGATTAAGCAATACATACAAACCTAAAAATTGCATAACAAACCAAAAACCGATATCCTTATAAATATCTTACGAATTTCTATTTTTGACTAAAACCGCGAAAAAATATTCACTGATCTAACACGGATTCAGAAAAAAAAATTCTAAAGTTTACTAGCACTATTTAAAAGGTGGGTTAATTTTGACGGCCGATTATCTACACTAGGCTCGAGGGAGGAATGCCCTTCGTGGGGGTCTTTCTAAGGGAACCTAACCCATATTTACGCATGCAAATCCATGGTTCGAAGAAAACTCCGAACGATTAGGCCGACGGGCGCGATTGGGATCGAACCCAGCACTTCCCGTCTACCTGCTTCGAGAGCGTAACCTCTCAGCCACTGGTGGGGCAGTACTATTTAAAAATTCGCAGACATAAATTCTAACACTAAATAACAAAAATTCACATGTGGCCTCATTCATAATTTTAATTAATACTCAATATTCGAGCGCATACGCCACTAAATTGAATCGCGTAAAGTCCTCTCATAAAATTTATGTTTAAAATTCCATTTTTATCTAAAAATTTGCGTTAAAAGGTAAAGTCTCCCAATTAAAATGTTTAATGAATGTTTAAAATTCGATTGCTAAGGGAAAATCGCGTAAAAGAAAAAAATATTTTTAAGTTCTCAAATTAATATTAAAAATCACCACTAGTAAAAACTGTAACACAAAAATTGCACCCCTAAAAATAACACCGAAAACTCAAATGCGCTAAAAAAATAAACGTTCGTAAAAAAAAAAAAAAAAAACAATCTATCTCAAAATTTTTTCCCTAAAATTAAAGTCTCCCAATTAAAATATCTTAATTATCATTAATTTATTTTTTAACAAGTAAAAATATTACCAAAAACTGTAGTGCGCTAAAAAAATTAATGTCCGAAAAAAAAATTCTATCTCCTAAAATTATCCTCAAAAAAGTTAAAGTCCCCCAATTAAAATTTCTTAATTAATTATCATTAATATATTTTTCAAATGTAAAAATAACCCCTCGTTCTGTAGTACGACGAAAAGAAAAATCAATGTCCCCTAAAAATCCTATCTCAAAAATTATCCCCGAAAAAAGTTAAAGTCCCCCAATTAAAAGTTCTTAATTAATTATCATTAGTGAAAAAATCAAACTCAAAATAACCCCTCGTACTGCAGTACGGTGAGAAAAAAAAATCATTCTCCCCCAAAAAAAATTCAATCTTCAAAAAATACCCCGAAAAAGTTAAAGTCCCCCAATTAAAATTTCTTAATTACACATTAATTTTTCAAAAGTTAACATCGTCTTATAAGACGCCGCCGCGTAACCTTCTCTTAGAGGACGACCTCCACCGCCGTGCCGCATAACCCTGACCCCTCCTCTTAGAGGACATCACACCCGTGCAGCATGACCTTCAAACAGCATGCAGAGGTCGTGCCGCGCGTGCCGCTGATGTAGAACCGGCAAAATATAACTACTGTCCTCGTGTAACTTGACCGACCTTTATTTTCGCAACCGTTGGTCCTAGATGCATACTTCCAATTGCAAATGGTTTACATAAGGTATTCAGGGCTCCCACTGGTCCGTTTCTTGAAAACCAGTATTATTTCAGAGAAAATTTTGTGGTATGTATCTGCAACAATAGCAAGAAAAACGCCATTCTGCATAAATTTCCACGAAATTTATAAAGAAGATTTTTCTTTTAAAAAAAGTGGTGTTCAAAAAACGGACCGATATAGCCCTGGATATAGAATTATTTTTAAAGCGATTTTGGTCAAGAAAAATATTTATTAAAAAATTACGAAATTTAAATTTTTATACGGTCCCCCGGTCCTATAAGTGATATTTAGTAAAAATTTACTGTGACACTAACAAGTAAGACAAAAAAAGTCCCATTCATCTAACGTTAAAATTGACTGAGTTACGAAATTTTGAAATGCATGACTTGTATCACTTTTTTGCAACTCAAAACTGATGATTTCTGCTATGCTTTCAGGGGTCGTATATAAAGTACTTAAACATATTTCAAGGTATCTGCGCTTTGACAGAAATCGTACAACTATTACGATTCAGTTAACGTTTATTAGTTAAGTTTCAGATTAGTTACAATAATTGTATTTTAACATATGTTTTATTTTGTAAGTATTTGAGGCTAGGATTTCTTTTAACAAAAATTATGTTATTTTCAAATTGTTTCATTTAACTTGCAACGATCGTCTTTACAGTTTAAAATTTGTACTCGAACTTTAACTCACTTTCAACTGTCCGATCGAAGTTTAATTATACATGCTGATTTAAATCCGATGACAATGTAATATTATTATGATTTTCGACGCTTACCATCTTATACATACTTACATTAGAAGATAACACAAAAAAAATTCAGATAGATTACCGTCAACAAGTTTAAAAAGGAGTTTTAGATTAGATAACATAAACCTGCGATGGTTGTGTTTTTTAACTTTTATAATTACGTTTTATGTATTTTTTGACGCTGAATAAAAATAGTACCTTCACTTTTAACCATCATGTCTGGATTTTTCGCAAATTGTAAATTTCAAGGTAAAAAAATAGCGAAAAATCTACTAATAAAATAGATGCAAGACTTTCTTGTTTAGTTTAATTTTAATTATTTCAATAATTTATTCAATTTTTTGTCTTATACCGGATGTCTTACAGCTAAACTGCTCAGGGGTCCGATGAAGTTGGGACTTGAGGAGTGGCTTTTTAACTTTGAAATTTGCTTTTTGAGAAAAATCCTGACGTGATGGTTTAAAATAAAGGTCATTTTCAGATTCAGCGCTATAAAATACATAAGAATCAATTTTCAAAAAATAAAAAACATGGCCCACGCCAAAATTTGAAAGACAATATAATCTAACAGCATTTTAAAATATGTATCATTTTATAAACAATTGAGGCTGTTGTTTTTCATCCTTTTATTTAACGAAAATTCTGTTATTTGTATCCTCTTATATGTTGAGTACAAATTGTATATTTTGCAGTAATACGTCAGAATGATTAAAGATTTCAAATTTATATTGCAATGCTAATTTTACTCTCAACCAGTTCTTTAATATACCTCACAAAGTTATATTTCTACTAAATTTGTGAATGACCCCTAATTTGCAGCAAAAAATATGCTCCAACTTTAAACAGCTATTACTCAGTCAATTTTAATCGTAGAAAAACGGGACTTCTTTTGCCTTAATTATCAGTGTAACAGGAAAATTTAACTAAATATAACTTATAGGACCGGGGGACCATATAAAAATTTAGATTCTGCAATTCTTCACTATTTTTTTTTTTTTTGCTTCAAATTTTTTTTATCTTAACTCTGCACCTAATTTTGACCACTTTTGTAATTGGAAGTATGCATCTAGGTCCAACGGTTGCGAAAATAAAGGTCGGTCAGGTTATACGTGGACACGCTGTACATTTTTACACATACAGTTAATGTGATGCTTAATTTCATTTTTTACGCGCGGCTGGCGACTCGATGCTAGGTTATTCAGATCAGAAGGTAATTTTATTATAAATGACATGACATCTTATATCTTTAGGGGGGTTTTTTTTATAAAATTTATTGAAATTCATAATGTGAGGTGTTAAGTACACTTTATTTTTGAAAGGCTATTCACATATAGTCATTAAACTAAATGTTTGGCATTTTCTCACATTTTAAAAATTTAATTAGTGAGTTCAAGTCTCACAGGTGTCTTATGACGGATACATACACTTACATGTCATAGTATAAAACTTGTTATATTGGTAAGTATTTTTTTCTTTTCTCACTTTTACGTGGAACATGTTAGATTCAGCATAAATTCTACATTTTTAGCATAGAGTTATGCAATATTTGAACAATCATGCATTTTTACACACACTTGGTTTTTTTAGCTAAATACAGTAATAATTTTGGCAGATACAGTTTTATTTTAATTTTAACCCTTAGATAACCATAGATTCAACGAGTTTTTTTTTTTTTTTTTTTACAAGTAGTTCAGGTATGGTATGTAAATTTTTTTATACACACAATTTATTCATGTGGTATACAATTTTTTTCAGTCGTATATCATGGAAGACGGTAGTATTCCAACTGACGCAGCCTTAAGCCTAAATTCGTATCGTAGAATTCGTAGATGGCGGAACTCATATATACGGCTAACTCTACATCAAAGAAAACGCGAAAAGCCGCCATTTAATAACTCAGCAGATATACAGGGTTAGCGAAATTAAACTTCCGCTACTCAAAGGGCCCTGTACGCCGTTCTACTATTCCGAAGAGAAAAATATTTGGACAACAGACATTTCGGAGGATGCGCTCGAGATTTCCGAAATAAAAAAAAAGTTTAAAAAATCGCTACCAGGTGGCGCAGTGGGCCACCACATTGCAGGAACATATGAAAATGTCACGCACGCACGATAAAAGGAAGAAGTTTGTTCCCCAATCAGATGAGCATTCCAAAATGCCTACGTTGCCGGAGAGAGCACTGCTAGTCAAGCTGCACTACTGCAAGGGTGAGAATGCAGAGGCAGTTGTAAGAGAGTCCCGCCGTCTCAAGAAACAACGGCGTGGAACGATATCGGAGCGTGCTCTTAAAGACATGATAATGAAATTCGAGCGAACAGGAGAGTTAGGCGATCTGCCGGGAAGTGGAAGTAAAAGGGTACCACTGCTGTCGTAGAGGATAGTGATACAGCAGTCATGGAAGCAAGCATTGAATCGCCTCATGGAACTCTCAGTGTACCAACGATTTCACGAACCCTTGATATGCCTACTCCACTGCCCGACAATGCGTAGAATTTTGAACTTCTACCCGTATAACATTCAAGCGGTTCAGCAATTGGAAAGGCAAGACCTAACTCGCAAAACATTCGCGCTACAATTTCTCTCGAGAATGGCGATTTATGATTCTTGGTCATGGAAATTCCGTGTCCACTTATTGTCCTTATTGAGTTCCTTCAGTGTTTAGGGATCTCAGTTTGCCCCCTCTTCAGACGATAACTCGCAACGCCATCTAGTGGCAATTTTTATAACTAATTTTTTTTTTATTTCGGAAATCTCGAGCGCATCCTCCGAAGTGACTGTTGTCCAAATATTTTGCTCTTCGGACTAGTAGAATGGCCTCCAGGGCCCTTTGAGTAGTGGAAGCTTAATTTCGCTAACCCTGTAGTTCCTATTGTTCTGATTTTTTTTAGAACAGTCTTATATATGCAGTTTAATCCTATCGGGAAATTTTTACATTCCTACGTGCAGTATATTTTGAGATCTAAATACCCATTTTTAAAGCGAAAGCCATGGAACGCGATGGAACAAATTCCTAATGTCAAAATCTGGAAAACGGCTTGGGATTCTTTCTTTAAATTCATATATAATATGAATCTGATTAAGATGAAGTGAATAACACTTTTCTTTTTGACATTTTCGTTTCCCGTTAATGCCCAGTCAACCATTCAGAAGTCAACCATCTTTTCTCGTCTGTGATTAGTGAGTAGGTTTGACGTCACTTCGTAAGTAGGAGGAATCTTAATCCATCTGACCAATTAGCGCAAAGTGCTGTGGGTTTGAAATGGTGACAGTGTTTTGCAAAGTCAAATTTGCAAAGTCATTTTAGGTATTCGAGGTTACAGTTAAAAATCTGAACATAGACAGTAAATCTTTTTTTAAAGATTAAAATTTTAAATATTAAAATATTAATTATTATGTGTTTTAAAATATTAAATATATTAAATCAAATTTCGATTCATATTATCTTTCTTTTTTGTTATGAAGGAATTATTATTTCCCATGTCTGCTTTTTGTCGAAAAATATTTAGATTCATTTTTAAAAATGGGGAACTTTTTTTAATTATATGTATTCAATATAATTGTTATTTATAATTTTTTTTTCAATTTTCAAATATATATATATATATATTATTTTTAATTTCTTGTTAGCGTAGCTCCCGGCAACCTTTTGAATCGTTTATTGAATCTTGATTCCTAATCCATGTTTGTTTGGTTACTTCTTGGCGAGCAGAAATTCGCTATAATGATGGATTTAGTGTTTAAATTCGTCCTTTCCTTATCGATTTGCAGGTGCGTAGCGACAGATATTTATTGGCGGGGGGGGGGGGGGGTTAAAAAATTTCCCAACTTGAAACAAACTAATTTCCAACTCGAATGATATGTACAATGTATGACAATCTATACTTGGATGCTATTTGAGATCATAATGAAGGGGAAAGAGACATCGTGTTTTTCTTTTGTAGTATTAGAGTAGAATGCTATTTTAAAAGAAAATTTGTGATATTTGCAGATTATGTCTGGAAGAGAACGACCTATTTCTATAGCGCCAATCGGAAGACGCGTGAATAATTTTTCAGAGCACGCGATTAGCTCAAAATGAATAACATTATCCCGACTGGTTGTTTTGAGCTTCTAAAAGTAAAAATTTTCTTCATGTTCTTTTTGTTTATTTAGTAATTAAAGGTTATAGTTAAATAAGTGATATAACAGCTTTTTTTTGCAAAGGTAAGATACTTGTTTTTATTTAATTCTAAAGTTAATATTCTTAAAAAAAAGCTTTAAATAATTTTCTTTTGATTTTTTGTTCATAGCCTACTTCAAAGTTCGTTTTTTACAGTCATGTTGTCAAAATGTATTTTCACTGAGAAAAAAAACGAGCTTGATATATTTGTTTTATATAAAAACTAAATTGCTGATATTTTCTTGCGAACCTAATTGGGTATGTTGATTTGATTGTGAAGGGGATGAGGGGGGGGGAATCTAAGGTTACATGCTAAAAACGCCTTTCCCTTCAAAATCAGATAGTTTTTTAGGAGATTATAGGCCATAGATTAGCTTCCTACTTTGTAATGGAAGTTTGTTTACGTTACTCGCTGACTTTTAACTAGCCAAACATTGTGTATCAAGGCCAAAACTAGCTTTTTCTGCACCCGGGGCGAACATGGATTTTGGCACCCCCACCTTCCTTGCACGCAATTAAAGTTTTCAACCACAGGTACCCTATGCAAAAAAATCCTTAAAAGATAAAAATCATTTTAATAATAATTAAAATGCTAGCAAGAATTATGTAAACAACGCTCTCATAGAATTAACATTACTTGAATGTTAGGAATCTGCACTAGTCATGAGAAGGAACTGCAATTGCTAATGTTAAACCTATGGGAGCGTACATTTAAAAATTTCTCCCTTTCATTTTAATAGACATGACACCATCAATGACACCATCACTTTGCTTATGTACAAAGATATTAATGTTAAATGGAGTTATCCGTCACATGACATATTAAACTACATATACATTTTGAAGCAGTTGACTTTCAACATGTCGTATTTTGTTCACAATTTCATTAGATACTTCTTACTTGAAAGTGGCATATCGAGTATGGCCTTTTTTTACACTACATAAAAATTGTATGCAGTTTCTTATTAAATTTTTAATATTCTTGCCAGGAGATTTTAAAAAAATCACTGTAGTAATTGCACAATTACTTCATTTGATGCAGAGTCTTGAGAACAAGGTGTTAAATTCTAATCAATACACATAAATTGAGGACGGCAGTGTGAAAATTCATCAAATGCTAAATAATAATACTATATGATCTTTGGACAGCGAGAACTCAGTTATAGTGCAGGAATCTAAAAAAAATACCTCCATTCTCATCTAAGGCAGAAGCCCTAAGCTGACGCCATTATACTTGTGGTCTCCACAAGATTTACGGCTACGCCTGTTTGCGGCACAAATGTTTCATATACCACTAACAAGTAACCTAACATGGTACATTTAAACTTTTTCTTTGTAAATAGATACACTTTTCTTTGTATTTACAAATTTTTGCTTATTTTTTTTTCATTTGCCTGCATTTTATGAAATTATGATCTCATGTAAGATCAAATTTTGAGAAGTGATAAATACAATTAATGTGAATACTTCTCATTGTGAATGTCCATGACAAAATAGCTGCTACCAGAACACAAACACAATGCCACAAACAAATTAAAATATTTAAAGGATCCTATGTCATCAACAAATGTAACACTCTTATTTTGTGGAACATTTAATAAAAAGTTATTTTGAATAATATGAGCGCTCAGTCATGAACAAAATACAATTTTTTTGTGAATTGTTTTCAAAGCGAGCAAATGTTTTTATCTACACCCTTATTGTTGTATAACATATTTTACAGAAATATATCTTTCAATAGTTGAGACACATGTTTAAAATAGTTTTCTCTTTATGTACCAACTTAAATAGTTACTTTCTTATTTTGTTATTGCAGATATTCTATTCTGTATGTGCGAAGGTGGACAAATGGTATAAGTAGGTATAAAGCTGCGACCTACACGTCACAGCTTTCTACGGTTGTCCTGGTGAGTTATGTGGCAGCGTTTCTGTCACGTATCGACTTTTCTTCAAAATTAATTTAACATACCTTTTTTTTACTTTTAAAAGATATTGTTCTCCCCACCCCCCTTGTTAAACTAAAATTTGTATATAAAGTCAGTGTTTAAAACCATATGGATTTTTATTAAAGTGTCTTTTTTTCTCTTCTGCTAACGTCTATAACTCATAACAGTTAAATATTTTCACGGACTTATTTAATTTCCGTTAACACTCTAATCATTAAATAAATCAAAAAGATATGAATCGCAGCTATAGCGCATTGTTTCATTTTTCCTTGCATCCGTGGCTGCCCCTCCGGGTGGTCCGAAATCGACCCCTTGAGTGGGGGAGTAGACTTGGAGCCCGGCCGAGCTCGTTGTACACGAATGCGAGGGGGCCCGGATGGGGACGAATCACAGCCTCCTAAATAGGTTCGCAGTCGACAGGCCTCGAGCCCGGCGGTCACGGATAACGGACGTTGTGCATAGGTCGTGGGCCTTCGGGTCTGTTGGATCTCGACCCCCGGCACCCGGGCTCTCTCGGCATGCCGGATAGCAACGCTCCATAGGTCGATCTCAGTGCCGGGCTACAGGCCGGACGCTGTCGCTGAGCAAAGATTAGCTAATGTGATAGGACTCCTTCCACCAATTGACTAAGAGGGAGCCTAAGGAGAGAGCGGGCTTTGTAGAGCAGGGTCTCGGTGACTTACTATTGACGACGGGGCTCTCGGGATCACCATACAGGGTCTCCCGGAGCAACCGAAGGGTGAGGGTTTCGAAAAGCGCCTGATGTGCTATTTGCGTAGGGAGGCTTATCCCGCCATGATATCCGCAGCTGGAGCAGTTGTGAGCCGATCCTAAGGTGGGTAGTGTTTGGTGGTGTCCTCGTCGATCAGGGAGCGGTCGCAGAGGGAGGCCAGTATGGCTCTGGTTTCCCGATGTCGTGCCGTAAACCCTGGGAGAGGGTCAGCCGGCGGGTCCGCCATTGATCACTATCCCCGCAGGGAATCGGGCTTTAAACTCACCGGCTAACGCGGCGGCACTTCGAACCTTGGATGAACTCTTGGTCCGACCTAGGTCCTGCGTGTCTGTGCGCTATTTGAGTTTACCGCGCCCAGTGATGAGGATCTAGAGGTGTCTAAAACTAACTTTCGAACGCAACTAACAGGTAGTGGTCGATCACTGCATGGGGTCACTAGCATTCGTGCTTGGGCCCCCTCGACGGCCGTGAGGTAAGTAGCGGGGGCCGGGCTTTTCCCGTTCTCACGAAGCTTCTCCAACCTAGGGTGGTGTCGATTTCTGGGGGACCGGCGGGACTCCTACCGACTAGCGAGGCGATGTCTATCCCGTCTAGAGGGAGCTTTCCGTGCTCTTCTGGGGTCGTTAACGGCATCTAGTTTGATCTCTCTGACTGCCAGCGTTGATCCGCAAGGGATCTCGCAGGTTGAGTGGAGAAATTGGGCGAAAACCGCTAACAAGGCGATGTCTTTGTCGCCAGAGGAGGAGTTACCTTGTCTCCTCGAATCCATTAAAGGCGCCTTCATGATCCCCCAAGCGAGGCATGGTCTTTGGCGTCAGAAGGGATTTTCCCCGACCCTCCGAGGCTTCTTAGTTAGGGGCACCTCTCTCTCCTATTGGTTGGCTCGCATAAATGTCTTTGCCGGAAAATGGTATTTGATGTTGTGAGCCCTCCGTAGAGTAACTCCGGCCCGGGAAACCTCGTTTATGTTCGTGAGCCTGACTCCTTTGTAGGTGTTCGGTTCCTGCGGGCTGTCGGTGCTTACCAGGTCGGAAACCAACAGAAGGGACCATTTGGCTCTTCTAGCTGGGTGGTGAGGATAGTCGTATGCGAACAATTAATTTTTCTTTTGGGAATAACCGGCGTGACGTGCGCTGGGCAGTGCGCCGGTCTGACCGGAGTCTTTGTGACGGGCGGCCTTTACGGGTCATTTCTGGCGACGGCCTTCGGGACGCGTCAAGTGGTTTTTCTCTCGGGTCATTCCGAGCAGGGAGAAATGGGCCTGTAAGGGCCTGGGACCGGGAGATGGAACCTCCGTCTTGTCCTTGCATCAGCTATCAACCGCAGTAGAAATAAATTATTCTTAATTCCTATGAAGATTTCGCCGTTACAAAAACAAAAACAAAAATAAAATATAGTTTACGGCATTCTGTCTTGAAAATAAGTACAGATAATTTTATTTTTCCATTTTTTTTCTAAATACAGATGTCTTTGGTAGTTATTACGCATTTTAATTTAACGTTTATTTAGCAAATAAACCACTAAAAGGCATAAACAAATGTATACAATCGCAGAATTTTGACGCCGATTTCATATGCACAGAGACAGTTATTTAGCAACCAGTTGAATTATGGCTTGAAGGGTGTACGGAGGTGCTCTAAATTAAAAGAGAAATTAGCGGACTGTTAACATAAATGTTTTAATGAAGGCTAATGGCGACTTGTTGCCGCAGAGGTTGTTCCTCTTACACTCATGCGTACTCAACCCGTCATCCGGGTTCAACGAAAGGGTTACATTAAAAGGATTGATTACCAATTGGCATAGATGCGGGGGTGGTGTTCCGTCGCCAAAGGCGAATTACAATGTCTGTTACAGGTACGGAACATCCCGCCCGCCGTTGAAATATTATATTTCAATATGTATAAAATGCAATACAGATAAAAAAAAAAACACACAACATAGTACAGGTTATAGGCAAAAAAAATAAACACAATGAAACACAATTACAGTCCAGATTGTTGTTAATTATTGTCATTTATGGGTAATATGCTTATTTGGTTAACAGAACGTTTAAAATTGCCCTTAGCGGTGCGTAGTTCTACTACTCTGACCATTCCGTCAGCCCCTGGGATTACCTTAGTAATGCGACCTAGAGACCAGGTGCAAAGTGGGAGTTGAGTGTCCTTTAATAGGACCAACATGCCTGGCAAAATATTTTGTTTTTTAAACATCCATTTGTTTCCCTCCTGTAAAATACTGAGATAATTGTTTTGCCAACGTTTCCAAATCGTTTGGGTTAATTTTTAAGTCCTTTGCCACTTGTTAAGCAAGTTATCCTTTACCTCCATCAAATTAGGTTCAGGAATTAAATTAAGGGGCCTGCTTATGAGAAAGTGGCCTGGAGTTAACACCTGAAGATCGTCAGCATCTGTGGACAAGGGACAAAGCGGTCGCGAATTTAAAATCGCTTCGATCTGTGTTATTACGTTTAGAAATTCTTCGATCGTGAGATGAGCTGAACCTACTGCTCTCTTTAAATGGTATTTGAAGGCCTTAACTCCTGCCTCCCAAAGTCCACCAAAGTTGGGTACTCTAGGAGGGGAGAATTTCCAGTTAATGCCTTCTGAAGCTAAAAAGTTACAAACTTCATCACTGGCTACAAGTTTACGTAAACGTTTCAGTTCTGCTGAAGCCCAAACAAAATTAGTAGCGTTATCGCTAAAAATTACCGAACTCCTCCTACGACGAGCGAAGAATCTCTTTAGCGTTGCTATTATTGCCTCGGATGTCAAGTCGGAGACAAAATCCAAGTGTACAGCTTTAGAGGCCATACACACGAAAATGGCAACGTATATTTTTTGGAAGGTACCCTTTCTCTGACCCTTATATTTTATTTCAAAGGGGCCACACAGATTTAATCCTACTCTGGAAAATGGTGAACTGGGCGTTATTCTTTCAGGAGGGAGATCTCCCATTACTTGATTAGCCAGTATAGGCTTAATTTTAAAACATTGTACACATTCATGTACTACATTGCGAGCTGTGTTTCTACCGCTAAGAGGCCAATATTTTTGGCGCACAGTGTTCAAAAGAGCCTGGGGCCCGACATGAAAATCTCGTACATGATAATACTGGAATATGATTCTCGTTAAGCGACAGCTCGCTGGTAGCACTATAGAAAATTTGTGATCAAATGGTAAGTTAGATTTAGCCAATCTACCTCCCACCCTTATCAAGCCATTCGAATCAATAAAGGGGTTCAAAAATTTTAACTTTCTTGAACCATGCACCGAAGATCCCCCTTTCAGGGCGGAGATTTCCTTGAAAAAATACATTACCTGCACATGCTTAATCAAGCACACTTCTGCCCCCATCAATTCCTCCACTAACACAGGGCCTGTTGCAGTTGCTACCTTTTTACACTTTAAGAAAAACCTAAAAATATATGCTACAATTCTAATTAATTTGGGAAAATTATTTGTTAAAGTCAACAAATTATCAAAACAATTAATGTCCATCTTGTTAATTAAAGTCACTTGTTTATTGGCTTTAAGTTCATTAGAATAATAACTGTTCGAGCAGTCAGTAAGACTAGAAACAGGTTTCTCTATTGCTTCTTTAACCCTCCGTCTACCAGACGGGTCCATTGGACCCGACAGGTACATACAAAATATTCATTCAAACCAGAAATTTCTTTAAAATAAACTAAGTATATAAACCAGACAAAAATAAGGTAAATAAATAAGTTAAATAGTTTTAAATAAAAATTCTGGTGTAGAACGTTTTATTAAAACTTGAATAAAATTCCCGGTAGATCTAGGGTTAAGAATTTGAAGTGGCGGCCCATTCCACCATAGTTCACTGGAGGCAAGGTTTTTCACATCCATTCCTCTGGATATCAGGTCTGCGGGGTTATGCTCCGATGGTATATGGTGCCATGGAATGTTCCTTGAAATGTCCTTTATTTGCACTACACGGTTGCCGACAAAAGTTTTTAATGAATGTGGAGCAGTGTCCACCCAAGCTAAGGCAATGGTCGAGTCTGAAAATAGTCGCACAGCATTCACTTGTTGGTTTAAAGCAACTAAGACCTTACAGGTTAATTTTGCAAGAAGAAGACACGCTGATAGTTCCAAGCGGGGTACGGTTATCACCTTTGTAGGGGCCACTCGTGACTTGCTGCAAAGAAGGTGACTAACCGTTTCGTTGAAGTTAGATATAGTTTGCACATAAATAACTGCACCGTATGCTTTTAACGAAGCATCGGCGAAGCCATTAAGTACCACTGATTGGACGTGCATCTTTAAGAAGCATCTCGGTACGTTGATGGACTCGAGCTCTGGTAATGTTGCGATAAAGGTTTCCCATTTTTTGGAAATTTGCGAAGGTAAAGAATCATTCCATTGTAATTTAAGCAACCACAATTGTTGCATGAATACCTTTGCCTTTGCGATCACTGGCCCTAAGAGACCAAGAGGGTCATAAAGCCGGGCAATTTGCGATAGCACCTCTCGTTTGGTGAAAGTACTTGTTATTTTAACGTTGACTTTGTATGTAAATGTATCGCTAGAACTGTTCCAAAGCATGCCTAAAGTTTTAACCGTTATTTCTTCTGAATTTCTATCCAAGGGAAATATCTGATTGTCAGTAGATTGGACCTTATTAGTACACCATTTATGCAAAATCATTCCCCCCCCCCCTCTGAAGGAGTTGTGTTAATTCTGCTTGCATTAAATTAAATTCCTCTAAATTGGATGACTCCGACAAGCAATCATCCATACAGAAATCTTTCAGCACAATATTGGAAGCTAACGGAAAAGCCTTTTGCTCATCTAAGGCGAGTTGTTGCAAGACCTTGGTGGCCAAAAATGGGGCGCAAGCCGTTCCATATGTGACCGTTGATAATTGAAAGACCTTAACCGGGGATGATGCACTGTCTTTCCACAGAATTTTTAGGAATTGGTATTGGGACGGATTTATCTCTATCATTCTAAACATTTGTTTGATGTCGGCGGTGAATGCATAAATGTGCTTTCTAAATCGAACCAATATCGAAAAGAGATCGTCTTGTAGCACACCACCCTTGCACAATAAATCATTCAATGAATATCCATTGCTACTTTTTGCGCTTGCGTCATATACGACGCGCAATTTAGTTGTCGCGCTAGATGGTCGTAAAATTCCGTGATAGGGTAAATAATAGCCGTCCTCAAATTCATTAGTTTCCTCTATTTCATGCATGTGATTAAGAAACTGATATTCATTAAGAAATTGTGTATATAAATTCCGCATTATAGGGTCACGATCTAGACGTTGCCACAGATAATTTAATCTTTTCAATGCAACGATTTTTGAATTTCCTAAATTGGGCTCAGAAATTTCCGGTTTGAAAGGCATTTCTACGACATATCTGCCATCCGAATTTCTAAAATGTGTTTTATCGAAGTGCCTATTGCAATATTCTAACTCTTTGCTATCACAAGGTTTTAAATTTCCCACGTCTTCTATCTCCCAAAAAGATTTCAATGTGTTATCTAAAGCTTCCACATTTTTCGTTAAGAAACAATATTTTTTCGTATTCTTTACTACATTGTTATACACACAACCAGAAATTAGATAACCAAACACACTTTCCTGTAAATATAAGAGCTTTCCTAACTTTATTTTGTCTGCCTTTAAGAATTCTAAGAACAGTTCCGCACCTAATAAAATTTCAACCATATTTGGAATAAAAAACTGTGGGTCAGCTAAACAGATGTTCGAAGGAATGTTTAATTTATTTATGTTTATTTCCTTTCCAGGAGTGAAATCTGTGATTCTCGGGATGATCAACAAGTCCAGATTCCATCGCAAATCGCCTCTCTTATTATTAGAGACACACGCCTTCACTTTAGATTTCAAGGACATCGGTGAATTATTAAGACCTGAAACGGGAATGTTAATAGATTGTTTTTTCAAACGTAAAGTTTCAGCTGCACTTAAACTTATAAGATTAGTCTGTGAGGCACTATCCAAGATTGTACGAAAGGGCTGATTTATTCCATTAATGTCTGCTATATAAACAATCGCAGTATTTATTAAGACAGATTTATGGCTCTTTTCATGTGAAAAAAATGAATGAACTACATTTTCATTTTGCGCTGAATCTTCGGGAGCTAAATTTCTATTAATTGCCTCTTCATCAGCCAGATTGTTTATACATTTTGAAGGCCCATAAATTCGAACATCTGGTGATGAGTAATTATGCAACGAAGTATGATGTTTGGAGCTGCAAACAAGACATCTGCTCTTTGAAGTACATTGATGAATTATATGAAAAAAACTAAGGCAATTAAAACAAAGCTTATTTTTCTTTACAATGTTTAGACGATTGCTTAGTTTCATACTTTTATACTTCTCGCAATGATATATTGGGTGACTTTCTGTTTTACATAAAATGCACATTTTATTTTGTGGTTTGGTGGTACGGATAAATAAAGATTTATTGGTGGTTTTTGAAGCATTCGCAGAAGTAATACTACTTAAAATTTGGCATCTACGCTCTAAAAATTCTAAAAATTCATCGAAATTAGGCACTTCCTTATCCTTTAGTGTTAATTCAAATTGCTTACGAGTTTCTCGATCAAGTTTTCCTAATATTATGTTCAACAAAATAGCATTTGAAAAGGTGTCTCTATCGAATTCCAAGACCTTTAACGCTCTCAAATTCTTTTTTACCTGATCTAAAAGGTTTCTCAGTTCTTTAGCTGACTCTTGTTTGATTACATAAAGATTTATTATATTTTTATGTGGCAATCCACAATAATTCTTTTGTTTTCATAGCGCTCTTCCAGCTCTCTGAAGAGTGAGCTAAAGGTGTCATCTGAGATTTGTAAACCTTTCGGTTCACTTAAATGTAGACCATTCTTCAAATTTGCCACTAAAAATCGGAAGTGGAATTTTAGGGAGCTTTATGCTGACCCCTCTGGCAATAACTTAATCATGGGATCTTGATTCAGACGTGCTGTCTATTTTACTATTTTTTTCTTCATTTTGTTTGTGAAAAGATTATTTAAGGCTTACCTCTAATTTCTGTATCTCCTCATCCAATTGCGAGAGTTGTTCTTCCGCTTCCTCAATCTTTTCTTCGTCCATGATTTTGTAGTATTCCTGTTTGATCACTTCGAATTTTTCTTCGATTTTCTGAAGGAGCTCTAGTTGAGCCTTGGTTTCAGCAATTGAGAAGCTTTTTCCCTCAGTGGCGTTTACGATCTTCGTTAGCTGGGCCTTGATGTTGCCACGCCGCCGATTTAGTGCTGTAATGTCCGAGTCTGCCATCCTTTCGTCTTGTTGACGAAATTGACATAAATTAAATTAAATTTGTTTGCGCTGGTCTTACCTCCGGGTCGCTAGGACCAAAATATACGGAGGTGTTCTAAATTAAAAGAGAAATTAGCGGACTGTTAACATAAATGTTTTAATGAAGGCTAATGGCGACTTGTTGCCGCAGAGGTTGTTCCTCTTACACTCATGCGTACTCAACCCGTCATCCGGGTTCAACGAAAGGGTTACATTAAAAGGATTGATTGCCAATTGGCATAGATGCGGGGGTGGTGTTCCGTCGCCAAAGTCGAATTACAATGTTTGTTACAGGTACGGAACAAAGGGATATCAGATTATGTAGGGTAACCAACTGTGTTCGCCAAAACCTTTCTTCACTCTTCGATCAAGGTTCTAATGTTTTAAATGGGAGATAGATTGTAACGCCAAGTGATCTAAACTTCGTGTGAAATGTTTCATTTCAATTTTGGCTGTTTATTTGAGAGGTACTAAAAACCGCGCCTCGGCGCACTATGTAAATGGAGTCTCTCTCTACATAACCACTAAAATATAACGCCCCTGTTATATATTTTTAATATTTTAATCTTTTTAAATAATTTTTTTTTGTTACCGTATTTAGAGTTGGATTTTTCTGCATGTACAACGCCCGTACTACTGAACCACGTCCCCTACCTTATCTTAAGCAAATTTTATAATAAGCACATTGTAAAATTACAGATTTTATGTATTTATTATGTAGAAAAATTCCTTTTATGCTGAAGAATGGGAATGCATTGTTTTCAAATTATTTATACGCTCTAATTTATAGAGAAAAATTAAATAAAAATATCCTTTCCAGTAGCATATTTATGCAGTTAAAAAAACTGAAAATTTTATTCTAAATACAGTTGTTGTTTTTAACGCATTGATTATTGACAGAAGCTTTAAGGCAAAAGTCTTCTCTATTCCATTAACGAAATGTACTAAAACAACGGTAAAACTTTAGTGTAGCTTTACTCAGATACCTTCCTCCAACTCAGATCTTAAGTAATATTATAGTGAAAAAAATTAACTAAAACGGATAAAATAATGGAACAGTTTCACTGGCTGAAAATGAAGATTATTTCAGTATTCCTTTCACCTTTATTATTTGCAGAAGGTTTCCAGTACTGCTTATCATCTATTTTTAAAATAGTTTTAGCACTTTGTTCAAAGTATCTGTGGATTTTAAGAATTTTTAGTGTTGTAATAAAAATCTTTTAAAAACAGTGACGCAATCACGATTGTATAAGCAAGATCTATTTTTGAGTTTAGATAAGCGAAAATGATTCTTTAACATTTAAAAACAAATTTATAAAACTTTCCTAAACTTAGGATTCGATTTTACATCGTAGTTAGTTTTTAACGTTTTCTCCAAAAAAATGTTTTAGTATAAAATAAAATTATTTACACCCACTTTCGGTATCATTCCTTTATAATGTAATTTTAAATCTTTAATATATTTTTTGTATAATTTTTAATTTATTTTACTACTTTTTCAAATCTTTCATAAAACTCGAATCTCTTACATGTCATGTAGAGCAAATATTTACTCTCTTTAAAATGTTTTAAAGATTCTTCTGTCTGATCCATGTGTTTTTAAATTATTTTTTAATTCTTCGTAGAGAACAACCCTTTATTATATTTTTAAATATGCAAACATCCAACGTGACGTAATTTTTAAAGAATGAATATATGAAATTATATTTTTTTCGTAAATAAAACTATATAATTTTGAAAATTCAAAAATAATTTTAATTTGATAAAAATCAATTCATTTCATTTAAAAAAATACGTATACTTGAAGTAATGATATTAAAATTTTAAATGAAAAATTGTGTTGACATTTCGTCTCGATTAAAGTTTAATTTGCAATTCCAAAACAAATATGGAAATTTATTCAGAAAATCCTTTCTGCTTTCATATAAAGATTGAGAAGCGCTTTTATTTTAAAAGATAAACTAATATTTCTGTCTGGTACACGAAATAAAATCCAGATAAGCACTTGCTTTATTGAGATCGATAGTCTAATGTCAAAAGATATGCACTATTTCTTTACTCATTTACATGAAAGACATATTAACTGTTCTAGATTTTAGCACAAGCTGGTAATACTGTAAATACGATAGAATAACTCATATCAACTGTATACTCCGATGCATATGATGTTTACAAAAAATGTGCAAAGCCATGCGTTTAATCAATGATGCTTTTAAATTTGCTAATTAAATGTTACCAACAAGAAAAATATATATTGTATGTGATTTTAAATTAAAACAAATGAATATATAATTGTTTTTGTTGTTGTTGCTCATTCGTAAAAATATGGATATACAGATAAAAATACCCTCATAACCTGTTGAAGTATATATTTTTTATTTGAATGGTTTACTTTTAATAATGCCAACACAATTGAAGAGATAACTTTCAATTGAATAATCCTTGAGTTAAAAAAAATGTCTTTCCATTTCTAATTTTCAGGATAAAAGAAATCAAAATATAATAATATCCTCAAAATGCTTTCCAGTTCATACACAGAATCCCGGCGGGACTCACCACCCCATAGAAACAATCTGTCTGTCTCAGTTTATAAATATTTAAAAAAAAATTGCCCACATTGAATTATCATTATGATACGAATGTCGGGGCAGCATATGAAGGAACCTCTTCATACTACAAAAAAATTGTTAATTAATGTTATGTCTTTTTTATTATTATTTATCTTTTTAAATTTAATTTTATGTTTTATTTTATTTTATTTTTTTCTTTGACAACTGCCTCTCTTTATATATGCGCTTTCTGCACCAGCTACCGTACCCGCTCCAATGGCAAAGCCCAGGGAGCCAGTTTTTATCCGATAGTTTAATACCCGATAAAGATATTTTATTAACACTCGATAAAGATATTTTCTAGTGCAAATTCCTTTGAAGCAAAGAAAAAAAAAAGCTTTCAAAGGAAATTATAATGCTTATTTTTATATTTATTTCTGTTACTAGCTGTTATAGAAATAACTTAATATTGATCAACGATTTCTCTGCTTGTTGTCTCAACATTGTTTGGAAATCACACAAACTCATATTTAGCTATTTACTAACCCCTATTCCTTGCATCTTACATCCGCTCCCCATACTTGCCCTCATCTGCTTATTTGATATAATAGGAATATTCATTTATGTGACTATGTCCCTACTTTACCAGGCCCGTACAAAACAATGATAGTGCAGTTATAATATTATTGAGCTAATTTTATAACATACTAGTAAATGCAATTAGTTAAGATATAATGTGATTTGACAATGAGTTATATATGCCTTTTGGCTATTTGCCCACTCACATAAGGGAATAATTTTGCTCTTTGAGTACTTCTGTGATCAATGCAATCAGGCTTATGAAATATTTGATATCAATACTACTAAAGAAACATAAAATTTGTGGAATTATATGAAAAAATTTAGATTATTCAGAAATCCATATATTCATATTCCTTATATATGTATCTCTCCATTCGAAAGCAAAAGTAACTACTGCTACCGTTAATGAATTTATTATGACATTTTCACTTTCTTGCGCCATAATAATAATGAAAAAAAAGCATATTACATATAAAAACACGAAAACTGGTAGTTTTATAGAATGATAAATATGCTGAAGTAGAGAGTTTTTAAATCAAAGAACTATTTTAAAAGCTGTTTATTGTTAAATTCGGACAAAACAGTTCAGATAAAAAAATTACATAGGATCAAAAGCTATGCATAGCAATTTAACTATCTTTCGCGGGGAGCTACTTAACTATTGGTGTGTAGTGTGGAGTTATTTTTTAAATGTATCTATTTTTTTGGCTATTTTTTATTCAAAATTTCATTATTTCAATAGAGATTTACTTCATAGTTTGAAATAGCTAGTCTTTACCTATTGTTGCTAAATTAAAAAACCCAAATACCAATATTTACAAAGTTTTCAATTAAAAATATATTTACACGCGAATTGGAAAAAACGAACGAAAACTTTAATTAAGATATTACATGAAAAAATATAAATGATGAAAATTACAATATATTTAAAACGAGACACTTAAAACGATATATTTAAAACGTCATATTTAAAATCATTTTCTTATAGTGTTTTTAAACACTGTATTTTTAATTTAAATATATATATATATACAACAATTGATTATTGAAAAATGAATGAAATTTAAAAAAATTAAATTCTTTTGTTGGAAAAGGTTGAAAATTGTGTCATATTTCAAAACGATAGATTTAAAAAGATTTTCTTATTTACAGTATTCATATGACGTCACAGTGGGAATATCGTGGCGTAAAAGTAGTGGCCAATGTGTTTGTTTACATATTTCAAATTTCAACATTTGATGTAGCATAAATACAGGCAAATGGATGCGTAACCTATTTTAGATTTATTTTATAAGAATTACTATTCGATAAATACATATTAGAAAAATAATATATACATATTAATTAAAATAAACAATATTAATTTCATAAATAACATAAAAAATATGCATGAAGTTCTATAAAAATAAAGAAACGAATTCGTGTATAACTGATACATGTTCTTAAAACTATCTAAAACACGATATAAATATAAAATATATGCATAGAATTTTTAAACACAGTGCTTTTTAATGGCGACTTTCTGGATGTTATTTCCAAAGAGACGAATTTTTGTAACCTAAACAAAAGTAAGAATATTGTCCATGCCGTCGTCATATAAAAGTCCGGCAGGAAGTGGCATTTTTTACTTAACCAATTTATGCAAATTGATTTTTAAATGATTAATTGATCGTTCTTAACCAATCACGAAAACTGGCGTCGGCTGTCTCGACAACGGTGGATGCGGGTTTGGGAGCCGACAAATTCTCTAGTCAAAGGGAAATGAATCGCAACTGGACTATAGAACATTTCCACTAATCGTGATAGCATCATTAAATCTATCTTCGGTAATCGGGAAAATATTTAAAATAAAACAAATTAGCGTATTTGTAGAGCCTGCTCGGTCGGGACGGGGGTTGACGAGATGTGTTTTAGAGCATGCGAGATCAGGACGGCGGTTAACGAGCGTAGCTCGTGGGGAGCAAAACCCCGTAGTAGCTGAAATAAAGGTTTCATTTTATAGAAATAGCTATACAAATGCATTTTCAAAATATCCTGAAACTTAGTCTGTTATTTTCTATAGAAAATACGTTGTATACTGAGTTCACTTTTACAGGTTAGAGCAAAAAAGTAGAATTTCTTGCTCCATTTTCTTCTTATCCTCTATGTGACTTCCTGCGTTGTATTAATCCGTTAAATCAACCCTCGCACACTCCACACTTTGTGCGATTTGGGATTAAGTAATTTCAAATGCATGTGACCTTGTTGGTTGTGCTGTGATAATGTCTGATATATGAAATGTATTGAGAAATCAAACTTTGATATTTATTTTTATCAAACATTTCATTTTGTTAATGAAAAATGAAAATTATGGAAAGGACGTTTAAAAAAAAATCCAGCCTTTGGAACTTCGTTCGGTGCTAATTTGAACTACTTTGGAGTTTGCGGGTTTAACTAGTTGTAATCGCCCTGGGAAAAATTTTAGTGCATTTTATATCGTCTGTTTTGGATTTATATTGAGTTCTTGTAAAAGCGAGTTCTTGCAATATTTTGATTGAATATGAAATAGCAAACGCATTTAACAATTACACGTTAAGGATAGTGAAGGAATTTTTGTTAGGGTTGAAAAAAAAAATTGTTACCATACATGCTTCTACGAAAAATTCAAGAAAAATAAAATAGAACATAATTTCATTTATCAGAAATTTTTTTCAATGGCTGATTTAAAAATGTTTGACAGTCACTTCTAGTTAAGTGCAGTTTGGTGTATTATAAAATAGAAAATCTGAAATGATTAGACAAGTAAAAAAAAAAGGATACGTGGATCAGCGAGCATTATTATTTGTAATATACATGAAAATTTTAAATTAGGCATTTAATGGTGTATAAAATAGAACCGTTCACACTGTAAAAAAAAATCTGTAGTTCTACAGATGTAAAGTTACATGCTTACTAAACTTTCACCTGTAACTGTACGAAAAAAGCTGCAAATCTACAAAACTAGTTTTTGTAAAGCTACAAAAATCTGTAACTTTACAAATGAATCTGCTAAAATTTCAGTAATCTTACTAAACTTTTATTTGTAAACCTGGCTGCAGTTACATGAAAAGTTCTCGGAATCCCAGATTTTCGGCGCAAAAGTGTGTCTGTTAGATGAAATTTTGTTGTTGCCGTTACATGAAAAGTTCTAGGAATCCCAGTTTCCTAGAAAAACTTTAGTAACTTCACAGATTTTTTTTTACAGTGCAGTTTGACGGTGCTGTGATGCCATGTGCTTCTACTTCAACTTTTACTACAATAATGCTCTCTGTGCTTAGAATGCAGTGAAAATGATGCTTTCTTGTTTTATTTTGGAAGATGTGACGATTTTGTCATAAGAGTTGAATATGAAATGAAGCATTGCGTCTCCACATATTTAAATTTAAATCGTACACATACGAGGTGTAGCTATTGAATAATAGGACCGCTACGCTGTTACATATTATCTCCCCCATCCTCTGCTTGATCGTCAAGGTTACGCGTCGCTTAGTTTGTCTGTAAATCTGCTGGGAGTGAACCGTGCGCTAGTGACTCGTCGAATAAAGCTAAGTGTTCAGATGTATAAACGAGTTAACCTCAATTTTTTATTGAAACTTGATAAAACTTCCACAGAAGCTTATAATATGTTAAAAGAAGTGTACGGATATAAATTCTTATCTGGCATTGAAGTTTATGTATGGTTTAAATGGTTCAAAGAGGCGCGATACACGACCGAAGATGATGCGTGCCCTAGACGACTCTTTTGATGAATCTAACTTTCCGGAAATGTATATATATACTAGAATTTTATTTGGAGTTAATTGCAGGCCATTCTATTTAGAAACTATAATAACAAATCACTTAAAGGTACGCACTAAAACTATCCAGAAACTATTAATATTTTAAAGAAAAATATTTCTCATGATTATTTTTTTCTGGACGTCGATGCTCTGGCGAGATAGCTTCATAAACTACATCAGAGTCTATAGACATTTTCAAAGTAACGTCACACTAAATTTACATCCCTATAATTTTAAATTCATACAATTTTTTAATCGTGAGATGGCGCCATCATACTGCATAGATTTCCAAATAGTGTGTATTTTTCGTTCATGGAAAATGAGAATTAAATAGTATCAATTTTTAAAGTTTGTGATTGAATATTGCAATTTTCCTGACTGTACAATTAAACATTTTTGTCTGAATACTGATTTTTCTTAAATAACGTCTTCAAATGTAAACAGAAATGCAAATAGCGTAGACAGAAATATCTGATCTTTATTAAGTGATTTTAAGCAAAATTTAAATATCACATAAAAGAAAGGTGGCTTTTTCCTAGTAAAAAATACACACATACACACTTAAACAGTAAACGATACCGATTTTCCAAAAATAATTTATATATTTTTTTAGGGAAACTTTTCTCAAGTATGAGTTTTCGCCAAATAAATTGCCTCGGTTAAATATAAAAGACGAATTACAACTTAATGGGAACAAAATATACATTTTCTCGTATACTTTCTGCATCGTTAAATAAGATTTACATTCTTAAAACATAATAAAATGTGCTTGAAATGGATTTCCCATTTTTCTTTTGTTGTAAATGAAAGGAATGCTTTATTTTGTTATTGGTTATTTTTCTTTATTGCTAGAATGTCCTTGGTCTCAAAAGATTTAAATTTTGTATAATTGAGTATATATATATATATATATACATATATATATATACATATATATATATATGTGTGTGTGTGTGTGTGTGTGTGTGTGTGTGTGTGTGTGTGTGTGTGTGTGCACTCTCCTACCCTCCCTTTTGAGTACCTAAAGTGGTTTAAACACCAACGTAAGGAGTAACCAATTTCAATTCGAGTAACTTTTGCCGGTTACTCGATTTGTTTAAGCATACCATGACGTTCCTGAGGCATTTTTCTATGCATTGCACCACTTTTTCCGAAGTTACTCAGAAAAGCGTTATTCCACAGTCATTCATACACACCGTGTGTTATGTAAAATCTAAAATCTGTATAACGCCATCTGGCGGTGTGTAAAAATGCAGCCTCAAACCCAGGGAGTTTTCTAACGATTACTCTGTAAAACGGTAATAGTCCAATAATGGCAACCCTTGTGTGTTTGGTTTCATTGGTAATACAGGTTTGCTATATAAGATTTTCCTCTCTATTTCGCGGTTACTCACGAAAGCGGCAATAATCCAAGAATGGCAGCTCTTGTGTGTTTATTTTCTTCGGTAATTCAGATTGGCTATGTAAGTTTTTCCTCTCCATTTAACTACATTTTTGATAGAAGAATATCTGTCTATATAGTTTTTTAAATATAACGAAAAAATCAGATAAAAATTCACGATTTTATTAAACGTAGCTTTAGAGCGTGAATTTCTCACGAAATAAAGATCTGAAATAACTTAAAATATTCAGTGAATGGAAAAAATAGACCTAATATTAATAACGTAAATTGTCAATATTTCAGTTAAATTCATTTTAAACATCCCCTCCCGGCACCAGTCGGAACAATAGGTTATTTCTTCTTCTGTTTCCTTTTTATTCTTTTAAAGATATAATGTATCAGATTTAATAAAAATTAAACAAATTGGTGTTATTCCTCCTAAATTCATTATTTTGTTGAAGTTAATTAGAAGCAAAATTTTAAATTTCCTTACCGAATGCAATTAGATGCATATGAGATAGCTATAGCAAATTTGTTAAGCAATTATTGAAATTGACGAATAAAAATACAGACTGGCTATAATATATTTCCTATTTCATACAAGGTCCGAACACAAATCATTCAATGAAAGCCATCAAAATTTTTAAATTTCTCGTCTAGCAAAATAAGCAACTTTTATTGAAATCAAATGATTTTAACATAATCTAATATTGAGTTGATGGATTGAAAATATAGTTCCTACAACTGTAAAGTTGTTCGAATTTTCAAATGACCATTATTTTCAAATTGAAATCCCCAAATTTCGCTCTAGTCTTTTTTTTTTTTTTTTTTTTTTTGGACGTTCGTGTGACAACGCAAGGTTATATGATGATACTAAGCCACATATAATGATACTAAAATATAATACAATTATGATACAAATGAGGTTCGAACACAAACCATACAATGAATAACAATAAAATTATTTTAGTATGTCTGTCACCAAAGTAAACAACTCCCAATTATTTTAATGAAATCGTTAGAAATTTAGCATGTATTTCTAAAAACTGAACATAATTATTCATTTACCATAGTGTTTGTCATTTAGATTTTCAAAGGGTCGTTATTTTCAAACAAATTTTCGAATTTTTTTAATTAATGAACGCACCCAATATAATTTACTTTAAAAAAAGAGAAAAAATATATTTTCCTTTTCCGCCTGAGCAAATACAAACTGCATGTTGTAATAATTCCTTGTAGAGCAGCGGGTCAAATATCATTTTGAGGACCGATCTTCTGTCTGTCCATAGAAATTGTTCATAAATATTATGCTTAAGCAACTACTACTAATCTTCATGCCTTTTGTACATATAGATAAATTTTACACCATGTAGTATTCACTGTAGTATATGGGATATCTGAGTGGCGTCGTACACAGGATTTTATTTCGGGGGGGGGGGGTGACTTAAATTTCCCTAATGTTCTAAATCTTACAAAACACGTTGAATTGTGTTGTAAACAAAAATCATTTTTGGCAATAGGGCCGTAGCCAGAGGGGGAAAGGATGGTTCTATTCCGAATTTTCCAAAATTTAACGACATGGCTTGAGGTTTCGTGAATTCGGACTTAAATATATCCCGATTTTTGACAAATGGTCCCCGAAAAAAATATCAATTTTGTCAATGCCTGATGACATTGAATTTTCGGAGAGAATGAGAAAATATAAAACAGGTGTGTCTTGCGGTTTAAAAACGGACTCAGAATTTTTATAAAAGACCAATTTTTTTTTTTTTTCTTTTAGCGACGATTTTTATGTCATCCGACGTAAAATTTCATTCTCTTTCAGAATCTGTCTTTATTTCTTAATTTCGAGAGTTGGAAGCGAAAATGAATTTTTTGGTAATTAATTCCAGAAGTGCATTTTTTGCACGGCAGGCTACGTAACACGGAAAGAAAAAGAGATACATTTTTACACTAGGGTTTAATAATCGAAGAACAAATTTTTTTAACTTTTGATTTTACAAATTTGGTTCTTTCGCATCCGAATGTTATTTCGTGCGCTGATTCATAAAATCTCAATTTAAAAAAAATCGGACCACAATTTTCCGATTTATGAAAAAATCGATTTTTAAACTTATAAAAGAGATGCTTTTTCGCGCAGACAATTGATGGGAATTTTTTTAAATTAGGAAAACTGAATAACCGATCGCTTTTAAACTTTGACATAGTTTATAACACATAATAAGAACTTTATAAATTTAAGGTAAGTTGAATTTTTGTTGAGGGGGGGAGGGTGAACGAGGGCTCCGTCGACAACCGCCCCCTCCCTCGAGTAGTATACCTACTGATAGCTTGTTTAAACAGAGTTTCGTTCAGATACAGTTTTGAAGAATAGAGTGCGCTCCCTAGTGGTGGAATGTGGAACTAACAGAACGCGATTCTGTGAAAATTAGGAAACCTAACACCGCGATCTGTTTTAAATTTTAAGATAGTTTATAATACATGATTAAAAAAATTATCAAAAAGAATGACTCGTCACATTCCGATGGGGGAAGAGGGTCGCAAACAAAATTAGGAAATATAACAAGGCGATCTGTTTGAAATTTTAAGATAGTTTAGGGAGGGTTTACCATAATTTAAAAGGGGTTCCATGGCGATAAATGTATTAGGCGTTTTGAAAGGAATATTAAACGAAACCCTTTGTGTCGATCTGCGATCACACATACCCACTTGTTTTCTATTTGAAGACACGTGGGGCATTTTCCCAGAACCCGCAGATTTAAACAGCCCGAAAATTTCTCATGTTTCATATGAATAAGGGACTAATTCGGGAGGGAGCTGTAACCCCATTAGCCCCATTCCAGCTATATGGTTATACTGTGGTACCACTGTGCACTAATATGGGGCTAAAGAGTATGTTGTAGTTGAATGATAGGAGGAGGGAAAATTGCAAATTTCTCTCAAGCAGAAAGGTTAACAAATCAGCACTTTTTTTTTTCATTTTCAACATTTTTTGAAGGGCGGGTCCTGTAACCCCAACAGTCTCCTTCCCCATTTTTGAATATGCTGTAGTGTCAACGTGGACTAATAAGGACTAACGAGAATTGTTAATCATCTGTATAACAGAAAATTAAATTACAAATTTATCTCAAACAAACAAACAAAAAGAAAATCAGCACCTTTTTCATTTTATTTTCGGCTGTTTCGTGAAGAGAGCTGTAACCCATTAGCCCCTTTCAACCTCTTTGGGCAACTGTGCACTGATAAGACTAAAGAGAAGAGAGTGGCTGTTCCGTTGAATTATAGGAAGAAAAAAATTACAAATTTCTCTCATCTTAAACAGAAAGAAAACAAATCAGCACATTTTTCTTCATTTTCCACTATTTCGAAAGAGGGCTTGTAATCAGGCCCCTTCCCCTCGTTGGGTATACTGTGGTGTAACCGTGCTCTGATATAGGACTAATCAGAATGGCTAGTTTGTTGTATTGCAGAAAACAAAGTTACAAACTTATCTCAAACAAACAAAAAAAAAGACAGCGGTTTTTTTTTTGTTTTTTTTATCATTTTCGGCTGTTTTGGGAGGAGGATGCTACTCCATTAGCCCATTTCACTTCTTTGGTATAATGCTATGTGATTTTGCACTAATATGGAACTAAAGAGAAGAGAGTGCTAGTTTGTTGAATGAAAGGAGGAAAATGCACATTTATCTCAAACAGAAAGAAAAAAAGCACTATTTTTTTCATTTCATTTTGACTATTTAGGGAAGAAGGGGCTGTAATCCCATCAGCCCCCTCCCCTCATTTCGGTATGCTGCGATGTCAATGTGGACTAACTTGGGGCTAACGAGAATGGCTATTTCGCTGTATGACAGTAGAAAAAAATTTAGATTTATCTAAAAAAGTAAGAATTTCAGAAAACAAAATTACAAATCTATCTCAAAAGAAAAAGATAAAAATCAGCATTTCTTTCATTTCATTGTCGGCTATTTTGTGAGGGGGCTGTAACCCCATTAGCCCCACTTCCACCTTTTTGAGTATAATGTTGTGTCACTGTGCACTAATTAGGAACTAAAGGGAAGAGAGCGACTAGTCTGTTAAATGAAAGGGGAAAAAATACAAATTTATCTCAAATAGAAAGAAAAAAATATCACCACTTTTTTCATTTTATTTTCAACTATTTCGAGAGGAGGGGGCTGTAATTCGTACATCCCCCTCCCCATCTTTGGGAATGCTGTGATATCAATGTGGAGTAATATAGGGGTTAACGAGAGAATGACTATTTCGTTGTATGACAGAAAAAAAAATCATATTTATTTTAAAAAGTAAGGAAGAAACACTTTTTTATTTAATTTAAGACTTTTTCGGGAGGAGAGGGCCTATAACCCCATCAGCCCGCTTTCTCTTTTTTGGTGACCATGTGGACTAATATGGGTCTAATGAGAATGACTAATCCGCTGCATGACAGAAAAAAGTTAATTTGTTTTCCAAAAAAGAAGCAGCAAAAAATCAGCTTTTTTTTCATATCACTTTCGAAAATTTCGTCGGGGTGGGGGGGGGGGGGCTGTAGTCCATCAGCCTTTTCCCTTGGGTAGGCCTATGGGATATCACAACAAAGATAGTCACAATTTTAAGAAAATATCTAGTAGAAAAACTAATAGGAAACTAATAGAAAAATTTATGGATTGGTTTATGAGATAAAGGTTTGCAAACTTCATTTTTTTTATTTATGAATGTAATAAAATGTCTAAAAGAACCTCCCCCCCCCCCACGCATTGATCATCATAAATTGTTTTAACTTGCCTCGTTAAGAGGAAAACACCAATAATTTCACTTGAAAACTATGTACTATGTTTATAGAATAAAATTTTACTCATTAGTTTTCTGAGAATGTAGCTCATTCTTTTTTTTCGGGGGGGGGGGGGGGAGCATGAGCTAAGGAGAGGTAACGCTCTTCCTTAATATTTGAAAGTCTTTTTGGTGAAAGATAATATTTGTAATTTTTGGCCAATTTTACTCATAATGGCATCCGAATTCCTGCCATGGTGAACTCGTTCAAATGAGGTGACTATGCATGACCGTGCATTAGTCAGGCTCATAACGATAATTCTTAAGAACACTTTTCTAAAGCTACGTATATTGTCAGCAGAATTTATAAACACTATGCAATTAAAATGAGTGTAGCTAATATTGAAAACACATACAATACATAAAAATGCACTTTTAGTTATGTAAGTATCGCTCATAAGCAATGATGAAACCTAATTACTGTCTAAGGCTCTAAACGAGTTAATGTTGATATCTTTTAGTGTATCCTTGTAAAATATTTATAAATACTACCACTACATACTCTACATTTTACAGAAAACATGTTGTAAAATACCGCAGTAAATGGATGTGATTAAAGCACTGCCCGACTGGACCGTTACCCTATGGTCTCCGACTTTTGGAGCTCTGAAATTTAGTATGCAACATTAATGAAGCTGATATTTTAAATCTATTTTATTCTAATGTTAATCTAACTAATCAGGGAAGCGCCTTATCAGAATGAACCTATTTACAGAATTTGCAGCAAATCGGATAAATCTGCATGAAAAATACATTCATCTAAATTAAGGGGATTATCCCCCGTCCCACCCCCTTATGCTTAACGAATGAATTCCCAAAACTAATCTGGGGAGTGCCTTATCAGAATGAACCTATTTACAAAATTTGAAGAAAATCGGATATTTCTATCAAGAGTTATCACTTTACGTACGTACAGTCGTGGAAAAAAAAAGTAAACACCCTCTACTAACTCCTCAACAAATTATCGTAGAAGAAAGTTACTGGCACCACATGATTGGCAATAAAGTTTACTTTTAAATGATATATATAGTATTTGCTTTGAGGGCCATCTACATATTAAAATGAACCATAACTTTGTTTTTTTCAATAGCAGTGCACAATTTTGCAGCATAAATGAATCCTACACCCTTCAATTAGCCTAAAAACAAATTTTTATGCAATTCGTACGATAAATTTCAGAGAAATTAATTATTTTAAAGCTAGCGTATTTTATGGTCTGTATCTAAACTGAGGTTCGGTACTCGATTGTTGACTGATAGAGCCCCCTTCTTGATCAAGGCACCTTAAGCGCCACCCAAGCAGTAGTTCAAGACTGCTAGATTACAGGATAGCATAAGAAATTTCAAAATATCTAGTCACTTCTATCACAGAGGGCCCCTTAAACTATCATTTTGTCGTTTTTTAAGCATAATTCAAAAAGTACTTGGAAGAAAAATGTGAAATTTTGGATTTTCATAAAGCAGGACTCAATAAATCTAAATCCATCAAAAAAATTGTAGGTTGCAATTCATACTTTTTTCGAATATTAATTTAATAATTCATAATTCATATCATAAACTTATAAAAATTGAGAATTCAACGTATTTATGTTTGGGTATTTTAGTATTATTGCTACACAAAAAAATTAGCACATTAAGATTATAATTTCAGGAGATATTAATAAAAATATGAGAACGTAATTTAACATTAGTAGCACTCAGTTTTGAATGTTTATAATAGAAAAACTTATCGTTCAAATAACTTGAAATTTGGTGTCTAGGCATAGTTTGAACCGAAGATTTGAAATATCTTGTTAAAATTGGGTATTGCCATTGAAAAAAATGAAGTTTGGGTTCGTTTTAATATGTAGATGGCCCCCTAAGCAAATTTTATGTACATAATTTAAAAGTAGACTTTATTTCCAATCGTTCGTACCAGTAAATTTCTTCTACGATAATTTGTTGAGTAGTTAGTAGTGAGTGTTTACTTTTTTTCCCACGACTGTACATACATACAGAACCTGCGAGCACATTAGCTCTCAGGCATTGATAGCCTGTGAGCTAAAGATGAAAGGAAATTCATCAACAAACTTCCACAGTCAGCATTCCCACCTCAATATATATATATATATATATATATATATGTGGGGCATTCTCGCAATCTTTTGACTTTTATGTCCCTGAATAATTTTTATTTTAGTACATATTCTTGTGTTTTTTTTATTTCATATACTGGGGAACAACCCATTGCATGATTGCATAATAATATTAACCAGATAAATAAGTTTTGGACGACGTTGGGGGTCTAAATATCAGGAAACTCCTATACCGTCCCGTGTCTCTGATGCTGATTTTTATGTTTTAAGCTGTCTTTGGAGGTTTACTCCTGCACTTTCCGAGATAAATAATAAAAAAAAAATTATTTAATCCAATGTTAACGACTGTTTCTAAAAATCAATGAACATTGTGGCTATCACTTAGTCTTAACATGATTTGCCTAAAAATAAGTGGTAATTTTCCTTGCCGTCCCTTTTTGTCCCATTTCGTCCCTTTTTTTCTATACCGCCCCCTTTTTTTACCTTACCGTCCCTTCTTTAACACCCCTTTAAGACAATGTTATACAAAAATTCTGTATTAAAAGTACTACATCTTTTTTTTTTTTTTTTTTTTTTTTTTCTTATTTGAATATCCTGTGGGTGCTATGCAAATTCATTATAAGTAAAAATTTAGAAGAAAATAAAAAGTTATATTTAAGGCGGTTCTTTAAAAAAAATTCCAATAACAGTCTGAAACTTTCTGACACATTTTTAGACTAACTTTTAAATATAAAAGCATGCTACTTACAGACATAGTTATGGCAGTAATTTGTAATAGACATTTTTTTTTTCAATAAATGAATCACTTCTTTAGTTATAAACGATTGCAGTATTTGGACTACACTTTTCCTTTTCTGTATTGTGGTCTACGAAAATCGGCCAAAGACGAGATCGAATAAAATCCTACATTTAATGCAGCGCAATGCATAAGAACGCATTTTACCAAAAAAAGATTATTCTTCATTTATATATTACTAGCGGGCTCTGCCCGTTACGCTAATCGGTTTCGCTGAACTAACTTTGAAACAAATGAAAAATTTCAGTGAATTTGACCATGTGTTTTAAAGTAATATGGAACGTTATCTGTCTTTCTGTATTGCTGTAAACGATATGAATGTCATTGCGTTATTATATTATATAATGTGTTAAGTGAAATTTGTTCTGTTAAGGATCGTTGATCATTTATTGTAGATTTGATATAGAATGATATGCAAAATGCTAAAATCTCCCCTAAAGTTAACTAATTAACAGTACAAGTCCCATCAAAATCCATTTAGCAGAATTCACGTTATCAACAGCCGGAACGAAATTTCCAGTTTCATTTTATATATATAGTAGGTATTATAAATTCCCAATCTTTCACCAGATGCAATGATTTTCTGTCAAGTAAGCTGAGGTTACTCGATGATGCAATATTTTACCAATTCCTACACACAGCTCTAAGTTACTCGATGATGGAATCTTCTGCCATGTGTTACGCAGCAATATAAGTTACTCGGAGACACGGTATTTTACCAATTGCTATACACAACTATCTCAGTTACTCGATAATGCGATCTTCTGTTGATTTATACACACAGTGATCTAGTAAGTTACTCAATGGTACGTTTTTTTTCTATTACTACACACACTATCTAAGTTACTCGATAATGCAATCTACTGCCGTCCTTATCTATCTGACGCCGTTCTACCGCCACAGCAATTTAAGTTACTCAACTATACGTTATTTTGCAAATTATTACACACAACTATCTCATTTACTCGATAATGCGATCTTCTGCCCATTTCTACACAGAATCTAAAAGGTATTCGATGGTACCGTATTTTTATAATTCCTATAAACAACTATCTCAGTTACTCGATAATGCGACCTTCTGCCCATCTATAACATAAACCCATCTAAGTTACTCCATGATAAGGTATTTTACCAATTCTTACACTCAACTATTCATTTACTCGACAATGCTAGCTTCTGCCCTTCTTTTCACACATTAAGCAAAGTTACTCGAATATATTGTCGTTTATCTCGTCATAATACCACTGTGATAATATCATAATAAAAAAGAAAAGTGCCCAGCTAAACTGATGGCATTGAACTCACAGGCTATTCACACTAATTGTATATTATACTCTTACTTTAAAGAATAATCCCCCCAAAAAATAAGTGAAGGGGATTAGCCCCCGTTTCCCCCCCTTTATACTTAACCAATGAACCTCCAAATCTAATTAGGGAAGCTCCTTAACATAATAAACCGGTATACCAAATTTGGAGCAAATCGAATAATCCTGCAAAAAACCCCATTTATCTAAATTAAGGAGGTGGACTAGTCCCCTTTTATCCTTAACCAATGAATCCCCAAAACGAATCAGGGAAGCTCCTTAACATAATAAACCGGTATACCAAATTTGGAGCAAATCGAATAATTCTGCACGAAAAACCCGTTTATCTAAATTAAGGGGGGTGGACTAGCCCCCTTTCCCCGTTAATCCTTAAACAATGAACCCCCAAAACTAATCAAGAATTTCCTTAACATAATAAACCGGTATACCAAATTCGGAGCAAATCGAATAATTCTGCATGAAAAACCCATTTATCTGAATTCAGGGGGGTGGACTAGCCCCCTTTTCCCCCCTTTATTCTTAACCAATGAACCCCTAAAACTAATCAGGGAAGTTCCTTAACATAATAAACCGGTATACCAAATTCCGAGCAAATCGAATAATTCTGCATGAAAAACCCATTTATCTAAATTAAGAGGGGGTGGGCTACCCCCCCCCTTTCCCCCTTTATCCTTAACCGATGAACCCCCAAAACTAATCAGGGAAGTTCCTTAACATAATAAACCGGTATGCCAAATTCGGAGCAAATCGAATTATTCTGCATGAAAAACCCATTTATCTGAATTAAAGGGGGGGGGGAGGGGGTTAACTAACCCCCCTTTTCCCCCTTTATACTTAACCAATGAACCCCAGAATTAATCAGTGAAGCTCCTTAACATAGTAAAATGGTACACCAAATTCGGAGAAATCGAAAATTCTGCATGAAAAACCCATTTATCCGAATTACGACAGGTGGGTTAACCCCCCTTTTCCCCCTTTATCCTTAACCAATGAACCCCCAAAACTAATCAGGGAAGTCCCTTGACATAATAAACCGGTATACCAAATTCGGAGCAAATCGAATAATTCTGCATGAAAAACCCATTTATCTGAATTAAGGGGGGTGGACTAACCCCCCTTTTCCCCCTTTATCCTTAACCAATGAACTTCCAAAACTAATCAGGGAAGCGCCTTATGACACTGAACCTAGAAAAAAAAATTTGAAGCAAATCGGATGTTTTTATCAAGAGTTATCGCATTACGTACGTACATACGTACATATATACATACATACAGTACGGGCGGGCACATTAGCTCTCAGGCTTTGATAGCTTGTGAGCTAATAAAAAAGAAAAGTGCCCAGCTAAACTGATGGCATTGAGCTCACAGGCTATTCCCACTAATTGTTTATCATACTCTTATTTTAAAGAATAATGCCCCTCAAAAAAATAAGTGAAGGGAAATTAGCCCTCGTTTCCCCCTTTATTCTTAACCAGTGAAACTCCAAATCTAATCAGGGAAGCTCCTTATCATAATAAACCGGTATACCAAATTTGGAGCAAATCGAATAATCCTGCAAAAAAAACCATTTATCTAAATTAAGGGGGTGGACTAGCCCCCCTTTATCCTTAACCAGTCAATCCCCAAAACGAATCAGGGAAGCTCCTTAACATAATAAACCGGTATACCGAATTTGGAGCAAAGCTTATAATTCTGCATGAAAAACCCGTTTATATAAATAAAAGGGGGTGGACTAGCCCCCTTCCTCCTTTATCCTTAACCAATGAACCCCCAAAACTAATCAGGGAAGTCCCTTAACATAATAAACCGGTATACCAACTTCGGAGCAAATCGAATCATTCTGCATGAAAAACCCATTTATCTAATTTAAGAGGGGCGGGCTAACCTCCCTTTTCCCCCTTTATCCTTAACCAATGAACCCCCAAAACTAATCAGGGAAGTTCCTTAACATAATAAACCGGTATACCAACTTCGGCGCAAATCGAATCATTTTGCATGAAAAACCCATTTATCTAATTTAAGAAGGGCGGGCTAACCTCCCTTTTCCCCCTTTATCCTTAACCAATGAGCCCCCAAAACTAATCAGGGAAGTTCCTTAACATAATAAACCGGTATACCAAATTCGGAGCAAATCGAATCATTTTGCATGAAAAACCCATTTATCTGAATTAAGGGGGTGAACTAACCCCCCCTTTTCCCCCTTTATCCTTAACCAATGAACCCCCAAAACTAATCAGGGAAGTTCCTTAACATAATACACCGGTATACAAAATACGGAGCAAATCGAATGATTCTGCAGGAAAAACCCATTTATCTGAATTAAGGGGGGTGGAATAACCCCGTTTCCCCCACCTTTATCCTTAACCAATGAACTCCCAAAACTAATCAGGGAAGTTCCTTAGCATAATAAACCGGTATACCAAATTCGGGGCAAATCGAATGATTCTGCATGAAAAACCCATTATCTGAATAAAGTGGGTGAACTAACCCCCTTTTCCCCCTTTATCCTTAACCAATGAACCCCCAAAACTAATCAGGGAAGTTCCTTAACATAATAAACCGGATACCAAATTCGGAGCAAATCCAATGATTCTGCATGAAAAACCCATTTATCTGAATTAAGGAGGTGGACTAACCCCCTTTATCCTTAACCAATGAACCCCCAAAACTAATCAGGGAAGTTGCTTAACATAATAAACCGATATATCAAATTCGGAGCAAATCGAATGATTCTGCATGAAAAACCCATTTATCTGAATTAAGGGGTTGGACTAACCCCGTTTTCCCCCTTTTTCTTTAACCAATGAACTCCCAAAACTAATCAGGGAAGCGCCTTATCACAATGAACCTAGAAAAATTTTTTGAAGCAAATCGGATGTTTCTATCAAGAGTTATCGCGTTACGTACGTACATACATACATACATACATACATACATACGTACATACATACAGAACGGGCGGGCACATTAGCTCTCAGGCTTTGATAGCCTGTGAGCTAAAAAGGGAAAAGATAAAGTGAGAGGAAGTGGGACTCGCAAGAATTCAGTCAATTGTTTTGTGAAATTTCTGCATGGTCTGCAGACCTACGTCGATTAATGTTTTAAATCGAAATTAAAGGATAAAGAAAATATGAACTACATACATAACCGATATAATATTTTAAATATTTTAATTGTAGTTGGTCATAGCTTAAGCAGCCGGCTTTGCCTCTAGATACTGAAAAAAGGCTGTTTTTAGATTCTTTTTTTTTTTTTTTAAGAATAGGAATGAAAATTTGTGTTCTGAAATTTTTGCATGCTATTTATTATCATTCGAAGGATATTGCATTTTTTTTTTAAATCAAAAATTGATTATGTGAATTGTGTTGCGTAGGTGATGCGCGTCGTGCACTTCCAACTGTGTGGGATCCGATAGATTACCGTAGGCGTCTGCAGTCGAGTTTTGTTAAAGATTATGAAAATAGATAAGATTGTCTGGGACTTCAAGTATTTTGAGGTCGAGAAATCGAAAATAACAAAATGGTGGTCATTTCAAAAAAAGTCTCTTTTTGGCTCTCTTTTTCGCACTTTGCGTAATTTTAAATTAAATGATTTTTTTTTTATTTTTTTTTTTTTTTGTATAAAAATGGCTGAAAGTGGTTCAAAACTTAATAAATTATGTCCCCTTTAATTAAAAAGAAATTACAAGATCGGTTTAATAATTTTTTTGCGTTCCGATCCCGCCCAGTTTGAAAAAACATATTTTACATAAAATGCATTTTTAGTGCTCCAAAGCAGTACGAGCGCGTTCTGCTAAAGCACTCAATAACTACGAAAGGTCTTCGAATTCGGCCAAATAATTTTACAAGGGTAATCTACAGACTATAGGGAATAGAAAAAAAAAAAACGAAAAAAAAAAGAAAAATTGATTTTTTGAACCGAAAAAAGGAAATACCCTCTTAAGGAAAAATGTATAATAACAATAAAATTAAGCTCTTTTAAAAAGTTAAATGAAACCATAAATAGTAGTACATAAAATAGGTGCATTCAAAACAGTGTTCTTTTGCTCTTTTCCCTATCATATCGCAATCGCATAAAAAGGTTTTACTTCTTTGACTGCCTGGTATAGTGCATATATATTATCAGATTTAACATACTTTCCGTTTTATCTCTGGGGATACGCATAATTAAGTAACAAACTTTAAGTTTTTTCATAACAGTCAATGCGTTATATATATTTTGAATCTAACGGCTACTTACTAAAATTTAAAATATTCAATTATTATTTTTTTTTCATATGTAATAAATATAAATGCTGTGTTCAAATTTCTGGACATTGTTACAAAATATTATTCGTGAAGCAGCATTGTTCTGAAGACTTATATATGTTTCGGAAGTATGTCCCCTCCCTCCCCTCCCCAATATACTTGATGTTTTCAATTTTGTGTTTGGTTGAAAGGTATTATCAGTAACATTCAGCGAATAATTTGGAATTATATAAAAATATTAAATCGTCCTGCCATGTGATATACTCAACTTTCATATAAAGGCAAATATCTTTAATAATAATAATAATAATAATAATAATAATAATAATGGGCATAGCTGAAGTTAATAGCCAAAGCAATGGACAAAGGTTTCGCTACTTACAGCAGCCTTTTCGATTCTGAACATTTCAGTGGTTTTAACGATTATGTAGACTACTTACCTGTTAAATTTGTGTTATATTAATGTTATTAATGCAATTTTAATTATATATTAATAAAGTTTCCTCATTATAGAAAACCAGCCGGAAATAAATGCTAGACTATTTATACTGTTTCGTGTGTAAATGGGCAAATCTTTTGTAATCGGAAAGAACAGCGCAATTTTTTTATATAATTGTTCTATCAATATAACAGAGTATACTTATGCATACAATTCTCTCGATTATTTTTCATAAAAAAGGGAAAAACTAGACAATTTCGAAAACAAAAAAGCTTCCGAAAATTTCAAAATACTATATATATAATCTATAAATAGATTGATAAATTTTGCCAAAAAATTACTACATAGTTCTACCCACAGTCAAGCTTAAAAAGTATTTAAGAAAGAAAAGATTATTTTCTTAATTAAACAAATTTAAGGAATATTGATATGAAAGGAACATTTATTATTTTTATTTTCCGATAAATTAATTACATTTTGATTTAAACTACTTTTGTTTCATAACGACATTTATAGGGCTGTCCTATCAAAAACTTTTGTTCAAACTGGCAATTTTAACAGCATTTCCTTAATAATCCCATTTTTTTACCGGAAAATGGAAGATAACAATATTTATTCAGCTTCGAAATAAGAGCACGTGCCAATTTCACGCGTTTACGTAAAAAATTGAATTGATGAATGCGTCATAAAACTGCCAGATTTATTTGAGAATATTAATATTATCAAATGGAGAGATTCAAAAAGAGTTTAACCCTTTATCTACTGATGGTACTTATAAGTACCATTAAAGTCACTCGTTTTAAAATTCCTTTAATAGTACATCAATTAGTTGTAATGCAGTTTAGAATGAGTTATAGATACATTACTTTATCTTGTTACAAAAGTGTTATTTGTTACACAAAACAAAAGTATTTTTAAAAGGAGGATTTCTTTTGCCTTAGCATCTTTTTGCTTTCTTGGCGTTGGGGGAAGGGGAAGGGGTTGGTTAATTCGGAAATATTTGTATGTTGCAAGAATATTATATTTTTACATTTCCTAATTCTACAAAATACTAACAAAATATTTAAAATGAAATATTTGAGTGGGGTTATAAATATTGCACAAAACCCCTTTAAATTCAAATTTAATTAATCCTTCTAAATCTTTCAATACTTTTAAAATCCTTCTAAAATTTATTAAATGATTATGTAAAACGTCTAATGTAGTTTAAACAATTCACGAAAAATGCTTTAGAAGATAAAATTTTCATGGATTCATAATTCAGTACATAAAGGGTTAAAGCGGAATATCACATTCATTTTGATAAAACAATAATTTACAAAACATGTGCATAAAATTTACATAAAATAATTTCCTCATATATAATTACGTTTTAAAAACTTCACCTATTCAATTATGATGGTTAAAACATACATAAAAAGATATTAATGTTATCCTTAAATAGAGGGTAATTTTAATCCTCATGAAAATCCGTCGAGAAATGCATGAATAAATGTCGTTTCAGAAGTTTTGTATTGAGTTAAAAAATGTTTCTTATCGGTCCGGAATCTCTATATGCATTAAATTTATCATATGAAAAAGAAAAAAACAATGGATATGTTCTCTAATCCCCCCCCCCCCCCCGCGCCAGTATTAGATTAAAGATTTCAAAAATCTTAAGGTAATATTCTTTACTAAAATCTGGATGACTTATTTCGCTAAACTCTGACAATTAATTTATAACAGAGTCGTTCTGATTCGTGCTCACATACATAAATACTTTTTTATTCTAGAAAATAATATGAACCTTTAATTTTGTAACTAAAAATAGATATAAAATGTCTCTTTATCATGATGTTTCGTTTTATCTATATTGCCCTTTATAATTGAAATTGATACATCTTTTAAATAAAGTTTGCGATTACAAGTTTAAAAAAAAGAAAAGGAAAGAAACTAGAAATGAAATAATGAAAACTGAAATTTAAATCAAAGGAAAAAAAAACAAAAAACACCAGTGGCCGAGAGGTTACACATTTCAAGAGACAAGTACGCACTGAGTAAACTTATACATAACATTAGTATATACTCCACTACATTCTCTGGCAATTAATTGTCAAAGTTCAAATCGTCAAAAAAATTCATCCTAATTACCCCTGCCTCCCCTAATTGTTTTGTCATCTAAATTGTTTTCTCAACGTTTAACCGTAATTTAATAGATTTAAACCGCAAAATTTAATAGGGTATTTAACACTCTTTATTTTTTACTTTTATTTATATTTCTACATTTTAGCTTTTGAAATATTTCACTGTTGTAGTTCCCCTATAATAACTGTGAAGATCAAAATAAAAGGAACCTTTGCTCTTTGCTCTTATAATAAAATAACGGAAGCTTTCTTATATTATGAGGTGTTTTATTCAGTACGCCTTTTCAGTTGAATCAACTGGATATACAACTTTGATACAAGTTTGCTTATCTTGGAATTCGTGCAGAGATCTGTTGTCCATTATGTTTCGGGGCGGGTTGGTAAGACATGTGCAAAGTGTAAATCATTATAAATGGAATGGGTTCTACTAAAGAAAGTGCATGCGCGTATTCAGTGTAGATTTCAGGGGGTGGCCCGGGGGGGACATTCCCCCCCGGAGCAATGAGATGTCCCCCCCGGAAGATTTGAGATTTTGTGTTTTCAATGGTCAAAAAGTGCAATTTCCCCCCCGGAACTCAATAATGTCCCCCCCGGAGCCACAGAAATCCCTCCCGGAGAAAAGTGTCTGAATTCAACACTGCGCGTATTGGAAACTTGGGGGAAGTTCTATAGAGAGAATCCTAGATTTTAAAGGATTCTTCTTTTAAAAATTAAGACTATCAAGATTTTTTAATATTGGTTCCTTCAACGAAATACTTACAATGATATTTAAAAAGAGATATAACTCATAGAGTCAATGATGTATGTAATAATCCCAATGTTGCATCTCTTCCTTATATGATCTTTTAAATCTATTCCAATGACATTTTCATTTCATTATAATTATCTCGCAAGACTTGCAATAAAAAAATAAGAAAGTACTTTAAATTTGGAAAATAAAGCGATAAATGAGTTTTATTATTATTATTATTAATAATATCTTGATCTCACTTCCAAATTTAAATTAATTGCGTTGCAAGTAATTTTGCATTATTATGATTCAAAAAATGTGCGTAGATTTTGTGTTGAATTACTCAATTTATGTATGTACGCTCTCATTATCAAATTAATTTTTTTGAATTCCTGAATTTGACTTGTTTACGATAAAACTTTAATTTACACTCTCTCAGTAATAAAGAGAATAATTTTCGAGAAATGAATAGTTTTATTTAAAATTTGAATGCTTAAAAAATATGTCATTACAATAAATAAACTAAATTAAATACTCAAAGAAGAAAAGAAAAAGCCTTAACACATTGCTTAAATCAGAAACTTTTTTAAAAGAAATATTTACGCACACTTTTAGGGTTCTGTACTCAAAAAGTAAAAACGGAACCATTATAAGATCACTCCTGTGTCTGTCTGTCACAGCCATTTTACTCGTAAACTATGGAACATGGAAAGTTCAAATTGGAAGAAATAATAAAGACTACTGACCCACATATTTTCAGATTATTACACATTTATAAATATATTTAATAAAAATGTGGGGGGTGAGGGGTTATGTTAGGGTTATGTTATTTTGAAAAAAAAAATATTTTCTTTGTATGCCATGCGGGATATCGCCTGAAAGCTTTCGTAACGCTGAATTCAAAAATACATTTATTTTAATTTTAGGTATTATATTCTTAAAGATATCGTCGAAAATGTAGCGCAGAAATATGTCCCCCCCCCCCCCCATCTAACTCCGAATCTACTGAAACTAAAATTATGAAAAAATTAGAGGTAGTAGATGTTAATTTAAACCTCACAGGAAAATTATAGCGATTACTCTAGGTCACATAGTTTCTGAGAAAATCTCATTCATCCGTTATACACAAATTTCGATTTACAGGCATTCAGCAAAAGTGTTGAGCAGCGCTGGAGGTACCTATCGTAGCAGAAGTATAAAAGCATTGTTGATCATGATTTTCGAAAAAAATTGGCAGTAATTAGCCGAGATATGCAGTCTCTCTTAGGCGGGATAGTTGCGCTCCGCACGGTATAATTACTTTTTCCTGCATTTTCCTCCCCAAAGGTCAAGATGGGTAGATTAGGAGGAGATTAAATGAAGATAGTCTGAATAGGTTTGACTGCGGAGTTAGTAAAGCATCCATTTTGATGCAAAACTACATCTTTTTTGTCTCGAATTATACTCTTTATCTAAAATCTTAGAAACTTTTGAAATTTCTCTTAAATTTAAAAATCTATTTTTATCCACTAAAGATTTCACTATCTTCAAACTGCTTACCTAAAGACTTTGCCAAGAACTGTGATAAAAAATTTGCATATTTAAAAATAAAACATAAAATTCAAGTGCGCGGCCTTTGTTTTTCTCTCTTGAGTTTAATAACATTAAATGCTGCATTTAACTGATGAATATTTTTTTAGATAATTTTTATCGACAGAAATAACTGCCTTTTGTAATGCCTGTATTTTATACTTATATTTTGTCCCTTATAGTTCAAAGGACAAAACAACTTTCAAGCTATTAAAAACATGACATATTATTTTTTTCATTCAAAAAATTCCTTATAATAGAAAGGAAAAATAATTATACAAATATAAGGAATTTCTTGAATGAAAAAATTATGAGTCATTTTTTAATAACTTGAATAATATATGGAAAACATAGGAAAAATTGATTATTGAAAATGTTATTCTTGAATTGAAACTATTAAAGGTATAATTAAAAGATGAATAAAATATTCAAGCCACTTTTTTTTTCTTGAGTCCAAAGTATGGAGTAACTAGCTCAGTGTTGCCTGGATGTAAGCCAAAGAAATTTTTAGTACTTCTCGAGTTATTATAGTTCATGTATAATAAAGTAGGTTTGTTTAAATTATCTTTACAAGAGCTACATTATTATTAACAACGTCACGACAGTTGTTGCGTATAGTACGGGACATTTAGAATGCGTACAATCTTTAAATTTTCTTTCAATAATTTTGAATATTGAAATCCGCAGAATTTATGCATTTAAGATAAGCGAAGATTTATTTCCATTTCAAGTTATTGATGATAAAAGATTAAAAATTGTTCTTTTATAAGGCTTTAAAACGTGGAATAAAAATAAGACTTCGGCTTAGTGACATATTCTATATTTTTGATTAAATAAGAAGTGAATTGCAATCCTGATTTCTTATACAAAAATTGTCTGTCGTGATACAAAAAAAGTACATAAGCACGCAGTTTATACGATTGACTATATAATAAAATCATTCTTTTTTTTTTTTTTTTTTTTTTTTTTTTTTGTGAAAACAAAGTTCATTATTGTTTAATCGAATCAGCTGGTAATAAATAATCGTAAGATAATCGTAATCTGGGAGGATTCTGGCATAAAATAATTAAAAAAAAACTTTAAATTATTCAAAACATGATAAGAAAACATGTAAAATATTATAGATTAAAAAAAAAAGGAAAACAATCCCTAGAACAAGAATAACAATTTCTTTAAGAACACTCTCTTGAATTTTGAACCAAATTCTCTCTCTCTGTCTCTCTTTTTTTTTTTTTTTTGGGGGGGGGGGGTTACTGATGGGTGAAAAAAAAAAGCTAAGCTATTGTTGCATTAACACTTCGCACACCTAGTAGCAGAGATTTTTAAAAAATGGCAAGTTACTCTCCACAAAGAAGAGCAAAAGGTTAAATAAAACTAAAATTTTGTATTGCACTATACTGTTTATTGAAAATATTAGTATAATGAAAATTTCATAAAAAGGGGTTTTAAGATTTGTTTGTTTAAACGATTAAAGAAAAAATGTGAAACTTATATATTTTTTAAGCAATAAAAGTATTTTAAATTATCATTTGGCAATAATTAGTCGTTAGCCCAGTTTAATAAAGAAATATTTATTAAAAATATTGACTTTGATAAAGTAATTAATGTTTTATCTAAATTCGCTGAGTAATGACGGAAAAAATAATAGCTAAAGAATAAGCATTATGAATGCGGAGTATTTTTTTTTATTATTATTATTATAAAGGAAAATAATCTTGCTATTTAAATTTCACACATTTATAAAGGTAAATTGGTAACATATTTTTGCAGATTTAGATAGCTTATTTTAAACAAAGGTGTGAAACTTACAATGAAATAAGAAAATGTGTTCCCCCTTTTTTTTTACAGGGTTTAAGACTACAAAAGCTGAAAAAAAAGAATTTTTTTTGTATTAATACCAGCTATTAATTATTCTCTATTTGCTGGGGGGATGGGAGAGAATTAACATCAACGATTCTAATGAATAACAAATACAGTATAATAATCTAAAAATTTTGAAATTATTTTTATATTTTATTTATTTATTTATTTTTTTATTTGGGAGAAGGGTAAGTCATTTATTTATTTAACATTTAACACAACTTAACATTTGAAAGAAACAAGAAAAGAGAAAAATATTTTAAATGTTTTAAGTTTTGTGGGTAAGGAAAATTTTACGCGGATACTTATTGTCATTACTAAGAAGCCAATGGTCAAAAAAGAAAAAAAATTTCATGATTTTAAACTCTGTGCAAGGGAGTGGAGGATTAAATGACATTAAAAATTTTAAAGATACCCCCTCCCACCTTAAAAAATGAAAAGTATTCATATATATAATAAATAAATAAAAAGTGGCTTTTATTTTAAATAGAAAACAAATACTGCTGATGGGAATTAAAATCTCAGTTATATACTGCGTTGATTAACTTTGATGTTGAAAAATATTTATGTATAACTGAAAAACAATGATAGATGTTAAAACTTCATAATCTTATTCATAAATATGTATCGTAAGAAATTCTTAAATTTAAAAATTGTTATTTTAGGGGTTAAAAATCATTGATATTATACATTTTGAAACCTTCACGAAGGCTTAAAATTGAAAAAAAAAAATGTAACTGCATTTTAAGAACGCACAAGCTACGTAAATATTCCACTTATTATTGTTTTATTCGCGTCTTTCCTCTCGCGTGCAGTCATTCTGTATTTATGCTTCCACTTAGGCAACAAAATGGATTCCTGTATGCATCAATAGCAGGCCAGTGCAAAGAAGAAAATATTTCCTTCTCATCTGAGCCCCGACAGACCGTTTGGAGGTGGGGAGAATTCTATTGTGTAGTTGACCCGTGCCACATATTGCGAAGCCCTCTTAGGCTGCCTAACCGATGATGGGCGGTTTGGACATACATAATGACAGAGGCGGCGTACCCTATGTACCATCGGCTTTTAAAGCCTAGTTAACAACTTTTAATGTTATATATGTGTAATGCAATGGCCAGTAACAGTATAAAAGCAATAAACGTGAAATTGTTAAAAAAACAGACTAATGCAAGGGGTCTCGGGACTCTTAAAGCTTAAAAAAAATTTTAATTTTAAATTTTTTAGATGTTAACCTTCTATTTTTTCTGAACATTTTAATGTAATTGTTTCCTTCAAATTCTCATTAGAAGATAAGTTATGGCTTTTAGAATTATACCCGCTCAATAGCTGAAGTGGCATTTTCGAAACTTTTAAGTCATTTTTCTCCAAATCTTTTTTTTTGGGGCAAAACGCACACTTATATCTCAAACTTATGAATATTTTTTTTCATGCAATTTTCAAAACATGCGTTCCATGTTAATCTGTATAAACTGAACCTAAAAGGTCCTTTTTATTGTTCAAAAGAATTTGTTTGAGTGATTATGTTGTTGAAATTTTCAAAATTTTGTATTAGCTAAATACACCTTTGTATTAAAAATATAAAAATGCTTTAAATATAAATTTATTTAGGTTCAGGATAATTACTACAATCTGAAGTATAAGTAGGTACCAAGAATTTCATTCTAATTGCAATTTATTTTGAAATCCTGCGCTCAAACTCTTATAACAATTTTTTGCTCGTCAAATGTCTGACAGTTTGGAGCTCTCTTTAAATGCTAATTATGCACCTTGCATTTTTTAAAAATACATTAAATAACAGAAAATACTTAAATCTTTCATCCCAATGAAAATTGTGTTTTTAAATCATATGCATTTTAATATATTAAATGTTGAAAATGTCTTTTTTTTTTTTTTTTTTTTTTTTTTTTTTCCAGTTTTGAGAGCCTTGAGACCCCTTAATTAGAGTGAATTACATAAATACTATGGGATTCGCGACTATTTTGCATTGAATGTATCTTTCAATACGCCTCGAGTGACTTTAAATTTAATTATAAACCTATCTGGAAAAACGCGGCAAGAACTAAGGCGGCATTGCAAATTTGTGACTTCCTTTCGAAGCGCGCTTAGCACAATGCCAAATCTAAACTTTGAAAAAATGTTTTATTTTAGCTACACTGTAGAAAGAACGGTTATTACTATGCTAAATTTAGTTTTATGAAATGCCAAATGAAGTTTAAATATGCACTGCTTATATTGTAAGTACCGAATTAAGTTCATTATAAACAGATTAAGTTAATTTTAAACTAGTCGGATGTGTCAATCCCAAAACTTTCTTTTATCTCATACATGTTAATACTTTTGATAAATGCAGCACAGCAGTGCCACCGGTTAGATGATTTATACCAAAATCTAATCAAGGACAATTTACGTGAACTTCTAATTGAATTTGAAGTTTATCCGTGTGTTAGTTTTTGAGATAGCGCTATTGCAGAAATCGTGAAAAGTTCTGCATAGCAGCGGCACCACTTGGGCAATTTACACCAAAAACTTATTAGGAAAAATTTATATCAGGGACTAACTGAATTTAAAATTTGATGAAAATTCATATACTTTCATATACTCATATACATATTCAATCCAATACTTTCTTCTTGTAAAGATAGAAGAAAGTAAAAATGAGTTATACAGAATACGTATAATTGTTATTACTTTGGTTCACATCTTTCTGAACTTTCATGGTATATCCATTTACATTTTTCTAGTATATTCTGTTATACACATACTTTGCATAGTTTTTTACAAATTCCTAGTATTCGTTTAGCAAAGGTTATTTTTTTAATACAATTACCAGTTATATTTATTGTACGGAAACCCTCTGTGCGCGAGTAATACTCGCACTTGACCGCTTTTTTTTAAATCTATTTTGAACTCTAAATATTTTTCTTTTCCTATAAAAAATAGCACTGAGATTGATTAAATTATATGTTGTTTTATGCAGAGAAATTTGCATAAGACGCATTCAGAAATTCTACTTTTTAAAGTATGAAGTGCTTATTTAAATCAGTCAATTTACTATTTGTTAAAATCTAACTAAATTAGGATACTTGGATTTACGGAAATGTTGTTTTATGCAGAGAAATTTGCATAAGACGCATTCAGAAATTCTACTTTTTAAAGTATGAAGTGCTTATTTAAATCAGTCAATTTACTATTTGTTAAAATCTAACTAAATTAGGATACTTGGATTTACGGAACCGGTTTCGAAAGTGAAAGTATCCTAATAATATTTTTTAAAAACCTCTACACATAATACAAAAGTGAAAAAAGTTCTTTGTAAAGATCGACCTCAGCTATACAACACAAGAAACATTTTAAAATATTGAAATGCAAATGAGATACTTTAAAAAAATTGTTACACAGAATTAACATTAGCGATCGGGTGTTTTCGCACGAGGGAAGTAGCCTCCTAAGAGCAGGGCTTAATTTCTAACAAAAAAAAAGTATCGGAGCCCTCAGGTCCGAAACTAGCCTTTTTTGCCCCCGTGGCAAGCATGGATTTTGGCGCCGCCCCCCCTCCCTCTTCCGCAAAGTACATTTACAAAGAGAATTTTACTAGAGATACAGCTAGAGATACAGCTATTGCGGAAATCGTGAAAATTGCAGCATTGTAGCGCCACCTGTTGGACGATTTAAACCAAAAACTAAACTGCACTAATATATATAAGTCGGGCTAATTGAATCTGAAGGTTGGTGAAAATTCGTGCATTGTTCCTGAGATAGAGCTATTGCGATAATCCTGAATAATGCAGCTTAACAGCAGCACCTATTGAGCGATTTACACCAAAAGATTATCAGCACTGAATTATATCAAGACTAACTGAATCTGAAGTTTTCTGAAAATCCGTGCTTTAGATCTTCAGATATAGCTATTGTGGAAATCATGATTAATGCAGCATCGCAGCGCCAGCTGTTGGGCGATTTACACCAAAACGTAATCAGCACCAATTTATATCAGGGACTAACTGAATCTAAAATTTTATTAAATTTTATTCAATAGTTCTTACGATAGAGCGCCCACAAAATTTTTGTCACACACAGACAGAATCATAGACAGACATTTTGTAAAAACATGTTTTTCATTATCTCTGTCCCCTAAAACGTATAAATCCATCGAAAACCGGAATTCAAAAATTTTCACGAATCCAATACTTTCTTCTTGTAAAGATAGAAGAAAGTAAAAATGAGTTATACAGAATACGTATAATTGTTATTACTTTGGTTCACATCTTTCTGAACTTTCATGGTATATCCATTTACATTTTTCTAGTATATTCTGTTATACACATACTTTGCATAGTTTTTTACAAATGCTTAGTATTCTTTTAGCAAAGGTTATTTCTTTTAATACAATTACCAGTTTATTGTACGGAAACCCTCTGTGCGCGAGTAATACTCGCACTTGACCGCTTTTTTTAAAATCTATTTTGAACTCTAAATATTTTTCTTTTCCTATAAAAAATAGCACTGAGATTGATTAAATTATATGTTGTTTTATGCAGAGAAATTTGCATAAGACGCATTCAGAAATTCTACTTTTTAAAGTATGAAGTGCTTATTTAAATCAGTCAATTTACTATTTGTTAAAATCTAACTAAATTAGGATACTTGGATTTACGGAACCGGTTTCGAAAGTGAAAGTATCCTAATAATATTTTTTAAAAACCTCTACACATAATACAAAAGTGAAAAAAGTTCTTTGTAAAGATCGACCTCAGCTATACAACACAAGAAACATTTTAAAATATTGAAATGCAAATGAGATACTTTAAAAAAATTGTTACACAGAATTAACATTAGCGATCGGGTGTTTTCGCACGAGGGAAGTAGCCTCCTAAGAGCAGGGCTTAATTTCTAACAAAAAAAAAAGTATCGGAGCCCTCAGGTCCGAAACTAGCCTTTTTTGCCCCCGTGGCAAGCATGGATTTTGGCGCCGCCCCCCCTCCCTCTTCCGCAAAGTACATTTACAAAGAGAATTTTACTAATTTTCTAATAGCCGACTTATTTTAAAATTTAAAATATGTAATACTGAACTACGTAATCTACAATGGCGGATCCAAGGGGGAGGTCACGGTGGTCATGACTCGCCTCTGAACATTAACAAAAATATTCTAAAGATCATTTTTAAAATGAAATATACAGTTAGAGTCCCGATTATCCGAGTCCTGTTTAACCGAGTTTCCGCTTTCACAGAGTTATTTCTTCTGATGGACTGATGGCTTCTATTATTATGAAACAGACATTATAAATGAAGTGTTAGGTGAAGTCGAAAGAGCAGTCGTAAAAAGTTAGAACTCTGATTTTCTGGTCAGAATGGGAAGAAAAAAAATGGCCGCCATTTTTTTGCTTCCCATTCTGACCAGAAAATCAGAGTTCTAACTTTTTACGACTGCTCTTTCGTCTTCACTTAACACTTCATTTATAATGGTTGTTTCATAATAATAGAAGCCATCAGTCCATCAGAAGAAAATGATCCATTCCAAAAATATAATCCTTCATTTGGCACCCCTTCGATCTGGCGCCCGGGGCACATGCCCACTCTGCCCCCCCCCCCCTAGTTTCGGCCCTGGGAGCCCTTATATTTTGTGGTGCCGGTAATAACAACTGTACCGTTCCCTCTCCCTCCCCTCCTCCTGTCACTCCAATCTGCATATTTATATTTGGTACATTATTTACAAAATTTAAAGCATTTTTTTTCTTTAGCAAAATAAAAATTTTACTCCAATCTGCATATTTATATTTTGTACATTATTTGCAAAATTTAAAGCATTTTTTTAATTTAACAAAATAAAAATTTTAAATATACCTGTCACCATATACTTTAGCTGTCCACTATTCCACTTTTTAGTTATCAGTCCTTCCGAATAGCAATCTTTGCCGAATTTTAATGTTAATTGGGACTTTTTGTTAATTCTACGATTAAATATGGTAAGGATTATGATTCGGAAATGGTGTTAACACATAAAAAAGGGATAGTTCGTAGCTGTGCATTTTTATGAAAAAATTAATGAACTTTACAGAAATTAATATTTATATGCTGAAGAATGGAACAATGTTTTTCAATTTCCTATAAAAGGTGCATTCCTTAAACTATAATCGATTACTTCCGCATAACAATCTTTTGTGGTGAGTTCCTGAAAATCAGAATAAACTAACAAATTGACACCATTATCGGAAAGATTAGAATCTTTTATAGAAAAAGGGGAAACACTGCTCAACTGCTTTCTGATAGAATAACAATGCATGGTATTTATATCTACTTACAAATGAAAGTGATTTCGTAAAATATTCAGAGCAGAGCCCTAGCATGGGCAGCGTCTATGATACAAAGTAAATAGAAAAATCACTAACGTAATTTTTATACTCGTACGTAATAGGAGACAAAAAACCTCAAACAAACAAAAATCTGATGCTCGTTGGGTAAAAACAGAAAATATACTTTTCAGGTTAGATATCTAAATAATAATAATAATAATAATAAATGATAATTAAGAAAAAACCCAACCAATTAAAAATTATCCTACTGTCATAAAAGAAAATCGAACTGAAAGCAAATTCATTTTTCTTTCTCTTGAGTGGAGCCGTATCAATGCGTTGACGACATAAACTTGCAAATATTACCAGAATAGAAAAACACGATTTCTGTTTTCCTTTCATTCAGATCAAAATGATTCGAAATAGAATATAATACGTAATTTTGAAGGACGATTTTTTTTTTTTTTTTTTTTTCTATACATGAATAAATAAAATTTCGAATATAAGACAGATTGAGCTCTAAGCCCAAAAACTGATATAAAAATTGAGTACGTTTTATCTGCATCTCTTAACGTCACACAAAAGTGTTTTGATAAAAAATAATGCAAAAAACTTCGAGATTGGAAGGTAAGGAAAGGGTTTCGGTTTTTCGGAATTACGAGATGGCAAATCATGGTTGGGGGAAAAATGTGCTCAGGAACCCTGTATTTATGATCTCTGGTGAATTTCGAACAATGTTTAAATAATTACTGAAAACAGAGAAGTGCCGGAGCTGGGGCTCCGACGGAAATTAAACCCTGCAATAGGCTACTTCAGTCAAGCAAAACAACCATTAGCTATGTTAATCCAATCGGAGATATTTTTTAATATATCTCGTTCTCTACATCGGCGTTTTTTACTTTTTCGTTTTTATTTTCATGTATTTTTAATTAGGACCCTTTCACTTTCGAAACTGGCTTCGAAAATAAAAACATCCCCATAAAAAAAAAAAAAAAAAAAAAAAAAAAAAAAAAAAAAAAAATTGCGAAGAAAATTGAAAAAGTAAAAAATGGTCTTTGTACAGATCGACGTACAGATCGACCACCTCGACATTATCTATTGAAAAAACACTTAAAAATATTAAAATGTAAACGAAATGATCTTAACTTAAAAAAAATTCTCCCATTGGATTAACATTAGCGAACGGGTGTTTTCGCCTGACTGAAGTAGCCTCTTAAAGGATCTCTTGAATGCAGTCATTGAAGAAAAGGGGCTATGTTAAATTTGAAGATTGAGAGGTTTTAAGATATTTGATAAATCGGTAGGCGGAGAGACACCTTTCTTGCTCGTCGCAGCTTTTCTCTTTTTAACTTGTAATAGAAACCTTTTTAAAAAAAAAAAAAAAATAAATTCCTTTTTTAAAGAAGAAAATCACCAATTTAATACACTTAAATCAATTGTATTTGAGCATGCCTTGCTGTTTTAAAAAATCGAATTATAATTCCAATTCTGTTTTGTTAACGATGTATTTTGTTATTTTGTAATGAATGTTATCAATGGACTTTAGAGATAACGACTATAAAACAATTGAAAATTCTGGTTAGTAATATCAAAACTATAGAAAGATTAAAAAAAAAAAAAAAAAAAAAAAAAAAAAACTTTACGCAATGAAACAAACTGCTGTTTTATAGAATTCTAATTTAAGTTTCATATTTTTCAAATTTGTTAGATTTTAATTTTATTTATTTATATATTTTTATTCCTGTGTAAACAATTAGAGATTCTCTAAAGTTACATTAATTTTTGAAAAGTCCGAAAGCCTGCACCACAAACAGAAAATACCTCACGATTTTCACTTTTCTACGATTTTATTCATTTGTTTCTGCGCATGTGTGTGTCTGACTCTTTCAGTTTTTTCGGTGCAAGAGTGTTCTAAAAATCCCCCCACCCCCACCTCATTTGACAAATTTACAGATTTATTTTTAAACATTAAAGCTTGACCCGGGTAGGTATATTTATTGAAGTGATATGGAATCGAACAGCTTTTTTTTTTCGATAAGTGAATTATACCTTGAGTTATAAACGATTGTTTGATCATGGCGACTTTCATCCGCGACTGTCACTTCTGGAAATATAGCTCAAAATGCATGGTAAAACTCTGAAAGATTCTCTGCCATTTTATAAAAAAGGGTAAAAAAATCTATTTAATAGTGTCTGTATAAGAATGCTTGCCTATATCCTCTTTTACAAATAAAATGGAATTCAAGAATTTGTCCTAAATTAAACAGTTTTGATTTGAGATCAACATAAAATAGGTAGTAATTTCAATCCCCCTCCTTCCAAAAAGGGGGGAAAAGACTACGTAGAAATTTCAGATTAAACATCGGAGCAGAATATTTATAGGATGTTGAAAAATTTAGTTTGTTCGACTTTTCTTCCTATGGGGGAGGGGGTGGGAGAGTTTAGATATTTTATTAAAGCTTAACTATACCCCGCCGATATTAGCTTACGCATTTCAAAAATCTTAGGTAATATTCCGTATAGAGAACTAAATGAACTGTTTAAATAAACTTTGATAATTAATTCTTAATGTAACTGATCTGGTTGATACTCACATAAACAAGTAGAGTGGCAGTAATTCGTATGTTTTATTCTGATAATCTTTTACTTTCTAAAATTTTTACTGAGAGTACTATAAAGCTAGAAATATTATTAAATATTTTTTTTTTCAAAGAAAATAACAAGAACTCATTAATTTTGTTACCAATAATAGTTTTTTAAAAGAGTTTTGTTCCTTTGTCATAATGTTTCACTTTACCTGTAACACATATTTAAACATTCATTTGATAACTGATGCATCTTTTTTCACAAATTTTAAGATGCAGAAAAAAAGAAGCAAGAAAAAACTGTCGATTTTCTAATACTGTATAATATATATACATTTTATTAAGTTGAAATTTATTTGAATATACACTAAAATCGTGTATTATTTTGAAAAATGTTTCTTTAAAATATGAATTCTTATTTTTATTTTGCTGTTCTATTCTAGTTGGATTCGAAAATCCATTTATGATCATTTCAGCTTCTTGAACGCAAAACGATTCAAAAGTTTATACTTTAGCGCTTTTTACTCACTTGCATTCCGCGTTGTACATGTTTGTTCCTGTCAGAGGCTTAATTAATGGCTTTCAGTGGGACATTCTCCCTATGTCTGCTTATATTAGATAAAAGGGCAGGCGAAAGCAGGTTTCCAATTGCCAAAATACTATATACATTCTTTCTTTTTTCCGTTCTTGGATCAGTTAAGTATTAAAACTAGTGTCTGGTATGCCAATCTCGAGAACAAATCCGTAATTTCAATAAGATTCCATTCAGATCAGACTTATTGACGAAGAAATTTTTTTTCATGCTATGAAAAAGAATTTTAGTAAATCAGATTTTGATAAATTGATAGGTGTTTTTGTTTTTAAAAAAGTTCCTTATTATATATCGTAATAATATTTCGTTTCCTGTGTTATACACTTCTAAGTGAATTTCTTTAATGCCTTTTGGCAATATCAAGAAGAAAACTTGATTTTATGAAGTTAATATAGTACATAATAACTTTACGAAGATATAAATGTATTTTTATGAAACCATACAAAAATATAGTTAAGTTTTTTTAACAAACGTCTTAGAACATCCATTTTTAAAAATCATTTAATTTTTAATTATAATAAAAATTATTGCAGTTAAAAAACAGTAATATTTTAATTGCAATAAAATTACATATTTTAGAATACACGTAGAAAAATATGATTTTTCTTGATGAAAATAATAACAATATGAAAACATATAAATACGTATTTAATTACCCCTCCCCTCCCATTAAAAAAAAAGAAAAAAAAAAGGAACATAATGTGATTATTTATTTGAACGAAAAATTTCATACGAGCTTGTATTGTACCATAATATACGATTTTGCTAACATAGCTTCAAAAATAACCAATAAAATTAAGTTCCCTAATAATGAAAATTAATAGGAAAAAAGAATTGAATTTTTGATTCAGACAAAGGCTAAATCAACTTACTGTCATTGTAAAAATTCTGAGACACACAACTGTTCGCATCTAATCTCTTGGTATTGGGGCGAAGAATGTTTCATTCTCCCGAAAAAAGGCCGCCTTTTGTATTTAAAAAACTGTAGTTTGTTATAAATAAATGTTCAAAAACTGTTATCTAATTTATAATAATTTTAATGTTTTGTTTTTTCAATATATTGATATATTGAGTATTTTAATATTAATTATTTATACCTGAGATAGACTTTCTTAAATATACTGAAACGATAAAAAGTCCAGCGATAAATTTTTAAAAGCATCCCAGCATTAAATCGAGGTTTACTAGTACACAATAAAAATAAAACCAATAATTAATTGTATAATAAATTTTTTGTTCTAATAATACATGAATGAGTGGTTAAAAAAATGAAATTCTGAAATTCATATAACTTCAAATTTTATTTTAGGACAGAAAGTTTTGATACACATATTTCTCATAGAATAACGACATAAAGGCCTTTATAAATTCAAACAATACAGAGTGAGATTGAAAAAAAAAAAATTGAGAGCTTTAAGAAATTATATAGCATACTATAACAAACAAATTTTTTTTTAAATATGAAATAAGGATCGAAAAACACATTCTTCTGAGAAAAATACAGGGTGTCTCATTCCAGACAGAACATAAGTTTTCCAAAACGTTTATCACTGAAAGAGCCATATTACAGTCAATTTTCACCAGATTTTACTTCATTGTGTGAAATGTAAATGTAAAATGCGAATTTGTGGAAGTTGCCCTTATCTACCCTTAAACAGTATTGAACTAGATGCTCCGTAATTGGAAGTATAGTTCGTATTGCATACGGTGTCACTGACTGAATTACCGCTCACTTCCAGAACTTTTTGCACCGCCATGCCATTACATTTCACATAAAAAATATAAATGAGAAAATAAGTTCTATTTATTATTCAGTTTTCCGTTTCTTCAGACGAAGACACTCACGAGCTAATGCTAAAGCTGTGGAGGGGGGGGGGGGGGGTTCTTTTCAAGTATATCGTGTGTATATCGACTTTATTATTATTTTTTTTTTAATTGAATAGCTTAGGCATTTACATTCGCCCGTTTTATTTTATTTTGGGTGCATTTTTTTTTTTTTTTTTATAAAGTTACCTCTATTTTCGGAACGGGTTCCGAAAGTGAAAGTGTCGTTATTTCCTCCAGTTACTGTTCATTAAAAAATTTTGAATTTCAGAAACAGGGTTTTTTTTCAAATTAAGGGAGGACGTACTTGTCATAGCCAAAAACTTTAAAAAAAATTTTTGGTTCAATTCTATGCATAACTTCATACACTATTTGATGGTAAAATGACAACAGACACACGAACATACGGGCACACGGACAGACAGACATTTTCTATAAACATGTTTTTGGGATCTCTGATCCCTTAAATGTCCGTCGAAAAAATTTCGATTACATAATATGTATTTATTATGTTTATTCATAAGTGTATATTAATGTATTCTTATTCATATCGATTTTTCCTCTTGTTTATGTATTCGATGCATTTCTGATTATGTATAGTGACAACTTATTTAAGAAATATTTAGTGCCTTTTTTATGATAGATAATTAATGATACAGATAAATAATTATAATAAATTATTTCGTGATTTTAAGTTAAAATTTAAATTTTCAATGCATATGCATGCAATATTGTTGATGTTGACTATTAAATAAGGAAACGTTACGTGGGTTTATCGGTATTATTTTAAAATTTGAATAATTATAGAAAAAGTTATATGCATTTTATAAAAAAAAATATGCAAGAGTATGAATTCTATTTTATTTTACTTTCTTTAAAAGAATATCTTCTCTAAAGGTAAAACACAGACGAAAAGGGGCACAATATCATTTTCTTCATTCCAGAAACTTTTTTAACAAGCATCTGTGCCAGTCCCTAATCGCTCTTAGCGAATTTCCCCCTCCTTTGTACATGTACATCTGGTCAGCAGTTATGTGCTAAAAGGTGTGACTTGAAATTTCGTGGAAATGATAACTAGCTATAATGACTGCACTGTTGTAGTATCCTTACTCTGAGTTTAAAATGCAGTTTTTAAAACAGATTAAATAAAAAAAACTTTTTAATAACATTAATGTATTTTGTTATGAGTTAAAAGCATTAAAATTTCTGTTAGGCATATTTTTTTTTTCCTTTAATAACAAATACACATGTTTCATTGCAGTACGTATAAATGATTTCAGAATATGTTTTCTTTATTATTTTAAATATGCATCAATAGCAGTTTTAAATGTTGATTTAATAACATTCTGCATTAAAATTTAAACAGATGAATAAATTAGTCTTAAACTTTTCTAATTAACGTCTTATAACATTTATTTTTGTAAAAGATTTACTTTTTAACGCTTTCCACCACTTTCCACATGGTTGAAAAGTGTTTATGAATTGGGTTTGTCTCTCTGTCAGTGCTGTAACGCGTGTAAATATACTCGGATTGCCATTTAATTGATATACGTTATTGATGCTCATTATGGCATGTTCGGTATTGAAAATGAAGTATGTACCATTCATAGTTCATTTACAGGGGCACTCAAAAATATTCCGCTACATTAAGGTCTATGGAGAAAAATCATTTGCGGTGTATTTTAATAGTGCTACAATGTGCTAAACATAATGAAATTTATATACATTATTAAGGCGCACTTGAAGATGGTTACTATATAATTACAGTACGTGTACTGAGAGCTGTAAAGTATTTCGTTATATTATGATCTATGAAGAAAAATCGTTTGCGACGCATTTTATTGATATGAATTTATGAAATGCACAAATGCATGCTTTCTGTAGAATATGGAGTGCAAAGCATTTATCATTCATTTACAGGGTCACGCATTTATCATTCATTTACAGGGTCCGATTATATAACGGTCTCCGGGGAAATACTGTTCGCAGCGTATGTAAATTATCTTGCACTATTACAAACGGGATGAATTTGTTATGCATTACTGAGGTTTACTACAAAATATTTTTCAGTAGAATATGATGCGTGTAAAATGATGTGCGAAAAAATATGTTCTCATAGTTGGCAAAATTTTTGAGACAGCGTAGTGGCAAAAATGTTGTTTTTGGTTGGGCATTAACTCAGGATTACAAATTAGGGGGGAAACACTGTTTGATACCTAAAACATTGTACAAATGTCTTATCTGTTAGAAAGATGAGAGTTGCCAATTGCAGAAAAAAAGAAGAAAAATCACGATAACACCTTTATATAACTTTTAATGCACATATGACAGGGTATTCTTTTAGATATAATTTTCATGATCCAGCATTAAACCGTAAGTCGAGCTGTCTTTTTTTTTTTTTTTTTTTTTTTTTATGAAATACATATAGGCATATGCGTCCTTGAGACCTAACAACGCTAATTACTGATTAATTGTCTTTGTATTGTACGATATAATAAAGCTATGTAAATACTGAAACTAAACAACCAATTTTTAAAAAAATTTGTCCATTGATTCCTCTCCTTCTAACTTATTGGATTATAGAACATGCCTTAATCTCTACCCCTGATAATTCAGATCCAGTTCAATAGCCTATTTTGATAGTGTTAAAGCATACACTGTAAAAAAAAAAAAAAAAAAAAAAAAAAAAAAAAAAAAAAAAAAAAAATCCGACCAGTTTTCCTGTAGGAATCGGAAAAATAGCTGCCCTTATCGTACCGGAAACTTTTCCGACCTAACTCGGAATAAAATCCGTAAAAAAAGGAAATAGTCAATAAAACGGTATTTTACGGATTTTATTCCGAGCTGGGTCGGAAATTTTTCCGGTTCGATAAGGAAGGGCAACTTTTTTTTCGATTCCTACTGAAAAACTGGTTGCATTTTTTTTTTTTTTTTTTTTTTTTTTTTTTTTTTTTTTTTTTCACAGTGTATAGATTTGAGAGACCTCAAGTTTATGAATACTTTGACCAGTGCCCCGATTACCTAGGTCTCAATCTAGCCCTCCCGGTGAATACTTATAATCAGTTTAATTTTCCTAAACTATATTGATAGCGTTAAGAGGCTATTCACTCAAGCGAAAACACAAGCTCGCTAACGTTATTCTTATGAGAGAATTTTTTTTTAATATCTCGTTTGCATTTCAATATTTTAAAAAGATTTCTTTTTTTAAATTGAATAACTGAAGTCAATCTCTAGAAAGCCCGTTTTTTACTTTTTCGATTTTGTTTGCATACTTTCACTTTCGGAACTTTGAAAAGTAAATGTATTCTAAATAACTTCTCCAGTGCTGTACAAAGTTATGCAGCTATCCAATGCAAAATAATAATAATAATAATAATAATAATAATAATAATGTACAAATACTGAAATGCAAGCGAGATATTTAAAAAGAATTCTCTTATAGGGATAACATTAGCGAGCGTGTGGTTCCGCGTGAGTGAAGTACACTGTAAAAAAAAAAAAAAATCAGACAAGTTTTCCTGTAGCAATCGGAAAAAGTAGCTGCCTTTATCGTACCGGAAACTTTTCCGACCCAGCTCGGAATAAAATCCGAATAAAAAAGGAAATAGTCAATAAAACAGCATTTTACGGACTTTATTCCGATTTTACGGATTTTATTCCCAGCTGGGTCGGAAATTTTTCTGGTACGATAAGGGCAACTATTTTTCCGATTCCTGCAGGAAAACTGGTCGTATTTTTTTTTACAGTGTAGTCCCTTAAAAGTGCGACGCAACAAATTAATACTTTTCTGTTTTTACATCATATGTTTTTGAAAATGTCATTAGATATTTATATTTCGATTACCAGTGGACTCTGTATTTCTATAACAAATGTAATACTTTTGCAAACTTTACTTTGTACCTGTAAAAAAGATTTTGCTGAACTAAATTTTCCACACCATGAGAGTTTTAAGAATCTGATTTTAAAAGATTTTTATCAGTTGTTAAAAATACTATATAGTTCTGGATTTTTTTTAAATTATTCATTTTGTATTATCTTAAAAAAACGTATTTGACGACTCTTTTGAAAACTGCAGTATTTTAATACATGTATTTTTATTCAGTTTTTTTTCCCTGTTTATAAATTAGATATATTTTTGATTATACAGCTAACTGATGGTTAGCATATTCTTTTTTATGGCTCGTTTGACGACTGATTTAAGTGATGTATAGTGAATTTTATAAAACAGATAATTCTTGTATATATAAATAATAATAATAAAAAAAATTCCCCAGTTCTCAAAGAATCTGAATTAAATATCTGAAATTTTTATATCAGTGTTTGAAAATTTTGTTATTGTGACTGAAAATTTAAGAATTATTTATAAATAATTAATGCATACATATGCAATGTTGTTGTTATTAGCGATTAAACATAAAACGTTATAACCCAACAAACACCTAACTTCGGGCCGCATGGCATATTCGTTGCGGCCAAGGTGAGTTAAGGCCATTTGTAGCCAAACAATACTGTGCCGTAAGTGACGCGCCGCTAATGACGGCAGCTATCACCAAACAGATTAGGGATCGGAAGCGAGAAAACAGTTGCGTTTATTTTACCGTCAGTCATTGAGGGCAATTTCCGGCAAGCATTTAATGTATCCTCATCGTTTAGACAGTAGAGGGCTAATATTACCTACCCGGCATATTTATTTAAAGAGAGGAAATGTATTTTTTCTTCATTTCTTTTAAATTAATCTATCTTCGATATCTTTGCATGGATATTTTTTTATTGTCATACTGAAAACAATGAATGTAAAACAAAATAATATAAGATTTAAAGTTGTGAATTCAGTGTAAAGATAAAAAAAAAATAAAATTCCTTGCCTCTATGAAATTCCTAATGATTTATGCATATTTATTTGCTTTATTATCATTATTTCACTAATAAAAGTTATAGTTAAAGCCATATATATTTTTTCATAAGCATAAAAATAGTTAATTCAATGTCAGTTACATGAAAACCAATGTTAAGAAAAACGGAAGAATTACAGAACAAATTTAGATTAAAAAAAAAAATAACAATAAATAAATAAAATGTCAGTTACAAGTGCTATTTGTTTAATAATAATAATAATAAAAAATAAATAAATAAGTTTGACTGTACATTTTTGCGAGAACGAAACACATATGTATATATGTATATATGAAGTACAAAGAAAGTCGCAAGCCAATGTTAAAACTATGGATAGAGTTGAATTCAGGACGCTTTTCACCGGGAGGGATTTCTGCGGCTCTATGGGGGGGGGGGGGGGATTGTTCATATTGACCATTAAAAACACAAAATCTCAAATCTTCCGGGGGAGGACATCTCATTGCTCTGGGGGAATACCCCCCCCCCCCCCCCCCATCGCCACCTTCTGAATTCAACACTGTCTATGGTAGCGTTCTTTTCAAATTTGTAAAAATGAAAATAACTTTATAAAACAAAAATTCTGCAACCAAAGTCAGAAAAGTAAACAATAACCCGGTTAGAATTTAATCTCAGCTATTCAAAAATATATGACTTGAGAAATAAGTGGAATTTATTTATCATACTTTTAAGGACTTCTCATAAAAATATCCTCCATCCCTTCCCCCAAAACAAATACCGCTTTCGTATCGCTAAGGTGGTAAAGCAAGGTCAAGGAGAATCTTTCCTAGAATTACTCTCCACCCCACCCCACCCAGCTTTGGATTTTTTTTGCGGCGTCATTCGTGCTATTTGTGTACGGTGATAACAACTACAAGCGGTCACTCATTTCATTTCAATATATAGCATTGCATTGTACGTTTGCGTCCGTCCATAGGTATTGATTCGGTAAGTCTTTAAGTTATGTTTATTCATTGCAAATTTATTAATCGCAGAATCTATCTTTTGCATCATTTGATTTCAAAATTATTGTTTGATACTTATATTTTAGTTTTTCTGAATACGCAAGAATTTTTTACTCATACATTTTGTATCTTTCGGTTAAATTACATTAAATAGTTTATTTTATTTTATAGTCTTTATGAATGCACAAGAATTTTATAAACATACATTTTGTAATCTACGATAAAGTAGTGTAAAATTCTTATCAATAGTTATTTTTCTTCATTTAATTAATTTTATTAATTTTTAAGCGATTGCCTAAATAACTTTTAAACGTTATAATTATCGGTATTACTTTCTTTAAAATAGTTTGTATTAGTGCAAATATAAAAATGTGACTATTTGTGTACGGTTTATAAAAGAAAGGTGTTTTATTTTCTTCTACCAGGAGAAAATATTTAAGAATTTATACACGAGAAAATTTGATTAACTAAAATTTTAATGAAATTTAGAAATATCAAGATTAATTTAATATATTTTTTAAATCAGTATTAAACTATTATTTACATTTCTAATAATTATAAATAATTTTCAAGGATTTTGAAAAAGTTGATAATATATTTTTTTCTAATGTTTGTCTATTAAACTGCAAGAGAAATTTCTAAATATTATCTCATAAAAGCAAAATTAAAAAATATATGAGGAATATTATACTGTCATTTGTTTACTACATAAACATTTAAACTTATTTTTATATAATATTTGAATGAAAATTTATCAGAAATGATGCAAAAATTTAGATTATAAGGATTTAATAAAACTTTGATGAATAAGCATAATCTAATAGATTTACCAACTCACCTGTATAAAATATAGTGAAAGTCTAAGTAAAAATAATATCACAAACATTTCACAATTTAATATAAAGTATATAATAAACTATGTTAAAATCATGTATATTATTTAAGCATAAATTCGAAATTTATTCTTTAAAATAAAATACTTTTAAAAAGGTTAATTGAATGATAAAATGTTTTGGCAGGTTAAAAAAAAAATCCTATAATTGTTTAGATATACTTATCAAAAAAATCAAGTTACTTTAACTTAAACTTTTTCAAAAATGTTCAAAATACAATATTTGATAATGAATTAATTGATTACTTATTTCTTCATTTATATACTTTATAAATTTTTATGAAATGCAACAATTTAAATATGCATTGCATATAAATTTTGTAAATATGTAAGTGAAGAAATAAACAAATAAATGAATGCATTATGTGAAGTATTGTGTTTGGAATTTTTTTTGAAAAAGTTCAAAGTGAAAGAATTTGATTTTCTTGAAAAGCGTACCTAAATAATTATAAGATTTCTTTAATCCTGCAAAAATATTTTATCATTTAATTAGCCTGCTAAAAAGGTATTTTCTTTTATATAATAAATTTTGATTTATACCTAAACAATCATTATGGCACAACCGTGGCTAGTGATTACATTTTAAATAACCATAATAGGCTTTTTTGTGGGCAGGTTTGGGCTAAATTTAATTTATTACAACCATAAATGGTAGGACAAAGGCTAGCTTCTGGTTAGCTTTTATTTTTAATGGCCATTAAAATAATAATTGTGGGCAGTTTAAGGCTATCTAACACTTTTACTGAAAAGTTAGTGGCACGATTGAGGGCAACTTCTTGTACTTACGGCCAATTTTCTTACGGCCTTATTGTGTCCAGCGTGACACTTTTTTTACGGAACCGTAACTTTCATTGATAACGGGCCTCCATCGAACACTTTCGGCCAAGGCTAACGAACCCATCAGTGGCCCGAAAGTTGTGTGTTTGTTGGGAAGGTATTATTTATTATTATTATTTATCTGAGTAATTGTAGTAAAATTTACATGAATTTTGAAAAATAAATAAAAGATTATGATTCCTATTTTTTTTCAAAATTCCTAACATTAAAACAAGGTAACTATTTAAAATCTTACTCTAATATGCAGTTCCTTTTTAATTATAGACTCGGGGGGGGGGGGGGGGGGGGAGAGTTATTAGAAAAAATATTTTAATTCTTATTGATAATAAACTTTTACGAAAGATCAATTCTTGCTCCAATCCGAATTCCATGAATCTAGGTATAGGGGTAAGAGAAAATGGATTTTATGTGGAATGAACAAGTGACTTAAATGAAAGATTCTTTTCTAATTCTTGTACACTTGTTGGGTAGCCGCCATGCATCTCAGACAAAAAATTATGGTTCTTCGATGAATACAGTACATTTGCTACTGATTTTCGAATATTTAAGAATCGCATAAAAAATCAAGAACCTCCCCCCCCCCCCCCCCACACACACACACAATCTAGAAAAATGCCTCACAGCTACGATCAATATTGTCAGAATTTGAAGGTAAATCCAGTTTTGTAGAATGATGTGCATGTATATATATCTAACCTTCTATTTCATTACATTAAAAAAAATCACTTAAAAGAAAATCTAACATTTTTAAAATTTTTTATCAGGGGATTTAACTGGAGAATGCGGTTACAGAACGTTGGCAGTATCTTACTTTTTAACTGTAATAGATTTCTTATAATTAATATGTTTTTAGATTGCACACTAGCAACTCCAAAAATCATTTTAATTTTAAAATATAAAAATGTATTCAAATAAAGTTTTGAAATTTATTAAAAGCAATACTTTTGTATTAGTACCAAATCAGATGTTAATATCCGAAACAATCGATAAGGATTTCGTTAATTACAGAAGTATTTTTTTCTGATTATTTCAGCGGTTTTAGAGAGTAATTAGATTACTTGGCTATTAAATTTGTGTTATATTTATATTATTTATAATATTTTTTAGTTATTCATAAAGTTTCAATTTTGTTATGGAATACTATTCGAAAAGAAATGCTAGACTATTTATATTGTTTCGTGTGTAAATGTGTTAATAATTCGTAATCGGAAAGAATAGTGCAATTCTTTTATGTAATTTTTTAAATTAATATTACAGTATACTATATACACGCATAGCTGTCAACACGTACGGATTTTTGTTACCACTAAAATTCAATAGTAAATTTTGCCTAATACAATCTATGAAGTTTAACGATTTCTTACAATTTAATGAGGTAATAATCTCTATTGAATTTTAGGGGAACAAAAATCCGTACAAGTTGGCAGCTATGTATACGTTTCCCTTGGTCATATTTTATTTAAAAAATCAGTTTGAACAATTTCAAAGAATAAAAAAAAAGCTTTTGACGTGTATAAAATCTATGAATGGATTAACAAATTTTGCTAAAAAGCTGCCTACAGTCAAGCTTAAAACATACTTAAAAAAAATCCTAATTCTACAAACTTAAGAAATTTAATAATTAAAAAAAATATTAAGAATGTTTATTGTGTTTCCGTTTATTTTTATTTCTTCTTTTTACAAAAATATTTGAAAAAGAAATTATTAATTTAATATACTAAAAAAAAGACAAAGTGATTTTATTATTGGAATTATGAATTGTTTTAGGTATATTTAACGCCATGCAGTGTCATGCCATTTTTCGAGCACACAGTATTATTTTTCGTTTGCACGTTCTCTTTTCCGAGGGCGCTTTTCTATTTGTGATAGCTCCATCATATTTTTATTTTCTAAGATAAACAAGTACTGCATCTATTCTTAATTTTATTAAAACTTTTATTTCTATTTTCTTCTTTTTTTTTTTAATTCATACTAATAAATTATTGCACCTGTTTATTTTTCTGTTTTGAAAAGTAAAAAAAAAAAAATTATAGATACATGATTAAAATATGTTTATAAGTCTAATTACGTAAAAGGAATGCATATATGAAACGATTATCAGGGTTCTTAAAATTGAACCTTCTCTTCAAAAGAAAAAAAATGCTTTCAAACATGTAAGTTTAATATTTTGTTGCTTTCAATATAGTTTTAGTTTATTTTGGTACCTTTTCTGTTTATCAATAAGAAATATTTATTTACAAATAGTTGAAATAAAAAAAATCATTTTAAAAATATAGAAACGATACTGAAATGTTACAAACTATTTTTAACAAGAAATACATTTATTATCATTTTGCATTTAGAAGAAAGTATCTTTTTACGATGTTATAAAAAAATTGCTAATATTATAACATTGTTTATGTATGTTTTATAATTCTTTTAAAATGCATATTTCTGTTTAAATTATATATATATATATTTAATTGTATGGGACGGAATCGACAAAAAACTCTTCTTTGACTTGTGAAAGAGTCCTTTCACACCTAATCCACTCTCCCTCTATCTGAAAATATGATTAATACTTGTGAAATATTCTATAACACGACCCACTCTTCTCTTGGCCTATGTCGCCTTATATAGTAGGGTAAGAATGCCTAATCTACGAACGCATAGTATCATTGTATGACCATGTGCATTTAAAAATGCTTGCAAATATTTCCTGAGAAATGGCGGAAAAGAATAAGGAATTCCCATGCATAGAACGTTATATTCAGTGCCTAATTTAGTAATGTAGGATTCCAAGCACGAAAACTTCAGTGAGCTCATATACACAGATACTATATGACTTCTTTCTATTGATTGATATATCCTTATATAGCATATAAATATAATCAGAGAATTACTACTTTGAGGTTCTCGCAATAAACAAGTAAATGAAGAAACTGCGAACAAGAGTGCCCAATTTATACAGATGTGAATTGTAGATATCCACTAAATCTTCAATCCCTTCTTTTAACATTTCCCGTATTTCATGAATTTCAGAGAAATTTTCACACACAGGCACAAACGTATGCATATATGAACATTTCCCAGTCGTATTATCTCAGTATCTAATGTCAAGAGAAACCACAAGATTTTGGGAGGCTGCAATTTTTATACTTCTTTTAAATCTTCTTTTTTTAGATGCGTTCGTAATTATATAAATATGTAGCACCTATAATCGTCATCTGGCTCGTCCGTCTGACCGTATATAACAGAGCAGAAACTACACAACCGAATGGTTAAAAATTTAGTATGTATAATCGTTGCAGAATTGTGTCGAGTTATTTCACATTTTTTGAAAACCGAATCAAAAATTAAAAAGATATTAATAAAAGTTTTCTTCATTCTATTAAATCCTGTCATACGTAATTAATTCCCTCATATCCTCTGATAGGTCATGATTCAATTTTGCCACGGTGATTACGTCAGATTTAAGATGAAATATCATTTCCGTATTATTGGATTTAATGTATATAATAAATTTTATATTCATGTATTTTTGCATGAGAGTGCAACAGCTATTGCATCAAAATCTGAATGTCTATAAAACTAGCTATAGTACCTCATTTGCCACATTTGACGTACAATTTCCGATTTTCATTTCTGCTAATTTTTTAATTCGTTACCGCAATAACACGTGAATCCTGGGTACAAACACTGTTTGGGTCTCCATTCTTGTGTTGTGTAGTACGTGCAACATTTATAATTCTACTCGAATGGTACAATTTAAACTTTGTACCGGCCTATTCACGAAGTTAATTTTATTCATAAATGCACAAAATTTGCATTTATATTTAAACTCAAATTTCAGAAAATGGAATTTTATTTCAAATTTTTCTATTAAAAAGATTCTTAAAATTGGTAAAGATTTTCGCTATAGAGCAGTGAAGAAAAAATATGTTTTCGCTTAAGAATTAATTTTAATTAAGGATGTATACAAACCGCCGCGGTGAGCGGCCTTTCTTCGTCGGCAGCCCTTTATTCTTCTACTCTAGTCCGACTCTTTTGCGGAAGACTTTTTATTAACGCTACTGGAAAGTGAATATTCACTCTAAACAGGTGTGGATAATCACTCTTTCGGATGAGTGACTATTCACTCTTACTAAAGGAGTGCGGTTTTTCACCCCTGGTAGGAGTGAATAGCCACTCTTTCATACGAGTGAATGTTCATTTTTTATGTAGTCGGTTCTTTTTTTTTATTTTGCTTTTATGGTCATTTTAAAAGAATCGCATCTTTTACGGCATGTAATGGAAATAGATACAAGCGTGGTAAAGATTGGAATAAAATACTTTATTAGCAATATGTATTTAATTCATAGTTTGTAACACTAATTGAACTTTTGAGGAAAAACTCAGTTAAAGTTACATACGAATTTAAATTAGATTACTGACAGAAATAAACTAAAATATTTTATTCCAATCATATCCTTTGTGTTTGTTTTTATTGCATGCCCTATAAAGATATTACTTTTAAAGTTTTATTAATAACTTTTTAAAAGGTGGATGTTATATGTTTAACAATGTTTGATTTAGTTTTAATTTTTGTTTTAAACATAAAACCGTAACTTTTTCCTGAAATTATTGCTATTTTTGCAAAGTCCTATTGTTCTAAAATATTTTTAATTTTTCCATTTAAAAGCAATACTTATAAACTCACTTCTTTTTTAAATAAGTTCTAGGCGTGATTTAAATGTTAAGAATGTGTAATATTTTTTTATCCGCTGTGATTTGCTTTTGTTTTATTTGATATGAACATGGAGTCTAAATTTTGAGTTCTCTGGAATATGTATATATATTTTTTTCTTTTAAACATATTCCTTAACTTAATCATGATTTCTAATTTTTGTCCGTTATTGCTGAAAAATGAAATTAATACAATACTTATTAATGAAACGACACGATAAGCCATATTTAATTTAAATTTTTTATTCGCGTAGATATTGTATTTTGTGACTATGAGCAAAATAGATTTTATATGTTTTATAGGAAAAGATTGGCCTCGGAAATAGAAAAAAAGGAAACTTAAAAATAAAGTAAATGACTGCATTAGAAATATTCTTATTGTTTGAAAAATATTTTAATGTAAAAAAAGTAGCTATTAATCTCTTTAAAAAAATATTCAGTCCTGTATTATGCAAGTAAATATGCACATTTTAAAAAATATACTAAAGCAGTATTGATTAATATTAACACAATTATTCATATTGGCAAATATGCACATTTTAAAAAATATACTAAAGCAGTCTTGATTAATATTAACACATATAAGTTATAAAAAAACACTGATAAGTTCCATGGCACCCGAAATAGTACTATTTAAAAATTACACATGTTTAGATGTAAAAATGTCTTAGTGAAGGTGCAAAAAGGCGCGAGTTGCCAATTGCAGTCCAAAAAGGATAAAAAATAAAAAAAACATTAGAACACGCTTATATAACTTTTAATTGCATGTATGATTGGACATTTTTTAGACGTGAATTTCATGATATAGAATTAACCCATAAGTCGCGTTATACCTTTCTTGAGCATTGCGAGGTACTTTCAAGAAAGGTATTAGTTTCTGGAACACAGTAGCGGTGATTAAGAGTTACCTATCTTGTTATTGTACGATATAAAAGTATGAAAACAATGGAACTCAACAGCTAATTTCTTTCAATTCTGCCAACTAACACCCCCCCCCCCCCCCCTTCAAGCTTATGGGATCATGGACCAATGTCCCGTTTGCCGATTCATAATACTGGCCCTGTGTACGCTTAAATCACAGTTTGATTGGTCTACCTTATGTTGATAGGATTAAAAGTGCGACATAATAAATTAATACTAATTTGCTTTTACATTACGGTTACTTGAAAATAGTAATGAGTTTATATTTCGCTTAAGATCGATTCGAAATTCCTTGATAAAATGTAATAATTTCGCAAATTTTACTTTGTTCTGTACGTGTAAAAAAGTTTTTACCACGATAACTTTCAACAGAATAAAAATAAAACGATTGCTAAAAATTGTGTGTTTCACGAAAACCTAATTGTTTTTTTCATTTTCTTTCATCTGAAAAAGCTTTTTGGGCCCACGCTCTTGAAAATCTCAGTATTAATAGGTATATAGTAAAACATTAATGTATTTTAATTTATATCGGGCCCCACTAGTGGCCGAGATGTTCTGCTCTCGAAGCTGGTAGACGGGAAGTGCTGGATTCGAACCCAATCGCGCCCGTCGGCTTAATCATTCGGAGTTTTCGTGGTTTTCTTCGAGCCTTGGATTCCCAAGCGTTAATACGGGTTAGGTTCCCTTAGAAAGACCCCCCCCCCACGAAGGGCACCCCTCCCCTTAAGGCATATATCCCTCGTGTTGATAATTGGCCGTCATAAACACAACCAACCAACCTTTAATTCATATCGATTTTTCCTCCTTGTTTATATATTAGATATATATCTGATTATATATGTGTGAACAGCTGATTTAAGGGATATGTAACGCGTTTTTTATGATAGATAATTACTGTTATAGATATTATTAATAACAAATCATCAGTTGTATGGAATCTTAATTAAAATTCATGGAATTTTTATGATTGTGTTGAAAATATTTCGAGATTTTAAATGAAAAATAAAATGATAAATGCATATATATGCAAAATTGCTAATGTAGGCTATTAAATAAAAAAAAAAGTTATGTAAAATTATTAATATTATTTTAAAATCTGAGTAATTATAGTAAAAATTTATATGCATTTTATAAAAAATAAAGGGTTATGATTCCTATTTTATTTTTCTTTCTTTAAAAGAATTTCGAAGAATATCTTCTGTAAAGGTAGAAAAAGGCAAAATATTATTTTCTCCTGACCAAAACCCTTTTCAAAAAATATGTCTTCGGGCTAAAACTAACCGCTCTTTCGCCTAAAGGGATTTCACCCCATACCTTGACGACATCTGGCCGTGGTCACTCACACTGGAACTGGAATGCCAGACTTAAAATTTCCTAGAAATGGGCAGGAAACATAAATAGCCATGATAAGAGTTGCATCTTACTCCGTTCCGTGTTTCAGATAGGGGAAAAGTAACATTCAATGTAATGTATTGTATTATGAGTTAATACATTAATGTTTTTGTTATGTATTAACGTATTTTTCCCTCGCAAAGAATGCACATCTTCTATTGCAATACGTATAATTGATTTCAGAATACGCTTCCTTTTTTAAAAATATGCCCCAATAACAATTGTAAGTGTTGATTTTATAACATTCTGTTATATTGTAACATTATGTATTAACGTATTTTTCTCTCGCTAAGAATGCACATATTCTATTGCAGTACGTATAATTGGTTTCAGAATACGGTTCCTTTTTTAAAAATATGCCCCAATAACAATTGTAAATGTTGATTTTATAGCATTCTGTATTAAAATTTAAGCAAATAATTAAAATTAGACAAAGTTTCATAATAAAGGTCTGATATATATATACATTATAAAATATTTAACTTTAAAAAACGCGATTTTTCTAATGAAAAAAAAAAAATACGAAACCTTTTAAATATATTTTTAATAGCAAATTAAAAAATACTTCTAATATAATTTCTTATCTTAAAAATGCCATATGAGTTCGTATTGTGTTGGTAAAAAATTCAATGTTAAACTTTTGAAAGCATCAGTATTAAACCGACGATGTTTATTTAGTCAATACCAGAAAAATAAAACTAAACAATAAAAAGTTTAATTAGCATTTTGTTTTAATAACACATATATGGGGTAATATTAAAATATGAAATTCCGAAATACAAATAACTCCAAATTTGATTTTAGGAAAGAAGATTTTGATCGTAATTTTATAATATTAATGAATAATGACACAAACGCCTTTAAAATTAAACAATATAGAGTAATAAAAAAAAAATAAATAAAAATAAAAATAAGATCTGGCAAACTTTAAGAAATGGTAGACCACACCACAACAAACTATTTTTTATATAGGAAGCCAAGGTCGAATAACATTTTCTTTTGTCAAAAATACAGGGTGTCTCTCTCCCAGCACCACAGAACTCCATTTGGCGCCCGGGGCGGAAGAGCTTGTTACATACCATTGGCGCATAATGATAATAACTGACAAAAAAAAAAAAGTAAATATTTCGGATTGAACATCAGTCAGGAATGTTTATATGGGGTAGAAAAATTTATCTTCTTGGTTCTACATTTTTTCATTTGGAGGGGGGTCGTGTCGTTATTTTATTAAGGCTCTCAACTGCTCTGCTCAACAAGCGCAAACCGTTTTGACACATTTACAAATTCATTTTTTAACGGAAAGATATAAAATTGGAAGGCCTGACTATGGAAGCGATTTGGAAACGAACTGTGTTTTCCATTTTTTGATAAATATTGAACCTATTGAGTTAATTATTAAGTAACCTATTGAAAAACCTATTGAGTTATAAGCGATTTTGATCACGTAACAAAGACGTATTTCTCCCTTCGCTGACTGGTTTTTCTGCTTTCTTCGGGAACTTCGGTTCAAAACGTCCACTTTCACACTATTTTCTGAAAGATCTATTGCGTTTGCAAAAAAACGGAAAAAACAGTTCGATTATATAGTTTCTGATCAACAAAAATTGCTAGTTTTATGCATTTCCGAACAAAAATAAATTAAAACTTATGTCATAAACTTGCCCTTTTGGATTTGAGAACAGCCATAATACTTAACTATGATGGTATTGCACTGAGCATTTCAAAAACCTTAAAAAGGTAATATCTTCTATTCTTTCTTTATAGAAAGATATCTATTCTTTATAGAAATCTAAATAAACATTTTAAATAAGCTTTGATAATTAATGCTTAATGAAACCGATCTCATTCATACTCACATAAACATGTGGGAGGGCTACTTCATTCACACGAAATGACCCTCTTGCTACGGCTAATCCAATGGAAGAAATTTATAAAGGTATCTTGTTTGCATTTCAATATTTGTTAAATGATTTTTTTTCTTGCATTAGATAGCTGAAATCGATCTGTACAAAGGCCGTTTTTTATTTTTTATTATCTTTTTATTTATTTTTAGCTCGCAGGCTATCAAAGCCTGAGAGTTTATGTGCCCGCCTGTTCTGTATGTACGTATGTACGTACGTAACGCGATAACTCTTGATAGAAATATCCGATTTGCTTCACTTTTAATTTCTAGGTTCATTTTCATAAGGCGCTTCCCTGATTAGATTTGGGGGTTCATTGTTTAAGGATAAAGGGGAAAAGGGGGGTTAGTCCCCCCTTAATTTAGATAAATGGGTTTTTCATGCAGAAATATCCCATTTGTTTCAAATTTGGTATACCGGTTTATTCTGATAAGGAGCTTCCCTGATTAGATATGGAAATCCATTACTTAAGTATAAAGGGGGGTAGGGGGGCTAACCCCTCTTAATTTGTATAAATGGGTTTTTCATGTAGAATTGTTCGATTTACTCCAAATTTGGTATACCAGTTCATTTTGATAAGGCGCTTCCCTGATTAGTTTTGGGGGTTCCTTGTTTAAGGACAAAGTGGGAAAAGGGGGGTTAGTCACCCCCTTAATTTAGATAAATGGGTTTTTCATGCAGAAATATTCGATTTGCTCCAAATTTAATATATCGGTTTATTATGTTGAGGAGCTTCGCTTATTAGATTTGGACTTAAGTATAAAGGGGGAAAGGAGGGCCTAGTCCCCTTAATTTAGATAAATGGGTTTTTCATATAGAATTGTTCAATTTGCACCAAATTTGCTGTACCAGTTTATTATGTTAAGGAGCTGCCTTGATTAGATTTGGGGGTTCATTGCTTAAGGATAAAGGGGGAAAAGGGGGGCTGATCCCCCACCTAATTTAAATAAATGGCTTTTTCATGGAGAAATATTCGATTTGCTACAAATTTGGTATACCGATTTAGTATGTTAAGGAACTTCCCTGATTAGATTTGGGAGTTCATTACTGAAGTATAAAGGGGGAAAAGTGGGCTAGCCCCCCTTAATTTAGATAAATGGGTTTATGTAGAATTGTTCGATTTACTCCAAATTTGGTATGCCGGTTTATTATATTAAGGAGCTTCCCTGATTATATTTGGAGGTTCATTAGTTAAGTATAAAGGGAGAAAAGGGGGGTCAAGATCCCCCCCCCTTTATTTAGATAAATGGGTTTTTTATGCAGTTATTCGATTTGCTCCAAAGTTGGTATACCGGTATATTATGTTAAGGAGGTGCCTTGATTAGATTTGGAGGATTATTGATTAAGTATAAAAGGGGACGGAGGCTTAGTCACCCCTTAATTTAGATAAATGGGTTTTTCATGCAGAATTATTTAATTTACTTCAAATTTGATATACCAGTTTATTCCGATATGGCGCTTCCTTTATTTGATTTGGTGGCTCATTGGTTAAGTATAAAGGGGGGAAACTGGTCTAATCCCTCTTCATTTATTTTTTGAGGGGCATTATTCTTTGAAATAAGAGTATAATAACAATTAGTGTGAATAGCCTGTGAGCTCAATGCCATCAGTTTAACTGGGCACTTTTCTTTTTCTTTTTTTTATGAGGATGCTTTCATTTTCAAAACTGGTTCCGAAAGTGAAAGTGTCCTTATTAAAAATACCTGTAAACAAAATCGAAAAAGTGAAAAACTGTCTTTGTACAGATCGATTTGTGCTATCCAATGAAAAAAAAAAATCATTTAAAAATATTGAAATGCGAACGAGATACCTTTATAAATTTCGCTCATAGGATTAGCATTAGCGAGCGGGTCTTTTCGCTTGACTGAAGTAGTCTCCTAATGCATCGGTTCCATTTCTGATAATCCTTTTATTTCTGAACTTTTTACTGCGAATATGATAAAGCTGAAAATATTCTTACTTTTTTTTTTTTTTTTTTTTTTTTTGAAAGAAACTAAATAAACACTTTAATTGTATTAATAAAAATAACAATAATTTAAAATGTCGTATTCCTTTATCATAATATTTCGCTTTATCTGTTACACATATTTAAACATTCGTTATATAATCGATGCATGTCGACAAGAACAAGAAAAAACTGTCGATTTTCTAATATTTATTTTTAAAGTTGAAATTTATCTGAATATATAATACAATCATGTATTATTTTAATAAACTTTTACCAGAAAAAAAAAACAATTAAATAATAAAGAGTTTAACAATAATTTTCTTATGAGCTTATACGAGTCACACAGAGAAACTCGAAAGAAAATGTTAAACCTATGGGTGAAACTTAAGCAGAAATCTTTACAGAAGTCGTTATATATATACAGGGTGTCCACGTATAACCTAACCGACCTTTATTTTTGCAACCGTTGGTCCTAGATGCACACTTCCTATTACAAAAGTGCTCAAAATTAGGTTCAGAGTTAAGATAAAAAAAAGTTTGAAGCGAAAAAACAATTTAGTGAAGAATTACAGAATCTAAAATTTTATACGGTCCCCCGGTCCTATAAGTTATATTTAGTAAAATTTTCCTGTTACATTGACTAGCAAATCAAAAAGAGTCCCGTTATTGTACGATTAAAATAGACCGAGTAATACCTATTTAAAGTTGGAGAATATTTTTTGCTGCAAATTAGGGGTAATTCATAAATTTACTAGAAATATAATTTCGTCAGATATATTAAAGAAATGGTTGAAAGTAAAATTAGCATTGCAATATAAATTTGAAATCTTTAATCATTCTGACATATTACGGCAAAATATACAATTTGTACTGAACATATAAGAGGATAAAAATAACAGAATTTTTGTTAAATAAACGGACGAAAAACAACAGCCTCAATTCTTTAAAAAATATACTTATTTTTAAATGCCGCTAGATTACACTGTCGTTCAAATTTTGGGTTGTGCCATGTTTTTTAACTTTTAAAAATTGATTCTTGTGTATTTGTTAGCGCTGAATACGAAAATGACCTTCATTTTAAACCATCACGTCAGGATTTTTCTTAAATTGCAAATTTCAAAGTTAAAAAGCTCAAAGTTAAAATTGGTCCCCCCTCCCCTCCCATCCTCATCGGACCTCTGAGCTGTTTAGCTGTAAAAAACACAGTATAAGCCAAAAAATTGAATAAATTATTGAATTAAATAAAATTAAACTCAATAAAAAAGTCATACATCTATTTTATAGTATCAGATTTTTCGCATTGAAATTTACGATTTCCGAAAAATCCTTGCATGATGAAATTAAGGAAATTAAGCAAGCAACTGTAAACAAAAGATCTGGCTAAAATTCTGTTCGAGTTAATGACATATATTTTACTAATTTAAAAACGAAAGAATATTTTTTTCATAAGTTACTTTATTTTTTTTTATTTATAGGTAACATAATTTAAATAATATTAATCAGTGGTTAACTACTACAGATTAACATTTGTCAATTATTTACTATTTGTCAATTAAAAATATTCACCAATTACTTACATTTATCTACGTACCAATAGCGTCAATTAAGTACCATTTTAATCAAATGTAAGTAAATTATTAAGCATGAATATCTGTATATCATAACACTTTCGTCTCCATTGCAAATATTATATTTTCGATATATTTTCGTCAACCAGCAAAGCCCCCCCCCCCCCCCCCCGTATGAAACATCCTTTCATGTCGCATAAAAAAAGACACCATTCTACAATTATTGCACCGAATTAAACAAACAACCGTGTTCAAAAGACTTACCTAAATAATTTGTTACAGCCAATGACATATATTTTAATATTTTAAACAAAATTTAATATTTGTTCACAAAATTTATAAAAAAAAAGAGCCCATTTTCTTTTAAAGACGACATTAATTAAATCGTATTAATCAATCATTAACTAACCGCAGTCAATAAGTCAATTATTTACTACTTGTCAATAATAATCATTAATTACTACCCATAACTAATAATAGCGTCAATTAAGTACTATTTTAATTAACAATAGCAGGTGATTAAGCATGAATATCTCGAAATCATAACGATTTCATCCCTATTGCTTAAAACATCCTTTCGAAAAATTGTCATTGTCCTTCAAACGCTTCAATAACATTATACACTTTGTCAGGTAATTCATTGAATAATAGAGTAACCACCCAGGATATCTTAGTTCGAGATTAAGTTACTCGAGTTGAGTGTGTAAAATTTCAAAACGAGTAACACCCGAGTTACTCTAAATAATTGTACTTTACTCCCACAAACTTTTCGTTCTAAAAAATACAAATTTTCTTCGAATGAAATTTTTTTGGTGTTCATATGTATATTTTGCATACCTTAACATTCTATAACAATATTTAAATGCTATTAATAAAATTTCGGTGGGTATTCCAAACGTCGGTAAAAAGTTTAGTTATTGACGAGGGCGGGTAGGACGGTATGTGTGTGTGTGTGTGTGTGTGTGTTTTATGCAACATTCGCAATATTTTAATTTTACTTATTGCAAATTTAATACATAAAACTCGTTGTTATCTTTTTTGAGCCAGATGTGTGTGAAACGCTGGAACTATAAAAATCAGTCATGAAATGAAAAACCTTTTTACAGAGCCATAGATTTAGGACTTAATAACTTAATTCATATACTTTCTACCTGTTTTTGTATACAATGAATATTTTGCAATGCAATGAAAAAGTAAAAATAAAAAGGGTGCTTTACAAAGAGGTAAACACTGAGGATCTGTAAAACACAGCTAAGGTTCTTCTTGACAACAATAATTGTAATTTTAATTCTAACATGTGTAATTGAATTTCGACAGTTCAAAAGTCTTTAGAGGTAGTTTGAACGACCGAAATTATATAAAGTTTCATCAAAAATGCACTTCAAGTAATGCGCTCTGTGAAAACGGATTATAATTATCTAAAATGTGCGCCATTACGTTGTTCCGTGTTAAAGCTATTACTAAATAACTAAAACAAATTTTGCATAAATTTTAACATGGAGTTGTATTGACCCTTTAGTCGTCATGTGTTTTTTGTATGACGCCATTCGTCGGATGTGAGTGTTTTTCTCACGCTACCCTCTCCCATTTTGGCAGCAATGCAGATAATGAAAATAGTTAAAAAAAAACTTAGGTAAAATACAATAGAATATATATTTCAACAAAAAATAGGTAAACAAACAAAACAGTCATTTCTAAACTAAATACACGCTTTTTTAACCTCGCGATAGAGAACTACTCATAGCGTTACCAACGACAGGATAATCAAGGACACTTTAGTTCATCGTTATTAAAATTAAAAATCTATTGCTTTTCTAATTGTAAAGAGTAGCATGTATACTTTATTGTCAACATCTGCTAAATTTACACTATTAAATGACAGAAGATGTTCAACTGAAGAAAACACTGGTATTTTTCTATTAGACGAATGCCAGACGCAACTTTGTGCCAAAACGCCAATTGTGGCTAACTGTCTATTTATCGCCAAATAATTTAGTAATCCTGTTAAAATTTATTGCCTAAAAATTATTCCTCCTTTTAATTTTTTTTCTAGTGTTCTTTTTAACACTTTCCAACAAAGTTGAAAAGTGTTTATGCATTCGGTTTGTCTGTCCGTCTGTCCGAGCTCTAACTCCCGTAAATATACTCGGATCGCCCTGAAATTTTTTGATGTTAGTGACCTCTACCATAGCACGAACCCTATTGCAAATAAAGTTTGCAGCATGTTTAGTTCATTTACAGGAGCAGTCAAAAGTTTTCCGTTACATTACGGCCTTTGAGGAAAAATCGTTTAAAATGGTTTTTAATGATGTTACATGCTTTCAAACATAATAAAATTGATATGCATTTATCAAGGGCACGAAAATATGTATTCTGTAGAAAATGCGCTGCAAAGAATAAATATTATTCATTTACAGGGACAGTCAAAAGTTTTCCGTTACATTACGGCCTATGGGAAAAAATCGTTTAAAATGGTTTTTAATGATGTTACATGCTTTCAAACATAATAAAATTGATATGCATTTATCAAGGGCACGAAAAAATATGTATTCCGTAGAAAATGCGCTGCAAAGAATAAATATTATTCATTTACAGGGCCACACAAAAGAATTCCGTTACATAATGATATACTGGTGGAGGGAATTTTTTCCAGCGTATTTTAATTATGTTAAATTATTTCATGTATAATGGAGTTGATATATGTCGCTGAGGTTTACTATAACTAGTTTCATGTATAATACGAAGTGCATAGCATTTACAGGGACACACAAAAGATTTCAGATACTATATTGTATCCGAAGTATTGTACGGTAGCGATGATTGCTGGAAATGCATTTTTTAATTATGCTATGCGCTTTTATGTTTCACTATATTTATGCATTGTATATGATGTGTACAAATGCCTGTAATTCATATACAGGGCTACACAAAAGAATTCGGAATGGTTACTAGGTATGATTGTAAATTGCTTAAAGGTGCTTTTTAAATGAGTTAAGCATTTTTACGCTGAACTGCATTTTGCTTAATAAGAAATGTTTGTAGATAAAATTATAAAACATAGATAAATTATATACAGGTTCACGCAAAGAATTGGATACATGGCCGTCTATAAATGATAATTTCTGAAAATGTGATTCCAGTAGTTTTAAGAGTGTTTTACTTTGAATTAAACTTTAACTAAATAGTGGCATGTAATAAAGGTACTACGTTAAAAAATTTGGCAATTAATAAATGATAAACACTGTGCTCTTAAATTGTTCCAGGGTAATGTAAGATAATAAAATGTTTCATTGTTCAGTTCGAATTCTTTAAAATGGCGCTGTTGCCAAAGAACAAAAATGTACACAAAGAAACTTGATTTCAAGATTCACGCATCACAATTTTGGTACATTTTAGTTATTCGGGCGCAATTGATAATCGCCAAGCTTTATTTCAATAGCAATTTCAATAGCACATTAATAAATACAGTCCTCCCCCCAACACACTTAACATAGATTCCAAAAACATAGTAAAAAACAGCAGAAATTGAATAACAGAAATGGAATGATGGAAATTTCTAGAGCTTAGGCAGAATCATCGGGTCCCAAATACCTTAAGTTCCACAAATAAAATGTGTGGTTTCATCTTCATATTAGCCATAAATTAGCTAAAGAATGTGAATTTGTTACTACCACACAGAAAACCGAGAAATAAACCATTGAACACCAATTAATTTAAAAAATAAAACAAGATTAAAAAGGATAGAGAAAAAAAAAAAAACAAATTACCAAATTAAAATCCATACTGTCATAGCATTAGGTATAACAAATACACTCATTATGCATTTTATTCTCATTTAAGATGGTATACTATTAGAAATTAATATGATATTGTCCTGAGTAGGCTGAAATTTAAATACAAGTTAATCGTTAACTTTATTAAATATTAATGAATATGAATAAATTTAACATGAATTGATAAATATATAACTATAACTACACCATTATGCATATAAAAGTATCGAATCAACATCCATTATAAAATATGTATTAGGACGTAGTTATAAATCAAATGCCCCATTTGTTTTATTAACCATTGCGTATTATCCTGACAACGCCACCCTCCTCCGTACTCTAACACCTACCCATCCAACCGTCTTATAATAATTTTTTATTATAATTTTACAATTTTTAATTTTTTATAATTATTTTCTTATTTTATATACTTTTTTGTAATTTATTTTACACATGTGTTAATTTGTTTTCTATATATATATATATATATATATATATATACAGAGAGGGAGATAGAGGGAGAAGTTTGTCTACATTGGAGGAATAAACTATGTTATTTTTTTTACAGAAAATGAATTTCGCCGGCAATACAATTTGGGTAAAAAACTTCGATGTTACGTTTCCTTGAAATAAGAAAAACAGTTTTCTTTTTTCTTTTTTTTTCTATTGCGTGCATATACTGCAAACTCTGCTATGGGGTTTAAATTAAACATTCTCGGTTTATGTTATAACATTTTAAAGAAAGGCGGTTTTTTTTAAATGAAAAGAATAAAAATATTTTTTATTTAAAAAAATGTGTACATATTTCTTATACTGATGTACACGTTTAAATTAAGTTACTAAGGATGGCAAGATGAATCGTTACCAAAAAGAAAAAACGCCTTACATATTTCTAGTGTATATCCATCGATTTCTATTAATACTTTGTCAATTAATGTAACATATTACAATTAATCCTATTAATGTTGAATCTTAATTAAATTAATGTAGCACCACTGCCATAAAAGAAACAATAAGACATTTTCAGCAATGCTAAATGAAATCATCCACTTTATGCCGGCTGTGTATTGTGACGTTTCACCTGAGCTCACATAGAAACCAGATGACCACTTAAAGTAATAAACATTTTTTAATTGGGATCTCCAGATGCCTCAACTATAAATTAACATGTCAATGCTTCACGAAATCCAGATGTAACGTGTAAACTGAATTTAATGATGTAAATACTTGAAAAGTGCTAGCTTGGCACTTGTAAAAACTGAAACTTATTTAATAAGATGAATCAGAATACCACATGGGTGGCCAATTAAAATAGACTGAACTCTCGAAGGGCCCGTGGATGAGTAGATGCGTTCTTGAAGCGGCCGAAGACGGTCGAGTTTTCGTTGGAGGAGCGAGCCGCTCCGAAACTATTTAAAAAATTAAGTTTATGTGTAAAGAAATGTATGTGTGCTTGCTGTGTGTTGTCCGTGTCGTCAATAAAAATGTAGGAAATGAACTTAAGTTCTCCTCCTTTAAGATTTACGATTAGTTCTTTAAGTTAGTTTTTGTTGACGGTACAGCTGGTGTCAGAATCGGGATAGAGAAATTGCTCGGTTAAGTTGGACAGACACACACGAGCGCGGACTGGTTAAAGAGCAGAATCACCGAACGATTAAATTAATCTGAGAGAAGCATTAGCTTGACTTCACCCACGAAAGGAACAATTGAAGATTGTTCTTTTAAGAAAGTGAGCGTGGAAGAACTTTCGCCGTCCTGACCCGAGAAAGAAAAAAAAGGAAAGCGTCCCCGTGTGTTGGAAAAGAGAGGCCGTGAATTCTGTCTGGTTTCGGTTCGGGAAGAAGGAAGCTAGTTTCGGATTTTCAACCCCCCCCCCCCCCCGGTCAACTGTGGGAAAAGGAAGACTGGTATTGCCGAGAATTGGGAAGAATCGGACATCTCGTCTGGAAAAGAGAAGGTTGTTGTCCTCGGAGGAAAGTGGTTTTGGAAAGAAAAGGATTGTATCCGTTTGGGGACGAAAGGGTGGACACAGAAACCGTTGCGGAACGAGGTGCAGTTGAAGAAAAGAGGGTGTGAAAAAAAGATTGGGCCCGTTTTGGGGTCGAAAAGGGGTTCAGTGTGCACGTTTATGGATATAAATATTTTAGTGGACCTCAGGGTCAAGAAGAAAAGATTGTGCATTTGTGCCGTGGATAATGTATTGTGTGGTGGAGCCATTCGGCTGAAAAAATTCAGTGCCAAATCTGGATTTACCGATTGCTGACAAAAGAAAGTGTAAGTCACAATTTAGAATTCTAGAGTTAATTGTTGGTGATTTTTTTTATTTAATTTAATTTAAAATTGCTGATTTTAAGAAAATTCTAAAACTTTATGAATACCAAAATTGAAAGTGCATATAGACATGGGAGTGAGTCAGCATTTTACATAATGTTATTGAAATATTTTTATGCTCGATTGTGATATATTGTGGTTATATTGTATTTTAATATAGTATATTTTTGTGTAGATATTAGTGGAGTAGAGTATTACCTTTTATATAGAGAAATTTGGGTTGTAAAAAAGGGGGTTAGATATGGCTTTCCTGGGTAAGGGAAAAAAAGGAAAATTTAAAGCAATTAGTTGGTGAACTGGAACTTGCCAGGACAAGAAACGAAACCGGGATTCAATTATAGCATTTAATGCTTGAATCTGAGGATTATGAAGAAGAATACGTTCAGCCTCTTTATGAGACTATAATACCGACAGCTCAGAAAGAGTTAGAAAGGCAGGAGAACGCTTGGGCGCGGTTACAGGCTATCGAACGTGAGTACATGTTGCACCAACAAACGTTGGATTGCGAGCAGGCCATTCGTAGACAGAAATTTCAGCAAGAAAAAGAATTAAAAGAACAAGAATTAAAAAAGTAATTTGAGCTAGAAAAACTAAGAATCGAGAAAGGAATTCCCCCGGCCCGGGAAAATGCAAGTAATATACAGTCGCGTTCCTCGGATCAGAATTAAAAAAATTAATCCCGGACTTTAATCCTGAGAAAACAGACATTAGCTTGTATTTGGTTTTGTTTGAACGCCAAGCTAAACGGGTTAATATACCGAAAGAAAACTGGGTCTCTCATTTAATTGGGCTCCTACCAGTGGATATCATTTTAATTATTGCCAGATAACCCAAAACAGCTTCAGTGGATTATGATAACATTAAAAGTATCGTGTTAAAAAAATTTAAATTAAACCCGGAGAGTTTTCGGCAAAAATTTGTGAGCCATCAAAAATTGCAATCACCAAATTGGCAAGATTTCGGTTTCGAAATCCGAAATTACTTAAACGAATGGTTAGCGGGCTTATCAATAACTTCCTTTGACGAATTAAAAGACCTTTTGGTCACCGCCCAAATTAAAAGGCGTGCAAAGTTTGAAATACGCGAACATTTTATTGACAAATGGCCACGGCTTAAGACGGAAACCGAGATAGTTGAATTATTGGATGGATATGAGAGTGTAAAGGCCTCTACTCAGAAGGCCAAGGATACCAGATATGTTAGGGGGGAAAAAACGTGCCCGTTTATTCAAGAAAGGCCTCGAGAAACTAGACCACGGTACTCCCCCTCTTCGAATGCGAATGCCGTGCGCGGACCGGTAAACCGAGATAGAGCCTTTGAAAAAAGAGCGAATTTGAAATGTTTTAATTGCTGGTCGGAAACGCATCTGCGTTCATCGTGCCCTAAGTTGCAGAAAAAAACCTCAGTCAGGCTCCGTAAATAATTTGCAAGATGTACGAAAGAACGATTTATTGGACTCTTATACATTTCCTGGGGTTGTTAAAAACCGAAAAATAGGAATTTTAAGAGATTCCGAAGCGACGCTTGATTTAATTTGTAGGAAATTCGCAGATCCGCAGGATTTTGTGGAGAGAAAATCTGGGTCCAACAACCGTTTAGTTTGGAGTTAGTTTGTTTACCGTTAGCGCGGGTAGAGATATAGGGAGATTTCGGAAAAATTTGTTCGAAAGCCGCTGTTTGCGGGAATCATTTAAACCAAAACCAATATATTTTAGGAAATAAAACTGCCACGATGATAAGAGAGAGAACGGGGTATGAATTTTTGCCAACAGGACAGGTAAATGCAGTCCAGACGCGTGCGACTACTAGACGCTTAAGGGAAGAGGAAAAGGAGCTCGAACGGGTAGCTCAAGATGTGGAAACACCCAATGAATTGAACGTAGCGAATCAGGAAGAATCGGGACTTCATGATTCAACGGAAAGTGAGGAAACTATTAAAATTCCGGCGTTAGAGGTTGAATACCCGGAGTTGGACTTGTTAAAAATAGACAAAGAAGGGTTTTTGAAAGCCCAGAACGAATGTGCAGAGTTAAAGGAATTGTTTAACCTAGTGGGGGCGGACAAAACTGAGGGTACGACGAAAACGTATTCGGTTATTAACGGGTTACTAGTTAGAAATCGCGAGGATCGTTTTGGAAACGTTACCAGATTGCTAGTTATTCCAAAAGGGTTACGGCAGAAAATAAAAGCATTGTGTCATGAAGGCACGTCAGTACATTTAGGTAGGACGAAGTCAAAGGATAAATTAATTCGCTATTTTTATTGGCCTAACTGTTATAAAGAAATGGATGAATATGTGCGCAGTTGCGATGTTTGTCAAAGAGCGGGTTGAGCGAACGAGGAAAAGAAAGCCCCGTTAAAACTTGTCCCAATAATTCAGGAAGTTTTCAGTAAAATAAATATTGCCACATGTGGACCCTTACCACTGACCACGGATGGACACCGGTATATTTTAACTGCAGTATGTAGGGCGTCCAAATACCCAGAGGAGGTTCCGCTTGTGTACCTCTCCTCTATTAGAGTGACTGAGGCGCTGCTGAATACTTTCAGTCGCATCTGATTCCCCAGTCAACTCCAATGCGATCAGGGAAAGTCCTTTACTACAGCTTTAACGACCAAATTTCTTAATAAATTTGGCATTAAGATCACTCATAGTTCTGTTTAACATCCCCAGAGTAATCCCGTGGAACGATATAATAGGACTTTATAACGACTTTTGAGGGTGTATTGAATTAGGCGCCAATTGGGATAAACATTTGCCTGCGATTCTGTTAGCTCTTCGAAACGTAGTTCATGAAAGTACAGGTTACTCACCAGCCGAGTTGGTGTATGGAAAAAATCTTCGAACACCTGAAACTTTGATAATGGAATGATGGTCCGACACTCCACCTGAAAATGATGTAGTGACCGAATATGTGTTTAAATTAATTAATTGCTTGAAACGATATCGCGAGGTAGTGGTTTCGCACATGGAAGAAATGAAAGGTAAACGTAAGGTTTGGTGTGACAAAAACGCGGTAAAACGAGAATTCAAGGAGGGAGATTTAGGCCCAGATCCAGATAGATTTTTCGCTATTAGCGAGACGAGATTGGCCAATCAGAAGCCAGCCTTTTTGCGAACTTTTCGCTGCTAAAGGTAAACAAATTTTGACAGGTGTCAAGGCGAGGCTTATTTCTCTAACTGCGAAAATTGCGCAAAAATGCTGTCCAGTTTCAGAAATAAGCTCCACCTTTCGCAATAAGCTAAAATGTACACCTGGAGTGTGCGTCAACCTGCCGTTTTCAGTTTTATTGATTCAATTTTCAAATAATATTTGATTTTTAATAATTATTTTAAATATTAAGGGTAAATAAGTGCGCTGACAACTTTCTCACATTGAAGTAGTTTATATTATTGGATTAAAAATTGAAATATGCAGAGATTGATATGCAAATTGAAATATGCAGAGAAAATTGCATATTGAAAATTGCATATGAAATTGAAATATGCAGAGAGAAATATTCTGTAGAAATTTACGATCTTTTTACAAGCCCATATTAGTTTTTTCAGAAGCAGACTAGTAAGAAGTATATAAAATAATCTAAAAATAGCAATATTCATTGTCGAAAACTGACAATTCACTCATTTCATTGTAGAAATATTTTCCGGCGGTATCATGCCCTCAACCAAAGCAACTGAAAATTCTATCATCTCTCCAGGTCGTAATCGAGCTCAGCAATTTTTTGCTCATGTGACAGTTGAAGTAGGAGTTTAAAGTTAATTTTCGCAATTAACTTTTCTCGATCAGTAAAACAGAGAAAACTTCGCAGCTAGTTTTTCGCTATTTCGCATGAAAATCTACGGATACTCAGAGATGGCGCAAGCAGCAAAAGCGTAAAGTTCGCCGTGGCATTTTCGCAATGTCGCTTGAAACTCTGGAAGAGATCAATGGGTGTTGCATTTGTGAGTGTTCATTGTAAGAAAAATCGCAGAATTTTTTGTTATTCGACGATTGCAAAGACGTAAAAACTCATCTGTGGCGTTTAAGAGATAGAAGAAACTAGGGATGCACCGAATATTCGGTATCCATTCGGTATTCGGCCATACTACAGAATATTCGGTTAGGCGGAATATCAAACTATTCGGTATACCGAATATCGAAGTATTCGGCCAGTCAGAATACTTAAAAAAACTTTTTTTTTATCAATTCAAGAAGTTTTAAAACTATCCTTTTCTTAAATAACAATTCAAAGCATAGATTTTTTTAGTGCAAAATTTACTTATAAAGCGATATTTTTTATCAATATGGAAGTAGTGTTAAACATTATGTAAAATTTATTTTAAATTTATCTTTTTAATACTTTCAAACTCTGAAACTTAAAAGTGTTTGGCAAGCCAAATATTCGGCATTCGGCCGAATACTCACTATTCGGCTGGCCAAATATTCGGTATTTGGCTTGATAGTCACTATTCGGCTAGCTGAATATTCGGTATTTGGTTTACCTGTTGCTGAATATTTGGTATTCGGCCAAAATCTCTATTCAGTGCATCCCTAGAAGAAACTCATTTAATTTTAATGAAACTCGTTTCAAATGTCGTTTCAGATTATCAAAAAGAGGACACTCGATTTGTTATGCGAAGAATTAAAGCCTCTAATGAATATATACCATACAGGGTATTCAGTTGAAATGCAGGTAAAAAATATCTAAATAAGATAGAACAGATAAGATACATGTGTTAATAAAGATAGATGTGTTCATGCTTAACATGATTGTAATGGATGAGCATTCGTAGCCAGAAATTTTGGGTGGGAGGCGCAAATGTTTATTAAATTTAATGCGTACATATATATACAGTGAGTCCGAAAAGTCTGGAAACGGTCGAATAACTCAAGAATACACGTCGGATTGAAAAACAGAACAATGCGTGTTACATATATTTTTAAAAAAGCTAATCAGTGATACCAAATGTGACCCCAACTCCGATCACCCAGGGGCTAGAGAAAGGTCCAACTTTGAAATCTTGAACGAGAACCACCATTTCTTTTTTGCAGATTCGGATTCTACGGGAACATCCCGACGGTACTTTCCGACACGTATGAAAATCATTCCCCCGGACTGGCCCGCAAGACCGAAACTATGGGGGGGGGGGGGGACATGTGCCCAGAATGAAGATTTCGTTTGTCGATTTTTCTCACATATATCTTTATCACTGTATTGTTAAAATCAACCTGTCTGGGTTATGCAAAAGCAAATAAGAATCTAAAGATGATATGGCATAAGGATCCTGTGTAAAGCGGAATTTTCTTCGATTCTTTTCTATTCCGTTTTCAAGATTTTTTAAATGAATGAATATTTGACAAAGCTTATTACGTAGTTCAGTGTTACATATTTTTTTATTACATATTTAAAATTTGAAAATAATTCGGCTATTAGAAAAATTATTTACGCATAAATAGGGATTAATAATACGCATAAATAGGGATAAATAGGGATTCATTAAAAAAATCAATATAGTTTACACGAGTACAAGAGAGAGAAATGTAAGAGGGGGAGTAATTTGAAACGGATGTATCTGCACGTAGCAACACAGAATGTTTTTTAACACTTTCCGACATAGTTGAAAAGTGTTTATGATTTCGCTTTGTCTGCTCGTGCACTAACTCGCATAAATATACAGTAAACATCCACTAATCCGGCACGTTCGGGATTTCAAGCATTCCGGATTACTAAAATTTCCGGGTTGCAGGATGAATGGAAAAACGTGTAAACGTTAGAATTAATCAAAAAAGGACAGTAAAACATGTTTTTTATTCTTTAAACAGCTTGAATAGAATAAAAGATACTCACAAATGTAAAATAAAACATGAACATATCAATAAAATGATAACGTGTACTATAGGTCTACACAGATGACCTACATGTAGAAGCCATTTTAAACAAATCTCGAATATCAGGTTGTTTTGTAGTAGTCTTCTCTTATTGTAGGAAGTCCTTCCGTATGATGTGGAATTACAGGTGGTGGCGGTGACCCTACATACATGCCGATATATTATGCCCAACACGATGTCTATCAGTGGCGTATTCCAGCGTTTTGTTCGATATAAATTTGTACGTACTTTAAAAATTCATCAAAATTATTTTGTTTATCTTTCGCAGAAAAAAAAAAAAAAAAAAAAAAACATTTGAATCTCATAATCCACATTCATTATTTATTTGTCGATGATGAAATCAATTTCCGTTTCAAGTTGAGCAAGCTTTTCTGAAATGGAAAAAGTATTTAATTCTAGTGATACATTGTTTTCCTTTCAACAGTTCCGCACATTATCCAAAGAAATGTTTTTTGTCACCTTTGTTCAACCAGATTATTATAAACACCAGGTGTGGTTGAACAAGAAATACTATTTTTTTTTTCAAAAATCGTGCCGGACTATAGGATGCCGGATTAAAGGATCATTGCTGTACTTGGATTGCCATGAAATTGATATATGTTATTGGGGTTTACTATGGCATGTTTAGTATTGAAAATGAAGCGTGTAGCACTTATGGTTCTTTTACAGAGACACTCAAAATAATTTCGTTACATATGGCCTATGGGGGAAAATCATTTGTGGCCTATTTTAATGATGTTACACTCTTTTAAATATATTCAAATTAATACATATCACTGAGGTGCACTATAAGGTGCTTACTCTAGAATATGGTGTACATAGAATGTATTCTTCATTTACAGAGACACTCAAAGGAATTTCGTTACATGACGCACTATGGGGAAATATCATTTACAGCGTAATTTAATATATTCAAATTGATCCATGTCACTGAGGTGCGCTACAGGAAATTACTGTAGAGTGTAGGATTTGTAGTATGCATATAATGTACCGTTCATTTACAGGTACACTCAAAAGAATTTGATTACAGTACTGTCTACGAACAATAATTGCTGGTAGCTCGTTTTTAGTTGTGTTATGCATTTTTAAATGTACCTAATTATCTGCATATAAATTCTATAGATCATATACAGGGCTGCTCAAAAGATCCCACGTACATGTCCGTTTATAGATGGAAATTGCTGAAGAGGGATTTTCAATTGTGCTACGTATTTCCTGACTGAAGTAAATTTTAGCACATACAGTATACATAGTAGTATACAGTAACATACTGCAGTACGTATAGATACAAATCTATAGGTTAGGGATGCACAACCTGTGGCCCGCGAACTTCGTCAATTTATAACTTGAAAAAAATTGCAATTTTTGTCCATAAGTTGCTGGAAAAAATCGTGAATTTCGTCAATTTGCCGCGGGAAAATTGAAAGTTTCATCAGTCAGATAAGAATCACGAATTTCCCTGTTCGAGTGCGAAAAAATAGCTAATTTGGTCGACCAGGTGCGGATAACTTGCAAATTTCGTTTGTCGGGCACGGAAAAATCGCGAATTTTGTTGATCGGGTGCAAAAAAATAGCGAATTTTGCCGATCAGACGTGCCAAAATTGCAAATTTCGTTGAACGGGTCCAGAAAAATTGCAAATTTATTTGATCGGCTGCGGAAAAAGTAGTGAGATTCATCAGTCTCGAGTTAAATCACGAATTTTGCCAATTTACAGCGAGAAAACATTGCAAATTTCGTCAATCGGGTGAGGAAAAATAGAGAATTTTGTCGATTAGGAGCGGAAAAATATCAAATTTCATTGATCGCCAGTGTAGAAATCGTGGGTTTCGTCTGTTTATCGCGAGAAAAAATCGCGAATTTTATCAATTTGCCGCGGGAAAAAATTGTAAATTTCATCAGTCAGTTAAGAATCGAGAATTTCCGGTGGCCGGACGTAGAAAAATCGCAACTTTCGTAAATCATGCGCGAAAAAGTCGCAACTTTCGTAGATCGGGGACGGAAAGAGCGGGAGTTTTGTCGCTCGGGCTCCGAAAAATCGCAAATTGCGTTGGTCGGGCACAAAAAAAATCACAATTTTGTCGATGATACGCTGAAAATTTAAATTTCGTTGATCGGCTGCGAAAATATCGCGAGATTCATCATTTTATTGCTTTAAAAAATCCCGAATTTCGTCAGAATGCTGCTGGAAAAAATTGCAAATTTCGTCAATTTGTCGTGGGAAAAAATTGCAAGTTTCGTCAGACTCAGCTAAGAATCGCGAATTTCGTTGATAGGGCGCGGAAAAATCGCAAACTTCGTCATTCGAGCAGGGAAAAATCGCGAATTTCGTCATTCGAGCAAGGAAAAATCGCGAATTTTGTCGATCATCCGCGCAAAAATCGCGAATTTCGTCGGTCAGTTACGGAAACATTTCAAATTTCGTTGATCGCAAGCGGAGAAATCGCGTGCTTGGTCTGTTTATAGCGAGAAAAAACTGCGAATTTCGTCAGTTAAGAATCGCGAATATCGTTGATCGGGCGCTGAATAATTACGAAATTCGTCGATCAGGGGTGGAAAAACCGCATACTTCGTCGATCGGGCACAGAAAAATCGCGAATTTCGTTGGCCGGGCGCAAAAATATCGCGAATATTGTCGATCAGGTGCGGAAAAATAGCGAATTTTGACGATCGGGCGCAAAAAAAATAGCGAATTTCGACGCTCAGGCACGGAAAAATAGCGAATTTCGACGATCAGGCACGGAAAAATAGAGAATTTTGTCAATCGGTTGAGGAAAAATCCCGAATTTCGACGATCAAGCGCGGAAAATCGCGAATTTTGTCGACCAGGCGCAGGAAAATCGCAAATTTTGTCGATCAGGCGTGGAAATTTCTCAAATTTCGTTGATCGGCTCCTCCTCCCCCCATCTTTATAAAGTTCACATTTTTTATCGGTACTAGCCACTTTCATGCCTATGTTTTTTAGCACTTATAATAAAACAAAATTTACTCCCCGGAATAAAGTCAAAAAATATTATCTCTTAGAAATTCTTTGCTATATCTCTGTTATATACACAAACGTAAACTGTTGCTATATCCTTGCAAACTGAACTGGATATATTGACTGGGTAGGGGAACCTAGCGAGGTAAAATTCACCCCTCCCTCTGAAACCATATTTTTTATCTGATTATAGAACAGATCACCTCCCCGAAATAGAATTCTCTCCGTGTTACTGATGTGGTCCCCGAAAAGCCAGACATTTTTGTAAGCGAAATAAAAATTCTCATAAAAATGTTGTGCACCCCTACTATAGGTCATATAAAGGGCTACAGAAATTTTCGGATATTTTGTTTGACTATCGGTAGTAATTGCTGAATTTGAGTTTTCAAATCTATTATGCTTTTTCTAAATTGTTTACTTAGTAAACTATAAAGTTTTGTTGCAGCATTCTGAATGTGTGGGAAAGTGTTTCACAATCTATGTTTGACGCATGAATTTTCATACTTGCTAATACTTTCCAACAGAGTTGAAAAGTGTTTATGAATTCGGCTTGTGTATCTGTCTGCATTTTGTTCGTTCTCTAACTCGCGTAAATATATTCGGATTGCCAAGTAATTGAAGTTTGCCATTGAAAATGATATTTTACTTATAGGGGCACTCAAAAGTATTACGTTACATTATAGTATATGAGAAAAAATAATTTACAGTGTATTTTTCACACTTTTCAAAACATAATGAAGTGTATATGAATTATTAAGCTGCATTACAAAAACCTTTCTTTAGAATATGTTATGTATACCACTTATAGTTCATTTACAAGGGCACACAAAATTATTCCGTAATGTTGTGGTCTATGAGCAGTTGGCACTGTTACTAACATAAGGAAATTTATATGTGTTTCTGAGTTGCACTAAAACATGCTATCTGTAGAATACCCCAGGTAGCACAGCAATATCGGGAATAGCGATTTCGCAATATCGGTGAACGCCGGACCGTCCGATATTGCATGGCTAACCTTTTATCCTATATCGGGGAACGCCAGACTGGCCGATATATCGGTCTACGGAAGACAGGCCGATATTGGTCAAAATTGTATTTGACATTATATAATGGCAAAGCTCCCCCCCCCCCCCCCAACATAGGGAAATATTGATTATCTGTCTTGGCATAGTATTGGTAATCAATATCTCTTTATATTAGGGGCAAAAAGGTTAGCCATTCTATATTAATGAATCCAGATTTGAATATATATGTATATAAATTGTTTTTAAATTATTTAAAATTAAATATTTATTTGGCTGATATAGAAATATATATTTATATATAATATATATATATATATTCGATGATATAGGAAATTAAATTTTTAAAATCGCTTTCATAAAAATGCAGAAAATCTGAAAGACGAATTTCATGATGTATGTTGAGTGACAATGACAATCTTGACAAATGATTAGTGATGGAAATGCTCTGAAATAAACTAGAATTGTTTAAGGGGAAAATTTTTCTTTTTTCGAAGGTTTATTTATTTTTTTCTTTAGTAAAATAGAAATACCATTAATAAAATAATTTATTCAAAATTTTATAATAGGTGCATTCGGGTGTTTTTAACTTTTTCTTTTCATATTCAATGTTCTACTTGGAAACATTAACTTTTAAAATTGATAATTAAATGCTACTTTTCAATAAAAAAAAAAAAAAAGAGTGATATGAAAAATTATACAAATTATTGCATTTTGTGGAAATGGTAAGGTTGAAAGTGTAATATAGTATTACTTGTATAAAATTATTTTTATTAGCAATTTTTCATTCTTTTTTTTATATAATCAATAGAAATATTCAACAATTATTAAAAATAATATGTAGCAGAAAGAATTTATTCTTTTCTGCCCTTAACATAAATATAAATCTTCACATTGTTTAATTGTATTTATATATAAACTTTGTCCCCCCCCCCCCTTTTTTTTTAAATCCTTTGCCACAATTCAGTTGAAAACAATGTGTGTTAACTCATTAAAGCCAATTGGCAAGAAAGCTTGCTAAGGCGAACAAAACTTTTAAATTTGAATATTAGTATTTTAATTTGGAAATTTTCACATTATCTATTCTCATATTTTGGGTGATTAAATAATTCAAAATTACAATGTGGAAAAAACTGGTGTCAAAGAATTAAAAGAAATGTAAAAGAGGCTCGTCGTTAATGGGTTAAGAGGGCTAGTCACTCAGCTTTGGAATTCTCTTCCGTAATGTTAAATCTATGGACTTCTGATGAATTCGTATGTTTAAAATATCTTCTCTCATATTTTTAACTTCTTTTTTCTGTGTACTCTTCTTAAAGGATGTCTCTTTTTTTCTTAGTTTTCAAAATATTTCTAAATTGTATGCTGAATTTAATATTTTAGGGTGTATTACTGTGAGTAAGCTTTTAACACTTCCTATAAAATTAAGGCTATACTTTAGAAATATTTTGAGAACTAAGAAAAAAAAAAGAGACACCTTTTAGGAAGTGTAATAATAGTGAAGTGTAACAAAAAATAGAAGTTAAAAATATTAATTTCCCGAGGAGATATTTCAAATATATGAATGCATCAAATGCCCATAGATTTTACATTAGTAAGAGGGAATCAGAAGCTGAGCGACCAGTCCTCTTAAATTAAATATTCAAAAATCGGCCTGTGTTGTTTCTTGAGACAAATTATTCCATATTTAAAAAATATCAAAGCATTAATAAAATTTGAGTTTCCAATTTCTAAAGACATTAAATTAACGCAGAACAAAATTTATATTTTATTCTTATGACAATCTTCATCCTGAACGTAGCGATTCTACAATGCTAGGGGATGAATACTCTGTTGGAAAACCATGTGCATTTTCACTCTACAATCTGATCTTTTTCATGTTCAATATTCTACATAAAAACATTAACTTGTAAAACTGATAATTAAATGCTACTTTTCTCATTAAAAATAAAAAGTAATATCCAAAATTATATCATATATTGATTTGAAGAAAAGGTAAGGCTGAAATATGTGTTATTTGAAAAAATAATTTTTATTACACAAATAGTTTTTCATATACTTTTTTCACATACTCAATAAATACTTTAATTATTTAAACTTTTAATAAATTTTAAAAATAATTTAACTTTTTAAAAATTTAAAAAATTAACATGTAGCTAAAATAGTTTATTCTATTCACTTTTACTATAACTATTAATCTTTATACTTATTTGTTGCTTTTATTTATATATAAAACTTGCAAAAGAAAAGAAAAAGCAAATTTCTGTCAAAATTTATTTAAAAACAATAAATCCACCTGTTGTTGTGTTTTCAAACCCAACTATTTTTTTTAATTACTCCTAAATTAAAAAATCTATATTATCAGTTTCAAATTTTTAAAGTAATTAAGTTAGAACAAAATTTATATTTTATCGTTATGACTGCTTTCATTCTAAATCAGAGTCTGAAATACTTTATGGGGGAGGGGGATAAACAATCTGTTCGAATTCCATTTTTTCATTAGATAAACACAAATTGCAGCAAATTTTGTTTTATTTCAAAATAAGTTTTAATGACAATTTAAAATAGAAAGTGCAACCAAAATGACCATCAAAAACAGTTAAATAATACATTACAAATCATGCTGTTAAATTCAGCATGAAAAAGTATTGCGAAACTAAAATTTTTTTAGTAAATTTTTATTCCCATTTAATAATATATTCATATGAAGTAAAAATAAAACCTTTTTTATTTTTAGAGTACATAAATTCAAAAAATGTTTAATATTTTTTATGAAAAGCTCTTATTTATAAAAAAATCCATTTTTTCCCCCCTTAAATAGAAAAATGCTTTTTTACATCACGTCAAAACTTCCAGAAATTGTACATTTACACAAAAAATAGACTAATATAACAATAAAGTTTATAAAAAGTGGGGAAGGATTGTACTTTGTGCCAATATATTAAGAAAAATAAGTTGTACAAATAAAATGTGTTTAAAAGCATACAGCTGTTTCAAAACCTCTAAGGTTTCCTCATCAGTGCTTAAAATAAAAGTTAAAACTAAGACATTGTGTAAAAAGAGGGGGGGGGGAGAGAGGTGGATAGAGAGTCAGAAAAGCGTACCTTTCAGCTCTACTGCCAACGGTGAAATGCGACCTACGGCTGACAAACAGTTACGGAGTTGATCTCACGCGCATATTCAGGGAGACCAATCAAAATACCCAATTGCTCTGGAAGAGTCCAAACTTAGAAGGAGAAAAAAAGGGGGGGGAGTGGAGGGAATTATAGAAAATTAAACCATACCTTTGAAAAATTGGGCGTACTAGATAAATCATTAACTGAATTGTTTGAATTTTTCCATATGTGGTAAGCCTCCCAGAAGTTCACATTATTGAACTCTGATGATCTTAATCTTACTAATATTCTCGATATTATGAATTCTATAGATGAACATATTCAGTTCACTTTCGAACTCGAAAATAACAGTCGTTTGCCCTTTCTTGATGTTATGGTTTTCCGCGAAAATAATTTGTTTCACACTACTGTTTACCGTAAACCATTCGCAGTATCCTTACCCCCACATCGCCTTTCATCCCATCCACCTAATCAGAAGTTGGCTGCCTTTAACAGTTATGTTTACAGGGCTTTAAATATTTGTTCTTCCGACAGTTTACTAAAAACAGAATTAGACTACATTAAATCTATTGCCATTGATCGAGGTTTTACAGCTGAAATCGTCGATTCCATTCATAACAAACTAAGTAAACGTACAAAATCCAGGGCTAATACTGTCGGTAATGAAAATTTAATTATACTCCCATATTTTCCGAAAATAAGCCATCAAATTTCTAAAATCTTGTCAAAATTTTACTTTAAAGTAGTTTATACTCCTTTTAATAAAATTCAATTCACAAATCTGAAACATCCAATTGACAGTTTTTCAAATTGGGGTATTTACAGGATATCTTGCGAATGCAACAAAATGTACATTGGTCAAACGAAGCGTGCCTTTAAGATCCGTTTGGGGGAGCATAGAACTTGCGTTAAAAATCGTGATATCAAACGTTCCGCTATTGCCAACCACTGCTGGTCCAACAACCATAATTTTAAATTTTCCGAAACCTCCATAAAACAGAAATGTACTTCAATCTATGATCTGGACTTCTGGGAGGCTTACCACATATGGAAAAATTCAAACAATTTAGTTAATGATTTATCTAGTACGCCCAATTTTTCAAAGGTATGGTTTAATTTTCTATAATTCCCTCCACTCCCCCCCCCCCTTTTTCTCCTTCTAAGTTTGGACTCTTCCAGAGCAATTGGGTATTTTGATTGGTCTCGCTGAATATGCGCGTGAGATCAACTCCGTAACTGTTTGTCAGCCGTAGGTCGCATATCACCGTTGGCAGTAGAGCTGAAAGGTACGCTTTTCTGACTCTCTGTCTACCTCTCCCCCCCCCCCCTCTTTTTACACAGTGTCTTAGTTTTAACTTTTATTTTAAGCACTGATGAGGAAACCTTAGAGGTTTTGAAACAGCTGTATGCTTTTAAACACATTTTATTTGTGCCTTTATACGTTGTTTCTTCTTTTTCTTAACAATAAAGTTACCTTAATTCCAATTCAGAATTTCTAATGCCTACTCAGTTGATGAAATCAGTAAGACATGGTGGCTGATAGAAAGTAAAAATTATTTGAACACAACAAATTTCAGTGTTACCCTCCCCCCTCCCCCGCAAAATAACAAACAGTTAAATTAAAAAATACTTTAAAAAGTCTTAAGTGATAAAAAGAAAGAAGATAATTAAAACATGGTAATTTTCATTATATCCATATATATATGTATATATTATGGAGATTCCTTACTGCCTAGGTGAAGCTATATAATACTTTTTTAGAAATACAAATTGATATAATCTCTAAATTGCATATCAGGCATTTGAAATAAATAGAAATTAAAACAGTTTAGATTTTCAATATCGTCATAATTTATAAATGTTTCATTTAAATTAAAATTTTAGCTAGATTTTATGACTCAATTTTTATCAATTGTTTCTCATTTTTTTGGTCATGAATAGCAACTTTTAAGTTTAATTTACAATAATTTTAAAAGTTTGTAAATTTATTTTATAAATATTTTATTGAAATATATCAAACATGGAAGTGCTAATACAAAAAAACTTATAAGTAAATTCTTAGAAATATTAATAAAACTTACTATGTAGAACAAATAAAATTTATTAATCACAAAAATGAATTAAATGTTTTTCATTTACAAACTATTATTATTCATAATTATAGTATTACAAATAAAAAAAATCTGCAAGTCATCTTTTCTTGTTCATCTGTTCATTCTTTTCCTTTGAAAATAATTTCTATCGCAATCAGCAGATCTTGCAAGGAACTTTCCAATGCAATTGGAGATAGCGTGCCTTCTTCAAACTTCATTTCCACACTCACTAGAAAATAAAATGAGTCAAAATCAAAATCTGACCAAGTAAATACTTGCTATAACAATTAATAATTTGCTACAGTTTATTTATTCTGTTTATTAAATTTTACAAACTATGTAATTGTAAATGTGAGATTTGAATTTATTCACCAAAGGTTACAGCTTGAAAATTAAATATTTTTACAACATTGAGAATTGTAAAGGACTAATAGTATTTTTTCATGTTTGATATGCCTTCATGTAACATGCATGTCCGTCCTCATTTTAAGATAAAAAACCCGATTTGATTATATTAAAATCTAATAGTTAGCGCTAAAATTATGCAGTATTCACAATGTATTGCTTAATGATTTTATAAATCTGAATACAAAATTGCCAACCAACTACTTTAAGCAGTGATAAACGACATTGTGTAGCAATAGTCATTAATGACACTCTGTTATAAGAATCAAACATAATTTTAAAAAAAACGGTCAAGTGCCAGTATTACTCGCGCACAGAGGGTTCCGTACAATAAATATATGAATTAGTAATTGTATTATTAAAAAAACCGTTTCTAAAAGAATACTAACACTTTGTAAAAAACTATGAAAAGTAGGGTTGGGTATAACAGTATATACTAGAAAAATGTAAATGGATATACCATGAAAGTTCAAAGAGATATGGAACCTAAAAAATATCAAATACAGCCATTCTGTATAACTCATTTTTACTTTCTTCTATCTTTACAAGAAGAAAGTATTGGATTCGTGAAAATTTTCGAATTTCGGTTTTCGACGGGTTTATACGCTTTAGGGTACAGAAGTAATGAAAAACATGTTTTTACAAAGTGTCTGCCTGTGAGTCTGTCTATCTGTGTGTGACACAAATTTTGTGTGCGCTCTAAGAACTATAGAACGGAACTTAATAAAACTTCAGATTCAGTTAGTCCCTGATATAGATTGCTGTTCATTAATTTTTTGTGTAAATCGCCCAGCAGGTGGCGCTATTATGCTGCAATTTTCCCGATTTCCGCTATAGCTGTATCTCAAGAACTAATGCATGATTTTTCATCGAAATTTAGATTCAGTTAGTCCCTCATATAAACTGATCCTGATACGTTTTTGGTGTAAATTGCCCAAGAGGTTCCACTGCAACTCAGAACTTTTCACGATTTCCGTAATAGCTCTATCTCAAAAACTAATGCACGAATTTTCACCAAACTTCAAATTCAATTAGAAGTTCACGAAAGTTGTCCCTGATTAGATTTTGGTATAAATCGCCTAACCGGTTGCGCTGCTGTGCTGCATTTATCAGGAAGTATTGACATGTATGAGATAGAAGAAAGTTTTTTGATTGACACATCCAACTAGTTTAATATTATCTTAATCCCTTTATAATGAACTTATTTCGGTACTGACAATAAAAGAAATGCATATTTAAACTTCATTTAGCATTTCATAAAACTAAATTCAGCATAGTAATAACCTTTCTTTCTACAGTGCAGCTAAAATAAAACATTCATTCAAAGTTTACATTTGGCATTGAGCTAAGCGCGCTTCGAAAGGGGGTCACAAATTTGCAACGCCGCCTTGGTCCTTGCCGCGTTTTCCAGATAGGTTTTTAATTAACTTTTAAAGCACTCGAGGCGTATTGAAAGAGCCATTCAATGCAAACTGTCCCGAATCCAATAGTATTTATGTAATTCATTCTAGTTAAGAGGTCTCAGAGATCTTAAAAATTGGAAAAAATGAAAAAAAGAGACTATTTTCAACATTTAGTATCTTAAAATGTATATGATTTTAAAACACAATTTTTGTCGAGATTAAAGATATAAGTATGTTGTTTCATTTTATTTATTAAAAAATTTGCAAGATGAAGAATTAGCATTTACAGGGTGCTCCAAATAGTCAGACATTTGACAAGCGGAATATTGGTATAACAGCTTACGAGCACGATTATAAAATAAATATTGTAACTAGAATAAAAATTTTGGTGCCTACTTATACTTCAGATTAAAATAATTACCCTGAACCTAAATAAATTTGTATTTAAAGCATTTTTATATTTTTAATACAAAGTTGTATTTAGCTAATAGAAAATTTTGAAAATTTGAACAGCATAATCACTTAAAAAATATTTTTTTGAACAATAAAAATGAAATTTTAGGTTCAGTTTATACAGATTAACATAAAACGTATGTTTTGAAAATTTCATGAAAAAATATTCAAATGTTTTTGAGATATTGTGCGCGTTACCCAAAAAAGTCAATTGGAGGAAAATGACTTAAAAGTTTCGAAAATGCCGCTTAAGCTATTGAGCCGGTATAATTCTAAAAGCCATCACTTCTCTTCTAATGAGAACTTGAAAGAAACAATTATATTAAAATGTTCAGAAAAAAGGAAGATTAACATCTAAAAAAAATTTAAATAAATTTTTTTTTTAAGCTTTAAGAGCCCTGAGACCCCTGGAATTAGTCTGTTTATAACAATTTGACGTTTATTGCTTTTATACTGTTACTGGTCATTTCATTGCACTCATATATAATTAAAAGTTGTAATCTAGGCTTTAAAAGCCGATGGTACAAAGTGTACGCCGCCCCTGTCATTATGTATATCCAAACGGTCCATATCTTTAAGGGTTCATATGTCGGCTAATTACTGACGATTTTTTCGAAAATCATGATCAACAATGCTTTTATACTTCTGCTACGATAGGTATCTCCAGCGCTGATCAACAGTTTTGCTGAATGCCCGTAAATCGAAATTTGTGTGTAACGGAAAAATGCGCTTTTCTCAAAAACTCTGTGACCTAAGGTAATCGCTATAATTGTCCTGCAAGGTTTAAATTAATGTCTACTCCCTCTAATTTTTTCATAATTTTAGTTTCAGTAGATTCGGAATTAGATGGGGGGGGGGGGGGGGAACATATTTTTGCGCTACATTTTCGACTACATTTTTGAAAATGTAATACCTAAAATTAAAAGAAATTTTAACCTAAATTTTTGAATTCAGCGTTACGAAATCTTTCACACGATATAGAAAGAAAATATTTTTTTTTTTCAAACAACTGAATTTGCCCCTATACATTTTTACTAACTTTATTTATAAATGTTTAATAATCTGAAAATATGTGGGTCAACAGTCTTTATTACTTCCCCGAATTTGAACTTTCCACGTTCCATAGTTTACGAGTTAAAGTGGCTGTGACAGACAGACAGACAGACGGACAGACACAAGAGTGATCTTATAATGGTTCCGTTTTTATTTTTCATGTACGGAACCCTAAAAAGACAAATTCCAATTAAAGTGAATGTTTAAAGTACAGTAAATCCTCCCTAAAGCGACCACATTCCGTTCCAATAAAAATTGGTTGCTCCGAGAGGTGGTCTGTTAATGGAAGTCATGTTTAAATCTAGGTTTTAATTGTTGAAAAAAGGTAACAATTAATGTTACTAAACTTTATTTTTTACATTAGGAAAAAATATGAAAATTTAAGTATCAAAACAAAAGTTAGTTACTATATAGAGTTAAAAAAATGAATACATTGGCGTGTGCTTTGATTTTACGGTTTTATCTTTTATAACTTTTATTTCCGAGTCCTTTCGAAGTTCCAGTAAATATTTTTTTTTTTTTTTTTGGACGGGAATAAATAATGACGATTTCATTAATTTATATATTTCTTTGAGAGTTTCCTTACAGAATAGGGCAGGAGAGTTTATTGACCGTCATTCTTAATTTGTCATCAGAGTTAAATTCATTGCCTAAAAAGAAGGGTGTAAAAAATCATGATTTTTTTGTTAAATCAGATTTTTTTGATTTAAATCGGATTTTTATGATTTTTTTCCCCCAGCATTCAAATACTGAATTGCTACCAAGAGTTTTAGATTGCCAAAACAATCGCTAACATAATCTATGATTTTACACTTTAATTAATAAAATTATAATTATTAGTTAGTAATTACTGAAATTATAAAAACTGCAAATTAGTTGTTTCATTAGGTAGTATCATACAATAATGTTATGTACATTAATATTATAATAATTATGCAAAACTTTATTATATACTAGTGATATTTAACATTTATTAAAATTATTAATAACTAACTGCATTTAATATTAAATAGTTAACACTACTTCAAATTAACAATTATTAAACAATTTACTCTCTAATTAGGAACATATACATTTTTAAGCTTTAATTATTAAAATAATAATGTAGTATTCATTTTAGAAAGAAAAACTGGCAGGATGCTAGTTTCAAAAAAGGGCACTATTTCATGAGGTACTATTTCATATTACTAATGTGTTTAATAATGATATAAGGGGAAAAAAGGGGGATAAAAACGTATGATAAAAAACGTGTCCTTAGTTTTTAATAATTCTATGAATCACAAATTGAAAAAATACAATTAAATAACAAAATGTTTTAATAATATCCTGTTTTTTCTAAAGAAATAAAATTCTATTATTTTTGCAAGATCTTGGGCACATCAATCTAGAAAATACTGTTGAATGGGGAAGTTTTTTACAAGGAATCTCTGGCTGCAACTACAGGTGAATTTAACTTTAAGACAGGGTGGATTTTGTGCAGTAATCCCAGAATTAATAAAAACTGCAAATAATGATTTCATTAGTTAGTACCACCAGGGGTGGGAAATTTTCAGAAAATCTTACTAGCCAAGGATTTATTTTACCCGCCAGCAAAATGCAATGTACAGTTGGAAATTGTTATAATAAAACTTAGGTGATTGCAAAAATAGTTGATTACAACTGCTACAATACATTTTCACATATATATTTTCCCCCTGTAAAATTAAGAAAAATATACACGAAAGAAAAGTTTAATAAAGAATAGAACTTAGTACCGAGTTTACGTCACAGTAATTTGGAAGGTTGCAAAATGTAGCTAACTAGTAAAAAACATAAAGTTCTTTGCATATCTTTTGGCATGGAGTTTTTTAAATACTTTCTACAAATTCACTCGTCCTGTCAGAAAACCCACTCGCCAGTGGCAAGTAAAATTATGTATTTTCCCACCCCTGAGTAGCACAAATAACAAAACTAAAAATATTATTTGCAGCTCGTTTTGCATTTGTACTTAGAAAAATTACTGTTAATCACAAAAATCTAAACTTACAAACATGTAGTGTATTCTAGCCAAACAAATTATGAAAATGAGTTAAACCCATTCATACAGAATAAATATAAGGGTAGTCAGTTATATTTGAAATCCAAAAAATATTTAAATAACAGCATTATTACCTCTCACTGGAGATTATTACCTTTTAATGGTTCATTTTTTTTTCTTTTTAAGAAAAGTTTTGCTGCCTTTTCAATACCTAATTATTTTTTTTATTTAGTATATATGAGTTACAGAATTAAAAAAACGTTTATTCAACCTATACCGAAGAAGCTCTTGCTGTGTGTAACATTTTTATACCAATTGTTCTTTTTTTCTTATACATTCATTTACAATTTAGCTGTTGAACAGATGTCACTCGTTCATTCTTCTCTAACTTGAGATTGCTATTAATTTATTATTACAAAAGTAGAATGAGAAACTAAGACACTGACTATTTATTCTTTTACTTGCAGAAATTTATTACACTTGCTACGTTTACTTTATATAAAATAATGCATAAATTTATTTTCTAAAGGAAATTATGACATTGCAAATTATATTAGACTTAAATATCCTTTTTAAATGAAACTGTTTTATGTTGGATAAAAATAATGCTTTTCACAAACTTAACTGCTTTTAATTTTTTACAATACTCAGGAATTAAGCTTGGAAACAATTATTTAAAGCTCTTTTTTAGTTTATTCATAAGTCAAAATACCTGTAGGTAGCTTTCCAATTATGTTAATCTGAAATTTTAGTAATCTTTTTAACATTTTAAACATTTAGAAAATTTTTGATTTTAATCAAAGATTTTTTCTAACACTTTTTTCTAACACTAACACTTTTTTTTCCCATTAACTTTCATACCCCGAATGGGTTTTATCTACCCATTTTTATATAAGAGAATAATTCAGGAATCATATTAAAAATTTTTTATGTTGTATCAGTAAATACAAAAAGTATCTGTAATAAGCTAATATAATCTGTTAAATTTAATATTAATCAATTCAAAATAGTTTTAATACAGCTGTACAAGCAAATTCAATTTTTTTTTTCATAATGGGAAGTTTAACATTTATCCCTTATTACATGAAAAATATTTCTTTCAATAATATTTTGAATTATACCTATAAAGAACATAAATATTATGATTGATTAGATATAGATGTATTATATGTATAAGATATTTAAGTCGTATATGTTGCAATACTTAAGGGGTTTTTTTAATAAAAAGGGGTTTTTTTAGTGCTGCTTGTGGGAAAAGGGCACTTTTGGATTCTTAAGGGCATTTCTTGAAAATTTTAAAGTATTCTTTTGATTTTTAAAACTACTTTTTAATATTTAATAGACAGAACATTATTTTAAAGACAGCAATGAGTCAATTTTTACTATGCAAGTAAATTTTTTGATAAACAAAGGAGTAAAGGCACTTTTTTCAGGTGGGGGCAACAAGGGAGCTAATTTTTTAAATAAGGGGCAAGAAGGGTGCTATTTTGTAAACCTAAGGGCAGGCAGGATGCAGCACCCTCCTGAAACTGTCTGGGGGAAACTCTGCATTATTCTCTGCTTCCTGACTGGTTTGATTGCCAGATTAAAAAATACGCAAGGCAGGGCTATATACATTTTAAAAAAAGGAATAAAATATTGAAATTTTATTAACCACATAAAATAACTTAAAAGCAGCTATTTACAAAAATTTTGCGGCTATTACATTTTGATAAGTGTAATTCAAAAATTAAATTTGACTATTTTGGTTCGCAGTCAAGTCAAAATATTTTATGCACTACAAACATTGCTGAAATTTCATTTTTAGCAATGTCTACATGAGGTGTCCATTATAGAAAAATGACTAATTAAACAGCCCAGTAATGGACACCCCTCTTATAAACTTAATAAATAAAATTTAATGTACTACTTGGTTATCTCGTCGACCAAAAATCTATCGCCAAACTATAAGATTAAATGCCAATAATGGTTGATTGTAAATGTCACATTCACTTGACTTTAAGGAAGTTAGACGTGTTTACAACATCAAGTGATTATTATTTCAACGTTTTATTTGTATTTTTATTAATGTTATACTAATATTTTGTTCTTTCGTTATTTAAATAAAAATTATGCCAATTTGTGTAATTTGGCAGGTGGTTTGGCGATTTATATAATTTGGTAAAATTGGTCGACGGGATAACTAAGTACTACCAATTTTAGAAATGGCTGTTAGTATATAAAATTCAAAGTATCGGCACAAATTTCATATACATATTGGCGCGATTTTTTCTGACGGCAATGTCATATACGCAACGGGTATTTAACTGGCGCCAAAGCGTCGTTATTTTGCTTGATGTTGTAACCCGAATTATGTTGTTTATGCTGTTGATGTTTTCGCCAAATTGGCAACCGAAAAAAAATCTCGCCAATATGGGGCGAATATGACATCTGTGCCAAGTTATCTATTACTACCAAAATAAAATACTGCAAATTTTGCAATAAAGAATATAATAAACGTATTTAAAATAAAGCCAGCTCTTAGCATCTTCATTATAGATTTTCACTGAAAAACAGAGGAACTTCGAAACATTATTTTCTGCTTCCTTATTGGTTTGATAATGTGAGTCAACAATAATGCAAGATTATAAAATATGCAAGGGGGAGTTATGAAAAAAATAATAAAAGCTAAATTTTTTTGGTTTTTTTTTTATAAACCAAAAATATTGAAGGGGGTCCATTACTGGCACATCTACCCTAAATACATGATAAAATAATTTGTCAAATTAAAAAGTTTTACTGTAGTAGTACCAATTTTAGAAATGGCTGTTAGTTGTATATAGTTTTCTATTACTCCCAAAACAAAATATAAACAAAACAAAACATAAAAACATTTCTTACAGTATCTTATTCGTCCAAGGCTGAATATTTCAGTTGATATTCGGCGAATGGGCCGATTATTCGGCCAATATTTGCGTCTCTAATTTAGACCAACTTTATAGCATGAAAAATATTCTCATAAGAAAATTATAAAAACATAATGGCAAAAGCAAACAGTAGTTTCATGCCCTATAATAAAAATAAAGCCAAAAAGAAACAGAAGCTAACTATGGAAAGTATAATCGAAAAATGGGGGAAAATTATACTGGCTAATTTCATAAAATACAACGAACAAAAAATCAATCTGCAAATTTATTACAACATTTTATTTTCATTACACAAGTTAAAACAGGTTGAAGGTGTTAAAATATGTTAAAATGTACGGGGTGTTTCACAAAGGACCCCTAACTTTAAAAATCAATAACTCGGAAACGGTGATAGATAGAAAGTTGAAACCAGCGGTATGTTTAATAAAAAAATCGTAAGAATCTTATACATAAATCTCAAAATTTAGTTCAAAATTGCCCCGAAAGATGGCGCTGAGAGTGTTAAGAATCTTTGGGCGTGTTCAAGATGAACGTCCGCCGCGCGGTCGAGCTCAGGAGATAGGAACATGGAGTAGGTCTTTATCGTAGATGGAATAAATGTTCAATACGTTCAGGAAATGATCTTGGATTTTATTAATTATAGTGCTAATTATAAAGATAATCTGTTGCAAATGAAAGGTGAGCTAAATAGCTGAATCGATGGAGCATTGAACTCGAGACTAGGGGCTATGGATTCGAATCCTTCGCTCCCCAAATTGTATTTATGATTTTTTCACTTTATTGGTTTCTTTATATTTTCCATAATAAGTAAGATATTTTTGATAAAGATCAATTTTTATGTTAATAATACAGAAGCATATGTGAATTTTTATCGAGACTAGGATGCAGATCATATTTTACGGTGTTAAAATCAACATGGAAGATATTATAAAAATAAAATGCAATAGATGTACATTATTTTAACTAAAAATATCTGAACACATATTTTCTGGAAGAGATAATATATATGAGGTTTGTCGTCTAGTTTTGTAGTCAATAAAGTATGATTAGAATGTTTATATATTTTCTACTCAAAGCATAAGTATTTTGCCTATACTAGCGTGATTTTGAGTGCCATTTGTTTCTCGTGTTTTATGATGTATTTTGGTCTGTTATCCACACGGTGTTAAAATATGCAATCATAAAATAAGAAATATATATACTAAAACCTTCTCTGAAAAATTATCTAACTAATAGTTCAAATTCCACTGAAATCCCTCCAGTATAGTAGATTACAAATAAATCTATGCTAATAAAAGAACAAATCGCTCTGTCTGTGTGTCTGTGTGACTGTGTTTGATGGCTAGCAAAATCTACGGCACGTACGAGGTTCAAAATTTTTGTGAGAATTGCCCAAAGTCTCTCCAGATATACCTGGTTCTCAGAATTTCAAAATTCTAATTAACAGCTGAGTTATTAATTATCAACCGTCACTCACTTTCATTAAAAATTCATCTAGAACGGGGAAATCTCTGACGCATGCACTGAAGGCGCAGATACGCAAATGAAGAATGGAAAAAATATTTCGGCGGTATTTTGTCATTATTTATTAACTAACATCGTCCAAACCGCTTAGTAAAAAGAAAAATAGAAGGCATCTTTTGAAAGATTGTACTCTCACGTCTCAAATGCTGCAATAAATTAAAAATATATCGCAATTAACTACTTGAAAAAAAAAAAGCTCAAAATGGATGGTTTTTCGAAAAACTTTTTTCTCCCTTATTGCAACATCTCCCAAGATGCAATTTTAAAGATATTGACAAACCAAAAATATGCCTATAAAGCTGAAATCTTCTTCAAATCGATGGTGTATTTGGATTTTTAAAATATGAATTTTAACCCTTTTAAATGCACCGTCAAAGGCAGGTCACTTTACGGCTCATAAAGAGGATTTACATTTCGGTTAAAAGTTTACCCTCTAAAATATGCATATTTTTTATGAAATTTTAAAAAGGGCTTGGTTTTAGTTATATTTACGATCCATTAAAATGTTACAGAATTTGGACAATAATCATCTATTTTTTTATTAATGAAACCGACGCCAAAAAAAACAAAATGAAGAAATCATTTCTGCTCCGATAGGGAACCTTAATTGACTAATGCTAGTATTCGCCATTTACCTCGACCTGGAAAACCTCGGTAGAACGCTCAAATGAAATTCACGATAACATTTGATGGGACATTATTAAGGAGATGTCCAATCAGAATTAAAGTGGCGTACCATTTGAGCTTTCGACCGAGGTTATTGGTATAACTCGGGGTGGAAGTAGTTGGTGAATACGAGCGCAAATAACGAACGTCCCGTGGTTCGAAACTCGATAGGGCTAAGTTGAAATTTTAATTATTTCATTTTTTCTATTTTAAGCATTTCATTCTTCTTTTAAAATATCTAAAGTAAAAAAAAAAAAGTTTTTTTGTAAATCAATAGACAATAAGTAAATAAATACATACAGCAAATATTGTTAACCTTAAAACAATTGAATCATTAAAGAAAACAAAACAAAAATTACGTATAAGTGAATCGAATTATCAAAAAAAAATTACTACATTTAATAAATCGTATTGTTCGTCTTTAATTAAAAGAAATTTTGTATTTTTTTTTTTTTTTTACAATTTTAAGGGGGTTTATTAAAAGAAACAAAACAAAAATTACACATAAGAGAATCAAATTATGAAAAAAAAATTACTACATTTAATAAATCTCATTGTTCAACGTATTTAATAAAAATACTTTTTTTTTTTTTTTTACAGTTTTAAGGGTTTCTAATTATTCTTAATTTTAAATCAATTGAATTGTTCGAGAAAAAATTTACACATAAATTAATCGAATGATAATAATAATAATAAACTACATTTTACATTGTCCAATCGATTTAATTAATTTTTTTCTTTCAATTTTAAGAGGTTTTTTTTATATCTATACAAATAAAAACATTACTTTCACTTATAAAAACTCTCGCTAGATAGCGGCCAAAATTTTTTTTCTAAAGATACAAAATGATACAAACTTGGCAGTGCAAAGAGTCTGTCCGTTCTGGTGATAATTCCAATATAGGGTCCCACTGGAAGTAAGATACAATAAAACCTGCTTAGACGGAAACGCAACAACCAGTGATAAATTCCGTTTTATGCAGGCTCTTTAAATTGATCAAAGCATAATTGCATTTTTTTGGAGGGGGGGAGCTAAAACCTGTTTTTTTTCAGTTTTATTGCACGATTCCTTTATAAACAGGCTTTACTCTATTAGAAAATCAATTTGCTGGATAGTACCTTTATTAAAATCTATATAGAAGTATATTCTTGCAATTTTATTATTCCTTTTTCAGTACTACAGTTTATGATGTATTTGTAATTACTTTTTCATCTAAAAATTTTAAATAAAAATTCAAAATTGCTCTACAAATTTCAGGTTTCTTTAACACGGCAGTAGTCGCGGGTCGATCTTTTTGCCGCCCATATGAATTATTTTCTCCTAACACGTATCAACTTACAAATAGAGTAGATAATTACCATGTAGCTGACTTTAAATGTTTCTGAACCACCACAGTGAAGTATCAAGAAATCTCTGTTTTTTTGTTCAAGTACATTTTTACAAGCAAAGTTAAATTTTGTGGAAATGTCTACGCAACGATCCATAATGTCAAATTATTTTTCCTTTATTCAATATTTCAAATTTCACGAATAAAATGTATAATTTAAGTAAACTGCAAATTTATAACTTCATTGAAATGTAATATTCGAATATTAATCGAAGAACGTTTCTTATTTTGCATTTTTGTATGCGAGGACCCGGCGGCAAAGAGACCGAGTGCGACTAATAAAGTTCTGAAAAAAGACGAAACTACTGTCGGGTTAAAAATATTATTACGGGTCCGGACAACGCCGGGAAGTACAGCTAGACTCATAATATGTTGATATCACAGTCTTGGTTTATTAAGAGCATTCTATCTATCACGAAAAATATAAAGCAACTGATAAATCATTTTTAAATAAATAAAAGGAAAATTGTTAAAAAGTTAAAATTTTTAGATCTCCAATTGAATTGTTAAATTGTATCAATCAACCTATCAAACAAAGCATAACAAATAAATCATAAGCACAGAATGCACAATCACGTGATCAAATCACGCGCAAAGTATTTGTGATGTTAATTGAACGCTGATCAAACTGATGTAGATAAAGTAGGTCACGTGATGCTTTTCCCGAATATTTTGAATTTTATCCAAGTGAACATAGGCATCTATTCCTGTTACGAAAACCATGTTTTGGAAGGATAAAGAAATATAGTCGTTAGTTTTACCTGTTTTGAACCATAAAAATAATGAAATATTTGAATAGTTTTAAAGTTCCTTTCTTCGATAAGACCTACTCCATGGTAAAAACTTCTCAGCGCGCACGCGGCGTGAGCTGCACTTCTGAACAGACCCCTGCTAAAGAAGGTTCAGAAACATAGAACGACTAGCCGTCGAAGATTTCGCCATTGAAATCTGACCTCTATTAGCGTATAGTAAAAATAATTCCGAAAACTATGTGTACCTTGGAGGAACATGTGTTTATTGTGTTGGAGTACCACCGATTAAATCAGAGTCCTACTGCCACAAGGAGAAGTTTTCAAACGCGATTTCAAGTCGCAAAAGGCCCAGATGGGAAAACAATTCGTGGGCTTTTCAAAAAATTTCAAGAGACAGGCAACGTGGCCGATGCGTTAGTCGGAAATGTGGGTCCGACGCACTCCGTCGTTACTCCTGAGAATTCAACGACATTTGGAGCAGTTATTCAGCGTAATCAGAATAAATCTGTCCGCAGACTTGCAGCTGAATCCGGAATCAAGCCATCCAGCACCTACAGAATTCTGCAGAAAACATTACACATGTTTCCTTACAAGATTCAATGCCGGGAGCCATACCAGTTCGAGCTGAACGACAACCAGAGGATTTCGCTAACGAGATGCTCGGCAAGATCGATGGTTCTCGTTTCGATGTCGGCCGAAATGGTTTACGGATGAGGCCCATTTTTATCTGGATGGTGTCGTTAATAGACACAATTGGCGATTTTGGGGTACAGAAAATCCACATTTGACTCACGCATGACCACTAGGGTGGAACTTAAGTATAGGGTAAAAAAAAAAACTTTTTTATTTTAATGTGTAATAGTGAAAACTTTTTTCCTTTTTGGATGTCTAAACTTTTGGCTGAAAAGGTTTTTTTAAATTAAGTCGTTTTCCGGTTCCTCAAGGAGGTCAAAGTTTTGAAATTTCAGTATAAAGTAACTGAAATTAAACAATGTAGCTGTTAGCTCATATCAACTTTTATTTAGCAAATACTATCCAGAAGTCACCACGAGGAGGTGGTTAAATATCGACTTCCACCCTCCTTACCTCCCTTTGTTATGAATTAATTAAATTGGATATTCAACCTACTGTCTTTTTAGGCAAACTTTGCCATTACATTGCGGGAATTCAACTTTCCCAAGATTAAGCCGTATTTTGCTTAATATTTAAAGACGGTTGACGCAGCTCGCGGGCCAATTTTGACACACGTTTCCACTGTTTGAGTATGACAAGGAAAATCTAAAATTCAGGTGTATCCCCTGTTTGTACTTTTTTTAAGTTCTTCATCCGATCAGTCCGTCAAGTTAGGATTAATGTTTTTATAGTCTATAATTTCAATATGTTCGCATTTTTTCAAGTCGTTTTCCTACTGGTCCAGAAAATCCTTTTGTACCCGTAGTTTTTCAGCAAGATGTTGAAATAAGTATCTAAGAAAAAAGTTCATTTGCATGTAATAATCAAATTATCCATTATAAAGTTTTTAGGGTATTGCTTCCGATATTTTAACAACTCCAGATTTGCATCCTGCATTAAAGGCGTTTCTGTTTCACCTAATAACTCTCAAACTTGAAATGTCTGTATTATTATTTTGAAAATACACCAAAATTGCAGTGGGTATATTAATATAAGAAGAAGATGTCAATGAAATATGACCCATATATTTTTATCCTGGTTTTTGAACTGAGACCAGATGTTGGTCTTTAATGATTCTTTCTACTTTTTTCCCTCTGCTTCAGTTATCATAGCGTTATCCTTTCTGCCATAAAAATACAAACCTTCTAAAATTAACTCATTTCGTCTTTCCTGTTCTTTCAAATTCTTCCTTTCCTTTTCTCTTTGTCGTCTTCAAGTCCTTCTTTCAGTTACCTTTTCTTTATTATCATCAGAAATACCCATATCTTCTAAGGTGCCATTTGCAATAATATTTGCAGTTCTGTCTAATACTCCGGTTCTTTCACCGTGTTGATTATCAAATTCAGGTTTAGAATAACAACCGATTGAACTATTTCCTTCCGAACTGTTTTTTACACTTGAAGATCATTCAATCAAAACATCATTTTTTTGTTTTAAAATAACTTTTTTCCTTGATATTTCCATTTCCAGTCTTGCTACACATTTTTTGTAGTTTTTATATCTATTGATCCTATTGGCATCACCCTATCTCTCTTTGGTCTTTGAGAAAGTGACGTTCTTGTTCTGATACACGATAATATTTAGTGCTTTTACACAAAGAAATGTTTTTTACAGGATTACCTAACATTTTGCAATTTTATATTGGATGTGGGATTATTCTTTCTAATCTTAATATTTTTCTTCAAATTTTGACATTTCTCGCACTAGTCTCTAATCACTTCTTCATGATTTGTGTATCAGAAACCGTTGGAATTGAAGGTCTCAACAATACACTTTTAATTGTATCATCAACAGCTTTAGATATTTTAGAAATAGTGTGTACCAGATTCCAGTTGTCAGATTTTAAGTTAAATTGAACCCAAAATAATGTTTCATAACTTCTTTATAGGTTCGTCAAAGATGACAGTCTAATGTTAATTGATTTGGTTCACGAAATACAGGACACTTCAACAATTATCTAGATTTAGGTACGTTAACACACTTTGTCACTTTTGACACCAAATGTTTATCGAAAAATAATTAAAGAAACTGTTAACACCCGTTAAATCGGACTAACTTGTTATGTGTCGCAGCCAAATAAATCAGAGGCAATGAAAGCCGACGCCCACGACGCTGGCTTCTACAAAAGTCAAATAAAGTGGGGCTAACTTTTCTAAGGCACTCAAACTAAATTATTCTCTTTATTACAGGACATTAACACTTAATTAATTTAATTTTGCAAAATATAAATTTAACAATAAGCTTAAAAAACTTTTCATGCAATTATTGGCTTTTTTTCGTTTTTTAGGGAAAATCAGGCGCTTTGAGGAACCGGAAAATATCATTTTAAAATTAAAAGAAAAATATTTTCTTTTTATGGAGTTAAAAAGGAAAAAAATAATCACTATTAGAATATAAAATTCGAAACTTCGTTTTTTAGTTCCACCCTAACGACCACTCTATAGCCAAAAACTTACAGTTTGGGCTGCAATCTGTCGCTAAGGTATTATTGGACCCTTTTTCTTCCGAGAAACGGTGACGATTGAGCCGTATATTGAGCTTTTAAAACAATTTGTTGCCACTCAACAAGCGTTAGAAGATCGACCAGGCACGGCATGGTTCATGCAAGATGGGGCTCGTCCGCATCGTACACAAGACGTTTTTGACTTTCTAGATGAATACTTTGACGATAGAGTTATTGCGTTGAACTATTCGACAGTGAAAGGAAAAGGCATGGAATGGCCTCCGTATTCACCCGACCTCACTCCCTGCGATTACTTTTTGTGGGGCACACTAAAGGACATTGTTTACCGGAACAATTCTTCAAAACTCGACGAGCTCGAAGAGGCTATTTGTCAAGCTCGTGTATCGATTTCCGGTAACACATTACAAAGAGTCACTGACAATTTCATTCTGCGTTTGCGACATGTCTGTTGTGTAAAAGGTCCACATTGTGAATCACTTTTAATGTGATACAGCCTATTTATCGCAGCGCCATCTATAGGTGAATATTTAACTAAATTTTGAAATTTATTTATAAGATTCTTACGATCTTCTTAATAAACATACCACTAGTTTCATGTTTCTATCTATCACCGTTTCCGAGTTATTGATTTTTAAAGTTAGGGATCCTTTGTGAATATAAGCAAAATACTTACTTATACTTTCAGTAGAAAATTTATAAACATTCTAATCATACTTTATTCGCTACAAAACTAGACAACAAACCCCATATATTTTATCTCTTCTAGAAAATATGTGTTCAGATATTTTTAGTTAAAATAATGTACATCTATTACATTTTATTTTTATAAAATTTTCCATGTTGATTTTAACACCGTAAAATATGATCTGCATCTTAGTCTCGATAAAAATTCACATGTTCTTCTGTATTACTAACATAAAAACTTATCTTTATCAAAAATCTCTTATTTATTATGAAAAATATAAAGCATCCAATAAAATGAAAAAATCATAAATACAATTTGAAACGCGAAGGATTCGAATCCATATCCCCTAGTATCGAGTTCAATGCTCTATTCATTCAGCTTTCTAGCTCACCTTTCATTTGCAACAGATTATCTTTATAATTAGAACTATAATTAATAAAATCCAAGATTCTTTCCTGAACATACTGAACATTTATTCCATCTACGATAAAGACCCTCTCCATGTTCCTGTCTCCTGAGCTCGAGCGCGTGGCGCGCGTTCATCTTGAACACGCCCAAGGATACTTAACGCTCTCAGCACCATCTTTCGGGGCAATTTTGAACTAAATTTTGAGATTTATGTGTAAGATTCTTACGATTTTTTTATTAAACATACCACTGGTTTCATGTTTCTATCTATCACCGTTTCCGAGTTATTGATTTTTAAAGTTAGGGGTCCTTTGTGAAACACCCTGTAGAAGCAATTCTTACTACTTCAAGCCGCTTTGACTTCATCTTTCCAAAATTTCAAGCTTTCAACGTGATGCTAGATACAAACTTTGTGAATGTGTAATAGGGTGGTGCGAAAAAAGTCAAGTTGATTTTTCCGAGTTTCTATAGTGCGGAAAAGTTGCGATTGGTAAATACAAGAAAAACAAAAAAAAAATCATTTAAATCGGACTTTATCTTCCGATCCCGCAAACCGCCTAAAAATTTTAAAAAATTGAAAATTTCGATTTTTCCAGAATTTTTTTCTTTTTTTACGTATATATATTTTTTATCGCTATAGTGAAAAATATTTGCAGATTGTAATGTTTAATAATAATAATAATAAACAGTTGCCTTTAAAGAATAGCTTCCGATCACGCAAGCTCAATAAAAATCGGCAAAAATTCAATTTTCAGAGATTTTGATGAATAAAGAAAATAATCACCTGAGATCAGTTTGCGTTCCAATATTAACATTTGCATATAAATTGTACAATGTACAACTCTTTGATTGTTTAGATATTTGATAATGTTTAGACAAACCAGAACTCACCCCGGGAAGGTAGCTGCACTTCGAGTTCAAACCACACCCTATCCTCCATCCAACCAATGAGGGTGTTTGCTATTTACATTACTTAAATACATAATTTGTTATAATAGAATCAAAACACTGTATTAAAAAACTAGTGTCGTGACAGTATAAGATATACAATTTGTTATGTCATCTGTTTAAGTCTGATATTTAGACGCAACTTTGTACTGCGATTTGGTGGTAATGTCTGGTATTATGGACATTGATTTCAGTGTGGCCCTGATGCTCTCTTGATTGGGACCCACATACCTTAAATGATGCTTCCGTTACAGATTTAATGCACCGCTGGACATCTTACGGGTGGTTGGGAAACTTTTTATCATCCCAGACTGAGATATGACCTGATTGAACGAAGAAATGTATTTCTTCATGGGTTAATCTCCGAAAAAGCGGTGGAAATGTTAATTTTGCTACATTGCAATCTATTAATTCTGGATTGTAGGAGTGATAAAGATTCAGATGCCTTTACCCTTTGAAACATTCTGCCTGGCTTTTAACAGCCCTAGCTCTCTTATGTGCTTCCTCTTATAAAATACCATTGCCATCCATACCATACCATTGGTTCTCCGGGTGAGCAAAGAACGAGTTCGTTCAGTTTCAAAGACTACACTTTCTTCAGGTTGTCACGTAAGTATCGAGATGTTTCAATTGCTCTGTACAGATGAATAGGCCCGTCTGTAATGTACTTACAGCATTTTAATTCGAAACAAACTGGCAAGTAAGATTTTAAAATAAATGTCAATATGGCTTTAAGGCATCCGATGGGTTTTCCACGCTCGCGTAAAGTCGAAGGGCTCTATTTGCACAAGTGAGCAATCTGGCATGTGAAATTGGGCCGGAGTCACACTTTAATAAGTCATTTGGAAAGTTGTAACTGTTAATTGCTTGACTTATGCCAAGAAGATATCTTTGGCCCTTGCTCAACAGTTGCCTGTCCACTTCTGGAATTTCACAATCAGTCAATTGAAAATTTATCACCGATATCTTTACACAAGAATGATATTGTGTCCAAATGGTGTACTAAATGATCTTGGGTCAGTAGTTTCAACATTCAAATGTTGAAAAAGATCGCGGGAAGGTAATTCAACAAAATGGAATAAACAAACAACCCACTGTAGTGGTCGTCAGAGATAAACTTTAAGCTTTCTGATAGCACCACCTTTCTATCCAGTATTGGTATTTGTACCATCACAGCCTGTCAAATCTAAGTATTCTAGTGAAACCCCTTGTTCAGTAAGACATGATACTATGAAAGCTACAATGTCCTTAGCAGGCCCGGAGTTTGGAGGCACATGGCCTAAATAAACTGAGTCACGTTCTTTTATGACAGGAAAGTGTTCCTCTTTAATAGATTGACGAACCTGTTTAGATGAAAAACTTTCTTTAACTGGGGTATCGTCCTTTCTTCCGTAAAAATAGTATATGCCATGTAGTTCATCTGAATCCAGTTGACTTTTCTGTAAATTTTATGGAGTTAGGTGAGACTAGGTGGGAGCGCGTACGCCGACTTCAGCGCTTTTTTCCAACGTGGCTAACGGCAGTTGGGTGCACTACTAAATTTTTCAGACCTGAAACGAACTCTTCGTGGTAAGGTCTAGGTTGTTTAAAAATCACTTAATATGCTCAATAGTATCAATTAACATTTAAATCTTAACCTGAGACTGCAAACTGACCTCAGTTGATTATATTCTTAATGCATGAAAATCACTCAAAATTGAATTTTTGCCGATTTTTATTGAGCTTGCGCGATCGGAAGATATTCTCTAAACACAATTATTATTATTATTATTATTAAACAGTACAAACTGCAAATATTTTTTCCTATGGCGATAAAAAATATATAAACGTAAAAAAAAGAGAAATTCTGAAAAAATCCGAAATTTTCAATTGTTTGGAATTTTTAGGCGGTTTGCGGGATTGGAAGATAAAGTCCGATTTGAAGAATTTTATTTTTGTTTTTCTTGTATTTACCAATCGCAACTTTTCCGCACTATAGCGACTCGGAAATATCAACTTGACTTTTTTCGCACCGCCCTAATGTGTAATCAGCTTTGCAGGGAAAATTTTAAACATTCGATTAATTAAATAAAAATACTTTATTCAAAATCAATCTTACTTTTTTAATTGACGGTGTTCAGAGTTCAACTCTAAAAAAAGCTTGTTGACATTTTTTTTTTCTTTCATCTTTGGTGTCTATGGCTTGTATCAAACCCCATTTCTAGGCATTTGATTGGTCAAAGCTTCATGTCACGTGATTTCGCAAGTTATTTTTCGCTATTTTGAGGTGGGCTGGACTTCAACTTTGATTCAACTTGGCGAAACCCCGCCCCTGCGAACTTTTCGCAATTTCGCAAACAGCATAAAATCTATCTGAATCCCGGCCTTAGTGTTGGTTTTAGCCATGACGAGACCAAATAAACTGTCCGTGCAATGGGTAGGGCCGGAAAACATCAAGAAAAAAATATCTGAGACTACCCAAACAGCAAATAATCCTTGGCCGAACTTCCGCCGAAAGTCCTAACTCGACTATATTTCGTCCTGGCGATCTCATTTTCTGGGGTCGGCAGATATGACTTCTTGTCAGCAAGGCAAATCACCCTTTGAGCATCGCCTCCCGACTACAATTGTGTCAGTTTTGAAGCCTTTGCGTATTAGTTTTCGATAATTTGGTCGCTTGGTAATCTTTTACCGAGTACATTTCAATATCATATGATCTTTTGCCGATTCGCTAATCATATCAAATGGAAGAATTTGTACGATGGAAAAATAGTATTTACAACGTAAAATAATTCGTTTTAATTCAAAAAATAAATATTGTTAATTGGGATCATTTTCCCCTATAAGATGCAAAAATATTTCCATATCGAGGATGTAACTTATTGAAATGTAATAAATCTTGTTTTGTTTAAAGTCAAAATACTGCTGTTAAATAATTTTACAATTAAAATTACAATTAAAATTACATTTAATTTTCTATTGTAAGATACAAATAAAATTACATTTAATTTAAAAATTATGTTCTTGCTTATAAGTGACTCACACTGTTGATATACAAATATTATTGTATCTTACAAAGGATAATTAACTGTAATATTCATCCCAAGATCAGCAATATTTAGAATTCAAATTAAACAAAATGTCTTAACTTTTAATTATTGACGTCCTCGATATGAAAACATTTTTGTATTTTATAGCGGAAAATATTTCCGTCTAACAATATTTATTGTTTGAATTAAAACGAACTTTGATACATTTTAATTTGATAATTTTTGCATCTTACAATGTAAAATATTCTCATTTAACATTGCGTCCTAGCTGTGAAAATTCCATCATTTAAAGCGTCTCATTAAATTTTGGTTATGTATGGAAAAAATTTCTTTTTTTCAATATCTAAATAATTATTTTAATTTAAAGGAATTTTCAGTCATTTTTTTTTAACTTTTAAAAGCTATAAAATGAAATTTATCACTATCTGGAGAAAAAAAAAAGAAGATCAACTTCTTTATAATTTATACAATAACTTTATCTGATTTTTCCCCCCAAATAAATTAAATTTTTTATCAGAAATTTCTAATTCATAACTAAAAAAATATATTTGGAGCAAATACTTTGTTGTTGTAATAGTCTAAATATATAAAATTGATAGAAAACTAAAATAAATAGTCTTCAGATATTATCCTGATATAATTTAAATTTCAGATTTTATAATTTTCAATTTATTTATTCAATAATTATTTTAATTAAAAAAATTGTTCAGTCATTTTTTTTAACTTTTAAAAAGGTATAAAATTAAATTTATCACTATTTGGAAAAAAAAAGATAACAAACTTATTTATAATTTATACAATACATTATCTGAATTATTTTTAAATAAATTAATTTTTAAATCAGAAATTTCTAATTCTCAACTAAGAAACAATCATTTAGAGCAAATAGTTTGTTGTTGTAATAGTTTAAATTTCAGATATTACCCTGATATAATCTAAATTTTAGATCTTATAATTTTCAATTTATTCATCTAATAATTATTTTAATAAAAAAAATACACAGTCATCTTTTTTTTAACTTTTTAAATGTATAAAATTAAATTTCTCACTATCTAGGGGGGAAAAGGATGATCAACTTCTTTATAATTTATACAATAACATTACCTGAACTATTTCTAAATAACTTAATTATTAAATCAGAAATTTCTAATTCATAATTAAGAAAATACTGTCAGAAGAAATAGTTTGTCGTTGTAATAGTCTAAATTTCTGATATAATCTAAATTTTAGACCTTATAATTTTCAATTTATTTATCTAATAATAATTTTAATTAAAAAAAATGTTGAGACATTTTTTAAAACTTTTAAAAGGTATTAAATTATTTTTTTTTACTTTTTTGGGGAAAAAAAGATGGATCAACTTCATTATAATTTATACAATAACTTTACATGAACTATTTCTAAATAAATTAATTTTTAAATCAAAAATTTCTAATTCATAACTAAGAAAATACATTTAGAGCAACTAGTTTGTTGTTGTAATAGTCTAAATTTCAGATATTATCTGATATAATCTAAATTTCAGATCTTATAATTTTTAATTTAGTTATCTAAATCAACAAAACAGCAAATATCTCTAATAATTTTATTAAGTATAATTTTAAGTATGAATGTCTACACGTTATTATTGAAAAAAAGAAATAAAGAACAAACAAACGATTTTAAATTGTTAGTTTACTCTTACACTAATTGCCCTGCTATCTGTAAGCTTTTAAGTTTACTGATTTGTAAATGATAATATATTCTCACCAGAGAACATTTCTTGGAAAGTATTTTTTTCCCTTATATTCCTTCCATTGTCCATTTAGAAATGATGTCCTTGAAACGTGAAAACGTATTTTGAGCGGGAGGGAGATAAGATATTGTAGGGCATTGGAGAGTTTATTCACGCGACACACATCCCCCCCCCCCCCTATCATCACTGCAGGGGTATCTATACAGCGGAAACAAACAATAACACCTCAGTAAAAAGATTCATTTTTCATTACTTTCCGATTGCCGGCCGATTACATGCATAAGAATAAAGCCCAATTAATTGACTTGTAGTAATAATACAATATCCTGCCGACGTTTTCTGACGACATTGTCTAGATAAATTGCTAGATTTTGTTCAGACGATATTATGTGAAGCTCTCCATCCGAGTACTCATCATTTGCCGACAATTCTGGTGTTAGGCCGAAATTTAGACGATATCTCTTGCTACTGTGGTAATTATGTAGTAGAACTGCCAGGAAGTAGGAATAAAACCCAAATTTATCATGTTAATATGCTGAAACCATATTATACGCGACCCGAACATGTAAATTTGTTGTGCTCCGAAGGCAATTCGAATTTAATAGAAGATCAGGATTTAGATATTCCGTATTTAGAGAATATTCCTACAATTTTTGACTTTCAGGAAATAGTTTGACTTAGTGAGTTAGAAAAAAATCTAAACGAAGCACAAATTAGCCAATTAAGGGAGCTTTTAAATAAATATGCCGCGTGCTTTTCGAACGACTCTGGTACAACAGATTTGGTGGAGCATGATATAACTTTAATAAGCGATAAGCCAGTATGCGCAAAACCTTATCGGATGTCGCAGAGACAAACTGAAATCGTAAAAATGGAGATTCAAAAGATGTTAAAATTAGGGATTATTAAAGTTGACGAGTCAGATTACACGTCGCCATTAATTTTATTAGACTTTCCGGGTAAGGATCCTCGTCCCTGCGTGGATTCTAGGCGTCTCAATGAGATAATTAGGACAGAATATTTCCCCATCTGCAATATCGAAGAAAGTGTTGAAAAAATATCATCTGCTAAATATATAACTGTCCTAGATGTAGCAAAAGTTTATTGGCAGATTCTCTTGAACCCCCGATCTCAACGGTATGCAGCATTCTGTACAATTTTTGGTACTTTTAGGTGTTTGAAAATGGCTTTTGTATAAAAAAAGCGCCGTTTTCTTTAGTAAAATGATGGCAGGGCTATTAAGAGAGATGGAGGAATTTGCAGTTCCTTATTTAGATGACGTCGCTGTATTTTCGAACACCTGGGAAGACCATTTAAAACATGTCACATTAGTTCTAGATAGAATTCAAAAGGCAAATCTTAAAATAAAACACTTTAAGTGTAAATTTGCACAGAGTAGCGTCAAATATTTAGGCCATATTGTAGGGAATGGTTCCCGCACGCCAGCAGAGGTCAAGATCGAATGCGTAAAAAAATTCCCTACTCCCGAAACAAAAACGCAGATTCGTGAATTTCTCGGGTTGGCAGGATACTACCAACGATACATAAGGAATCTTTCAATGATAGCAGCCTCCTTGACTGACGCGCTAAAAGGATAAACCCGTCGAAGAAAGGTCGAGTGGACTCCCGCGTGTGAGAGCGCTTTTCGGTCCCTGAAAGTGAAACTAACCGAACGGCCGGTCTTGCATGTACCGAATTTTCATCGTGAATTCCTTATCCAGGTCGATGCATCATTGCGCGGTATCGGGGCTGTGTTGAGCCAGGTAAACGAAAAAGGAAAGGAACACCCGATCTTGTATTTGAGTCGGAAATTCTCTCCAGTAGAACAACGTTATAGCACAACCAAGCGGGAATGCGCCAGTATTGTTTTCGCCGTAAAAATTACATTACTATCTAGATGGAAGAAAATTTAGGATTATAACGGACCATAATTCTCTGCGCTTCTTACAAACTCATGCGAGTTCCAACCCAAGGCTTATGCGTTGGAGCCTCACGTTACAACCGTACGATTTTACAATCGAATATAGAGCAGGAAAAAACAAAAAAATGCTGATAGTCTAAGCAGAGTAGCGTTTGAAGACTAGAAATATTGTTGGAAAAAAAATGTTTAAGAGTGTTTGTTTAATTATTGTGTTAAAATTCTTTTAAGTAACTTATCCGTATATGGAAAGTTTAAAATTGTTTGTTTTATTAGTGTATTAGAATTCTTTCTTAAGAAATTTATCCATATATAAAAAAAAAATATTGTTGTTTATCCATGTGAACGTGAGAGAGCTGACTCTTATTGGAAGTACCTGTGATGTTTAAAAATTTTATCTATTCTGATGATGCTAAAGGAAAATTCTTAATGAAGGTACTGGTTTGTTATAAAATTGTTGGAGTGCTTATTATTAATCATAGTATTATTATATAACTGTGTGCAATTGCATTACGCTTATTTTGTGTTATTCTGAATCCCTGCCATGGTAACGGAGTACTTTCTGATAAAAGTTTTGATTTTGAAGTTTTAATTTTTATTAATTTTGGAGTAGATAGCATTGTTAGGGATAGCATTAACTCCGAATTACATTGTGATTGTGCACCATAGTGTGAAAATTTTTCCCTTAAGGAAAATTTTATATGGGACATGCAGGGTCTGTGACGTTTCATCTGAGCTCACGCAGAGACCAGATGACCACGTAAAGTAATAAACATTTTTAATTGGGATCTCCAGATGCCTCAACTATAAATTAACATGTCAATGCTTCACGAAATCCCGATAAACATGTAAATTGAATTTAATGATGTAAATACTTGAAAAGTGCCAGCTTGGCACTTGTAAAAACTGAAACTTATTTAATAAGATGAATCAGAATACCACATGGGTTGCCAATTAAAATAGACTGAACTCTCGAAGGGCCCGTGGATGAGGAGATGCGTTCTTGAAGCGGCCGAAGACGGTCGGGTTTTCGTTGGAGGAGCGAGCCGCTCCGAAACTATTTAAAAGATTAAGTTTATGTGTAAAGAAATGTATGTGTGCTTGCTGTGTGTTGTCCGTGTCGTCAGTAAAAATGTAGACAATGAACTTAAGTTCTCCTCCTTTAAGGTTTACGATTAGTTCTTTAAGTTAGTTTTGTTGACGGTACAGTATTTAAATATTTTTTTTTGTGTGAATTTTCTCCGTATTTGGTATTCAATAAAATATCCGTACTTTCCATTAAACTACACTGTAATAATATGTCCTGAATTTAAACGGTGTTATTCTGTGAAATTTCCTTTATTTACCTGAAGATTTCCGTTTGGGGAGAAAACTGGAACTTTTCCTGGAATTACTGGAAATTCTCAGTTCAGCGCTTGCGACTAACTGAAATCTTTAGCCGAAGCTGAGTGAGTAGAACGGAAAAGTTCTGCTCCTCCGGCTAGACGCCCGAGGTCAAGGATAATAGCAGTCTGTGTTCGAGAGTATAAACTAAACGAGTTCGCTTGAAGTCTGTACAAGTACAAACATAAACACGTGTTTTAAGCATTAATTCCTTTGAAGAATAAATTTGGTATACAGAAAGCTATTCAAAATTTTTTTTTAATTTTCTATAACGAATATTTTAAGTATTCTAAATGAACGTTGGTTTGAATAAAATGCAGTTATTACGCGTTAGGTGTATTGCAAAAACATCATGTATTTTGTTTTCTCTTCGCGATTCATAAACATACGAGTTGGGAAGCTCTGCGAGATTTTTTTAAAAATATATATAATCAAAATGATTGTTTTAAAAGAGTGTTAAGATATCTGATCCTCAGATTCAGAAGTTACAATTGATTTTCTGTCGATTTGTAGACAGCAATGTTTTACAGCTCCAACTGCAAAAAATAAAATTAATCTAATGTTGTAGTCTCTTTTAAAGATATTTTAATAACAATTTTGAAAATATTTTTTTGAGGCACTCATAAAAAAAATAATACATCAATTCATATATTGAGTCGTCACTTTCCGAGTGATTTTGTGAATTTAGAGGGTGGCCGGGGAGGAGGGGGGACATTCCCTCCAGGAGCAATGATGTGTCTCCCACGAAAGATGTGAGATTTTGTGTTTTTAATGTCAAAAGTGCAATCCTCTCCCCCAAGGAGCCACAGAAATCCCACCCAGAGAATCTCCCGTGTCTGAATTGAACGCTGGTATAGGTATATATATTTATTATTTCTTTTTTTAAACTGTGAGAATCCTTTTTATGTGCAAGTAAATTTTCATATAAGACCAAATATTTATAAGAAAGCCAAATTTTATTAAAATATTCAAGATTGCTGTTGGAGAAAAAATTTTGATTTTAGGATAGATAAATTTTAATGTTGCTAATTAATACAGAATTTTGCTAAAAGCTGTTGTTTTTACAAATAAACACTCTATAGATAAAGAATCATCACTTATTAGTATTTTTAACCATTAGTCATATAAATGTGTATCATGCTCAAAAAATACCTGCAATTTAGATTGCATTAAAATATTTAATAATACATTAAAATATTTAATAATACATTATAATATTAACAAAATATGTTAAAACAAATTTTAATCTGTCAATTGTTCATATCTTTCAAATCAAAATTTCTTTTGATATATTTGAAGTAAATGTTGTCAAGTTTTATTTTCTCAAATGTAGTATATATCTTTCAAATCAAAATGAAATCTTATTTTTTGAAAGTAAAATTTGTCAATGAATTATTGGTATCATTATTTTAAACGAATTAGACCTGACGGTTCAATTTTAGGTAGCTTTCTTTACAAAAAGTAAAAAGCTACCTATTGAAGCTGTCCGTAGGAAAGCACTTCTGAAAATTTTTGGTATACTTTCACTGATCACCCTTAGTTAAAATGTGAGTTATATATATATATATATATATATATATATATATATATATATATAATGCTATAATTTTTAAGCATATTATCTTACAAAAACAATTGAAAATTAACTAAAAAAATATTTATAAACAAAGGTTGATTTTTTTATTTGTTGTGATAGAGGGGGAGGGCAGGTCTGCCCCATGTACTCTTGTTATTCCCAGTAAATTTAGCTATTAAATATAAAAAATCAGATTATAAAAGATTTTTAAAGGCTCGATACAGTGTCACAACTGCCAGGGGTTCTATCACTCAGCGGCTGTGCCCCACCTCCCATCTGTGTGCGTGAAATTTGCAGGACCGCACAAATCTGCCGCATGCAGCAAACCATACGACGAACCCTGCAAGTGCTGCCACTGTTCGGGTAATCACCCTGCTAACTATCGGCTGTGTCCTAAGTTCCGAGGAAATCAGTCAAATAGTTTCTCAAAAAATTCTCTTTCGACTGTAAAAAATTCGCGAAAAAATACGTAATCCTTTCCCCCAACGAAAGTGGATCGAGCAGTCTCCTTTGCGAGCACTGCGGCTGGCGTGGTTGCTAAACCCAATGCTATTATCCCTAAAGTGGGTAACCAAATTACATCGGCCCCCCAAAACGGTGCAGTTTCGGACGCCGATTTTCTAAATCAACTTCTCAAATTTGAGAAAACTTTCGGTAAGCAAGTTATACTTGCAACTTTCAAAAAATCGCTTCCTGATCTCCGTAAAGCACCTACGGAAATGAACAGAATGTTTATTTTATATAGTAACTTGCCCAGTCTTTCTGACTGGCATTTACTGTCTGTTCCTTTTTCTCCTTCGACCGCCCCCCCCTTTCTGGCACATTCACCCCATCAAATGTTTTCAAGTTTTTATCTGTTGGCTTATGGAATGCCAACGGCCTTAGAAATAAAGCTAAAGAGTTTATGGATTTCATATACAACAATGACTTTGACATCGTTTTAGTCTCCGAGACTCATTTTTCCCAGGGTAACTGTATTAAGGTTGCCAATGATGAGTTATTCCATATAGACAGATCTCCTAATGGCAACCGTCCTTCTGGTGGTACTGCAGTGTACCTTAAATCAGGGCTCAATGCTACTCTTTCTAAAATACCCCACTTGGATTGCATTGAAGCTACGCCAATTGTCCTGGACTTCCCCTCCATTCCACACCTACAGATGGCAGCTTGGCTGATCGTGAATGCACATTCACTTTACATTAAACACGCTACAAGTGTTTGTTACGTCAGGAAGTGATTTTTAGTTCAACGTTTTATTTGTATTTTTATTAATGTTTTACTAATTCATTTGTTCTTTCGTTATTTAAATATGTCAGTTTGTATAATTTGGCGATTTATATAATTTGGCAAAATTGGTCGACGGGATAATGAAGTAGTACCTTTAATTTTTTATTAGCCACACTTTGAAACTTTCCAATTGATGCACTTTAAACAATGACACCAAGTTCTATTCTATACAAAACTTTCTTTTGTTGTATATATTTTTTATTTTTATTTAATATTATAGATACAACAGAGACATACAGGTGTGGTCTCCTAGCTAGGACCAACACATCATTGCCCCAGGTACCTGGTAGCACATAAGAGAAATCTTACACTAGTATGAGACTCCATCCGAAGAATTATCCAGATACAGAAGCCTCCCGGGTAAAGGCAAAAAGAATGATACGATTGCAGAGCTGCTTATAAATCTAGTTAATGTACTGAGTCTAGGAAATATTTAATTTCTGATGTTATAGAAATAAAGTATTTTTGATATTATACTTAATTTTGCCTTTTTACTGGTACTTTTATTTAATATTTCCAATACATTTTCAGCAAAAATTCTATTGTCTTAAAAAAATAATATATTTAATTTGGGTTTACTTGAGTAATTTTGAGTGCTAATTTATATCAATAATTGAACCACAAATGCTATTGTTGAGCAGTGAGGGGGTAGGGGGTACTTATGACGAAATTGTTATAAATTTGTGTCACGATGTTTTTTTTTTCTTTTTTTTTTTATTGTTCAGTGATGAAATACTTGCATTTTTAATTATATCCAGTTATTTTACTTTTTGGGGTGGGGTGAGTATATTCTGATTTCTTTTTTCAGAGTTTAGAAGATCTGAAAAAATTTTCATCGAATGATTGATATCCACTTGATTTTTAGCAAAATGTTTCTCATTTAATAGGGTATTTCAAAAAACTTTTCAATTATGAAAACCTGAGAACAGTTTTAGTAGCAGAAAAACTCGTGCCATGTTTAATACCGATTGATATTTCTTTGCATGAATGGTGTATCAGCTAGCTGATATTGTTTGTAAAACTGCAATTTTTGATGAACATTGATTTTTTTTTTTCAAAATATAGATAAAATGCTCTACTTTATATATTTACCTAGAGTGGTAACATGGTGTTGCCACTGAAGTTTCACAGTATGCAAAGATAGAATTATTAATTGTGAATAAATAGAAAAAAATGTTAATCTTCTGAATTGCCTGTAACTTGAAAATACTGCTAATTTTAGTGCTTTTGCGAAAAAAGGAGTGGTATGTGTAAAGTGTTGCTTAGTATTAAATGTTATTTTGAGGGTACTATATAGTTTCCAATCTTTTCGTTCTTTCCCAAGTTACTTAGACATAATGAGCCTGAAAAAATATTTAATGAAATTTTTTCTGTTTTCTATATTGTTATTAACCTTTTTTTTAAATAAAATTTCTCTTCATTTATTTTTAAAAAAATGAAATTATTGGCAGCTATATTATTTTTAAGGAAAGTTTTAAAGTACTTTGACACAAAGTGTAATTCTAGAATATCATTATGGTGCATATTAAGAAAATTATCTAGACCGATAATAATATTGTAACAAAAAATATTCTTCCATTCTGATCAAGATTAAAAAAAAAAGGAACAGGGCCTTTATTTTCACACACGTTTGTAAAAAGCTAGATAGCTCGGATGCTTTAAACGTATATCAGACAAATTCTACAGATACTTAAGGCATACAACTTTCACAACTAAAAAGAGTGATTCGTTGCTATATTGAAGACTTCAAAATTTAATTATTTGTGTAAAAAAATTATGAAAATAAATCTAAATTCAGAAATGATAATATATTAATTTTCAAATCAATTAAGCTACCGCCAGCCTTTTCTTTATTTATGAGTGCTGTCTTTACACCACTAAAGCAAAATGAATTGTAGACAATTCTTTAAAACAAAATAGATATTCGAAAATATTTACATTAAAACTGTTTTTATATGTATATTTTGAATGTAAAATTTTATTACTTTTTAGAAATTTCTCTAAATCTGAAAAGGAATTAAAAAGATAAGTGAAATAGGAGTTTTTATTATTTATCTTAACAAGATGACCCATGTGATTCTGTGTAAAAACTTTTTCTTAAATTTACATTGAGCATATTAACAAATATAAGAAAAAAATCTTGTATGAAAATTGGTAAATTATATAAAAGTAAATGGGAAAAAAATTACAAACATCTGCTTATTTAACCCTTTCAGAGCAAGTAATTGTGCTTTTGTAACGTTGAACACCTGAAATTTTGAAAAAATATAACTTTACATATTTTTTAAACCAAAGTTATAAAAGTAAAATTTATTGAGATTCTGGTACAAATCTTGAGGGGTATAAAAATATAAATGCCTCAAGGTGATAAGGGGGGGGGGGGGGCAACAGCACTTGTGAAAATGGAAAACAGCTGATATCAGTGTATCTTTTTTTCTTAGAAATTATTGGAGCTGTTTCAATATATATTATTTCATTGTACAGGCAGGTAATTATAAACAGAAATGTTTATGTTTATTTAATCAGCATTATTAAAAATAAATTAAAATTTCCAAAAATAATAACGATCGAAATGTAGCAAATTATAATATCGGAAAAAAGAAACTTACTTCAATAATTCCTGAGAAAAAGGTACCTAGATCAATATCAACTGGAATGAAAATCGGATTTCAAATTCCCCTAACTAATGTTAAACCTATGTGTGTGTAATGCATATCTCCATAGGAAATTAATATTTTTAACTTCTGTGTTCAGTTCTTCAAGGATCATTTTTTTCTTTTTGTTGTCAAAATATTTGTAAAATATATACTTAATTTTATTTCTTACTCTGTTTTGCTAAGTACTAACTCTTAAATTATATTAAGTATGTATTTTAGAAATATTTCTAAAATATATACTTAATTTTATTTGAAGTGTTCAAATAGAATATATAATGTGAACAGAATTAAAATTTTTTAATTTAAAAATTCCACAATCTTACTTAAAAGGCGACTAATGTAATGAAAAAGGTTTTGAGTTTTCTTTTGGTCATTTCGATGTACTCCATTAATCTATTGCTGTCAGTTCTAAAAGGAATGGTATATACACCAGCTAATTCATCTTTCGGTGTTGGATCTATTTTCGTACAAAATAACTCTTTTAATTTTCTTGGTGGACAGGCTATTAAATTTATGTTGTGTTTCAGTAGAACATATTTTACTTTTTCGTACAGACCAGGGAAATAGTTTCCAACTGAGCGAAAAAATGCCCAGGCCGGGAATCGAACCCAGATCCTTGGCTTACAAGGCCAATGCTTTTCCGTTTAAGCTAACTGGGCCGACAACCAGCCAGCATATTTCGCTCAGAAAACCTTATTGGTAGAACATCTGGTCTGTCATGTAGACAGCTCAACAGAATAAACCGCAGGTAATGGAACTCCATATAAACGATGGATACGTAGATGAACTATTATTTTAACACAATCAAACTGATTGGTAAAGTTATCATACGAATTTGAATATTTCCAACTGAGCGAAAAAATGCCCAGGCCGGGAATCCCGGCCTGGGCCATTACCTGCGGTTTATTCTGTTGAGCTGTCTACATGACAAACCAGATGTTCTACCAATAAGGTTTTCTGAGCGAAATATGCTGGCTGGTTGTCGGCCCAGTTAGCTTAAACGGAAAAGCATTGGCCTTGTAAGCCAAGGATCTGGGTTCGATTCCCGGCCTGGGCATTTTTTCGCTCAGTTGGAAATATTCAAATTCGTATGATAACTTTACCAATCAGTTTGATTGTGTTAAAATAATAGTTCATCTACGTATCCATCGTTTATATGGAGTTCCATTACCTGCGGTTTATTCTGTTGAGCTGTCTACATGACAGACCAGATGTTCTACCAATAAGGTTTTCTGAGCGAAATATGCTGGCTGGTTGTCGGCCCAGTTAGCTTAAACGGAAAAGCATTGGCCTTGTAAGCCAAGGATCTGGGTTCGATTCCCGGCCTGGGCATTTTTTCGCTCAGTTGGAAATATTCAAATTCGTATGATAACTTTACCAATCAGTTTGATTGTGTTAAAATAATAGTTTAAATTTTATTAATTTATAAAAAAAACTCATGCTTATCCTTATAAATCACATCGTTAAAAAATCTAATATATACTATAACCATCCGCTCAATCAATAAAAAATTACGACTGTAAATTTAAATAGACTACGGGGGGTTCAGGGGGGTAGAGCTCCCCTGAAGAAATGCAATTTTTGATTTAAAAAGTTACCAGAATAAGTAGCTCATCAGAATTTCAGAACATCAATGTATAACCACTTGTTTAACACTTTTAATTTCTGAAACTTTACGTTCAATTACGTTACTGAAACTACGTTCAATTACGTTAGTGAAACTTACGTTAAATTTTATTTTCTAATTTGAAAACTTTAAAAAGCGATTTGTAGGAAGTTGAATATTACGCAATGAGTGTTAAAAAACAATGACTTGCAAAGATGGCGTTGAGGCTCCTGATCTGCAGATTTACTAGTCTAAAAAAAATTACTTTGCAGCTTTTAGAACATCGGCTTATATGTAAAGTAAGATAAAATTAAAATTGATTTCCAGAACTAAAGTTGAGGCCCCTGATCTGCAGATTTACTAGTGAGATTCTTTTACGTAATCATCTAAACTGCTAGGTATGATTTCATTATTGTGTATATTCAATTCTAGAACTGTAAAAAAAGTATAACTTCAGTATTTTCACACTAAATTTAAAACTGGAGTGGCCCACTACTGGAGTATAAAAAATTTACTACACTATGACGCAAAAGTTTAGACAATGAAGAAATTCTTACATACTTTGAAAAATATTTATTCAATTTTCAAATCACTGCTTGAAATTAATGTGCTGTACATATAAACAATATTTATAACAAAGAAAAGTGGAATTGTGCATATTGCAATAAATTAAATGGTAACAAAAATAAACTGCTGTCTCAAAAGTTTAGACACAAATTAAATAAAATCGAAATAAACAATTTTTAAAACCTGGTTGCGCATCCATGCTTATGTATTACGTCATATACACGAGATTGCATGGAAGAAACTAAATCTTGCATAGTTTGTGGATCGATATCGTACCATGCATTCTCAATAGATGTCTTAAGTTCCTTTTCAGAAGAGTATTGTCTAGCGTTGCTATAAACTTTGCGACACATGATGCTCCAAAGGTTTTCTATAGGGTTAAGATCTGGGCTACATGCTGGCCAGTCGAGAACTCTTATATTATGGGAATTAAACCAAGATTTTGAATGTTTTGCAGTGTGAATTGAAGCATTGTCTTGCTGAAATTCCCACTGAGGACCCCCTAGAAGCTCAGCAAATGGCAGTAGGTTTTCTTCTAATGTCTGTGTATAATGCTGTGAAGTTTGACGACCACTGGTGAAGGTCAGAGATACTTGTCCATTATAGCAAAAGGCTGCCCAAACCATCACCGAGCCCCCTCCTTGTCTGCGACTAAAAAAACGTCGAGGTTCCTTCCGCAAGTCATGCCAATACGATAAACAACCATCTGGACCATCCAGATTCCACTTTTTTTCATCGCTAAATATGACTGACTGCCATTTCTCTCCATATGACATATGCTTTCGAGCCCACATAAGTCTTTGTAACTTATGATATGGTTTCAGAGCTGGTTTCTTCTGCATTTTGCTATAAACGATTGTTCCTTTTTCCAAAATTCGTCTACGAATCGTATCCTTTGATACAGAGAGTCCTGATGAGCTTTGAACTCCACGTACGCTCATTTGTTGAGTACTCGCTAGTCTTTGTATCAGGCGAGCCTCTCGTACATTTGTCACACGTGGCCTCCCAGACAGACATTTTGCTTTATATTCGGAACCACTCGATAAAACTCGATAAATAGATTTTTTTGACCTATTAATAATAGCAGAAATTTCAGAAACGCTCTTCCCTTCACCTTTCAACTGCCAAATCCTTGAAACCTCATTCACTTGAATTCCTTTAGCTCTCGGCATGTCGACTATGAAGCGCAATCGTTTGCAGAACTTAAGTACTCCAAATTTGTGACATCATCGATTCTAAATTTGCATATGCCAGCGAATATTCAAAGAAATTTAGAATAGTGTCTAAACTTTTGCGACAAGCACATTTGAATTTTTATGAAAAAAATTAGTATTATAGCAAATAAAACGACTGTCTTTTGTACATAGCATTTTAAATCAGTTTTTGAATATATTTACAGGTTTTTGTAATTCTGACGTCATAATTCTACATTTTAAAGCTGAATGACGTCATTGTCTAAACTTTTGCGTCATAGTGTATCCCCACTACTGGAGCATAGAGGGAGGTAACTTTTTTAATTTTTCATTTTTTCCGAAGAATATATTTCGAAACTTTGAATATTTATCCCGGTACCTGAAGGTTAGGACTAGGATAAAAAAAATATGTGTCTTTTAGAATTCATTAATACTTTAATAATAATTAGATAAATGTCCTTAAGTGGCCCACTACCGGTGCTTTTACCTTAATGGTCAATAAACATTTCATTTGAATCCGCTTCTCCCCTATAAATTTGAGCAAATTTCCGAAACTAGTTTTGTTTAATATATAAAGTTCTGGCGCTATTAACGTTGTTTTTCTATTTTCATAATAAATGATATGCACAGGAAGTATCTTGTAACCACTTGTACCGCAGTAATGTATATAAATTTCAATATATTTCAAATAGTGTAACATAATTAAAATTCACTGCAAAGAGTTTAACTCCGTAAAATATTACGTAATGGAATTCTGTTATGTTACCGTGTAAATAAATAATTAAATATTTGCACCCCATAGTCCACAGAATGCATGTATTAGTACACTTCATAAATCCATATCAATTTCATTATGCTTAAAAAGGTGCAACACTATTAAGATACATTTGGAACGATTTTTTGCATTGACCATAGTGTAACGGAATAATTTTGGATGGCCCTATAAATAAACTATAAATGCTACAGTCTTCATTTTCAATAAGAATAATGCTATAGTAAATACCAATAACATATTAAAATTACATAGCAAGCCGAGTATATTTACAAGAGTTAGAGCACCGACGAACGACCAGACAAACCAAATGCATAAACCCTTTTCAGCTGTGCTGGAAAGTGTTAAAGCATTTTTTGGTTTATGTCGAATAATACAACTTTTTTTTAAATTTAAAACATGCTTTCTCGATATGCATGTATATAAACTTACTTGATATTGGAAGTACAGGGGTGAGTTTAAAGTCGCACGCATCAAACAACAATGGGCCGTAATTCAGTGAAAACGAGTTGAGTTTCGATTTCCTCCCGGTAGATGGCTGTGTAGATTGTTTTGTACGTATTTCAATCGGTATCAGTGATTTCGTGCTCAGAGACATCATATGTGAAGCGTTGGTTGTTCAAGGTGGCGGCATGTTGTTCAGCCACGAACAGCGTATATTCCTGTTGGAGTGTTATTTTGCTCGAAAGTCATATTCTGACGTCATTGGAGAAATTCGGAAGAAATATCCTGATGCAGAAGTACCCAGTAATTTGACGGTGATACGATTATTTCACTGTTTCAGGATAACTGGACCAGTAGTTGACACGAAAAGAGCCGGTATCCCCTTCATATCGGACGATGATAAATTGAGGAGTTGAAACAAAGTTTCTGTGTTCTCCGACGAAAAGCACAAGAAAAATCGCAATGGAGTGAGACATAGGGGAGATGGGGGCACATGTGAACAGGGGGCAGATGTGAACATCGCAATTTTTCAATAGTTAATATAAGTTTTTTTATTTGAAAAAAATTCCTAAAGATGACAGCACCTGCAGACATATGGTAAAATTTTTTTGAAGCTTTTTGACATTTTGTTCGTCCTCTGTAACCGAAACACTGTTTTTAGATCTCAAAAGTAAAATCTTTGTTCCAAGTTGATAAGCGTATAACTTTATTTATTTATTAATTTATTTGAATTTGAGTGTTTTAACATATACTATGAATACTAATAAATATTTTAATAAAGTTCTTTTTTCTTCTAAAATTGAGACATGTTAATGATTTATCAATTTAACGGAAGCAGCAAAGTGGGGCACATGTGAACAGAAAAGTTGGGGCAGATGTGAACAGTGCATAAGTGCCCCAATAACCATTCTGTGATTCTGTTCCTTTCAGTTAACTTGGTGATAAATAATGTCAGTTCCATTATCAATAATTTTCCTGAAATAGAAGATATTTTCCTCACACAAAATTGATTTTGCATTGAAACTTCATCAAACACATCTTTCACCAAATACATAAAGAGCAACAAGCTCGTTTACATTCAATTATACTTTAAATAAATTTAATGTTTTCTAAAATGCAATAAGTGTTTTATATTATTTTACTAAACAGTGTACAACAATACATTTTATGCATTGTTAATGCAAAAGTATTACCTTGAACAACTTTTCAAATTTTTCTATTACATTTGTTCTAAACTTGCAATGATGGCTTACTTCCATATCTAAAACAGTTATGTATATGATACTTTGAATGGAGATAGATATGAGTAATATTTTAAGAAAGTAAAATGTTTAAACTGATAACTACCGTAAAATCCCTATTGTAACCCCCCCCCCTCTTTCAAAAGCAAAAGAAGTTGGGGGAGGGGGGGGGTATATTCGAGATATTTTTTAAATCATTAAAAAACCCTTCTTTTATCTATAATATTCAAGTAAATAAGGCAAATACAGCAGTGGGAATCTTTCGTATTTTGGCAGATTTGAGATAAATAGTATGTAAACGCCCCCTCCCTAAAATATTCCCCAAACAAAAACACCTAAGCAAAGTTTAAAAGTTTTAATTTCTTTTTTAAAATTGCTTCTTCATTCTTTTATTTTATTTCAGCAATACTTAATGAATCGTCTAAGCCTCCACCCCCAAAATCTACTTACTTTCATTTTATAATCTTTTGCTTAAACATATCACCCAGAAACTAGAGAAATATACACACACACACACATATATATATATATATATATATATATATATATATTTCTTTAAGGTTAATTTCACAGGCAATTAACTAATGATTACGATGACAAATGAATAACAGAATAAAAAGCATGTCAAAGGATATTTTTTCCTTGTGTTCACATGTGCCCCACGTGTGTTCACAACTACCCCGCTGATGGGGCACATGTGAACAATTTTTCGAATTTATAAAACTATTAAAATATGTAAGAAGAACTATACAGATGATTAAAAAAAATTACCATGTATAAAACGAAGTACTATTTACTATATTGAGCAGGTTTTGTTTATAGAAATTAATCCAGTCATGAGAAAAAGCTATATTTATGCGAACTGTTCACATGTGCCCCCATCTCCCCTATCGCAAAATGTAGTGACCAAAGCTGCAAAAAAGTTACATCTTCGGCTACATAAAGTTCACACAGTCCAGGAATTAAAGCCTCCTGATTATGAAAAACGACTGCTGTTCTGTAGACGGTTTCGCTCTTTCGTGGAGGAACACGGAATTAGGAATTTACACCATACGTTTTTTAGCGATTAGGCATGGTTCCATCTGAGTGGCTATGTCAACATCCGAAACACCAGAATTTGGTAGAGTGCTAACCCACCTATTCATCACGGACTGCCTCTGCATTGTCAAAAATTTGGCGTGTGGTGTGCGATATCTCGTCGCCATATTGTAGACCAAATTTTCTTTAAAACCCCTCTTAACAGTGAGGTGTATGCAGCCATCATTACATAGATCATTTTACTGCTGGATGTTGATGACGTTACTGCTGGTTCCAGCAAGACGGTGCGACATTCCACACATCAAACAGCACTATGCATCTTTTGAATGCATTTTTCGTTCAGAGCGTCATTTCCTGGGGATAGCGGCTCCTCGCTCGCCAGATTTATCACCCTCTGATTTCTTCCTATGGGGTTATATGAAAAATGTGCTTTATGTGAATAGTCTACACATGATTGCTGAGCTTAAAACGAACAATTAGAACAGCCATTTCTAACATCAATACTGCCATGCTCCGCAGAGTCTCGTGAAATATGGTAAAACAAACACGTTTTTGTATTCGCGATAGAGGACGTTATTTTCCAAATTTATTGTAACACCTAAAGTTTGTTAAAAATAAAAGCCAACATTTCAATTAATCTCTGTGATAGTTTACTTTCATTACAATTCTGAAACTGGTACTTTTACAGACATGTGAACTTTAAAGTGCGCGACTTTAAACTCACCCTTTATATATTTCCTACTTCCGTTGTAAACATAGTTATGATTGTGATGAAAGGGGGAGAAAAAATTGGATATTTTCATTTACTCCCATTGAGCTCTACAATAGAACAGAGAGCTAACTCCTTATTTTGTTACACTCAAGTGGTCCGACTCATGAATATAATGTAATAGAATTTAGGAGAAAAAAAACTATGCCAAAACACTGATTTCCTCCAATAGTGTAGTATGGAATAGATATTTTCAAATTCGATTTTCTTTTTAACATTTTCCAACATAGTTAAAAGTGTTTAGGAATTCGGTTTGGCCGCCTGTCTGTCTGTGTGCCCGTGTTGTTACTCGAGTAAATAAAGTCAAATTACCGTGGAATTATTATATGTTATTCGGGCTATTGTATCCTCGGTATTTAAAATAAAGTGCGTATCACTTCCGGTTCATTAATGTTTCAACAAAAGAATTCCGTTACATTACGGTGAATAAGGAAAATAGTTTAAGGTGTATTTTAATGGTACTACACTATTTTAAACGTACTGAAATTTTTCTATATCACTAAGGTGTACTACAATGCACGCTTGTTGTAGAATCTGGTGTGCATAAAATTTGCCGTTCATTTACAGAGACGCACAAAAGAATTTGGCTAAAGTACTGCCTATGAACAATAATTTCTGAAAATGTGTTTTCAGTTCTGGTACGCGTTTTAAAATGTAACTGTTTTTTTCAGATTACTTGGTGTGTATAAATTCTATAGATCTATACAGGGCTGCACAAAAGATTTCAAGTACACATTCGTTTACTGACTGAAATAGGGAATTTTCCACGCTGTGCTACGCATTTAATTGAATTACCTTTTAGCATACTTTGTAGCATAAATATAATTCTATAAATCACATACAGGGGTGCAGGAAAAATTCAGATATTTTTCCGACTATTGACGGTTATCGCAGAAATTGCGTTTTCAAATGCGTTATGCGTTTCTCAATTGATTATTCAGACATCATCTTACACCTTAATAGACAGTAAAGCTTTGTTACAGTATTCTGAATGTGTTCAAAAGTGTTATAATTTATGCTGGATGCATGATTTTTCGTTCTTGTTAAAATATGACGAAAATGTTACAATTTTCCTAAATTATATATTTTAAGAAAAACAACAGATTTTATTTAATTTCATAGCAAATATTTAATTTTATCATACATACAATAAAATCTCCCATAAGCTTAACAAGAAACAGGAAATATTTGATAAGTATAGCTCATAAATATATTAAAAAGGTATAAAAATAACCAAAAGGGATTGAAAGTATGCCGAAAAGTTTGTAAAAATGCCTTTAATGATAAGAAAAGTGCAGGATTCATTATTTGCACGAGCTGAAAGTACGATGCGGTCGCGGCAGAAAGTGGACCGGTGAGTTAGCTCTCCGTTGTCTTATAGAACTCAATGTTTACTCAAGTGTCTGTGATTGGCTACATGTCTATATTCTAAAGTTGTGAATTTAAAAAAAAATCTGAAAAGAAAAATAGTCACGAATATTAGAGGTAAAAAAGGCCTTTCTTTCTCAATTGTCTGTCTATTGACATTTTTTTTTCTATTTTTATAATTTTGAACATTTACCTATTTTTAATTACTGTAGAATACAGCATGCAGAATAAAAGTATCTTACAGAATCGCTAATTGCGAAATATCTTGAAAATGAAAAATTGAGTTATCTTCCATGTATTGCATTTATTTTATATCTGTTTTTTTTTTTTAATTCAGAAATATGAAAATTAGAGCATATAGTTCATATATTTAATGATTATTTAATATGCATAGTGCATATTTCTTACGTTTAATAATATTATGCTTCTTGAAATTTAATGCTCATTATTTATTTTAGTTCTCATCCTTATAAATAATTGTCACAAATTCACATTTTGGTTGCATTGCAACGTCACAGAGAGTTGACACTTTGGTTTTTCTTGTAACGTGACGTACGGGGTTTGCAACAATGCCACTGAAATGTCACAAGTAATTGCGTTTTAATAAATACTAAGCATTTCTTTTCTGTATTTGTAATGTGTGCATGGCATAACTTTTCAGTCTTTCATGTAGGAAACGAAGATCCTACACGATGGAATTTTTATTCCCTTCAGTGAATGGGAAGATTTAAAGCAGCTTTTTTTTCCAAGGCAGTCCCAATACTATTTGAGCGGAATCAGATACCTAAATATAGCTCGCAAATCAATATCTTGAGCCTTAAGATAGTTGTTAACAAGACTACTGTAGCAACACAAGAGCTTTCATTTACTGCATATAGACCGGGAGGTGGCTCCACAAACCATAACCTCATCGAAATTCGAGGATTAGTTAAAACTCGATTCGCATATTAAAATGCAACTGGTCTGCCAAAACCTATCTTGGTGGAAAACACCTGCAAACCCAATTTTAGTGATTGACTAGTTGGTTTTAGTGTGTTTTCGGGGTCCTAGTCCTCCATGTTTTCATACATTTGGGTGCAGGAAAACACAATGATAAACCTATCGAACAACCACTCAAATCGGGTCTGAAGTGGTTTCCACCAAAATAGGACTTGGCAGACCAGTTGCATTTTAATATACGGATCGTTTTCTGTCTATTCTTAGAATTTCAGCAGTCAACTCGATGAGGTGGTCCGTGCCGGTCTGATACAACTCATCACCCAGAACACCAACACCAACATACAGTCTGATATAGTGGTAAAGCGTTTTCGGCCGATATCTCTCAGCTCTGATTTTTCCTATCATGCTGGACATGGATTTCAGAGTAACCACACTCAGAGAATTCCGCCCAAGCCATTATTTTACTTCTGTAATTGTTGGTAACACCTTCCTCTTTCCAGTAAAGTATACGAACATATCATTTTGGAAAGTAAATATCGGAACAAAGCAGCCTGGTATTAAGGGGGACAGCAGTTTGAAAGTTTCAATAAATCGATATTTTTTACATTTCCTGATGGATTAGTGTCTAGAGTATAACCCAAAATATTTTTTTTAAATTCGAATTATTTCAAAAGTTGCAGCGGCATATTTGTCGCTGTAACTAATTGCCACTAAACCAAACTTAGAATTTGAAATGCTGGTATCTCAAAAGGAAATTTTTGTATCTGGTCGCTTGGATTGGCAGAAAACTGTTCGAACGATATCAAATGGCACAATGGTTGTTTTCACTTTTCTTCTAAGTCTGTCTAAAGCCGGGGGCTTTCGTGCTATAGGTACCGTTCAAACGCTATATAGGGTGTTTCACTATGGAGATCACATTCCATTAAAAACGTAGGTGTTGTCATTTGAAATTTTCGAAATTTTGCCACTGTAACCGTAATTGTTAGAGTTTAACTGCTATTTTTCATATGATTCTCGAGCGCATATCTCAAAATACTTTAAGCCAAAATTTCATTCAGGTTCTGTGAACCTGCTATGAGCTAGGGGCTCATATATCGGGAAAGTTTATATTTTTTAATAATCACCCAATATTATTACATCCTAACAAATATTTTATATTTGACTCATTTATCCAATGCTTGTATTTTTCTTTCAGAGCTTTTTTGATTTAGAGAATTATAATCACATTAACGAAAACAGGAACAATCTTTTCAATTCATTGAATAAAGTGTGACATTCATATCTTGATATTTAGCCATTATCACATTGTATTAAATTCGTTGAATTTTAATTGAGATCAATTTTATATGACATTTTCTTAATAAATGGCGATCGATTTGAATTGTAGTGTAAATGTGGAACATAAACAATTGAATTTTTAAAAATCAAAGCATATATTCAATAATCCATGATAATTTAAAAACGTAAATAAACAATGTACATATTTTATGAAAATTAATATTCTTGTAATTCTTGGAAAGATTAATATCACATACTGTATTGCTGCTATGTGGGATTGTTCTAGATCTGGTATTGTGATTTTGTAGTTCCTTAATTGACAATAAGAGAACAAAAATTACTTTTAAAGGAACAGCTGAGATACAAAAAACGATTAATTGATTATAAATGTTTTTATGTATAGATTACTTTTATTGGAACTTCAGTATGCTAATATGTAGGTATTTATTGTTAAATAAAATCGAAGACCCTCTAAAGGATAATTTTGTTGTCCAAGTTGTAAGAGAGAAGTGATTTATCACCTCTGAAAAGCCACTTCCGTCGAATGAATCTATCTTGCTGGCGAATGCCTGAAATTTTCTCTGTATATCTTTTATTCATTCAGGTAGAATTTATTGAATCACCAATGCGGAAAAATGGGGAATCAAGTTTTTTGTTATTTTGGTTATATTTAGAAGTTTGATTATAAGAATAGTTTGTATCTCTAAAACTAGAAAAGGTTTGCAATTTCAAAATCTATATCACTAGAAAAGTATACAAATCTCTGAATTTAGAACTGGAGAATAAAAACATCATAATGAAGAAATAATGATGTGTTGTTAACTAGTACTAATTATTTATTGTTACTGGCTAATAAATTCGCAAATATTTAAAAAATTCATATAACTGACGAAAGCACTATATTTGAATGTAGCTTTAGAAAAAATAATCTCACGACGAACTAACCTTGCCTTGTGTGAATAGCAATTGGATTGCGATAGTATTGCAAGTGAAGAGTAATTTGGTCAAGGGCGCCGTATGTAATATCGGCTGCATTTCGAAATATGAAGCGCCTAATTTTGCGGTGTTTAGTTGCAGATGGTGACTACATCCGTATCTTATCGTGATATCGTTACATTTCGCCAAAGTAAAGGAAATCTGCTGAAAATTTTGCTAAACTATCTTTAGTATTGGAAAAGGTATGACCAAAATTCGTGTTCGGATTGGAGTAAAACACCCAACATTTTGAATAAATCATTGGTTTTCGATTATGGATTCCAATGCAAAATTAATTTTTAGTCGAGTGTGCAATACCACTTCTTAAAATTTGTTCATTCTTTTTTTTAATTCTGTAGAAATTATATCTTAGTTTTATATATATCTCTCATCACAAGAATTTGTTTTATAAAATGATAAGAAAAACGTAAATTAACACATATAGCATACCTGTATGGATGCGGGAGGTATGGTCGCGAATGCCATCTATTAAATTAATTTTTAAAAAGGGGGCATTCCACTGCATTTGAATCTTTACATTGTTAATTTCTCAAAAATTAATTTATAATATATTCGGGGAACAAGGAGACCAGTCATTCTGACCATAATGGTTCTTTAATCATTTTTAATTAAATGTTATGTCAGGATTGCGTTCACCAAAAATGGGAAAGCAGAGTGAACCATGTCACATGTATGAATCAGACTCCAGAAAACACATGAAAAAAACCCAAACAGCAGTGTCAAAATCATAATAGAAGTACAGTTACTATAAAAAGCATCCTACGATAGAGTCAAAATCAACAAACACGAAAGAGTAAGAAATTAAGGCTTCTCTAAACGAGAAACCAAACGAACAACTTCCGCAACAGAGTCTACTTGACTAATAGTACATCAACATCGATAGAGACAAAACCGAAAAAAGAAGAGACAACACCTATGCAAAGAAATCGCCACTGAGTGTTTAATCAGCATGAGTTTAGTGTGCCGCGAAAGCTTAACGGTGGATTCAATTCGAGTGTGCAACTAGATATAAAAAAAAAAATTTTAAACACTTTTCTACATAAAATGCAGCAGCGGCCCATTTGGCAGAGCATCGGACTCGTAGATGAAATGTCGAGGGTTCGAGGTTCGCCGCCAGCTAAAAATCCACCATGTGCACTAAAGGCACCAGATGCATGTAAAATCCGTCGTGGGTGCAAAGTCCTCCAAATTCTCTGTGAATAATACCACTAGAGGTGCCTAGTCAGGTGAAAGTCTCGTCATCTGATCAAGGTTCTAAATTACGAGACCAACTCAAGTAGCGACAGCCGAGACGGGTGCTCGACATAATGTACAGGTGAGCGATGCAGTGTGAAATTAAACAAGCAAATCCACTTTAAGTAACACGCCAAAACAAAGTAAAACAAAGAGAAAGCTAGAACAAAAACAAAGTAAAACAAAGCTGCCATACAGACGGCATAAATGTTTGTCCAGCAGACCGCCGTCATGCGGCAATCGGGCGATTTCGCTTCGTTGCCAGGCACTCAAACCCGTAAAACTGGGACCGGTAGGCAGGGGCCTGGTCCACGGTTATAAAGAAAGAAAAAAGAATCAGATTGTAATGAAAGGATGTATGTCTTATTTCATTATTCGGTATCATTTTCTGCAGGATAAGTTGCAAGTAGTGTTCGACATTAACTAAATTTATCTTCCCCCCGTTTGTACTCGAAGATCTTAAAAAAAAAAATTACAATAACAAATGCACTGAAACGGCAACGGTGAAGTAGCCTTAAATTGTATTCATAGACCTTTTTCCTTTGCCTTAGTTTGATTGTTTTGGGTAATAACAAAACCACTCAATGTAAACGGAGCTTTCCCTCTCTAAGGGATACAGGTTTGTCATACTCCTACTGCGATTTGTGGCAAAATATATTCTGAGAATATCTCCGAACCCTCTATCTCATATGCTTAAAAATTATTGGGATGAAAATTTAACGCTGTGAAGTAAATGGAATATGATGGATACACTACGCCAGTTATTCGTATCACTTTCCATAAACTAGTTTTATGAGCTCTAATCAAATATCCCCAGGAGAATCCATCTCTGAAGGCACACTAGAGTAACGGAAATCTTATAAATATGGCAAATGTATTTTTTTTTTTTCATATCTTATCTACGACCTTTTCTTCAACTTTTTTTTTAATTTCTGGGGAATGGAAGAATTTTTCAAAAATTTATTACTTCTTACGAATGAATTTTTCAGTTTTATTCTCATTACAGCTGAATCAGCAATTTCAAAAATTAAAAAAGAAAAAAAAAACGGGATTCAACAAAAAATGTGCTGAACATCAATACATGTTCTTTGAAGAACACTTTTGCACACATTATGTTTCTAGGATCCTTAAAGTACTAAGTTGGTTATCATTTATTTATTTCATGGTATTTAAATAAAAGAACAACAAAACTTTTGAACTTAGTTTACTTTTGGTATAAATAGTGTTTCGTGCACATCAAATTTGTTATGAAAAAAGAAAATTTGTTAATTAAACTTTTATTAAAAATTTGATAAAACAGACAAAAAATAATTGATGGTTTCTTTGTGAAATTTAACATTAGGACACATAATCGCATAACCACCAGGTACATTTTCTTCACGTTAAGAAGTTGGCCAGTAAAAATAACTCAGTAATATGGCATATAATCTCTCGAAATTCTATCCTAAACTCGTTTTAAATTGGAATTGGAATTTTTTATTGCAATTTTTAACACATCAGAAGCTTTTGATCAAATGAAGTGATACATCATAAGTAATATTTTTTGAAAGACGAAAAAATTCGTTAGTGCACTTATTTCTCATCAACTCAATTTGATCTTTTATTTATTTTTAAGAATGTTTTTTAAAATTAATATGTCAGTACAAACAAAGGAATAAATACAAGGTAAATACAAAACAGTTTGTAGTATGAGATTTGTCACATAATTTACAAGTTTCATTTCACAAGCTTTCTTTAACTGTTTTAATTAAATTTTCTTTAACAAAGAAAACTCTTTGAATAAAATACTACGTTTTGCAATCATTCATTAAATGCAAACTGGAACACACGCCTTGAAGCGCAAATATTTACTTGCTCCAGATTCATTTCGAAATTGCAACTATAAAATTCTTTGTTTAATCATTATCTCTAATTCTTTGCATACAAAAATTCTTGGTCATTTTCTTTACTCTGCAAATATTTAAATAAAAAGTTAGAGATTTTTTTAACAGAAATGTTTACATAAAATCAGATTCACAATAGCATTTTTTAAGGAGGTGAATAAATTATTTCATTGTGCTTCTAGAAAAAGTTATTTAACATTCTAATTCATTTTGTTGTATTTTTCACTAGCTGACCAGACCGGCGTTGTCCGGGCTCGTTTTAATGAACTTAAATATACCTAAAATCAGTGTTAATTTCAGACGTTTTTATACAGGAGAGATTTACTATTAGAGACTCCACTTCCTTCAGCAGCATGCATTTGCGAATTTGCATGATTTTATATTTTAAAACGAAAACTTATCCAAACAAACATAGAGTTGGGTACCTCACTGCCTGAAGAATTCTGAAAAGCTTCTTCAACTGGAAGTGCTGGAAAAGTCACGCATCCGGTATGTTTTTGAAAATGAACTCCGAAATGTAACGAATATACATTTTTAAACAACAATCTTTCTGAACTGTCAAAGGTAACCCCTTAAAATGATTGCTGATTTAATTTCTAACATTTAGATACAATACACTTTCAATTCTGCCTAAAAGTTTCTCAGGAAAACATAGATGATAATAATAAAAATGCAACCAATCTTATTCTTATCCACTCATTAAATAAAGGAAACTGGTAAAAAAATCCATCGAAATCGGTCAATTACCTTTCGAGTTATTAAATTATGACATTTTTAACACAGTGAAAAAAATCCCCGCCGCCCAATATTTTGCCCTCTTTTAAACCGCGAATTGATATCTCAGGAGGATCATCAGGACATTATCAGAAGCGATTGCTGGCATAATAGCAAGCTCCTTCTTTTAAAACGTAAAATTATCATCTAATATTCAAAATAGATAGGATTTTCCAGGCATGCGCAGAAGTGATCGCCTGCACAATAGGAAGTTCGTTCACAAGCGTTCCATGAGGATTTCTTTTTATGATATTGGCCTGCAGAATTTTTTAAAATAGTAAATGCTTCATTTTTTTAACAAAAGATATCGTTGTAACCAGAAAAAAAAACTTTTTTTTTGTGAAACAGAGATTATATTGTTCAAAATGCAGAAAAAACGGAACCTTTTTAAATTCCCCAGCTTGAAAAACCGAAGATTCTCTGGACATGCCCGGAAAATGTATCAACGCATGCTCGTTCATTAATTAAATTGATGCTCGTTCATTATGGATTTTAATTATTATATCGGCTAATGATTAAAAATTGAAAAATTTAAGCCTCAGGTGTATTTAGAAATTTCTTCGTCTTTATCCAAATTTTCACACGTGCGCCATGGATTTCCCTAGCCAATCGTCAACACACACACACTGAGGTACAAACATCTTTCTTTTATTAATATAGATAAAACTATTTTAAGAAAATACATTAATTCTGTATTTTAATAATATTTTATAATTGATGTATCTTAGAATCAATTAAGTATATAACTAAGATAAATGTAATATAAAAATATAGAATAAACATAAATAATTGATAGTGCTTTGTGTTCTAAACTGGATAAAAAATTAAATCAAAATAGAAAATCCATGCATCAAGTACATTATATTATGAAACTCTTTCCAACACTTCCAGAATACTTTAACTAAACGTCGCCGTTTTATAAGGCAAACAAGACATAAGTAAGCATTTTACGCATAAGTTATTTGAAAACCAGATTTCAACAATTACCTCCCATGGCCAGAAAGGTTCTCTACTTCTTTTGTGCAGCTCAGTATATGATCTATAGATTTGTATATATTCTACGTACTTTGCTAAAATTAGTGCAGTACGAAAACGCATATCACAGTTGAAAATCAACTTCTGCAATTTCTACCAATGGATGGAAACGTACTTGTATTCTTTTGTACAGTCCCGTATATTACCTACAGACTTTTATACACGCACCATATTAAGCTGAAACTTAATTCAGGAAAACCAGGCTTAAAACTACTGAAATCACACTTCCAGAAATGTTCATCAAAGGGAGGCCATGCCTCCATACCTTTGCATAGACCTGTATGTGTTATTTGTATTCTACAAGACTCTTCTTCGGAGAGTGTTTTTACGTAGAAAGATGTTATATCTAATACTTCGAATAACAGTATAATGCAGAAACACATGGAGTCCCCTTTAATTAGTGATATTGCCGTATTCTTTAGTGACATTTTGTATAGTGTTATTTCAGAGTGACTACTGATATTTTCGTAGCAAGTTAAGGTGAACTTTTCTTAGGTTCCGGCGAACAATCGCCATAGCCATTTTGTTAGGAGTTAGTGTTAGAGTATAGAAAATATCTTGTGGTTAGCATTTTTTTCTCATAAGTTTAGTGATTGATCTTATAATTTTATTATCGGTAATTTAACTGCGCTGCCAAAGTCCTCCACTATTGCTTTTAATAAATTATTGTTAATTTATCTCTCATGGCTCTTTCTTAGCTGAATGCCCCCGTCCCCGTGTCTACCATAGATTCCGCACGTGCATATTTTTTAAGGGGGTCCGGGGCGAAAAATTATCAAAAATGCAATTTTTTTATTTGCTTAAAAAAATTGAGATTTTAGCATTAAATACAGCAAACCGCATGCTTTTATCTTTATTAAATCCAAAGATATAACACCTTTCGCCTTGAGAAGTGGTGTATCAGCTACCCTCTGACGAGAACTTTAACTTCATTTATCTGAGAATGAATTTTTCACGATTTGTCAGCTTTAAAAGAACATATCAAAAGTTCCTTGCAAGATATATCTATTAAATTTTAACAGAGGTTTTAAGCCATATTTCCAACAAATTGTCTTCAGGATTTTTCATTTTGAGTGATAATTGTGAAAATATGCGAATTAATGCAAAACACACTCAAAAAAACTTCATTTTTTTCTTAAATTTTTTTATAAAATTCATAATCAATATTTAAATTAAATATGTTTAAAATTTTACAATTTAAATAAAAAAATATTTATAATTTTTCAGATTTTTTTACATGCAATATTCTTATTATATAAAAATATATTTCAGAAAAAAAATTTCATTACAAAATCTCAATAAATTAAAACAAAATTAGAATTTGGAGCCCCGGACCCCCCTTAATCCAGGCCGATACACTTTTGCTTCGAAAATTGGTTATGGGCCGCCACAAATGACGACCTAAATCCTCACGAAGCCAGGTCCTTAGAAGTGGTCCCCAGAAGTTATATTACTGGTATAGAAAATGTGGACGAGGTCGTTTTAAAACTTGAGGGAAATATTTCATATAATGTCATTCCGGATAAAAATAAATATTTACTTTTGAAGTGTCTTTGAAGAGGGAAGTCCTTTTATGGCTAGAAAATAATGGAAGATTTTTCAAAAGTGATAAAGTTGAAGGTTATGAAAGAACTGTGGTAGAGTTAAAGAAATCGTTTCTAGCTATTGGTGATAAGAGTGTTTTACGTAGAGAGTCTTACCTTAGTAAGCAAACTGTTTTTCAGAAAGAATCGAAAGCTTAGAATGCTTTTCCTGTACAAATTAAAACTTAAAAGTAAATTAGCACGTGACTTTACTTTGATGAAATTATAGACGTAGTTTTATTCCTTTTCATGTGTCGGTACAAGGTTGTATTGATTTGGAAGAAAAGCAGACCTGAACATGGCGAAATATTATGTAACCTTGGGCAGAGAGGGATTCGTGGTAATGGGTTTATTACTTTACCACGAGACTTTTAGAATGTGGGCAATGGAAACAGTTTTTGAGGGGATAATCGCGAGTTTGGAAAGGCAAATTGGATGCTGATAGGAATGACTGGTGCAAGGAATATTGAAATGGTTATAATAGTAGTAATAATTATACAGGTAATGTGGAGAATTATAAAAGTAATGGTGGTAATAGAGGAGGTTTTTGACATATTCGCAAACGTGGAGGTCAGGAGAGGAATTCCGCCCACCTTATCGTTTAAGCAATTGAAGGTAGCTGAATGTGGTAAAGGTATAGTTAATGTAGGAAGGCAATCTGGCAGGAATTTTGTTCAACTAAATTGGTAAGTGGCTGTAGTTCATAAGGCGTACTCTCACAGGTTAAACAGCAAAAACCTTCTATTGATTTAAATGTTGTTACAATAAATCCGTTTGAACTTCCTGAGTTATTAATTGTGTTGGGTGGGTTTGTAGTAAAAATTTTATTTGATACTAGTTTAAACTTCATTTAGTCTTCCACGTGTCGTTAACAGTGACGTTCCCTTTTGACTAACTTTGGAATAGACTCTTCAGCGGAGAGTGTTTTTACGTAGAAAGATGTTATATCTAATACTTCGAATAACAGTATAATGCAGAAACACATGGAGTCCCCTTTAATTAGTGATATTGCCGTATTCTTTAGTGACATTTTGTATAGTGTTATTTCAGAGTGACTACTGATATTTTCGTAGAAAGTTAAGGTGAACTTTTCTTAGGTTCCGGCGAACAATCGCCATAGCCATTTTGTTAGGAGTTAGTGTTAGAGTATAGAAAATATCTTGTGGTTAGCATTTTTTTCTCATAAGTTTAGTGATTGATCTTATAATTTTATTATCGGTAATTTAACTGCGCTGCCAAAGTCCTCCACTATTGCTTTTAATAAATTATTGTTAATTTATCTCTCATGGCTCTTTCTTAGCTGAATGCCCCCGTCCCCGTGTCTACCATAGATTCCGCACGTGCATATTTTTTAAGGGGGTCCGGGGCGAAAAATTATCAAAAATGCAATTTTTTTATTTGCTTAAAAAAATTGAGATTTTAGCATTAAATACAGCAAACCGCATGCTTTTATCTTTATTAAATCCAAAGATATAACACCTTTCGCCTTGAGAAGTGGTGTATCAGCTACCCTCTGACGAGAACTTTAACTTCATTTATCTGAGAATGAATTTTTCACGATTTGTCAGCTTTAAAAGAACATATCAAAAGTTCCTTGCAAGATATATCTATTAAATTTTAACAGAGGTTTTAAGCCATATTTCCAACAAATTGTCTTCAGGATTTTTCATTTTGAGTGATAATTGTGAAAATGTGCTAATTAATGCAAAACACACTCAAAAAAACTTCATTTTTTTCTTAAATTTTTTTATAAAATTCATAATCAATATTTAAATTAAATATGTTTAAAATTTTACAATTTAAATAAAAAAATATTTATAATTTTTCAGATTTTTTTACATGCAATATTCTTATTATATAAAAATATATTTCAGAAAAAAAATTTCATTACAAAATCTCAATAAATTAAAACAAAATTAGAATTTGGAGCCCCGGACCCCCCTTAATCCAGGCCGATACACTTTTGCTTCGAAAATTGGTTATGGGCCGCCACAAATGACGACCTAAATCCTCACGAAGCCAGGTCCTTAGAAGTGGTCCCCAGAAGTTATATTACTGGTATAGAAAATGTGGACGAGGTCGTTTTAAAACTTGAGGGAAATATTTCATATAATGGCATTCCGGATAAAAATAAATATTTACTTTTGAAGTGTCTTTGAAGAGGGAAGTCCTTTTATGGCTAGAAAATAATGGAAGATTTTTCAAAAGTGATAAAGTTGAAGGTTATGAAAGAACTGTGGTAGAGTTAAAGAAATCGTTTCTAGCTATTGGTGATAAGAGTGTTTTACGTAGAGAGTCTTACCTTAGTAAGCAAACTGTTTTTCAGAAAGAATCGAAAGCTTAAAATGCTTTTCCTGTACAAATTAAAACTTAAAAGTAAATTAGCACGTGACTTTACTTTTGATGAAATTATAGACGTAGTTTTATTCCTTTTCATGTGTCGGTACAAGGTTGTATTGATTTGGAAGAAAAGCAGACCTGAACATGGCGAAATATTATGTAACCTTGGGCAGAGAGGGATTCGTGGTAATGGGTTTATTACTTTACCACGAGACTTTTAGAATGTGGGCAATAGAAACAGTTTTTGAGGGGATAATCGCGAGTTTGGAAAGGCAAATTGGATGCTGATAGGAATGACTGGTGCAAGGAATATTGAAATGGTTTTAATAGTAGTAATAATTATACAGGTAATGTTGAGAATTATAAAAGTAATGGTGGTAATAGAGGAGGTTTTTGACATATTCGCAAACGTGGAGGTCAGGAGAGGAATTCCGCCCCCCTTATCGTTTAAGCAATTGAAGGTAGCTGAATGTGGTAAAGGTATAGTTAATGTAGGAAGGTATTTCTGGTAGGAATTTTGTTCAACTAAATTGGTAAGTGGCTGTAGTTCATAAGGCGTACTCTCACAGGTTAAACAGCAAAAACCTTCTATTGATTTAAATGTTGTTACAATAAATCCGTTTGAACTTCCTGAGTTATTAATTGTGTTGGGTGGGTTTGTAGTAAAAATTTTATTTGATACTAGTTTAAACTTCATTTAGTCTTCCACGTGTCGTTAACAGTGACGTTCCCTTTTGACTAACTTTCGAATAGACTCTTCAGCGGAGAGTGTTTTTACGTAGAAAGATGTTATATCTAATACTTCGAATAACAGTATAATGCAGAAACACATGGAGTCCCCTTTAATTAGTGATATTGCCGTATTCTTTCGTGACATTTTGTATAGTGTTATTTCAGAGTGACTACTGATATTTTCGTAGCAAGTTAAGGTGAACTTTTCTTAGGTTCCGGCGAACAATCGCCATAGCCATTTTGATAGGAGTTAGTGTTAGAGTATAGAAAATATCTTGTGGTTAGCATTTTTTTCTCATAAGTTTAGTGATTGATCTTATAATTTTATTATCGGTAATTTAACTGCGCTGCCAAAGTCCTCCACTATTGCTTTTAATAAATTATTGTTAATTTATCTCTCATGGCTCTTTCTTAGCTGAATGCCCCCGTCCCCGTGTCTACCATAGATTCCGCACGTGCATATTTTTTAAGGGGGTCCGGGGCTAAAAATTATCAAAAATGCAATTTTTTTATTTGCTTAAAAAAATTGAGATTTTAGCATTAAATACAGCAAACCGCATGCTTTTATCTTTATTAAATCCAAAGATATAACACCTTTCGCCTTGAGAAGTGGTGTATCAGCTACCCTCTGACGAGAACTTTAACTTCATTTATCTGAGAATGAATTTTTCACGATTTGTCAGCTTTAAAAGAACATATCAAAAGTTCCTTGCAAGATATATCTATTAAATTTTAACAGAGGTTTTAAGCCATATTTCCAACAAATTGTCTTCAGGATTTTTCATTTTGAGTGATAATTGTGAAAATATGCTAATTAATGCAAAACACACTCAAAAAAACTTCATTTTTTTCTTAAATTTTTTTATAAAATTCATAATCAATATTTAAATTAAATATGTTTAAAATTTTACAATTTAAATAAAAAAATATTTATAATTTTTCAGATTTTTTTACATGCAATATTCTTATTATATAAAAATATATTTCAGAAAAAAAATTTCATTACAAAATCTCAATAAATTAAAACAAAATTAGAATTTGGAGCCCTGGACCCCCTTAATCCAGGCCGATACACTTTTGCTTCGAAAATTGGTTATGGGCCGCCACAAATGACGACCTAAATCCTCACGAAGCCAGGTCCTTAGAAGTGGTCCCCAGAAGTTATATTACTGGTATAGAAAATGTGGACGAGGTCGTTTTAAAACTTGAAGGAAATATTTCATATAATGGCATTCCGGATAAAAATAAATATTTACTTTTGAAGTGTCTTTGAAGAGGGAAGTCCTTTTATGGCTAGAAAATAATGGAAGATTTTTCAAAAGTGATAAAGTTGAAGGGTATGAAAGAACTGTGGTAGAGTTAAAGAAATCGTTTCTAGCTATTGGTGATAAGAGTGTTTTACGTAGAGAGTCTTACCTTAGTAAGCAAACTGTTTTTCAGAAAGAATCGAAAGCTTAGAATGCTTTTCCTGTACAAATTAAAACTTAAAAGTAAATTAGCACGTGACTTTACTTTTGATGAAATTATAGACGTAGTTTTATTCCTTTTCATGTGTCGGTACAAGGTTGTATTGATTTGGAAGAAAAGCAGACCTGAACATGGCGAAATATTATGTAACCTTGGGCAGAGAGGGATTCGTGGTAATGGGTTTATTACTTTACCACGAGACTTTTAGAATGTGGGCAATAGAAACAGTTTTTGAGGGGATAATCGCGAGTTTGGAAAGGCAAATTGGATGCTGATAGGAATGACTGGTGCAAGGAATATTGAAATGGTTTTAATAGTAGTAATAATTATACAGGTAATGTTGAGAATTATAAAAGTAATGGTGGTAATAGAGGAGGTTTTTGACATATTCGCAAACGTGGAGGTCAGGAGAGGAATTCCGCCCCCCTTATCGTTTAAGCAATTGAAGGTAGCTGAATGTGGTAAAGGTATAGTTAATGTAGGAAGGTATTTCTGGTAGGAATTTTGTTCAACTAAATTGGTAAGTGGCTGTAGTTCATAAGGCGTACTCTCACAGGTTAAACAGCAAAAACCTTCTATTGATTTAAATGTTGTTACAATAAATCCGTTTGAACTTCCTGAGTTATTAATTGTGTTGGGTGGGTTTGTAGTAAAAATTTTATTTGATACTAGTTTAAACTTCATTTAGTCTTCCACGTGTCGTTAACAGTGACGTTCCCTTTTGACTAACTTTGGAATAGACTCTTCAGCGGAGAGTGTTTTTACGTAGAAAGATGTTATATCTAATACTTCGAATAACAGTATAATGCAGAAACACATGGAGTCCCCTTTAATTAGTGATATTGCCGTATTCTTTAGTGACATTTTGTATAGTGTTATTTCAGAGTGACTACTGATATTTTCGTAGCAAGTTAAGGTGAACTTTTCTTAGGTTCCGGCGAACAATCGCCATAGCCATTTTGTTAGGAGTTAGTGTTAGAGTATAGAAAATATCTTGTGGTTAGCATTTTTTTCTCATAAGTTTAGTGATTGATCTTATAATTTTATTATCGGTAATTTAACTGCGCTGCCAAAGTCCTCCACTATTGCTTTTAATAAATTATTGTTAATTTATCTCTCATGGCTCTTTCTTAGCTGAATGCCCCCGTCCCCGTGTCTACCATAGATTCCGCACGTGCATATTTTTTAAGGGGGTCCGGGGCGAAAAATTATCAAAAATGCAATTTTTTTATTTGCTTAAAAAAATTGAGATATTAGCATTAAATACAGCAAACCGCATGCTTTTATCTTTATTAAATCCAAAGATATAACACCTTTCGCCTTGAGAAGTGGTGTATCAGCTACCCTCTGACGAGAACTTTAACTTCATTTATCTGAGAATGAATTTTTCACGATTTGTCAGCTTTAAAAGAACATATCAAAAGTTCCTTGCAAGATATATCTATTAAATTTTAACAGAGGTTTTAAGCCATATTTCCAACAAATTGTCTTCAGGATTTTTCATTTTGAGTGATAATTGTGAAAATATGCTAATTAATGCAAAACACACTCAAAAAAACTTCATTTTTTTCTTAAATTTTTTTATAAAATTCATAATCAATATTTAAATTAAATATGTTTAAAATTTTACAATTTAAATAAAAAAATATTTATAATTTTTCAGATTTTTTTACATGCAATATTCTTATTATATAAAAATATATTTCAGAAAAAAAATTTCATTACAAAATCTCAATAAATTAAAACAAAATTAGAATTTGGAGCCCCGGACCCCCCTTAATCCAGGCCGATACACTTTTGCTTCGAAAATTGGTTATGGGCCGCCACAAATGACGACCTAAATCCTCACGAAGCCAGGTCCTTAGAAGTGGTCCCCAGAAGTTATATTACTGGTATAGAAAATGTGGACGAGGTCGTTTTAAAACTTGAGGGAAATATTTCATATAATGGCATTCCGGATAAAAATAAATATTTACTTTTGAAGTGTCTTTGAAGAGGGAAGTCCTTTTATGGCTAGAAAATAATGGAAGATTTTTCAAAAGTGATAAAGTTGAAGGTTATGAAAGAACTGTGGTAGAGTTAAAGAAATCGTTTCTAGCTATTGGTGATAAGAGTGTTTTACGTAGAGAGTCTTACCTTAGTAAGCAAACTGTTTTTCAGAAAGAATCGAAAGCTTAGAATGCTTTTCCTGTACAAATTAAAACTTAAAAGTAAATTAGCACGTGACTTTACTTTTGATGAAATTATAGACGTAGTTTTATTCCTTTTCATGTGTCGGTACAAGGTTGTATTGATTTGGAAGAAAAGCAGACCTGAACATGGCGAAATATTATGTAACCTTGGGCAGAGAGGGATTCGTGGTAATGGGTTTATTACTTTACCACGAGACTTTTAGAATGTGGGCAATGGAAACAGTTTTTGAGGGGATAATCGCGAGTTTGGAAAGGCAAATTGGATGCTGATAGGAATGACTGGTGCAAGGAATATTGAAATGGTTATAATAGTAGTAATAATTATCTACAAACATCTCTTAGTATACTAAATGTAGTTGGCTTGAAAATACATAAACCAAATTAATAAACACCTTTAAACAATTTACGTACACTCTCAGTAAGAGTTACGAATTCTTTTGTGTAGCCCTGTGTATGGTTTATAGAATCCCATATCATGTAGAAAAACTAATAACAACACTAAAGAGAACACTAAAAGATCTAATAACTAAGCAATGGCGGTGTTCGAGTTGGACTACGGGGACACAGGGAGAGTCACAGACAGATACTTCCCTAAAGTTGATACACACAGATTAGTAAGTTGCAAACTACTTTCTCAAATCTGCACAGGTCATGGCGCATTACCAGCATACCTGCTCAGATTTTCACTGGTGGAAACGCCAGAATGCGAGTGCGGGCTTATAGGAACTTACAAGCATTACCTCACAGCCTGTCCACTCACACAAGCACTCCATCTGGTCAACATAACACCAAAAAACGAGCAACTTTGGCACAAACAGCTAGCTGAAAATAAACACCTGCAAGTAAAAGGCAAAGCACTGATTCGATGACCCGTAGATAACATAGACGTAATTTCACACTAAGTTGAGACAAAACTAAATATGTCCTTCCCTCCACCCACACACCATTACCCCAGCAGCAATAGCAATCTAGTGCAGAGCATAGCAAAAAATAAAAAAGCAATAAATAGAACTCTTTATTACTCAACCAAAAACCTTTATTACTCAGCCAAAAAAGGGGGGGGGGGCATTAAAAGAACTTAAATTTTTCTGCACAAAAAATAAAAATAAAAGCACAGTGTGCACATTTAAAAATATAAAAAGCCAGCATCTAGGTGCAGGTGCACCATAAAAATCTATTTAATTGCGTTATAGCAGAGTGGCAGTCTTTTAGAGAGGAACTGATGACCCACGAGCCCATTCACGAGTACAAACGAACTGATAACATCCACAATAAAAAATTAAACTGATGAACTGACAGCCTTCGAGCTTAAAATCACAGGAGAAAAAAAATGTAAATGTTACCTTATGTGATAACAGTCTTCTCTAAAAAGAACAGACGAACTAAAGTCTAACCAACAGGCTCCACCCTATAGCGTACCAAGAAAAAAAAACCACGAGTAAACAAGATAGTTAGAGAAAATTATAACTGCATCCGATTGTGACAACAACAACCAAGATATGGGAAAATAATACACAAGTCATCTCATGAAAATGTTAACTACACTCGAGGCTCACTGCCAGCTAAAAATCCGCCATGCACGCTAATGGCACCTGGTGCATTTAAAATCCGTCGTGTTTGCAAAGTCCTCCAAGTTTCCTATGAAATATACCTCTGGAGGTGCCTAGTCAGGTGAAGATCTCGTCACCGGATCAAGGTTCTAAAATACGAGATCAAGCTCGAGTAGAGAAGGCCGCCATTTATAGGCGGCTCGTATGAGTTCTGTAGAAGAGTGAGCAATCCTTCCCAGTTTTTTTCCTCCCCGTCCATTTTCGACAACGTACAAACAAATTCAAACAACATAACTAATAGCAATCTAGAACCGGCCAACATAGCAACAAAAGTGATAAAATAAATAGCAACACAGCCACGAAAGACAAGGTACTATCAGGTAGACCTCCATCATGAGGCGATCAGGCAAATTTCGCTACGAGGCCAGGTACGAAACTTGTTAAGCTAGGCTTATTGCCGGGCAGGTAGGGGCCTGGTCTGCGGTATTATAATTAAAATAATAATACACCGCGTCCCAAAAGTTTAGACAATCAATAAAATTTGCATTAACGTAAAAATTAATGAGGTACAATTAAAATTCGTGATATAGGTAATAAATAAAAGCAGTTTTGATGATATACACATATAAATTATGATCAAAGTTTGAAATTATAAAATATACATTAAATTATATAAAAATGTGCTGTCCCAAAAGTATAGACACATATATATTTTTTTAGTTTTATATTTATAAAAGTAACTAAAAACTTACTTTTAATATTTAATTGTATCGCCACGACACTCTATAACATCAAATACCTGTTGTTCCACATAATTAAGAATGCATTGCGTTATAGAAAGAGGTATTTCATATCACGCTTTGTTAATTGCAATTTTAAAGTCATTTACACATGTATATTGCTTTCCATTTTCATATATTTTACGGGATAAGATACCCCATATGATCTCCATGGGATTCAAAGCTGGACTAAGTTTTGGCCAGTCTAATAGTGTGATATTGTTTTGCCTAAACCATGTTTTCGATGATGTGGATGAATGGATGGATGCCCCATCTTGTTGGAAAACATAGTCCGGTCTTGCTAGCAAATCCAAATTACGTGATGATAGAATGTTATTACAAATGGCTTCAGTTGATAATTTATTTGTGCGTGAAATTGCATCAATTTCCAGAATTTCAAAAAGTATTGTACACAGAAGAATTAAACTTTCAACAAATATTGTTTACAGGAGAATGAAAGCAAAACCTTGCTTAAAGCATAGACATAAAGATTCATATCTAAAGTGGGCTAGAACGCATATGTCATACGATGAAAAATGGTTTTCTGTCATCTTCAGTGATGAAAAGAAATGGAATTTAGACGGCCGTGATGGTCATAAATTTTACTGGCATGACCTGAGAAAAGAACACATGAACTGTTTTATTAGGCGACAAAACGGAGGATCCGTAATGACGTGGGGAGGGTTGTCTTTCAACGGCCAAACATTTCTAGAATTTATTGACAGAAAAATGAAATCAGAGGATTATCAAGATATTTTACGTACCAATTTACTGCCAGTTATGGATTTGCCAGCAGGACCGGGTTGTGTTTTCCAAGAAGATGGGCATCCATCTATACCTACACATCATCGAAAACATGGTTAGGCAAAACAATATCACACTATTAGACGGGCCAGCACTTAGTCCAGATTTGAGTCCCATGGAGAACATATGGGGGATCTTATCTGATAAAATATATGAAAATTGAACGCAATATATATGTGTAAATGACTTACAAATTGCATTTGACAAAGGGTGGTATGAAATACCTCCTTCTGTAATGCAATGCTTAGTTAATTCTATGGAACAACGTGTATTTGATGTTATAAAGTATCGCGTCAATACAATTAAATATTAAAAGTAAGTTTTTAGTTACTTTTATAAATGTGAAAAAAAAAATGATAGGTGTCTATACTTTTGGGACAGCACATTTTTATATAATTTAACCTTTGATCATAATTTATATGTGTATATCAGCAAAACTGCTTTTATTTATTACCTATATCACGAATTTTAATTGCACCTTATTACTTTTTATGTTAATGCAAATTTTATTGATTGTCTAAACTTTTGGGACGCAGTGTACAATCTATACACATGGCGTAGTATACAAAAATTTAGTTATACTTAAACACGCATACCATAGATGGAATTGCACTTTCAGTAATAATCTCTAATACAAAATATTTTGTTTACAATATTGTATCCAAACTCTTTTCTTGTTCCCTGTAAATGAGCAATAAATGCGATGCACATCCTATTGTACTGCAAGCATCCTGTAGTGAAACCTCAGTAATCTGTATAAATTTCAGCATGTTTGAAATAGTGCAACCTAATTAAAATAAGCTGCGAGTAGTTTTTTTCCCGTAGACCATTATACAACCGAAATCTTTTGTGTCACCGTTTAAATGAATGATAAATGCTTTGCACCACATATTCTACAGAAAACATGTTTTAATACACGTAAGCAATTCATATAGGTTTCATTATTTTTGTAACAGAGTAAGATCATTAAAATACCCCACAAGCGATTTTTCTTGACAGACGGAATACATTTTAATTCCCCTGTACATGTATTGTAAATACTATGCATAACATATTCTGCGTAACTATCTTCTGTTGCACCTTAATAATGCATATAAATTTTATGTTTAAAATAGTGTAACACCATTAAAATATACCTCAAATCATTTTGCCCTATAGACCATAATGTAACGAAATACTTTTGAGTTCTCTTGTAAAAGAACTATAAATGCTAAACACTACATTTTTGGTACCGAAATTGCCATGGAAAACATGAATAACGTGAATCAAGTAAATGGCAGCGCGAGTATTACTTATTATCGTGAGTTAGAGCACTTAGAGACAGACAGGCGGACAGACAAACCCAATTCACGAAAAACTTTCAGCTATAATGGAAGATGTCAAAATTACGATAAAAAATAGAGCATTCATTTTTCTCCATGAGTAGTGCGATTAAAGAAGTACCAGTGAGAGAAAGTTCCCAGGGATGTCATACACTGCGTAACAAAGTTTTACTGAAAAATTTTGAATATGAAATTTATTTTAATACTTTATTTATATGTGTTAATAATTGAAGTCGTAACACCCTATTCAACAAACTTATGTTTTGATTTTTAGTCTAAACAATGGAGTTTACGTAAAAAAGGAAAAAATAAGAGTCAAAAGTTTAAGCGCAAAAGTGGTGTTATACAAATTTTACGAAATGACAAACGCAATGGCGTAAGCAAACGACTCCTGGGTGCATAAGAAGCAGTAATTTGATGTTTTTGCGTTAGTGCAAAATGCAAAAGTCAAAAGAATTCTCACATGAGGAGGTATTAAAAATCTGGAGTATGAGAGCAAAATCTCAGTCCATTTCTGAAATTGCAAGTATATTAAAAAGACCAAAACGGCGAATTCGTGAAGTTTTGCTCATGGTGACGTTTTTAAACGAAAATCTTGTTCAGGAAGTCCATGAGCGACCATTATCCGCGTCACTTTCCGACCACTTCGCCGAATCAGAAACTTTGGCTTCAACTGGTAATTATTCTCTTTCGCAAATAAAACCAACAGTTGGAAGGAAAATATCGAGAAAAACTTTTCATAAAAGAGTTTTGGAATCGGGATACATCAAAAACCGTAAAATGGAACCATGTTTGAAACCACACCATAAAGAAGCTAGATTACAGTGGGTCAAACATCATATGCCATTTGGTGATAAGCGGCTGAATGTCGCATTCAGTGTTGAAGCAAAATGGAACCTCGACGGCCTTGATGAGTTTAAATACTATTGGCATGATCTGTTCAAAGAACCCAGGAGTATATTTAACAAACAACATGGTGGTGGTTGTGTAATAGTATGTGGGTTATTTCTTTCAATGGTAAAACGACATCCGTAGCATTCATCAATGGTAGTGAAAACACTAACAACTGTGAGTAGACACTTGTCAATCATTTGCTCCTTGCAGGCGAGATTTTAGGCGGAAAAAATGGATTTTTCAATGCGATAATGCTTCGATCCATTCCTCAAACTCAACGTGAACGTGGCTTAAGTGGAACAAGGTATCGATTTTGAAATGGCCAGTAGTTAACCCTGATTTAAACACCATGAAAAATTTGTGGGGTATACTGCAATTCATCAAAATGGTAAGCAGTAGTCTTCGCTTAAAGACTTGAAAGATGCCATTGAGAACTCTTGGTTTAAAATCGAACCGGAAACAATAGAGAACCTCATATTTAATGTCATTCAACAGAATGGAGCAATAATCAAATATTAATTTTTTATTATTGTTCTACTAAAGTCTAATGAGCTACTGTGCTTAAACTTTTAACACCCTCATTTTTGATCTATAGATAAATTCTATTGTTTGAGATAAATATTAAAGCATAATTCTGCTAAATATCTTTTTAAAGCTACAATTTATAGCTCATCTATATGAAAAGGAAGGTAACTTGCAGTCAATAATTAAATTTTATTTTGAAATTTTCTGTCGTGCTTTGACACACACTGTCACTTAATCTTATAATGCTTGATAATGAAAAATGTCACTTAATGTAATAACATATAATAATAAATAGTGATACATAATACAATATTTTCTTAAATATTCTCAATTAATATAATAAACTGCAATATTATATACTATCTGTTAATGAAATAGTAAATAGTATAAAAAATGTGCGCAGCATTGACAACTGATTTCAAAAAGGGTCAAACTTATTCTGATTTAGGCCTCCACATGGTTTCGTTTATCTTTACTTTGTACTTCATCAGCCAATTTCTTTCAATCAGATGCAGCTAACTAAACAGAAATCCAGCCTGTTGTTTTCGAATCGAGAATATTTTAATCCATTTTTAAGATATCAATGTAGTCTCTTTCTAGAATTTGCGTCACAGGTATCGAATACCACAAGAACCAGTATACTGTGGCCATCGCGAAACTTTTTTTCTATATTATTCTAATATATAATTACAAAAATGCACAGACAATTATGAAGTAGAGTGCATTTCTTTGAATTTAACTCGGAGTAAATGTGATCACTGATAAATAATGCCCACAATTGTTATTATATTTCATATTATCAAAATGCAAAATTGAGAAAAAATTATTAATAACTTTGATTCTAAAATTGGGTATGTTTCTATACAATAGAAACTATTATAATGTTCATCGCAAATATACCAGCGCCCCCTGCTAAATTAACAAGGTCAAAATTGAATCAACAAAATATTTAAAACCCTCCGACTGTCTTGGAAAAGGGCAAAATTATAATGTTGTTTTCTCTGCATTTTGTTTTAAATGCTAAAAAAAAAAATGATTCTTTGAGCATTTTATAAAAAAACTTAATAACGAATATGATTGCAATCCTTGGAAGTATTAATCATTGTTCAATGTATTAAAAATACATTAAATCAACAGAATTATATTACTTTAAATATTGCTTGTATTGCAGTGAAACCTGGAGCTTAGTGAACGTATTAACATGGGCTTGTCAGTGAGGGGGTTTATATGTCTTATACATTAAATTTGGTGAAATTCCATCCCATAGAATTCGAGATATAACTATCATATATATGGTTAAAAACACTACACAGCACCGTCACCGTTGAGTAAGAAATTACCGAAACATAATCAGTACCTACTTCTATCAAGGTCTAACTGAATATGAAGTTTGATGAAATTCCATTTCATACATGCCCAGATAGTATAGCTATGATGGCAAATCGCGCAAAACACAGCACAGCAGCATTACCTTTTCGGAGATTTGCACCAAAACCTAATCCACATTTAATCATGTTAAGGTCTAGCAGTTTTATGAAATTCCGTATATTAGATTTTGAGATATAGCTATCATGCAAATCGTGAAAGATGCAGCATGGCAGCGCCAAATGTTGGGCGATGCATGCCCAAATCTAATCAGCACCAGTTTATGTCAAGGTTTAACTAAATATTAAAGTTTTATGAAATCCCGTGCAATAGTTCTTGAGATAGAGCCGCCAAACAATTGTGTCACACTCAGTCTGATAGACAGATAGACATTTTCCAAAAATAGTCAAATCGTATTCACGGCATTCCAAAATGTGTAAGTCTATCATAAAATGTAAGTTGAAAAAATTCAATTCCAATACATTCTTCTGATGTATGTATATAGAAGAAAGTAAAAATGTCTAGAAATTGCACATAATGTTTATAAAATTTGAAACGGAATCGCGTGCAAACCAATAACGCAGCTGCTGATTTAAATTTTACATCATTTTCCTCATATCAAAACATGCTACTGCTAACGTGTTTATAAAATTTCAGGAGTCAACTGATTTTCAATTGACACCAGTGTTGCCAGTGGGGTACTTTTTTTTTATTCAAACTTCTTGATGGACACCACTTTTTTGAAATGATAAAAATATTCTTGATTTCGCCGGAATTAATATGTCATTATATTAGGCCAATTTTACGATTTCAAAAAAGTGGTACCAATCAAGCAACCTGAATAACAAAAAGTAGCTCACTGACAACACTGATTCACACATGTGTCTTTGAAATGCAATTTTGATTAAAAATTGTATAAAAATCGAACTCTTATACAAAACATAATTTTTAACGCGGTTTTCCGAAATCAAATCGAATATAGTGAGACAATGCTTTAGTTTATGCAGTTGAATTTTCTATATCTTGGTTTTGCAATGAAAGTAAAGGTATTTTGAATCTTTTACAATAACTCCGGATGTAACTTCGCAAATGACAAACCGTTTGTTATAAGTAAGTAGATGAAAAAAATATACCAGTGATATTTGATTTAGTTTTAAAATAGGATGCAGTAATATAATATTTTCTTCAATGAAGCTCATTTTAAGAACAGGTATTAAATTAACTAGTATGCAATGTTTTTACGTGAAAAATGATTATATTGATATTTTTCTGTGCATAATGTCATAATGTATAATACAATTTTTATGAAATGTTTTTTAAACATGAACACGATTGTAGATTAAATGTTAAGTGTAACAAATGAATAGATTTTGTATGTTTTCACAATGCTAGTTAAGAAAATTGTTACCACAATAGTTGTTATTATTTTTTTTTCTAGGAACACTTAGAAACTTTATAGGTCACACTAAAATACCGCTTCGAATCTAGAAAACCAAATAAACACTTAACAAGATGAATTTGTTTGAAAGTAATTTCTTTTAACGAAGTTTTGCTAATGACACTTCTTTTAATGAAACCTAAATCACAGAAATTCACCGTAAATGGTCCAATTTCCTCCAGCTTATCGTAGAGATTTTACGAAAAAATACAATAATGTTTGCTAGCGAGTGATATTTAATTACATGAAGTGATATTTTAAATTGTTATAATGCCAAAATAACAGACTGAATTTCGAAATAATTCAGCAAATAATCAATAAGTCCACCTTTTGTGCTCATTTAGCCAATATAATTTTTATTATTTTTTAATATTTCATACCAAATCTTAATATATTTTGGGAAACTTTTCAGGATTGAAATTTAAGATACAAGAATACCAATTAATAATCGAAAGTTTTTTCAATACTAGAATAAATTTATCTTGGAAAAAAAAACGAAACTATATCAGCATAAAATTTGAGGAATAAATGAAAATGTCTGTAAAATGTTTGCAATATATCAGTAATAATCTTTCTTCACAGCCATACTTTTATGAAAATCCTCCTGTGGAAGAAATTAGCATATGATTTTTAAGTAGACTATTCAATACTCATTTCTAAAAAAATTCAAATTTTAGTACAATTCCTGCACTGGTTATAATTAGAGATTGTATCAAAATTGGTAAAACTTCATTATGTATGACGTTTTGTTATGTTATACTAGTATCAGTTATAATTTAGTAACCGTATACCTTTACAAAATCTAAAAAATATCAGTATAAAGTTAGAGAAATAAATGAAAATTTCTGTAAAATATTATCACTAAAGCTGTAACAATCTTTCTTTATGTTTATTTTAAAGCATAAGTAGATTTTATTTCTATTGATTTTGAAGAAGTTAAACTTTTCTCATTTCCTAACTCAAGCAAGTTCATTTATCATGCAGCTTTATATTTAAATTAAACCTCTAAGTAGCGTAGGTAAATAGTATTAGTACCATTTTTTTTAAAGGTCGAAATAACATTAAATATTCACTGACACAGGCTTTTCTCCAAAATAAATGTAAACGTAATGAATTCAATGCGTGTGCAACATCGAAAAATGTATTCTAAGTAAAATAGTAAATTTTTCTGTTTTTCTTTTATTAAGGGACCCTCTACATTAGGAGACCCCAAAAAGCACTTTTTAATGATTTTTTTGTAAGAAAACTGCATGATGGATCTTTTTAAAATTTTAACAGTTTATTGTACATATCTTAAGGTATACACAAGAATTTTTTTATTAGACTTTGTTGCTTCTAGCCTAAGTTATAAACAAATATGTTCAACTGCATTGGAAAATTTCTTCTGGACGGTGGGCATGATAGCGCCTTGTAGAATTATCTGAAACACAAAAATAAATTTTTTTCGTAAACTTCGAGAGAATATCTTCTAGTTAAATCAAAGGAACCCATAAATTTATTTTTTAAAAAGTTATGTAATGGCTGATTAAAAAAAAATTGTTAAAAAAATTCTTTCTTATTTGTTAATAACTTTTTTTAATAATTTTAGTAAAAGCTTTAATTCATATCGAGGGCAATTAAATAAGCTTTAAGTTTAAAAAAATCAAGATGATCCATTGAGCATTTTTTTTTAATCTTGCCCACCGTGTCAAAAAATGTGGTTTCGAAAAAAAAACGCGCTTAAAGATTTTGTACAAGAAAAATGGTTCATAAAAGCTTATTATTGTTTATTTACCTATACTGTTCGGTTAATCTGCTGTCCCTGCTCCATATAAAAGATTCTCTTCTTCTTCGTACAGTTCATTTGTTGCTATTTGTTGCTGTTCCTTCAAATTTCTGATAGCTGGCGTAAGATTCTTACTGCGACGATTTTGAGTGCTTGTTCGTTTGCTGTTTACTGTATTGACCAGGTCTCAACAAGTGGGCCCAATAACTATACTAACATACTATATGTAACATTGACATAACACGTAACACTGAAAAATATCCTTCATTGAAAATGCCAGCAGCAATACAAGCTGCAATTTCAATAACTTTTCTGCCGCAGTGAAGATGTTTTGATGCCATTCGCCAAACGGTGGTATTAAAACTTTCATTTGCGTTTTGTGTATGTCCACCAATACACCGTTGGAGCAAATCTTTTCACCGTTGGAGCAAATATTACCTGCCGCTCTGCTCGGAGCACGCGTACTGCGCATGGATATTTCGACCTCTTACAGTATGAATTCAGACTTGAGATTTTAGGAGCATAATCTAAAGATTAAATACTACTGTTTTTTTAGCAAAAAAAATCGATTTTTTTTTTACTTCTAATGTAGAAGGTGTTAATTCTGTGAAGGCCCTTTCGACCTCTCAGCGTTATATTGGGCCATTATGTACCAGAAAGTAAAATAAAAGGACAAGACTTAAAAACTTACAGACTTCCAACTTCAAAAAGGTATTCTGCTGGGTTTGAGATCAAAGAATTAATTTAAAACACTGTTCCTTCGTTAAAAAAAAACGAATCTTTCACAAAGAAAGACAGAAAATAATAAGTAAAATATTCAATTTTTAAACTTATAACTTTGTGGAAGTTCATCAGAAAAGTCAAAATTAAATTACAAAATCAGAAAATCACAAAATACAGCTCATATTCAAAATATTAGAATAATTACTTTTTTTTACAAATTGAAAATATCGTTTGGTAATTTAATGTCTTTTAATGAAATTATGCAAACGATATTTTTATTAAAAACTTATTGTCGATTAAACTTATTTATTATCTTAAAATTAATATCATTTTTGAAAAGATTAATTGAAAAAGGAATTATTTTGAAAAGTCAAATTATTACAGACGTGTTAAAATTATTAGAATAATTGCGAAATTTACATTAAAATCTTGTTATATTACATAAGTAATACATTTAAAAATATTAACACATTTAATATTTAGTGTACATCCCCTTGTTTTTTATTACAGATTCTATACGTCTTGAATATTTTGTATGAGTTTTTGGCATTTAATTTGTATTTCGTTGTCATGATACCAAATTTGGATGAGTTTTTCTGTCAGAACATTCTTGTTTGTGATGTTGCATTTCTTTAATTTAATTAAATAAAACATTTCTATGGCCTGGAAACAGTCCATATATGAACCCCATAGAGAACCTTTGAGCCATTGTAAAGAAAAAATTAAAGAAATACAACATCACAAACAAGACTAGTCTGATAGAAACACTCATCCAAATTTGACATCATGACAACGAAATACAAATTAATTGCCAAAAACTCATACAAAGTATTCCAAGATAGGTATGCTATCATTTCTTTAATAAAAATCAAGAGGATGCACACTAAATATTAAATGTATTAATATTTTTTAACTATTTCCTTAATATAACAAGTTTTTATTGTAAATTTCACAATAATTCTAATAATTTTCACACGTCTGTAGAATATTTATACAAGTGGTTCAAAATATTAGAATATTTCACATTAATTCTCCTTTAATTATCACCAATTCATAACTGGTGGTATCATTTATTAAATTCTGACGATTTTATGTAAAATCAGTACTCTTTTTGCAGTTTGTCTGCTTTTTCACCTTAAAATGGGTCGTGTGAGTGATATTCCTGAATCTATTAAACTTCGTATGGTTGAATTGTAATGGCACGGTAAAATGAATGTCATATAGCGAATTATTTACATTGTTCGCAATCAAGTGTTAATAAAATACTAACACAATATTTAAAAAAATGGAAAATTTCAAAATAATCGCCGAAATGGTGGCTGAAAACCAAAAACATCTGCTAGAGATGACAGGAAACTGAAGCGTATAGTTACGAAAAATCGTTTTAAAAGTGTGCGATTCATACACCATAAATGGACAGAAGAAGGAGTTGAAGTTTCTACATCGACAACATTACGACGTTTCCATAAATTTTAGTTTGAATCTCGTGTACCTAGCACAAAACCTTTCATGACTGCAAAACAAAAGCATAATAAGATTGAATTGGTGTAAATCAAGACGTTTATGGAGCAAAGAAGATTGGAAAAATATATTATTTAGTGATGAAAGTATGTTTTTTGTTCCATATGGTAATCAAGGTATTCGAGTTTGGAGGATGAAGCAAGAAGCATTTGATAAAGAATGCCTTAAACGTTCCGTAAAATTTACTGCTAGTGTCATGGTTTGGGGTTGCATGAGTGCAGAAGGACCTGGAAAGTTATGCACCTCTACGGAAAGGTTAACTCTCAAATATATCAAGAAAGTATGGAATATTACATGATTCCATCATCAGAAGATTTATTTGAAGATTATTTCATGTTTCAACAAGATTTAGAGTCACCGAATACCTCAGTGTCAACTAAGAATTGGTTCCGTCAACGCAACATTAAGGTACTTCCTGGGCCACTAAACTCACCAGACCTTAATCCCATCGGAAACTTATGGTGTATAATGAAGAAAAAACTCCAAGAAGATCCTCTTTCAAGTAAAACTGAGTTAGTGGCACGTATGAAGTCTATTTGGGCTAATATTGATAGAAATGTTTGTAAACACCTTGTATATAATACGCAAGATCGATTGTATGCTGTTATGAAAGCTAAAGGGGATGCTACAAAATATTACTTCATATATACCGGGTGTCCCAAAAAGGACTGACTGATTTTAAAATTCAATAACTTGCAAACGGTGACAGATATTAAAAAAATTCTTGCAGGAGGGTTATGCATAAGGTCAAAAGTTTTATTACAGTGATTTTCAATTTTAGTTCGATTTACAAACAATAGATGGCGCTGTAAGCAATAATCGCTAAATTCAGGCTCGATTTTTGGTACTTCGTGGCCCGGATAATACATTTCCATCTCCTTTTTCTGCATGGAACAAGATAAAGGACCAAAAATTGAGCCTGTATTTAGCGACTATTGCTTACAGCGCCATCTATTGTTTGTAAATCGAACTAAAATTGAAAATCACTGTAATAAAACTTTTGACCTTATGCATAACCTTCCTGCAAGAATTTTTTTAATATCTGTCACCGTTTGCAACTTATTGAATTTTAAAATCAGTCAGTCCTTTTTGGTACACCCGGTATAAGGTAATACTGTTGCGTAAAATAAAATATTCTAATATTTTGAACCAATCTAAATTTTATTCTAATATTTTGATGTGTTGCAGAAAGCTGTATGCCTAATTTATTGTACTATATTTTACATTTTGTAAAGGTAAAAATCTTATCTAAACATTCCAGATTTAATTTATATGAAATTTAATTGCATTTACTTAGTATCAAAAATAAATAAATGAAAAAAAATTTCTTATTACTTTTTCTCAATTATTCTAATATGAATATTGAATATGAGACGTAGTAGCACATGTCTGATAGGTTCCTTCAAGTACTCTGAACCTACTTAAACTCAAAATAAATTTAAAACAGTCCATATTTTTCACGTTTTATTTACTCAAATACTAATATGAATATCATACCTGTGGGAAGAACGAAGCTCTAATTATAAAAATACATTTTCATCCATGTGAGCATGTACATTTATACGATGTAATCAACTGACAAGCTCGCAAATTTTTAACCCTTTGCGATCGGCGTCTCTTACACAAAATTTACTCGATCGGCACCACTTTTTTAAAAGAAGTTTCGTTCAAGTACACAATTTCACAAATGCTCTGATTAAATAAGGTACAGTCGTAGAAAAAAAAAAAAAAGTAAACACCCCCTTCTAACTCCTCAACAAATTATCGTAGAAGTAAGTTACTGGTACCGAACGATTGGAAATAAAGTCTACTTTTAAATGATGTATATAAAATTGGCTTAGGGGGCCATCTACATATTAAAGCGAACCATAACTTTATTTTTTTCAATAGCAGTACCCAATTCTGACAGCACAAATGAACTCTACACCCTTCAATTAGCCTAAAAAGGAATTTTTATGCAATTCGTACCATAAGTTTCCGAGAAATTAATTATTTTAAAACGAGTGTATTTTAAGAGCTGTATCCAAATTGAAGTTCCGTACTGGATTCTTAACCGAGAGAGCCGCCTTTTTGATCAAGGCACGTTTAAGCGTCAATGAAACCTGTTTTATTACAGTACAGCAGAATAAATTTCAATATGTCTACTCACTTCCATTATAGACGGCCCCTTAAACCATCATTTTGCCGTTTTTTAAGCATAATTTGAAAACTACTTGGAAGAAAATTGTGAAATTTTTGAATTTCCCTAAAGCAAGACTTAATAAATCTAAATCCATCAAAAAAATTGTAGGTTGCAATTCATAATTTTTTCGAATATTAATTTCATAATTCATAATTCATATCATAAAATTATAAAAATTGCAAATTCAGCTTATTTATGTTTGGGTATATTAGTATTATTACTACAAAAAAAATAGCACATTAGGAGCATAATTTCGGGAGATATAAATAAAAATATGAAAATGTAATTTAACATTAGAAGCACTATATTTTGAATTTTTATAATTCAAAAACTTATCATTTAAATGACTTGCAATTTGGTGTCTAGGCATACTTTGAACCGAAAATTTGAAATATCTCGTTAAAATTGGGTATTGCCATTGAAAAAATGAAGTTTGGATTCATTTTAATGTGTAGATGACCTCCTAAGAAAATTTTATTTACGTCATTTAAAAGTAGACTTTATTTCCAATCGTTCGGTGCCAGTAACTTTCTTCTACGATGATTTGTTGAAGAGTTAGTAGGGCGTGTTTACTTTTTTTTTCCACGACTGTACATTTTATTTTCCTTTATTACTGGTGCCAAAAACAAATTTTGCAAAGAAAGATTATGTCTCAGCAGCGGAGCCCTCGCGTGCAAAGATTTAAATAAACTACATAAAATAATATATCTCTCTCAACGAATGCACACACATTCACATACGGAAATTTTAAAAATGTCTAGAAAACAATAACAATGTGTGATATAATGCTATATAATGAAGAAAATCAAATTGAATCTAATCATTGATCTAATCCACAATACTTCAAAGTTACATTTTCAAACTAATTTTTACAAGTTACTCAAAATTTCGGATATCCACTATCAAACCCTCAAGACTTCACAATTGCATTACCGGTAAATCAAATATATCATGGAGTATCTTTATAAAATCAAGCAGTTTAAGTACCAACAATAAGCGACTCTGAATCCCAACTTTAGGTCAATCCACGACTTCTTAGGTCAACTATAAGTGAGTAAAAGACTTCAAGACAACTAGATTTTGTAACTCTATTACATGACATGCAATCATGCACAGCACACTTCAAAAGTGCATCACCGTCAGTTTGTAAAGTAGCCAAATAGCTTAGAAATTTGTTCATTTTATTCTCTACGCTTTATTTTTTTTTCTCATAATTTGTTCCGACTATCAGTTACTAGTTGAATGACAGTAAAACACTGGTGCTGAAAATAATATAGCAAAATGTAATCTAGTCATGTCTATTTGTGCTTTCTTATTACTGGGGCATGGTTTCTTAGTAAAAAAGCAAACAATTGCTAAACTAGGGAAATATACAGAATATAGAAAAATTAGAAAGATCATAACTACAAGTTCAGAAGCAATTAATTAGCGGCTTTCTTAGTAAAGATGCAGCAAAGAGCTGTTAAGCCTGAACGAGCCGCTAATTAGTTTGTCCTGAAACTACACTTGTGGTTTTACAAATTATATGGAGGAAAATGAAAATCCTCTTTTTCATTCCATATTTTTTAGTAGTTGAAGTTCTCCCCCGTTTATACCTAAACGGTTGATAATAACTAAATTCCTGCATGAACAATTTGACAACATAAATGAAAATAACATATGTATCTTTATGACAAAAATTAAAATCTTTTATTTTTAATATAAAGATTTATGAGAATTTATGTTACACATTTAAATTCTTCATTTTTAATAGATCTTAATTTTTGTGACAATTGTTCTTTTAGATTAAATTAAATTTTATTATAAATTAATTAAATTTTATTTTATTTCTGGTACTAAATGAATTATGTTTGCCCCTAGCATGTTATCAGTATTCCCTCATCAATATGATTCTTAACAAGATACGAACAAAGAATATGATGGAAATATAACCATACTCAGATAAGCAATAAACAGCGAATACAGGAAATTAAAACCATAATTTTCAAGGACAATAACTTTTTTTAATTCTTACCAAAATAATTTAGACTTAATTCATCATTATACAATTATCAAACTGTTTAAAATATCTAAATTATGTTTATCAAAAGCGAACAGCAATAACCATAAATAAAACCTGTTTATTCCATCCCACGCTTCATGCAAGAGACTGACGTCACTATCGAAATGAACTGAAAATGACTCTAAGACATTTTTATTATTATGTAATTATGCTGTTAGATTTCGTACTGAAAACATGTAAAAATATAAGAAAAAGATGCCGTAAGATGCAGCGTAATTGTGTATCTTAAATACAAATATATAATTATATAACCAAGAATAACAAATATCAGTGAATTTTCTTCATGTGTTCTAGAATTAATATAACACAAACCTTTATCTTTTTACACTCTAGTATTAAAATAAAATTATGAATTTCAACAAGGAATAAATAGCCAACTTCGATAAAGCGGCCCATACAGTGAAACCAGGAATTGCTGTGCCAGAAACATAAAGGTAAGAAATGTACCTATGTTATTCTATTTAATTGATTTATTAAGAAAGCCCAGATTTAAATATCTAAAATATTAGCGAGCGTGTTGTACTGCGCAAAACAGAGGTGGATTTTTGCCAACAGAAAAAACATGGAAAAATGTTTTCAAAGCAAATTTATATTTAGACTTTATCTTCCTCACATTGTGCTCATTTTGATTTGGAACGTTATGAAAAACTTGGAACAAAAGAATATCCCAAGAAAAATTAATGGTGATTATTTTTTCCTGTTAACATGCTTGTAAATTAAATGCGTAAAAATTCACATAATTCTAATCACATAATTCAATTCACATAATTCTAAAATACATTTGCTTCCACTTCAATACAATATTTAGTGAATTTTCACATCATTTCACATCAGCAAAGTATGACTCATCTGATTTATCTTATCCACATTCAGAACTGTGTTATTAAGGAACAAACTGGAGATGAAGATATATATTTTCATACAATGACATTTTTTGGAAAGAAAAAAGTAAAGGTAGGTTAGGCTGGCGTAAGAGTGCGCATTCGGCATAACAGCAAATTAGGGTAAAATACGTTGCTAAACTCAATGAACCTTATCTGGAGTCCGAGGGTAGTTTGTGATACAGAAAAAAAAACTTGAACTTTAGATAAAAACACACACAACAGGTTAGTTAAAGTTTTCGAACCACTTTAAATCTTATTCTTCTTCAAGTTTTTTAAAAATTTTATATTTCGAATAATTTTGCCATAGTTTTAAATTTATAAAGGTTTTCGGAACTGGAGCGAAAATTTTCCGATCCATTAAGAAAAAACGAACGCAAGAAAAGAGGTAAGATTGCAAACTCGGTGATTGGATGGGTACGCGCGTATTATTATAAACAAACAAAAAATTTTAACTTAGAAATTATTTTATCATAAAATAATATTATGTATAACTAATATATATTTTTCTTTTTTTACTATTTACAGAATATCAAGACGAAATTAAGTAGTCAAGAGATTTCGGCACCTTCTATTATAGCAAAAGAAATAATTTTCAGGATGCGATCAAAGGTGTAGTTTCCCGTTAGTGGAAAATACCAGAATCCACATTACGCAGACATTTAAAAAGTTCTCATTGTGGTACTAATTTAAGATTTTTTCAAAGAAAATCGAAGAAAAATTATGCAATTATTTCAAGAGCCTAAATGAAATATTTCTTTCGAACCATTCCCAAAGACTTAAGGGGTTTCAGGACTCTTAAAATTGGAAAAAATTAAAAAAAGCCCATTTTCAACATTTAATATCTTGAAATGTATATGATTTAAACACAATTTTTATTGGGATGAAAGATATATGTTCTTTCATTTCATGTATTTAAAAGAATTGCAATATGCAGAATTAGCATTTATAGGAGGCTTCAATCTGTCAGACATTTGACGACCAGAAAATTGGTATAACGGCTTATGCGATTGGTATAACAGGATTACAAAATAAATTTTGCAACTAGAATGTCAAATTTTGTGCCTACTTATACTTAAGATTGTAATAAGCACTTTGAACCTAAATAAATTTGTATTTACAGTATTTTTATATGTTTAATACAAAGTTTTATTTAGCTAATGCAAAATTTTGACATTTTCAATAGTATAATCACCTAAAAAAATTTTTTTGAACAATAAAAAGGAAATTTTAAGTTCAGTTTATACAGACTAATATGAAACTTATGTTTTGAGAATTTCATGAAAACATATTCAGAAGTGTTTGAGATATCATGCGCGTTATGCTCAAAAACGTCATTTGGAGAAAAATGACGTAAGTTTCTAAGTCTCAAAACGCCGTTTCAGCTATTGAGCGGGTATAATTCTAAAAGCCATAACTTCTGTTCTAATGAGAATTTCAAGGATACAATTATATCAAAATGTTCAGAAAAGATATAAGTTGAACATCTAAAAAATTTACAATTTCGAAAACTTTGAAGCTTTAAGAGTCATGAAACCCCTTAAGGACAATTCCATTGAAATGTGTATAAAATAGTAATATTTCTCACTGGTTTAACATTTATATAGAAACGAGGGGTACAAAATGATTACGGGAATTCCTAAAATTCATCCAGAGAACCAGCATTCATAAACATGCCTAGGCCATGGGAATTAACAACCCACAAAGTAGAAAAATTCTGCAAATATTTGTCTGCCTTAAAAAAAAATTCTATTTCCTCCTCATTTTATGTGCAATATTTACGAAACTGGTATTACTATGGTGCCTAATAAACCATCAAAAGAGTTTTCTCTAAAGGTAAAGGCATGTATATAAATATCCAGCTTAGAAAAGGGCACAAATGTGATTATCGTCACTTCTGCCTCCAGATTAGGGGATTTTATTACACCTATTTTACTGTATAGTAGAAAGTGAAGAAAATGTGAGTTGTTATAGGAGGGACTTCAAGAAACATTTGATGTAATACTGGATTAAAATTCTATCAATTGTGACCTATTCTTAGATTGATTGACAAATTTAAAGAATGATGCTAAACCCGACTCTATCACTTAAGCTACACGATGCAGTGGTTTAACGGAGGCATTCATGATGTTTTGCAAAAATAATACTCCAAAGAATGTTAAAAAGAATAAAGAAAAACATTTTGAGTATTTCAGATTATTTCTATTTAACCAGAGGCATATAACAAATGTCAAAAAGTTACATTTTCCATGGAATTTCACTGGTCTATAATCTTAGCGTTCCGTCATTTTCAGCAAAAACGATATTTAGAATTTTCACGGTGACAAAAAGAAAATATTCTGAAGGTGACATTTAGAAATAGATGATAGCAGAAAATGACGATGAATCGAGAGATATTAATAATTTGATATAGTCTAACGAAACATAAGATATCGCTATTCAGTCAGATCAGATAATTTCATTGTCGGAAGTGATGTCAAGAAGTTTGTTTCCGGAAGTTGTAAATACTTTTGCAAAATTACCACCACAAAATACAATTCTAGGACGCACAAGATTAATTACAGACATTCCTTCTTTTTCGAAATCGCTGGTAACGAAGTACATAAAATAATGATACGCAGTTACTTTTCTAAAGCGCTTCTAGAAAGTAAAAAAAAAAGGTTAATAAAAAAGAGAGGAATTTAAAAAGAAATTAAAAAGCACAGAACAATATAACTTAGAAAGACTGGAAATGTAGAGGCTATAAATAAATCTGTAAAGATCTAATTTAAGAGTGCCGCCGATATCGAATGCTGAGTGAGTGAATAATGGTGGCACAAAAATGCTCAGCCTACGCGAGATTCAGTATGCGCAAATTTGATTTATCTATTAAGTGACACCAAAGTTTACCTACGCACTGTTACAGATCTCTATGCGTGCTCTTATACAATAGGGTGTGTAAAAGAGCCTGATCAAAGAACATTGAACGAGGAACGAGCTGCAGCAGCTTTAGCCAACGCGCGTGCTCGTTGTAGGCGTAACCAACGTCAGCTCTGTTCCATTGCAACCTCTTATCCATTGGATCACGATTCCACTCCTTTTAACTGGGATTTTGATCTCATGAACTACTTTCGAACAAGGGAGAAAAGCGCTTGAAGCGCCGACTTCGAATCCGAGAAAATATTGACATCTCCGTGGGGCATCCGAGATATCGTCCTCGATCGCATGGGCTTCAGCGGTAAAAACGATCAGCCCATCGGTCAGCCGGAACTAATTTTCTTACACGATACCATCATGGGTACTAGAAGGAAAGCACACCCACTTTTCCATCCTTGAGCTTAGATCCGTCCGTAAAATACGTATATGATATCTTTCAGATGAGATCCGAACTCCACGGGATTCCTCAGAGATCATCACGACAAGGTACGTTTTTCCAAACTTCTGGCAAATTATTTCTCTCTCCATTGAGTAAGTACTTCAAATTCACGTTAGAGCCCAGCATGGTGGTCTAGATATAGGACCCCGTTTAAGACAATATTTGGTAGAGCGGAAGTCCTTTGATCTTGGATGTGTTCAAACAAGTCCAAACACGCTTCTTGTCAGGAACAGATGTAAACAATTACATTTTTCGTGTAAGAGCAAGAGGACCGAACACAACGGACGTCATTGACACTCTAAAAACTAGCAATGCCTCTTTTTTTGGTTTTTAGCTATGGACAGTATTCCTGTAACATCACAATTGGTAAATGGCGATTTTTATAGCCTCGAACCGAAAGGAAAAATAGGGTCCATTTCTTTATGGATTAGTAGCTGTAAACAAATGCTGAACTATTTATATTCTTTAAAGTGTAAGCAAAATTTTCTGTTCTCGTCTGCATGCGTTAAGTAGAATGAAAAATTTTCCTGTGACGTCACAATTGGTAAAATGGCGGTTTTTATAGCCCCGAGCCGAAAGGGAGATTGGGTTCCATTATAAGACCGAATGTGAAAGTAGTGCCGCCAACATAACCAACATAGTAAACACCTCAAAATTTTATCATCCTGAAATTACACAAAAATAGTGAAAGTATACAGAAATAGTGTAATTATGTCTTGTTCAATTTATAAAAAAAGTAATTGTAAAGGTGGATGAATTTGATAATTTTTGCGATGGAATCTGTAACAAATCCTGGAGATATGTTATAGTGGAAAAGTAATAAACATTTTATGACCTCCAACGATGATATACAAAATTGGAAATTTTTCCATATAAAAATTCTTATTTGCAGTGCGTTTTGTATTCTAGCCAGTAGATGTGGATACAGATACTATTCACATTAGAATGAAAAGTAAATTTCTGTAAAAATATATAATCGTCTGAATGAATTGGCTTATTTTTGTTCCTCCACTAGAGTTTACGTGAAAGACTTTTCAGTTGGTCATCATCGTCAAGTATTATTAAAATTTCAATAAATAAATAAAGGATGCACTGTACAGTGGTGTCTACTATAACAAATTTTAAGTATATGCTTTTAACCGTTTTCTTTTATCATATTATTTCTAATTGTGTTGTATATTGAATGAATTCATCATATTATTTCTAATTGTGTTGTATACTGAATGAATTCATCATATTTCTTCTGATGAACAAAAGATTAAACTACTACTGAAAATTTTAAAAAAGACTTTTTGTGTTTTTCTTAGAGAGTAATTTTAAATTTTACATTCCAACGGTGAGGGAAATTCTAGAATATGAAAATGAACCATATTCACGTAAGCATAATTTAAAATGTCATTTATATTATATGTAAAAATTTTATTATATATATCATAATAATTCAACAGAAATTAGAAATATAGTTTAAAAATAGGTGCACAAAATTCCAACCATGAGGAGTGAAACATGCCTGTCATCAGCAATACATACATTCTTATACCCTTAAAAAAATACGCATATCAGCTATGATGATACCTGCTAGGAGTTCACAAATTATAACCTTTCAGACTTCACTGTAGGATGAAATCAGTAGTAGCCAAATTACGCAAAGATTTAACTCATAGGAGTTCTCCCTTACGCTAAATACATTGACCCTCGAAAAATCTGTCCAGATATCAATGCAGTGGAATTCCAAAATTGGCGCTAGCTCAGTTATGTTTGAGCCACACTGGCTGATGCATAATCATTTTGCTTGTTAAATAGCCGAGGTGGTTCAGGTCAGCAACAATGCCTACATATGCATTATTTATATTCCGCTACTGCGCAATATATGATCGCACGTGGGTACTCGTAAAACCATTTCTAGTTACTGTGCTGATAATATAACCTTTAGATTATTAAGTAAACCTCTATCCATGTTTAAATTATCCAGTCTACACCATTTTCCATAGAAACGTCGAGAAAATTCTACACCAGATCCATTAATAAGTTCAATTACTGAATATGTTACTGTTTGCTATTGTTGATGAAATGGATATAAGAACTTGGCCTCCATACTCTAAATCTAAATTAAGATAATTTGGCAGTGTTTCTGAATATTTGACCATTGCCTACAGCACTTATTCTATTATTATGGACGTTAACGCAGTTTTAACGTGTATAAACTACACTAGAGTCATCCATATTCACACAAATTATGATGCCAATTCTCAAACACAAAGTGATGTGATTCACATCTGTTTGGTTAGTCTATAACTTTCTTTTAATTTAGGTCACTACTTTTAATTTTGTTTTCGTATAAATAAATTTGTTTTGTGTTTTCTTTTAACTTTTCTTCATATTCTAAAGAAGAATTATTATTTTTCTTTTAATCATTGTCTTGTATATAAAGCTTTTTGTGAAATTAATCAATACAGTAGAATACCATGATATTTCATGTATTGTTCTAACCTTTTAATCGATTTTCCAAACATCAAATATTTAAAATTAAATTTGCCTATCAGAAGTGAAAATTTATCAAAGTTTTAATTTCCATAACTTTGTATAGATCAATAATCTGTTAGGAAAAGCTTACGTAATATTTAATAGAATATTTACCCTTTAAGCATAATTTTGTATCAAATCAAAGTACTGAAACTTCAATATATATCTTCTAAATTTTCTTTTAGAAATAAGTTGTATAAGTTTCGTATAAGTTTTCGTATAAGTTGTAACGGCAATTTTTGAAATCCAATTTTTGTGTAATAAATAATTGTCTTTTAATGACAAAAATATTACTAGGCAATTACCTTAGAATGCATTTGATACAAATTAATCCTAAAGTCGAATGCAAATTTTATAAAGTCACGTAAAAAATTGTTTAATTACTTAAAACTTTAATTGATTTAAAATATCTCGTACAATTACACAGTCTCATATTATCAGTATACCACTAAAATAAATTTTAATCGTATTGAAACATGTATTTCATCCATTCCAAGCGCTAGTAATATGTCCTATCAATCTAAATGTTATTCTAGTTATCTTACATCTTGAAAGTATTTTTTAGCGTTACAGATTTGATTTATGCGTACGCCGAATTGTTTGTCGACATCAGCTTAGCCAGACAGTTCGTCGCGCAGCAGCGAAATCGAGAGACCTTTGTCGACTACTGCCTGGATCCTGGGTACATCTTGTGTGATATCGCTGGACTCACCCCTTCGCCACAGACACGATAAAATCATTGTTTTCCTCTTGGAATGCATTTTTGAGGAGCTAGACCCAGTACTTGTCTGACGTTTCGGTCTGACGTATTCGGTAACCGACCGTTCCGGGTCCACTCGTTCCAGCCTAGTTATCCCCAGTGTGTCGAATTGCTCTTCTTTCTGCCTCAATCGATCCAAGAGACTCCTCTCGTTCTGCTGAGTGATGAGTTTCAAGTTTGGGCTTTCTTGATGGAGTTTTAAAATTTGGTCCCGGGATAATGGCAAGCTATAAACTCTTGGCACTGCTGTATCCAGTTTTCTGAAACAATTAAGATGTATCAAACATTCGAAGATAGATACTTTATTGGACTACACGAACAATTGTCTTCCCAGAATTCGCACAGACATCAGAGATATTCATGACTTTATTCCGATTGTCCGACACAGAAGGACGATTTTGATCACTACATTCAATGTCTTAAAAAATTACTGTTTTAAGCTTTCGTGTTTTATCCATGTATTTGCCACGTGCTGGTGTAAAATTATTTTAACTAGTTGTAACTTTATTTTTCCAACATATGACAACAGCCTTTTTTTTTAAGAGCAATAAAAGTTAAATAAAAGTAAATCAGTGTTTTCTATATGTATAAAGTATCAAGGTAGAAATACATTCCCTATAGTAATCTTAAAAGTTATAGAGTTGGTATTATAGCTGTTTAAATTATTTAAGTCTAAGGACTTCCTAATATTTAAGAATGAAGTCCAATCAAAATCTAATACAATGACTCATCACACGAAGTGTTACCTATAGATCCGAATAGTTTAGTCACCAGGGAACTTGCGTAGCCTTCAACTCTCTAACGAAACATGTGTCACTCTCGAACATTTGGAATTGAGTGAGTCATGGGTGCCGCCGTAGAATGCGTTTCTATCTCACACACTTTGGAACGCATATACCCGCCTAGTGACAGAGGTATAAAGACGTTTCTTGAAATTTGACGTCAAAACAAACTAATTAAAACTGTCACGGCCGATTGCCATTGATTAACTAAAAAAAGAAACTTTTTTTCTTAATGCTAATTAAATTTAATTAGTTTTTAACTAGAATGTTGTACTAATTTCAATCTTTTACCTTTCTAAAACCGTTTATATAGATTGAAAATTATACTAGTTTAACCCAGGATGGAGGGTGGTATGTTATTCAGATCACTTAATTCTAATTGTAAACAGCCAAATGTAACCAGAATTAGATATAAATTTATTTTTTATAATTTATCCGAAGAAAAGAATTTATTTATTTTCAAATTTATTTGTTCGTAAATTGAGTTGCCATGCAATCATTTCAACATTTTAGCTTCGTTCGTCATCCCGAAAAATAGTTCAATAATGTAACACGGAAACTGAATTTACATACTTATTATTCATATATTTTACTAAAAAAATATTTTTATCAACCATTTATTATTAAAATTGATGGTGATATTGTCAGTGGCATATGGATATGCTACCCAGCGCCTTGCAGTGCACAACTTGTCAAAATCATATGAAACAACTAAAATCAAATTCAAAATGCTTTTCGGTACACCCATTTAAATGCTATTTTACACGGCGCGCTGAATAATGTCGTCTTACAATAAAACATGTTTAAATTTTACTAAAGCAAAGAGCATAAAAATTTTAGTTAATCGTTATATTCTGCAAATTTTAAAAATACGTGTAACATTTCAGCAGGCGTGCAGTTGCGTCCTACCTGTTCTCGTATACGTGTTTTTCAGTCGGTCCGCGTTGGCTTTCAATTGACTATAACTTCTTAAATATTTCAAAATTAGCTAACGATCTGGGGACTAATTCTACACGCCATAGAAATCCACAAAATGTAATAAACAAGAAAACTGATTTATTTCCTTCAACGGTAACGTTCTATTAATATGCCAAACGCTAGTTACAGTCATTCAGGGTAACTTTGAACTACCTCCTAATTTTCAATATTTTTCACTCCAAAAGACTAAATAAGCTCCAGAACTGTGCTCTGTTGGCAAAGTTCTAAACTGGGATTTCTACTCTTTATTTTAGAAAATAAATTAGCAACATTATACGCAATTAAATGCACCATCTAACTATTTTTGTGAAGTACTGTTTTTAAGGTAATTTTGAATGCTGTTTTGAAGTTGTTGTAATCCAATTAAATTTTCATAGTAAGTAACAATCTACTAAAAAACAACTTTTCAAAAGTAAAAAAAAAAAAGCCAAGCAAAAAAAAAAAAAAGAAAAGAAAAAAGGGGAAGTTGTGGCTAAAAAATAGTGTGATATCAAATTTCCAAGCTAATATTATGGTACTTATTTAACATTTTTTATTAAAAATTTACCATATGTAAGTCGAGTACCTATGTATGCGTTGATAGAAAGCCTTTTCTCCTTTACTAAATACATCATAACGTGTTTCTGAAAATTAATTTTTTTTAATTATGCATGATGGGCTTGGCGGCCATCTTTCCATATTTTACACAATTTTCTAAGCACACAAGTACATTGTTAAGATCGGAAATTCGAAATTGTTGCTAAAGCAAACATTTTATGCTTTTAATTTATGGAAATGAGTGGATAGAAATTTGTGTCTTAAAATAAAGTTGAAGTAACTTCAGGTTTCATCTTAGGATTCTCTTTTTTCGGAGGGGGTTAATTAATTAGTTAAAGCAGTAAAAATCAATTTGTTTTTTTTTTCTTCAAAATAAAAGACTTTCTTAATTTATCTGTCTGTAGCCAAAATTAGAAGTTCAAAATTCTTAATAATGCAAACATATTACGAGCTTGTCTGCTTAGAAATTTGTGTAAAATATGGAAAGATAGCCGCCAAGCCCATCATGCATAATTAAAAAAAATTAATTTTCAGAAACACGTTATGATGTATTTAGTAAAGGAGAAAAGGCTTTCTATCAACGCATACATAGGTACTCGACTTACATATGGTAAATTTTTAATAAAAAATGTTAAATAAGTACCATAATATTAGCTTGGAAATTTGATATCACACTATTTTTTAGCCACAACTTCCCCTTTTTTCTTTTCTTTTTTTTTTTTTGCTTGGCTTTTTTTTTTTTACTTTTGAAAAGTTGTTTTTTAGTAGATATCAGTTCTTTTTTTTAAACAGATTATATATAATTGAAATAATTCTACTCGCTAAAATTAGTCCTTGTATAGCCTTTATAAGCAGGGAACAAACACAATAGTATACACTTTGTTTACCTATCATTCATTTTTTAGAGTAATTAATAATTTAAAAGTAACGAAAGTCAATTTCTTCTTTCAAAGTATCAGTCTTTCTCAATTTATATCGCCTTAAAATTTTCTATGAAGGATGAAAATTTAGTAAAAATCAAATAGAGTCAAAATAAAATATATATTTACAGTTAGTCTGTCAGTTAATTGTTTGTTCTAACTTTTTTTTGCTGACGGTTTTGCAAAATAAATTTATCTTTACAAATACCTACGGAAAATCCGAGAATGAAGCCCCGCAGGCATCTAAAGAATCGAAGATCTGTCTAAAGAAGTAAATCTAGCAATTCTAGACATGATGATGAAACATTTTTCATAAAAAAAATCTAAAAAATTAAAGGTATAAACTGTACATATAACTTCATCTTCATTTAGATCGTGTTATAGAGAAGAAAGAATAAATATGTAATTTGACTCGAGTCTGTTTATCCATACCTATTTGCATAAATGTGAGAATATAATTTCGTATAAAAATTCCCGTAAATTGATTATATTTAATAGTCTATTATTAAAGCCGCATAAACATTAGAATAAAATTTTTTTGCAGTTAAAAATTGCCTGAAATCTATAGTCTTATCGTTCGTCAAATTTGTTATATGTTTTTTTTAATACCCAGACACCTTTTCTAAACTCTGACAAAAGATCACAGAAATACTGAAATTATCCAAATACTTATACCTTTCTATCGTATTTCTTTTTTTGAGTGGGGTGAGGGGTGAGGAAGGGCGCTTAAGAACTTCGTTTTGTTCTTAGAATTCTGAATTAATCATTGAAAACATCTACCTACATAAGTCTTGTTGCAGAATTTTCATTAGGTAAGAGTTGCATCAACTTATACATCATGTGAATATATTAAATTACTTTTGTAAAATACTAGATGGGAGCCATTGATATTTTCAGAACATTTGCCTACATTTTAAACTTAAATCATTTACAACTATTCATTAATTTTCTATACGAATTAAAGAAGTCGTTGTTTCCATGGCAACTGTATCTTTCACTATTGCTTGTTTGTTTTATTGAACACATATATATCAGATCACGTGGGGATCACGGCAGGATTCGAACCCGCCCCCACCTACGTTCTCAAGCGATTAGCGGCGTGGTGTCTTATCCACTCAGCCACGGTGGGACACTATTGCTTTATCTAATACCCAGATACTCATATTTAACCAGCTGCGCTTAGAATCATGCTCATAACAGACTACATTTATATGTAAGAGTGGTGACACATATGCACAAGTCGTGTACTCATATTCAAGTTTTTGTCCAAAGTACAGTAACTCAGTTTTCATTAATAGACGTGGAAGATTTCGATTAAACTAACCAAAAAAGTTTAAAAACATTGGCTTTCTGATTTGATTTTATTCAAAATCGTCTTAACCAACCAAAGTTAATGTCCGGGATCCAGAGTGTTTACTGCAAACATAAAAAAGTTTTCAAAAATGCAGGCTTTTGATTGATCAATCTCATCGCGCTAATAGCGTAAAATCTATCTTGATCCCGGCCTATTCAACATCCTTTAAATATTCGAGAAAGCCTTGACAAGTCAGGAAAATATCACACAAAGCAGGCAAAACAAAGAAGAAAAATCATTCATTGGCTCGTTCATATCCACGAGCCAATGAATGATTTTGTTCCTTTGCTTTGCCTGCTTTGTGTGATGTTTTTGTGACGCGTGTCAAGACTTTCTCAAATATTTAGGGGGCGTTTGTTTATTTCACCACCATGAAGCTATGAAAGGAGAGGAGCAGACATGTCAATCTTCCCGTGTGAAAAACTACATAAAAAAAACGGGTTCTTTCCCCCTCTTCTGCCCTTTTCTCTCTTGATTTTGACCGATAGCAGCCCATTTAGCAGTCTCCAGTGCAAGATGCAGCTATATATGGCGGACGCAAGGGGGAGGGTGTTAGCGTGACCAATGACATAATAGGCCAGTTCATGACGTTTAAAAGTCACACGGAGTTGGATCATCTTTACACGATGATTAGTACAAAGCGGTGCGCCGATTTTTTTGTGTCCATTGCCGTGTACAGATAATCAACTCCGTGTGACGTGGTGAGCTGGCCACACTTAGGAACAGCTTCAAATAACGTCATCTACTTCGAGGTAAACGAAAAAGGACAGGCTACCGCGGCGCTACAGCGTCTAGAATACATAGTGTGGAAATCCAATCAGTCGATCACAGCGATATCTGCAGGATATTTCCCAAAACTTCAAGACATTTTGGTCTATACGCTGTAACATTTTTTTTAAACGTTTTATTAACTTACATTTGACCTGTGTGCTTGGCGTCAAACCCGCTGTAATAATACGATGTTTACTTTGAAATTTGAAAATATATAGCAGATGTCGCTGCGATAATCTCCCTGGATTTCAGCGTCAGTGCACATTTAAGGGATACACTTTTTAGCGGTTCATGGATAGCAAATTTCCACATTATGTATTCTAGACGCTGTAGCGGTGCATTACACATGTCTCTTTCTTCTTTAAAAAATATCCTGCAGATGTCGATGCAAATGACTGTTTGAAATTCGACATCGTTGTACATTTAAGGGATTCAATACTTCCGCGCTTTTTTAAGTATTGCTGGGATAGTCGATTTCTACAACATATAATCTAGACGCTATAATGGAGCTATAGTTTCTAGAAGATATAGTTTAAAAATCGGCTTATTAAAAAAGTGCTAAAAATTGTATCCCATAAATGTTGAACGAGGCTGAACGACGAATGTCGATTATAGCGACATATGGTAATTCCAACATAACTATTTCAAAAGAAAACGTTTCGCTCAGAGAAGATCTAGAAAATGTTGCTGCTATCGACATTTGTCATTCAGTATTTTTCAATATTTATGGGATTCAATTTTTAGCACTTTTTAAAGAATTACTGGAATAGCCGGTTTCCACACTATGACCGTGATCTAGGTAGATTTTTCTGTGTTATCGTAACGAGATTGACCAATCAGAAGGCAGAATTTTTGCTAACTTTTCACTGTTTGCAAAATTGTACCTGGATCCCGACCTATATTTCTAGACGCTATAACTGAGCTCAGGAATAGTACAGAAAGCAAACTCCGTATTTTGATACTTTAAGGCCGGGATCTAATTCGGAACAAGTGTGTCTCTATAACGAAGTAGCGACATACGGCCAATAAATGTTTATTGATAAAAGTGATAAAAACAAATCGTTAAAGTTCTTTGCGAGCATGCCATTATTGTCAGGTTAATGCATGCTGAATTATTTCCCTAGTCTAATAGAGATCGTCCATGCGCGTATCTTCTAATGGAGGATATTCCAAATATGGGTTCGAGGCTGAAAAAGTCACGTGGTACCGATAATTTACCCAAAGAATTTCTAACTGATAAGAAGGGAAACAGGAAACTACACTGTTAAAAATATCGTGAAAAATTACCTCGGTTCTTACAGGTTCTCTATTTTCTGACCAATGAGAACGCTACATAAACGCCTATGAAGCGTTCTCATTGGTCAGAATACAGATAGCTTTTAAAAACAGAGGTAATTTTTCACGATATTTTTAACAGTGTACTACTGCTTTCTCCCATGAACTGTTTCATTTGCTAGCGGGGATTTACATTACGTAGACGGAGCCTTCCCTTCTTTACGCTAGACGTTCTTGCCTTGACCATGTGATCATAACGTAGATTGAATATCCTCTATTCAAGAAAGCGGATTGCCATACTTTCGACAAAAACTTAAAATGAGCATGCCTCCTGTGCATATATCACCACTCTTATGTATAAAGGCTCTCTGTTATGATGTTGTTTCTGATACAGTGCCTAGAATACCTAGTGTGGAAATATGCTATCCAAACAGTTCTAAAAATTTGTATCCCTTAAATGTGCGACGATACTGCGAAAATTTCAAGTGTCGATCGCAGCGACATCTGTGGGATTTTCGTATTACTATTATTACATTGTATAGACTAGCAATTTCTTGCAGTTGTAGAAAATATCCTGCAGATGTCGCTGCGATCTGCATATTACAGCAGTATCATTGCACATTTAAGGGATACAATATTTTAGCGCTTTTTTTAAGTATTACAGGGATAGCCGATTTCAACACTATATATTCTAGGCGCTATAGTTTCTGAGCGCTTTTGGTTAAATTTCTATATTCGTGTTTTAGAGTGAGCAATAGAGAAAAGTACTAAAACTATTGAAACAACAACTTCTTTAATATTGAAATGTATAGCAAAGGAGTTCAGAATCAATGCCTTAAATAGTTGCGAATACGCACTGTTGTTATGACATCAATACCCTTCCTGGATTTGGAAATGCAAAATTGTGTTCAACATAATTGGCCGCAATCTAGATAGATTTTTCGCTGTTAGCGAAACGAGATTCATTAATCAGAAGCTTGCACTTTTGCGAACTTTTCGCTGTTTGCAGCAATGCAGGCTATTGATTGGTGAATCTCGTTTCGCTAACAGCGAAAAATCCATCTGGATCCCAGCCTAAATTTCTGTAAACATTGCACTTCATCCATGGCGCTAAGAAAATGACTCAAAACTTTTATGACATAGGCCGGGATCCAGAAGCAGCAAAAATTCTCAAACATTCTGGCTTCTGATTGGTCAAACTCATTTCGCTAACAGCGAAAAATCTATCTGGATCTCGGTCATAGTTTTCTTCGATGAAATCAATGCAAAAGGATAATATAAAAAATTTTAAAAGACTTCTAAAATGATTTGGCGGGTTTATCGCTGTTTGGCATAATTTATAAACTTTAGAATTAATTAACAGTTTTTCGCTAATTAAGAATAGAAAATTTGTGTTTTTAAAGCTGAATTTTACAAAAGCACGTAGATTGAGTAAATATCTGTCCAAAAATGCAATCCTTACTTTTTTATGTCCATTATTTAAGTCTCTACCTTGATTGAACCATAGATTGTGACGAAGAAAATAAATCGGTCATTTTCAGTATCTCGACGTTATTTTAAAAAATCTATATCTCTGTTTATAATTAATTTATGAGGATGCATTTGGTCTCAAATTGAAGATCTTTTCCATTAGGTCCTTCTGGTTTTGGTTTTATTTTTCTGCGATGATTGGTTGTTTTGATATGGGAAATTTTACGCTGGCATGTTTGGTTGATTTAACATGGAGAAGTTGTCATCAGTATAATAAGCAGTTACGGTGTCTTGCGTTTTATTCTTGGCGTTTGTTTGTTTGGCGAGGTTAGCATTTTTTTCAGCTTGGCTTGGCAGAACGACCGTCCTGCTTGATATACCCCTTTATCAGACATATTATTGTCTAAATGCTGTAAATGTGATAATATTTTGTGATTATTTATTTATTAATAGTTAATAAAATGAAAAATAAGAAGGCACTAACATTTTACCACATTTTCAGGGTAACTTTGAGCCGGCTCAAAGTTATACTGATGTTTATAATTTACTAATTATAGGTGCTACTGTAAAAAATTCCCCATATTTGCACGTATATTTTATATAAATGCCAAAAATGAACATTAGCTATAACATGTAAATATTTTCACAAATATGTGTAAAATACATACAATTCAATTAAAGGCGTTTTTCGGGGCGGAGCTACTCAAATTTGACATTTCATACATTCGGCATTTTTTATTCTTGTTTGAATAATACTAGTACTAGTATGTTTTACTGTAACTATGGATATATTATTGAGATAAAACATTGAAAATTGTTTTCCACTGCATTTTTATGTTTTATATGAACAATAAACAGGTTTTTTTAATTTCTAAATGTTCATGGTTCTCTTCTTCCACTTTTCTTATGCCTGATATTTGTTGTAACATCATAAATTATACAAATCTTGTGATGTTGGGAAATGTGAATTCGGAGTCTACATATCTGAAAACATTTTTTGGGGTCCAAAGTTGTTCTAAGTATAATACTTTTTTTTTATAATGAATTATTTTAGATAATATTTATCAAATGGTACAAAGTTACTCTAAATGGCTGGGTAACTTTGAACCAGGATAAAAATTCATTTTTTATAGTTTTTATCATTATTATTCCTTAATTTTTGATAGTCATACAATAATTTAGGATCATTTCTTCTCTTTTATGCCCCAAGTTGCAACAATAGTCTTAAAATAAGAGTGTGGCATATGAAAATAGAGAAAATGCGGATCAAAGTTACCCTGAATGACTGTATCAACTTTTTTAATATTAGATGTCGACATCATTTTTTAGAGTTTTTTCAAATAGTTTTAATGTATTTTACCGTAAAATACAGTAATAAAATAACTTGTGAATAAATGGCATGAAATTCTTCATGAACAGTCAAAAATTACTTTTAAAGGAAAAAGATTTTGCTAAATAATGAATTTCCTTTTGCTTAACTTTTCAGCCGGCGCAGTTAAATTTGTTGCACATGCTTGCGCGTAACGTATTTTTTGCACACAGTAATTCCGCTGCAATGAATGCAAGATATTTCTTAATGATAATAAGAGACATGTTAAACAAGTAATTATATATACACTCTAAAATTGGGAGGAGTGAAAAGTTCACTGTTTGAAATAGTGACAGGCATTTCCACTCTTTTTGTAGTGAATTTTATAAAAATTCCCTGCTTAAAGAGTGGAATTCTCCAGTCCCTAGATAGGAGTGAAATATTTCACTCCCTTGTCGAGAGTGAAATATCAGGTTATAATGAAAGTTTCCTGCCACAGCTAATACGGTCTGTGCAAACAGTTCGCGTTGACGTGTTTGCTCGTATTTTGTCAAACGGTTTTTGGCATTTGAAAGACAGAGAATTGCTTTATAACAATGTGTTGTGAAATTTGTTAGAAAAAAATATCGTTATCATTAAACACAAGGTGTCTGAAATGGAATTATATCACGCTACCAGATTAGAACCATCTTTTACTTTCCGTTCTGTTGCAAAAAGTCAGCTACAGAATGTCACCGAATAAAGTGTACAGCTTTAGGTACTAGTGTTGTATCATGTGACACTGTGAAGGTTTGGCGGAATGGTGGTTATATATAAAATATAGTTAATTATATATATTATAATTAATATTATGTAATGGTGATTTGGCGGAAAACTTCCGTTACAACCTAATATCTCATTCCGTTGACGAGAGTGAAAACCTGGCATTATACACTTTAAAAATTTTCCCTTCATCTTTGAACCAATATATGGAGTAAAATAATGAAATGCACCAAATTATGTCACTTCTTAATTTTATTTTCAAAAACTCCATTTCATAATGTAATCTTGGAAATTACGCTGATTTGTTACTAAAACGTACTCATTTTCAAGAGTGGAAGGTTTACTCCTGCTTAGAGTGAATATTCACTCTAAGAAGGAGTGAGTATTGTATGCATTGGTATCACTCATCAGCCAATCAGAACAGCAAGTCTACAACACTTTTCTTAAGATAAGAGAAAGACGTCCGCTATTTCAGCATTAAAATACATGGATATTATTAAAGTGATTATTTACGGAATGTAAAGTTAAGTCTTATTTAATTTTAATCTTTTATTCCTGTAGATTTTATGTTATGATTATGAGATAAATAGTTTTATGTTATACAGAAAAAGATTGATCTTGAGTTGTTTTCCTATTCGGTACTATGATGTAAAATATTTTAATTTGCCATCGCTCGAAAACAAAATGCTGACACAGAGGCTGATTCATGCCCCATTCATAGAAGAATGAAGTGTTTTGCAGTTACTTGAGACTGAAAATGTGTTGAACGAGTGATTTGTGCTGTTGGATTTTTTCCGTTGTTGCTGTTTATGATTTCAATTAAATATTTACTTATAGACTTTCTGAATCAGGTATTAAATTTCCTTCTATTGTAAACGCATTTTCTACGTTTATGATACATGTAACTACTGGCACTGAAAAATAAAACATGATATTTAAGCATTGAAATAAAGTGTATTTTATGCCTGATGTTTATAGATAAAAATGCTGTAGTACATTTTTTTAAAAGTTCGTAGTATCTTATAAAATATAAAGTTCCTATCTATTAGGTTCATTTGTTCTAATCATAGTATCTTATATAATATAAGATTGAATATATTTTAAAAAGATAAACAACTACTTTTTACATAAAAAATGTTTTTCCAACAATAAGTACAGTACATATGAGGGGCTCACAACCATAGTAGACCAAGTCCATTTTGAAAAAAAAATTAGATAGTCCATTTAGAAGGTGCATAAAATCTGTTTTATCCGCTCCTACAGTAAACCAAGTCTGTAAACAGATGACATATATGAGAAAGTATATGAAAACAGACTTGGTTCACTGCAGGAGTCAATAAAACGGATTTTATGCACCTTCTAAATGGACTATCACCTTTTTAACACTTTTCAACAAAGTTGAAAAGTGTTTATGATTTCGGTTTTCTGGCCGTCTGCCCGTCTGCCCACTCTCTAACTCCCGTAAATATACACGGATTGCCCTGAAATTTTTGGATGTTATTTACGTTTACCCTAGTACGTTCCCTATTTCAAATGAAATTTGTAGCATGTTTAGTTCATTTACACGGACAGTCAAATGTTTTCCGTTACATAACGGCCTATGGGATGAAATCGTTTAAAATGATTTTTATTGATGTTACACGCTTTCAAACATAAGAAAATTTACATGCATTTATGAAGTACATTAAAATATGCATTCTGTAGAATATGCGGTGCAAAGAACAGTTATTATTCATTTACAGGGCCACACAAAAGAATTCCGTTACATAATGATATAGGGGTGGAGGGAGTTGCTTGAAGCGTATTTTAATTATGTTAAATTAGTTCATGTATAATGAAATTGATATACGTCACTGAGGTTTACTATAACTTATTTCATGTATAATACGAAGTGAATAGTATTTACAGGGACACACAAAAGATTTCAGATACTATATTACTATATTGTATCCGCAGTACTGCTGGAAATGCATTTTTAATTATGTTATGCACTTTTATGTTTGACTATATTTATGCATAGTATATGGTGTGTATAAATGCTATAATTACAGGGCTACACAAAAGAATTCGTAAGGGTTACTGGGTGTAAGTGACTATTGCTTAAAAGTGGATTTTACATGAGTTATGCATTTTTACGCTGAACTGCATTTAATTTACTAAGAAATGTTTGTAGAATATAGATAAAATGATATACAGGGTCACGCAATGAATTGGCCGTCTACAAATGATAATTTCTGGAAATGTGATTTCAGTAGTTTTAGGAGTGCTTTAGTTTGAATTAAATTTTAGCTGAATAGTGGCGTGTAATAAAAGTACAAGGTTAACTACAGGGTCGTACAAAAGTATACAAGAATGTTTCCATCTATCAGTATAAATTGCTCAGAGAGAAATTTTAACCTGTTATGCGTTTACTTACTAAACTAAATTTCCAAATTATATAGTATATATATATCAACCTACAGATCAAATACAGGGCTGTTCAAAAGAATTGGAATACACATATGCTATGGACGGTAACTACTGAAATCAGTTTTAGGTAGCTTTCATTACAAAAAGCTACCTATTGCAGCCGTTCGGAGGAAAACTATTCCGAAAAATTTTGGTATATTTCCACCGATCATGACCCCCAGACCCTGAAACCTCCCTCCGTTGAAATTTGATGTATATATATATATATATATATATATTTCTCTATTATATATCTGATTTTTGTCATACTGTAACCCTCGTATTTATGAATCGATTTGGATATAATTTGGTGTGTACATAGTACATACCAATGTCTCGACCGACTTCGTTCGCCAGCTTCATCCACCATCTTGTTTCAAAATGGCGGGCGTTTAAATTTTTGTTTAATTTAAAATTTAAAATGAGGTACAAAAAAAAATTAGAAATTGTAAAAGATTTTTTCTTATGTGTTTAGCTTGATACAAAGATTCCAGAGCATTTTTTGTTTCATCTATATCTTTAAAAATGGCTGAGTTATAGCACTTTGAATTTCTAGCATGGCTGACATTTTGGAACGATATGATTTTTGTCACACAATAATACGCTTATTTATGAACTGATTTGGATGTGACAAGGCATGAGCATATTACATGGCAATGTCTCGACCGAGTTTGTTGGTCAGCTTTATCCGCTATCTGTTTCAAAATGGTGGCCATTTAAAAATTTTTAATTCTTTTTTTTTTTTATGAAGTACAAAAAAAATTGAAATTGAAAAAGATTTTTTCTTATGTGTTTGAACTTGATACAAAGATTCCGGAGCATTTTTTGTTTCTTCTATATCTTACAAAATGTCTGAGTCACGGCACTTTGAATTTCAACCATGGATGACATTTTGAAAGGATCTGATTTTTGTCAGGGTCAGCTAGGTGGGGAGGCCTACCAAATGGCTTTACCACTCCCAAGCTCCACCCAGCAGTTTTCATCTACTACCGCTGTCACCATACACACACACACAAAAAAAAAGGCCCGGAGGGAGCTACGGGAAAGCCAATTGAGAATATAAAAATTAAATATAATATAAATACAATATATACACGATGGAAAACCCAATTTTTATTGGGCGTTTACGAGAGAAATTTAGATATTTGTAATTAATAAAATCATGAAATAATAGATAATAGGATTTTTTAACTTGATGGAGCGGCAAAAGCTCAATTACGCTGCAAAACTGGGCTGCAAAAATACAATAAAAGCCAAGTATCTGTATACTAAATTAGAAAGACATTCATAATTTAAAAAATAATGTAGAATATAAAAAATAGGTAAAATAGGGACTAATTATGATGAATATTATATAATTATATACAAAAGTTCAAAAGTCTATTGTTCATGCAACAGTTCAATTATAGTACAATAGTGTTGTTTGAGGCTGAGAGTTTATTTTGAATTGGTTGTATCTGTTTATTTGTTAAGATACGTTCTCCTCATCATCTATAAATGGCAAAACATTTTGAAACAAATGATGGTTGTTTTCTAAAACTTTCATACATCCAATTATCTTTTGGCAAAATGATGGATTCGACAAAACCACAGAGAACCACTGAGACAAAGAAATTTTTGGAGATTTTCTTATATGGTAATATGATGTAAGGGTACAGTTATAGATATAACGCAATGATGTTGCTCGCTGACCACATACACATAATGGAAAAGGAACCCTGTCAAATTTATAAAGATATGATGAAAATGGGCCGTGGTTAGTGGTAAACAACAAAAAATTTATATGCTGCAGGATTCTCTTTTCCGAGACTTTTGGGGCTAAAGCGTGTGTGTACCGTCCTGTGGTACCATAGTCCCAGCGAGTCTGCCATTGCTCGTGTAGAGATGATTTTAGAAGCTTCTTCAAGTAAGAAGGATGGTTGGGAAAGAATTTGTATTTGGCATGTGATGTGGCTTTGGTTGCTTATTTGCCAAAGAATCTGCATGCTCATTCCCCACATTACCCACGTGTCCACGGACCCATTTAAATAAGATCTTTTTCCTTGTTTTTTGAAGTAGTTTGATAATTTGTAGTGCGATGAGATTTTTTGAAAAGAAGACATCTTCTATTGCCAAGAGACTTGAGAGACTTGTCCGAGTGCATTAATATTTCTTTATGAGGGGAGTTCCTAATCCACAGCAGATCCTCTTCTAGGGCCAGGAGTTTTGCCTGAAAAACAGTATTTTCTTTATTTAACTTAGTTTAATCCTCGTAGATTAACTCTTCTCTCTGATACACACAGAAGGCATATGCCGTTTCATCTTCCATTTTGGAACCATCCGTATAAATATTGATTTCTACATGTGAAGTATTTTCTGGATCTATTTGAAAGAAATATTATTTAAATGGTTCAACTTGATCTGACTTTTTGGCTGGTAAAATATTGGTTCTTGATTTCCTGACGGTATTCCAAGACGTAAGACACTTCCTGTTGCTGCTATATATTCAAGTTGAAGTGCCAAGGACAGAATACCTGTTAAAACACAAAGGGCATCCGCCGAAGTTTTTCTGTAGGCGCGTGAAACAAATAACTGGCATTGGTATTGTATTGATGAGATCAGACAAAGCCCATGGACATTGCTTATCCGGTGAAACCAAGTTGCTGCAGCATAGCATCTTCTCCAAGATACTATTGTACCAAATCTTCAGAATTATTTTGTTTACCCCTCCGTAAGCTGAGGCAAACTTCAATAGTTCTTGCGAAAGTTGTGTAATTTCCTGTCTTTTCTTTCGTAAATGGGGGAGAAACGACAACGTACTATCCAGAACGATACCTAAGTATTCTAAAGTTGGCTCACTTTTTAATGAATGGGTGTCAGTTTTGACTGTTGGAGCTCTTTTCAAAAGTTTTGGTCTTCTCAGGTGGAGAACTTTGCATTTATTGTAAGATATTTTCATGTTGTGATTTGACATCCACTTACCAATGTAATCTAAGATGTCCTTTCCTAATTTTTCTAATTCTCGCCTTGTTTTACCATTTAATATAATTAAATGCCATCCGGATAAACTATTATTATGTAACCTAACGATTTTAAATGGCGTAAGAGAGCGTTAAGCAAGATTTTCCATAGGAAGGGTCCAAAGGATGAACCTTGTGGCCACCCCTTCCTAAACCAATGAAATTCTTGTGCTAACCAATTTTGTTTCGCTCCTCTGTGAGATAAAAGGGTTTCAGGATATTAACAAATGGCTCCTCTAACCCCAAAAATTCCAGTTCTTGGATTGTTGCGTCACAAGGAAAGTTGTTAAACGCATTTTGGATGCCTAATGATATTAATGAAATGTAGTTGTTTTCTTGTGGAAGTAAGTCGATTGTTCAGAGAACTTCATGTATCGCTGATTCAGCCGATTTACCATCTAAGAATCCGTGTTGAGAACTCTGTAGAACTCGCGATAATACGCGTATTTATGAACGATTTGGATATGACAAGGCATGTGCATAGTACAATGAACTCTCGACCGAGTTCATTGGCCAGCTTCATACGCCATCTTGTTTCAAAATGACGGTCATTAGAAAATTTAAAAAAAAATTAATTTAAAATGAGGTACAAAAAAATTAGAAATTGAAAAAGATATTTTTCTTATATGTTTGTACTTGATACAAAGATTCCGGAGCATTTATTGTTTCTTCTATATCTTAAAAAAGTCCTTCCGGCCAGTGTCGGGAGGAAGAGGTAGCTTTCATATTCCTTGTTTTTAAAAACCCACCTTATCTTATTCAAACACACGAAGCTCAATTTAGTGGAAACCGATTATAGAAGATTCTATACTATTTTAATCAATACAAAATATATATGAATGAGAATTTAGAGAAATTAGTCAGCTTTAAAACCGCATTTCGGAAATTTTTACGAATCCAACACTTTCTTCTTGTAAAGATAGAAGAAAGTAAAAATTCCGAGTAAATTCTTAGTTATTTTTCGGAATATACATTTCTGAAATTAAAATGCGCCAAAACATGAAATAACGTATTTGCTTAATAAAGATGCAAAATAACATAAAATAATTTTATTAGTTTCAAAAATTTATCTTGTTAAATAATGCTTCGCGAATCCAAACAAAGTATGGCTTTTGCTAGTTTAAAGATATTTTGATGTACCCGAAATTTTAAGACAACATGGTGGGTGAGGCTAACCAGTGAACTTGGTCGAGACCTTAGTAATTCCTGTGCACATGCTCACTCACATGGGAATCGGCTGATATATAGTACCAGTGCAAAGTACCAGTGCAGGCAAAAAATCAGATTTTTCAAAATGTCACCCACATTAGAAATTCAAACTGCTATATTTGAGCCATTTTTTTAAGATAAAGACAAAACAAACTAGTATGTTGTGGCCATCACAAAACTCTCTTCTATATAAATCACGTCAATTAAATCATTTATATAGTTCAAGAATTGACATCAATTTAGCACCAATTCATATCAAAGTATATCTGAATTCGAAGTTTGATGAAAATTTGTGCATTTGTTCTTGAGATAGAGCTATAGCGGAAATTCTGAAAAATGTAGCATAGCAGCGCCACTTGTAGAGAGATTTACACTAAAACATAAACAGCACTAATTCATATCAAGGTATACCTGAATCTGAAGTTTGTTGAAAATCCAAGCATTAGTTCCTGAGATAGAGCTATTGCGGAAATCGTAAAAAAATGCAACATAGCAGCGCCACCTGTTGAGCGATTTACTCCAAAATGTATAAAATGACAATTCATGCCAAGGACTAACTGAATATGAAGTTTGATGAAAATCCGTGCATTAGTTCTGGAGATTGAGCTATTGCGGAAATCGTGAAAATGCTGCATAGCAGCGCCACCTGTTGAGCGATTTACACCAAAACATAATCAGCACTAACTTATATCTAGGTATACCTGAATATGAAGTTTCTCCAAATCCCAAGCATTAGTTCTTGAGATAGAGCTATTGCGGAAATCGCAAAAAATGCAACATAGCAACGCCACTAGTTAAGCGATTTACACCAAAATGTAAATAACGTCAATTCATGTCATAGACTAACTGAATCTGAAATTTTATGAAAATCCGTGCATTATATCTTGAGATAGAGCTATTGCGAAAATCGTGTAAATCCTGCAAAATGCAGCATAGCAGTGCCATCTGTTGGGTGATTTACACCAAAATATTACCAGCACCAAGTCACATCAAGGAATAACTGAATCTGAAGTTTGATGAAAATCCGTGCATTAGTTCTTGAGATAGAGCTATTGCAGAAATCGCCAAAAATGCAGCATAGCAGCGCCACCTCTTGGGTGATTTAAACCAAAAGCTAATGAGCACCAAATTATATTAGGGACTACTAGAATATAAATTTTTATTAAATCCGTGCATTAGTTCTTGAGATAGAGTGCCCAAAATATGTGTGCCACATACACACAGACAGTTTCACACATAGACATTTTGTAAAAACATATCTTCCGGAACCTCTGACCCCTAAAACGTTTAAATTCGTCGAAAACCGGAAGTCGAAAATTTTTACGAATCATATACTTTCTTCTTGTAAAGATAGAAAAAAGTAAAAATGCTCCGGAATCTTTAATTTTTTTGCAGCCCACTTTAAATATAATTTTTTTCAATTTAATGGCCGTCATTTTGAAACGAGTGGCAGTTGAAGCTGGCCAGTGAACTTGGTCGAGACATTGCTATATACTATCCACATGCCTTCTAACATCCAAATAGGTTAATAAATACGCGTGTTATCGCGTGACAAATATCAGATCGTTTCAAAATGTCAGCCATACTAGAAATTCTAAATGCTAAAACTCAGCCATTTTTTAAGATATAGACAAAACAAAAACTGCCCCGGAATCTTTATATCAAGGTAAAACACATAAGAAAAAAATATTTTTCATTTTCCAATTTTTTGGTACCTCGTTTTAAATTTAAATTAAAAAAAATTTAAATGGCCGCCATTTTGAAACAAGAGGGCGTGTGAAGCTAGCCAACGAACTCGGTCGAGACATTGGTATGCACTTTATACAAACCTAGTTACATCCAAATCGGTTCGTAAATGCGCCTGTTATCGCGGGACAAAAATCAGGTCGTTTCAAAATGTCAACCACACTAGAAATTCAAAGTGCTATATCCCAGCCATTTTTAAAGATATAGACAAAACAAAAACTGCTCCAGAATCTTTGTATCAAGGTCAAACACATAAGAAAAAAATATTTTTAAATTTCAATTTTTTGGTACCACATTTTAAATTTTAAATTTTTTAAATTTTTTAAATGGCCGCCATTTTGAAACAAGATGTCGTATGAAGCTAGCCATCGAACTCGGTCCAGACATTGGTATGTACTATATGCATACCAAGTTACATCCAAATCGGTTCATAAATACGCCTGTTATAGCGTGACAAATATCAGGTCGTTTCAAAATGTCAGCAACACTAGAAATTCAAAGTGCTATAACTCAGCCATTTTTAAAGATATAAACGAAACAAAAATTGCTCCGGAATCTTTGTATCAAGGTCAAACAATTAAGAAAAAGATATTTTTAAATGTTCAATTTTTTGGTACCGCATTTTAAATTTTAAATTAAAAAATTTTAAATGGCTGCGATTTTGAAACAAGATGGTGGATGAAGCTGGCCAACGAACTCGGTCGAGACATTTGTATTTACTATGTACACACCAAGTTACATCCAAATCTGTTCATAAATACGAGAGTTACAGTGTAACAAATATCAGATGTATATATATATAAATATATATATATATATCAACATTTGAACGGAGGGTGGTTTCGGGGTCTGGGGCTCATTTCCCAAATTTTAACCCCTTAGTGCTCGAATTAAATTACGGTTTAAAAATTCAAATTGCTTATTGGCACCACTTTATGCAAAAGAAATATTAACCTGATTCAATGACAGGTAAAACGATAATAAAATATAGCCAATTTCACTATTTTATAAAACTGCTGGGAATCAAACAATTTGTGTAAAAGACACAGCCCGTGAATATGACGGAAGCGATAATTAAGGGGTTAATAATAAATAAAATATCCCAAATTTTTTTTTAATTGCTTTCCTCCGATCGGCTGCAATAGGTAGCTTTTTGTAATGAAAGATACCTAAAACGGTTGAGTTATAGTACTTTGAAAATCTAGTGTGGCTGACATTTTGAAACGATCTGATATTTGTCACGTGATAACACGTGTATTTATAAACGGATTTGGATATAACTTGGTGTGTACATAGTACATACCAATGTATCGACCGAGTACGCTGGCCAACTTCATCCGCCATTTTGTTTCAAAATGGCGGCCATTAATTTATTTTTTATTATTTTTTTTTTTTTTTAAATTTGAAATGAGGTACAATAAGTCCTTCCGGCCAGTGCCGGGAGGAAGAGGTAGCTTTCATATTCCTTATTTTTAAAAAGCTAGCTTATATTATTCAAACACACGAAGCTCAATTTAGTGGAAACTGATTATAGAAGATTCAATACTAATTTTTATCAATACTGAACCATTATGAATGAGAATTTCGCGAAATTAGTCAGCTTTATCCAAGCTGCTTTTACTTAAAATAATTTATATTTGGTTGCCAAATTCGGCGATATCTTGAAGTGCCTGCCATTTTAAGACAACATGTTGGATGAGGCTAACTAGTGAACTTGGTCGAGACCTTAGTAATTCCTGTGCACATGCTCACTCACATCGGAATCGGTTGATATATACGAGTGCTGTCGCAGACAATCAGATTTTTCAAAATGTCACCCACATAAAGAAATTCAAACTGCTATATCTGAGCTATTTTTTAAGATAAAGACAAAAGAAAAAATGCTCCGGAATCCTTATATCAAGGTCAAATACTTAAGAAAGAAACCTTTTTCAATTTCTAATTTTATTGCACCTCCCTTTAAATATATATATATTTTAATTTAATGGTCGCCATTTTGAAACAAGATGGCGGATGAAGCAGGCCAGCGAACTTGGTCGAGACATTGATAGTAGTGGATAGTAGATGTGGATAGTATACTATCCACATGCCTTCTTACATCAAAATAGGTTAATAAATATGTGTGTTATCGCGTGACAAATATCAGATCGTTTCAAAATGTCAGCCATGCTAGAAATTCAAAGTGCTATAATTCAACTATTTTTTAAGATATAGACGAAACAAATACTGATCCGGCATCTTTATATCAAGGTCAAACACATAAAAATATCTTTTTCATTTTCCAATTTTTTGATACCTTATTTTAAATTTTAAATTTTAAATTATTTTTAAATGTTCCCTTTTGAAACAAGATGGCGAATGAAGCTGGCCAAAGAACTCGGTCGAGACAATGGTATGTACTATGTACACACCAATTTACATCCGAATCGGTTCATAAATACGATTGTTATCGCGTGACAAAAATCAGGTCGTTTCAAAATGTCAGCCACAATAGAAATTCAAAATGCTATAACTCAGCCATTTTGTTAGATATAGACAAAACAAAAACTGTTCCGGAATCTTTGTATTAAGATCAAACACATAAGAAAAAAATCTTTTTCATTTTCCAATTTTTTGGTACCTCATTTTAAATTTAAATTTAAAAAAAATTAATGGCCACCATTTTGAAACAACATGGCGGATGAAGCTGGCCAACGAACTCGGTTGAGACATTGGTATGTACTTTGTATACACCAAGGTACATTTATATCGGTTCATAAATACCCCTTTTATCGCGTGACCAATTCAGGACGTTTCAAAATGTCAGCCACGCTAGAAATTCAAAGTGCTATAACTCAGCCATTTTTTAAGATATAGACGAAACAAAAACTGCTCTGGAATCTTTGTAACAAGATCAAACACATAAGAAAAAAAATATTTTTTTAATTTTCACTTTTTTGGTACCACAAAGGAAATTTTACATTTTTGAAAAAAAATTTAAATGGCCGCCATTTTGATACACGATGGCGGATGAAGCTGGCTAACGAAATCGGTTGAGACATTGGTATGTACTATGTACACACCGAGTTACATCGAAATCGTTTCATAAATACGGGAGTTAAAGTGTGACAAAGATCATATATATATATATAATACATTTGAAATCACAAATATATGAAGAAATTGATAAAGTTCTAAAGATGATTTAGAAATGAACATATGAAACCAGTATGTAAAATAAGAAACTATGAATGACTCCCAGAATCATCAGAGGAGCTTGTGAGTTCATTCATAGAAGATGTGTTATTTCATCCAAATTTTTCGGCATTAAGCCTAAAATGATAAAATTTAGCTCCTTATAACGCAAACATTACAGAAAAAAAGATTGGATCTGGATTAATAAATTGGAACTAGATTAATAATAATAATGTTTAGAATTGCCATCTTAAGTCCAAAAAAAATAAAAAAATAAATAAAAGGAATGAAAATGATTGAAGAAATCAAGAAAATACTTATATTAACCTTTAGTTAAACTAGAATGAAAAAATAGGAATAAACTTAATAGGTACTGAGTGAATACAAAATAAAATAAAGAAAAGGAGTAAATTAATACAAATAAAGAAATAAAGAATGATATAAAAATAAATAAAAGGGCAATTTATTAAATTAATGTTTTAAAGGCAAAAAATTATAATATAAAAAAATGAGAATGTAAATAACATTTAAAAAGATGGGGAATATTTGAGATAGTAAAATTTAGCCTTGTATTATGTAAATAAATGTGAAAATTTAAAAAGCAATGAGGAATATGGTGATAGTAAAATATATCCTTAAATGATGATGCAATTTGTGAAATTTTATTATGTTAAATGCATGATACCCCATTTTTTTTTAATTATATGTCCATACAATATATAAGCATATATACATACACTTATACACGTTCACACACATAAAACCTCAGAGTAATCATATATTAGAGGGGGAATTCCCCCACACTTTCTTCAGCCAGGATAAAATCACGTGACTCGGGGCAAGAAGCTTCCCCGTCAGCTTGCAAATAGCATTGATTTCAACGGAGGATATTAGACAATTTCATGTTTACGATTCAAAAATATCACAGTAGCAAGCTGTTGTGTCTATGGATATACAGAAAGATCAAACAAAACAACTTCTGTTACCTTCCATTGTTATCTATTTATTATTTATTTATTTTTATTAATATTTAAAGCGTCTTAAAAAGATATCATTGGAACTATGATATCGTTTATTCACGTTGTTACGATGAAAATACAAAATATTTTACTTTTAATAACATAAATGTATGTAATAATAGGATATACCGTTATCTAGTGTTATCAGTTTAAATATTAAAATTGTGAGTTTGATTAATTTGAATTTTAAGAACATTTCGTATTAAGGTGTTTGGCGATACATTTTTTTAGCCAAAAGAAACTTGTTTTCGTCGCTTTAAAACCTAAATACTTATGTTTTTGTTTTTTTAAATCTTGCTTTAGATTAAATTTATGCTTTAAATAAAGTATGCTATTAAATTACGTTTTAAATGTATTAACAGGTCTTTAAATATTACCTAAATTTAATATACTAATAAGATACGCAGCTACATTTAATGCACTCATAACTTTTAGTAAAAAATAATTATAAGAAAAATTAATTAATCGCTCAAACTTATTAATAATGCCAGTATCAAGAAATCAGTATTTTAATTATTTTACACAAAATATTTAAAATTCAAAACTTCGCAGAATTACGAATGAAAGAAGAAAACAGTGGCTTCGTCGCGCGGGGATAGGGGGGGGGGGGGGCAGAACCTCTTCTTGTATAATATTTTTTTTATCCATAAATTGCCTATTGAGTTAGAAGTGATTTTGATTACGTGACAAACATGTTTTTCATCCTTTCTTGAGTGGATTTTTTTCTTTCGCACGGAAAAGCGGTTCAAAACGCTCACTTTGACACTATTTTTTTAAAGATCTATTGCGTTTGCAAAAAAACGGAAGAAACAGCTCGATTACATAGTCATCACAGTTACATCGACAACAAACCTGCTACTTTCATACATTTCCGAACAAAAATGAATTAAAACTTATGTCATAAAGTTGCCCTTTTGGATTTGAGAACAGCTTTAATAATTTTGATACAATTAAACAAACTTTTGAAGCTTTTTGTTATGATTAAATAAGATGGTGATTATTATTAAAAAATAGTGGTATCAATCACATAGGCAAGAAAGTGACACCCCACATTTATAATTTTATTTTATTGAATAGGTACATTTCATTTTAATAAAATAAACATTCTGTGATAATTATTGTACAAATACATTTTTATTGTTAAAAAATTCTTATTAGTAGTCCGTGTGATTTCAAATTTTGAATTTAGTGTTCCGTGAGGTTCAGAAGTTGGCAACCGCTAATATAAATGAATTAAGGGTGTATTCCGATCCAAACTGCTTATTTTCTGATTCATTTTAAAATTCATTTTTGCTCTCAAACGCATCAAACTTGGAAATTCTCTTATTTAGAAACTATATAATGTGCGGTGCTTCTTAATTTTTTGATAAATGCAGAAAATACTGTAAAAAACGCTGGCAAAGTTGGCGTTTTGAACCGAATTTTCCGAAGCGGGCGATCTGGGAATGAAAAAAATGGTCATACTGAGAAAATAATTGTTTAAATATCAAATTCTAATTAATTGAGCTGAAAATGAAATCACACGGCATGTTAAACATGTCTTCAAAAATCACCCCAGCAAGTTTCATGTTTTTACTTTTAAAAATAAGTCTGAAAATGTCTCAGAAAATTTCGAGCTGTTGAGGGTGGAAAAATATTTTTTCGAATACACCCTTAAGCATAGCCAAATAACTTTTTTTTTTAATTGTATTATTTCTGAAATTGAAATTTTGCATTTTGGACTTTTTCTATTTCTAACTACATTGTGTGTATTTATGCAATTTGTATTGTAAAATAATTCCTGTATGTTTGTTATAGTTGTGTACTAAGTTATTATTTATAAACTTGCATAAATGAAGCAAAATTTGTAAATAAAATTATGTGTGTAAGTTTGAGTTCAGTTAAACATTTCAATTAATTGAATGTGTTGTTATAGATGTATTTTTTTGGAAAGAAAAACAATAAACATTTCATGAATTCAGAAAGTTTAAAGCTGACATTTTTTTTTCAATTAAAATGTCCTTTATGTAATATCAGCGTTTTACAATTAAAATAATTATTAAATTCTTTAAATTTTTTTAATTTACAAAAAAAAAAAAAAAAAAAAAAAAGACCTGTTTGTTAAGTTTGTAATATTATAGAAATAATAGGTAAATAATTCATCACGTAAATTTCACTTCCCTCGAAATTTCACCTTTCTCCCCCTACCCTTTGACCTTCTAACACACAAAGTTAAACTTCTTATCTAATTTGTTTATTTTTTTTTCTGTCCTATTTTTTACTTTGTATTAACAATAAAAAAATAAGTATCTAATGAAAATAAATATAAACAAAACCATGTCAAAGGTTGAAAACAGATTAAATTATTAATTAAATATATACATACATATTTATCTGAATAAAAGTTTCATAATTTCATTATTTATTTATTACTGATGAGCCATTCTTTGAATGATAAAGAAAACATTAGGATAAATATCCGGTGTACATTCAGATTTCTTTTACTACTGATTTGTATTTCTGTCAACTCTCAAATTTCTGAATCACAGCATAAAAATACTGCACTCTTGCCAAGAGCTGCGATAAAGCGACAAAACTAGTGTTGCTACTGGTAACCTTTCATCGCCAAATGCCAACTGTCACGTGGGTCATCCTGGCCCCACTTTTTACGAGCGAAAGTAACGGGGATGAGCTCTCTATATAATATTTACTCTGAGCATAAAACCATATAAGATTATATATCAACATTTGAACAGAGGGGGGTTTTGGGGTCTGGGGGTCATGATCGATGAAAATATACCAAAATTTTTTGAAATCGCTTTCCTCCGAACGGCTGCAATAGGTAGCTTTTTGTAATGAAAGCTACCTAAAAAATTAGAAATTGAAAAAGATTTTTTTTATGTGTTTGACCTTGATACAAAGATTTCGGAGCATTTTTCGTTTCGTCTATATCTTAAAAAATTGCTGAGTTATAGCACTTTGAATTTCTAGCATGACTGCCATTTTGATACGATCTGATTTTTGTCACGCGATAATACGCATATTTATGAACCGATTTGGATGTGACAAGGCATGTGCATAGTACATAGAGATCTCTCTGCCGAGTTCGTTTGCCAACTTCATCCACCATCTTGTTTAAAAATGGTGGCCATTTAAAAAATTAAAAAAAAATTTTTAATTTAAAATGAGGTACAAAACAATTAGAAATTGAAAAAGTCCTTCCGGCCAGTGCCGGAAGGAAGAGGTACCTTTCTTATTCCTTAATTTTTAAAAGCCAGCTTATATTATTCAAATACACAGAGCTCAAATTAGTGGAACCCGATTATAGGAGACTAAATACTAATTTTTGTCAATACTGAATGTGAATGATAATTTCGTGAAATTAGTCGCGTTATCAAAGCCGGTTTTATTTAAATTGATTTAAATTTGGTCGCCAAATTCGGCGATATCTTGAAGTGCCGCCATTTTAAAGCAACATAATGGGTGCAACAAAGCTAACCAATGAACTTGGTCGAGACTTTAGTAATTCCTGTTCACATGCTCCCTCACATCTAAATCGGGTGATAAATACGAGTGTTGTTGAAGGCAAAAAATCAGACTTTTCAAAATGTCACCCACATTAGAAATTCAAACTGTTATATCTCAGCCATTTTTTAAGATAAAGACAAAACAAAAAATGCTCCGGAATCTTTGCATCAAGCTCAAACACATAAGAAAAAAAATTTCAATTTCTAATTTTTTTTGTACCTCATTTTAAATACAAAAAATTTTTTTAATATTTTAATGGCCGCCATTTTTAAACAAAATGGCGGATGAAGTTGGCAAACGAACTTGGCCGAGAGATTGCTATGTACTATGCACTGCACATGCGTTGTCACAACCTAATCGGTTCATAAATACGCGTGTTATCGCGTGACAAAAATCAGATCGCTTCAAAATGTCAGCCACACAAGAATTTCAAAGTGCTATAACTCATCCGTTTTTTTAAATATAAACGAAACAAAAAATCCTCCGGAATCTTTGTATCAAGCTCAAACACATAAGGAAAAAACCTTTTTCAATTTCTAGTTTTTTAAACCTCATTTTAAAATTAAAATTTTTTTTAAATTTTAAATGGCCGACATTTTGAAACAAGACGGCGTATGAAGCTGGCCCACGAGCACGGTCGAGACATTGCTATGTACTATGCACACACCTTGTCACATCGAAATCGGTTCATAAATACGCGTATTATCGCCTGACAAAAATCAGATCGTTTCAAAATGTCAGCCATGCTAGCAATTCAAAGTGCTATAACTCAGCCATTTTTTAAGATACGGACGAAACAAAAAATGCTCCGGGACCTTTGTGTCAAGATCAAACACATAATGAAAAAATCTTTTCCAATTTCTCATTAATCCCATACTAGTCCACATTGACATCACAGCATACCGAAAGAAGGGGGAGGGGGGGGGTAATGGAATTAAAGCCCCCTCCTCTTGAAATAGCCGAAAATGAAATGAAAAAAGTGCTGATTTTTCCTTTTTGTTTGAGACAAATTTATATTTTTTCTCCTATCATTCAAGAGACTAGCCGCTCTCTTCTCTTTAGTCCCATACTGTAGCGCAAAGTCACACTACATTATACCCAAAGATGTGAAATGAGCTAATATGGTGCCTCTCCCAAAATAGTTGAAAAAGAAAAGAAAAAAATGCTGATTTTTTTAATTCTTGTTTGAGCTAAATTTGTAATTTTGTTTTCTGCAATCCTTATATTTTTTAGATAAATCTCTAATTTTTCTTTAGCCGTACAGCGAAATAGCCATTCTCGTTAACCCCATATTAGTCCACATTGGCATCACAGCATATCAAAAGAAGGGGGTGGGGGTGCGGCTGATGGGATTACAGCCTCCTCCTCACGAAATAGTCAAAAATGAAATGAAAATTATTGCTTTCTTTTCTTTCTCTTTGAAATAAATTTGTATTTTTTCCCCTTTCATTCAACAGACTAGCCGCTCTCTTCTCTTTAGTTCCATATTAGTGCACAGTGACACCACATTATACCCAAAGAAGTGGAAAGGAGGTAATGGGGTTACAGCCCCATTGCCACCCAAAATTGCTGATTGTTTTTCCTTTTTGTTTGAGATAAATTTGTAACTTTGTTTTTTGTAATACGCAACGAACTTGCCATTCTGGTTTGTTTCATATCAGCGCAGTATACCCAACGAGAGGAAGGGGACTGATGGGGTTACAGGTCCCCTTTCGAAATAATCAAAAATGAAATGAAAAAAATGCTGATTTTTTTTCTTCCTTTTAAGATAAATTTGTATTTTGTTTCTGCCATGCAGCTATTCTCGTTAGCCCCATATATTTGTGTGCAGTGATGCCCCAGCATACAATACCCAAAGAAGTCGATGGAGACGGGGATTATGAGGTTACAGCTCCATTCCCCTTCCGAAGGGAGCGCATTGAAAGGGAAAAAAGGTTGATATTGTTTCTTTCTATTTGAGATAAATTTGTTTTTATTTCTGGCATACCACGAATTTGTCTTTTTCGTTAATCCAATATCAATATCCTCCTCAGTCCTGTGATTCAAGCCAATTTTAATTCAAGCCAACTGCAAGAAAAATACAATAAGCCCTACTAATAAATATAAACAGAAAAATTCATGTATTCGAAAGTAATAGAAATATATTTCTATATTCAAGAACAGATTCATTTTCAAGATAAAAATTATTCCATACTAAAAGAAAAACAATAGTTTACAATTTAGAATAAAGAAAAAATGTGTTTCCAAAGCAAGAAGCAAAAACAAGGGACTGATTTTTTTTTTAAAGGTGTAACTCAACTCTTTTTGTACAGTATGCATGGCATTGTTTCTTGTTTACTGATCTTTATTTTAGTGATTTAGACGTAAAGCAAAGGTTTCTGCTGTAATGTGCATATGTATGTATTTTAAACGTTTATTATGTTTTTTGTACACTAAACCATAGTTTTTATGTTGAAGTTACTTTTTTTTCGTGTTTGCACCCCATTTTCAGTATTTTTTGTGTTATCCGCGATTTTTGTTATCCGCGGTGCCCTTGCCACCCAATTCCGCGGATAATCGGGGCTGTACTGTATATATATATATATAGAGAGAGATAGAGAGAGACATATTTGCTTATTTATAGAGCTTTTTTCTAATGGTTTTGTTTTTGTCTGCGATAAAACCATTATAAAATGGAAAATTCTCGAAAAAATTCTTTTTTTTTTTTTTTTGTATCTTTAAAATAGCAAAAAAAAAAAAAAAAAAAAAAAAAAATCAGTTACAAAATATCTGTACAGCAGAAGATACCCCGAATGAATAAAATGCAAGCCCGTATGAATAAAAATACAAACTTGCCTGTAGTGTTGGTTAAATAATGCAACAAGAAACACATTTGCCCCACACATAATGACAATTTTTATCAGTGAAAAGAGATTTATAAAAGCTATTTGAAAAATAATTGTTTGCATTCCGTTTTCTAAATAATAAATAAATAAATAATCTTTAACTGCCGAATAACCCGGATGCTGTTGTCGTCGATTCCCCATACTTCAAATGAAAAATTTAATAAATAATTTGATTATTTAATTCAAGAGTTATTAGTAAAAAACTTATATTCGCTCAAATGTTCTGAAAGAAATACTAGCAATCGTACTCGGTCAAATCTCGAGTAATGTTGAAAAAAGAAAGTTGACTCGCATATCATTATATTTTCATTTGAACATTTGGTTTATTTCCGGGAACTCGGGGTGTGAATGCCGTTCCCATCCCATCTTCCAAGTACCTCGCAAGAAAACTTGTAGGTGTAGATGTGGACCAGTTTTGTGTGTTTCCCGTTGTCGATGCCTTCGGGCAAGTTTTGGAGGGGATGACGATTGAATAGGTAGGAAATAGATTGGAGTGTCTCATAGACTTCTAATATAATCAATTTCTCCTCTAAGGGTTATCTGGTCAGTTTTGAACACAAACTTATTAGGATTCGGGTTTTTCTGAGGAACTTTTGATTAGAAATAAAAGTTCAGGGCAGATCTAAAAAATTTTGTAGGGAGGTGGGGGGGGGGGGGGGGGGATGATTTCAGAAATTTAGAGATTACACAATAAAACACTGTTTAAAAAAATATTTAATAATAGATCTTTATATCCCACACTAAAAAACGCGTGCACACATATTTTACAGAATTTTCCTTCAAGTAATATATAAAGAGTAAAACCTGTTTTGAACGAAATTTCAAAGCACAGATTAAAAATTTCTTTTTAGACAGGTTGCCGTCTTAGAAGGTAAAATTAATTCTATGAAATTCTTTTAACGGGACTAAACTATTTTTCCGTTTAAGGAAGATACCGTTTTCAGATGTTTTGCTAAAATTATAGATATGTATATATATATATATATATATACTATTTATGTTATACATACAGTAAAATCTAATCGAAACGGAACCTGTTTATAGCAGAATTCTGTCTTAAATGGAAACTTTTTATGCTCCCGACGGAAGGATTATCGTACAATTACACCTATGAAAATAAAAATCTATCTAAAGCGAAATATTTTTTCGTATCGTTGCGATTGCTTTTTCAGAGGTTTTACTACATATACATAATTTAAGCTGAGTAAACTGTACCCAGAGCCGTACAGAAAGACCGCGGTGCCCGGTCGCGGGGTAGTAATTCCAATCTGGCGCCCTCCACCCACTTCACAAGTATAACACAATAAAACCTGCTAAGACGAAACGCAAACAACCAGAAGTTTCTAACTTTTTACTTTCTTCTATCATCAATAGAAGAAAGTATTGTAATCGAAATTTTTTTCGGCTTCCTGTTTTCGACGGATTTACATGTTTTAGGGTCAGAGATCCCGAAAAACATGTTTATAGAAAATGTCTGTCCGTCCTTGTGTCCGTCGCCATTGTACCATCAAAAAGTGTATGAAGTTATGCATGGAATTGAACCAATTTTTTCACGTTTTCCCGTGGCCATTTCACGAAATTCGCGTTTTTTTTGCGATCCTTTACGAAATTAGCTTTTTTTCAGCCCTTTGACGGAAAGCGTGTTTTTAGCTATCATTTTTCAAAATTTGCGATTTTCCGCGACCTTTTGATGAAATTCGCGTTTTTTCTGAGGCCTTATGGCGAAATTTGGATTTTTTTCTGCGTTCATTTGACGAAATTAGAATTCCTCTGGGATCATTTAACGAAATTCGCGTTTCCTCTGCGAGCAATTGACGTAATTCGTGTTTTTAGTGATCATTTTTCAAAATTTGCGATTTTTCCGCGACCTTTTGATGAAATTCGCGTTTCTTGAGGCCTTATGACGAAATTCGGGTTTTTTCTGTGTTCATTTGACGAAATTAGCATTTCATCGGGGATCATTTAACGAAATTCGCGTTTCCTCTTCGAGCATTTGACGTAATTCGCATTTTTTTTTCCGCAATCAATTGACGAAATGTGATTTTTTTTTCGCGATCCTTTGAAAAACTTCGCTTTTTATCCACGGCCCTATGACAAAATTCCGGTTTTTTCCTTGATCCTTTAAAGAAATTGGAGATTTTTTTTCTGTGAACGATTGACGAAATTGATATTTTTCGACGATCATTCGTGAAAAATCTTGATATTTTTTTTAAGTCCGAATTTTCGGACTGATGACCGAATTTTTCAAATTTTCGGAAAATTCGGAACAAAGTCATACCTTCCCCACCCCCTTTCCCCCTTCTCGCTACGGCCTTTTTGACAAAAATGATTTCTGTTTATAACACAATTCGACGTGTTTCGTAAGATTTAGAACATTAAGGAAATTTAAGTCAGCCCCCCCCCCCCCCGAAGTAAAATCCTGGGTACGCCACTGGAACTAATAATATTGCAGTATTAACATCTGTAACTACTTTTTGAAATATTAAGATGTATGAGATAGAAGAAAGTTTTAGGATTGGAACATCCAACTAGTTTACTAAAAATTTTACGTAAAAATGTGCGATTGTACTGCTTTGCTACTTTATTTTAAAAACAAGAACCGAAGCCGGATCTGCTGAGGGAGACCGGGCCGTTAATTTGTATCAGCTCTACTTCCCTCCCCCCATCTGTACAGGCCTGATTGTACAAATTTATAACGAATTTCTATCTTATACGAAAACATTTCCCAGTCCCAATGAAAGCAGTACCTTGAAATTATACTTATTAAGACGAAAACCTGTCTAAGACGGAGTTTTACCGGTCTTTTGCAATTCCGTCTTAGCAGTTTTTACTGTCTTGTATCCAAGTTTCTGAAAATTGGTTCGTTCGGGAAGCGAAGGTGGTGGTGGTGGGGGGAGGTGACCCACCCCTTGGCTGCGATCCCTTCCATCCCTGCTCCTTGGCTGAGCCCCTCCAATCGGAAAAATTTGCCCCTACTCTTGCACCCCTGAATAGACCCGAAATTCACCCCCCCCCCTTTGAAATTATTATATATACATACAGTAGAACCTCTTTTATCCGAAACTCTCGGTTAACCGAAATCCATTTTTGAAGCCTTTTTTTTTTACTATCACATTCCTTATGTACAAAATCCATTTTGAAAGCTTTATTTTTAACTATCACATTTCTTGTGTTGCAAGCGGTCCTTTCCGAAGTACGAGTACATATGAATATTTTCGATCCTCTTTCTTAGAGTTTCTTTGAATTTAAGGTGAGTTACAGTAAGCTGTGGAGTGGAACGAAGAAAAAGAACAAATTAGCAATTCTGAAGCTTTTGAATGCTTGGCAAAATATTTGGCATGGCTGGGGCAGCAGAAAGACTGTGATACTGGTGAACTAATCATATTAAAAATCTCCACGATAGTGCTTCAAAGCAAAGGCAATCGAAACTGCGACAAATAAAATATATTTTCAAATCTTTGTGATACATGTAAAGGTACTTAATATCAAAATTAAAATTCAGGTAATTTATTCTTGTTTTTATTTTTTACTGCTTTATTTTTATTAAACACTTGTTACCATAATAAGAAATATTGCATATATTTCTCCTTAATCTTAATATTGAAGCATTCTCGATTATCCGAAAATTTCGATTTTACGAAAGAGGGTTGGTCCCAATTACTTCGGATAATCGAGGTTATACTTATAATATTTAATTGAGGTATCCGTCAAAAAACCGTATCTGAAACTATATTTACTGTATAAAACGATACGTTTTTAAAAACTCCTTCGCCCCCCCCCCCCCCCACCGAAATCCAACTAGAAATATTTAAAATTTGTAAGCGTTGCTTTTATAAACTATCTAAAATTTTAAAGTCAACCGGTTCCTTAGTTTTCCTGATTTTCAGAAATTCGCGATCGGACTTCGAAAAGCGCTTCGAAATTAACGCTATTTTTGCTGTTTTTGTTTTTGGATATAGCATTTTACAAGATTTCTGGAATAGATTTATCCATTGGTCAGAAATAAAATAAAAGGAAGGTAAGAACTGCATAATTATTGGTCAGTCACATTGAAAGAAGGATTCGTGCTCCTCCTATTTAAAAAAATCCCCTCCCATCATTTGAATTTCCCGCTAATGACCCTGCAACATTCAGCGCCATCTATTGAGAAAAGATGTCTTCGACATACACCGTTAAGGCGTCATATCGAGAAAAACGCCACAGTTCTTTTTTTTTTTTTTTTTTTTTTTCGTGTCCAATACTTCTCAGAATTGTATTTAGAAGAAAATTGCATTGATGTTGGCTCAATGATGTTTAAACGTTGCTTTATAACCGTCTATAAAATTAAAGAGTTAGTCAATGTCCTACGTTTTCTCTTTATGAATATTTGGTTGTATAATTTTTATTATAAATGAAATAGTAACACTGGCATATTCATGGACAAAATCCACATTAGATTGCAGCATTATTTAATTACAACAAAATTATCTAGCTGGCATGGTGCATTTGTTGTTCTATTAATTTTTTCAGTAGAACATTTGTATACATCCTTTTTTTTCTATGACCCTGTTATGTATATAAGTTCTCATACTTTACTGCATGAGGAGTGAAAACGTATATGTACGTTTCACTTAATATTTATTATGGAGCTAGTTAATCAATTGACAAAGTTTTAAAATATTTTTCCAACGTGTTTAGCACGTGCGACATTGCAGTTCACAAAACTGCTGTCTGTTCCACAATTTGAATTTAAGGGGAAAAAATCTATTACAAGGTACTTACGAGACTAAAATACCTATTCCTAAAAAAGTTAGTGTTAGTATAATATCATCAATATTCCTCAAACGATGTAGAGTTTTGCTTGTCTTCTCTTTTAATTCTTTAGGGTTAACCAGGGTAATTTTTATACAAAAACTAAACTTTTGTTATATAAAAAAAAAATGGATATAGTTCAGATTTTTTTATATTATTAATATTATATAAATTAGCTTCTCAGCATAGTCATTAAGTATTTTTGAAAAAAAAAAAAAAAAAAAAAAAAAAAAAAAAAAAAAAAGGAAAATGTAACTGTAAACGTTTCTAAAAATTACCCCGACAATACGGGTGATTGTTAGAAATGCATAGGGTAAATATTGCACACTGTATTGTTATGTTATATGAATACCAAAGAAGATTTTATAAGGAGTAATAGTTAGTCAGTATCTCATTGTATTGTGTACTTCAAGTGGGGTACATAATGGGCATTTTAATACAAAAGGAAAAATAAATAGTGTTAAATGTTTGGTATCATTCTTTATAACATTTTATATAAAGGCAGAGAAAACTTGGCAATAACTAAGAATACAGTAAAATTGTTAGTTGTGGACTTAGTACAGTTATAATGATAAAGCACAAGAACATAAAAGTAAATTAACTCACAAAACAATCTTAAATATTATATTCCCATAAAGTAACCTACACTGCTCAAAACAATTAAAGGATATTTGAAGTTTTATATAAAATAAAGATATAAACGAAATTTTTTTGCCGAAAATAGAATAAGAGAATCACAAATACAAATTTTTCTGGTTTTCAAACTGTGGAGTATGCAAATTTTGAGTTCGACGTCAAAAACGTCGCTTCAGCGGCAGCGAATGATATTTGACTTTCAACTGGATAAAAGAGAATGAAGACAAGGATGATCGGCATTCAGTGATTGCTTTGTTTCGATGAGTACGATGTCTCAGCGAAGTCATTTGACAGATTCAGAAGCTTTGAGAATTGTTGGTAGGTTAGAAGGGGGCCAAACTCAAGCCGAAGTAGCGCAAGCCATTGGAGTGTCACAAAGTGTCATTTCCAGAATCTGGAACCGTTTTTTGGAGAGTGGATGTGCAGGCCGAAGACCAGGGCAAGGTCGTAGATGGGCAACAACGCCCAATGAAGATCGGTATTTAGCTTTAACAGCTCGGAGACACCGAACCATGAACGCTACTCTTCTCCAACAACACCTTCGCTCGGCTACAGGCACCACGATTTCAACTCAGACTGTCCGAAACCGGCTCCATGCTGTAGGTCTGTATGCTCGCCGACCGATGGTATGTGTTAGATTAACATCAAGACATCGTCGCGACCGCAGGGAGTAGGCAACCGAGCATGTCAACTGGAGGAGAAATGAATGGAGCAATATTCTGTTTTCTGACGAGTCCCGTTTTTCTGTGCATCCGGATAATAGGCGTATTTTCATCTGGAGGGACCGTGGCAGTAGGAATAATCCTGCGTTCGTGCACGAAAGTGTCAGATTTGGCGGTGGAGGAGTGTTGGTGTATGGTGGCATCTCCATTGACGGGCTCACTGACCTCTACATCATTGAGATGGAGCTCTGACTGGTCGCCGATATAGGGATGAGATCCTCAGACCTATTGTAGTCCCTTACGCTGCAGCAATTGGAGATAACTTCATTTTAATGGATGATAACTGCAGGCCACATCGTGCAAACCTGGTAGAGGATTTCCTTTTCGAGGAAGGAATCGTTCGAACGGAATGGCCAGCGTGTTCTCCAGACATGAATCCAATCGAGCACATTTGGGACGCTCTAGGAAGACGAATTTCTGGCCGCCAACAACCCCCACAAACTCTCCAAGAACTGGAAAGAGCTCTTCTGGAAGAGTGGGGCAGAATACCCCAACTCGTCATTAATAGCCTCATTGAGTCCATGCCTCAAAGGTGTTCAACGTTGCTGGCCGCCCGTGGAAACCATACCCCCTACTGAAAATGATTTTCTTTGAAGAAAACACCTTTTCTTATTCTTTTTTTCTCATATGCACAAATTGTGTTTTTTTCCTTTAGTACACAAATGCGCAATAAAATGCATTTTTTCTGCCAAACATGTGTAATTTATTCTCATATAACCTACTATGTCTGTCGACCATGTATCAATCAGCTAAACAGTTTACCAGATACAAAATCCACCTAAAACTGCAATATCCTTTAATTGTTTTGAGCAGTGTATTATCCACCTGAACTGGAAAACGAAGCAACTTCAACTAACTTTTATTAGTTCATTTACAAAATCATATTTATGAAACTTCTTAAGCGTTCTATACAAGCCAGAAATCTCATCTTTGAGTGGAATTTTAAAAGGGTTCACATACTAAGTCTGAACTGGTCCATAAAACACAAATGAAGCAAGAACTTTCTCTATGATTGGTACTGCAGTCCACCAAAATTTGTTGCATCCATAATTTTATTCCATTCAGAAATTTCATTTCCATATGCTCTATTTTTTCATTTTCTCTAAAGACCTTCAACAATTTGCCAATATAGTATGAAGATTCATAATCAGTAGCAAAAACTTTGTGACAAGCAATCTTTTTTTAATGTATTTTTTAAGTGAAGCTTCAGTAGACGTAGAGTTCTTGCTTAAACAAGTGTTTTAGTATCACTATACTAGCATTGGGGTTGCGTGATAAATATTGCTGAGAATTTTGTATTTTTATTTTATTAAGGTTGTGTTTTAGAACATATTTTGAAATTTCACGTTATCAGCAAGTACTTATTCTCATAAAAGTATAATATTTGTATTTGAAACTTTAATAATAATTATAATAATAATAATAATAATAATAATAATACGAATTTTTAATAGTAAAATGTTTTAGTTAATACTTTCCTTTAATGATTACTAAAGAATCTTGTTTCACCTTTAGAGCCATATTCAGTTCCTTCACCAAAAGTAAACAAAGACATCAGCTTACTGTTAACAAACTACAATGTTTATATTTGTTGTTATAAAGTGGTGTTTTTAACTTGAACCTGATTTTTTTGCTCACGTGACTACACTACTTTATCATGCTTTGTAAATTTAAAAGAAAAGGATGCACTGAAGTCCAACTCAAGTCATTTAATTTTTAATTAAGTAAGGTATTAGTTTTGTAGTTTTTATACCTTTCTTTAGAAATTGCAAATACAGTAACGATCACACTTTTTGTAACGATTTTAATAACGAATTTTTTAAATGCAACTATTTTGGTGGGGAATTTTCTGGCAACAGCTTATTATTTGTAATTAAAATTACTGTCTGATGCTTTCAAGTGTATTCGTTCTCTTTTTTTTAAATGGCGCATGAAAAAAAGCTGTGGACCTGAGGTCTTTTCACTTATGAAAATGAACCCTTTTTAATAGGAAGCATATATTTCAATTCTTACAACTGAAATTTTTTTTTTAAATGCATAAAACAGATTTCGCAATGGGCTACTCTTTCTTTAAAAGATTAAATGCTTTTGAATAATGGCGTCACCTTATAAAATTTATGTGAATGAATTCCTATATTTGAAATAAGAAAAGTGCAATGTTTTAGAATAACTACATAAAAATCACTTCATTTTCAAAATGTATTTTTTTATGCAAACTACATTGCAAAAATTATCTTCTTCCTTATTTTAAGATATTTAATAAAATTAATATCAATTTCTTCTCTTTCTGCTGTTATTTATAAATTTGATTCTAAAACGTTTTCTGAATTATTCTATTCCATAGCAGTAAAAAGCGTTTGTGGTAGAGAGCGATTTTGACCTGAAATGTTTTATGTTGCATTTTCAAGGCGTATTTCCTGAAGTCGAGTTAAGGTATCTGTTAAGAATGGTAAAGAACAAGGTAAACGCTCAAGCAATTCTCACTCTTAGAGATTTTTCGGGAGGCTATATAAATCCCATGAAAAAATACTTTCTTTTATTTCTTTTTGTTGTTTTTTATTGGTTGCATTGAAAAAAAAATTCTGGATTAAAAATTTATATCTGAATTTTGCTTTATTATTATTCATTTTTATTTTGTATTGTTTTAGGTTAAGTGAATTGAATAAGTGCATATTTTTATAGTGTTTTATTTACTGGAAGAGTTCGGTTGTAAAACAAGAAAACTAAAATCATGCAAGTTTCGAGATATTCAATATTCAACTTTTCTAAGGAAATCTACAACCAAATCCATTATTATTGCTTCTATTAAAACAGCTAATTTGTTAAAACTAAAACTGCAGTTAACAACGTCCAAATGTTTTTAATTTTTTTTTTAATGGACGTATGGAATTTTAATACCAAAAGCTCGTTGTACTTATTAAAATTTATATTTGATTATGAAGGCATTTATTGAGTCATATATAAACTTTCTAATTTTAAAGTAATGTCGGAATGCAGTTAAATAATCTTACATAAGAATCCGAAAAAAATAAAAAATCTCTGTTGCCATGTTTTTTACCCAAGCACCTCATTTATTGACTCGAATGCCAACATTTACGATAACTAATAATAGTATTTCGAAAGTCTTTTCTGTTAAGTTTGTTCTGTAAATCTTTTCTAAATTTAAAATAAAAATACATTTTTTTTAATCAGACGATTTTATATCATGCAAATTGAACACATCGGGTTCCTCTCAGCTAGTATTAAATTAAAATATTTATCAATTTCACCTACTTTAAGTGAAAAGAGAACAGAAAAAATAAAATCCTAAACATTTTCACCCTTTGTTGAAATACATGAAATGGCCATTGAACTTAAATTTTCAATCTAAACCAATGAATATCAACAAAGCATTTAGAAGTTTCAAAAAATGTTAATGATAATTGTGAAACGTTCGCAAAGATTTTTATTTATTTTTTTTTTAAGTTAATATTATCTCAAAAATTTATTTTAGAAAAAATGCGAAGCTTCAAAAGGTATTTTCTTTCAAATTGCTGAATTTCAAAGACCACCCTTTTTGATAGCAGCTCGTTATTTGAAATATCTTTAAATGCATGATGAAGACTTTCTGCATGATGAAGAAATGTTCTGTAAAAAGGAAGTCAAATGAACTTTGAATGTTTCCTTTTATACACTTTTTTTTTGTGAATCTTTAAAAGTGCAATTTTTTTAAAAATAATTTATCAAATTTCTGTATAAAACTTTTTTTTCTTCAAAGTCGATGTACTTACGCCTTTTATCTTTTCAATGTCACTTTCCACGAAAGATTTTAGTCTCTAATATGATGCTGTTAAATTTTCAATAGGGAATATTGAGGAAGAATTAAATAACTTCTAACAAAAAATTTAATTGACACATTAGAGTGTTAAAAATATTAAAATGAAGAATGATAAAAAAAATATATTTTTTTTGAAACAGTATTAATTTGAAGAATTTGTGAAAAGGGCACCTTAAAATCTCTATCTTAATTTTCTGCTCAATTATTACCGTACTACCGTACATTAAAGTAGTGGTATATTTAAAACAGTGTCCAAAGGAATTCTAACTAATCTTATATTATAATGCGAGCAAAAATTGTGTGTGTATGTATGTGTGTGTGCGTGTATATGTAAATTTTATCTTAAAAACGGCTCTAACGATTTTGACGAATTTTTGTATTTTACCATTTTCGGGCATGATAAGACCATTGGGCTAGGTCACGTGTTCGAGAAAATTCGATTAGTGGGTCATTTTGGGTGGTAATGGGTCAAGGTGAAGCTAATTGTATCGAAAAAACGGCTCAGTCGATTTTGACCAAATTTCACATCCAACCGTTTTTCGACACAAAGAAACTTTTGAGCTAGGTTACATGTTCGAGAAACTTCGATTAGTGGGTCATTTTTGGGTCACTATGGGTCAAGACAGTTTTATCTAAAAAACGGCTCTAACGATTTTCACTAAACTCTATATTCTACAGTTTTGGATTACGAGAAAACTATTGGGCTAAGTCACATGTTCGAGAAAATTCGATTAGTGGGTCATTTTTGGGTCAACGTGGGTCAAGCTAAGTTTATCTATATAACTTCTTTAACGATTTTGACGAAATTTTGCACCCTACTGTTTTCGTGCACGAAAAGACCATTGGGATGGGTCACGTGTTCGAGAAAATTCGATTAGTGGGTCATTTTTGGGTCACTGTGGGTCAAGCTATTTTTATCTAAAAAACGGCTTTAACGATTTTCACTAAACTCTATATTCTACAATTTTGGATTACGAGAAGACCATTGAGTTAGTCACATGTTCGAGGAAATTCGATTCGTGGGTAATTTTTAGGTCACAGTGGGTCAAGCTAAGTTTATCTAGATAACGGCTCGAACGATTTTGACAACATTTTGCACCCTACTGTTTTCGGGCACGAAAAGACCATTGGGATGGGTCTCGTGTTCGAGAAAAGTCGATCAGTGGCTCATTTTGGGTCATAATGGGTCTGGATCAAGCTAATTATATCTAGAGAACGGCTCAATGAATTTTGACTAAATTTTGTATCTAACCATTATCGGGCAACAAAAAGACCATTGGGATGTGTAACGTGTTCATGAAAACATGTGTAACGTGTGTAACGTGTTCATTAGTGGGTCATTTTTGGGTCACCGTGAGTCCAGTTACGTTTATCTTGATAACGGCACTACGATTTGACGAAATTCTGTAATCTATCGTTTTAGGGCACGAAAAAACCATTGGATTGGGTCACGTGTTCGAGAAAATTGGATTAGTGGGTCATTATGGGTCATAATGGGTCAGGGTCAAGCTAATTATATCTAAAAAAACGGCTCAAGACATTTTCACAAAATTTTTTAATATACGGCCGTTTCTGGTCATGAGCCATTGGGCTAAGTCACATGTTCGAGAAAACATGGGTCACAATGGTCATTTGGGTCACAACGGGCCAGGGTCAAGCTAATTGAATCTAAAAACATGCTCAAAACATTTTGACCAAATTTTATATTACGTATACCGCTTCTGGACATGAGAAGAGAATTGGGCTAAGCCACATGTTCGAGAAAATTTGATTAGTGGGTCATTTTGGGTCACATTGGGTCAGGGCCCAGCTAATTGTATTTAAAAAACGGCTTAAGCGATTTTGACTAAATTTTGTATTCTGTCGTTTTCGGGCTGGAGAAGACCATTGGGCTAGGTCGCATGTTCAAGAAAATTCGATTAGTGGGTCATTTTGGATCACAGTGGATCAGGGTCCAGCTAATTGTATTTAAAAAGCGCTTCAAAACATTTTGACATAATTTTGTATAATATTGTTTCCGGGCATGATAAGAGCATTGGGCAGGGTCGCACGTTCAAGAAAATTCAATCAATGTGTCATTTTGGGTCCTAATGGATCAGGATCAAGCTAACTGTATCTAAAAAACCGCTCAAAAGATTTTGACAAAACTTTGTACTACACCGTTTCTGGACAAGATAAAATCATTGGGCTGGGTCGCATGCTCAAGAAAATTCTATTAGTGGGCCATTTTGGTGATAATGGATCGGGGTCAAGCTAACGGCATCTCAAAAAGGCTCAAACAATTTTGGCAATTTTTTTTTTTTGTTATACCGTTTCACAGTACAAAAAGACCATTGAAATAGCTCACATCCGTCGATGAATTTCGGTTACTGGTTTTTTGAATCAACGTGGATCAAGCTTATTTTACCTCGAAAACGACTAACGATTTTCACTAAATTTTGTATTCCATCGTTTTGAGGCTCAAGAAAAGCATTGTGATAGGTCGCATGTTCGAAAAAATTCGATTAGTGGGTCATTTTGGGTCACTATGTTTCACGGTCAAGCTAATTGCCTCTAAAACAGCAAGAATGATTCAGTCGGAAAAATATATCGAGATAAACAGAAAGCTAATTTTGACCGAGCTAAGCTCGGTCATTTCTGCTAGTTGTATCTAAAAGAAAAAAAATGTTCTTTTGCATAACTGATTTCATGCCGACTTATATTTTAGTAAATGATAATCTTCTGTAATATATGTATATATATATATATATATATATATAGGGGAGACCGGGGCAAGATGACTATGTTAAAAATTTTTGTTGTTTTTTTAATTCATTTTTAAGTATAGTAAAAGGACTTTGACGTTGGGGCAAGATGACAACACTGAAAAAGGTTGAATATATATTATTTTTTTAATATGTTACATGGTTTAACAAATGACAACTGTGTTTTTACATCTTACAAAGTATAAGACTAAGCATAATGGATTGTAACGTAATGTTAAACTGTTTAGTTGTGCAGCTAACAATAGTCACAAATAAAAATACCATTTTCATAATTGGAACATTCCTTATGCCGCCACTCTTGGCATTTACAGCACTGGATCCATTCTTCTGCTGGTGGGTCGCAATATTTGAATTATTTGGGGGGACGGGGACCAGCGGGGAGGGGGAGGTCTTGACCCCAAGGTCGAACCCCGTCGAACGGTACCCCCTCGTACCGATCGGACCAAAGCCGCCTCAAGACTACAAGCCAGACACGCCCTTCATCCCCCCATATGTGACGTCACATCCCGGGGCTGGATAACTGCCAACGCGCCAGCCCGGAACATTTGAATTTTGTAACTTACTATTTTACGTGCACGTGCGTTTTACTTAGCCTAATAACATATTTTTTTCAAGGTAAGTTTTATTTTCAAATCATATTTATCTGCTATCAGCACAAGTTTTATTTCTTGTGTTCAAAATCTTTTATTTTTAATTTCTTTGAAATAAATTAACTAGCAAATCCTAGTGCGATTCTATCAATAATACCGTATCTCAAAACGAAACGATATTATTGTAGTTCTGTTTCTTTCCACATAGAGCAATAATTTAAAATGGCAAACATCCCTAAATCGTGTCAAGACTTATATCATTTAATTTGTATCTTGTCACACCATTCTCTCTTTATAATTTGTTCTGTTTTCTCTAATTCATTAGAGTGACCTTTAATTAACGCCCATTTATTTAAAGACACTTGTCGTGTGAATAGTAACTCGGGTTATTTTGTATGCAGAATTAGTTGGACTTTAATTTGACAACAAATTTATGTATTTATATATATATATCTATTCATACTTAAAAATTTAAATATTCTAGAAATTTTCATAAAAGTCGCTGTGAATACATAGCATTTTTATCTTGTTTACTTCTTTTAAAGCAAACCCCGCTCGATATACTTGTAACAATTTATTGTTATTTTTTAATCTTAAACGTTTGCTATCTTAATAAAAATTCTTTTTATAATTTTTTATTAAATTATAAATGCTTATGTACTGTGTAAATAGAGCTATGGGGATAATGTTTTTGAATCTCTCTATTTTTGCCACAACTGTAAACAATTTACTTACAAGACTAGAGGAAGGGTTGTTAGTACCCTTATTCAAAACAGTAGTCCCCCCCCCCACACACACACGCCTTCTTCGCAAAAATCCTATGTGTTTTCATATACATTTTAATGTTTAATTAAAAATAACAATAAATAAAATTATTATTCTATAATTATAAATTTACTTTTAGATCTAGTCAGGAAATACTTTTCATCTCATAAAAATTGATTATTTTAAGCTTAAAAGATGTGAACAAACATTTAAGAACCCACACAACATTATTTTGGAAATGAAATATTTTCGTGGAATGTTTTTGTGTTTTTCGATGTTTTTTTTATCAGCTATTACCTAAACATTCGAGGAAAATGAACATAAATTAGGAATATTTTAATTCCAATTGATGAAAGTCTTTTCTTTCTTTCTTTTATTTTTCTCTTCATATGTCAATACATTTTTAAAAAAATCTATTGCTTGTACCTTGCATAATATATCAAACGAATACAAAACTAAATAATAATTTTCTGTTTCATGAACTTGTGTTGTTTTAGTATTATGACAGTTTTATGTTTTTTAATTTAATGGATTTTATGTGAAAATTACCCATTTCTGATAAGTAAAGTTTACAGTACGAAAATGTATTTATAAGAATACTTAATTTCATGTATACTTTAGTTTTACTATTTATTATATGCAGGTTTCAAATCACTTAATATTTAATAGGATATTTACTGTATAATTTCAAGCCCAATTAAAAATAAAAATAGAACACAACTTGAATTTGTTTACATTTAACATTCACTTTTCTTCCACTTTAATTTAATTTTTAAATGTGGGTTTTGATTGGCACACTTATTGTTATTTATTTATTTTGAAATAATTGAAAGCAAAATAATTCAATTTATGTGTATAAACTGCAAATTTATATATATATATATATATATATGTGTGTGTGTGTGTATGTATATATATATGTAATAATGTATAATGTCTTGTTTTTGAATATATACCAAATAGATAATTGATATTGTTTCTAAATTTCAAAGTAGAATAAATAATAAAAACTGTCTACTAAAATAAATTTAATACTTGGGATTTTTTTTTTCATTAACGAAAGAATTTTCTTTAATGTATCTTTAATTCTGATGCACATTTTCATTGACACAGTGATATTGCTTCATAAATATTGTTTTTGTGTTATCGTTATTATTGTTTCGAGTGATCGAAATTGATTAAAAAGCACTTAATTAGCGTCTTTAAACTATAAGTTTTTATTTTTTACCCATATGCTGTGATAATAAGTTGAAATATGAAGGAAAGAATTAATGTTTTAAATAACGCATGTGCTCTTCACGGCTGATCTAAGCCCCGCGTCGTGACGTCATGAAACCTTGTGTTTGGCTTGTAGTCTTGAGGCGGCTTTGATCGGACGCTTGGAAGCGGAGATACGGACCCCGATAGGGTTTTTCTTTCGGGGGGGGGGGGCTAGGGGGGCTTAGCGGATGGCAAAAATGTCGCCCTCTGGTCCCCCCTTTCGAAAGACACCTCCCCGATTGATGCGCCCCTTAGCCCCAGAGGAGATAGAAGCGCAAGGTCACGGGGACAAACACACGCAGACAAACAAGCGTTTACAGGATTTAAATAGATTGGGCAACACAGTTAGTTTAATAAATTCCGAAACACGGGGCTTTTCATCTTGCCCCGGACTGCCTGTTTTAAAATATTCGTTTTTATTGCCATGAAGGAAGGCGATTAATTGGCATTTATTCATGGTAATAGGTAGTATTTAAACTGCATTACTCATAAATATTAAAGAGAAACGATATATCTTACATGTACCTGTAGCAGGGCTTATTTACACATGCATAAAATTTATAATGGTGCAGCCGTAAGCAATCAAAGCTTCACAACTAACACAAAAATGGCGATTTCAGAGTCTCTATACTATTGTTTAACGAACGTCCGATAGCAGAGCCAGTAGTGTCGAGTTGATGCTACCACCTAGTGGAAAACGGGAAAATTAAGCCATTCGTCATTTTGCCCCGCTCTTCCTCTTGCCCCGGTCTCCCCTATATATATTTTATGAAAGTAAAAATAAATGAACAAATGAAAAAAAAAGTAAAATACGATTTCTTAAAAATTAAAATGTTTTTCTAGAAAGGGGAATAAAAACTAATTTTGCTGTGGTCATCACAAATTTCTCTTCTTTATTAATATCTTTCATTAATTTAAATATCGCAGTTGTGTTATTATCGATGTTGTGTTGCATGTCTATTCTCGAATTTTCTAAAGTTGATGCACAGTTATTAATATCTAAGATAGGTTGATTGGTTGGTTTTATGAGGTTTTATGGCGCAAAATCATTTAAGGGACATGCTGCGCCAAGGTAAATAAACTAAAAACACTAAAAAGTGAGATAGAAACGATGCCAATATAATTAAAAAAAACGAGCTATGAGAGAAGTAATCTGGATGAGGTATCCCCATCCAGATGTAGTCAGACAAAGTGTAGAGAAATAAAAGTTTAAAACCATAAAACAGTAGAGTAAAAGTAAAACAATAAAACATGAAGTCTGGATGAGGTTCCCATCCAGATGTCATAAAAGTGTAAAGGAATACTATGAAATGTTAAACAAATGAAGCCGAAAAAATTATAAAATCTAAGATAGGACAAGGATGTTCATTGCAAAAAGTACAGCACAATAATGCCTCCTATTGAGTATCTTAAACCAAAACTGAATCAGCATAGTTTTTCATAATTTTACCTATCTTACATATTAAGATTGGCTCCACGCCATAGATTGCGACATATATTACATTGTGTAAAAAATAACAGTAACTTTCGTTATTGAACATTACAGCCTGTTTCTTTTTTAAATAAATATTTAAGGGATTACATTGTATATTATTTTGAAAAGTAGATTTTTGCCTATTGTTTATTTTGTCTACTTTCTTTTTCGTCATTGTACAGGACTATTGAAGGCCATAAAAAAACCGTGGGAATGAAGCAAGTTCGTACAAAATTTTGTACGAATCCAAAACAGAGAAAAGAGGAGATGAAACGGCTTGCAACATAAACCCACGCATTTTGCTCCGGAGACACTACTAGTGAATGCATAATTGAACGGTGTTTTCAGAAATTTCGCGGTGGGAATAAGAGTTATGAAGATGAAGAAGGTGGTGGCCTAGCAGACGCGATCATGCGACATAACGATATCTGTAATGATAACTTGTGTTTTAGCATCGCACTTATTTGGTTTCATTTATTAAAACATATCAAACCCCACTCCCTGATTTTTTCAGTTCCAGAACAGTTTTGATTTTTTTTTCGGCCTCCTCTTTTTCTCGCTCTGTGACCGCGTGTGGCGTCATTAGTTGGTTTTCCCACCATCGTTCCCACTTTTTTCCTCATTTCTCTTTCATGTTTACCCTCCATTTTCATCTGGTTGGAATTCGTGCATTCGACAGTTCATTCTTGTAATTGCTTGAGAATGGCCAAGTGTTTTTGGCTGAAACTGTTGGGAAGATTTTTAACACCTTTTAATATTTTATATGTCATGCATATTTTTAAGTGTCATGTATATTTTTAAACGTTAAGTATATTTCATTTCTCAGTATACACTGATTTAGCATATGTATAAAAATCTGAGATATTTTGGCTCATTGTTTATATATTACTCACAGTGCAAAAATTTCACTTTTAAAGTTTCAAAATAGTCATAACATATATAAAAACACAGTAAGCATTATTATTTATGTAACATTTTTATTTTTAAAAAACTATTTATATTACTGAAAATCCGATAAATAATTTTATGAAATGCACCTTGAGGATCATAGAAACAAATAGTAAATCAATTCAAGAGTATAGGATGAAGTTTTTGCATTTTGATCATACTGATATACTGACGAAACACAAAGTAAGAAAAATAAATTAAAATATTGCAACTCTGAATCATTTAAAGGAAAATGGATTTTGCATACATATAATCATACCATGTTTACGTAGCTTTGTCAGAATATACTAAGAATGTCTAGATACATTTGAAGCACAAAATAGAAAATTAGTCATTTTTTGCCAAGTGAAGGCCTTTGAAAGAAATAGGTTGAAAATTTTAACAACATAATTTTTTACACCACCTAATAGCTTTGTTGCACAAATTATCAATAAAATGTATTAGCATGTGAATTTTTAATGAAATTTCAGTTTCCAGTTTAATAATATTATTTTTAATCAGAATGCAAACAGTTCTACCACAATTTCGGATAGAAATTTTCGTCTTATTTAACCCGATAAAAGTATTACAAACTCCAAACTTTTAATCGAAAAAAAGGGTGATAAATCGCCAAATAGTGTTCCCATCGTCATCATTCGTATCGCATTCATTTCATTTAAAGTATTCGACTTTCAATTTTAAATACATACATTACATGCATTTAAAATACATGTAACTTTAATTGTTACAATGAGGTACCCTAATTTCATTTAAAAAACTGAACTTTCAATTTTGAATACGTGCATTTAAAATACATATCTTTAATTATTACAATAAGGTACTCATTTCATTTAAAATACGAATAAATAATAAATAAGAAGAATAAATAATACCATGAACCTAAACGTTTTATTTCTGCATCAAAGCATTCTTTCTAATTTACATAATACTATTTAAGGGGGGGTGGGGGAATGCTTGTGTCGAAATTTGCGCCTGGATAATATAACAGTACCAAAAAACATTAAACAATAATTTCTAATCTGAAATCCAAAGTGTCATGTCATAATCCTTGGAAATTCTAAGGAATGTGAGCACCTTGTTTTTAATAACTGTACGTCGGATTAAAATATGAATACGCAATTTTTAAATAACTTCCTAAGTAATAAAATGGTAAAATGTATAAACAATATTTTGAAATTTGGAACGCGTAGAGCGTTTAATACTTATAAAACTAATTAATAGCTTTAAAAATATTTCAAAATTTCAGTAAGTGGGATACATTTTTTAAAGAATATTTATTGAACTCATGGTAGAAAACTAGGGTATCTCTATATGAGAGTGGCGACATACGGGATATAAAATTTGATTGGTTGAGGCAATTTTGGACAAAAACGAATCTCAAAGCATCTTGACGAGCCTGCAATTATTATCAATTGTTAACTTGTCTCACTAGTCTAATCGAATTCGTCCAGGCGCCTATCACCATTAGAAACCTACATTCTGGAAAGTAGGTTTTCTGTATTTTGGACAAAAGTGTCTGAGCATACACTGTTAAAAATCTGCAGCTTTTACTGCATAAGCACGCCACCGCTTTTATAGAATATCTGTATTCTGACCAATGCGAATGCTCCATAATATAGTCAAGTAATGGTTTTCTATAAAAGCGGTGGAGGGACTATGAAGCAAAAGCTACAGATTTTTAACAGTGTACGCTCTGTACGTATGGCGCCACTCTGATATAGAGGTACCCTATACAGAACACCCTTTTCAAGAATTTACCAGAATAATGTTTAAAAAATATATTTTTTTAGATCCACCGTCTTCTTGGGAAAATATCTCTTAGAACATTCAGCTTATTATTATTATTTTTTTTTTATTTTATTTTATTTTTTTTTTAAATGCGTACGCGTATTTTTCACATTTAAGACAGAAAAATTCGGAAGCATTATCAGCGGACATAACACAAAAAATGAGTATAATATTCTTATTTTTAAATAAGCAATCTATTCAAAATCATAACCTAAATTTTCTTGGAGCTATTTTTTAAACTGTGTACTCGCGCAACAAATGCACGTGCAGTAGGGAGTTATAAATTAAGTTGTACTACGCACCAATTTATTTCAAGATTTATGTACTATTTACTTGATGCAAAAGTCCTTGCTTTTTATTAAATCTAATGTTAAAGCTGTCTAAAATTTTTATTATAATTATAAATTAGCTTTTTCTTACCTTATGAATGATGTCCACAGAGAATTTTCCTAAACTCAATATAGAACTAATAAATTGGAAAAATTTCAATAATTTCACACCAGAAGAGAAAACTGTACCTGAAAAACAAAAATCGTTTCTTTCTCCGAAACTACCTAATCATGATTTCGCACGTATTATCATCTATGCATTTTTTTCGGTTTCCACGGAGGGACACTATTTTGGCTAGCGACGAAGTTTTATAAATTATTTTCTTAGTAAAAAAAAAAAACAATTTTTAAAATATATTAAATTAGAACTTAACAAAAGACTTTTAATTAGTTATTAGTGAAAAAAAATGTAAAACAATTTAAACTGTTTAAAAATCAGTTAAATGAACGTTCTGTTTTAGATTTACCGACGTCTACGGAGGGGACTTTCAACATATATGAGACATTCTCACAAGCTTTTGACTTTTCTATACTTTTCTGTCGTTGAATAATAATTTTTATTGCAGTACATATTCTTGTTTTTTTTTCTTATACTGGAAAATATCCCATTGCATGACTGCATAACAATATTAACGAGATAAATAAGTTTTGGACGATGTTGGGGGTCCCAATATACCACGAAATTCCTATACCGTCCCGTGTCCCTGATGAGGATTTTTAAGTTTGGAGCTGTCTGTATAAAATTGTTTCAATAAAAGTAATTTGATGTAATATTTTTCAGGAACTGGGACTATTGTTTTATATAAATATGTAGCAAAAAAATAACCTGCACACATTTTCAGGGTTGCTAGTATTTTTTTAACTCCGCCCCTGGATTTTAGATTCCTTACCGTCCCTCTTGCTAAACTTATACAGAGAATCACTTCAGATACAGCCACAGAATTTTTTTTCAACTTTTTTCTCGTGCAGAAGTATGCTAGAGAAAGAATGGCTAAATTTTTTTGACAGGAAATTTACTACAGAATTTAAATCAGCATTTAAATATCAATTTCAAGCATCGTGGCTTTATTGGTAGTCTTACCGTCCCCAAGGTTTATTCCTGCACTTTTCATAATTCATTTTTTTATTTATTTAATCCAATGTAAATAAATGTTTCTAAAAATCAATTAACATTGTGGCTATCGCTTAGTTTTAACATGATTTGCCTAAAAATAGATGGTAATTTTCCTTACCGTCCCATCCTTACCATCCCTTTTTTTTCCTTACCATCCCTTTTTTCCTATACAGTCCCCCTTTTGTTCCTTACCCTCCCTTCTTTAACACCCCTTTAAGTCAATGTTAGACAAAAATTTTGTACTAAAAATACGAGGGCATTTCGAAAAGTAAAGATACACCGTACGCCGGAGGAAAAGAAAAGTTTTGGCAAGCAAGTTGGCAACACAGGTGTTAACCTTGAACCGTTAGCTTTCTCCTCGCGGTCGTTCGGCATTTCAACGTTGATTCTGGTTGGAGTAGGTCGTGTTTAAAACGGTTCCGCCGATTCAGAATCCCGCCAAATGCGAAGAGCGCTCCGTGTTACGTTTTCTTCATGCAAGAGGTCAGTGACCAGCGGATATTCACAAAGAAATTGTTTCTGTTTATGGGAACATTATAAATCGACAAAATGTAACGAAATGGTGTCGTCATTTCTTTGAAGGTAGGACCGATGTTCATGACGAACAAAGAAGAGGTCGACCATCTGTGATCTCTGATGCCCTCCGGAGGAAGAACGGAGAAGACGGAGGAAGCAATTCATGCGAATAGACGCCTCCTGTTACCTGAAGTCACATCTTGGAGGAAAATCATTGCACGACGATGATGAAATCAAAGATGAAGGTGAAATGTCGTTCCGACAACAGGCGGAAACCTTCTATGATTGTGGGATACAAAAGCTTGTGTCCCGACTTAACAAATGTTTGGATAACGGGGGGTGATTATGTCGAAAAATAATAAATAATCCAGTTAATAAGATGTAACTTAAGTTTTCTAAATAAATGTTTTTTTAAGGAATGCGAGCCATTGTATCTTTACTTTTCGAAATGCCCTCGTACTACATTGTTATTATTTCTTATTTGAATATCCTGTGGGTAGTATGCCAATTCATTATAAATAAAAATTTAGAAGAAAAGAAAACGTTATAGCGGTAAAATGGTAAGTAAAATTAAACTCGCAAGTTTAATTTAAACCTCAGTTAAATTTAAAAAAAAATACCTGCTGACCATTTTTCCTTTATTTTGAATCATTAAGGCATTCGTGTATAAATTTAAAATGTTATTTTAGTAAGTTTAATTTCACCAGATTTTTATTCCGGAAAAGTCAATAGATTGTGAGAATGCTCCATATTGATTAAAATATTATACTTAAATAATAAAATTATTTTATCCGAAAAGTATTCAATAGCTCTCTTCAAACTTAAAAATACATATGACAGGAAATATTAGGAAATTTGCTACATTTCCTGATATTTATCCTTTCGGAACAGTAAAGCGTACCTTTTCGTTTGAATGATCCCCTTGCTCATATTCATAAGCGTAACTATAGGCCGGATGATGAGGTGAATGCTACAATCCCGCAGCTCTGAGAAACTTCGAACCTCGAAGTACATAAAGTGAAAGAAATAATTATAATTGTAAGAATTCTGTATTATAAATAGAAATACGATAAATTTTAGTATAGAAAAATACAGATAATACTTTCTTAGAAGCAATATAGTTATACGCGGTATGTGTGGGTCCATCAACCATTCTTTGCACCAAAAAATTAGGTAAGAAATTTCTTTTCAAAATATACAAGGTGTCCATGTATACCTGAACAACCTTTATTTTCGCAACCGTTGATCCTACTTGCATACTTCCAATTACAAAAGTAGTCAAAATTAGGTGCAGAGTTAAGATAAAAAAAGTTTGAAGCGAAAAAACAATTTAGTGAAGAATTACAGAATCTAAATTTTTATACAGCCCCCAGGTCCCTATACTTATATTTAGGGGCGTTTTGTCTATTCAAAACTATTGCAAACACAAAAAGTTCCGTATCTGTACTACCAATATTCACTGAAAAATTTGAGTCCAAAGTTATCATGCATAGTATGGGGACAGTATACAAATGGAGATGCGACTATATTCCCTTTCAGAAAGACAAAGAAGTTTTAGAGTTAGATATGATCATGACAAAAGTGTTGTTGTTCAAGTCAAAAAAACAGTATAATATTTGTCTAATGACTGGTATTGAAAATAAAAATGTACATTTTTGTATAATACATAAAATCACAGTGCACAAACTCATAAAATTTAATAAAGTGATTTGAAATAATAACATAGTAAGTAGTGCTTTCTCGCAGATAAATTCAAATAAAAACGAAATAGAAATAAACAATGTGGATAAATACCGTCTTTCATACTTTCTCACATCATGTGTTTCAAGTTTCTTCTTCGGACGGACACGTTTGACATTGATTCTTAAGCATATTTTAGCGCTGAATCCGAAAATGACCTTCATTTTAAACCATCACGTCAGGATTTTTCTCAAATCGCAAATTTCAAAGTTAAAAAGCTCCAAGTTAAAACTGATCCCCCTTCCCTCCCAACCTCATCGGACCTCTGAGCTGTTTAGCTTTAAGAAACACAGTATAAGCCAAAAAATTGAATAAATTATTGAATTAAATATAATTAAGCTGAATAAAAAAGTCTTACATCTATTTTATAGTATCAGAATTTTCGCTATTTTTTAACCTTGAAATTAACGATTTGCGAGAAATCCTGACATGATGGTTAAATGTGAAGGTAATTTTTTTTATTCAGCGTTAAAAAATACATAAAACGTAATTATAAAAGTTAAAAAACACAACCATCGCAGGTTTATGTTATCTAATCTAAAACTCTTTCTTAAACTTGAATTTTTTTGTGTTATGCTCTAATATACGTATGTATAAGATGGTAATCGTCGAAAATCATAATAATATTACATTGTCATCGGATTTAAGTCAGTATGTAAAATGTAACTTTGATTGGAGATTTGAAAGTGAGTTAAAATTCGAGTACAAATTTCAAACTGGAAAGACGATCGTTGCAAGTTAAATAAAACATTATGAAAATAACATAATTTTTGTTAAAAGAAATCATAGCCTCAAATCCTTACAAAATAAAACATATGTTAAAAACCAATTATTTTAACTCATCTGAAACTTAACTAATAAAAGTTAACTCAATCGTAATAGTTGTACGATTTCTTTCAAAACACAAATACCTTGACATAAGTTTCAGTACTTTATATACAACCCTTGAAAGCATGGCCAAAATAATCTGTTCTGAGATGCAAAGAAGTGGTATAAGTCATGCATTTCAAAGTTTCATAATTCGGTCAATTTTAATGTTAGATGAATGGGACTTTTTTGTCTTACTTGTTAGTGTCACAGTAAATTTTTACTAAATATCTCTTATAGGACCGGGGGACCGTATTAAAATTTAAATTTCCTAATTTTTTAATAAATGTTTTTCTTGACCCAAATCGCTTTAAAAATAATTATATACCTTATTTAAACCATTTTTGTAATTGGAAGAATGCATCTAGGATCAACGGTTGCGAAAATAATGGTCGTTCAGGTTGTATGTGGAGATCCTGTATAAATAATTAATTTACAACTTTATTTGACATGTTTACTAGAGTATTATATGAAGTTTTAAATACGCTAAGATTGCTTTTTTGTTTCTAACAAGGTTAGGTGCCGATGTCGGAAATACAGAATGCGGCGAACCTTTGTGTCAAATATTTATCTATCAACTATACTCTAACAATACGCGAAAGTCATGAAATGCGGTATGCAGGAGGTCTTGGGGAAATAAGCCTCAAAATTTATGCTACAAATTATAATAATGAAATTACATCCCCTCGCAAGCGGCCCTGCAGCTGGGATTCTGGTTTTCTAACTTGAATTCTAATCCCGGTCAAAATTTTACTGTCTCGCAGCGAAAATATTCATAAATGGATGTTTTAATTTTACTTCATTTTCCAAATATTTCAAAAATTTCAGAATTTTTTTTAATCTGGGTTTCTTGATTTTGTAGTTAGAATAACTGTCTACGCAATAACTGTTCTGTTTTAATTCAAAATGTTTTTTTATGTTTTATATTTTTTTCACCGTGTAAAGCTTTAACTATGAAATTTTGCACTATTTTCAGCAATGCTTTTTATATTTAATAAATAAATAAATAAAATAGGCAATTTGTATTTTTATGGAACACAAACTTTTGCTGTTTTAAAATTTATTTACTAATTTTTATATGGATAAACCACTACTAGATTTCACAGTGAAATAAAATACGTTATAGAAGTTTAAATGACCGTTTTTAATTATTTTTTAAATAGTAAGCTTTCTATTATCCTAATAATGTTTAAAAATATATCATTAAAAAAATAATTACTTTTTTAAAATCTCAAAATTTGCATCTGCATTTAGTAGAACTGTCTAGGAATTTAACTATCAGTTTTGAAGATTTTGAATTGCTAAATATGGTTATTACACAGACATTTCATATGGGTAAAAGACACAAAATTTCGAAATTTTCAAAAAATGTATAAAATTTTAAAAGCATATTTTGAAAAAAAATCATAAAATAATTTGATAATGAAACAAAGCTAAAATGATATATAATAGATTTATATCGGGTATTTTATTGTTAAAAATAAAATAAATATAAATAATTTTAAATAGCAGCAAAACTTTCTGCTTGATAGAAGCAGAAATTGCCTACTTTTTTTTTTCCATTTCATTAAATATTTAAACATACAATGTTTCATAGACACAGCTGTACTTATATGCACAAAAACTTATTTTATTTATATTTTTCGTAAATTTCGGAATACCCATATTTTTTCAATTGTGGTTCCATATTTATTGATAAATATTTTCGTTGCGAGAAATAAAATTTTGACAAGTATTTGAACTTAAATTAGAAAATAAGAAAGCTAGTACCCTGCCAACTAGGCTGCTGAGCCATTTGAAAACAGAAGTAATTTATCTAATTATAAGCTGTAATGTAAGGTAAACTTCGAGGCGTATTTTCCCAAGACCTCCTGGCTATAGCACTGCGTGGCTTTCCAATATTTATCTACTAACTATACTCTATTGATACACAAACGTCCACCAAATTCTATATTTCTGACATCGGAACCTCCCCTTGTAAGTCCATTTTCCTGTTTTTTTTTTTTTTTTTTTTTTTTTTTTTTTTTAATTAAATCAAAACTGCGGTTCCTTGATAGATAGATCTACTTTGTTCTTCATGGGTAGATTTAAGAATAGCATCGGTATGAGACCCTGAACACAATATCCTCTCAAACTTTCCGGAATGTAATTATGGCACTGTCCAAATATGACATCTAACAACATGTTTAATATATTACCTTTTGAAGTTATTCAACACGTACGGTTATTTTTAGAAAATACTCCTTGAGTAGACTCTAGACGATACCACCAGAAATAATTTTAAAAGGGATCTTTTATTAATTTAATGTACCATAAAGAAGTTTTCCTTTGCATATAGGCACAGATTGAGCAAAGCCATAAACCTTAGCAGTAAAACATAAAACTGACGAAAGCTTCGATTTATTCTACCAATTAAAATACTGCGTCTCTCTTGTAAAGTCTGTCTCTTATATATGGCTTTAGGGAAAACTTTAATGGAATTCGGTTACTCAAAATTTTTATTTCAATAACAAAAACTGTCGGCGTAATAATGTTGTTTTGTTTATAACCTCAAAGAAGCTTTAGAAAGGTTAAAGTCTCCGAGTATTTCTTAGTAAAGTTTTATTCCTATAATATGTATTCCTAGTGCACTGTATATTCTATTTCTGACAGGGCAATAAACAAATTTTTTTATATGAACTATATTTTAAAATATAATCATGTAGGTCTTTACTTTCGGCAATAAAAATGCTTGCATATTTCTGAGATGAAGAAAATGGGGGTTACTAATAACATTATTTAAAAGCTATACATACATTTTATATTAATTTATATGAAATATTTATCTATCAAATTTACTTTTCTCTTACTATCAAAAATTGTTGCGCTATTCATAGTTTTTTAGCTCACAGGCTATCAAAGCCTGAGAGTTAATGTGCCCGCCGGTTCTGTATGTATGTATGTATGTATGTATGTATGTATGTATGTATTAGGGATGGGCATTATTTAACGTATTAGGATAAAAAACACTGTTACTGTGTTGGAACCTAATATTCCATTAATATGTTACCGAAAAGACCCTGTTAATTAAATAACATATGATTTTAAATGGCAGCGTCTTCATTCATTTGCCTTATTCAAGAATTCAATTTCGTGTCTCTAAAATAGAACAAAATTCACTAAAAGCGTCCTCAATCGTTTCTTTTGAGACGTGCGCATCTTCACTCTCTAGTTATAGGTGACTCTGTTAGATGTGTGGTGCTAAAAGATTATTTTACATTTCATCAATCCACAATGCATGAATAGTAACAACTTGCACCACTAATTAAACGCTTTTCCGGCTTGGTGCCTGGTGCTAGGTCACCCCCATCACTTTCTCCGATTCTGACTGTGCAAAGCAGAGCATAAACGAAACATTGAAACCAATAGTAGATCAGAAAAACATCTGAAAATTGGTAAGAAAAAAGCTCATGCTTGACATTTTTTGTACGCATAAATCGTATATATATATATTAATATATATATTAAATGTTTTCATTTAGCATTTCCTTAACAAAAAGCTAAGTTTGAGTTTCTAAAACCCAGCAAAGTTTTGTCTAACTTTTGACCTAACCAGTCTTTTTCCAACTAAAAATACACTTTCGTTCTTTTTTTTTTCTTGTTTTTCTTCTAATTTTCAATGAGTAAATAAAAAAATTTATATACCTATGAATTATATTGCCAAATATATAGCTCAGTTACACATCAGAAATGAGGAATAGGAATTACAATGAATTTCTTTGAACATGGAGTTGCAAATTTTTTTTTTTAAGATAGCACAACAACACCCTGTTCAATATTCCATACTAAAATTGAACAATTTTACATAATTTAAAAGCATCGATTCCCCCCCCCCCCCAAAAAAAAAAAAAAAAAAAAAAAAATTCTCGATTTTGGATAGAAAGTCCATTTCAAAAATTACGAAACAATATTTGACTGCATCCAAATATAACGCAGGAATTTATATTTTTTTAATTGATTACCGCGTTTAAAATGCGTACATTAGAACTTAGATTGATTTCAATTGAAAACAGCAATGGAAAACTAACCGCAAATAATTCCTCAATTCATTCGGAAAAATTCTCATTACGCCATCAGTAAATCTAGTTCTTAACGTATAAAATGATATATTATCGTTTAGTAAGCATCTGAATAAAATAAGATAATAGTACATATTTACAATTATTTATCTCTTAAAATTTTCTGCGATCAATATAACATTTGCTTATTTTGAAACATTTGTTACCAAAGTGTTTTAGGTTAAAAAAATACGCTGAAGGGTAATTTTGTCTCAGTGGAATGAATGAAAGAGTGTTTAGCACATCGAGTAATTATTATGAGGAAGTAATGGGAAAGGATTTAATCTGTGTTGATATTTTGAATGAGACATATTTATGGACAGTTTCTTTGAATATTTAAAAGGATTATTACTACGTACTCGTGGAGGTTTTTTTTTTTGTGTGTGTGTGTGTGGGGGGGGGGTGATTCTCGCACTATAAATTTCGCTTTTTGGCCAAGTATTTTTAATATTTTTGTTTTATCATTGCGTTTAATGGGAGCCGGAAAACATTTAATTTCTGTGATTTTATTTCACTGAAAAAAAGAAAGAAAATAGCCTCCTATAATTTGTGAGAAAACTTAATTTTAGTGCAGTTATAATTAATTTGAAAAATATATTTGTACGAACGAAGTTTGTTTGGACGAATTTCATTTGATTAAAAGTATATAAATAATATTTTTGTGTTCTTGTGAAATTAGCTTTGAATATGCGTTGACAGATATGGCTGCTATGAAGTCGGGGGTCAGATTTCTCTTTTTTAGTACTTTCCACCGTAGTTGAAAATTGTTTATGAATTCGGTTGCTTTGCCCATCTGTTTGTCCTTGCTCTAACTCCTGTAAATATTGTCCGATTGCCATGAAATGGATATATGTTATTTTTGGGCTTTAGTATGGCTTGTTCGGTATTGAAAAGGAAGTGCGTAGCATTTTTGGTTCATTTACAGGGCCATTCAAAAGAATTCCGTTACATTACGGTATATGGGGGAAAATCGCTTGCCGTCTATTTTAATGATATTACAGTATTTAAAACACATTTAAATTGATATACATCACTGAGGTGTACTGCAAGGTTCTTACTGTAGAATATGGTGTGCATAGAACTTATCGTTTATTTACAGGAACACACTAAAGTATTTCGATAAAGAAGAAAATGAGCAATAATTGATCTATTGAAGCCTACGCATGATAATTGCTGGAAGTACGTTTTCATTTTGAAATTTGACTATTTTTTAAATATTACTTGCTGTGTATAAATTCCAGAACATATACAAGTTCGGAACCAAAGTTCTCAAAAACATTCGTCTATTAGCTGAAATTGCTGGGCGGAAATTTTTAACTGTGCTATGCGTTTAACTGTACGACATTTAGCATATTATGCAGTATGCATGCATATCTGTAGATCATATACAGGGTTGCAAAAAAATCGTATATTTTAACGACTATTCATGGTAATAGCAGAAATCGTGTTTGCAAATGCATTCTGCATTTTCCAAATTGTTCATTAAAACGTCATTTTCCACCTTTGTAAATTGTGAAATTTTGTTATAGTATTCTGAATGTGTTGGAAAGTGTTTCATAATCTAAGCTATATGCAATTTTTTTTTAGAAATCGTGTTTTTAAAGCTGTGTTTAATATTATACAGTGCGTGTTTCTTACCGTTTACCAATAACTAATTTCTAAGCCGTTAGCTTTAGAGGCATAGCCAGTTTCAAAAATGTTTCAAATTTTGTTTTGCATCCCATAAAAATCGATTTACATTACAGGGTCATTCCATGTCAATTCAACCAAAATTTTTATGGTTTGTAACCCGACCCCCAGGGATTCGGATGAAACTCGGTGTATATACTAATTCTATCATGATGTGAATACATCAGAAAATTTTCCTTCCTAGACCTCATAGTTTGTGAGATATGGGGGGTCCAATTTTTGGATTTTTCTCAAATCGCACATTTCTGAGTCTGTATTTGTAGACTGCAGTTCCATTTTCAAAAAATTGTTTCTCTGGATCTAAAATGCGAATCATCTTAAAAATATCACGGTAAGTACATCAAAAGATGCAGATTTTAATAAAAAAAATTTAAAAAATTAATTTTAAATATTTAGGGCCAAAAAGTTAAACCAAAGTTGAAAGTTATGGTTATTTTTCGAAATATTTGTGATTTTACGAAAAAGGCTCTACACAAAAAGGCAAATGAAATTTCCAAATTCTTTTTATTGTAAATAAAAGTTCACACTTTGGGATTTCTAGTTATGAAATAAAAATGATGTCTTTCTCATGGCTTATGCAAAATTTAGCCCTGTTTTGGGAAACTGAATCAATCAAGAAAAAACAAATCTGTGCCTAATTTTAGCTGAGGTACCTAACTAACTACTGTGGTTCCTATGACTTGTTGAATATATATTATTCAATGTTTCTTTCTTCCTTTCTTTTGCAAAGTAAAGTTTTTGCTTTTTTTTTCCTTTCTTCTGAGTAAAAAGGGGGAAAAAGTCTATGACTGCCTCCCTCCATTAAATTTTGTGCATAATCCTTATGTTTCCATTATTTATACATTCATATATTTTCTTTTATTATTAGCATTTTTTTAATTTAAACAATCCCTTAATTTTATGTTTACAATATAACTGTAAACAAAAAATCTTTTGTTGATATAGAATAAGAAAATGCAATAATGACTTTTTACCCATCAAATTTTGAATATGTTTTTTCTGTGTGTGTATGTGTGTTTGAATTAAAATATTTTATTTATATTTAACATTCTTTTAAAACTTTCTATCTTATTATCTTAATCATTTTAAATATGTTTTTTATAGTTTAAATACCATATATTTAACAAAGCCTAGTTCATTTCTACAGTATGAAACATATTTTTACACCTGCCTTGTGTAAACAAATTCTGACAAAGGCAGGATAAAATCATTTAGTTAAGGCAGGTGTTTTCGAATCTGTTAATCAAATTACTATTAGTCTGCTGTTTCTCATAATAAAAGGGGGATCTGTTATTCCTTGTGCTGCAAATGAAAATAATAGATGAATTTGAAGCAACTAATTATGCTGCCAGACCGCCATGACCAATTCTGAGAGAAAAGAGAATCTTGTCTATGCCAGAAATAAGAAAAATTAAAGCCCCAGCTACAGGTCCAGAAACAATTGAACTAACTGAAAAGTTTTATAATTGTAATGAATATTGAAGAATCATGACTGGGAAAAAAATGTAGTTACCGTTGCTAAGAATGTACTATGCACAAAAGCGATTGATATTAGTTGTATCTACATGAGTTGTATTCTCTTTTTAAACAGGAATTTCCAAAAAACTTGAGAATTATAACTCTAGGTATTCAATTTAGTATTAGCAGTACTGTTCATTTAATTGAATTTGTGACAAGCTAAGTAAAATATTTGGAAAATGTTATTCCCCTCTTTTATAACGAAAGCTAAATCTAATTTCCTAAAAGAAACTAAAGGAAACTTTGGCCCTCAAAAAGCTATCGTTTTGTAGGATTTCAGCAAAATTTTTATTTTTCTTATTCAAGCTGAGGCTTAAAGTTACCATTGGACCAAAGAAGCTGCACTCTTGATCCAACTGTTATATACACTCTAGTATTAGATTATCAGCAAGCAATATACACATTTTATCTTATGATATGCAACATGATGTCACTCTTGTGTGTTTAACACAGAAGGAAGTGATATCATTTGTAAAAGAGATATTTCCTGATGTAAAGAAAATCCTTGACTTTTGTGATGGATGCTCTGGCAATATAAAAATTGCAAATTTTCATAAACCATTACCAAAATGAAGAGAATTTCCCCTTAATATATTTAAATTCTTTTCTGGGGGGTGGGGGGGAGGAGGGGGAGATAGCCACCGATTTAATGTTTTAGATACTAAATCACGAAGATCTTCTAATATACCGATGCTTTGTTGTGTTATTATGTTTGGAGTTACAGTAAGATGGGAAAATTGACATATATATTAGAAGGTTCTCAATGTTGCTTATTCATAATAAATATAAATTTTTAATTGCACAAAAAAGAATTTTGCAAAATAAGTCTAAGTGATACTGCAAAAGTACGTCATTTATTTCTATATTTAAATTTAGCTCAGTTATATTTTTGAATTTCAATCTTTTAAATATAATGTTTAAACTGTTTTTATAGCTTTAAAAATTTGCATATAATTTATCAAATTCTTTATTTGTTACATAAAAAAAATAAAACAATCTAAATCTTTAAATTATTTATAAGCAATTTTATTTAATGTATTAGATTTAATTAATGATTATTTCAATTTTAATTAAAATGAAGTTTTTCTCCTAGCTTATGTAAAAATTTTGCCCTGTTTTGGGAAATTGCACCATTCAAGAAAAAAAAATCTCTAATATGTCTAATTTAAACTGTGGTACCTAAATAATTAATTACTGTGGTTCCTATGACCTGTTGAATTTATTTAATATAAGTGCTTCTTTTTTTAATTTACAAAGTAAAGTTTTGCTTTGTTTTTTCTGAGTAAAATGAGAAAAAAAAAAATCTATGATTTCAATATCTACACCCCCTCCATTAAATATTGTACATATTCTTTACATACTACCTTTGTGAAAGTATTTATAGAAATGCTATACCACTGAATCCAATGATAGATGTACATTTATGTGTCAAACATATGCGATAAGATTCAGAACAACACAATTTCAGATAATGTGTGATATGTACCAATAACATACAAATTTTCTACTGTTATAAAAATAAATAAATAAGTATGATTTTAAGGGTTCATTTTAGAAAATAAATCAAAATGATTAATAAATTTATATTTAAAATGTGCAGCAATTATTACGGTACCATAAGCAAAGTTAAAGATATTTATCTCTTGATAGGTACATCATCCCAAAATAAGTCAAAAATTTTGCATAAGCCATGAGAAAGACATCATTTTTATTTCATAAATAGAAAGCCCAAAGTGTAAACTTTTATTTAAAGTAAAAAGAAATTGGAAATTTCATTTGCCTTTTTGTGTAGAGCCTTTTTCGTAAAGGCACAAAAATTTGGAAAAATAACCATAACTTTCAACTTGGGTTTAATTTTTTGGCCCTAAATATTTAAAATTAATTTTTTAAATATTTTTTTATTAAAATGTACGTCTTTTGATGTACTTACGGTGATATTTTTAAGATGATTCGCATTTTAGATCCAGAGAAACAATTTTTTGAAAATGGAACCTAAGTCTAAAAATGCAGACTCAGAAATGTGCGATTTGAGAAAAATCCAAAAATTGGACCCCCCATATCTCACGAACTATGACGTCCAGGAAGGAAAAATTTCTGATGTATTCATATCATGATAGAATTAGTATATACACCGAGTTTCATCCAAATCCCTGGGGGTCGGGTTACAAGGTCTGGCTGAATCGACATGGAATGACTTTACAACAATTACTTTTTAAATAGGTAAGGAATTAAAAATTTTATACATATGCCTGTATCCTATAAGTTTTATTTACAAGAAGTTTTTCCATGTTTTTCCAAGTAAAACAGCAAAAATTTATTCTTGTATGGTCAAAACTTACTGAGTTATGATACTTGGAATTTTATGAATTTTCAATGTTTTAATCACCATAAATGGAAAAACATGTTTTTAGTGTCAGAAAACGCGAAAAATGCATGAAATTCAAAGTATTATAACTAGGTAAGTTTTTGTCTTGCAAAAATTAAGTTTTTAGCCACAAACTGATTCTGATTCATCTGAATATAAAACAGCATTTATAATTACGTCAAAAAATTACTTCAGACATTTTTTTGAAAGGCCTTCTAATTAAAACATCCGTCGACCGGATATACAGCGATTAGTTATATGTTATAAAAATAACAGGTTGTTGGAACCTGTTACCTGTACAAGTGTGCAACGATGTAACCTGTTAACCAAAAGTAACAATATTTCCCATCTCTAGTATGTATGTACGTACGTATGTACGTAACGCCATAACTCCTGATAGAAACATCCGATTTGCTTCAATTTTTTTCTAGGTTCATTCTGATAAGGCGCTTCCCTGATTAGTTTTGGGTGTTCATTGGTTAAATATAAAGGGGGGAAAGGGGGCTATCCCCCCCCCTTAATTTAGATAAATGGGTTTTTCATGCAGAATTATTCAATTTGCTCCAAATTTGGTATATCGGTTTATTATGTTAAGGGGCTTCCCTGATTAGATTTGGAGGTCTATTAGTTAAGTATAAAGAGGGAAAGGGGGCTAGCCCCCCCACTTAATTTAGATAAATGGGTTTTTCATGCAGAATTATTCGATTTGCTCCTAATTTTGTATACCGGTTTATTATGTTAAGAAACTGCCATGATTAGATTTGGAGTTTTATTAGTTAAGTATAAAGGGGGGAAAGGGGGTTAGACCCCCCCCCTTAATTTAGATAAATGGGTTTTTCATGCAGAGTTATTCGATTTTCCTCCAAATTTGGTATACCGGTTTATTATGTTAAGGAGCTGCCTTGATTAATTTTGTAGGTTTATTGGTTAAGTTTAAAGGGGGGGGGGTGCGGCTACCCCCCCCCCCTTAATTTAGATAAATGGGTTTTTCAAGCAGAATTAATCGATTTGCTTCAAATTTGATTGCCGGTTTATTCCGATATGTTGCTTCCTTTATTAGATTTGGAAGTTCATTGGTTAAGTATAAAAAGGGGAAAGGGGGCAGTACCCATCCCCTTAATTTAGATAAATAGATTTTCATGCAGAATTATCCAATTTGCTTTATTTTTTTTTTCTATGTTCATTCTGATAAGGAGCTTTCCTAATCAGATTTGGAGGTTCATTACTTAAATATAAAGAGGGGAAAGGGGGTTAGCCCCCCCCCCCTTAATTTAGAGAAATGATTTTTCATGCAGTATTATCTGATTTGCTGCAAATTTGGTATACCGGTTTATTATGTTAAGGTGTTTCCCTGATTAGATTTGGCGGATCATTGGTTAAGTTTAAAGTGTGGAAACGGGGGCTAATCCCCCTTCATTTATTTTTTGGGGGCATTATTCTTTGAAATAAGATTATAATATACAATTATTGTGAATAGCCTGTGAGCCATCAGTTTAACTGGGCACTTTCCTTTTTATTTAAACTATTTCACAAAATGTCGGCTGATATTTGTTGGCTAAATAAATTCATATGACATAATGCAATTTATGGATATGAATTTGCGATACAAAGTTATTTAAATTCTGTTTATCTTTTTATCTACTTATCCATCCGAATTCTAATTTGTGTAAAAATGTTTCTTTCATAATTAAAATAAAGTACCTATACGACTTTAGATGGGTTTTGGACGGAAAATTTAATAAATCTTCCTTCTAGTTTTAAACGTGTAACTTAATATATAAATGTTTGTAATTTTAAATAATGCATCATAATCCATGTCCTAACAATATGACACTTTATTTATTTATTTATATTTAAATGATTCAGGTCTTATAAATGCAGAATTTTTAACAAAAATAAAAATAGAATAGATTTCCAATGTTTCAATCATAGGTGTAAACTATGAAAATTAGAAAAGAAAGATATTCTTAATGTGAGAACAAACATTGCAATAATTTAATATTTTGTAGAGTATAAAACTGTTTTTTAGTACAATGCAATATGTTTTTCTAAAATTGATATTTCCAATCAGCGCAATTGAATTCAAATAAAAATTTGCCATATCCTTCGAAAAAGCACAATTTTCAGTACACACTGTTTTATCGCTGAAAATTTTCATTGCATTTGTGTATTTTTGATCGCTTTGTACAGGTCAGTATCTCTTCTTCAGAATAATTTTAGAAATAAAAAATATAAAACAAGAGTGACTAATATCCCGTGCTTTTCAAACCAATGCTATTCCGAGCCATCTGTAGCTCGTTCTAATAACCGGAATGGCACTAAACTTGGTAAGAGGAACTAAAGATGCTATGGGAAAAAAATTCCACTAAAAAAAAAAAAAAAAAAAAAAAAATTCACAACACCGCCGATAGAGGGAAATATGGCGCTGTTGTACGCCAGGTAGCTGAGAATGAGCATAAAACGCGGGTAACAAATAAAACTGTACAGTTATACATACGTTTACGACAGCAGTGCCAATAATTTGGGCTATAAACGCATGCAAAAAACACCGAGCAACATTTTCAGCTCAGGTTGGATATGCGTCTGACGTTATCCCAACGACCGTATAGCCCAAATTAATGGCACTGTTGCCGCATGCGTAGGTATAAATTTGCATTTTCATTTATTATCCGTGTTTTATTATCATTCTCGGCTGTCTAGACTACAACAGCGCCATATTTTCCCTTATCGGCAGTGTCTTGACCTAATTATTTTCCTCGGAATCTTTTATCCCATGGCGTCATTAATCTCCTTACCAAATCTAGTGCAATCCCGGTTATTATAAACAGCTACAGATGGCTCTAAAGAGCGTTAGTTTAAAAATACACCCCCTATATACAGGGTTAGCTAAAAATAAGTTTGCATTTCAGAGCGCTCTAGAGTAAGTTCTACTGCTCCAAAAGAGGCAAAATTTTCATTGGAGATAATTCATATGATATGCTTGACATCTATGAAAGATAAAAGTAAGTACCAAAATTCCCCAATAGATGGCACTGTAACATGAATGGCATTTATTTGTTTATTTTTTGAATATGTAAAATAGCATTTGTGTTAAAGCGCATGCTCATATGCAGTATTCGTTGGATAAGAAGAAGGCAGATTGTGCAGGAGCATTTTTTACTTATTTGCACATCATGCCTACGTTGAAAAAAAAAACTCTACTAGTAGAATTGTTCAACAATGACGAGTTGTCCAGCACTTTCAGATTTCTGTATCATCTTGCGTAGGAACAAACGTAGACATCGGACCTCTTTGTATCTTTGGTCGGAATTCTTTTACGGCTGCAACGGAGTTTTGTTTTTTTTAGGTGAACAATTACACACGCAAAAATTCTTCTTGTAACGCGGCATGATGTGCAGATAAGTAAAAAATACTAGTGCATAATGCACTTTTTTCTTATCCGACGAATAATGCCATGGGCATGAGCTGCAAAGCGAAAGATGTTTCACTTGTTCAAAATTCGCATTTAAATACTATTCCTGTTACAGCGCAATTTATGAAATTGGGTACTTACTTTCGACCCTACACTGGCCCTTATTCTACAATCCTACAATCCTTTCCGGAATCCGAAAAAAAAATCTTGGTCTAAACGCATGTCAGTATTTTTTTTTAATCATTTCAAAGAAAAAATACTAATTAAACTAATGCTGGGCAAGAACTATTACAACTTTTGTCAAAAATCAATTTTACTTATATCAACTCTTTATATATCACTCCTGTTGTCAACTAGTACTTAAAAATCAACTTCCTTACTAAAAGACAACTTGAAAATTCGCAAACTCCAAAATCTCACCACTCTGAGAAAATACATGTGTAGAATAAATCTCGCTCCTCTGAGAAAATATGCTCCAAAACCTGACTTACCACGTGCTCTTCCTCTGAGAAAATATACTACAAAACATGACTTACACCGTGCTACTCCCGAAAAAACTAAATCCTACGAAACTCTAAATTATTTCAAAAAGAAACTTTCCTAAAGAGAAATATCGACGCAAATTTCCCTAAAGTTAGACATAGAATACAATGTCGACTCATGCGAAATTTTCCTGAAACTCGCAAAGTAGAAAAAATCTCACTACTACTTAAAGCTCCAAATATCCATGCTGTGTGAACTTCATCTACATCAAAGGCAAAGCTCAAGAATTCGAAATATAATTCTTCCTAAACGAAAAATAAGTACTCCATTGTTTGTGATATAATTTAAAAAAAAAATGTGTTGCTGGTGACAACATAGCGTTAGATAAATACAAAATTAACTGTCGACTGTGCATATTAAAATGCCTTCGTTTTCGTTCAAGGATCTTTAAGGTAGAAAAACTAAGTTACTTTTATTTTTAAAAACCGATCTGTTATTTTTTCAATTCGCGCCCGTTAAAACAAAAAACATAAGTGGATGCGCTGTATTGGAATCTCTAAATATAGCATATTCGTTAAAACAGCAATCGCTATAACGAATATTTAAAACGTTCACATTATGTAAATTGTTGATACTGTTCAAACTTATTTTTTATAACTTAATTACATGTTGAAATAGAAACATTTTCCGTTTTTTACAAGCTTTCCGCCGCTTGGATTCGATCTCAACTCTACAGACTTGGAGACAGACGACAAACCGCAGAGCTACGACGCACTCGGTCCGAAATAGCTTAGAACAAAATTTTAAACAAACTTATTGCTAAGGTTGCTTTAGTCTTAAAAACTCGCCAAATGTTTGCCAATGGAAATTGAAAACGAAACTAATCTTACGTAAAGGGCCGTTGTTGCCACATCATCGCGAACCAATCATCTTCCGGAGTCGGTTTTGAAAATATCCGTTCATTACTGGGAGACTGTTGTTGATTGCTTTTCTTGTTTGGTACGGGTGAGTCTGGCCAGGTCTGGAATCATTTCTGGATGTCGACGGCTAACTCGGACTCCAGGGTTGTGTTGGAACATTGAAGTTGTAGCTGCATCCGACAGGGAGAGGGTGGAACTGGATTCATCCTCTTTCGAGGAGCGTCTGAAAAAACCGATGAGGGCCAAGATCGCTTTCTATTTTTAACTCATCTCTTTTTAGGATCTGGAAAACAACCCACAGTCACTTCAGTCATTAGACAAATTTATTTTCAGTTAAAAACGTATTTTGTACTACAATATTTTTTACTCGGGCTTAAAGAAAATTAAGGAAGTATTGTTCGACCTCTTCCTCTTAGTAGCTTTATTGTTCACAGAATTAGGAAGTGAGGGAAAATTTCAACGAAAATGTGTCTTTTGCGGTTTTGACAACACAGTTTTAGAAGACACGGAGCTATCCGCGTGTTTTTTCATAATTTGTTGATTAGAGACATAGTTTTTAAATGTCCTATGATTCCTTATACCTACTGTCCACTTAGATCACTATTTCTAATTGTATTTCAAAAAGTTGAAAATGGTGATTGCGGCGCATTTTTTGCATCAGAATTTTTAGGAAAATAAAAAATATCACAAGGTCTGCATCGAGATGAAAAATTAGAACTAGATGACTTAAAAGACCTTGAAGTTGGAATTAACTAATAGACATTCAAGAGGAATTACCATTATCCCTAAACTTATACACTCTGTGATAAACCAAATTCCCTGTTGTGCTTTACCTCTCAACACCTATAATCACCCAAATTGCTATTCACAACATCTAATACATTAAAAGAACCTACAAATGTCGGCCCAAAGTTAAACAACCTTTTCTGGCTATGTGAACTGAGTCAATGCTTCTCGAGTAAACCAAAATCACCAACTTCTATTTCTATCTACCTTTTTTTCATATAAAGGTATATTTATAAAGGGCTCGCTGTTTCTGAGGCATACTAATGTAAGCCTGAGCTTCTCTCGCTAATTTATCCACATCTTAACGCACAAACATATTCGCCATGAACAACTTCCAACAGAGAGTAATAATCTTCCTTCTCAAGAATAATTCAGCAGGCGTTTTACATGTTAGTTCGTGTACAGCTGTAGAAAATAGCACGAATGACAAATTGGATGTTACGAATGAGAACCAACGTTGTTTGGGAACTAAACACCGAGTGTTCCGCGTTATGCTGACCACCTGGCTGGGGCGCATACTAAGAGCACGTCAAGACCCATGATCAAGAATACAGGGCTGCGAACTTCAGGCCATGATCCTTAATAAATTACAGTGCCACAGGTTTAATTTAGTTTTAGTTTTACAAATACCTAAGTATCCTCGTACAGGGTTATTATGAAATTCTTTATGAACGGCTTTACGAAGGCTCGTGTGAATAAAAACGAGAAGTTATTATCTTGTATTAACAGATTTAGAATAGAATAGAAAAGAAGGCCATCAATCTATTTAAATGACGGGGACCAATTTTAAATCATGGATATATCTAAACTACTAATCCCCTTTGGATTCTTAAATAACGATATAAACCACCAAACTCAAAGGATCACCCTTCTGCCCCGATTAAACTCTCCCTCTCTCTCAAAACTGATGACAAAACACAAACTTTAACCTCCTCCACTATCTTCATACATTCTTGTGGATCATGAGACAAACCATTAGCCACTGCATTTCCCATTCCGGACGTATGTTGGTTTAATATCCACATTGTACTTCGCTAATTTCAAACTCGAACAAACCATTCTAGGCTACAAACCTTTACCATTATTTAACTTCGCCAAATCTGAATGATCGGTAATCACCTTTACCGGTAGCTCATTAAAATAACAACGAAATGTTTTAAATGCAGAAATTACCTAAAGACATCCTCTTTCCGTAGTCGAATAAATATGTTCAGCTGAATTAAAAACCCTGGTTGCATAAGTTACAGGTCTACTATCCTAGACCAACACTATAGCAAATTCTACAGAACTAGAATCACAATAGACTTCAATCTGCACTATAATATATGGATGGTCTATGACGGAGAGAAACAAAAGCTTCCTCAAAAGGCTTTTGTGCTGCTATTTATCATACAAACATCATTCTATTCCTCTTCAAAAGATACAACGCACAGTGGGATATACTACGATTCTAGATGGCCCAAAATCGAATTTTTTATTTTATCTTAGCCTAATTTATTTTCTACCTGATATAAATTACTAGTTGGAGCGTTGTACCCAGCTATTGGTTTTGATATAAATATAATTATATGTTAAAATAGCAATTAAAGCCTTTGTGCAGGAATATTAAAAAGCAGTAAACCAACGTTTAAAATGCACAAATAATGCGTGTAAAGCAGCAAACAGCTGTTTCGAATCTACAGCGAGATTCTTCTTCAGTGCAATATAGGGAAAAAAGAACAGCGTGCTAGAAAAAGCAAGGGTGAGCAAAATGATAGACAGAGACCCGCTGCCTTATATAACCTATGCGGGTAGTGAAAGCGCCAGAAACAACCAATGAGAGAGAAGCAGTGGAAACGACTGGGTGGACAAGTAGCGACATCTTCCGGAGAAGGATTGTAAAAGAAACCAAAAAAGAGAAAATTAAATTAATGCTTTCCAAATACTTAGAAAATCTGGAGTACTAGATAAGTCATTGACTAAAGAGTGAGAATTTTTAATGATGTGGTAAGCTTCCCAAAAATCAAGATCAAGGTTAGAAGAACATTTTTGGATAATGGTGGCTGAGGAAAAATCGAACCTATGTTGAGAAGACCAAGAATGTTGAGCAATAGAAGAACGTTTGAGCTCCTGATTTTTAACATAACCTTCATGCTCTTTTAAACGAAATCTAAGAGCACGTTTAGTCTGGCCAATATAAGAAAGGCCACACTGGCAAGAGATTTGGTAAATACCCCAGTTATCTAGGCGATCAACGGGGTGTTTGAGATTTGAAAAAGTGATTTTATTAACAGGAGAAAAAATAACATTAAAATCAAACCTTCTTAAGATTTTAGCAACTTGCTGACTGATTTTAGGAAAAAATGGTAACACAACTGGAGTATTAGAGTTGGAATTAGAATGCTTTTCAGAATGGAAGGGTTTCGTCAATTGCTTATAAATAGAATCAATAATATTAGAGGAATAACCACGATCAACAGCAATAGCTTTGAGGTAAATAAGTTCAGCACTAAGTAACTGAGGAGTGGAACAAATATTGGTAGCCCGAAAAACAAAAGTATTGGAAAGCAGCGAATTTCTGGTTAGGGGGATGAGAAGAATGCCTGTAAGGTGGGAGACTGACAGCAAAAAGTTTACGAAAGACGGTAGTCTGAAAGCCATTTTCACAACGAATAACAAGGACATCGAGGAAAGAAAGAGAGTTATTGGTCTCAATTTCAGAGGTAAATTGAATGCAGGGATCAATGGAATTCATAATAGAGAGAATATGATTAATATCCGAATTTATTTCAACCAGGACATAAACATCATCAACATAACGAACATAGAACAGAAATTTTAAAATTTCAAAAAGTTTGACCTCAAAATAGTGCATATAAATATCGCATAAAATTGGACTAAGAGGATTACCCATAGCCAAACCATCAATCATGCGGAAGAAATTACCATTGAAAACAAAAGTATTTTGCGACAATCAAGCGCGAGTGAGAAGGATAAGTTCCTCGATTTCAAAATAAGAGAAATGGAATTCACAAAGCCTCTTCTTCAGGCAATCTAAAGCCCCCTCAACCGGTACGTTTGTAAATAATGATTTAACATCAAAAGAAACCATCATATGACCCTGCGGCTTAAATTTATGAAGTTTTTTAACAAAATCAAAAGAATGCTTAACAGTGAAACAGTTACTGCTCAAAAGTGGGAAAAATACAGAAACTAAATATTTGGTAAGCTTATAAGAAGCTGTACCGATACTAGAGACAATAGGTCTAAAAGGAATGTCAGGTTTATGGACCTTAGGTAAAGCATAAAACCTGGCACAATGCGCAATAGATGGAATAAGAGACTTCTTAAAGTTAGCAGGAATAATGTAAGAAGACTTGATGGCGGACTTAATAGAGTTAATTTCACTAGTGGAAGGGTCTTTGTGGATGTCCACATAAGGACCATCTTTAATTAATTTATGGGATTTTTCCAAATACGAAGATTTGTCGAGAAGAACAATCTGACCACCTTTGTCAGCCTGAGTAATGATTAAGTTTGGATCAGAACGCAAATTTTCAGACATTGTTTAACTGGATTTTTAAGATTGGGCTTATAAACAATAGAATTGAAATCTACAGTATTGGCAATGAGATGCCTGATGGACTCTTTTTGAGAAGAAGATAGAGCGCTATGCTTAAAGACCCTTTCAATAGGAGCAATTAGAATAGGAAAGAAGGAATAGCAGAGACAGAGAAATTGTTATTAAATTTGAGAGCATCGAGCTGATTGTCACTTAAAGAAACACTAGAAAGATTGACAACAACATTTTGGTTAACAACAGGCAAATTGCTGGAGTTATTAACTTTTACAAAGTGCATTAAATTTCTTCTTTAAAACCGAACAATGAACAGAAGAAGCTGTGAGAACTCTTCTCGATGACCTTCTGTCTATAGACTCAAAATCAGGTGTAGAATTAGCGAGGCTGATATGTAAGGAATATAACACGCGCTCTATATGAGCAATTTTATGGCGAGTCTCTTGAATCAAAGCTCTTAAAAGAGCTAATTTCGAACGAAATAAGACCTTGTCAATTCTATTAGAAGAAAATAAATTACAACGTATAGAAATGAAATTAGGAATAACCTTCTTACGCCTACAGTCAAGTAGGAAATGTAAGTGTTCCGAAAACCTGTACTTTTTTAATCGTAAATTACGAAACCTATTGATTTAAGACATTGCGGGAAAAAAATAGAGAAAAAGAAAAAAGAAAGAAATCACAGAGGAATAAAGGCCCGTTAAAGCCGAATACATTAAAATAGCAATTAAAGCCTTTGTGCAGGAATATTAAAAAGCAGTAAACCAACGTTTAACCCTCCGACTGTCTTGGAAAAGGGCAAAATTGTAATGTTGTTTTCTCTGCATTTTATTTTAAATGCTAAAAAAAATGATTCTTTGACATTTTATAAAAAAAAACTTAATAACGAATATGAATGCAATCCTTGGAAGTATTAATCATTGTTCAATGTATTAAAAATACATTAAATCAATAGAATTATATTACTTTAAATATTGCTTGTATTGCAGTGAAACCTTGAGCTTAGTGAACGTATTAACACGGGCTTGTCAGTGAGGGGGTTAAAATGCACAAATAATGCGTAAAAAGTAGCAAACAGCTGTTTCGAATCTACAGCGAGATTCTTCTTCAGTGCAATCTTCTTCAGTACAGTGTTCTTTTTTCCCTATCTTGCACTGAAGAAGAATCTCGCTGTAGATTCGAAACAGCTGTTTGCTGCTTTTCACGCATTATTTGTGTATTTTAAACGTTGGTTTACTGCTTTTTAATATAATTATATGGTCCATAGACAGCAAAGTTGGTGTTTCTTAGTCGGGAATGAATCAATCCATTTGAGCAGAATTTTTTCATCTGTTTTTATAAGAGGAATAAAAAATAGTACTAGATTATGGACACTTTCGAACAAAATATGGACTTTGCTTTATACGACCCATGTGCATAAATTTTGCACATATAAGCTGTTACTGCATATTGAATGTCGCAAACAACTGTGTATTTTTTGACAATTTTTCACTTTTAAAATAGAAACGTTATATGAAAAAGCAAGATAAATCTCAATTTGTAATATCATTAAATAGTTTAGATTCTTCCATTTTCGATACATTTTAGTTTATCCGCGTCTATCTGCGTCCCCAGTTTTTAGAATAGTTTTTACCTTATTAGATTTAAATTAATTTTTTTGAGATTTTAGTCTAAGTACCCTTTTTCTTTTTTCAAAGTCAGTAGGATTTAAGTCAGTGAAACAAATAAACTTTTGAAACATTATTCAGCAGCAACAAGCTTCAAAATTTAACGAAGAAGGGAATTTGGTTGAAAATGTTTTGTTTATAGGGAAAATTACAACGAAGAATGCATTAAGGTTTGCAAGCTTAAATTGTTTATATTTATGGTCCAATTTGGACAAAAGTTGCCAATTGTATGTGGTTGTCGTGACAGATTGGATTGGTGTAAAATATAATGTAGACAAATTTTTCATATTCACGCTGGATACAGTGCAAAACATAATGTAGACCTTTTCTCATGGTGTCTGTGGACTCTCATACTTTACATAAGATGTAGATATAAATAAAAATACACAGTATAATATAAGACAATATAATAATAATAATAAGAGACTGCTACAACGAGCAAACATTTATGTGCCTATAGACTTCATTATGTATGAGCGTTCTTGAAATGAGCGTTCTTGTTCAGTCCGTAGCCAGTAAAATTCGTAATGTAATATTATTGTCTTTAAATGCTTTCACAGATAGCAAAATAACAAAATGAAGCATAAAGAAGTTTTTTTTATTAAAGAAAGCCATTTAGTTCTTAATTTTTCAAGAAGGAGAAGAAAAGTCTAGTTTCTGAGTGCCAGTACGAAGGACTTTCAAAAGACGAAATATCTAATTACATTTCTAAGCAATTTTTACTAAAGCTGTCCAATGATTGTCTTGTATCTGAATTTGTACTGGATTATTAAGAAAAAAATTCTATTTGTTATTATAATAATAGAAAAATAAATTTATCATTTTAGCTTCCATACTGTTATAAAAGTATCATTAAAATTATAAAAAAAATAACTATTAAGTAATGGACCCTATTCTCCCTTTCGGTTCGAGGCTATAAAATTCGCCATTTTACCAATTGTAACGTCACAAGAATACTGTTCATTGTACTTACCGTATGCAGTCGATTACAGAAAATTTCGTTTACAGTTAAAAGAATATAAATAGTTTAGCATTTGTTTCTAGCTAATAATCCATAAACACATAGACCCTATTTTTTTCTTTCGGTTCGAGGCTATAAAAACTGCCGTTTTACCAATTGTGACGTCACAGAAATACTGTACATTAGATGTCCTGTTTATAGACCTGTCTTAATACTTTAAAAGTGTTTTACTTACTTCAACAATCAATAATAAGTATCAAATACCAATTTTCCCTCGAATATCTCAAATTCATCTTCCTAATTAAATTAACCATCTACAAAGTTATTTCAAATTAAAATGGAATATGAATTTTGTTAAAATGAGGTTAATATATCATATATTTAAATAAAACATCGAATTCAATAGAAATAATTTCAAAAATAATTTTGGCCAACCAGAATTGGTAAATATCCTACTATGCAACTGTTCACACAATTTTAAAAAATGGGAATAAATTAATCATGACTAAGAACTTTTCCACTTGATTACAATTTTTAGAGAGGACGTGGACGTAATGCTTCGGTTTTCCCGGAGTCCATTTTAATTCTATCCTGTGTAAATTTTTGATATTAATACTTTATTTCACGTCTTAAAAATTTACACTTCCCCAATATTACCGTTAAACAAGCATTACATAATAAGGTAAAAACTTCTCTCAGCAATCTTATACTCTCCCCAAACGTAACCGCCATGAAGATGATATAGTCCAAATATACTAAAACTCTCTTACATGATCAAGGTCTGCATATTTTATTCATGGTCTTCTGAAACGTGGATGGGGCCCCAGCAAACCAAAACTGATATGTTTAAAAGCGAAACATCCATTCTTTGATATGAAAGCTGTCTTAGCTATATCCTCGGGCTTCATTGCAATCTGAAAATACCTTGAGGTTAAATCTAGGGTGGACATACTATTTGTGCACGTAATATTAACTGCAATTCCATGTATAATAGGAATCGATAATTTTAGACTGTGTAATAACATTTATCTTACGATAACATGTAGAGCCTCTAACAATAATCTATGGCGAACCCCCAAGCCTCCGGATTATCTGAAAGCTTCCCATTGTTATTTTGCACAACACTACTGGTGATGCAAGGAAAGAAACAATAAGCAATATAAAATCATCATCTGCCAAATTCTTATCAGTATCATAATCTATTAAAATTTGCTTCACATTGATCATACCTAAACGGTTTCCCAGCGACAGGCGGGACTCTCTCATGACAAGCCGCACGAGTCAGCCCCGTCTGATCAGAAAAAAATCTCACTAAACCCATTCAAAAACTCTATAAACTCCTTTTTCACCATCAAATAGACTAGTCCCCTTAAATTCACAGAAATTGATTATGCCTCAGCTTTGCGAGTATCTGCATCTCGATTAATCCCCAAAGTTCTTTTAAAAGAGTCCAAACGTATACCTCTATGCTTCATAGAATCAACGCCAACAATACAATGTAAATTAAATATTTAATAATTTGAACTTGTCAAGCAATTTTAACCGAAGGAATCTACACATACAAATCAGTGACCGTTCTATTCTCAGATACTGATTACTGAGTAAAATGAACCATGAGATTTGAATATTTCAACTTCTTATAACGAAAATACTTATTATAATTTGAATAAGAAATGAAACAACACTGAAACACCGTACCAAATAAAATTTTTACTACAAACCCACCCAACACAATTAATAACTCAGGAAGTTCAAACGGATTTATTGTAACAACATTTAAATCAATAGAAGGTTTTTGCTGTTTAACCTGTGAGAGTACGCCTTCTGAACTACAGCCACTTACCAATTTAGTTGAACAAAATTCCTGCCAGATTGCCTTCCTACATTAACTATACCTTTACCACATTCAACTACCTTCAATTGCTTAAACGATAAGGGGGGCGGAATTCCTATCCTGACCTCCACGTTTGCGAATATGTCAAAAACCTCCTCTATTACCACCATTACTTTTATAATTCTCAAAATTACCTGTATAATTATTACTACTATTAAAACCATTTCAATATTCCTTGCACCAGTCATTCCTATCAGCATCCAATTTCCCTTTCCAAACTCGCGATTATCCCTCAAAAACTGGTTCCATTGCCCACATTCTAAAAGTCTCGTGGTAAAGTAATAAACCCATTACCACGAAACCCTCTCTGCCCAAGGTTACATAATATTTCGCCATGATCAGGTCTGTTTTTCTTCCAAATCAATACAACCTTGTACCGACACATGAAAAGGAATAAAACTACGTCTATAATTTCATCAAAAGTAAAGTCACGTGCTAATTTACTTTTAAGTTTTAATTTGTACAGGAAAAGCATTCTAAGCTTTCGATTCTTTCTGAAAAACAGTTTGCTTACTAAGGTAAGACTCTCTACGTAAAACACTCTTATCACCAATAGCTAGAAACGATTTCTTTAACTCTACCACAGTTCTTTCATAACCTTCAACTTTATCACTTTTGAAAAATCTTCCATTATTTTCTAGCCATAAAAGGACTTCGCTCTTCAAAGACACTTCAAAAGTAAATATTTATTTTTATCCGGAATGCCATTATATGAAATATTTCCCTCAAGTTTTAAAACGACCTCGTCCACATTTTCTATACCAGTAATATAACTTCTGGGGACCACTTCTAAGGACCTGGCTTCGTGAGGATTTAGGTCGTCATTTGTGGCGGCCCATAACCAATTTTCGAAGCAAAAGTGTATCGGCCTGGATTAAGGGGGGTCCGGGGCTCCAAATTCTAATTTTGTTTTAATTTATTGAGATTTTGTAATGAAATTTTTTTTCTGAAATATATTTTTATATAATAAGAATATTGCATGTAAAAAAATCTGAAAAATTATAAATATTTTTTTTATTTAAATTGTAAAATTTTAAACATATTTAATTTAAATATTGATTATGAATTTTATAAAACAATTTAAGTAAAAAAATGAAGTTTTTTTGAGTGAGTTTTGCATTAATTAGCATATTTTCACAATTATCACTCAAAATGAAAAATCCTGAAGACAATTTGTTGGAAATATGGCTTAAAACCTCTGTTAAAATTTAATAGATATATCTTGCAAGGAACTTTTGATATGTTCTTTAAAAGCTGACAAATCGTGAAAAATTCATTCTCAGATAAATGAAGTTAACGTTCTCGTCAGAGGGTAGCTGATACACCACTTCTCAAGGCGAAAGGTGTTATATCTTTGGATTTAATAAAGATAAAAGCATGCGGTTTGCTGTATTTAATGCTAAAATCTCAATTTTTTTAAGCAAATAAAAAAATTGCATTTTTGAGAATTTTTAGCCCCGGACCCCCTTAAAAAATATGCACGTGCGGAATCTATGGTAGACACGGGGACGGGGGCATTCAGCTAAGAAAGAGCCATGAGAGATAAATTAACAATAATTTATTAAAAGCAATAGTGGAGGACTTTGGCAGCGCAGTTAAATTACCGATAATAAAATTATAAGATCAAGCACTAAACTTATGAGAAAAAAATGCTAACCACAAGATATTTTCTATACTCTAACACTAACTCCTAACAAAATGGCTATGGCGATTGTTCGCCGGAACCTAAGAAAAGTTCACCTTAACTTGCTACGAAAATATCAGTAGTCACTCTGAAATAACACTATACAAAATGTCACTAAAGAATACGGTAATATCACTAATTAAAGGGGACTCCATGTGTTTCTGAATTATACTGTTATTCGAAGTATTAGATATAACATCTTTCTACGTAAAAACACTCTCCGCTGAAGAGTCTATTCCAAAGTTAGTCAAAAGGGAACGTCACTGTTAACGACACGTGGAAGACTAAATGAAGTTTAAACTAGTATCAAATAACATTTTTACTACAAACCCACCCAACACAATTAATAACTCAGGAAGTTCAAACGGATTTATTGTAACAACATTTAAATCAATAGAAGGTTTTTGCTGTTTAACCTGTGAGAGTACGCCTTATGAACTACAGCCACTTACCAATTTAGTTGAGCATAATTCCTGCCAGATTGCCTTCCTACATTAACTATACCTTTACCACATTCAGCTACCTTCAATTGCTTAAACGATAAGGGGGGCGGAATTCCTCTCCTGACCTCCACGTTTGCGAATATGTCAAAAACCTCCTCTATTACCACCATTACTTTTATAATTCTCAACATTACCTGTATAATTATTACTACTATTAAAACCATTTCAATATTCCTTGCACCAGTCATTCCTATCAGCATCCAATTTGCCTTTCCAAACTCGCGATTATCCCCTCAAAAACTGTTTCCATTGCCCACATTCTAAAAGTCTCGTGGTAAAGTAATAAACCCATTACCACGAATCCCTCTCTGCCCAAGGTTACATAATATTTCGCCATGTTCAGGTCTGCTTTTCTTCCAAATCAATACAACCTTATACCGACACATGAAAAGGAATAAAACTACGTCTATAATTTCATCAAAAGTAAAGTCACGTGCTAATTTACTTTTAAGTTTTAATTTGTACAGGAAAAGCATTCTAAGCTTTCGATTCTTTCTGAAAAACAGTTTGCTTACTAAGGTAAGACTCTCTGCGTAAAACACTCTTATCACCAATAGCTAGAAACGATTTCTTTAACTCTACCACAGTTCTTTCATAACCTTCAACTTTATCACTTTTGAAAAATCTTCCATTATTTTCTAGCCATAAAAGGACTTCCCTCTTCAAAGACACTTCAAAAGTAAATATTTATTTTTATCCGGAATGCCATTATATGAAATATTTCCCTCAAGTTTTAAAACGACCTCGTCCACGTTTTCTATACCAGTAATATAACTTCTGGGGACCACTTCTAAGGACCTGGCTTCGTGAGGATTTAGGTCGTCATTTGTGGCGGCCCATAACCAATTTTCGAAGCAAAAGTGTATCGGCCTGGATTAAGGGGGGTCCGGGGCTCCAAATTCTAATTTTGTTTTAATTTATTGAGATTTTGTAATGAATTTTTTTTTCTGAAATATATTTTTATATAATAAGAATATTGCATGTAAAAAAATCTGAAAAATTATAAATAATTTTTTATTTAAATTGTAAAATTTTAAACATATTTAATTTAAATATTGATTATGAATTTTATAAAAAAATTTAAGAAAAAAATGAAGTTTTTTTGAGTGAGTTTTGCATTAATTAGCATATTTTCACAATTATCACTCAAAATGAAAAATCCTGAAGACAATTTGTTGGAAATATGGCTTAAAACCTCTGTTAAAATTTAATAGATATATCTTGCAAGGAACTTTTGATATGTTCTTTTAAAGCTGACAAATCGTGAAAAATTCATTCTCAGATAAATGAAGTTAAAGTTCTCGTCAGAGGGTAGCTGATACACCGCTTCTCAAGGCGAAAGGTCTTATATCTTTGGATTTAATAAAGATAAAAGCATGCGGTTTGCTGTATTTAATGCTAAAATCTCAATTTTTTAAGCAAATAAAAAAATTGCATTTTTGAGAATTTTTAGCCCCGGACCCCCTTAAAAAATATGCACGTGCGGAATCTATGGTAGACACGGGGACGGGGGCATTCAGCTAAGAAAGAGCCATGAGAGATAAATTAACAATAATTTATTAAAAGCAATAGTGGAGGACTTTGGCAGCGCAGTTAAATTACCGATAATAAAATTATAAGATCAAGCACTAAACTTATGAGAAAAAAATGCTAACCACAAGATATTTTCTATACTCTAACACTAACTCCTAACAAAATGGCTATGGCGATTGTTCGCCGGAACCTAAGAAAAGTTCACCTTAACTTGCTACGAAAATATCAGTAGTCACTCTGAAATAACACTATACAAAATGTCACTAAAGAATACGGTAATATCACTAATTAAAGGGGACTCCATGTGTTTCTGAATTATACTGTTATTCGAAGTATTAGATATAACATCTTTCTACGTAAAAACACTCTCCGCTGAAGAGTCTATTCCAAAGTTAGTCAAAAGGGAACGTCACTGTTAACGACACGTGGAAGACTAAATGAAGTTTAAACTAGTATCAAATAACATTTTTACTACAAACCCACCCAACACAATTAATAACTCAGGAAGTTCAAACGGATTTATTGTAACAACATTTAAATCAATAGAAGGTTTTTGCTGTTTAACCTGTGAGAGTACGCCTTATGAACTACAGCCACTTACCAATTTAGTTGAGCATAATTCCTGCCAGATTGCCTTCCTACATTAACTATACCTTTACCACATTCAGCTACCTTCAATTGCTTAAACGATGAGGGGGGCGGAATTCCTCTCCTGACCTCCACGTTTGCGAATATGTCAAAAACCTCCTCTATTACCACCATTACTTTTATAATTCTCAACATTACCTGTATAATTATTACTACTATTAAAACCATTTCAATATTCCTTGCACCAGTCATTCCTATCAGCATCCAATTTGCCTTTCCAAACTCGCGATTATCCCCTCAAAAACTGTTTCCATTGCCCACATTCTAAAAGTCTCGTGGTAAAGTAATAAACCCATTACCACGAATCCCTCTCTGCCCAAGGTTACATAATATTTCGCCATGTTCAGGTCTGCTTTTCTTCCAAATCAATACAACCGTATACCGACACATGAAAAGGAATAAAACTACGTCTATAATTTCATCAAAAGTAAAGTCACGTGCTAATTTACTTTTAAGTTTTAATTTGTACAGGAAAAGCATTCTAAGCTTTCGATTCGTTCTGAAAAACAGTTTGCTTACTAAGGTAAGACTCTCTACGTAAAACACTCTTATCACCAATAGCTAGAAACGATTTCTTTAACTCTACCACAGTTCTTTCATAACCTTCAACTTTATCACTTTTGAAAAATCTTCCATTATTTTCTAGCCATAAAAGGACTTCCCTCTTCAAAGACACTTCAAAAGTAAATATTTATTTTTATCCGGAATGCCATTATATGAAATATTTCCCTCAAGTTTTAAAACGACCTCGTCCACGTTTTCTATACCAGTAATATAACTTCTGGGGACCACTTCTAAGGACCTGGCTTCGTGAGGATTTAGGTCGTCATTTGTGGCGGCCCATAACCAATTTTCGAAGCAAAAGTGTATCGGCCTGGATTAAGGGGGGTCCGGGGCTCCAAATTCTAATTTTGTTTTAATTTATTGAGATTTTGTAATGAAATTTTTTTTCTGAAATATATTTTTATATAATAAGAATATTGCATGTAAAAAAATCTGAAAAATTATAAATAATTTTTTATTTAAATTGTAAAATTTTAAACATATTTAATTTAAATATTGATTATGAATTTTATAAAAAAATTTAAGAAAAAAATGAAGTTTTTTTGAGTGAGTTTTGCATTAATTAGCATATTTTCACAATTATCACTCAAAATGAAAAATCCTGAAGACAATTTGTTGGAAATATGGCTTAAAACCTCTGTTAAAATTTAATAGATATATCTTGCAAGGAACTTTTGATATGTTCTTTTAAAGCTGACAAATCGTGAAAAATTCATTCTCAGATAAATGAAGTTAAAGTTCTCGTCAGAGGGTAGCTGATACACCGCTTCTCAAGGCGAAAGGTGTTATATCTTTGGATTTAATAAAGATAAAAGCATGCGGTTTGCTGTATTTAATGCTAAAATCTCAATTTTTTTAAGCAAATAAAAAAATTGCATTTTTGAGAATTTTTAGCCCCGGACCCCCTTAAAAAATATGCACGTGCGGAATCTATGGTAGACACGGGGACGGGGGCATTCAGCTAAGAAAGAGCCATGAGAGATAAATTAACAATAATTTATTAAAAGCAATAGTGGAGGACTTTGGCAGCGCAGTTAAATTACCGATAATAAAATTATAAGATCAATCACTAAACTTATGAGAAAAAAATGCTAACCACAAGATATTTTCTATACTCTAACACTAACTCCTAACAAAATGGCTATGGCGATTGTTCGCCGGAACCTAAGAAAAGTTCACCTTAAATTGCTACGAAAATATCAGTAGTCACTCTGAAATAACACTATACAAAATGTCACTAAAGAATACGGCAATATCACTAATTAAAGGGGACTCCATGTGTTTCTGAATTATATTGTTATTCGAAGTATTAGATATAACATCTTTCTACGTAAAAACACTCTCTGCTGAAGAGTCTATTCCAAAGTTAGTCAAAAGGGAACGTCACTGTTAACGACACGTGGAAGACTAAATGAAGTTTAAACTAGTATCAAATAAAATTTTTACTACAAACCCACCCAACACAATTAATAACTCAGGAAGTTCAAACGGATTTATTGTAACAACATTTAAATCAATAGAAGGTTTTTGCTGTTTAATCTGTGAGAGTACGCCTTATGAACTACAGCCACTTACCAATTTAGTTGAGCATAATTCCTGCCAGATTGCCTTCCTACATTAACTATACCTTTACCACATTCAGCTACCTTCAATTGCTTAAACGATAAGGGGGGCGGAATTCCTCTCCTGACCTCCACGTTTGCGAATATGTCAAAAACCTCCTCTATTACCACCATTACTTTTATAATTCTCAACATTACCTGTATAATTATTACTACTATTAAAACCATTTCAATATTCCTTGCACCAGTCATTCCTATCAGCATCCAATTTGCCTTTCCAAACTCGCGATTATCCCCTCAAAAACTGTTTCCATTGCCCACATTCTAAAAGTCTCGTGGTAAAGTAATAAACCCATTACCACGAATCCCTCTCTGCCCAAGGTTACATAATATTTCGCCATGTTCAGGTCTGCTTTTCTTCCAAATCAATACAACCTTATACCGACACATGAAAAGGAATAAAACTACGTCTATAATTTCATCAAAAGTAAAGTCACGTGCTAATTTACTTTTAAGTTTTAATTTGTACAGGAAAAGCATTCTAAGCTTTCGATTCTTTCTGAAAAACAGTTTGCTTACTAAGGTAAGACTCTCTACGTAAAACACTCTTATCACCAATAGCTAGAAACGATTTCTTTAACTCTACCACAGTTCTTTCATAAATTTCAACTTTATCACTTTTGAAAAATCTTCCATTATTTTCTAGCCATAAAAGGACTTCCCTCTTCAAAGACACTTCAAAAGTAAATATTTATTTTTATCCGGAATGCCATTACATGAAATATTTCCCTCAAGTTTTAAAACGACCTCGTCCACGTTTTCTATACCAGTAATATAACTTCTGGGGACCACTTCTAAGGACCTGGCTTCGTGAGGATTTAGGTCGTCATTTGTGGCGGGCCATAACCAATTTTCGAAGCAAAAGTGTATCGGTCTGGATTAAGGGGGGTCCGGGGCTCCAAATTCTAATTTTGTTTTAATTTATTGAGATTTTGTAATGAAATTTTTTTTCTGAAATATATTTTTATATAATAAGAATATTGCATGTAAAAAAATCTGAAAAATTATAAATAATTTTTTATTTAAATTGTAAAATTTTAAACATATTTAATTTAAATATTGATTATGAATTTTATAAAAAAATTTAAGAAAAAAATGAAGTTTTTTTGAGTGAGTTTTGCATTAATTAGCATATTTTCACAATTATCACTCAAAATGAAAAATCCTGAATACAATTTGTTGGAAATATGGCTTAAAACCTCTGTTAAAATTTAATAGATATATCTTGCAAGGAACTTTTGATATGTTCTTTTAAAGCTGACAAATCGTGAAAAATTCATTCTCAGATAAATGAAGTTAAAGTTCTCGTCAGAGGGTAGCTGATACACGGCTTCTCAAGGCGAAAGGTGTTATATCTTTGGATTTAATAAAGATAAAAGCATGCGGTTTGCTGTATTTAATGCTAAAATCTCAATTTTTTTAAGCAAATAAAAAAATTGCATTTTTGAGAATTTTTAGCCCCGGACCCCCTTAAAAAATATGCACGTGCGGAATCTATGGTAGACACGGGGACGGGGGCATTCAGCTAAGAAAGAGCCATGAGAGATAAATTAACAATAATTTATTAAAAGCAATAGTGGAGGACTTTGGCAGCGCAGTTAAATTACCGATAATAAAATTATAAGATCAATCACTAAACTTATGAGAAAAAAATGCTAACCACAAGATATTTTCTATACTCTAACACTAACTCCTAACAAAATGGCTATGGCGATTGTTCGCCGGAACCTAAGAAAAGTTCACCTTAAATTGCTACGAAAATATCAGTAGTCACTCTGAAATAACACTATACAAAATGTCACTAAAGAATACGGTAATATCACTAATTAAAGGGGACTCCATGTGTTTCTGAATTATACTGTTATTCGAAGTATTAGATATAACATCTTTCTACGTAAAAACACTCTCCGCTGAAGAGTCTATTCCAAAGTTAGTCAAAAGGGAACGTCACTGTTAACGACACGTGGAAGACTAAATGAAGTTAAAACTAGTATCAAATAACATTTTTACTACAAACCCACCCAACACAATTAATAACTCAGGAAGTTCAAACGGATTTATTGTAACAACATTTAAATCAATAGAAGGTTTTTGCTGTTTAACCTGTGAGAGTACGCCTTATGAACTACAGCCACTTACCAATTTAGTTGAGCATAATTCCTGCCAGATTGCCTTCCTACATTAACTATACCTTTACCACATTCAGCTACCTTCAATTGCTTAAACGATAAGGGGGGCGGAATTCCTCTCCTGACCTCCACGTTTGCGAATATGTCAAAAACCTCCTCTATTACCACCATTACTTTTATAATTCTCAACATTACCTGTATAATTATTACTACTATTAAAACCATTTCAATATTCCTTGCACCAGTCATTCCTATCAGCATCCAATTTGCCTTTCCAAACTCGCGATTATCCCCTCAAAAACTGTTTCCATTGCCCACATTCTAAAAGTCTCGTGGTAAAATAATAAACCCATTACCACGAATCCCTCTCTGCCCAAGGTTACATAATATTTCGCCATGTTCAGGTCTGCTTTTCTTCCAAATCAATACAACCTTATACCGACACATGAAAAGGAATAAAACTACGTCTATAATTTCATCAAAAGTAAAGTCACGTGCTAATTTACTTTTAAGTTTTAATTTGTACAGGAAAAGCATTCTAAGCTTCCGATTCTTTCTGAAAAACAGTTTGCTTACTAAGGTAAGACTCTCTACGTAAAACACTCTTATCACCAATAGCTAGAAACGATTTCTTTAACTCTACCACAGTTCTTTCATAACCTTCAACTTTATCACTTTTGAAAAATCTTCCATTATTTTCTAGCCATAAAAGGACTTCCCTCTTCAAAGACACTTCAAAAGTAAATATTTATTTTTATCCGGAATGCCATTATATGAAATATTTCCCTCAAGTTTTAAAACGACCTCGTCCACGTTTTCTATACCAGTAATATAACATCTGGGGACCACTTCTAAGGACCTGGCTTCGTGAGGATTTAGGTCGTCATTTGTGGCGGGCCATAACCAATTTTCGAAGCAAAAGTGTATCGGCCTGGATTAAGGGGGGTCCGGGGCTCCAAATTCTAATTTTGTTTTAATTTATTGAGATTTTGTAATGAAATTTTTTTTCTGAAATATATTTTTATATAATAAGAATATTGCATGTAAAAAAATCTGAAAAATTATAAATAATTTTTTATTTAAATTGTAAAATTTTAAACATATTTAATTTAAATATTGATTATGAATTTTATAAAAAAATTTAAGAAAAAAATGAAGTTTTTTTGAGTGAGTTTTGCATTAATTAGCATATTTTCACAATTATCACTCAAAATGAAAAATCCTGAAGACAATTTGTTGGAAATATGGCTTAAAACCTCTGTTAAAATTTAATAGATATATCTTGCAAGGAACTTTTGATATGTTCTTTTAAAGCTGACAAATCGTGAAAAATTCATTCTCAGATAAATGAAGTTAAAGTTCTCGTCAGAGGGTAGCTGATACACCGCTTCTCAAGGCGAAAGGTGTTATATCTTTGGATTTAATAAAGATAAAAGCATGCGGTTTGCTGTATTTAATGCTAAAATCTCAATTTTTTTAAGCAAATAAAAAAATTGCATTTTTGAGAATTTTTAGCCCCGGACCCCCTTAAAAAATATGCACGTGCGGAATCTATGGTAGACACGGGGACGGGGGCATTCAGCTAAGAAAGAGCCATGAGAGATAAATTAACAATAATTTATTAAAAGCAATAGTGGAGGACTTTGGCAGCGCAGTTAAATTACCGATAATAAAATTATAAGATCAATCACTAAACTTATGAGAAAAAAATGCTAACCACAAGATATTTTCTATACTCTAACACTAACTCCTAACAAAATGGCTATGGCGATTGTTCGCCGGAACCTAAGAAAAGTTCACCTTAAATTGCTACGAAAATATCAGTAGTCACTCTGAAATAACACTATACAAAATGTCACTAAAGAATACGGTAATATCACTAATTAAAGGGGACTCCATGTGTTTCTGAATTATACTGTTATTCGAAGTATTAGATATAACATCTTTCTACGTAAAAACACTCTCCGCTGAAGAGTCTATTCCAAAGTTAGTCAAAAGGGAACGTCACTGTTAACGACACGTGGAAGACTAAATGAAGTTTAAACTAGTATCAAATAACATTTTTACTACAAACCCACCCAACACAATTAATAACTCAGGAAGTTCAAACGGATTTATTGTAACAACATTTAAATCAATAGAAGGTTTTTGCTGTTTAACCTGTGAGAGTACGCCTTATGAACTACAGCCACTTACCAATTTAGTTGAGCATAATTCCTGCCAGATTGCCTTCCTACATTAACTATACCTTTACCACATTCAGCTACCTTCAATTGCTTAAACGATAAGGGGGGCGGAATTCCTCTCCTGACCTCCACGTTTGCGAATATGTCAAAAACCTCCTCTATTACCACCATTACTTTTATAATTCTCAACATTACCTGTATAATTATTACTACTATTAAAACCATTTCAATATTCCTTGCACCAGTCATTCCTATCAGCATCCAATTTGCCTTTCCAAACTCGCGATTATCCCCTCAAAAACTGTTTCCATTGCCCACATTCTAAAAGTCTCGTGGTAAAGTAATAAACCCATTACCACGAATCCCTCTCTGCCCAAGGTTACATAATATTTCGCCATGTTCAGGTCTGCTTTTCTTCCAAATCAATACAACCTTATACCGACACATGAAAAGGAATAAAACTACGTCTATAATTTCATCAAAAGTAAAGTCACGTGCTAATTTACTTTTAAGTTTTAATTTGTACAGGAAAAGCATTCTAAGCTTCCGATTCTTTCTGAAAAACAGTTTGCTTACTAAGGTAAGACTCTCTACGTAAAACACTGTTATCACCAATAGCTAGAAACGATTTCTTTAACTCTACCACAGTTCTTTCATAACCTTCAACTTTATCACTTTTGAAAAATCTTCCATTATTTTCTAGCCATAAAAGGACTTCCCTCTTCAAAGACACTTCAAAAGTAAATATTTATTTTTATCCGGAATGCCATTATATGAAATATTTCCCTCAAGTTTTAAAACGACCTCGTCCACGTTTTCTATACCAGTAATATAACTTCTGGGGACCACTTCTAAGGACCTGGCTTCGTGAGGATTTAGGTCGTCATTTGTGGCGGGCCATAACCAATTTTCGAAGCAAAAGTGTATCGGCCTGGATTAAGGGGGGTCCGGGGCTCCAAATTCTAATTTTGTTTTAATTTATTGAGATTTTGTAATGAAATTTTTTTTCTGAAATATATTTTTATATAATAAGAATATTGCATGTAAAAAAATCTGAAAAATTATAAATAATTTTTTATTTAAATTGTAAAATTTTAAACATATTTAATTTAAATATTGATTATGAATTTTATAAAAAAATTTAAGAAAAAAATGAAGTTTTTTTGAGTGAGTTTTGCATTAATTAGCATATTTTCACAATTATCACTCAAAATGAAAAATCCTGAAGACAATTTGTTGGAAATATGGCTTAAAACCTCTGTTAAAATTTAATAGATATATCTTGCAAGGAACTTTTGATATGTTCTTTTAAAGCTGACAAATCGTGAAAAATTCATTCTCAGATAAATGAAGTTAAAGTTCTCGTCAGAGGGTAGCTGATACACCGCTTCTCAAGGCGAAAGGTGTTATATCTTTGGATTTAATAAAGATAAAAGCATGCGGTTTGCTGTATTTAATGCTAAAATCTCAATTTTTTTAAGCAAATAAAAAAATTGCATTTTTGAGAATTTTTAGCCCCGGACCCCCTTAAAAAATATGCACGTGCGGAATCTATGGTAGACACGGGGACGGGGGCATTCAGCTAAGAAAGAGCCATGAGAGATAAATTAACAATAATTTATTAAAAGCAATAGTGGAGGACTTTGGCAGCGCAGTTAAATTACCGATAATAAAATTATAAGATCAATCACTAAACTTATGAGAAAAAAATGCTAACCACAAGATATTTTCTATACTCTAACACTAACTCCTAACAAAATGGCTATGGCGATTGTTCGCCGGAACCTAAGAAAAGTTCACCTTAAATTGCTACGAAAATATCAGTAGTCACTCTGAAATAACACTATACAAAATGTCACTAAAGAATACGGCAATATCACTAATTAAAGGGGACTCCATGTGTTTCTGAATTATACTGTTATTCGAAGTATTAGATATAACATCTTTCTACGTAAAAACACTCTCGGCTGAAGAGTCTATTCCAAAGTTAGTCAAAAGGGAACGTCACTGTTAACGACACGTGGAAGACTAAATGAAGTTTAAACTAGTATCAAATAAAATTTTTACTACAAACCCACCCAACACAATTAATAACTCAGGAAGTTCAAACGGATTTATTGTAACAACATTTAAATCAATAGAAGGTTTTTGCTGTTTAACCTGTGAGAGTACGCCTTATGAACTACAGCCACTTACCAATTTAGTTGAACAAAATTCCTGCCAGATTGCCTTCCTACATTAACTATACCTTTACCACATTCAGCTACCTTCAATTGCTTAAACGATAAGGTGGGCGGAATTCCTCTCCTGACCTCCACGTTTGCGAATATGTCAAAAACCTCCTCTATTACCACCATTACTTTTATAATTCTCAACATTACCTGTATAATTATTACTACTATTAAAACCATTTCAATATTCCTTGCACCAGTCATTCCTATCAGCATCCAATTTGCCTTTCCAAACTCGCGATTATCCCCTCAAAAACTGTTTCCATTGCACACATTCTAAAAGTCTCGTGGTAAAGTAATAAACCCATTACCACGAATCCCTCTCTGCCCAAGGTTACATAATATTTCGCCATGTTCAGGTCTGCTTTTCTTCCAAATCAATACAACCTTGTACCGACACATGAAAAGGAATAAAACTACGTCTATAATTTCATCAAAAGTAAAGTCACGTGCTAATTTACTTTTAAGTTTTAATTTGTACAGGAAAAGCATTCTAAGCTTTCGATTCTTTCTGAAAAACAGTTTGCTTACTAAGGTAAGACTCTCTACGTAAAACACTCTTATCACCAATAGCTAGAAACGATTTCTTTAACTCTACCACAGTTCTTTCATAACCTTCAACTTTATCACTTTTGAAAAATCTTCCATTATTTTCTAGCCATAAAAGGACTTCCCTCTTCAAAGACACTTCAAAAGTAAATATTTATTTTTATCCGGAATGCCATTATATGAAATATTTCCCTCAAGTTTTAAAACGACCTCGTCCACATTTTCTATACCAGTAATATAACTTCTGGGGACCACTTCTAAGGACCTGGCTTCGTGAGGATTTAGGTCGTCATTTGTGGCGGCCCATAACCAATTTTCGAAGCAAAAGTGTATCGGCCTGGATTAAGGGGGTCCAGGGCTCCAAATTCTAATTTTGTTTTAATTTATTGAGATTTTGTAATGAAATTTTTTCTCTGAAATATATTTTTATATAATAAGAATATTGCATGTAAAAAAATCTGAAAAATTATAAATATTTTTTTATTTAAATTGTAAAATTTTAAACATATTTAATTTAAATATTGATTATGAATGTTATAAAAAAATTTAAGAAAAAAATGAAGTTTTTTTGAGTGAGTTTTGCATTAATTAGCATATTTTCACAATTATCACTCAAAATGAAAAATCCTGAAGACAATTTGTTGGAAATATGGCTTAAAACCTCTGTTAAAATTTAATAGTTATATCTTGCAAGGAACTTTTGATATGTTCTTTTAAAGCTGACAAATCGTGAAAAATTCATTCTCAGATAAATGAAGTTAAAGTTCTCGTCAGAGGGTAGCTGATACACCGCTTCTCAAGGCGAAAGGTGTTATATCTTTGGATTTAATAAAGATAAAAGCATGCGGTTTGCTGTATTTAATGCTAAAATCTCAATTTTTTTAAGCAAATAAAAAAATTGCATTTTTGAGAATTTTTAGCCCCGGACCCCCTTAAAAAATATGCACGTGCGGAATCCATGGTAGACACGGGGACGGGGCATTCAGCTAAGAAAGAGCCATGAGAGATAAATTAACAATAATTTATTAAAAGCAATAGTGGAGGACTTTGGCAGCGCAGTTAAATTACCGATAATAAAATTATAAGATCAATCACTAAACTTATGAGAAAAAAATGCTAACCACAAGGTATTTTCTATACTCTAACACTAACTCCTAACAAAATGGCTATGGCGATTGTTCGCCGGAACCTAAGAAATGTTCACCTTAACTTGCTACGAAAATATCAGTAGTCACTCTGAAATAACACTATACAAAATGTCACTAAAGAATACGGCAATATGACTAATTAAAGGGGACTCCATGTGTTTCTGAATTATACTGTTATTCGAAGTATTAGATATAACATCTTTCTACGTAAAAACACTCTCCGCTGAAGAGTCTATTCCAAAGTTAGTCAAAAGGGAACGTCACTGTTAACGACACGTGGAAGACTAAATGAAGTTTAAACTAGTATCAAATAAAATTTTTACTACAAACCCACCCAACACAATTAATAACTCAGGAAGTTCAAACGGATTTATTGTAACAACATTTAAATCAATAGAGGGTTTTTGCTGTTTAACCTGTGAGAGTACGCCTTATGAACTACAGCCACTTACCAATTTAATTGAACAAAATTCCTGCCAGATTGCCTTCCTACATTAACTATACCTTTACCACATTCAACTACCTTCAATTGCTTAAACGATAAGGGGGGCGGAATTCCTATCCTGACCTCCACGTTTGCGAACATGTCAAAATCCTCCTCTATTACCACCATTACTTTTATAATTTTCAACATTACCTGTATAATTATTACTACTATTAAAACCATTTCAATATTCCTTGCACCAGTCATTCCTATCAGCATCCAATTTCCCTTTCCACACTCGCGATTATCCCCTCAAAAACTGTTTCCATTGCCCACATTGTAAAAGTCTCGAGGTAAAATAATAAACCCATTACCACGAATCCCTCTATGCCCAAGGTTACATAATATTTCGCCATGTTCAGGTCTGCTTTTCTTCCAAATCAATACAACCTTGTACCGACGCATGAAAAGGAATAAAACTACGTCTATAATTTCATCAAAAGTAAAGTCACGTGCTAATTTACTTTTAAGTTTTAATTTGTACAGGAAAAGCATTCTAAGCTTTCGATTCTTTCTGAAAAATAGTTTGCTTACTAAGGTAAGACTCTCTACGTAAAACACTCTTATCACCAATAGCTAGAAACGATTTCTTTAACTCTACCACAGTTCTTTCATAACCTTCAACTTTATCACTTTTGAAAAATCTTCCATTATTTTCAAGCCATAAAAGGACTGCCCTCTTCAAAGACACTTCAAAAGTAAATATTTATTTTTATCCGGAATGCCATTATATGAAATATTTCCCTCAAGTTTTAAAACGACCTCGTCCACATTTTCTATACCAGTAATATAACTTCTGGGGACCACTTCTAAGGACCTGGCTTCGTGAGGATTTAGGTCGTCATTTGTGGCGGCCCATAACCAATTTTCGAAGCAAAAGTGTATCGGCCTGGATTAAGGGGGGTCCGGGGCTCCAAATTCTAATTTTGTTTTAATTTATTGAGATTTTGTAATGAAATTTTTTTTTCTGAAATATATTTTTATATAATAAGAATATTGCATGTAAAAAAAATCTGAAAAATTATAAATATTTTTTTATTTAAATTGTAAAATTTTAAACATATTTAATTTAAGTATTGATTGTGAATTTTATAAAAAAATTTAAGAAAAAAATGAAGTTTTTTTGAGTGTGTTTTGCATTAATTAGCATATTTTCACAATTATCACTCAAAATGAAAAATCCTGAAGACAATTTGTTGGAATATGGCTTAAAACCTCTGTTAAAATTTAATAGATATATCTTGCAAGGAACTTTTGATATGTTCTTTTAAAGCTGACAAATCGTGAAAAATTCATTCTCAGATAAATGAAGTTAAAGTTCTCGTCAGAGGGTAGCTGATACACCACTTCTCAAGGCGAAAGGTCTTATATCTTTGGATTTAATAAAGATAAAAGCATGCGGTTTGCTGTATTTAATGCTAAAATCTCAATTTTTTTAAGCAAATAAAAAAATTGCATTTTTGAGAATTTTTAGCCCCGGACCCCCTTAAAAAATATGGACGTGCGGAATCTATGGTAGACACGGGGAAGGGGGCATTCAGCCAAGAAAGAGCCATGAGAGATAAATTAACAATAATTTATTAAAAGCAATAGTGGAGGACTTTGGCAGCGCAGTTAAATTACCGATAATAAAATTATAAGATCAATCACTAAACTTATGAGAAAAAAATGCTAACCACAAGATATTTTCTATACTCTAACACTAACTCCTAACAAAATGGCTATGGCGATTGTTCGCCGGAACCTAAGAAAAGTTCACCTTAACTTGCTACGAAAATATCAGTAGTCACTCTGAAATAACACTATACAAAATGTCACTAAAGAATACGGCAATATCACTAATTAAAGGGGACTCCATGTGTTTCTGAATTATACTGTTATTCGAAGTATTAGATATAACATCTTTCTACGTAAAAACACTCTCCGCTGAAGAGTCTATTCCAAAGTTATTCAAAAGGGAACGTCACTGTTAACGACACGTGGAAGACTAAATGAAGTTTAAACTAGTATCAAATAAAATTTTTACTACAAACCCACCCAACACAATTAATAACTCAGGAAGTTCAAACGGATTTATTGTAACAACATTTAAATCAATAGAAGGTTTTTGCTGTTTAACCTGTGAGTGTACGCCTTATGAACTACAGCCACTTACCAATTTAGTTGAACAAAATTCCTGCCAGATTGCCTTCCTACATTAACTATACCTTTACCACATTCAACTACCTTCAATTGCTTAAACGATCAGGGGGGCGGAATTCCTATCCTGACCTCCACGTTTGCGAATATGTCAAAAACCTCCTCTATTACCACCATTACTTTTATAATTCTCAACATTACCTGTATAATTATTACTACTATTACGACCATTTCAATATTCCTTGCACCATTTATTCCTATCAGCATCCAATTTCCCTTTCCAAACTCGCGATTATCCCCTCAAAAACTGTTTCCATTGCCCACATTCTAAAAGTCTCGTGGTAAAGTAATAAACCCATTACCACGAATCCCTCTCTGCCCAAGGTTACATAATATTTCGCCATGATCAGGTCTGCTTTTCTTCCAAATCAATACAACCTTGTACCGACACATGAAAAGGAATAAAACTACGTCTATAATTTCATCAAAAGTAAAGTCACGTGCTAATTTACTTTTACGTTTTAATTTGTACAGGAAAAGCATTCTAAGCTTTCGATTCTTTCTGAAAAACAGTTTGCTTACTAAGGTAAGACTCTCTACGTAAAACACTCTTATCACCAATAGCTAGAAACGATTTCTTTAAGTCTACCACAGTTCTTTCATAACCTTCACTTTATCACTTTTGAAAAATCTTCCATTATTTTCTAGCCATAAAAGGACTTCCCTCTTCAAAGACACTTCAAAAGTAAATATTTATTTTTATCCGGAATGCCATTATATGAAATATTTCCCTCAAGTTTTAAAACGACCTCGTCCACATTTTCTATACCAGTAATGTAACTTCTGGGGACCACTTCTAAGGACCTGGCTTCGTGAGGATTTAGGTCGTCATTTGTGGCGGCCCATAACCAATTTTCGAAGCAAAAGTGTATCGGCCTGGATTAAGGGGGTCCGGGGCTCCAAATTCTAATTTTGTTTTAATTTATTGAGATTTTGTAATGAAATTTTTTTTCTGAAATATATTTTTATATAATAAGAATATTGCAGGTAAAAAAATCTGAAAAATTATAAATATTTTTTTATTTAAATTGTAAAATTTTAAACATATTTAATTTAAATATTGATTATGAATTTTATAAAAAAATTTAAGAAAAAAATGAAGTTTTTTTGAGTGTGTTTTGCATTAATTAGCATATTTTCACAATTATCACTCAAAATGAAAAATCCTGAAGACAATTTGTTGGAATATGGCTTAAAACCTCTGTTAAAATTTAATAGATATATCTTGCAAGGAACTTTTGATATGTTCTTTTAAAGCTGACAAATCGTGAAAAATTCATTCTCAGATAAATGAAGTTAAAGTTCTCGTCAGAGGGTAGCTGATACACCACTTCTCAAGGCGAAAGGTCTTATATCTTTGGATTTAATAAAGATAAAAGCATGCGGTTTGCTGTATTTAATGCTAAAATCTCAATTTTTTTAAGCAAATAAAAAAATTGCATTTTTGAGAATTTTTAGCCCCGGACCCCCTTAAAAAATATGCACGTGCGGAATCTATGGTAGACACGGGGACGGGGGCATTCAGCTAAGAAAGAGCCATGAGAGATAAATTAACAATAATTTATTAAAAGCAATAGTGGAGGACTTTGGCAGCGCAGTTAAATTACCGATAATAAAATTATAAGATGAATCACTAAACTTATGAGAAAAAAATGCTGACCACAAGATATTTTCTATACTCTAACACTAACTCCTAACAAAATGGCTATGGCGATTGTTCGCCGGAACCTAAGAAAAGTTCACCTTAAATTGCTACGAAAATATCAGTAGTCACTCTGAAATAACACTATACAAAATGTCACTAAAGAATACGGCAATATCACAAATTAAAGGGGACTCCATGTGTTTCTGAATTATACTGTTATTCGAAGTATTAGATATAACATCTTTCTACGTAAAAACACTCTCCGCTGAAGAGTCTATTCCAAAGTTAGTCAAAAGGGAACGTCACTGTTAACGACACGTGGAAGACTAAATGAAGTTTAAACTAGTATCAAATAAAATTTTTACTACAAACCCACCCAACACAATTAATAACTCAGGAAGTTCAAACGGATTTATTGTAACAACATTTAAATCAATAGAAGGTTTTTGCTGTTTAACCTGTGAGAGTACGCCTTATGAACTACAGCCACTTACCAATTTAGTTGAACAAAATTCCTGCCAGATTGCCTTCCTACATTAACTATACCTTTACCACATTCAGCTACCTTCAATTGCTTAAACGATAAGGGGGGCGGAATTCCTCTCCTGACCTCCACGTTTGCGAATATGTCAAAAACCTCCTCTATTACCACCATTACTTTTATAATTCTCAACATTACCTGTATAATTATTACTACTATTAAAACCATTTCAATATTCCTTGCACCAGTCATTCCTATCAGCATCCAATTTGCCTTTCCAAACTCGCGATTATCCCCTCAAAAACTGTTTCCATTGCCCACATTCTAAAAGTCTCGTGGTAAAGTAATAAACCCATTACCACGAATCCCTCTCTGCCCAAGGTTACATAATATTTCGCCATGTTCAGGTCTGCTTTTCTTCCAAATCAATACAACCTTGTACCGACACATGAAAAGGAATAAATCTACGTCTATAATTTCATCAAAAGTAAAGTCACGTGCTAATTTACTTTTAAGTTTTAATTTGTACAGGAAAAGCATTCTAAGCTTTCGATTCTTTCTGAAAAACAGTTTGCTTACTAAGGTAAGACTCTCTACGTAAAACACTCTTATCACCAATAGCTAGAAACGATTTCTTTAACTCTACCACAGTTCTTTCATACCCTTCAACTTTATCACTTTTGAAAAATCTTCCATTATTTTCTAGCCATAAAAGGACTTCCCTCTTCAAAGACACTTCAAAAGTAAATATTTATTTTTATCCGGAATGCCATTATATGAAATATTTCCCTCAAGTTTTAAAACGACCTCGTCCACATTTTCTATACCAGTAATATAACTTCTGGGGACCACTTCTAAGGACCTGGCTTCGTGAGAATTTAGGTCGTCATTTGTGGCGGCCCATAACCAATTTTCGAAGCAAAAGTGTATCGGCCTGGATTAAGGGGGTCCAGGGCTCCAAATTCTAATTTTGTTTTAATTTATTGAGATTTTGTAATGAAATTTTTTTTCTGAAATATATTTTTATATAATAAGAATATTGCATGTAAAAAAATCTGAAAAATTATAAATATTTTTTTATTTAAATTGTAAAATTTTAAACATATTTAATTTAAATATTGATTATGAATTTTATAAAAAAAATTTAAGAAAAAAATGAAGTTTTTTTGAGTGAGTTTGGCATTAATTAGCATATTTTCACAATTATCACTCAAAATGAAAAATCCTGAAGTCAATTTGTTGGAAATATGGCTTAAAACCTCTGTTAAAATTTAATAGATATATCTTGCAAGGAACTTTTGATATGTTCTTTTAAAGCTGACAAATCGTGAAAAATTCATTCTCAGATAAATGAAGTTAAAGTTCTCGTCAGAGGGTAGCTGATACACCACTTCTAAAGGCGAAAGGTGTTATATCTTTGGATTTAATAAAGATAAAAGCATGCGGTTTGCTGTATTTAATGCTAAAATCTCAATTTTTTTAAGCAAATAAAAAAATTGCATTTTTGATAATTTTTAGCCCCGGACCCCCTTAAAAAATATGCACGTGCGGAATCTATGGTAGACACGGGGACGGGGGCATTCAGCTAAGAAAGAGCCATGAGAGATAAATTAACAATAATTTATTAAAAGCAATAGTGGAGGACTTTGGCAGCGTAGTTAAATTACCGATAATAAAATTATAAGATCAATCACTAAACTTATGAGAAACAAATGCTAACCACAAGATATTTTCTATACTCTAACACTAACTCCTAACAAAATGGCTATGGCGATTGTTCGCCGGAACCTAAGGAAAGTTCACCTTAACTTGCTACGAAAATATCAGTAGTCACTCTGAAATAACACTATACAAAATGTCACTAAAGAATACGGCAATATCACTAATTAAAGGGGACTCCATGTGTTTCTGAATTATACTGTTATTCGAAGTATTGGATATAACATCTTTCTACGTAAAAACACTCTCCGCTGAAGAGTCTATTCCAAAGTTAGTCAAAAGGGAACGTCACTGTTAACGACACGTGGAAGACTAAATGAAGTTTAAACTAGTATCAAATAAAATTTTTACTACAAACCCACCCAACACAATTAATAACTCAGGAAGTTCAAACGGATTTATTGTAACAACATTTAAATCAATAGAAGGTTTTTGCTGTTTAACCTGTGAGAGTACGGCTTATGAACTACAGCCACTTACCAATTTAGTTGAACAAAATTCCTGCCAGATTGCCTTCCTACATTAACTATACCTTTACCACATTCAGCTACCTTCAATTGCTTAAACGATAAGGTGGGCGGAATTCCTCTCCTGACCTCCACGTTTGCGAATATGTCAAAAACCTCCTCTATTACCACCATTACTTTTATAATTCTCAACATTACCTGTATAATTATTACTACTATTATAACCATTTCAATATTCCTTGCACCAGTCATTCCTATCAGCATCCAATTTGCCTTTCCAAACTCGCGATTATCCCCTCAAAAACTGTTTCCATTGCCCACATTCTAAAAGTCTCGTGGTAAAGTAATAAACCCATTACCACGAATCCCTCTCTGCCCAAGGTTACATAATATTTCGCCATGTTCAGGTCTGCTTTTCTTCCAAATCAATACAACCTTGTACCGACACATGAAAAGGAATAAAACTACGTCTATAATTTCATCAAAAGTAAAGTCACGTGCTAATTTACTTTTAAGTTTTAATTTGTACAGGAAAAGCATTCTAAGCTTTCGATTCTTTCTGAAAAACAGTTTGCTTACTAAGGTAAGACTCTCTACGTAAAACACTCTTATCACCAATAGCTAGAAACGATTTCTTTAACTCTACCACAGTTCTTTCATAACCTTCAACTTTATCACTTTTGAAAAATCTTCCATTATTTTCTAGCCATAAAAGGACTTCCCTGTTCAAAGACACTTCAAAAGTAAATATTTATTTTTATCCGGAATGCCATTATATGAAATATTTCCCTCAAGTTTTAAAACGACCTCGTCCACATTTTCTATACCAGTAATATAACTTCTGGGGACCACTTCTAAGGACCTGGCTTCGTGAGGATTTAGGTCGTCATTTGTGGCGGCCCATAACCAATTTTCGAAGCAAAAGTGTTTCGGCCTGGATTAAGGGGGGTCCGGTGCTCCAAATTCTAATTTTGTTTTAATTTATTGAGATTTTGTAATGAAATTTTTTTTCTGAAATATATTTTTATATAATAAGAATATTGCATGTAAAAAAATCTGAAAAATTATAAATATTTTTTTATTTAAATTGTAAAATTTTAAACATATTTAATTTAAATATTGATTATGAATTTTATAAAAAAATTTAAGAAAAAAATGAAGTTTTTTTGAGTGTGTTTTGCATTAATTAGCATATTTTCACAATTATCACTCAAAATGAAAAATCCTGAAGACAATTTTTTGGAAATATGGCTTAAAACCTCTGTTAAAATTTAATAGATATATCTTGCAAGGAACTTTTGATATGTTCTTTTAAAGCTGACAAATCGTGAAAAATTCATTCTCAGATAAATGAAGTTAAAGTTCTCGTCAGAGGGTAGCTGATACACTACTTCTCAAGGCGAAAGGTGTTATATCTTTGGATTTAATAAAGATAAAAGCATGCGGTTTGCTGTATTTAATGCTAAAATCTCAATTTTTTTAAGCAAATAAAAAAATTGCATTTTTGAAAATTTTTAGCCCCGGACCCCCTTAAAAAATATGCACGTGCGGAATCTATGGTAGACACGGTGACGGGGGCATTCAGCTAAGAAAGAGCCATGAGAGATAAATTAACAATAATTTATTAAAAGCAATAGTGGAGGACTTTGGCAGCGCAGTTAAATTACCGATAATAAAATTATAAGATCAATCACTAAACTTATGAGAAAAAAATGCTAACCACAAGATATTTTCTATACTCTAACACTAACTCCTAACAAAATGGCTATGGCGATTGTTCGCCGGAACCTAAGAAAAGTTCACCTTAACTTGCTACGAAAATATCAGTAGTCACTCTGAAATAACACTATACAAAATGTCACTAAAGAATACGGCAATATCACTAATTAAAGGGGACTCCATGTGTTTCTGAATTATACTGTTATTCGAAGTATTAGATATAACATCTTTCTACGTAAAAACACTCTCCGCTGAAGAGTCTATTCCAAAGTTAGTCAAAAGGGAACGTCACTGTTAACGACACGTGGAAGACTAAATGAAGTTTAAACTAGTATCAAATAAAATTTTTACTACAAACCCACCCAACACAATTAATAACTCAGGAAGTTCAAACGGATTTATTGTAACAACATTTAAATCAATAGAAGGTTTTTGCTGTTTAACCTGTGAGAGTACGCCTTATGAACTACAGCCACTTACCAATTTAGTTGAACAAAATTCCTGCCAGATTGCCTTCCTACATTAACTATACCTTTACCACATTCAGCTACCTTCAATTGCTTAAACGATAAGGTGGGCGGAATTCCTCTCCTGACCTCCACGTTTGCGAATATGTCAAAAACCTCCTCTATTACCACCATTACTTTTATAATTCTCAACATTACCTGTATAATTATTACTACTATTATAACCATTTCAATATTCCTTGCACTAGTCATTCCTATCAGCATCCAATTTGCCTTTCCAAACTCGCGATTATCCCCTCAAAAACTGTTTCCATTGCCCACATTCTAAAAGTCTCGTGGTAAAGTAATAAACCCATTACCACGAATCCCTCTCTGCCCAAGGTTACATAATATTTCGCCATGTTCAGGTGTGCTTTTCTTCCAAATCAATACAACCTTGTACCGACACATGAAAAGGAATAAAACTACGTCTATAATTTCATCAAAAGTAAAGTCACGTGCTAATTTACTTTTAAGTTTTAATTTGTACAGGAAAAGCATTCTAAGCTTTCGATTCTTTCTGAAAAACAGTTTGCTTACTAAGGTAAGACTCTCTACGTAAAACACTCTTATCACCAATAGCTAGAAACGATTTCTTTAACTCTACCACAGTTCTTTCATAACCTTCAACTTTATCACTTTTGAAAAATCTTCCATTATTTTCTAGCCATAAAAGGACTTCCCTCTTCAAAGACACTTCAAAAGTAAATATTTATTTTTATCCGGAATGCCATTATATGAAATATTTCCCTCAAGTTTTAAAACGACCTCGTCCACATTTTCGATACCAGTAATATAACTTCTGGGGACCACTTCTAAGGACCTGGCTTCGTGAGGATTTAGGTCGTCATTTGTGGCGGCCCATAACCAATTTTCGAAGCAAAAGTGTATCGGCCTGGATTAAGGGGGGTCCGGGGCTCCAAATTCTAATTTTGTTTTAATTTATTGAGATTTTGTAATGAAATTTTTTTTCTGAAATATATTTTTATATAATAAGAATATTGCATGTAAAAAAAATCTGAAAAATTATAAATATTTTTTTATTTAAATTGTAAAATTTTAAACATATTTAATTTAAATATTGATTATGAATTTTATAAAAAAATTTAAGAAAAAAATGAGGTTTTTTTGAGTGTGTTTTGCATTAATTAGCATATTTTCACAATTATCACTCAAAATGAAAAATCCTGAAGACAATTTGTTGGAAATATGGCTTAAAACCTCTGTTAAAATTTAATAGATATATCTTGCAAGGAACTTTTGATATGTTCTTTTAAAGCTGACAAATCGTGAAAAATTCATTCTCAGATAAATGAAGTTAAAGTTCTCGTCAGAGGGTAGCTGATACACCACTTCTCAAGGCGAAAGGTGTTATATCTTTGGATTTAATAAAGATAAAAGCATGCGGTTTGCTGTATTTAATGCTAAAATCTCAATTTTTTTAAGCAAATAAAAAAATTGCATTTTTGATAATTTTTAGCCCCGGACCCCCTTAAAAAATATGCACGTGCGGAATCTATGGTAGACACGGGGACGGGGGCATTCAGCTAAGAAAGAGCCATGAGAGATAAATTAACAATAATTTATTAAAAGCAATAGTGGAGGACTTTGGCAGCGCAGTTAAATTACCGATAATAAAATTATAAGATCAATCACTAAACTTATGAGAAAAAAATGCTAACCACAAGATATTTTCTATACTCTAACACTAACTCCTAACAAAATGGCTATGGCGATTGTTCGCCGGAACCTAAGAAAAGTTCACCTTAACTTGCTACGAAAATATCAGTAGTCACTCTGAAATAACACTATACAAAATGTCACTAAAGAATACGGCAATATCACTAATTAAAGGGGACTCCATGTGTTTCTGAATTATACTGTTATTCGAAGTATTAGATATAACATCTTTCTACGTAAAAACACTCTCCGCTGAAGAGTCTATTCCAAAGTTAGTCAAAAGGGAACGTCACTGTTAACGACACGTGGAAGACTAAATGAAGTTTAAACTAGTATCAAATAAAATTTTTACTACAAACCCACCCAACACAATTAATAACTCAGGAAGTTCAAACGGATTTATTGTAACAACATTTAAATCAATAGAAGGTTTTTGCTGTTTAACCTGTGAGAGTACGCCTTATGAACTACAGCCACTTACCAATTTAGTTGAACAAAATTCCTGCCAGATTGTCTTCCTACATTAACTATACCTTTACCACATTCAGCTACCTTCAATTGCTTAAACGATAAGGTGGGCGGAATTCCTCTCCTGACCTCCACGTTTGCGAATATGTCAAAAACCTCCTCTATTACCACCATTACTTTTATAATTCTCAACATTACCTGTATAATTATTACTACTATTATAACCATTTCAATATTCCTTGCACCAGTCATTCCTATCAGCATCCAATTTGCCTTTCCAAACTCGCGATTATCCCCTCAAAAACTGTTTCCATTGCCCACATTCTAAAAGTCTCGTGGTAAAGTAATAAACCCATTACCACGAATCCCTCTCTGCCCAAGGTTACATAATATTTCGCCATGTTCAGGTCTGCTTTTCTTCCAAATCAATACAACCTTGTACCGACACATGAAAAGGAATAAAACTACGTCTATAATTTCATCAAAAGTAAAGTCACGTGCTAATTTACTTTTAAGTTTTAATTTGTACAGGAAAAGCATTCTAAGCTTTCGATTCTTTCTGAAAAACAGTTTGCTTACTAAGGTAAGACTCTCTACGTAAAACACTCTTATCACCAATAGCTAGAAACGATTTCTTTAACTCTACCACAGTTCTTTCATAACCTTCAACTTTATCACTTTTGAAAAATCTTCCATTATTTTCTAGCCATAAAAGGACTTCCCTCTTCAAAGACACTTCAAAAGTAAATATTTATTTTTATCCGGAATGCCATTATATGAAATATTTCCCTCAAGTTTTAAAACGACCTCGTCCACATTTTCGATACCAGTAATATAACTTCTGGGGACCACTTCTAAGGACCTGGCTTCGTGAGGATTTAGGTCGTCATTTGTGGCGGCCCATAACCAATTTTCGAAGCAAAAGTGTATCGGCCTGGATTAAGGGGGGTCCGGGGCTCCAAATTCTAATTTTGTTTTAATTTATTGAGATTTTGTAATGAAATTTTTTTTCTGAAATATATTTTTATATAATAAGAATATTGCATGTAAAAAAAATCTGAAAAATTATAAATATTTTTTTATTTAAATTGTAAAATTTTAAACATATTTAATTTAAATATTGATTATGAATTTTATAAAAAAATTTAAGAAAAAAATGAGGTTTTTTTGAGTGTGTTTTGCATTAATTAGCATATTTTCACAATTATCACTCAAAATGAAAAATCCTGAAGACAATTTGTTGGAAATATGGCTTAAAACCTCTGTTAAAATTTAATAGATATATCTTGCAAGGAACTTTTGATATGTTCTTTTAAAGCTGACAAATCGTGAAAAATTCATTCTCAGATAAATGAAGTTAAAGTTCTCGTCAGAGGGTAGCTGATACACCACTTCTCAAGGCGAAAGGTGTTATATCTTTGGATTTAATAAAGATAAAAGCATGCGGTTTGCTGTATTTAATGCTAAAATCTCAATTTTTTTAAGCAAATAAAAAAATTGCATTTTTGATAATTTTTAGCCCCGGACCCCCTTAAAAAATATGCACGTGCGGAATCTATGGTAGACACGGGGACGGGGGCATTCAGCTAAGAAAGAGCCATGAGAGATAAATTAACAATAATTTATTAAAAGCAATAGTGGAGGACTTTGGCAGCGCAGTTAAATTACCGATAATAAAATTATAAGATCAATCACTAAACTTATGAGAAAAAAATGCTAACCACAAGATATTTTCTATACTCTAACACTAACTCCTAACAAAATGGCTATGGCGATTGTTCGCCGGAACCTAAGAAAAGTTCACCTTAACTTGCTACGAAAATATCAGTAGTCACTCTGAAATAACACTATACAAAATGTCACTAAAGAATACGGCAATATCACTAATTAAAGGGGACTCCATGTGTTTCTGAATTATACTGTTATTCGAAGTATTAGATATAACATCTTTCTACGTAAAAACACTCTCCGCTGAAGAGTCTATTCCAAAGTTAGTCAAAAGGGAACGTCACTGTTAACGACACGTGGAAGACTAAATGAAGTTTAAACTAGTATCAAATAAAATTTTTACTACAAACCCACCCAACACAATTAATAACTCAGGAAGTTCAAACGGATTTATTGTAACAACATTTAAATCAATAGAAGGTTTTTGCTGTTTAACCTGTGAGAGTACGCCTTATGAACTACAGCCACTTACCAATTTAGTTGAACAAAATTCCTGCCAGATTGTCTTCCTACATTAACTATACCTTTACCACATTCAGCTACCTTCAATTGCTTAAACGATAAGGTGGGCGGAATTCCTCTCCTGACCTCCACGTTTGCGAATATGTCAAAAACCTCCTCTATTACCACCATTACTTTTATAATTCTCAACATTACCTGTATAATTATTACTACTATTATAACCATTTCAATATTCCTTGCACCAGTCATTCCTATCAGCATCCAATTTGCCTTTCCAAACTCGCGATTATCCCCTCAAAAACTGTTTCCATTGCCCACATTCTAAAAGTCTCGTGGTAAAGTAATAAACCCATTACCACGAATCCCTCTCTGCCCAAGGTTACATAATATTTCGCCATGTTCAGGTCTGCTTTTCTTCCAAATCAATACAACCTTGTACCGACACATGAAAAGGAATAAAACTACGTCTATAATTTCATCAAAAGTAAAGTCACGTGCTAATTTACTTTTAAGTTTTAATTTGTACAGGAAAAGCATTCTAAGCTTTCGATTCTTTCTGAAAAACAGTTTGCTTACTAAGGTAAGACTCTCTACGTAAAACACTCTTATCACCAATAGCTAGAAACGATTTCTTTAACTCTACCACAGTTCTTTCATAACCTTCAACTTTATCACTTTTGAAAAATCTTCCATTATTTTCTAGCCATAAAAGGACTTCCCTCTTCAAAGACACTTCAAAAGAAAATATTTATTTTTATCCGGAATGCCATTATATGAAATATTTCCCTCAAGTTTTAAAACGACCTCGTCCACATTTTCTATACCAGTAATATAACTTCTGGGGACCACTTCTAAGGACCTGGCTTCGTGAGGATTTAGGTCGTCATTTGTGGCGGCCCATAACCAATTTTCGAAGCAAAAGTGTATCGGCCTGGATTAAGGGGGGTCCGGGGCTCCAAATTCTAATTTTGTTTTAATTTATTGAGATTTTGTAATGAAATTTTTTTTCTGAAATATATTTTTATATAATAAGAATATTGCATGTAAAAAAAATCTGAAAAATTATAAATATTTTTTTATTTAAATTGTAAAATTTTAAACATATTTAATTTAAATATTGATTATGAATTTTATAAAAAAATTTAAGAAAAAAATGAAGTTTTTTTGAGTGTGTTTTGCATTAATTAGCATATTTTCACAATTATCACTCAAAATGAAAAATCCTGAAGACAATTTGTTGGAAATATGGCTTAAAACCTCTGTTAAAATTTAATAGATATATCTTGCAAGGAACTTTTGATATGTTCTTTTAAAGCTGACAAATCGTGAAAAATTCATTCTCAGATAAATGAAGTTAAAGTTCTCGTCAGAGGGTAGCTGATACACCACTTCTCAAGGCGAAAGGTGTTATATCTTTGGATTTAATAAAGATAAAAGCATGCGGTTTGCTGTATTTAATGCTAAAATCTCAATTTTTTACGCAAATAAAAAAATTGCATTTTTGATAATTTTTAGCCCCGGACCCCCTTAAAAAATATGCACGTGCGGAATCTATGGTAGACACGGGGACGGGGGCATTCAGCTAAGAAAGAGCCATGAGAGATAAATTAACAATAATTTATTAAAAGCAATAGTGGAGGACTTTGGCAGCGCAGTTAAATTACCGATAATAAAATTATAAGATCAATCACTAAACTTATGAGAAAAAAATGCTAACCACAAGATATTTTCTATACTCTAACACTAACTCCTAACAAAATGGCTATGGCGATTGTTCGCCGGAACCTAAGGAAAGTTCACCTTAACTTGCTACGAAAATATCGGTAGTCACTCTGAAATAACACTATACAAAATGTCACTAAAGAATACGGCAATATCACTAATTAAAGGGGACTCCATGTGTTTCTGAATTATACTGTTATTCGAAGTATTAGATATAACATCTTTCTACGTAAAAACACTCTCCGCTGAAGAGTCTATTCCAAAGTTAGTCAAAAGGGAACGTCACTGTTAACGACACGTGGAAGACTAAATGAAGTTTAAACTAGTATCAAATAAAATTTTTACTACAAACCCACCCAACACAATTAATAACTCAGGAAGTTCAAACGGATTTATTGTAACAACATTTAAATCAATAGAAGGTTTTTGCTGTTTAACCTGTGAGAGTACGCCTTATGATCTACAGCCACTTACCAATTTAGTTGAACAAAATTCCTGCCAGATTGCCTTCCTACATTAACTATACCTTTACCACATTCAGCTACCTTCAATTGCTTAAACGATAAGGTGGGCGGAATTCCTCTCCTGACCTCCACGTTTGCGAATATGTCAAAAACCTCCTCTATTACCACCATTACTTTTATAATTCTCAACATTACCTGTATAATTATTACTACTATTATAACCATTTCAATTTTCCTTGCACCAGTCATTCCTATCAGCATCCAATTTGCCTTTCCAAACTCGCGATTATCCCCTCAAAAACTGTTTCCATTGCCCACATTCTAAAAGTCTCGTGGTAAAGTAATAAACCCATTACCGCGAATCCCTCTCTGCCCAAGGTTACATAATATTTCGCCATGTTCAGGTCTGCTTTTCTTCCAAATCAATACAACCTTGTACCGACACATGAAAAGGAATAAAACTACGTCTATAATTTCATCAAAAGTAAAGTCACGTGCTAATTTACTTTTAAGTTTTAATTTGTACAGGAAAAGCATTCTAATCTTTCGATTCTTTCTGAAAAACAGTTTGCTTACTAAGGTAAGACTCTCTACGTAAAACACTCTTATCACCAATAGCTAGAAACGATTTCTTTAACTCTACCACAGTTCTTTCATAACCTTCAACTTTATCACTTTTGAAAAATCTTCCATTATTTTCTAGCCATAAAAGGACTTCCCTCTTCAAAGACACTTCAAAAGTAAATATTTATTTTTATCCGGAATGCCATTATATGAAATATTTCCCTCAAGTTTTAAAACGACCTCGTCCACATTTTCTATACCAGTAATATAACTTCTGGGGACCACTTCTAAGGACCTGGCTTCGTGAGGATTTAGGTCGTCATTTGTGGCGGCCCATAACCAATTTTCGAAGCAAAAGTGTATCGGCCTGGATTAAGGGGGGTCCGGGGCTCCAAATTCTAATTTTGTTTTAATTTATTGAGATTTTGTAATGAAATTTTTTTTCTGAAATATATTTTTATATAATAAGAATATTGCATGTAAAAAAATCTGAAAAATTATAAATATTTTTTTATTTAAATTGTAAAATTTTAAACATATTTAATTTAAATATTGATTATGAATTTTATAAAAAAATTTAAGAAAAAAATGAAGTTTTTTTGAGTGTGTTTTGCATTAATTAGCATATTTTCACAATTATCACTCAAAATGAAAAATCCTGAAGACAATTTGTTGGAAATATGGCTTAAAACCTCTGTTAAAATTTAATAGATATATCTTGCAAGGAACTTTTGATATGTTCTTTTAAAGCTGACAAATCGTGAAAAATTCATTCTCAGATAAATGAAGTTAAAGTTCTCGTCAGAGGGTAGCTGATACACCACTTCTCAAGGCGAAAGGTGTTATATCTTTGGATTTAATAAAGATAAAAGCATGCGGTTTGCTGTATTTAATGCTAAAATCTCAATTTTTTTAAGCAAATAAAAAAATTGCATTTTTGAAAATTTTTAGCCCCGGACCCCCTTAAAAAATATGCACGTGCGGAATCTATGGTAGACACGGGGACGGGGGCATTCAGCTAAGAAAGAGCCATGAGAGATAAATTAACAATAATTTATTAAAAGCAATAGTGGAGGACTTTGGCAGCGCAGTTAAATTACCGATAATAAAATTATAAGATCAATCACTAAACTTATGAGAAAAAAATGCTAACCACAAGATATTTTCTATACTCTAACACTAACTCCTAACAAAATGGCTACGGCGATTGTTCACCGGAACCTAAGGAAAGTTCACCTTAACTTGCTACGAAAATATCAGTAGTCACTCTGAAATAACACTATACAAAATGTCACTAAAGAATACGGCAATATCACTAATTAAAGGGGACTCCATGTGTTTCTGAATTATACTGTTATTCGAAGTATTAGATATAACATCTTTCTACGTAAAAACACTCTCCGCTGAAGAGTCTATTCCAAAGTTAGTCAAAAGGGAACGTCACTGTTAACGACACGTGGAAGACTAAATGAAGTTTAAACTAGTATCAAATAAAATTTTTACTACAAACCCACCCAACACAATTAATAACTCAGGAAGTTCAAACGGATTTATTGTAACAACATTTAAATCAATAGAATGTTTTTGCTGTTTAACCTGTGAGAGTACGCCTTATGAACTACAGCCACTTACCAATTTAGTTGAACAAAATTCCTGCCAGATTGCCTTCCTACATTAACTATACCTTTACCACATTCAGCTACCTTCAATTGCTTAAACGATAAGGTGGGCGGAATTCCTCTCCTGACCTCCACGTTTGCGAATATGTCAAAAACCTCCTCTATTACCACCATTACTTTTATAATTCTCAACATTACCTGTATAATTATTACTACTATTATAACCATTTCAATATTCCTTGCACCAGTCATTCCTATCAGCATCCAATTTGCCTTTACAAACTCGCGATTATCCCCTCAAAAACTGTTTCCATTGCCCACATTCTAAAAGTCTCGTGGTAAAGTAATAAACCCATTACCACGAATCCCTCTCTGCCCAAGGTTACATAATATTTCGCCATGTTCAGGTCTGCTTTTCTTCCAAATCAATACAACCTTGTACCGACACATGAAAAGGAATAAAACTACGTCTATAATTTCATCAAAAGTAAAGTCACGTGCTAATTTACTTTTAAGTTTTAATTTGTACAGGAAAAGCATTCTAAGCTTTCGATTCTTTCTGAAAAACAGTTTGCTTACTAAGGTAAGACTCTCTACGTAAAACACTCTTATCACCAATAGCTAGAAACGATTTCTTTAACTCTACCACAGTTCTTTCATAACCTTCAACTTTATCACTTTTGAAAAATCTTCCATTATTTTCTAGCCATAAAAGGACTTCCCTCTTCAAAGACACTTCAAAAGTAAATATTTATTTTTATCCGGAATGCCATTATATGAAATATTTCCCTCAAGTTTTAAAACGACCTCGTCCACATTTTCTATACCAGTAATATAACTTCTGGGGACCACTTCTAAGGACCTGGCTTCGTGAGGATTTAGGTCGTCATTTGTGGCGGCCCATAACCAATTTTCGAAGCAAAAGTGTATCGGCCTGGATTAAGGGGGGTCCGGGGCTCCAAATTCTAATTTTGTTTTAATTTATTGAGATTTTGTAATGAAATTTTTTTTCTGAAATATATATTTATATAATAAGAATATTGCATGTAAAAAAAATCTGAAAAATTATAAATATTTTTTTATTTAAATTGTAAAATTTTAAACATATTTAATTTAAATATTGATTATGAATTTTATAAAAAAATTTAAGAAAAAAATGAAGTTTTTTTTTGAGTGTGTTTTGCATTAATTAGCATATTTTCACAATTATCACTCAAAATGAAAAATCCTGAAGACAATTTGTTGGAAATATGGCTTAAAACCTCTGTTAAAATTTAATAGATATATCTTGCAAGGAACTTTTGATATGTTCTTTTAAAGCTGACAAATCGTGAAAAATTCATTCTCAGATAAATGAAGTTAAAGTTCTCGTCAGAGGGTAGCTGATACACCACTTCTCAAGGCGAAAGGTGTTATATCTTTGGATTTAATAAAGATAAAAGCATGCGGTTTGCTGTATTTAATGCTAAAATCTCAATTTTTTTAAGCAAATAAAAAAATTGCATTTTTGAAAATTTTTAGCCCCGGACCCCCTTAAAAAATATGCACGTGCGGAATCTATGGTAGACACGGGGACGGGGGCATTCAGCTAAGAAAGAGCCATGAGAGATAAATTAACAATAATTTATTAAAAGCAATAGTGGAGGACTTTGGCAGCGCAGTTAAATTACCGATAATAAAATTATAAGATCAATCACTAAACTTATGAGAAAAAAATGCTAACCACAAGATATTTTCTATACTCTAACACTAACTCCTAACAAAATGGCTATGGCGATTGTTCGCCGGAACCTAAGAAAAGTTCACCTTAACTTGCTACGAAAATATCAGTAGTCACTCTGAAATAACACTATACAAAATGTCACTAAAGAATACGGCAATATCACTAATTAAAGGGGACTCCATGTGTTTCTGAATTATACTGTTATTCGAAGTATTAGATATAACATCTTTCTACGTAAAAACACTCTCCGCTGAAGAGTCTATTCCAAAGTTAGTCAAAAGGGAACGTCACTGTTAACGACACGTGGAAGACTAAATGAAGTTTAAACTAGTATCAAATAAAATTTTTACTACAAACCCACCCAACACAATTAATAACTCAGGAAGTTCAAACGGATTTATTGTAACAACATTTAAATCAATAGAAGGTTTTTGCTGTTTAACCTGTGAGAGTACGCCTTATGAACTACAGCCACTTACCAATTTAGTTGAACAAAATTCCTGCCAGATTGCCTTCCTACATTAACTATACCTTTACCACATTCAGCTACCTTCAATTGCTTAAACGATAAGGTGGGCGGAATTCCTCTCCTGACCTCCACGTTTGCGAATATGTCAAAAACCTCCTCTATTACCACCATTACTTTTATAATTCTCAACATTACCTGTATAATTATTACTACTATTATAACCATTTCAATATTCCTTGCACTAGTCATTCCTATCAGCATCCAATTTGCCTTTCCAAACTCGCGATTATCCCCTCAAAAACTGTTTCCATTGCCCACATTCTAAAAGTCTCGTGGTAAAGTAATAAACCCATTACCACGAATCCCTCTCTGCCCAAGGTTACATAATATTTCGCCATGTTCAGGTCTGCTTTTCTTCCAAATCAATACAACCTTGTACCGACACATGAAAAGGAATAAAACTACGTCTATAATTTCATCAAAAGTAAAGTCACGTGCTAATTTACTTTTAAGTTTTAATTTGTACAGGAAAAGCATTCTAAGCTTTCGATTCTTTCTGAAAAACAGTTTGCTTACTAAGGTAAGACTCTCTACATAAAACACTCTTATCACCAATAGCTAGAAACGATTTCTTTAACTCTACCACAGTTCTTTCATAACCTTCAACTTTATCACTTTTGAAAAATCTTCCATTATTTTCTAGCCATAAAAGGACTTCCCTCTTCAAAGACACTTCAAAAGTAAATATTTATTTTTATCCGGAATGCCATTATATGAAATATTTCCCTCAAGTTTTAAAACGACCTCGTCCACATTTTCTATACCAGTAATATAACTTATGGGGACCACTTCTAAGGACCTGGCTTCGTGAGGATTTAGGTCGTCATTTGTGGCGGCCCATAACCAATTTTCGAAGCAAAAGTGTATCGGCCTGGATTAAGGGGGGTCCGGGGCTCCAAATTCTAATTTTGTTTTAATTTATTGAGATTTTGTAATGAAATTTTTTTTCTGAAATATATTTTTATATAATAAGAATATTGCATGTAAAAAAAATCTGAAAAATTATAAATATTTTTTTATTTAAATTGTAAAATTTTAAACATATTTAATTTAAATATTGATTATGAATTTTATAAAAAAATTTAAGAAAAAAATGAAGTTTTTTTGAGTGTGTTTTGCATTAATTAGCATATTTTCACAATTATCACTCAAAATGAAAAATCCTGAAGACAATTTGTTGGAAATATGGCTTAAAACCTCTGTTAAAATTTAATAGATATATCTTGCAAGGAACTTTTGATATGTTCTTTTAAAGCTGACAAATCGTGAAAAATTCATTCTAAGATAAATGAAGTTAAAGTTCTCGTCAGAGGGTAGCTGATACACCACTTCTCAAGGCGAAAGGTGTTATATCTTTGGATTTAATAAAGATAAAAGCATGCGGTTTGCTGTATTTAATGCTAAAATCTCAATTTTTTTAAGCAAATAAAAAATTGCATTTTTGATAATTTTTAGCCCCGGACCCCCTTAAAAAATATGCACGTGCGGAATCTATGGTAGACACGGGGACGGGGGCGTTCAGCTAAGAAAGAGCCATGAGAGATAAATTAACAATAATTTATTAAAAGCAATAGTGGAGGACTTTGGCAGCGCAGTTAAATTACCGATAATAAAATTATAAGATCAATCACTAAACTTATGAGAAAAAAATGCTAACCACAAGATATTTTCTATACTCTAACACTAACTCCTAACAAAATGGCTATGGCGATTGTTCGCCGGAACCTAAGGAAAGTTCACCGTAACTTGCTACGAAAATATCAGTAGTCACTCTGAAATAACACTATACAAAATGTCACTAAAGAATACGGCAATATCACTAATTAAAGGGGACTCCATGTGTTTCTGAATTATACTGTTATTCGAAGTATTAGATATAACATCTTTCCACGTAAAAACACTCTCCGCTGAAGAGTCTATTCCAAAGTTAGTCAAAAGGGAACGTCACTGTTAACGACACGTGGAAGACTAAATGAAGTTTAAACTAGTATCAAATAAAATTTTTACTACAAACCCACCCAACACAATTAATAACTCAGGAAGTTCAAACGGATTTATTGTAACAACATTTAAATCAATAGAAGGTTTTTGCTGTTTAACCTGTGAGAGTACGCCTTATGAACTACAGCCACTTACCAATTTAGTTGAACAAAATTCCTGCCAGATTGCCTTCCTACATTAACTATACCTTTACCACATTCAGCTACCTTCAATTGCTTAAACGATAAGGTGGGCGGAATTCCTCTCCTGACCTCCACGTTTGCGAATATGTCAAAAACCTCCTCTATTACCACCATTACTTTTATAATTCTCAACATTACCTGTATAATTATTACTACTATTATAACCATTTCAATATTCCTTGCACCAGTCATTCCTATCAGCATCCAATTTGCCTTTCCAAACTCGCGATTATCCCCTCAAAAACTGTTTCCATTGCCCACATTCTAAAAGTCTCGTGGTAAAGTAATAAACCCATTACCACGAATCCCTCTCTGCCCAAGGTTACATAATATTTCGCCATGTTCAGGTCTGCTTTTCTTCCAAATCAATACAACCTTGTACCGACACATGAAAAGGAATAAAACTACGTCTATAATTTCATCAAAAGTAAAGTCACGTGCTAATTTACTTTTAAGTTTTAATTTGTACAGGAAAAGCATTCTAAGCTTTCGATTCTTTCTGAAAAACAGTTTGCTTACTAAGGTAAGACTCTCTACGTAAAACACTCTTATCACCAATAGCTAGAAACGATTTCTTTAACTCTACCACAGTTCTTTCATAACCTTCAACTTTATCACTTTTGAAAAATCTTCCATTATTTTCTAGCCATAAAAGGACTTCCCTCTTCAAAGACACTTCAAAAGTAAATATTTATTTTTATCCGGAATGCCATTATATGAAATATTTCCCTCAAGTTTTAAAACGACCTCGTCCACATTTTCTATACCAGTAATATAACTTCTGGGGACCACTTCTAAGGACCTGGCTTCGTGAGGATTTAGGTCGTCATTTGTGGCGGCCCATAACCAATTTTCGAAGCAAAAGTGTATCGGCCTGGATTAAGGGGGGTCCGGGGCTCCAAATTCTAATTTTGTTTTAATTTATTGAGATTTTGTAATGAAATTTTTTTTCTGAAATATATTTTTATATAATAAGAATATTGCATGTAAAAAAAAATCTGAAAAATTATAAATATTTTTTTATTTAAATTGTAAAATTTTAAACATATTTAATTTAAATATTGATTATGAATTTTATAAAAAAATTTAAGAAAAAAATGAAGTTTTTTTGAGTGTGTTTTGCATTAATTAGCATATTTTCACAATTATCACTCAAAATGAAAAATCCTGAAGACAATTTGTTGGAAATATGGCTTAAAACCTCTGTTAAAATTTAATAGATATATCTTGCAAGGAACTTTTGATATGTTCTTTTAAAGCTGACAAATCGTGAAAAATTCATTCTCAGATAAATGAAGTTAAAGTTCTCGTCAGAGGGTAGCTGATACACCACTTCTCAAGGCGAAAGGTGTTATATCTTTGGATTTAATAAAGATAAAAGCATGCGGTTTGCTGTATTTAATGCTAAAATCTCAATTTTTTTAAGCAAATAAAAAATTGCATTTTTGATAATTTTTAGCCCCGGACCCCCTTAAAAAATATGCACGTGCGAAATCTATGGTAGACACGGGGACGGGGGCATTCAGCTAAGAAAGAGCCATGAGAGATAAATTAACAATAATTTATTAAAAGCAATAGTGGAGGACTTTGGCAGCGCAGTTAAATTACCGATAATAAAATTATAAGATCAATCACTAAACTTATGAGAAAAAAATGCTAACCACAAGATATTTTCTATACTCTAACACTAACTCCTAACAAAATGGCTATGGCGATTGTTCGCCGGAACCTAAGGAAAGTTCACCTTAACTTGCTACGAAAATATCAGTAGTCACTCTGAAATAACACTATACAAAATGTTACTAAAGAATACGGCAATATCACTAATTAAAGGGGACTCCATGTGTTTCTGAATTATACTGTTATTCGAAGTATTAGATATAACATCTTTCCACGTAAAAACACTCTCCGCTGAAGAGTCTATTCCAAAGTTAGTCAAAAGGGAACGTCACTGTTAACGACACGTGGAAGACTAAATGAAGTTTAAACTAGTATCAAATAAAATTTTTACTACAAACCCACCCAACACAATTAATAACTCAGGAAGTTCAAACGGATTTATTGTAACAACATTTAAATCAATAGAAGGTTTTTGCTGTTTAACCTGTGAGAGTACGCCTTATGAACTACAGCCACTTACCAATTTAGTTGAACAAAATTCCTGCCAGATTGCCTTCCTACATTAACTATACCTTTACCACATTCAGCTACCTTCAATTGCTTAAACGATAAGGTGGGCGGAATTCCTCTCCTGACCTCCACGTTTGCGAATATGTCAAAAACCTCCTCTATTACCACCATTACTTTTATAATTCTCAACATTACCTGTATAATTATTACTACTATTATAACCATTTCAATATTCCTTGCACCAGTCATTCCTATCAGCATCCAATTTGCCTTTCCAAACTCGCGATTATCCCCTCAAAAACTGTTTCCATTGCCCACATTCTAAAAGTCTCGTGGTAAAGTAATAAACCCATTACCACGAATCCCTCTCTGCCCAAGGTTACATAATATTTCGCCATGTTCAGGTCTGCTTTTCTTCCAAATCAATACAACCTTGTACCGACACATGAAAAGGAATAAAACTACGTCTATAATTTCATCAAAAGTAAAGTCACGTGCTAATTTACTTTTAAGTTTTAATTTGTACAGGAAAAGCATTCTAAGCTTTCGATTCTTTCTGAAAAACAGTTTGCTTACTAAGGTAAGACTCTCTACGTAAAACACTCTTATCACCAATAGCTAGAAACGATTTCTTTAACTCTACCACAGTTCTTTCATAACCTTCAACTTTATCACTTTTGAAAAATCTTCCATTATTTTCTAGCCATAAAAGGACTTCCCTCTTCAAAGACACTTCAAAAGTAAATATTTATTTTTATCCGGAATGCCATTATATGAAATATTTCCCTCAAGTTTTAAACCGACCTCGTCCACATTTTCTATACCAGTAATATAACTTCTGGGGACCACTTCTAAGGACCTGGCTTCGTGAGGATTTAGGTCGTCATTTGTGGCGGCCCATAACCAATTTTCGAAGCAAAAGTGTATCGGCCTGGATTAAGGGGGGTCCGGGGCTCCAAATTCTAATTTTGTTTTAATTTATTGAGATTTTGTAATGAAATTTTTTTTCTGAAATATATTTTTATATAATAAGAATATTGCATGTAAAAAAAATCTGAAAAATTATAAATATTTTTTTATTTAAATTGTAAAATTTTAAACATATTTAATTTAAATATTGATTATGAATTTTATAAAAAAATTTAAGAAAAAAATGAAGTTTTTTTGAGTGTGTTTTGCATTAATTAGCATATTTTCACAATTATCACTCAAAATGAAAAATCCTGAAGACAATTTGTTGGAAATATGGCTTAAAACCTCTGTTAAAATTTAATAGATATATCTTGCAAGGAACTTTTGATATGTTCTTTTAAAGCTGACAAATCGTGAAAAATTCATTCTCAGATAAATGAAGTTAAAGTTCTCGTCAGAGGGTAGCTGATACACCACTTCTCAAGGCGAAAGGTGTTATATCTTTGGATTTAATAAAGATAAAAGCATGCGGTTTGCTGTATTTAATGCTAAAATCTCAATTTTTTTAAGCAAATAAAAAAATTGCATTTTTGAAAATTTTTAGCCCCGGACCCCCTTAAAAAATATGCACGTGCGGAATCTATGGTAGACACGGGGACGGGGGCATTCAGCTAAGAAAGAGACATGAGAGATAAATTAACAATAATTTATTAAAAGCAATAGTGGAGGACTTTGGCAGCGCAGTTAAATTACCGATAATAAAATTATAAGATCAATCACTAAACTTATGAGAAAAAAATGCTAACCACAAGATATTTTCTATACTCTAACACTAACTCCTAACAAAATGGCTATGGCGATTGTTCGCCGGAACCTAAGGAAAGTTCACCTTAACTTGCTACGAAAATATCAGTAGTCACTCTGAAATAACACTATACAAAATGTCACTAAAGAATACGGCAATATCACTAATTAAAGGGGACTCCATGTGTTTCTGAATTATACTGTTATTCGAAGTATTAGATATAACATCTTTCTACGTAAAAACACTCTCCGCTGAAGAGTCTATTCCAAAGTTAGTCAAAAGGGAACGTCACTGTTAACGACACGTGGAAGACTAAATGAAGTTTAAACTAGTATCAAATAAAATTTTTACTACAAACCCACCCAACACAATTAATAACTCAGGAAGTTCAAACGGATTTATTGTAACAACATTTAAATCAATAGAAGGTTTTTGCTGTTTAACCTGTGAGAGTACGCCTTATGATCTACAGCCACTTACCAATTTAGTTGAACAAAATTCCTGCCAGATTGCCTTCCTACATTAACTATACCTTTACCACATTCAGCTACCTTCAATTGCTTAAACGATAAGGTGGGCGGAATTCCTCTCCTGACCTCCACGTTTACGAATATGTCAAAAACCTCCTCTATTACCACCATTACTTTTATAATTCTCAACATTACCTGTATAATTATTACTACTATTATAACCATTTCAATATTCCTTGCACCAGTCATTCCTATCAGCATCCAATTTGCCTTTCCAAACTCGCGATTATCCCCTCAAAAACTGTTTCCATTGCCCACATTCTAAAAGTCTCGTGGTAAAGTAATAAACCCATTACCACGAATCCCTCTCTGCCCAAGGTTACATAATATTTCGCCATGTTCAGGTCTGCTTTTCTTCCAAATCAATACAACCTTGTACCGACACATGAAAAGGAATAAAACTACGTCTATAATTTCATCAAAAGTAAAGTCACGTGCTAATTTACTTTTAAGTTTTAATTTGTACAGGAAAAGCATTCTAAGCTTTCGATTCTTTCTGAAAAACAGTTTGCTTACTAAGGTAAGACTCTCTACGTAAAACACTCTTATCACCAATAGCTAGAAACGATTTCTTTAACTCTACCACAGTTCTTTCATACCCTTCAACTTTATCACTTTTGAAAAATCTTCCATTATTTTCTAGCCATAAAAGGACTTCCCTCTTCAAAGACACTTCAAAAGTAAATATTTATTTTTATCCGGAATGCCATTATATGAAATATTTCCCTCAAGTTTTAAAACGACCTCGTCCACATTTTCTATACCAGTAATATAACTTCTGGGGACCACTTCTAAGGACCTGGCTTCGTGAGGATTTAGGTCGTCATTTGTGGCGGCCCATAACCAATTTTCGAAGCAAAAGTGTATCGGCCTGGATTAAGGGGGTCCAGGGCTCCAAATTCTAATTTTGTTTTAATTTATTGAGATTTTGTAATGAAATTTTTTTTCTGAAATATATTTTTATATAATAAGAATATTGCATGTAAAAAAATCTGAAAAATTATAAATATTTTTTTATTTAAATTGTAAAATTTTAAACATATTTAATTTAAATATTGATTATGAATTTTATAAAAAAATTTAAGAAAAAAATGAAGTTTTTTTGAGTGTGTTTTGCATTAATTAGCATATTTTCACAATTATCACTCAAAATGAAAAATCCTGAAGACAATTTGTTGGAAATATGGCTTAAAACCTCTGTTAAAATTTAATAGATATATCTTGAAAGGAACTTTTGATATGTTCTTTTAAAGCTGACAAATCGTGAAAAATTCATTCTCAGATAAATGAAGTTAAAGTTCTCGTCAGAGGGTAGCTGATACACCACTTCTCAAGGCGAAAGGTGTTATATCTTTGGATTTAATAAAGATAAAAGCATGCGGTTTGATGTATTTAATGCTAAAATCTCAATTTTTTTAAGCAAATAAAAAAATTGCATTTTTGAAAATTTTTAGCCCCGGACCCCCTTAAAAAATATGCACGTGCGGAATCTATGGTAGACACGGGGACGGGGGCATTCAGCTAAGAAAGAGCCATGAGAGATAAATTAACAATAATTTATTAAAAGCAATAGTGGAGGACTTTGGCAGCGCAGTTAAATTACCGATAATAAAATTATAAGATCAATCACTAAATTTATGAGAAAAAAATGCTAACCACAAGATATTTTCTATACTCTAACACTAACTCCTAACAAAATGGCTATGGCGATTGTTCGCCGGAACCTAAGAAAAGTTCACCTTAACTTGCTACGAAAATATCAGTAGTCACTCTGAAATAACACTATACAAAATGTCACTAAAGAATACGGCAATATCACTAATTAAAGGGGACTCCATGTGTTTCTGAATTATACTGTTATTCGAAGTATTAGATATAACATCTTTCTACGTAAAAACACTCTCCGCTGAAGAGTCTATTCCAAAGTTAGTCAAAAGGGAACGTCACTGTTAACGACACGTGGAAGACTAAATGAAGTTTAAACTAGTATCAAATAAAATTTTTACTACAAACCCACCCAACACAATTAATAACTCAGGAAGTTCAAACGGATTTATTGTAACAACATTTAAATCAATAGAAGGTTTTTGCTGTTTAACCTGTGAGAGTACGCCTTATGAACTACAGCCACTTACCAATTTAGTTGAACAAAATTCCTGCCAGATTGCCTTCCTACATTAACTATACCTTTACCACATTCAGCTACCTTCAATTGCTTAAACGATAAGGTGGGCGGAATTCCTCTCCTGACCTCCACGTTTGCGAATATGTCAAAAACCTCCTCTATTACCACCATTACTTTTATAATTCTCAACATTACCTGTATAATTATTACTACTATTATAACCATTTCAATATTCCTTGCACTAGTCATTCCTATCAGCATCCAATTTGCCTTTCCAAACTCGCGATTATCCCCTCAAAAACTTTTTCCATTGCCCACATTCTAAAAGTCTCGTGGTAAAGTAATAAACCCATTACCACGAATCCCTCTCTGCCCAAGGTTACATAATATTTCGCCATGTTCAGGTCTGCTTTTCTTCCAAATCAATACAACCTTGTACCGACACATAAAAAGGAATAAAACTACGTCTATAATTTCATCAAAAGTAAAGTCACGTGCTAATTTACTTTTAAGTTTTAATTTGTACAGGAAAAGCATTCTAAGCTTTCGATTCTTTCTGAAAAACAGTTTGCTTACTAAGGTAAGACTCTCTACGTAAAACACTCTTATCACCAATAGCTAGAAACGATTTCTTTAACTCTACCACAGTTCTTTCATAACCTTCAACTTTATCACTTTTGAAAAATCTTCCATTATTTTCTAGCCATAAAAGGACTTCCCTCTTCAAAGACACTTCAAAAGTAAATATTTATTTTTATCCGGAATGTCATTATATGAAATATTTCCCTCAAGTTTTAAAACGACCTCGTCCACATTTTCTATACCAGTAATATAACTTCTGGGGACCACTTCTAAGGACCTGGCTTCGTGAGGATTTAGGTCGTCATTTGTGGCGGCCCATAACCAATTTTCGAAGCAAAAGTGTATCGGCCTGGATTAAGGGGGGTCCGGGGCTCCAAATTCTAATTTTGTTTTAATTTATTGAGATTTTGTAATGAAATTTTTTTTCTGAAATATATTTTTATATAATAAGAATATTGCATGTAAAAAAAATCTGAAAAATTATAAATATTTTTTTATTTAAATTGTAAAATTTTAAACATATTTAATTTAAATATTGATTATGAATTTTATAAAAAAATTTAAGAAAAAAATGAGGTTTTTTTGAGTGTGTTTTGCATTAATTAGCATATTTTCACAATTATCACTCAAAATGAAAAATCCTGAAGACAATTTGTTGGAAATATGGCTTAAAACCTCTGTTAAAATTTAATAGATATATCTTGCAAGGAACTTTTGATATGTTCTTTTAAAGCTGACAAATCGTGAAAAATTCATTCTCAGATAAATGAAGTTAAAGTTCTCGTCAGAGGGTAGCTGATACACCACTTCTCAAGGCGAAAGGTGTTATATCTTTGGATTTAATAAAGATAAAAGCATGCGGTTTGCTGTATTTAATGCTAAAATCTCAATTTTTTTAAGCAAATAAAAAAATTGCATTTTTGATAATTTTTAGCCCCGGACCCCCTTAAAAAATATGCACGTGCGGAATCTATGGTAGACACGGGGACGGGGGCATTCAGCTAAGAAAGAGACATGAGAGATAAATTAACAATAATTTATTAAAAGCAATAGTGGAGGACTTTGGCAGCGCAGTTAAATTACCGATAATAAAATTATAAGATCAATCACTAAACTTATGAGAAAAAAATGCTAACCACAAGATATTTTCTATACTCTAACACTAACTCCTAACAAAATGGCTATGGCGATTGTTCGCCGGAACCTAAGGAAAGTTCACCTTAACTTGCTACGAAAATATCAGTAGTCACTCTGAAATAACACTATACAAAATGTCACTAAAGAATACGGCAATATCACTAATTAAAGGGGACTCCATGTGTTTCTGAATTATACTGTTATTCGAAGTATTAGATATAACATCTTTCTACGTAAAAACACTCTCCGCTGAAGAGTCTATTCCAAAGTTAGTCAAAAGGGAACGTCACTGTTAACGACACGTGGAAGACTAAATGAAGTTTAAACTAGTATCAAATAAAATTTTTACTACAAACCCACCCAACACAATTAATAACTCAGGAAGTTCAAACGGATTTATTGTAACAACATTTAAATCAATAGAAGGTTTTTGCTGTTTAACCTGTGAGAGTACGCCTTATGATCTACAGCCACTTACCAATTTAGTTGAACAAAATTCCTGCCAGATTGCCTTCCTACATTAACTATACCTTTACCACATTCAGCTACCTTCAATTGCTTAAACGATAAGGTGGGCGGAATTCCTCTCCTGACCTCCACGTTTACGAATATGTCAAAAACCTCCTCTATTACCACCATTACTTTTATAATTCTCAACATTACCTGTATAATTATTACTACTATTATAACCATTTCAATATTCCTTGCACCAGTCATTCCTATCAGCATCCAATTTGCCTTTCCAAACTCGCGATTATCCCCTCAAAAACTGTTTCCATTGCCCACATTCTAAAAGTCTCGTGGTAAAGTAATAAACCCATTACCACGAATCCCTCTCTGCCCAAGGTTACATAATATTTCGCCATGTTCAGGTCTGCTTTTCTTCCAAATCAATACAACCTTGTACCGACACATGAAAAGGAATAAAACTACGTCTATAATTTCATCAAAAGTAAAGTCACGTGCTAATTTACTTTTAAGTTTTAATTTGTACAGGAAAAGCATTCTAAGCTTTCGATTCTTTCTGAAAAACAGTTTGCTTACTAAGGTAAGACTCTCTACGTAAAACACTCTTATCACCAATAGCTAGAAACGATTTCTTTAACTCTACCACAGTTCTTTCATACCCTTCAACTTTATCACTTTTGAAAAATCTTCCATTATTTTCTAGCCATAAAAGGACTTCCCTCTTCAAAGACACTTCAAAAGTAAATATTTATTTTTATCCGGAATGCCATTATATGAAATATTTCCCTCAAGTTTTAAAACGACCTCGTCCACATTTTCTATACCAGTAATATAACTTCTGGGGACCACTTCTAAGGACCTGGCTTCGTGAGGATTTAGGTCGTCATTTGTGGCGGCCCATAACCAATTTTCGAAGCAAAAGTGTATCGGCCTGGATTAAGGGGGTCCAGGGCTCCAAATTCTAATTTTGTTTTAATTTATTGAGATTTTGTAATGAAATTTTTTTTCTGAAATATATTTTTATATAATAAGAATATTGCATGTAAAAAAATCTGAAAAATTATAAATATTTTTTTATTTAAATTGTAAAATTTTAAACATATTTAATTTAAATATTGATTATGAATTTTATAAAAAAATTTAAGAAAAAAATGAAGTTTTTTTGAGTGTGTTTTGCATTAATTAGCATATTTTCACAATTATCACTCAAAATGAAAAATCCTGAAGACAATTTGTTGGAAATATGGCTTAAAACCTCTGTTAAAATTTAATAGATATATCTTGAAAGGAACTTTTGATATGTTCTTTTAAAGCTGACAAATCGTGAAAAATTCATTCTCAGATAAATGAAGTTAAAGTTCTCGTCAGAGGGTAGCTGATACACCACTTCTCAAGGCGAAAGGTGTTATATCTTTGGATTTAATAAAGATAAAAGCATGCGGTTTGATGTATTTAATGCTAAAATCTCAATTTTTTTAAGCAAATAAAAAAATTGCATTTTTGAAAATTTTTAGCCCCGGACCCCCTTAAAAAATATGCACGTGCGGAATCTATGGTAGACACGGGGACGGGGGCATTCAGCTAAGAAAGAGCCATGAGAGATAAATTAACAATAATTTATTAAAAGCAATAGTGGAGGACTTTGGCAGCGCAGTTAAATTACCGATAATAAAATTATAAGATCAATCACTAAATTTATGAGAAAAAAATGCTAACCACAAGATATTTTCTATACTCTAACACTAACTCCTAACAAAATGGCTATGGCGATTGTTCGCCGGAACCTAAGAAAAGTTCACCTTAACTTGCTACGAAAATATCAGTAGTCACTCTGAAATAACACTATACAAAATGTCACTAAAGAATACGGCAATATCACTAATTAAAGGGGACTCCATGTGTTTCTGAATTATACTGTTATTCGAAGTATTAGATATAACATCTTTCTACGTAAAAACACTCTCCGCTGAAGAGTCTATTCCAAAGTTAGTCAAAAGGGAACGTCACTGTTAACGACACGTGGAAGACTAAATGAAGTTTAAACTAGTATCAAATAAAATTTTTACTACAAACCCACCCAACACAATTAATAACTCAGGAAGTTCAAACGGATTTATTGTAACAACATTTAAATCAATAGAAGGTTTTTGCTGTTTAACCTGTGAGAGTACGCCTTATGAACTACAGCCACTTACCAATTTAGTTGAACAAAATTCCTGCCAGATTGCCTTCCTACATTAACTATACCTTTACCACATTCAGCTACCTTCAATTGCTTAAACGATAAGGTGGGCGGAATTCCTCTCCTGACCTCCACGTTTGCGAATATGTCAAAAACCTCCTCTATTACCACCATTACTTTTATAATTCTCAACATTACCTGTATAATTATTACTACTATTATAACCATTTCAATATTCCTTGCACTAGTCATTCCTATCAGCATCCAATTTGCCTTTCCAAACTCGCGATTATCCCCTCAAAAACTTTTTCCATTGCCCACATTCTAAAAGTCTCGTGGTAAAGTAATAAACCCATTACCACGAATCCCTCTCTGCCCAAGGTTACATAATATTTCGCCATGTTCAGGTCTGCTTTTCTTCCAAATCAATACAACCTTGTACCGACACATAAAAAGGAATAAAACTACGTCTATAATTTCATCAAAAGTAAAGTCACGTGCTAATTTACTTTTAAGTTTTAATTTGTACAGGAAAAGCATTCTAAGCTTTCGATTCTTTCTGAAAAACAGTTTGCTTACTAAGGTAAGACTCTCTACGTAAAACACTCTTATCACCAATAGCTAGAAACGATTTCTTTAACTCTACCACAGTTCTTTCATAACCTTCAACTTTATCACTTTTGAAAAATCTTCCATTATTTTCTAGCCATAAAAGGACTTCCCTCTTCAAAGACACTTCAAAAGTAAATATTTATTTTTATCCGGAATGTCATTATATGAAATATTTCCCTCAAGTTTTAAAACGACCTCGTCCACATTTTCTATACCAGTAATATAACTTCTGGGGACCACTTCTAAGGACCTGGCTTCGTGAGGATTTAGGTCGTCATTTGTGGCGGCCCATAACCAATTTTCGAAGCAAAAGTGTATCGGCCTGGATTAAGGGGGGTCCGGGGCTCCAAATTCTAATTTTGTTTTAATTTATTGAGATTTTGTAATGAAATTTTTTTTCTGAAATATATTTTTATATAATAAGAATATTGCATGTAAAAAAAATCTGAAAAATTATAAATATTTTTTTATTTAAATTGTAAAATTTTAAACATATTTAATTTAAATATTGATTATGAATTTTATAAAAAAATTTAAGAAAAAAATGAGGTTTTTTTGAGTGTGTTTTGCATTAATTAGCATATTTTCACAATTATCACTCAAAATGAAAAATCCTGAAGACAATTTGTTGGAAATATGGCTTAAAACCTCTGTTAAAATTTAATAGATATATCTTGCAAGGAACTTTTGATATGTTCTTTTAAAGCTGACAAATCGTGAAAAATTCATTCTCAGATAAATGAAGTTAAAGTTCTCGTCAGAGGGTAGCTGATACACCACTTCTCAAGGCGAAAGGTGTTATATCTTTGGATTTAATAAAGATAAAAGCATGCGGTTTGCTGTATTTAATGCTAAAATCTCAATTTTTTTAAGCAAATAAAAAAATTGCATTTTTGATAATTTTTAGCCCCGGACCCCCTTAAAAAATATGCACGTGCGGAATCTATGGTAGACACGGGGACGGGGGCATTCAGCTAAGAAAGAGCCATGAGAGATAAATTAACAATAATTTATTAAAAGCAATAGTGGAGGACTTTGGCAGCGCAGTTAAATTACCGATAATAAAATTATAAGATCAATCACTAAACTTATGAGAAAAAAATGCTAACCACAAGATATTTTCTATACTCTAACACTAACTCCTAACAAAATGGCTATGGCGATTGTTCGCCGGAACCTAAGAAAAGTTCACCTTAACTTGCTACGAAAATATCAGTAGTCACTCTGAAATAACACTATACAAAATGTCACTAAAGAATACGGCAATATCACTAATTAAAGGGGACTCCATGTGTTTCTGAATTATACTGTTATTCGAAGTATTAGATATAACATCTTTCTACGTAAAAACACTCTCCGCTGAAGAGTGTATTCCAAAGTTAGTCAAAAGGGAACGTCACTGTTAACGACACGTGGAAGACTAAATGAAGTTTAAACTAGTATCAAATAAAATTTTTACTACAAACCCACCCAACACAATTAATAACTCAGGAAGTTAAAACGGATTTATTGTAACAACATTTAAATCAATAGAAGGTTTTTGCTGTTTAACCTGTGAGAGTACGCCTTATGAACTACAGCCACTTACCAATTTAGTTGAACAAAATTCCTGCCAGATTGTCTTCCTACATTAACTATACCTTTACCACATTCAGCTACCTTCAATTGCTTAAACGATAAGGTGGGCGGAATTCCTCTCCTGACCTCCACGTTTGCGAATATGTCAAAAACCTCCTCTATTACCACCATTACTTTTATAATTCTCAACATTACCTGTATAATTATTACTACTATTATAACCATTTCAATATTCCTTGCACCAGTCATTCCTATCTGCATCCAATTTGCCTTTCCAAACTCGCGATTATCCCCTCAAAAACTGTTTCCATTGCCCACATTCTAAAAGTCTCGTGGTAAAGTAATAAACCCATTACCACGAATCCCTCTCTGCCCAAGGTTACATAATATTTCGCCATGTTCAGGTCTGCTTTTCTTCCAAATCAATACAACCTTGTACCGACACATGAAAAGGAATAAAACTACGTCTATAATTTCATCAAAAGTAAAGTCACGTGCTAATTTACTTTTAAGTTTTAATTTGTACAGGAAAAGCATTCTAAGCTTTCGATTCTTTCTGAAAAACAGTTTGCTTACTAAGGTAAGACTCTCTACGTAAAACACTCTTATCACCAATAGCTAGAAACGATTTCTTTAACTCTACCACAGTTCTTTCATAACCTTCAACTTTATCACTTTTGAAAAATCTTCCATTATTTTCTAGCCATAAAAGGACTTCCCTCTTCAAAGACACTTCAAAAGTAAATATTTATTTTTATCCGGAATGCCATTATATGAAATATTTCCCTCAAGTTTTAAAACGACCTCGTCCACATTTTCTATACCAGTAATATAACTTCTGGGGACCACTTCTAAGGACCTGGCTTCGTGAGGATTTAGGTCGTCATTTGTGGCGGCCCATAACCAATTTTCGAAGCAAAAGTGTATCGGCCTGGATTAAGGGGGGTCCGGGGCTCCAAATTCTAATTTTGTTTTAATTTATTGAGATTTTGTAATGAAATTTTTTTTCTGAAATATATTTTTATATAATAAGAATATTGCATGTAAAAAAAATCTGAAAAATTATAAATATTTTTTTATTTAAATTGTAAAATTTTAAACATATTTAATTTAAATATTGATTATGAATTTTATAAAAAAATTTAAGAAAAAAATGAGGTTTTTTTGAGTGTGTTTTGCATTAATTAGCATATTTTCACAATTATCACTCAAAATGAAAAATCCTGAAGACAATTTGTTGGAAATATGGCTTAAAACCTCTGTTAAAATTTAATAGATATATCTTGCAAGGAACTTTTGATATGTTCTTTTAAAGCTGACAAATCGTGAAAAATTCATTCTCAGATAAATGAAGTTAAAGTTCTCGTCAGAGGGTAGCTGATACACCACTTCTCAAGGCGAAAGGTGTTATATCTTTGGATTTAATAAAGATAAAAGCATGCGGTTTGCTGTATTTAATGCTAAAATCTCAATTTTTTTAAGCAAATAAAAAAATTGCATTTTTGATAATTTTTAGCCCCGGACCCCCTTAAAAAATATGCACGTGCGGAATCTATGGTAGACACGGGGACGGGGGCATTCAGCTAAGAAAGAGCCATGAGAGATAAATTAACAATAATTTATTAAAAGCAATAGTGGAGGACTTTGGCAGCGCAGTTAAATTACCGATAATAAAATTATAAGATCAATCACTAAACTTATGAGAAAAAAATGCTAACCACAAGATATTTTCTATACTCTAACACTAACTCCTAACAAAATGGCTATGGCGATTGTTCGCCGGAACCTAAGAAAAGTTCACCTTAACTTGCTACGAAAATATCAGTAGTCACTCTGAAATAACACTATACAAAATGTCACTAAAGAATACGGCAATATCACTAATTAAAGGGGACTCCATGTGTTTCTGAATTATACTGTTATTCGAAGTATTAGATATAACATCTTTCTACGTAAAAACACTCTCCGCTGAAGAGTGTATTCCAAAGTTAGTCAAAAGGGAACGTCACTGTTAACGACACGTGGAAGACTAAATGAAGTTTAAACTAGTATCAAATAAAATTTTTACTACAAACCCACCCAACACAATTAATAACTCAGGAAGTTAAAACGGATTTATTGTAACAACATTTAAATCAATAGAAGGTTTTTGCTGTTTAACCTGTGAGAGTACGCCTTATGAACTACAGCCACTTACCAATTTAGTTGAACAAAATTCCTGCCAGATTGTCTTCCTACATTAACTATACCTTTACCACATTCAGCTACCTTCAATTGCTTAAACGATAAGGTGGGCGGAATTCCTCTCCTGACCTCCACGTTTGCGAATATGTCAAAAACCTCCTCTATTACCACCATTACTTTTATAATTCTCAACATTACCTGTATAATTATTACTACTATTATAACCATTTCAATATTCCTTGCACCAGTCATTCCTATCTGCATCCAATTTGCCTTTCCAAACTCGCGATTATCCCCTCAAAAACTGTTTCCATTGCCCACATTCTAAAAGTCTCGTGGTAAAGTAATAAACCCATTACCACGAATCCCTCTCTGCCCAAGGTTACATAATATTTCGCCATGTTCAGGTCTGCTTTTCTTCCAAATCAATACAACCTTGTACCGACACATGAAAAGGAATAAAACTACGTCTATAATTTCATCAAAAGTAAAGTCACGTGCTAATTTACTTTTAAGTTTTAATTTGTACAGGAAAAGCATTCTAAGCTTTCGATTCTTTCTGAAAAACAGTTTGCTTACTAAGGTAAGACTCTCTACGTAAAACACTCTTATCACCAATAGCTAGAAACGATTTCTTTAACTCTACCACAGTTCTTTCATAACCTTCAACTTTATCACTTTTGAAAAATCTTCCATTATTTTCTAGCCATAAAAGGACTTCCCTCTTCAAAGACACTTCAAAAGTAAATATTTATTTTTATCCGGAATGCCATTATATGAAATATTTCCCTCAAGTTTTAAAACGACCTCGTCCACATTTTCTATACCAGTAATATAACTTCTGGGGACCACTTCTAAGGACCTGGCTTCGTGAGGATTTAGGTCGTCATTTGTGGCGGCCCATAACCAATTTTCGAAGCAAAAGTGTATCGGCCTGGATTAAGGGGGGTCCGGGGCTCCAAATTCTAATTTTGTTTTAATTTATTGAGATTTTGTAATGAAATTTTTTTTCTGAAATATATTTTTATATAATAAGAATATTGCATGTAAAAAAAATCTGAAAAATTATAAATATTTTTTTATTTAAATTGTAAAATTTTAAACATATTTAATTTAAATATTGATTATGAATTTTATAAAAAAATTTAAGAAAAAAATGAAGTTTTTTTGAGTGTGTTTTGCATTAATTAGCATATTTTCACAATTATCACTCAAAATGAAAAATCCTGAAGACAATTTGTTGGAAATATGGCTTAAAACCTCTGTTAAAATTTAATAGATATATCTTGCAAGGAACTTTTGATATGTTCTTTTAAAGCTGACAAATCGTGAAAAATTCATTCTCAGATAAATGAAGTTAAAGTTCTCGTCAGAGGGTAGCTGATACACCACTTCTCAAGGCGAAAGGTGTTATATCTTTGGATTTAATAAAGATAAAAGCATGCGGTTTGCTGTATTTAATGCTAAAATCTCAATTTTTTTAAGCAAATAAAAAAATTGCATTTTTGATAATTTTTAGCCCCGGACCCCCTTAAAAAATATGCACGTGCGGAATCTATGGTAGACACGGGGACGGGGGCATTCAGCTAAGAAAGAGCCATGAGAGATAAATTAACAATAATTTATTAAAAGCAATAGTGGAGGACTTTGGCAGCGCAGTTAAATTACCGATAATAAAATTATAAGATCAATCACTAAACTTATGAGAAAAAAATGCTAACCACAAGATATTTTCTATACTCTAACACTAACTCCTAACAAAATGGCTATGGCGATTGTTCGCCGGAACCTAAGAAAAGTTCACCTTAACTTGCTACGAAAATATCAGTAGTCACTCTGAAATAACACTATACAAAATGTCACTAAAGAATACGGCAATATCACTAATTAAAGGGGACTCCATGTGTTTCTGAATTATACTGTTATTCGAAGTATTAGATATAACATCTTTCTACGTAAAAACACTCTCCGCTGAAGAGTGTATTCCAAAGTTAGTCAAAAGGGAACGTCACTGTTAACGACACGTGGAAGACTAAATGAAGTTTAAACTAGTATCAAATAAAATTTTTACTACAAACCCACCCAACACAATTAATAACTCAGGAAGTTAAAACGGATTTATTGTAACAACATTTAAATCAATAGAAGGTTTTTGCTGTTTAACCTGTGAGAGTACGCCTTATGAACTACAGCCACTTACCAATTTAGTTGAACAAAATTCCTGCCAGATTGTCTTCCTACATTAACTATACCTTTACCACATTCAGCTACCTTCAATTGCTTAAACGATAAGGTGGGCGGAATTCCTCTCCTGACCTCCACGTTTGCGAATATGTCAAAAACCTCCTCTATTACCACCATTACTTTTATAATTCTCAACATTACCTGTATAATTATTACTACTATTATAACCATTTCAATATTCCTTGCACCAGTCATTCCTATCTGCATCCAATTTGCCTTTCCAAACTCGCGATTATCCCCTCAAAAACTGTTTCCATTGCCCACATTCTAAAAGTCTCGTGGTAAAGTAATAAACCCATTACCACGAATCCCTCTCTGCCCAAGGTTACATAATATTTCGCCATGTTCAGGTCTGCTTTTCTTCCAAATCAATACAACCTTGTACCGACACATGAAAAGGAATAAAACTACGTCTATAATTTCATCAAAAGTAAAGTCACGTGCTAATTTACTTTTAAGTTTTAATTTGTACAGGAAAAGCATTCTAAGCTTTCGATTCTTTCTGAAAAACAGTTTGCTTACTAAGGTAAGACTCTCTACGTAAAACACTCTTATCACCAATAGCTAGAAACGATTTCTTTAACTCTACCACAGTTCTTTCATAACCTTCAACTTTATCACTTTTGAAAAATCTTCCATTATTTTCTAGCCATAAAAGGACTTCCCTCTTCAAAGACACTTCAAAAGTAAATATTTATTTTTATCCGGAATGCCATTATATGAAATATTTCCCTCAAGTTTTAAAACGACCTCGTCCACATTTTCTATACCAGTAATATAACTTCTGGGGACCACTTCTAAGGACCTGGCTTCGTGAGGATTTAGGTCGTCATTTGTGGCGGCCCATAACCAATTTTCGAAGCAAAAGTGTATCGGCCTGGATTAAGGGGGTCCAGGGCTCCAAATTCTAATTTTGTTTTAATTTATTGAGATTTTGTAATGAAATTTTTTTTCTGAAATATATTTTTATATAATAAGAATATTGCATGTAAAAAAAATCTGAAAAATTATAAATATTTTTTTATTTAAATTGTAAAATTTTAAACATATTTAATTTAAATATTGATTATGAATTTTATAAAAAAATTTAAGAAAAAAATGAAGTTTTTTTGAGTGTGTTTTGCATTAATTAGCATATTTTCACAATTATCACTCAAAATGAAAAATCCTGAAGACAATTTGTTGGAAATATGGCTTAAAACCTCTGTTAAAATTTAATAGATATATCTTGCAAGGAACTTTTGATATGTTCTTTTAAAGCTGACAAATCGTGAAAAATTCATTCTCAGATAAATGAAGTTAAAGTTCTCGTCAGAGGGTAGCTGATACACCACTTCTCAAGGCGAAAGGTGTTATATCTTTGGATTTAATAAAGATAAAAGCATGCGGTTTGCTGTATTTAATGCTAAAATCTCAATTTTTTTAAGCAAATAAAAAAATTGCATTTTTGATAATTTTTAGCCCCGGACCCCCTTAAAAAATATGCACGTGCGGAATCTATGGTAGACACGGGGACGGGGGCATTCAGCTAAGAAAGAGCCATGAGAGATAAATTAACAATAATTTATTAAAAGCAATAGTGGAGGACTTTGGCAGCGCAGTTAAATTACCGATAATAAAATTATAAGATCAATCACTAAACTTATGAGAAAAAAATGCTAACCACAAGATATTTTCTATACTCTAACACTAACTCCTAACAAAATGGCTATGGCGATTGTTCGCCGGAACCTAAGGAAAGTTCACCTTAACTTGCTACGAAAATATCGGTAGTCACTCTGAAATAACACTATACAAAATGTCACTAAAGAATACGGCAATATCACTAATTAAAGGGGACTCCATGTGTTTCTGAATTATACTGTTATTCGAAGTATTAGATATAACATCTTTCTACGTAAAAACACTCTCCGCTGAAGAGTCTATTCCAAAGTTAGTCAAAAGGGAACGTCACTGTTAACGACACGTGGAAGACTAAATGAAGTTTAAACTAGTATCAAATAAAATTTTTACTAGAAACCCACCCAACACAATTAATAACTCAGGAAGTTCAAACGGATTTATTGTAACAACATTTAAATCAATAGAAGGTTTTTGCTGTTTAACCTGTGAGAGTACGCCTTATGATCTACAGCCACTTACCAATTTAGTTGAACAAAATTCCTGCCAGATTGCCTTCCTACATTAACTATACCTTTACCACATTCAGCTACCTTCAATTGCTTAAACGATAAGGTGGGCGGAATTCCTCTCCTGACCTCCACGTTTGCGAATATGTCAAAAACCTCCTCTATTACCACCATTACTTTTATAATTCTCAACATTACCTGTATAATTATTACTACTATTATAACCATTTCAATATTCCTTGCACCAGTCATTCCTATCAGCATCCAATTTGCCTTTACAAACTCGCGATTATCCCCTCAAAAACTGTTTCCATTGCCCACATTCTAAAAGTCTCGTGGTAAAGTAATAAACCCATTACCACGAATCCCTCTCTGCCCAAGGTTACATAATATTTCGCCATGTTCAGGTCTGCTTTTCTTCCAAATCAATACAACCTTGTACCGACACATGAAAAGGAATAAAACTACGTCTATAATTTCATCAAAAGTAAAGTCACGTGCTAATTTACTTTTAAGTTTTAATTTGTACAGGAAAAGCATTCTAAGCTTTCGATTCTTTCTGAAAAACAGTTTGCTTACTAAGGTAAGACTCTCTACGTAAAACACTCTTATCACCAATAGCTAGAAACGATTTCTTTAACTCTACCACAGTTCTTTCATAACCTTCAACTTTATCACTTTTGAAAAATCTTCCATTATTTTCTAGCCATAAAAGGACTTCCCTCTTCAAAGACACTTCAAAAGTAAATATTTCTTTTTATCCGGAATGCCATTATATGAAATATTTCCCTCAAGTTTTAAAACGACCTCGTCCACATTTTCTATACCAGTAATATAACTTCTGGGGACCACTTCTAAGGACCTGGCTTCGTGAGGATTTAGGTCGTCATTTGTGGCGGCCCATAACCAATTTTCGAAGCAAAAGTGTATCGGCCTGGATTAAGGGGGGTCCGGGGCTCCAAATTCTAATTTTGTTTTAATTTATTGAGATTTTGTAATGAAATTTTTTTTCTGAATTATATTTTTATATAATAAGAATATTGTATGTAAAAAAATCTGAAAAATTATAAATATTTTTTTATTTAAATTGTAAAATTTTAAACATATTTAATTTAAATATTGATTATGAATTTTATAAAAAAATTTAAGAAAAAAATGAAGTTTTTTTGAGTGTGTTTTGCATTAATTAGCATATTTTCACAATTATCACTCAAAATGAAAAATCCTGAAGACAATTTGTTGGAAATATGGCTTAAAACCTCTGTTAAAATTTAATAGATATATCTTGCAAGGAACTTTCTATATGTTCTTTTAAAGCTGACAAATCGTGAAAAATTCATTCTCAGATAAATGAAGTTAAAGTTCTCGTCAGAGGGTAGCTGATACACCACTTCTCAAGGCGAAAGGTGTTATATCTTTGGATTTAATAAAGATAAAAGCATGCGGTTTGCTGTATTTAATGCTAAAATCTCAATTTTTTTAAGCAAATAAAAAAATTGCATTTTTGATAATTTTTCGCCCCGGACCCCCTTAAAAAATATGCACGTGCGGAATCTATGGTAGACACGGGGACGGGGGCATTCAGCTAAGAAAGAGCCATGAGAGATAAATTAACAATAATTTATTAAAAGCAATAGTGGAGGACTTTGGCAGCGCAGTTAAATTACCGATAATAAAATTATAAGATCAATCACTAAACTTATGAGAAAAAAATGCTAACCACAAGATATTTTCTATACTCTAACACTAACTCCTAACAAAATGGCTATGGCGATTGTTCGCCGGAACCTAAGAAATGTTCACCTTAACTTGCTACGAAAATATCAGTAGTCACTCTGAAATAACACTATACAAAATGTCACTAAAGAATACGGCAATATCACTAATTAAAGGGGACTCCATGTGTTTCTGCATTATACTGTTATTCGAAGTATTAGATATAACATCTTTCTACGTAAAAACACTCTCCGCTGAAGAGTCTATTCCAAAGTTAGTCAAAAGGGAACGTCACTGTTAACGACACGTGGAAGACTAAATGAAGTTTAAACTAGTATCAAATAAAATTTTTACTACAAACCCACCCAACACAATTAATAACTCAGGAAGTTCAAACGGATTTATTGTAACAACATTTAAATCAATAGAAGGTTTTTGCTGTTTAACCTGTGAGAGTACGCCTTATGAACTACAGCCACTTACCAATTTAGTTGAACAAAATTCCTACCAGAAATACCTTCCTACATTAACTATACCTTTACCACATTCAGCTACCTTCAATTGCTTAAACGATAAGGGGGGCGGAATTCCTCTCCTGACCTCCACGTTTGCGAATATGTCAAAAACCTCCTCTATTACCACCATTACTTTTATAATTCTCAACATTACCTGTATAATTATTACTACTATTAAAACCATTTCAATATTCCTTGCACCAGTCATTCCTATCAGCATCCAATTTGCCTTTCCAAACTCGCGATTATCCCCTCAAAAACTGTTTCTATTGCCCACATTCTAAAAGTCTCGTGGTAAAGTAATAAACCCATTACCACGAATCCCTCTCTGCCCAAGGTTACATAATATTTCGCCATGTTCAGGTCTGCTTTTCTTCCAAATCAATACAACCTTGTACCGACACATGAAAAGGAATAAAACTACGTCTATAATTTCATCAAAAGTAAAGTCACGTGCTAATTTACTTTTAAGTTTTAATTTGTACAGGAAAAGCATTCTAATCTTTCGATTCTTTCTGAAAAACAGTTTGCTTACTAAGGTAAGACTCTCTACGTAAAACACTCTTATCACCAATAGCTAGAAACGATTTCTTTAACTCTACCACAGTTCTTTCATAACCTTCAACTTTATCACTTTTGAAAAATCTTCCATTATTTTCTAGCCATAAAAGGACTTCCCTCTTCAAAGACACTTCAAAAGTAAATATTTATTTTTATCCGGAATGCCATTATATGAAATATTTCCCTCAAGTTTTAAAACGACCTCGTCCACATTTTCTATACCAGTAATATAACTTCTGGGGACCACTTCTAAGGACCTGGCTTCGTGAGGATTTAGGTCGTCATTTGTGGCGGCCCATAACCAATTTTCGAAGCAAAAGTGTATCGGCCTGGATTAAGGGGGGTCCGGGGCTCCAAATTCTAATTTTGTTTTAATTTATTGAGATTTTGTAATGAAATTTTTTTTCTGAAATATATTTTTATATAATAAGAATATTGCATGTAAAAAAATCTGAAAAATTATAAATATTTTTTTATTTAAATTGTAAAATTTTAAACATATTTAATTTAAATATTGATTATGAATTTTATAAAAAAATTTAAGAAAAAAATGAAGTTTTTTTGAGTGTGTTTTGCATTAATTAGCATATTTTCACAATTATCACTCAAAATGAAAAATCCTGAAGACAATTTGTTGGAAATATGGCTTAAAACCTCTGTTAAAATTTAATAGATATATCTTGCAAGGAACTTTTGATATGTTCTTTTAAAGCTGACAAATCGTGAAAAATTCATTCTCAGATAAATGAAGTTAAAGTTCTCGTCAGAGGGTAGCTGATACACCACTTCTCAAGGCGAAAGGTGTTATATCTTTGGATTTAATAAAGATAAAAGCATGCGGTTTGCTGTATTTAATGCTAAAATCTCAATTTTTTTAAGCAAATAAAAAAATTGCATTTTTGATAATTTTTCGCCCCGGACCCCCTTAAAAAATATGCACGTGCGGAATCTATGGTAGACACGGGGACGGGGGCATTCAGCTAAGAAAGAGCCATGAGAGATAAATTAACAATAATTTATTAAAAGCAATAGTGGAGGACTTTGGCAGCGCAGTTAAATTACCGATAATAAAATTATAAGATCAATCACTAAACTTATGAGAAAAAAATGCTAACCACAAGATATTTTCTATACTCTAACACTAACTCCTAACAAAATGGCTATGGCGATTGTTCGCCGGAACCTAAGGAAAGTTCACCTTAACTTGCTACGAAAATATCAGTAGTCACTCTGAAATAACACTATACAAAATGTCACTAAAGAATACGGCAATATCACTAATTAAAGGGGACTCCATGTGTTTCTGAATTATACTGTTATTCGAAGTATTAGATATAACATCTTTCTACGTAAAAACACTCTCCGCTGAAGAGTCTGTTCCAAAGTTAGTCAAAAGGGAACGTCACTGTTAACGACACGTGGAAGACTAAATGAAGTTTAAACTAGTATCAAATAAAATTTTTACTACAAACCCACCCAACACAATTAATAACTCAGGAAGTTCAAACGGATTTATTGTAACAACATTTAAATCAATAGAAGGTTTTTGCTGTTTAACCTGTGAGAGTACGCCTTATGAACTACAGCCACTTACCAATTTAGTTGAACAAAATTCCTGCCAGATTGCCTTCCTACATTAACTATACCTTTACCACATTCAGCTACCTTCAATTGCTTAAACGATAAGGTGGGCGGAATTCCTCTCCTGACCTCCACGTTTGCGAATATGTCAAAAACCTCCTCTATTACCAACATTACTTTTATAATTCTCAACATTACCTGTATAATTATTACTACTATTATAACCATTTCAATATTCCTTGCACCAGTCATTCCTATCAGCATCCAATTTGCCTTTCCAAACTCGCGATTATCCCCTCAAAAACTGTTTCCATTGCCCACATTCTAAAAGTCTCGTGGTAAAGTAATAAACCCATTACCACGAATCCCTCTCTGCCCAAGGTTACATAATATTTCGCCATGTTCGGGTCTGCTTTTCTTCCAAATCAATACAACCTTGTACCGACACATGAAAAGGAATAAAACTACGTCTATAATTTCATCAAAAGTAAAGTCACGTGCTAATTTACTTTTAAGTTTTAATTCGTACAGGAAAAGCATTCTAAGCTTTCGATTCTTTCTGAAAAACAGTTTGCTTACTAAGGTAAGACTCTCTACGTAAAACACTCTTATCACCAATAGCTAGAAACGATTTCTTTAACTCTACCACAGTTCTTTCATAACCTTCAACTTTATCACTTTTGAAAAATCTTCCATTATTTTCTAGCCATAAAAGGACTTCCCTCTTCAAAGACACTTCAAAAGTAAATATTTATTTTTATCCGGAATGCCATTATATGAAATATTTCCCTCAAGTTTTAAAACGACCTCGTCCACATTTTCTATACCAGTAATATAACTTCTGGGGACCACTTCTAAGGACCTGGCTTCGTGAGGATTTAGGTCGTCATTTGTGGCGGCCCATAACCAATTTTCGAAGCAAAAGTGTATCGGCCTGGATTAAGGGGGGTCCGGGGCTCCAAATTCTAATTTTGTTTTAATTTATTGAGATTTTGTAATGAAATTTTTTTTCTGAAATATATTTTTATATAATAAGAATATTGCATGTAAAAAAATCTGAAAAATTATAAATATTTTTTTATTTAAATTGTAAAATTTTAAACATATTTAATTTAAATATTGATTATGAATTTTATAAAAAAATGTAAGAAAAAAATGAAGTTTTTTTGAGTGTGTTTTGCATTAATTAGCATATTTTCACAATTATCACTCAAAATGAAAAATCCTGAAGACAATTTGTTGGAAATATGGCTTAAAACCTCTGTTAAAATTTAATAGATATATCTTGCAAGGAACTTTTGATATGTTCTTTTAAAGCTGACAAATCGTGAAAAATTCATTCTCAGATAAATGAAGTTAAAGTTCTCGTCAGAGGGTAGCTGATACACCACTTCTCAAGGCGAAAGGTGTTATATCTTTGGATTTAATAACAATAAAAGCATGCGGTTTGCTGTATTTAATGCTAATATCTCAATTTTTTTAAGCAAATAAAAAAATTGCATTTTTGATAATTTTTCGCCCCGGACCCCCTTAAAAAATATGCACGTGCGGAATCTATGGTAGACACGGGGACGGGGGCATTCAGCTAAGAAAGAGCCATGAGAGATAAATTAACAATAATTTATTAAAAGCAATAGTAGAGGACTTTGGCAGCGCAGTTAAATTACCGATAATAAAATTATAAGATCAATCACTAAACTTATGAGAAAAAAATGCTAACCACAAGATATTTTCTATACTCTAACACTAACTCCTAACAAAATGGCTATGGCGATTGTTCGCCGGAACCTAAGAAAAGTTCACCTTAACTTGCTACGAAAATATCAGTAGTCACTCTGAAATAACACTATACAAAATGTCACTAAAGAATACGGCAATATCACTAATTAAAGGGGCTCCATGTGTTTCTGCATTATACTGTTATTCGAAGTATTAGATATAACATCTTTCTACGTAAAAACACTCTCCGCTGAAGAGTCTATTCCAAAGTTAGTCAAAAGGGAACGTCACTGTTAACGACACGTGGAAGACTAAATGAAGTTTAAACTAGTATCAAATAAAATTTTTACTACAAACCCACCCAACACAATTAATAACTCAGGAAGTTCAAACGGATTTATTGTAACAACATTTAAATCAATAGAAGGTTTTTGCTGTTTAACCTGTGAGAGTACGCCTTATGAACTACAGCCACTTACCAATTTAGTTGAACAAAATTCCTACCAGAAATACCTTCCTACATTAACTATACCTTTACCACATTCAGCTACCTTCAATTGATTAAACGATAAGGGGGGCGGAATTCCTCTCCTGACCTCCACGTTTGCGAATATGTCAAAAACCTCCTCTATTACCACCATTACTTTTATAATTCTCAACATTACCTGTATAATTATTACTACTATTAAAACCATTTCAATATTCCTTGCACCAGTCATTCCTATCAGCATCCAATTTGCCTTTCCAAACTCGCGATTATCCCCTCAAAAACTGTTTCTATTGCCCACATTCTAAAAGTCTCGTGGTAAAGTAATAAACCCATTACCACGAATCCCTCTCTGCCCAAGGTTACATAATATTTCGCCATGTTCAGGTCTGCTTTTCTTCCAAATCAATACAACCTTGTACCGACACATGAAAAGGAATAAAACTACGTCTATAATTTCATCAAAAGTAAAGTCACGTGCTAATTTACTTTTAAGTTTTAATTTGTACAGGAAAAGCATTCTAAGCTTTCGATTCTTTCTGAAAAACAGTTTGCTTACTAAGGTAAGACTCTCTACGTAAAACACTCTTATCACCAATAGCTAGAAACGATTTCTTTAACTCTACCACAGTTCTTTCATAACCTTCAACTTTATCACTTTTGAAAAATCTTCCATTATTTTCTAGCCATAAAAGGACTTCTCTCTTCAAAGACACTTCAAAAGTAAATATTTATTTTTATCCGGAATGCCATTATATGAAATATTTCCCTCAAGTTTTAAAACGACCTCGTCCACATTTTCTATACCAGTAATATAACTTCTGGGGACCACTTCTAAGGACCTGGCTTCGTGAGGATTTAGGTCGTCATTTGTGGCGGCCCATAACCAATTTTCGAAGCAAAAGTGTATCGGCCTGGATTAAGGGGGTCCAGGGCTCCAAATTCTAATTTTGTTTTAATTTATTGAGATTTTGTAATGAAATTTTTTTTCTGAAATATATTTTTATATAATAAGAATATTGCATGTAAAAAAATCTGAAAAATTATAAATATTTTTTTATTTAAATTGTAAAATTTTAAACATATTTAATTTAAATATTGATTATGAATTTTATAAAAAAATTTAAGAAAAAAATGAAGTTTTTTTGAGTGTGTTTTGCATTAATTAGCATATTTTCACAATTATCACTCAAAATGAAAAATCCTGAAGACAATTTGTTGGAAATATGGCTTAAAACCTCTGTTAAAATTTAATAGATATATCTTGCAAGGAACTTTTGATATGTTCTTTTAAAGCTGACAAATCGTGAAAAATTCATTCTCAGATAAATGAAGTTAAAGTTCTCGTCAGAGGGTAGCTGATACACCACTTCTCAAGGCGAAAGGTGTTATATCTTTGGATTTAATAAAGATAAAAGCATGCGGTTTGCTGTATTTAATGCTAAAATCTCAATTTTTTTAAGCAAATAAAAAAATTGCATTTTTGATAATTTTTAGCCCCGGACCCCCTTAAAAAATATGCACGTGCGGAATCTATGGTAGACACGGGGACGGGGGCATTCAGCTAAGAAAGAGCCATGAGAGATAAATTAACAATAATTTATTAAAAGCAATAGTGGAGGACTTTGGCAGCGCAGTTAAATTACCGATAATAAAATTATAATATCAATCACTAAACTTATGAGAAAAAAATGCTAACCACAAGATATTTTCTATACTCTAACACTAACTCCTATCAAAATTGCTATGGCGATTGTTCGCCGGAACCTAAGAAAAGTTCACCTTAACTTGCTACGAAAATATCAGTAGTCACTCTGAAATAACACTATACAAAATGTCACGAAAGAATACGGCAATATCACTAATTAAAGGGGACTCCATGTGTTTCTGCATTATACTGTTATTCGAAGTATTAGATATAACATCTTTCTACGTAAAAACACTCTCCGCTGAAGAGTCTATTCCAAAGTTAGTCAAAAGGGAACGTCACTGTTAACGACACGTGGAAGACTAAATGAAGTTTAAACTAGTATCAAATAAAATTTTTACTACAAACCCACCCAACACAATTAATAACTCAGGAAGTTCAAACGGATTTATTGTAACAACATTTAAATCAATAGAAGGTTTTTGCTGTTTAACCTGTGAGAGTACGCCTTATGAACTACAGCCACTTACCAATTTAGTTGAACAAAATTCCTACCAGAAATACCTTCCTACATTAACTATACCTTTACCACATTCAGCTACCTTCAATTGCTTAAACGATAAGGGGGGCGGAATTCCTCTCCTGACCTCCACGTTTGCGAATATGTCAAAAAACTCCTCTATTACCACCATTACTTTTATAATTCTCAACATTACCTGTATAATTATTACTACTATTAAAACCATTTCAATATTCCTTGCACCAGTCATTCCTATCAGCATCCAATTTGCCTTTCCAAACTCGCGATTATCCCCTCAAAAACTGTTTCTATTGCCCACATTCTAAAAGTCTCGTGGTAAAGTAATAAACCCATTACCACGAATCCCTCTCTGCCCAAGGTTACATAATATTTCGCCATGTTCAGGTCTGCTTTTCTTCCAAATCAATACAACCTTGTACCGACACATGAAAAGGAATAAAACTACGTCTATAATTTCATCAAAAGTAAAGTCACGTGCTAATTTACTTTTAAGTTTTAATTTGTACAGGAAAAGCATTCTAAGCTTTCGATTCTTTCTGAAAAACAGTTTGCTTACTAAGGTAAGACTCTCTACGTAAAACACTCTTATCACCAATAGCTAGAAACGATTTCTTTAACTCTACCACAGTTCTTTCATAACCTTCAACTTTATCACTTTTGAAAAATCTTCCATTATTTTCTAGCCATAAAAGGACTTCCCTCTTCTAAGACACTTCAAGAGTAAATATTTATTTTTATCCGGAATGCCATTATATGAAATATTTCCCTCAAGTTTTAAAACGACCTCGTCCACATTTTCTATACCAGTAATATAACTTCTGGGGACCACTTCTAAGGACCTGGCTTCGTGAGGATTTAGGTCGTCATTTGTGGCGGCCCATAACCAATTTTCGAAGCAAAAGTGTATCGGCCTGGATTAAGGGGGGTCCGGGGCTCCAAATTCTAATTTTGTTTTAATTTATTGAGATTTTGTAATGAAATTTTTTTTCTGAAATATATTTTTATATAATAAGAATATTGCATGTAAAAAAATCTGAAAAATTATAAATATTTTTTTATTTAAATTGTAAAATTTTAAACATATTTAATTTAAATATTGATTATGAATTTTATAAAAAAATTTAAGAAAAAAATGAAGTTTTTTTGAGTGTGTTTTGCATTAATTAGCACATTTTCACAATTATCACTCAAAATGAAAAATCCTGAAGACAATTTATTGGAAATATGGCTTAAAACCTCTGTTAAAATTTAATAGATATATCTTGCAAGGAACTTTTGATATGTTCTTTTAAAGCTGACAAATCGTGAAAAATTCATTTTCAGATAAATGAAGTTAAAGTTCTCGTCAGAGGGTAGCTGATACACCACTTCTCAAGGCGAAAGGTGTTATATCTTTGGATTTAAAAAAGATAAAAGCATGCGGTTTGCTGTATTTAATGCTAAAATCTCAATTTTTTTAAGCAAATAAAAAAATTGCATTTTTGATAATTTTTCGCCCCGGACCCCCTTAAAAAATATGCACGTGCGGAATCTATGGTAGACACGGGGACGGGGGCATTCAGCTAAGAAAGAGCCATGAGAGATAAATTAACAATAATTTATTAAAAGCAATAGTGGAGGACTTTGGCAGCGCAGTTAAATTACCGATAATAAAATTATAAGATCAATCACTAAACTTATGAGAAAAAAATGCTAACCACAAGATATTTTCTATACTCTAACACTAACTCCTAACAAAATGGCTATGGCGATTGTTCGCCGGAACCTAAGAAAAGTTCACCTTAACTTGCTACGAAAATATCAGTAGTCACTCTGAAATAACACTATACAAAATGTCACTAAAGAATACGGCAATATCACTAATTAAAGGGGACTCCATGTGTTTCTGCATTATACTGTTATTCGAAGTATTAGATATAACATCTTTCTACGTAAAAACACTCTCCGCTGAAGAGTCTATTCCAAAGTTAGTCAAAAGGGAACGTCACTGTTAACGACACGTGGAAGACTAAATGAAGTTTAAACTAGTATCAAATAAAATTTTTACTACAAACCCACCCAACACAATTAATAACTCAGGAAGTTCAAACGGATTTATTGTAACAACATTTAAATCAATAGAAGGTTTTTGCTGCTTAACCTGTGAGAGTACGCCTTATGAACTACAGCCACTTACCAATTTAGTTGAACAAAATTCCTGCCAGATTGCCTTCCTACATTAACTGTACCTTTACCCCATTCAGCTACCTTCAATTGCTTAAACGATAAGGGGGGCGGAATTCCTCTCCTGACCTCCACGTTTGCGAATATGTCAAAAACCTCCTCTATTACCACCATTACTTTTATAATTCTCAACATTACCTGTATAATTATTACTACTATTAAAACCATTTCAATATTCCTTGCACCAGTCATTCCTATCAGCATCCAACTTGCCTTTCCAAACTCGCGATTATCCCCTCAAAAACTGTTTCCATTGCCCACATTCTAAAAGTCTCGTGGTAAAGTAATAAACCCATTACCACGAATCCCCCTCTGCCCAAGGTTACATAATATTTCGCAATGTTCAGGTCTGCTTTTCTTCCAAATCAATACAACCTTGTACCGACACATGAAAAGGAATAAAACTACGTCTATAATTTCATCAAAAGTAAAGTCACGTGCTAATTTACTTTTAAGTTTTAATTCGTACAGGAAAAGCATTCTAAGCTTTCGATTCTTTCTGAGAAACAGTTTGCTTACTAAGGTAAGACTCTCTACGTAAAACACTCTTATCACCAATAGCTAGAAACGATTTCTTTAACTCTACCACAGTTCTTTCATACCCTTCAACTTTATCACTTTTGAAAAATCTTCCATTATTTTCTAGCCATAAAAGGACTTCCCTCTTCAAAGACACTTCAAAAGTAAATATTTATTTTTATCCGGAATGCCATTATATGAAATATTTCCCTCAAGTTTTAAAACGACCTCGTCCACATTTTCTATACCAGTAATATAACTTCTGGGGACCACTTCTAAGGACCTGGCTTCGTCAGGATTTAGGTCGTCATTTGTGGCGGCCCATAACCAATTTTCGAAGCAAAAGTGTATCGGCCTTGATTAAGGGGGTCCAGGGCTCCAAATTCTAATTTTGTTTTAATTTATTGAGATTTTGTAATGAAAATTTTTTTCTGAAATATATTTTTATATAATAAGAATATTGCATGTAAAAAAATCTGAAAAATTATAAATATTTTTTTATTTAAATTGTAAAATTTTAAACATATTTAATTTAAATATTGATTATGAATTTTATAAAAAAATTTAAGAAAAAAATGAAGTTTTTTTGAGTGTGTTTTGCATTAATTAGCATATTTTCACAATTATCACTCAAAATGAAAAATCCTGAAGACAATTTGTTGGAAATATGGCTTAAAACCTCTGTTAAAATTTAATAGATATATCTTGCAAGGAACTTTTGATATGTTCTTTTAAAGCTGACAAATCGTGAAAAATTCATTCTCAGATAAATGAAGTTAAAGTTCTCGTCAGAGGGTAGCTGATACACCACTTCTCAAGGCGAAAGGTCTTATATCTTTGGATTTAATAAAGATAAAAGCATGCGGTTTGCTGTATTTAATGCTAAAATCTCAATTTTTTTAAGCAAATAAAAAAATTGCATTTTTGAGAATTTTTAGCCCCGGACCCCCTTAAAAAATATGCACGTGCGGAATCTATGGTAGACACGGGGAAGGGGGCATTCAGCTAAGAAAGAGCCATGAGAGATAAATTAACCATAATTTATTAAAAGCAATAGTGGAGGACTTTGGCAGCGCAGTTAAATTACCGATAATAAAATTATAAGATCAATCACTAAACTTATGAGAAAAAAATGCTAACCACTAGATATTTTCTATACTCTAACACTAACTCCTAACAAAATGGCTATGGCGATTGTTCGCCGGAACCTAAGAAAAGTTCACCTTAACTTGCTACGAAAATATCAGTAGTCACTCTGAAATAACACTATACAAAATGTCACTAAAGAATACGGCGATATCACTAATTAAAGGGGACTCCATGTGTTTCTGCATTATACTGTTATTCGAAGTATTAGATATAACATCTTTCTACGTAAAAACACTCTCCGCTGAAGAGTCTATTCCAAAGTTAGTCAAAAGGGAACGTCACTGTTAACGACACGTGGAAGACTAAATGAAGTTTAAACTAGTATCAAATAAAATTTTTACTACAAACCCACCCAACACAATTAATAACTCAGGAAGTTCAAACGGATTTATTGTAACAACATTTAAATCAATAGAAGGTTTTTGCTGTTTAACCTGTGAGAGTACGCCTTATGAACTACAGCCACTTACCAATTTAGTTGAACAAAGTTCCTGCCAGATTGCCTTCCTACATTAACTATACCTTTACCACATTCAGCTACCTTCAATTGCTTAAACGATAAGGGGGGCGGAATTCCTCTCCTGACCTCCACGTTTGCGAATATGTCAAAAACCTCCTCTATTACCACCATTACTTTTATAATTCTCAACATTACCTGTATAATTATTACTACTATTAAAACCATTTCAATATTCCTTGCACCAGTCATTCCTATCAGCATCCAATTTGCCTTTCCAAACTCGCGATTATCCCCTCAAAAACTGTTTCCATTGCCCACATTCTAAAAGTCTCGTGGTAAAGTAATAAACCCATTACCACGAATCCCTCTCTGCCCAAGGTTACATAATATTTCGCCATGTTCAGGTCTGCTTTTCTTCCAAATCAATACAACCTTGTACCGACACATGAAAAGGAATAAAACTACGTCTATAATTTCATCAAAAGTAAAGTCACGTGCTAATTTACTTTTAAGTTTTAATTCGTACAGGAAAAGCATTCTAAGCTTTCGATTCTTTCTGAGAAACAGTTTGCTTACTAAGGTAAGACTCTCTACGTAAAACACTCTTATCACCAATAGCTAGAAACGATTTCTTTAACTCTACCACAGTTCTTTCATACCCTTCAACTTTATCACTTTTGAAAAATCTTCCATTATTTTCTAGCCATAAAAGGACTTCCCTCTTCAAAGACACTTCAAAAGTAAATATTTATTTTTATCCGGAATGCCATTATATGAAATATTTCCCTCAAGTTTTAAAACGACCTCGTCCACATTTTCTATACCAGTAATATAACTTCTGGGGACCACTTCTAAGGACCTGGCTTCGTGAGGATTTAGGTCGTCATTTGTGGCGGCCCATAACCAATTTTCGAAGCAAAAGTGTATCGGCCTGGATTAAGGGGGTCCAGGGCTCCAAATTCTAATTTTGTTTTAATTTATTGAGATTTTGTAATGAAATTTTTTTTCTGAAATATATTTTTATATAATAAGAATATTGCATGTAAAAAAATCTGAAAAATTATAAATACTTTTTTATTTAAATTGTAAAATTTTAAACATATTTAATTTAAATATTGATTATGAATTTTATAAAAAAATTTAAGAAAAAAATGAAGTTTTTTTGAGTGAGTTTTGCATTAATTAGCATATTTTCACAATTATCACTCAAAATGAAAAATCCTGAAGACAATTTGTTGGAAATATGGCTTAAAACCTCTGTTAAAATTTAATAGATATATCTTGGAAGGAACTTTTGATATGTACTTTTAAAGCTGACAAATCGTGAAAAATTCATTCTCAGATAAATGAAGTTAAAGTTCTCGTCAGAGGGTAGCTGATACACCGCTTCTCAAGGCGAAAGGTGTTATATCTTTGGATTTAATAAAGATAAAAGCATGCGGTTTGCTGTATTTAATGCTAAAATCTCAATTTTTTTAAGCAAATAAAAAAATTGCATTTTTGAGAATTTTTAGCCCCGGACCCCCTTAAAAAATATGCACGTGCGGAATCTATGGTAGACACGGGGAAGGGGGCATTCAGCTAAGAAAGAGCCATGAGAGATAAATTAACAATAATTTATTAAAAGCAATAGTGGAGGACTTTGGCAGCGCAGTTAAATTACCGATAATAAAATTATAAGATCAATCACTAAACTTATGAGAAAAAAATGCTAACCACAAGATATTTTCTATACTCTAACACTAACTCCTAACAAAATGGCTATGGCGATTGTTCGCCGGAACCTAAGAAAAGTTCACCTTAACTTGCTACGAAAATATCAGTAGTCACTCTGAAATAACACTATACAAAATGTCACTAAAGAATACGGCAATATCACTAATTAAAGGGGACTCCATGTGTTTCTGAATTATATTGTTATTCGAAGTATTAGATATAACATCTTTCTACGTAAAAACACTCTCTGCTGAAGAGTCTATTCCAAAGTTAGTCAAAAGGGAACGTCACTGTTAACGACACGTGGAAGACTAAATGAAGTTTAAACTAGTATCAAATAAAATTTTTACTACAAACCCACCCAACACAATTAATAACTCAGGAAGTTCAAACGGATTTATTGTAACAACATTTAAATCAATAGAAGGTTTTTGCTGTTTAACCTGTGAGAGTACGCCTTATGAACTACAGCCACTTACCAATTTAGTTGAACAAAATTCCTGCCAGATTGCCTTCCTACATTAACTATACCTTTACCACATTCAACTACCTTCAATTGCTTAAACGATCAGGGGGGCGGAATTCCTATCCTGACCTCCACGTTTGCGAATATGTCAAAAACCTCCTCTATTACCACCATTACTTTTATAATTCTCAACATTACCTGTATAATTATTACTACTATTACGACCATTTCAATATTCCTTGCACCATTTATTCCTATCAGCATCCAATTTGCCTTTCCAAACTCACGATTATCCCCTCAAAAACTGTTTCCATTGCCCACATTCTAAAAGTCTCGTGGTAAAGTAATAAACCCATTACCACGAATCCCTCTCTGCCCAAGGTTACATAATATTTCGCCATGTTCAGGTCTGCTTTTCTTCCAAATCAATACAACCTTGTACCGACACATGAAAAGGAATAAAACTACGTCTATAATTTCATCAAAAGTAAAGTCACGTGCTAATTTACTTTTAAGTTTTAATTCGTACAGGAAAAGCATTCTAAGCTTTCGATTCTTTCTGAGAAACAGTTTGCTTACTAAGGTAAGACTCTCTACGTAAAACACTCTTATCACCAATAGCTAGAAACGATTTCTTTAACTCTACCACAGTTCTTTCATACCCTTCAACTTTATCACTTTTGAAAAATCTTCCATTATTTTCTAGCCATAAAAGGACTTCCCTCTTCAAAGACACTTCAAAAGTAAATATTTATTTTTATCCGGAATGCCATTATATGAAATATTTCCCTCAAGTTTTAAAACGACCTCGTCCACATTTTCTATACCAGTAATATAACTTCTGGGGACCACTTCTAAGGACCTGGCTTCGTGAGGATTTAGGTCGTCATTTGTGGCGGCCCATAACCAATTTTCGAAGCAAAAGTGTATCGGCCTGGATTAAGGGGGTCCAGGGCTCCAAATTCTAATTTTGTTTTAATTTATTGAGATTTTGTAATGAAATTTTTTTTCTGAAATATATTTTTATATAATAAGAATATTGCATGTAAAAAAATCTGAAAAATTATAAATACTTTTTTATTTAAATTGTAAAATTTTAAACATATTTAATTTAAATATTGATTATGAATTTTATAAAAAAATTTAAGAAAAAAATGAAGTTTTTTTGAGTGAGTTTTGCATTAATTAGCATATTTTCACAATTATCACTCAAAATGAAAAATCCTGAAGACAATTTGTTGGAAATATGGCTTAAAACCTCTGTTAAAATTTAATAGATATATCTTGGAAGGAACTTTTGATATGTACTTTTAAAGCTGACAAATCGTGAAAAATTCATTCTCAGATAAATGAAGTTAAAGTTCTCGTCAGAGGGTAGCTGATACACCGCTTCTCAAGGCGAAAGGTGTTATATCTTTGGATTTAATAAAGATAAAAGCATGCGGTTTGCTGTATTTAATGCTAAAATCTCAATTTTTTTAAGCAAATAAAAAAATTGCATTTTTGAGAATTTTTAGCCCCGGACCCCCTTAAAAAATATGCACGTGCGGAATCTATGGTAGATACGGGGAAGGGGGCATTCAGCTAAGAAAGAGCCATGAGAGATAAATTAACAATAATTTATTAAAAGCAATAGTGGAGGACTTTGGCAGCGCAGTTAAATTACCGATAATAAAATTATAAGATCAATCAGTAAACTTATGAGAAAAAAATGCTAACCACAAGATATTTTCTATACTCTAACACTAACTCCTAACAAAATGGCTATGGCGATTGTTCGCCGGAACCTAAGAAAAGTTCACCTTAACTTGCTACGAAAATATCAGTAGTCACTCTGAAATAACACTATACAAAATGTCACTAAAGAATACGGCAATATCACTAATTAAAGGGGACTCCATGTGTTTCTGAATTATATTGTTATTCGAAGTATTAGATATAACATCTTTCTACGTAAAAACACTCTCTGCTGAAGAGTCTATTCCAAAGTTAGTCAAAAGGGAACGTCACTGTTAACGACACGTGGAAGACTAAATGAAGTTTAAACTAGTATCAAATAAAATTTTTACTACAAACCCACCCAACACAATTAATAACTCAGGAAGTTCAAACGGATTTATTGTAACAACATTTAAATCAATAGAAGGTTTTTGCTGTTTAACCTGTGAGAGTACGCCTTATGAACTACAGCCACTTACCAATTTAGTTGAACAAAATTCCTGCCAGATTGCCTTCCTACATTAACTATACCTTTACCACATTCAACTACCTTCAATTGCTTAAACGATCAGGGGGGCGGAATTCCTATCCTGACCTCCACGTTTGCGAATATGTCAAAAACCTCCTCTATTACCACCATTACTTTTATAATTCTCAACATTACCTGTATAATTATTACTACTATTACGACCATTTCAATATTCCTTGCACCATTTATTCCTATCAGCATCCAATTTGCCTTTCCAAACTCACGATTATCCCCTCAAAAACTGTTTCCATTGCCCACATTCTAAAAGTCTCGTGGTAAAGTAATAAACCCATTACCACGAATCCCTCTCTGCCCAAGGTTACATAATATTTCGCCATGTTCAGGTCTGCTTTTCTTCCAAATCAATACAACCTTGTACCGACACATGAAAAGGAATAAAACTACGTCTATAATTTCATCAAAAGTAAAGTCACGTGCTAATTTACTTTTAAGTTTTAATTTGTACAGAAAAAGCATTCTAAGCTTTCGATTCTTTCTGAAAAACAGTTTGCTTACTAAGGTAAGACTCTCTACGTAAAACACTCTTATCACCAATAGCTAGAAACGATTTCTTTAACTCTACCACAGTTCTTTCAAACCCTTCAACTTTATCACTTTTGAAAAATCTTCCATTATTTTCTAGCCATAAAAGGACTTCCCTCTTCAAAGACACTTCAAAAGTAAATATTTATTTTTATCCGGAATGCCATTATATGAAATATTTCCCTCAAGTTTTAAAGCGACCTCGTCCACATTTTCTATACCAGTAATATAACTTCTGGGGACCACTTCTAAGGACCTGGCTTCGTGAGGATTTAGGTCGTCATTTGTGGCGGCCCATAACCAATTTTCGAAGCAAAAGTGTATCGGCCTGGATTAAGGGGGTCCAGGGCTCCAAATTCTAATTTTGTTTTAATTTATTGAGATTTTGTAATGAAATTTTTTTTCTGAAATATATTTTTATATAATAAGAATATTGCATGTAAAAAAATCTGAAAAATTATAAATATTTTTTTATTTAAATTGTAAAATTTTAAACATATTTAATTTAAATATTGATTATGAATTTTATAAAAAAATTTAAGAAAAAAATGAAGTTTTTTTGAGTGAGTTTTGCATTAATTAGCATATTTTCACAATTATCACTCAAAATGAAAAATCCTGAAGACAATTTGTTGGAAATATGGCTTAAAACCTCTGTTAAAATTTAATAGATATATCTTGCAAGGAACTTTTGATATGTTCTTTTAAAGCTGACAAATCGTGAAAAATTCATTCTCAGATAAATGAAGTTAAAGTTCTCGTCAGAGGGTAGCTGATACACCGCTTCTCAAGGCGAAAGGTGTTATATCTTTGGATTTAATAAAGATAAAAGCATGCGGTTTGCTGTATTTAATGCTAAAATCTCAATTTTTTTTAAGCAAATAAAAAAATTGCATTTTTGAGAATTTTTAGCCCCGGACCCCCTTAAAAAATATGCACGTGCGGAATCTATGGTAGACACGGGGACGGGGGCATTCAGCTAAGAAAGAGCCATGAGAGATAAATTAACAATAATTTATTAAAAGCAATAGTGGAGGACTTTGGCAGCGCAGTTAAATTACCGATAATAAAATTATAAGATCAATCACTAAACTTATGAGAAAAAAATGCTAACCACAAGATATTTTCTATACTCTAACACTAACTCCTAACAAAATGGCTATGGCGATTGTTCACCGGAACCTAAGAAAAGTTCACCTTAATTTGCTACGAAAATATCAGTAGTCACTCTGAAATAACACTATACAAAATGTCACTAAAGAATACGGCAATATCACTAATTAAAGGGGACTCCATGTGTTTCTGAATTATACTGTTATTCGAAGTATTAGATATAACATCTTTCTACGTAAAAACACTCTCCGCTGAAGAGTCTATTCCAAAGTTAGTCAAAAGGGAACGTCACTGTTAACGACACGTGGAAGACTAAATGAAGTTTAAACTAGTATCAAATAAAATTTTTACTACAAACCCACGCAACACAATTAATAACTCAGGAAGTTCAAACGGATTTATTGTAACAACATTTAAATCAATAGAGGGTTTTTGCTGTTTATCCTGTGAGAGTACGCCTTATGAACTACAGCCACTTACCAATTTAGTTGAACAAAATTCCTGCCAGATTGCCTTCCTACATTAACTATACCTTTGCCACATTCAACTACCTTCAATTGCTTAAACGATAAGGGGGGCGGAATTCCTATCCTGACCTCCACGTTTGCGAATATGTCAAACACCTCCTCTATTACCACCATTACTTTTATAATTCTCAACATTACCTGTATAATTATTACTACTATTAAAACCATTTCAATATTCCTTGCACCAGTCATTCCTATCAGCATCCAATTTCCCTTTCCAAACTCGCGATTATCCCCTCAAAAACTGTTTCCATTGCCCACATTCTAAAAGTCTCGAGGTAAAGTAATAAACCCATTACCACGAATCCCTCTATGCCCAAGGTTACATAATATTTCGCCATGTTCAGGTCTGCTTTTCTTCCAAATCAATACAACCTTGTACCGACACATGAAAAGGAATAAAACTACATCTATAATTTCATCAAAAGTAAAGTCACGTGCTAATTTACTTTTACGTTTTAATTTGTACAGGAAAAGCATTCTAAGCTTTCGATTCTTTCTGAAAAACAGTTTGCTAACTAAGGTAAGACTCTCTACGTAAAACACTCTTATCACCAATAGCTAGAAACGATTTCTTTAAATCTACCACAGTTCTTTCATAACCTTCACTTTATCACTTTTGAAAAATCTTCCATTATTTTCTAGCCATAAAAGGACTTCCCTCTTCAAAGACACTTCAAAAGTAAATATTTATTTTTATCCGGAATGCCATTATATGAAATATTTCCCTCAAGTTTTAAAACGACCTCGTCCACATTTTCTATACCAGTAATATAACTTCTGGGGACCACTTCTAAGGACCTGGCTTCGTGAGGATTTAGGTCGTCATTTGTGGCGGCCCATAACCAATTTTCGAAGCAAAAGTGTATCGGCCTGGATTAAGGGGGTCCAGGGCTCCAAATTCTAATTTTGTTTTAATTTATTGAGATTTTATAATGAAATTTTTTTTCTGAAATATATTTTTATATAATAAGAATATTGCATGTAAAAAAATCTGAAAAATTATAAATATTTTTTTATTTAAATTGTAAAATTTTAAACATATTTAATTTAAATATTGATTATGAATTTTATAAAAAAATTTAAGAAAAAAATGAAGTTTTTTTGAGTGAGTTTTGCATTAATTAGCATATTTTCACAATTATCACTCAAAATGAAAAATCCTGAAGACAATTTGTTGGAAATATGGCTTAAAACCTCTGTTAAAATTTAATAGATATATCTTGCAAGGAACTTTTGATATGTTCTTTTAAAGCTGACAAATCGTGAAAAATTCATTCTCAGATAAATGAAGTTAAAGTTCTCGTCAGAGGGTAGCTGATACACCGCTTCTCAAGGCGAAAGGTGTTATATCTTTGGATTTAATAAAGATAAAAGCATGCGGTTTGCTGTATTTAATGCTAAAATCTCAATTTTTTTAAGCAAATAAAAAAATTGCATTTTTGAGAATTTTTAGCCCCGGACCCCCTTAAAAAATATGCACGTGCGGAATCTATGGTAGACACGGGGACGGGGGCATTCAGCTAAGAAAGAGCCATGAGAGATAAATTAACAATAATTTATTAAAAGCAATAGTGGAGGACTTTGGCAGCGCAGTTAAATTACCGATAATAAAATTATAAGATCAATCACTAAACTTATGAGAAAAAAATGCTAACCACAAGATATTTTCTATACTCTAACACTAACTCCTAACAAAATGGCTATGGCGATTGTTCGCCGGAACCTAAGAAAAGTTCACCTTAATTTGCTACGAAAATATCAGTAGTCACTCTGAAATAACACTATACAAAATGTCACTAAAGAATACGGCAATATCACTAATTAAAGGGGACTCCGTGTGTTTCTGAATTATACTGTTATTCGAAGTATTAGATATAACATCTTTCTACGTAAAAACACTCTCCGCTGAAGAGTCTATTCCAAAGTTAGTCAAAAGAGAACGTCACTGTTAACGACACGTGGAAGACTAAATGAAGTTTAAACTAGTATCAAATAAAATTTTTACTACAAACCCACCCAACACAATTAATAACTCAGGAAGTTCAAACGGATTTATTGTAACAACATTTAAATCAATAGAGGGTTTTTGCTGTTTAACCTGTGAGAGTACGCCTTATGAACTACAGCCACTTACCAATTTAGTTGAACAAAATTCCTGCCAGATTGCCTTCCTACATTAACTATACCTTTACCACATTCAACTACCTTCAATTGCTTAAACGATAAGGGGGGCGGAATTCCTATCCTGACCTCCACGTTTGCGAATATGTCAAAAACCTCCTCTATTACCACCAATACTTTTATAATTCTCAACATTACCTGTATAATTATTACTACTATTACGACCATTTCAATATTCCTTGCACCATTTATTCCTATCAGCATCCAATTTGCCTTTCCAAACTCGCGATTATCCCCTCAAAAACTGTTTCCATTGCCCACATTCTAAAAGTCTCGTGGTAAAGTAATAAACCCATTACCACGAATCCCTCTCTGCCCAAGGTTACATAATATTTCGCCATGTTCAGGTCTGCTTTTCTTCCAAATCAATACAACCTTGTACCGACACATGAAAAGGAATAAAACTACGTCTATAATTTCATCAAAAGTAAAGTCACGTGCTAATTTACTTTTAAGTTTTAATTTGTACAGAAAAAGCATTCTAAGCTTTCGATTCTTTCTGAAAAACAGTTTGCTTACTAAGGTAAGACTCTCTACGTAAAACACTCTTATCACCAATAGCTAGAAACGATTTCTTTAACTCTACCACAGTTCTTTCAAACCCTTCAACTTTATCACTTTTGAAAAATCTTCCATTATTTTCTAGCCATAAAAGGACTTCCCTCTTCAAAGACACTTCAAAAGTAAATATTTATTTTTATCCGGAATGCCATTATATGAAATATTTCCCTCAAGTTTTAAAGCGACCTCGTCCACATTTTCTATACCAGTAATATAACTTCTGGGGACCACTTCTAAGGACCTGGCTTCGTGAGGATTTAGGTCGTCATTTGTGGCGGCCCATAACCAATTTTCGAAGCAAAAGTGTATCGGCCTGGATTAAGGGGGTCCAGGGCTCCAAATTCTAATTTTGTTTTAATTTATTGAGATTTTGTAATGAAATTTTTTTTCTGAAATATATTTTTATATAATAAGAATATTGCATGTAAAAAAATCTGAAAAATTATAAATATTTTTTTATATAAATTGTAAAATTTTAAACATATTTAATTTAAATATTGATTATGAATTTTATAAAAAAATTTAAGAAAAAAATGAAGTTTTTTTGAGTGAGTTTTGCATTAATTAGCATATTTTCACAATTATCACTCAAAATGAAAAATCCTGAAGACAATTTGTTGGAAATATGGCTTAAAACCTCTGTTAAAATTTAATAGATATATCTTGCAAGGAACTTTTGATATGTTCTTTTAAAGCTGACAAATCGTGAAAAATTCATTCTCAGATAAATGAAGTTGTTCAATTCTAAAAAAGGACTTTATTATGATAAATTGAATATAGATGGCAGCACTACGAGAATTGAAAATGACTGGTTTTCTCTGCCTTAAAAATAGACTTTATTCAATTTTTATTCTTATTATTTTAACTCTTTTTTAATTTTAAAATTCCTATTATCCTTTTTCTGTATTATATGCATATTAATCTTGTTTTATTTTCTTTTATTAGATAAATTTTATTCTGTATTTTGATGGTCATGTGCGGACCTGTAATAGAACATTCCAGTGTTGTGTTTCTAAAATCTAAGATGTGAAAGTCAAATTCGATTCGATTAAAATGTGAAAGGACAAGTTATTCGTAATTCTTTATGTGAAATCTTTATTCGTTAAGTATGCTCTATCCTCATCCATGTAAAATCAACAATTTCTTTTATTTTAATTCATCCATTTCAAGTTCGCCTGTTTTGAAATATAATTCTTGAATGACACATTTCGAACGCAACTGGAGTCTGCATCAAGAAATCAAAGGTACTGTTCCTTTTTCTCTGTTTAATTCAGTTGAATAAAGACAAATTTCTATTCTATTCATTTTAAAACTACACATAAAAAATTCTCTGGTCCGTCGGAAGCCTAGGAGATAACTAGTGATAATCGTATTTATTTAATTTGTTATAATGAAAACAAAAGCAGAAACTGCTGCAGAATCAAAATTTCTTTTTACTGTTAAAGAAATAAAGAGATTTAGCGCTCAAGTTACTGACGCAATTGAAAATAAAACATTAAAATTAATTGAAAAGTTAAAGGCTGAATTGATAAGTTTAGAAAATGATTTAAAAAAATCTTATTTTGGCGTAGCTGAAGAAAGTGTAAATTCGTTATACGAGTCCTTTACTGAAGCTAAAGATATTGTTGTTGATGATTTAGTGAAAATTGAGCAATTTTTAGAAAATCAAGGCGTAAAATCACAAGAAAATCAAAGTGCAGCTAATAATAGCTCAAATATAGAATTTAGTAATAACGCTTTAAAGCTTCCTAAGTTCGAATTACCCATTTTTTATGGAGATGTCACTCAATGGATTAGCTTCAAAGAGATATTTTTGACTTCAATTCATAATAATAAATCTCTTTCAGATCAGTTAAAATTTTCGTATCTTATAGCTAGTGTTAGGAATTATCCGTCAAAATTAATTTCAGGTTTTTCAATTTCTGGTGAAAATTATAAAGAAGCTTGGGAAACTTTAATTAATAGATATGATAATCGTAGGAATTTGGCATATTCATTGCTGTCTAAATTTGTTAATGCCAAACCATTGAAATCGCCCACGCAGAAAACTATTTTGGAGCTATTGGATACATGCAATGAAGTGATTCGTAACTTAAAATCTTTGAAATTCGAATTTAATGAATTTGTTGATTTGATTTTAGTGTATATAGTACAAAATAAATTTGATGAATCCTTAAAAAAGCAATGGGAATTATCCTTAAATAATGATTCATTCCCAACTTATGATATGTTGATGACATTTCTCGAAAAACAGGCTCGTAGTTTGCAAAATTGTAACTCTGAAATTTTTAAAGGTGAATCCAAATCTAATTTAAAATTTGAAAGTAAGTCTCAACATTTTTCAAAAAAGTCTGTCGCCAATGCAGTTGTAATGGATAATGTAAATAAAACTACAAATATTTCATGTTCACAGTGTAAAGAATCGCACCCACTTCATAAATGCCCAGAATTTTCAAAATTATCTGTTGATCAACGTTGGAATTTGATAAAATCAAAAAGGCTTTGCACTAACTGTTTAAGATCAAATCATTTCGTAGCCGATTGTCGTATTACGACTACTTGTAGGCATTGCAATTCTAAACACCATACACTCCTTCATCGTGATCAGTCTATCCCTGCATCACAGAATTCTTTCAGGCAACAAGATCGTGTTACAACACCAAATGCTGTTGTTAATTCTAATGAATCTAACTGTTTAAGTTCTCAGTCTATTAATGAAAATTCTCAAACATTGTTGGCTACTGCCATTATAAAAGTTAAATCTAAATCAGGAAAATTTATTCCTTGCAGAGCGATGATAGATAGTGCTTCTCAAAAAAGTTTACTGTCAAAAGCTTGTTGTAGAAAATTAGATCTTCCATCTAGGCCTACGAATCATAGAATATCAGGAATAAATAATTTAGTCGCAGAAACGGCTCTTCAGGAAGTTTCCTTGACATTCTCTCCACATTTCAATAATGAAACTTTTCACTTAGATGCATTAGTTGTTAATCAGATTACAACCAATTTACCAAATTTTTTGATTACAACTAAATATTGGCCACACATTGAAGGATTGAACCTTGCGGATCCTAATTTTCATTTGTCCAGTCCTATTGATATACTTATAGGCGCAGATTTATTTGCTAACATCATAATAGGGGAATCAATTCTGGGACCTAAAGGATCACCGAGTGCTGTTAATTCCAGACTGGGTTGGATTCTTTCGGGGATCATTTATTCAAATGAATCAAATCAAAATTCATTTATTAGTTGCCATGCCACTACACAGATAAGTTCTCAACTACAAAAATTTTGGGAACTTGAATCGGTTCCTACTTCTGATCCAATTTCTCTAGTTGAAGACAACTATGCGAAAACAGTTTCACGTTCAGAATCTGGAAGATATATTGTAAATCTACCCTTTAAATCTAAACCTGTTCTCGGAAACTCTAAATCTCAAGCCTTAAAACGTTTCTACTTCTTGGAGAAAAAACTTCAAGAAAACCCCTTCCTTAAAGAGCAGTATTTATCCTTCATGCGCGAGTATATCGACTTAGGGCACATGGAACTTGTTCCAGATTCAGAAATTTCAAATCCTGATCATTTTTATCTTCCACATCACGGGGTGTTAAAAGAAGATAGTTCTACAACTCGGCTTAGAGTTGTATTTGACGCATCTGCGGTTGGTTCAGAAGGCCGCTCCTTGAATGATTATCTAGAGATAGGTCCAAAATTGCAACCAGAAATATTTCCTCTACTGTTAAGGTTCAGAATGCATCCAATCGCCTTTAGTTCTGACATCGAGAAAATGTTTAGGCAAATTCTCGTCAATCAAAATCATGTAGATTATCAACGCATTCTTTGGAGATTCAATTCAGATGAAATTATTAAAACATACAGGCTGTTGACCGTTACGTACGGAACTTCTTGCGCCCCATTTTTGGCCATTAGGACATTACACCAATTGGCAAATGACAATGAGCAAAATCATAGAGAAGCCTCTCAGATAATTCGGAAAAGTACGTACGTTGATGATTTACTTTCCGGTTCGGATTCAAAGGAAAATGCCCAAAAATTAGTAACTGAGTTAATCGAAGTTATGAAAAGCGGAGGTTTTAATCTACGTAAGTGGACTTGTAATGATCCAGAAGTAATTGCTCATTTACCAGATGAAATGAAGGCTTCATCGCAAAAGGTAATTCAGGAAGATGATACCGTTAAAGTCCTCGGACTACTTTGGGATTCTTCCAAAGATGTTTTACAAATTCGTTTCAATGATTTTAAAGAAGTAAAAACAAAAAGAGATTTGTTATCAGTAGTGGCTACAATATTTGACCACTTGGGTTTCCTAGCTCCTACTACAATAAGATTAAAAATCATGCTGCAAGATCTTTGAAAAGATAAGATTTCGTGGGATGAAGAAATCCCAGACTCCATACTACAGGTTTGGAATGAGTTTTTATCAGAAATTCATTTGCTAAAGTCAATTGAAATACCCAGATATATTAATTCTTATAATCAAAATGATGTCCAAATTCAGTTACATGGTTTTTGTGATGGCTCAGGTAAAGCTTATGCTGCTGTTACTTATTTACGTGTTGTTACTCCTGACGAAGTATTTGTAAATTTGATTGCAGCTAAAACTAAAGTAAATCCTATAAAACCTCAAACACTGCCACGTATTGAACTTTGTTCTGCTCTTTTATTAGCCAAGTTATGCTCAGTCATTATCGATACTTTGCCAATAAACTTTGACAATATTTATCTGTGGTCAGATTCACAGATTGTTCTCAGCTGGTTAAAATCACCTCCTTTAAAGGGAAATCAATTTGTTCTAAATCGAGTCTGTCAAATCCAATCGTTAATGCCTTCATGTGAGTGGAATCATATCCCAGGTATTCTAAATCCTGCAGATTCAGCTTCTAGAGGTATTTCACCACGAAAGCTTCTTCATCATTCGCTATGGTGGCATGGGCCTCCATGGCTGCTATCAAATGAACCAATCCCAATACCTTTGTACAATCCTCCGATATCTGAGTTAAATTCAGTAATTCAATCTGTCAGCAATGTAACTCAAGTAACTGCACTTCCAGACTTTATTCTTAAGTTCTCCAAATTCTCTAAGTTATCAAGAGTCACAGCGTGGTGTCTTAGATTCATTTATAATGCTAGGCATAGTGCTACAAAAAAAATCTGGAAATCTGAGTGCACAAGAAATCTCCGATTCTATTCAATGCATTGTGAAATTAGTACAAAGTTCGGAATTCGGTACAGAACTTAAATTATTAAAAGAAAGAAAACCCTTACCAAGCAATAGTAAATTATTATCATTAAATGTGTTTTTAGATTCTAGTGATATTATTCGAGTTGGTGGTCGTTTATCACAACATCAGACATTAAGTTTTGATAGAAAGTATCCTATGCTACTTCCGAAAAATCATATTATTACTAATTTATTGATAAATCATGTCCATGAACAACATCTACATGCTGGTACACAGCTAGTACTTTCTATATTACGTCAACAGTACTGGTTTGTGAATGGTCGTTCTACTGTACGACAAGAGCTCCACAAATGTGTGCTTTGCAAATGCCTTAAATCTCAAGCTTGTCAACAAATGATGGGAGACCTTCCCGTTGACAGAATCACCCCAATCCGTCCATTTTCCAAGGTGGGTCTAGATTTTGCAGGACCCTGTCTAACTAAACCAAATTTGCCAAGAAGTAAGATCAAAATTAAATCATATATAGCAGTATTCGTCTGTATGTGCACTAAGGCGGTACACCTTGAGTTGGTATCAGACTTGTCTGTGCAAGCCCTGCTAGCAGCCTTGAAGCGATTTATCGCGCGTAGAGGTCTGCCGTCCGATGTATATTCAGACAATGGTAAAAACTTCACAGGTCTGGCTAATCAGTTAAAGCAGCTATTTCAATATTTGAAAGAAAATGAAGTTCAAGGATTTCTTTCGAGCCAGAAAATCAATTGGCATTTCATCCCTCCATATGCACCACACTTTGGTGGGCTATGGGAGGCAGCTGTAAAGCTTACTAAAAATCACATTCTAAGAGCATGTAAAGCTAGTGTATTGAATTTTGAAGAATTAACTACTTTGCTTTGTCAGATTGAAAGTTATATAAATTCAAGACCCTTAACTCCTATGTCTTCGGATCCATCAGATCCACGTGCATTAACTCCAGGTCATTTTTTAATAGGAGCACCCCTCCTTGATATTCCAGAATCTTCAAATCCCAGAATTCTAACATTAAATGCTCGGTGGCGCTTGATAGAAAAAGCAAAGAATCAATTTTGGTGTAGATGGTCGCGTGAATATCTTCAACATCTCCAACAGCGTCCAAAATGGACTACTCCACGAGCTAATCTACGAGAAGGAGACTTGGTGATTGTTCATGATCGATTTCAGCCCATGAGATGGAAGTTGGGCCGCATTCTAAAGACTTTTCCTGGACCGGACAATCTTGTACGAGTTGTTTTGATTAAAACAGCTGACGGTGACATCAAGCGTCCCATTTCAAAGGTGTCCCCTCTCCTGCCGGGGGCGGAGGATGTTCAATTCTAAAAAAGGACTTTATTATGATAAATTGAATATAGATGGCAGCACTACGAGAATTGAAAATGACTGGTTTTCTCTGCCTTAAAAATAGACTTTATTCAATTTTTATTCTTATTATTTTAACTCTTTTTTAATTTTAAAATTCCTATTATCCTTTTTCTGTATTATATGCATATTAATCTTGTTTTATTTTCTTTTATTAGATAAATTTTATTCTGTATTTTGATGGTCATGTGCGGACCTGTAATAGAACATTCCAGTGTTGTGTTTCTAAAATCTAAGATGTGAAAGTCAAATTCGATTCGATTAAAATGTGAAAGGACAAGTTATTCGTAATTCTTTATGTGAAATCTTTATTCGTTAAGTATGCTCTATCCTCATCCATGTAAAATCAACAATTTCTTTTATTTTAATTCATCCATTTCAAGTTCGCCTGTTTTGAAATATAATTCTTGAATGACACATTTCGAACGCAACTGGAGTCTGCATCAAGAAATCAAAGGTACTGTTCCTTTTTCTCTGTTTAATTCAGTTGAATAAAGACAAATTTCTATTCTATTCATTTTAAAACTACACAGAAGTTAAAGTTCTCGTCAGAGGGTAGCTGATACACCGCTTCTCAAGGCGAAAGGTGTTATATCTTTGGATTTAATAAAGATAAAAGCATGCGGTTTGCTGTATTTAATGCTAAAATCTCAATTTTTTTAAGCAAATAAAAAAATTGCATTTTTGAGAATTTTTAGCCCCGGACCCCCTTAAAAAATATGCACGTGCGGAATCTATGGTAGACACGGGGACGGGGGCATTCAGCTAAGAAAGAGCCATGAGAGATAAATTAACAATAATTTATTAAAAGCAATAGTGGTGGACTTTGGCAGCGCAGTTAAATTACCGATAATAAAATTATAAGATCAATCACTAAACTTATGAGAAAAAAATGCTAACCACAAGATATTTTCTATACTCTAACACTAACTCCTAACAAAATGGCTATGGCGATTGTTCGCCGGAACCTAAGAAAAGTTCACCTTAATTTGCTACGAAAATATCAGTAGTCACTCTGAAATAACACTATACAAAATGTCACTAAAGAATACGGCAATATCACTAATTAAAGGGGACTCCGTGTGTTTCTGAATTATACTGTTATTCGAAGTATTAGATATAACATCTTTCTACGTAAAAACACTCTCCGCTGAAGAGTCTATTCCAAAGTTAGTCAAAAGAGAACGTCACTGTTAACGACACGTGGAAGACTAAATGAAGTTTAAACTAGTATCAAATAAAATTTTTACTACAAACCCACCCAACACAATTAATAACTCAGGAAGTTCAAACGGATTTATTGTAACAACATTTAAATCAATAGAGGGTTTTTGCTGTTTAACCTGTGAGAGTACGCCTTATGAACTACAGCCACTTACCAATTTAGTTGAACAAAATTCCTGCCAGATTGCCTTCCTACATTAACTATACCTTTACCACATTCAACTACCTTCAATTGCTTAAACGATAAGGGGGGCGGAATTCCTATCCTGACCTCCACGTTTGCGAATATGTCAAAAACCTCCTCTATTACCACCATTACTTTTATAATTCTCAACATTACCTGTATAATTATTACTACTATTACGACCATTTCAATATTCCTTGCACCATTTATTCCTATCAGCATCCAATTTGCCTTTCCAAACTCGCGATTATCCCCTCAAAAACTGTTTCCATTGCCCACATTCTAAAAGTCTCGTGGTAAAGTAATAAACCCATTACCACGAATCCCTCTCTGCCCAAGGTTACATAATATTTCGCCATGTTCAGGTCTGCTTTTCTTCCAAATCAATACAACCTTGTACCGACACATGAAAAGGAATAAAACTACGTCTATAATTTCATCAAAAGTAAAGTCACGTGCTAATTTACTTTTAAGTTTTAATTTGTACCGAAAAAGCATTCTAAGCTTTCGATTCTTTCTGAAAAACAGTTTGCTTACTAAGGTAAGACTCTCTACGTAAAACACTCTTATCACCAATAGCTAGAAACGATTTCTTTAACTCTACCACAGTTCTTTCAAACCCTTCAACTTTATCACTTTTGAAAAATCTTCCATTATTTTCTAGCCATAAAAGGACTTCCCTCTTCAAAGACACTTCAAAAGTAAATATTTATTTTTATCCGGAATGCCATTATATGAAATATTTCCCTCAAGTTTTAAAACGACCTCGTCCACATTTTCTATACCAGTAATATAACTTCTGGGGACCACTTCTAAGGACCTGGCTTCGTGAGGATTTAGGTCGTCATTTGTGGCGGCCCATAACCAATTTTCGAAGCAAAAGTTTATCGGTCTGGATTAAGGGGGGTCCGGGGCTCCAAATTCTAATTTTGTTTTAATTTATTGAGATTTTGTAATGAAATTTTTTTTCTGAAATATATTTTTATATAATAAGAATATTGCATGTAAAAAAATCTGAAAAATTATAAATATTTTTTTATTTAAATTGTAAAATTTTAAACATATTTAATTTAAATATTGATTATGAATTTTATAAAAAAATTTAAGAAAAAAATGAAGTTTTTTTGAGTGTGTTTTGCATTAATTAGCATATTTTCACAATTATCACTCAAAATGAAAAATCCTGAAGACAATTTGTTGGAAATATGGCTTAAAACCTCTGTTAAAATTTAATAGATATATCTTGCAAGGAACTTTTGATATGTTCTTTTAAAGCTGACAAATCGTGAAAAATTCATTCTCAGATAAATGAAGTTAAAGTTCTCTTCAGAGGGTAGCCGATACACCGCTTCTCAAGGCGAAAGGTGTTATATCTTTGGATTTAATAAAGATAAAAGCATGCGGTTTGCTGTATTTAATGCTAAAATCTCAATTTTTTTAAGCAAATAAAAAAATTGCATTTTTGAGAATTTTTAGCCCCGGACCCCCTTAAAAAATATGCACGTGCGGAATCTATGGTAGACACGGGGACGGGGGCATTCAGCTAAGAAAGAGCCATGAGAGATAAATTAACAATAATTTATTAAAAGCAGTAGTGGAGGACTTTGGCAGCGCAGTTAAATTACCGATAATAAAATTATAAGATCAATCACTAAACTTATGAGAAAAAAATGCTAACCACAAGATATTTTCTATACTCTAACACTAACTCCTAACAAAATGGCTATGGCGATTGTTCGCCGGAACCTAAGAAAAGTTCACCTTAACTTGCTACGAAAATATCAGTAGTCACTCTGAAATAACACTATACAAAATGTCACTAAAGAATACGGTAATATCACTAATTAAAGTGGACTCCATGTGTTTCTGAATTATACTGTTATTCGAAGAATTAGATATAACATCTTTCTACGTAAAAACACTCTCCGCTGAAGAGTCTATTCCAAAGTTAGTCAAAAGGGAACGTCACTCTTAACGACACGTGGGAGACTAAATGAAGTTTAAACTAGTATCAAATAAAATTTTTACTACAAACCCACCCAACACAATTAATAACTCAGGAAGTTCAAACGGATTTATTGTAACAACATTTAAATCAATAGAGGGTTTTTGCTGTTTAACCTGTGAGAGTACGCCTTATGAACTACAGCCACTTACCAATTTAGTTGAACAAAATTCCTGCCAGATTGCCTTCCTACATTAACTATACCTTTACCACATTCAACTACCTTCAATTGCTTAAACGATAAGGGGGGCGGAATTCCTATCCTGACCTCCACGTTTGCGAATATGTCAAAAACCTCCTCTATTACCACCATTACTTTTATAATTCTCAACATTACCTGTATAATTATTACTACTATTAAAACCATTTCAATATTCCTTGCACCAGTCATTCCTATCAGCATCCAATTTCCCTTTCCAAACTCGCGATTATCCCCCTCAAAAATTGTTTCCATTGCCCACATTCTAAAAGTCTCGAGGTAAAGTAATAAACCCATTACCACGAATCCCTCTATGCCCAAGGTTACATAATATTTCGCCATGTTCAGGTCTGCTTTTCTTCCAAATCAATACAACCTTGTACCGACACATGAAAAGGAATAAAACTACGTCTATAATTTCATCAAAAGTAAAGTCACGTGCTAATTTACTTTTAAGTTTTAATTTGTACAGGAAAAGCATTCTAAGCTTTTGATTCTTTCTGAAAAACAGTTTGCTTACTAAGGTAAGACTCTCTACGTAAAACACTCTTATCACCAATAGCTAGAAACGATTTCTTTAACTCTACCACAGTTCTTTCATAACCTTCAACTTTATCACTTTTGAAAAATCTTCCATTATTTTCTAGCCATAAAAGGACTTCCCTCTTCAAAGACACTTCAAAAGTAAATATTTATTTTTATCCGGAATGCCATTATATGAAATATTTCCCTCAAGTTTTAAAACGACCTCGTCCACATTTTCTATACCAGTAATATAACTTCTGGGGACCACTTCTAAGGACCTGGCTTCGTGAGGATTTAGGTCGTCATTTGTGGCGGCCCATAACCAATTTTCGAAGCAAAAGTGTATCGGCCTGGATTAAGGGGGGTCCGGGGCTCCAAATTCTAATTTTGTTTTAACTTATTGAGATTTTGTAATGAAATTTTTTTTCTGAAGTATATTTTTATATAATAAGAATATTGCATGTAAAAAAATCTGAAAAATTATAAATATTTTTTTATTTAAATTGTAAAATTTTAAACATATTTAATTTAAATATTGATTATGAATTTTATAAAAAAATTTAAGAAAAAAATGAAGTTTTTTTGAGTGTGTTTTGCATTAATTAGCATATTTTCACAATTATCACTCAAAATGAAAAATCCTGAAGACAATTTGTTGGAAATATGGCTTAAAACCTCTGTTAAAATTTAATAGATATATCTTGCAAGGAACTTTTGATATGTTCTTTTAAAGCTGACAAATCGTGAAAAATTCATTCTCAGATAAATGAAGTTAAAGTTCTCGTCAGAGGGTAGCTGATACACCACTTCTCAAGGCGAAAGGTGTTATATCTTTGGATTTAATAAAGATAAAAGCATGCGGTTTGCTGTATTTAATGCTAAAATCTCAATTTTTTTAAGCAAATAAAAAAATTGCATTTTTGAGAATTTTTAGCCCCGGACCCCCTTAAAAAATATGCACGTGCGGAATCTATGGTAGACACGGGGACGGGGGCATTCAGCTAAGAAAGAGCCATGAGAGATAAATTAACAATAATTTATTAAAAGCAGTAGTGGAGGACTTTGGCAGCGCAGTTAAATTACCGATAATAAAATTATAAGATCAATCACTAAACTTATGAGAAAAAAATGCTAACCACAAGATATTTTCTATACTCTAACACTAACTCCTAACAAAATGGCTATGGCGATTGTTCGCCGGAACCTAAGAAAAGTTCACCTTAACTTGCTACGAAAATATCAGTAGTCACTCTGAAATAACACTATACAAAATGTCACTAAAGAATACGGTAATATCACTAATTAAAGTGGACTCCATGTGTTTCTGAATTATACTGTTATTCGAAGTATTAGATATAACATCTTTCTACGTAAAAACACTCTCCGCTGAAGAGTCTATTCCAAAGTTAGTCAAAAGGGAACGTCACTCTTAACGACACGTGGGAGACTAAATGAAGTTTAAACTAGTATCAAATAAAATTTTTACTACAAACCCACCCAACACAATTAATAACTCAGGAAGTTCAAACGGATTTATTGTAACAACATTTAAATCAATAGAGGGTTTTTGCTGTTTAACCTGTGAGAGTACGCCTTATGAACTACAGCCACTTACCAATTTAGTTGAACAAAATTCCTGCCAGATTGCCTTCCTACATTAACTATACCTTTACCACATTCAACTACCTTCAATTGCTTAAACGATAAGGGGGGCGGAATTCCTATCCTGACCTCCACGTTTGCGAATATGTCAAAAACCTCCTCTATTACCACCATTACTTTTATAATTCTCAACATTACCTGTATAATTATTACTACTATTAAAACCATTTCAATATTCCTTGCACCAGTCATTCCTATCAGCATCCAATTTCCCTTTCCAAACTCGCGATTATCCCCCTCAAAAATTGTTTCCATTGCCCACATTCTAAAAGTCTCGAGGTAAAGTAATAAACCCATTACCACGAATCCCTCTATGCCCAAGGTTACATAATATTTCGCCATGTTCAGGTCTGCTTTTCTTCCAAATCAATACAACCTTGTACCGACACATGAAAAGGAATAAAACTACGTCTATAATTTCATCAAAAGTAAAGTCACGTGCTAATTTACTTTTAAGTTTTAATTTGTACAGGAAAAGCATTCTAAGCTTTCGATTCTTTCTGAAAAACAGTTTGCTTACTAAGGTAAGACTCTCTACGTAAAACACTCTTATCACCAATAGCTAGAAACGATTTCTTTAACTCTACCACAGTTCTTTCATAACCTTCAACTTTATCACTTTTGAAAAATCTTCCATTATTTTCTAGCCATAAAAGGACTTCCCTCTTCAAAGACACTTCAAAAGTAAATATTTATTTTTATCCGGAATGCCATTATATGAAATATTTCCCTCAAGTTTTAAAACGACCTCGTCCACATTTTCTATACCAGTAATATAACTTCTGGGGACCACTTCTAAGGACCTGGCTTCGTGAGGATTTAGGTCGTCATTTGTGGCGGCCCATAACCAATTTTCGAAGCAAAAGTGTATCGGCCTGGATTAAGGGGGGTCCGGGGCTCCAAATTCTAATTTTGTTTTAACTTATTGAGATTTTGTAATGAAATTTTTTTTCTGAAGTATATTTTTATATAATAAGAATATTGCATGTAAAAAAATCTGAAAAATTATAAATATTTTTTTATTTAAATTGTAAAATTTTAAACATATTTAATTTAAATATTGATTATGAATTTTATAAAAAAATTTAAGAAAAAAATGAAGTTTTTTTGAGTGTGTTTTGCATTAATTAGCATATTTTCACAATTATCACTCAAAATGAAAAATCCTGAAGACAATTTGTTGGAAATATGGCTTAAAACCTCTGTTAAAATTTAATAGATATATCTTGCAAGGAACTTTTGATATGTTCTTTTAAAGCTGACAAATCGTGAAAAATTCATTCTCAGATAAATGAAGTTAAAGTTCTCGTCAGAGGGTAGCTGATACACCACTTCTCAAGGCGAAAGGTGTTATATCTTTGGATTTAATAAAGATAAAAGCATGCGGTTTGCTGTATTTAATGCTAAAATCTCAATTTTTTTAAGCAAATAAAAAAATTGCATTTTTGAGAATTTTTAGCCCCGGACCCCCTTAAAAAATATGCACGTGCGGAATCTATGGTAGACACGGGGACGGGGGCATTCAGCTAAGAAAGAGCCATGAGAGATAAATTAACAATAATTTATTAAAAGCAGTAGTGGAGGACTTTGGCAGCGCAGTTAAATTACCGATAATAAAATTATAAGATCAATCACTAAACTTATGAGAAAAAAATGCTAACCACAAGATATTTTCTATACTCTAACACTAACTCCTAACAAAATGGCTATGGCGATTGTTCGCCGGAACCTAAGAAAAGTTCACCTTAACTTGCTACGAAAATATCAGTAGTCACTCTGAAATAACACTATACAAAATGTCACTAAAGAATACGGCAATATCACTAATTAAAGGGGACTCCATGTGTTTCTGAATTATACTGTTATTCGAAGTATTAGATATAACATCTTTCTACGTAAAAACACTCTCCGCTGAAGAGTCTATTCCAAAGTTAGTCAAAAGGGAACGTCACTGTTAACGACACGTGGAAGACTAAATGAAGTTTAAACTAGTATCAAATAAAATTTTTACTACAAACCCACCCAACACAATTAATAACTCAGGAGGTTCAAACGGATTTATTGTAACAACATTTAAATCAATAGAAGGTTTTTGCTGTTTAACCTGTGAGAGTACGCCTTATGAACTACAGCCACTTACCAATTTAGTTGAACAAAATTCCTGCCAGATTGCCTTCCTACATTAACTATACCTTTACCACATTCAACTACCTTCAATTGCTTAAACGATAAGGGGGGCGGAATTCCTATCCTGACCTCCACGTTTGCGAATATGTCAAAAACCTCCTCTAATACCACCATTACTTTTATAATTCTCAACATTACCTGTATAATTATTACTACTATTACGACCATTTCAATATTCCTTGCACCATTTATTCCTATCAGCATCCAATTTCCCTTTCCAAACTCGCGATTATCCCCTCAAAAACTGTTTCCATTGCCCACATTCTAAAAGTCTCGTGGTAAAGTAATAAACCCATTACCACGAATCCCTCTCTGCCCAAGGTTACATAATATTTCGCCATGATCAGGTCTGCTTTTCTTCCAAATCAATACAACCTTGTACCGACACATGAAAAGGAATAAAACTACGTCTATAATTTCATCAAAAGTAAAGTCACGTGCTAATTTACTTTTAAGTTTTAATTTGTACAGGAAAAGCATTCTAAGCTTTCGATTCTTTCTGAAAAACAGTTTGCTTACTAAGGTAAGACTCTCTACGTAAAACACTCTTATCACCAATAGCTAGAAACGATTTCTTTAACTCTACCACAGTTCTTTCATAACCTTCAACTTTATCACTTTTGAAAAATCTTCCATTATTTTCTAGCCATAAAAGGACTTCCCTCTTCAAAGACACTTCAAAAGTAAATATTTATTTTTATCCGGAATGCCATTATATGAAATATTTCCCTCAAGTTTTAAAACGACCTCGTCCACATTTTCTATACCAGTAATATAACTTCTGGGGACCACTTCTAAGGACCTGGCTTCGTGAGGATTTAGGTCGTCATTTGTGGCGGCCCATAACCAATTTTCGAAGCAAAAGTTTATCGGTCTGGATTAAGGGGGGTCCGGGGCTCCAAATTCTAATTTTGTTTTAATTTATTGAGATTTTGTAATGAAATTTTTTTTCTGAAATATATTTTTATATAATAAGAATATTGCATGTAAAAAAATCTGAAAAATTATAAATATTTTTTTATTTAAATTGTAAAATTTTAAACATATTTAATTTAAATATTGATTATGAATTTTATAAAAAAATTTAAGAAAAAAATGAAGTTTTTTTGAGTGTGTTTTGCATTAATTAGCATATTTTCACAATTATCACTCAAAATGAAAAATCCTGAAGACAATTTGTTGGAAATATGGCTTAAAACCTCTGTTAAAATTTAATAGATATATCTTGCAAGGAACTTTTGATATGTTCTTTTAAAGCTGACAAATCGTGAAAAATTCATTCTCAGATAAATGAAGTTAAAGTTCTCTTCAGAGGGTAGCCGATACACCGCTTCTCAAGGCGAAAGGTGTTATATCTTTGGATTTAATAAAGATAAAAGCATGCGGTTTGCTGTATTTAATGCTAAAATCTCAATTTTTTTAAGCAAATAAAAAAATTGCATTTTTGAGAATTTTTAGCCCCGGACCCCCTTAAAAAATATGCACGTGCGGAATCTATGGTAGACACGGGGACGGGGGCATTCAGCTAAGAAAGAGCCATGAGAGATAAATTAACAATAATTTATTAAAAGCAGTAGTGGAGGACTTTGGCAGCGCAGTTAAATTACCGATAATAAAATTATAAGATCAATCACTAAACTTATGAGAAAAAAATGCTAACCACAAGATATTTTCTATACTCTAACACTAACTCCTAACAAAATGGCTATGGCGATTGTTCGCCGGAACCTAAGAAAAGTTCACCTTAACTTGCTACGAAAATATCAGTAGTCACTCTGAAATAACACTATACAAAATGTCACTAAAGAATACGGTAATATCACTAATTAAAGTGGACTCCATGTGTTTCTGAATTATACTGTTATTCGAAGAATTAGATATAACATCTTTCTACGTAAAAACACTCTCCGCTGAAGAGTCTATTCCAAAGTTAGTCAAAAGGGAACGTCACTCTTAACGACACGTGGGAGACTAAATGAAGTTTAAACTAGTATCAAATAAAATTTTTACTACAAACCCACCCAACACAATTAATAACTCAGGAAGTTCAAACGGATTTATTGTAACAACATTTAAATCAATAGAGGGTTTTTGCTGTTTAACCTGTGAGAGTACGCCTTATGAACTACAGCCACTTACCAATTTAGTTGAACAAAATTCCTGCCAGATTGCCTTCCTACATTAACTATACCTTTACCACATTCAACTACCTTCAATTGCTTAAACGATAAGGGGGGCGGAATTCCTATCCTGACCTCCACGTTTGCGAATATGTCAAAAACCTCCTCTATTACCACCATTACTTTTATAATTCTCAACATTACCTGTATAATTATTACTACTATTAAAACCATTTCAATATTCCTTGCACCAGTCATTCCTATCAGCATCCAATTTCCCTTTCCAAACTCGCGATTATCCCCCTCAAAAATTGTTTCCATTGCCCACATTCTAAAAGTCTCGAGGTAAAGTAATAAACCCATTACCACGAATCCCTCTATGCCCAAGGTTACATAATATTTCGCCATGTTCAGGTCTGCTTTTCTTCCAAATCAATACAACCTTGTACCGACACATGAAAAGGAATAAAACTACGTCTATAATTTCATCAAAAGTAAAGTCACGTGCTAATTTACTTTTAAGTTTTAATTTGTACAGGAAAAGCATTCTAAGCTTTCGATTCTTTCTGAAAAACAGTTTGCTTACTAAGGTAAGACTCTCTACGTAAAACACTCTTATCACCAATAGCTAGAAACGATTTCTTTAACTCTACCACAGTTCTTTCATAACCTTCAACTTTATCACTTTTGAAAAATCTTCCATTATTTTCTAGCCATAAAAGGACTTCCCTCTTCAAAGACACTTCAAAAGTAAATATTTATTTTTATCCGGAATGCCATTATATGAAATATTTCCCTCAAGTTTTAAAACGACCTCGTCCACATTTTCTATACCAGTAATATAACTTCTGGGGACCACTTCTAAGGACCTGGCTTCGTGAGGATTTAGGTCGTCATTTGTGGCGGCCCATAACCAATTTTCGAAGCAAAAGTGTATCGGCCTGGATTAAGGGGGGTCCGGGGCTCCAAATTCTAATTTTGTTTTAACTTATTGAGATTTTGTAATGAAATTTTTTTTCTGAAGTATATTTTTATATAATAAGAATATTGCATGTAAAAAAATCTGAAAAATTATAAATATTTTTTTATTTAAATTGTAAAATTTTAAACATATTTAATTTAAATATTGATTATGAATTTTATAAAAAAATTTAAGAAAAAAATGAAGTTTTTTTGAGTGTGTTTTGCATTAATTAGCATATTTTCACAATTATCACTCAAAATGAAAAATCCTGAAGACAATTTGTTGGAAATATGGCTTAAAACCTCTGTTAAAATTTAATAGATATATCTTGCAAGGAACTTTTGATATGTTCTTTTAAAGCTGACAAATCGTGAAAAATTCATTCTCAGATAAATGAAGTTAAAGTTCTCGTCAGAGGGTAGCTGATACACCACTTCTCAAGGCGAAAGGTGTTATATCTTTGGATTTAATAAAGATAAAAGCATGCGGTTTGCTGTATTTAATGCTAAAATCTCAATTTTTTTAAGCAAATAAAAAAATTGCATTTTTGAGAATTTTTAGCCCCGGACCCCCTTAAAAAATATGCACGTGCGGAATCTATGGTAGACACGGGGACGGGGGCATTCAGCTAAGAAAGAGCCATGAGAGATAAATTAACAATAATTTATTAAAAGCAGTAGTGGAGGACTTTGGCAGCGCAGTTAAATTACCGATAATAAAATTATAAGATCAATCACTAAACTTATGAGAAAAAAATGCTAACCACAAGATATTTTCTATACTCTAACACTAACTCCTAACAAAATGGCTATGGCGATTGTTCGCCGGAACCTAAGAAAAGTTCACCTTAACTTGCTACGAAAATATCAGTAGTCACTCTGAAATAACACTATACAAAATGTCACTAAAGAATACGGTAATATCACTAATTAAAGTGGACTCCATGTGTTTCTGAATTATACTGTTATTCGAAGTATTAGATATAACATCTTTCTACGTAAAAACACTCTCCGCTGAAGAGTCTATTCCAAAGTTAGTCAAAAGGGAACGTCACTCTTAACGACACGTGGGAGACTAAATGAAGTTTAAACTAGTATCAAATAAAATTTTTACTACAAACCCACCCAACACAATTAATAACTCAGGAAGTTCAAACGGATTTATTGTAACAACATTTAAATCAATAGAGGGTTTTTGCTGTTTAACCTGTGAGAGTACGCCTTATGAACTACAGCCACTTACCAATTTAGTTGAACAAAATTCCTGCCAGATTGCCTTCCTACATTAACTATACCTTTACCACATTCAACTACCTTCAATTGCTTAAACGATAAGGGGGGCGGAATTCCTATCCTGACCTCCACGTTTGCGAATATGTCAAAAACCTCCTCTATTACCACCATTACTTTTATAATTCTCAACATTACCTGTATAATTATTACTACTATTAAAACCATTTCAATATTCCTTGCACCAGTCATTCCTATCAGCATCCAATTTCCCTTTCCAAACTCGCGATTATCCCCCTCAAAAATTGTTTCCATTGCCCACATTCTAAAAGTCTCGAGGTAAAGTAATAAACCCATTACCACGAATCCCTCTATGCCCAAGGTTACATAATATTTCGCCATGTTCAGGTCTGCTTTTCTTCCAAATCAATACAACCTTGTACCGACACATGAAAAGGAATAAAACTACGTCTATAATTTCATCAAAAGTAAAGTCACGTGCTAATTTACTTTTAAGTTTTAATTTGTACAGGAAAAGCATTCTAAGCTTTCGATTCTTTCTGAAAAACAGTTTGCTTACTAAGGTAAGACTCTCTACGTAAAACACTCTTATCACCAATAGCTAGAAACGATTTCTTTAACTCTACCACAGTTCTTTCATAACCTTCAACTTTATCACTTTTGAAAAATCTTCCATTATTTTCTAGCCATAAAAGGACTTCCCTCTTCAAAGACACTTCAAAAGTAAATATTTATTTTTATCCGGAATGCCATTATATGAAATATTTCCCTCAAGTTTTAAAACGACCTCGTCCACATTTTCTATACCAGTAATATAACTTCTGGGGACCACTTCTAAGGACCTGGCTTCGTGAGGATTTAGGTCGTCATTTGTGGCGGCCCATAACCAATTTTCGAAGCAAAAGTGTATCGGCCTGGATTAAGGGGGGTCCGGGGCTCCAAATTCTAATTTTGTTTTAACTTATTGAGATTTTGTAATGAAATTTTTTTTCTGAAGTATATTTTTATATAATAAGAATATTGCATGTAAAAAAATCTGAAAAATTATAAATATTTTTTTATTTAAATTGTAAAATTTTAAACATATTTAATTTAAATATTGATTATGAATTTTATAAAAAAATTTAAGAAAAAAATGAAGTTTTTTTGAGTGTGTTTTGCATTAATTAGCATATTTTCACAATTATCACTCAAAATGAAAAATCCTGAAGACAATTTGTTGGAAATATGGCTTAAAACCTCTGTTAAAATTTAATAGATATATCTTGCAAGGAACTTTTGATATGTTCTTTTAAAGCTGACAAATCGTGAAAAATTCATTCTCAGATAAATGAAGTTAAAGTTCTCGTCAGAGGGTAGCTGATACACCACTTCTCAAGGCGAAAGGTGTTATATCTTTGGATTTAATAAAGATAAAAGCATGCGGTTTGCTGTATTTAATGCTAAAATCTCAATTTTTTTAAGCAAATAAAAAAATTGCATTTTTGAGAATTTTTAGCCCCGGACCCCCTTAAAAAATATGCACGTGCGGAATCTATGGTAGACACGGGGACGGGGGCATTCAGCTAAGAAAGAGCCATGAGAGATAAATTAACAATAATTTATTAAAAGCAGTAGTGGAGGACTTTGGCAGCGCAGTTAAATTACCGATAATAAAATTATAAGATCAATCACTAAACTTATGAGAAAAAAATGCTAACCACAAGATATTTTCTATACTCTAACACTAACTCCTAACAAAATGGCTATGGCGATTGTTCGCCGGAACCTAAGAAAAGTTCACCTTAACTTGCTACGAAAATATCAGTAGTCACTCTGAAATAACACTATACAAAATGTCACTAAAGAATACGGCAATATCACTAATTAAAGGGGACTCCATGTGTTTCTGAATTATACTGTTATTCGAAGTATTAGATATAACATCTTTCTACGTAAAAACACTCTCCGCTGAAGAGTCTATTCCAAAGTTAGTCAAAAGGGAACGTCACTGTTAACGACACGTGGAAGACTAAATGAAGTTTAAACTAGTATCAAATAAAATTTTTACTACAAACCCACCCAACACAATTAATAACTCAGGAGGTTCAAACGGATTTATTGTAACAACATTTAAATCAATAGAAGGTTTTTGCTGTTTAACCTGTGAGAGTACGCCTTATGAACTACAGCCACTTACCAATTTAGTTGAACAAAATTCCTGCCAGATTGCCTTCCTACATTAACTATACCTTTACCACATTCAACTACCTTCAATTGCTTAAACGATAAGGGGGGCGGAATTCCTATCCTGACCTCCACGTTTGCGAATATGTCAAAAACCTCCTCTAATACCACCATTACTTTTATAATTCTCAACATTACCTGTATAATTATTACTACTATTACGACCATTTCAATATTCCTTGCACCATTTATTCCTATCAGCATCCAATTTCCCTTTCCAAACTCGCGATTATCCCCTCAAAAACTGTTTCCATTGCCCACATTCTAAAAGTCTCGTGGTAAAGTAATAAACCCATTACCACGAATCCCTCTCTGCCCAAGGTTACATAATATTTCGCCATGATCAGGTCTGCTTTTCTTCCAAATCAATACAACCTTGTACCGACACATGAAAAGGAATAAAACTACGTCTATAATTTCATCAAAAGTAAAGTCACGTGCTAATTTACTTTTAAGTTTTAATTTGTACAGGAAAAGCATTCTAAGCTTTCGATTCTTTCTGAAAAACAGTTTGCTTACTAAGGTAAGACTCTCTACGTAAAACACTCTTATCACCAATAGCTAGAAACGATTTCTTTAACTCTACCACAGTTCTTTCATAACCTTCAACTTTATCACTTTTGAAAAATCTTCCATTATTTTCTAGCCATAAAAGGACTTCCCTCTTCAAAGACACTTCAAAAGTAAATATTTATTTTTATCCGGAATGCCATTATATGAAATATTTCCCTCAAGTTTTAAAACGACCTCGTCCACATTTTCTATACCAGTAATATAACTTCTGGGGACCACTTCTAAGGACCTGGCTTCGTGAGGATTTAGGTCGTCATTTGTGGCGGCCCATAACCAATTTTCGAAGCAAAAGTGTATCGGCCTGGATTAAGGGGGTCCAGGGCTCCAAATTCTAATTTTGTTTTAATTTATAGAGATTTTGTAATGAAATTTTTTTCTGAAATATATTTTTATATAATAAGAATATTGCATGTAAAAAAATCTGAAAAATTATAAATATTTCTTTATTTAAATTGTAAAATTTTAAACTTATTTAATTTAAATATTGATTATGAATTTTATAAAAAAATTTAAGAAAAAAATGAAGTTTTTTTGAGTGAGTTTTGCATTAATTAGCATATTTTCACAATTATCACTCAAAATGAAAAATCCTGAAGACAATTTGTTGGAAATATGGCTTAAAACCTCTGTTAAAATTTAATAGATATATCTTGCAAGGAACTTTTGATATGTTCTTTTAAAGCTGACAAATCGTGAAAAATTCATTCTCAGATAAATGAAGTTAAAGTTCTCGTCAGAGGGTAGCTGATACACCGCTTCTCAAGGCGAAAGGTGTTATATCTTTGGATTTAATAAAGATAAAAGCATGCGGTTTGCTGTATTTAATGCTAAAATCTCAATTTTTTTAAGCAAATAAAAAAATTGCATTTTTGAGAATTTTTAGCCCCGGACCCCCTTAAATAATATGCACGTGCGGCATCTATGGTAGACACGGGGACGGGGGCATTCAGCTAAGAAAGAGCCATGAGAGATAAATTAACAATAATTTATTAAAAGCAATAGTGGAGGACTTTGGCAGCGCAGTTAAATTACCGATAATAAAATTATAAGATCAATCACTAAACTTATGAGGAAAAAATGCTAACCACAAGATATTTTCTATACTCTAACACTAACTCCTAACAAAATGGCTATGGCGATTGTTCGCCGGAACCTAAGAAAATTTCACCTTAATTTGCTACGAAAATATCAGTAGTCACTCTGAAATAACACTATACAAAATGTCACTAAAGAATACGGCAATATCACTAATTAAAGGGGACTCCATGTGTTTCTGAATTATACTGTTATTCGAAGTATTAGATATAACATCTTTCTACGTAAAAACACTCTCCGCTGAAGAGTCTATTCCAAAGTTAGTCAAAAGGGAACGTCACTCTTAACGACACGTGGGAGACTAAATGAAGTTTAAACTAGTATCAAATAAAATTTTTACTACAAACCCACCCAACACAATTAATAACTCAGGAAGTTCAAACGGATTTATTGTAACAACATTTAAATCAATAGAGGGTTTTTGCTGTTTAACCTGTGAGAGTACGCCTTATGAACTACAGCCACTTACCAATTTAGTTGAACAAAATTCCTGCCAGATTGCCTTCCTACATTAACTATACCTTTACCACATTCAACTACCTTCAATTGCTTAAACGATAAGGGGGGCGGAATTCCTATCCTGACCTCCACGTTTGCGAATATGTCAAAAACCTCCTCTATTACCACCATTACTTTTATAATTCTCAACATTACCTGTATAATTATTACTACTATTAAAACCATTTCAATATTCCTTGCACCAGTCATTCCTATCAGCATCCAATTTCCCTTTCCAAACTCGCGATTATCCCCCTCAAAAATTATTTCCATTGCCCACATTCTAAAAGTCTCGAGGTAAAGTAATAAACCCATTACCACGAATCCCTCTATGCCCAAGGTTACATAATATTTCGCCATGTTCAGGTCTGCTTTTCTTCCAAATCAATACAACCTTGTACCGACACATGAAAAGGAATAAAACTACGTCTATAATTTCATCAAAAGTAAAGTCACGTGCTAATTTACTTTTAAGTTTTAATTTGTACAGGAAAAGCATTCTAAGCTTTCGATTCTTTCTGAAAAACAGTTTGCTTACTAAGGTAAGACTCTCTACGTAAAACACTCTTATCACCAATAGCTAGAAACGATTTCTTTAACTCTACCACAGTTCTTTCATAACCTTCAACTTTATCACTTTTGAAAAATCTTCCATTATTTTCTAGCCATAAAAGGACTTCCCTCTTCAAAGACACTTCAAAAGTAAATATTTATTTTTATCCGGAATGCCATTATATGAAATATTTCCCTCAAGTTTTAAAACGACCTCGTCCACATTTTCTATACCAGTAATATAACTTCTGGGGACCACTTCTAAGGACCTGGCTTCGTGAGGATTTAGGTCGTCATTTGTGGCGGCCCATAACCAATTTTCGAAGCAAAAGTGTATCGGCCTGGATTAAGGGGGGTCCGGGGCTCCAAATTCTAATTTTGTTTTAACTTATTGAGATTTTGTAATGAAATTTTTTTTCTGAAGTATATTTTTATATAATAAGAATATTGCATGTAAAAAAATCTGAAAAATTATAAATATTTTTTTATTTAAATTGTAAAATTTTAAACATATTTAATTTAAATATTGATTATGAATTTTATAAAAAAATTTAAGAAAAAAATGAAGTTTTTTTGAGTGTGTTTTGCATTAATTAGCATATTTTCACAATTATCACTCAAAATGAAAAATCCTGAAGACAATTTGTTGGAAATATGGCTTAAAACCTCTGTTAAAATTTAATAGATATATCTTGCAAGGAACTTTTGATATGTTCTTTTAAAGCTGACAAATCGTGAAAAATTCATTCTCAGATAAATGAAGTTAAAGTTCTCGTCAGAGGGTAGCTGATACACCACTTCTCAAGGCGAAAGGTGTTATATCTTTGGATTTAATAAAGATAAAAGCATGCGGTTTGCTGTATTTAATGCTAAAATCTCAATTTTTTTAAGCAAATAAAAAAATTGCATTTTTGAGAATTTTTAGCCCCGGACCCCCTTAAAAAATATGCACGTGCGGAATCTATGGTAGACACGGGGACGGGGGCATTCAGCTAAGAAAGAGCCATGAGAGATAAATTAACAATAATTTATTAAAAGCAGTAGTGGAGGACTTTGGCAGCGCAGTTAAATTACCGATAATAAAATTATAAGATCAATCACTAAACTTATGAGAAAAAAATGCTAACCACAAGATATTTTCTATACTCTAACACTAACTCCTAACAAAATGGCTATGGCGATTGTTCGCCGGAACCTAAGAAAAGTTCACCTTAACTTGCTACGAAAATATCAGTAGTCACTCTGAAATAACACTATACAAAATGTCACTAAAGAATACGGCAATATCACTAATTAAAGGGGACTCCATGTGTTTCTGAATTATACTGTTATTCGAAGTATTAGATATAACATCTTTCTACGTAAAAACACTCTCCGCTGAAGAGTCTATTCCAAAGTTAGTCAAAAGGGAACGTCACTGTTAACGACACGTGGAAGACTAAATGAAGTTTAAACTAGTATCAAATAAAATTTTTACTACAAACCCACCCAACACAATTAATAACTCAGGAGGTTCAAACGGATTTATTGTAACAACATTTAAATCAATAGAAGGTTTTTGCTGTTTAACCTGTGAGAGTACGCCTTATGAACTACAGCCACTTACCAATTTAGTTGAACAAAATTCCTGCCAGATTGCCTTCCTACATTAACTATACCTTTACCACATTCAACTACCTTCAATTGCTTAAACGATAAGGGGGGCGGAATTCCTATCCTGACCTCCACGTTTGCGAATATGTCAAAAACCTCCTCTAATACCACCATTACATTTATAATTCTCAACATTACCTGTATAATTATTACTACTATTACGACCATTTCAATATTCCTTGCACCATTTATTCCTATCAGCATCCAATTTCCCTTTCCAAACTCGCGATTATCCCCTCAAAAACTGTTTCCATTGCCCACATTCTAAAAGTCTCGTGGTTAAGTAATAAACCCATTACCACGAATCCCTCTCTGCCCAAGGTTACATAATATTTCGCCATGATCAGGTCTGCTTTTCTTCCAAATCAATACAACCTTGTACCGACACATGAAAAGGAATAAAACTACGTCTATAATTTCATCAAAAGTAAAGTCACGTGCTAATTTACTTTTAAGTTTTAATTTGTACAGGAAAAGCATTCTAAGCTTTCGATTCTTTCTGAAAAACAGTTTGCTTACTAAGGTAAGACTCTCTACGTAAAACACTCTTATCACCAATAGCTAGAAACGATTTCTTTAACTCTACCACAGTTCTTTCATAACCTTCAACTTTATCACTTTTGAAAAATCTTCCATTATTTTCTAGCCATAAAAGGACTTCCCTCTTCAAAGACACTTCAAAAGTAAATATTTATTTTTATCCGGAATGCCATTATATGAAATATTTCCCTCAAGTTTTAAAACGACCTCGTCCACATTTTCTATACCAGTAATATAACTTCTGGGGACCACTTCTAAGGACCTGGCTTCGTGAGGATTTAGGTCGTCATTTGTGGCGGCCCATAACCAATTTTCGAAGCAAAAGTGTATCGGCCTGGATTAAGGGGGGTCCGGGGCTCCAAATTCTAATTTTGTTTTAACTTATTGAGATTTTGTAATGAAAATTTTTTCTGAAGTATATTTTTATATAATAAGAATATTGCATGTAAAAAAATCTGAAAAATTATAAATATTTTTTTATTTAAATTGTAAAATTTTAAACATATTTAATTTAAATATTGATTATGAATTTTATAAAAAAATTTAAGAAAAAAATGAAGTTTTTTTGAGTGTGTTTTGCATTAATTAGCATATTTTCACAATTATCACTCAAAATGAAAAATCCTGAAGACAATTTGTTGGAAATATGGCTTAAAACCTCTGTTAAAATTTAATAGATATATCTTGCAAGGAACTTTTGATATGTTCTTTTAAAGCTGACAAATCGTGAAAAATTCATTCTCAGATAAATGAAGTTAAAGTTCTCGTCAGAGGGTAGCTGATACACCACTTCTCAAGGCGAAAGGTGTTATATCTTTGGATTTAATAAAGATAAAAGCATGCGGTTTGCTGTATTTAATGCTAAAATCTCAATTTTTTTAAGCAAATAAAAAAATTGCATTTTTGAGAATTTTTAGCCCCGGACCCCCTTAAAAAATATGCACGTGCGGAATCTATGGTAGACACGGGGACGGGGGCATTCAGCTAAGAAAGAGCCATGAGAGATAAATTAACAATAATTTATTAAAAGCAGTAGTGGAGGACTTTGGCAGCGCAGTTAAATTACCGATAATAAAATTATAAGATCAATCACTAAACTTATGAGAAAAAAATGCTAACCACAAGATATTTTCTATACTCTAACACTAACTCCTAACAAAATGGCTATGGCGATTGTTCGCCGGAACCTAAGAAAAGTTCACCTTAACTTGCTACGAAAATATCAGTAGTCACTCTGAAATAACACTATACAAAATGTCACTAAAGAATACGGCAATATCACTAATTAAAGGGGACTCCATGTGTTTCTGAATTATACTGTTATTCGAAGTATTAGATATAACATCTTTCTACGTAAAAACACTCTCCGCTGAAGAGTCTATTCCAAAGTTAGTCAAAAGGGAACGTCACTGTTAACGACACGTGGAAGACTAAATGAAGTTTAAACTAGTATCAAATAAAATTTTTACTACAAACCCACCCAACACAATTAATAACTCAGGAAGTTCAAACGGATTTATTGTAACAACATTTAAATCAATAGAAGGTTTTTGCTGTTTAACCTGTGAGAGTACGCCTTATGAACTACAGCCACTTACCAATTTAGTTGAACAAAATTCCTGCCAGATGGCCTTCCTACATTAACTATACCTTTACCACATTCAACTACCTTCAATTGCTTAAACGATAAGGGGGGCGGAATTCCTATCCTGACCTCCACGTTTGCGAATATGTCAAAAACCTCCTCTAATACCACCATTACTTTTATAATTCTCAACATTACCTGTATAATTATTACTACTATTACGACCATTTCAATATTCCTTGCACCATTTATTCCTATCAGCATCCAATTTCCCTTTCCAAACTCGCGATTATCCCCTCAAAAACTGTTTCCATTGCCCACATTCTAAAAGTCTCGTGGTAAAGTAATAAACCCATTACCACGAATCCCTCTCTGCCCAAGGTTACATAATATTTCGCCATGATCAGGTCTGCTTTTCTTCCAAATCAATACAACCTTGTACCGACACATTAAAGGAATAAAACTACGTCTATAATTTCATCAAAAGTAAAGTCACGTGCTAATTTACTTTTAAGTTTTAATTTGTACAGGAAAAGCATTCTAAGCTTTCGATTCTTTCTGAAAAACAGTTTGCTTACTAAGGTAAGACTCTCTACGTAAAACACTCTTATCACCAATAGCTAGAAACGATTTCTTTAAGTCTACTACAGTTCTTTCATAACCTTCACTTTATCACTTTTGAAAAATCTTCCATTATTTTCTAGCCATAAAAGGACTTCCCTCTTCAAAGACACTTCAAAAGTAAATATTTATTTTTAACCGCAATGCCATTATATGAAATATTTCCCTCAAGTTTTAAAACGACCTCGTCCACATTTTCTATACCAGTAATATAACTTCTGGGGACCACTTCTAAGGACCTGGCTTCGTGAGGATTTAGGTCGTCATTTGTGGCGGCCCATAACCAATTTTCGAAGCAAAAGTTTATCGGCCTGGATTAAGGGGGGTCCGGGGCTCCAAATTCTAATTTTGTTTTAATTTATTGAGATTTTGTAATGAAATTTTTTTTCTGAAATATATTTTTATATAATAAGAATATTGCATGTAAAAAAATCTGAAAAATTATAAATATTTTTTTATTTAAATTGTAAAATTTTAAACATATTTAATTTAAATATTGATTATGAATTTTATAAAAAAATTTAAGAAAAAAATGAAGTTTTTTTGAGTGTGTTTTGCATTAATTAGCATATTTTCACAATTATCACTCAAAATGAAAAATCCAGAAGACAATTTGTTGGAAATATGGCTTAAAACCTCTGTTAAAATTTAATAGATATATCTGGCAAGGAACTTTTGATATGTTCTTTTAAAGCTGAAAAATCGTGAAAAATTCATTCTCAGATAAATGAAGTTAAGGTTCTCGTCAGAGGGTAGCTGATACACCGATTCTCAAGGCGAAAGGTGTTATATCTTTGGATTTAATAAAGATAAAAGCATGCGGTTTGCTGTATTTAATGCTAAAATCTCAATTTTTTTAAGCAAATAAAAAAATTGCATTTTTGAGAATTTTTAGCCCCGGACCCCCTTAAAAAATATGCACGTGCGGAATCTATGGTAGACACGGGGACGGGGGCATTCAGCTAAGAAAGAGCCATGAGAGATAAATTAACAATAATTTATTAAAAGCAATAGTGGAGGACTTTGGCAGCGCAGTTAAATTACCGATAATAAAATTATAAGATCAATCACTAAACTTATGAGGAAAAAATGCTAACCACAAGATATTTTCTATACTCTAACACTAACTCCTAACAAAATGGCTATGGCGATTGTTCGCCGGAACCTAAGAAAAGTTCACCTTAACTTGCTACGAAAATATCAGTAGTCACTCTGAAATAACACTATACAAAATGTCACTAAAGAATACGGTAATATCACTAATTAAAGTGGACTCCATGTGTTTCTGAATTATACTGTTATTCGAAGTATTAGATATAACATCTTTCTACGTAAAAACACTCTCCGCTGAAGAGTCTATTCCAAAGTTAGTCAATAGGGAACGTCACTGTTAACGACACGTGGAAGACTAAATGAAGTTTAAACTAGTATCAAATAAAATTTTTACTACAAACCCACCCAACACAATTAATAACTCAGGAAGTTCAAACGGATTTATTGTAACAACATTTAAATCAATAGAAGGTTTTTGCTGTTTAACCTGTGAGAGTACGCCTTATGAACTACAGCCACTTACCAATTTAGTTGAACAAAATTCCTGCCAGATTGCCTTCCTACATTAACTATACCTTTACCACATTCAGCTACCTTCAATTGCTTAAACGATAAGGGGGGCGGAATTCCTCTCCTGACCTCCACGTTTGCGAATATGTCAAAAACCTCCTCTATTACCACCATTACTTTTATAATTCTCAACATTACCTGTATAATTATTACTACTATTAAAACCATTTCAATATTCCTTGCACCAGTCATTCCTATCAGCATCCAATTTGCCTTTCCAAACTCGTGATTATCCCCTCAAAAACTGTTTCCATTGCCCACATTCTAAAAGTCTCGTGGTAAAGTAATAAACCCATTACCACGAATCCCTCTCTGCCCAAGGTTACATAATATTTCGCCATGTTCAGGTCTGCTTTTCTTCCAAATCAATACAACCTTGTACCGACACATGAAAAGGAATAAAACTACGTCTATAATTTCATCAAAAGTAAAGTCACGTGCTAATTTACTTTTAAGTTTTAATTTGTACAGGAAAAGCATTCTAAGCTTTCGATTCTTTCTGAAAAACAGTTTGCTTACTAAGGTAAGACTCTCTACGTAAAACACTCTTATCACCAATAGCTAGAAACGATTTCTTTAACTCTACCACAGTTCTTTCATAACCTTCAACTTTATCACTTTTGAAAAATCTTCCATTATTTTCTAGCCATAAAAGGACTTCCCTCTTCAAAGACACTTCAAAAGTAAATATTTATTTTTATCCGGAATGCCATTATATGAAATATTTCCCTCAAGTTTTAAAACGACCTCGTCCACATTTTCTATACCAGTAATATATAACTTCTGGGGACCACTTCTAAGGACCTGGCTTCGTGAGGATTTAGGTCGTCATTTGTGGCGGCCCATAACCAATTTTCGAAGCAAAAGTGTATCGGCCTGGATTAAGGGGGTCCAGGGCTCCAAATTCTAATTTTGTTTTAATTTATTGAGATTTTGTAATGAAATTTTTTTTCTGAAATATATTTTTATATAATAAGAATATTGCATGTAAAAAAATCTGAAAAATTATAAATATTTCTTTATTTAAATTGTAAAATTTTAAACATATTTAATTTAAATATTGATTATGAATTTTATAAAAAAATTTAAGAAAAAAATGAAGTTTTTTTGAGTGAGTTTTGCATTAATTAGCATATTTTCACAATTATCATTCAAAATGAAAAATCCTGAAGACAATTTGTTGGAAATATGGCTTAAAACCTCTGTTAAAATTTAATAGATATATCTTGCAAGGAACTTTTGATATGTTCTTTTAAAGCTGACAAATCGTGAAAAATTCATTCTCAGATAAATGAAGTTAAAGTTCTCGTCAGAGGGTAGCTGATACACCGCTTCTCAAGGCGAAAGGTGTTATATCTTTGGATTTAATAAAGATAAAAGCATGCGGTTTGCTGTATTTAATGCTAAAATCTCAATTTTTTTAAGCAAATAAAAAAATTGCATTTTTGAGAATTTTTAGCCCCGGACCCCCTTAAAAAATATGCACGTGAGGAATCTATGGTAGACACGGGGTTGGGGGCTTTCAGCTAAGAAAGAGCCATGAGAGATAAATTAACAATAATTTATTAAAAGCAATAGTGGAGGACTTTGGCAGCGCAGTTAAATTACCGATAATAAAATTATAAGATCAATCACTAAACTTATGAGGAAAAAATGCTAACCACAAGATATTTTCTATACTCTAACACTAACTCCTAACAAAATGGCTATGGCGATTGTTCGCCGGAACCTAAGAAAAGTTCACCTTAATTTGCTACGAAAATATCAGTAGTCACTCTGAAATAACACTATACAAAATGTCACTAAAGAATACGGCAATATCACTAATTAAAGGGGACTCCATGTGTTTCTGAATTATACTGTTATTCGAAGTATTAGATATAACATCTTTCTACGTAAAAACACTCTCCGCTGAAGAGTCTATTCCAAAGTTAGTCAAAAGGGAACGTCACTGTTAACGACACGTGGAAGACTAAATGAAGTTTAAACTAGTATCAAATAAAAATTTTACTACAAACCCACCCAACATAATTAATAACTCAGGAAGTTCAAACGGATTTATTGTAACAACATTTAAATCAATAGAGGGTTTTTGCTGTTTAACCTGTGAGAGTACGCCTTATGAACTACAGCCACTTACCAATTTAGTTGAACAAAATTCCTGCCAGATTGCCTTCCTACATTAACTATACCTTTACCACATTCAACTACCTTCAATTGCTTAAACGATAAGGGGGGCGGAATTCCTATCCTGACCTCCACGTTTGCGAACATGTCAAAAACCTCCTCTATTACCACCATTACTTTTATAATTTTCAACATTACCTGTATAATTATTACTACTATTAAAACCATTTCAATATTCCTTGCACCAGTCATTCCTATCAGCATCCAATTTCCCTTTCCAAACTCGTGATTATCCCCTCAAAAACTGTTTCCATTGCCCACATTCTAAAAGTCTCGAGGTAAAGTAATAAACCCATTACCACGAATCCCTCTATGCCCAAGGTTACATAATATTTCGCCATGTTCAGGTCTGCTTTTCTTCCAAATCAATACAACCTTGTACCGACACATGAAAAGGAATAAAACTACGTCTATAATTTCATCAAAAGTAAAGTCACGTGCTAATTTACTTTTAAGTTTTAATTTGTACAGGAAAAGCATTCTAAGCTTTCGATTCTTTCTGAAAAATAGTTTGCTTACTAAGGTAAGACTCTCTACGTAAAACACTCTTATCACCAATAGCTAGAAACGATTTCTTTAACTCTACCACAGTTCTTTCATAACCTTCAACTTTATCACTTTTGAAAAATCTTCCATTATTTTCTAGCCATAAAAGGACTTCCCTCTTCAAAGACACTTCAAAAGTAAATATTTATTTTTATCCGGAATGCCCTTATATGAAATATTTCCCTCAAGTTTTAAAACGACCTCGTCCACATTTTCTATACCAGTAATATAACTTCTGGGGACCACTTCTAAGGACCTGGCTTCGTGAGGATTTAGGTCGTCATTTGTGGCGGCCCATAACCAATTTTCGAAGCAAAAGTGTATCGGCCTGGATTAAGGGGTTCCAGGGCTCCAAATTCTAATTTTGTTTTATTTTATTGAGATTTTGTAATGAAATTTTTTTTCTGAAATATATTTTTATATAATAAGAATATTGCATGTAAAAAAATCTGAAAAATTATAAATATTTCTTCATTTAAATTGTAAAATTTTAAACATATTTAATTTAAATATTGATTATGAATTTTATAAAAAAAATTTAAGAAAAAAATGAAGTTTTTTTGAGTGAGTTTTGCATTAATTAGCATATTTTCACAATTATCACTCAAAATGAAAAATCCTGAAGACAATTTGTTGGAAATATGGCTTAAAACCTCTGTTAAAATTTAATAGATATATCTTGCAAGGAACTTTTGATATGTTCTTTTAAAGCTGACAAATCGTGAAAAATTCATTCTCAGATAAATGAAGTTAAAGTTCTCGTCAGAGGGTAGCTGATACACCGCTTCTCAAGGCGAAAGGTGTTATATCTTTGGATTTAATAAAGATAAAAGCATGCGGTTTGCTGTATTTAATGCTAAAATCTCAATTTTTTTAAGCAAATAAAAAAATTGCATTTTTGAGAATTTTTAGCCCCGGACCCCCTTAAAAAATATGCACGCGAGGAATCTATGGTAGACACGGGGTTGGGGGCTTTCAGCTAAGAAAGAGCCATGAGAGATAAATTAACAATAATTTATTAAAAGCAATAGTGGAGGACTTTGGCAGCGCAGTTAAATTACCGATAATAAAATTATAAGATCAATCACTAAACTTATGAGGAAAAAATGCTAACCACAAGATATTTTCTATACTCTAACACTAACTCCTAACAAAATGGCTATGGCGATTGTTCGCCGGAACCTAAGAAAAGTTCACCTTAATTTGCTACGAAAATATCAGTAGTCACTCTGAAATAACACTATACAAAATGTCACTAAAGAATACAGCAATATCACTAATTAAAGGGGACTCCATGTGTTTCTGAATTATACTGTTATTCGAAGTATTAGATATAACATCTTTCTACGTAAAAACACTCTCCGCTGAAGAGTCTATTCCAAAGTTAGTCAAAAGGGAACGTCACTGTTAACGACACGTGGAAGACTAAATGAAGTTTAAACTAGTATCAAATAAAATTTTTACTACAAACCCACCCAACACAATTAATATCTCAGGAAGTTCAAACGGATTTATTGTAACAACATTTAAATCAATAGAGGGTTTTTGCTGTTTAACCTGTGAGAGTACGCCTTATGAACTACAGCCACTTACCAATTTAGTTGAACAAAATTCCTGCCAGATTGCCTTCCTACATTAACTATACCTTTACCACATTCAACTACCTTCAATTGCTTAAACGATAAGGGGGGCGGAATTCCTATCCTGACCTCCACGTTTGCGAACATGTCAAAAACCTCCTCTATTACCACCATTACTTTAATAATTTTCAACATTACCTGTATAATTATTACTACTATTAAAACCATTTCAATATTCCTTGCACCAGTCATTCCTATCAGCATCCAATTTGCCTTTCCAAACTCGTGATTATCCCCTCAAAAACTGTTTCCATTGCCCACATTCTAAAAGTCTCGAGGTAAAGTAATAAACCCATTACCACGAATCCCTCTATGCCCAAGGTTACATAATATTTCGCCATGTTCAGGTCTGCTTTTCTACCAAATCAATACAATCTTGTACCGACACATGAAAAGGAATAAAACTACGTCTATAATTTCATCAAAAGTAAAGTCACGTGCTAATTTACTTTTAAGTTTTAATTTGTACAGGAAAAGCATTCTAAGCTTTCGATTCTTTCTGAAAAACAGTTTGCTTACTAAGGTAAGACTCTCTACGTAAAACACTCTTATCACCAATAGCTAGAAACGATTTCTTTAACTCTACCACAGTTCTTTCATAACCTTCAACTTTATCACTTTTGAAAAATCTTCCATTATTTTCTAGCCATAAAAGGACTTCCCTCTTCAAAGACACTTCAAAAGTAAATATTTATTTTTATCCGGAATGCCATTATATGAAATATTTCCCTCAAGTTTTAAAACGACCTCGTCCACATTTTCTATACCAGTAATATAACTTCTGGGGACCACTTCTAAGGACCTGGCTTCGTGAGGATTTAGGTCGTCATTTGTGGCGGCCCATAACCAATTTTCGAAGCAAAAGTGTATCGGCCTGGATTAAGGGGGTCCAGGGCTCCAAATTCTAATTTTGTTTTATTTTATTGAGATTTTGTAATGAAATTTTTTTTCTGAAATATATTTTTATATAATAAGAATATTGCATGTAAAAAAATCTGAAAAATTATAAATATTTCTTTATTTAAATTGTAAAATTTTAAACATATTTAATTTAAATATTGATTATGAATTTTATAAAAAAATTTAAGAAAAAAATGAAGTTTTTTTGAGTGAGTTTTGCATTAATTAGCATATTTTCACAATTATCACTCAAAATGAAAAATCCTGAAGACAATTTGTTGGAAATATGGCTTAAAACCTCTGTTAAAATTTAATAGATATATCTTGCAAGGAACTTTTGATATGTTCTTTTAAAGCTGACAAATCGTGAAAAATTCATTCTCAGATAAATGAAGTTAAAGTTCTCGTCAGAGGGTAGCTGATACATCGCTTCTCAAGGCGAAAGGTGTTATATCTTTGGATTTAATAAAGATAAAAGCATGCGGTTTGCTGTATTTAATGCTAAAATCTCAATTTTTTTAAGCAAATAAAAAAATTGCATTTTTGAGAATTTTTAGCCCCGGACCCCCTTAAAAAATATGCACGTGCGGAATCTATGGTAGACACGGGGACGGGGGCTTTCAGCTAAGAAAGAGCCATGAGAGATAAATTAACAATAATTTATTAAAAGCAATAGTGGAGGACTTTGGCAGCGCAGTTAAATTACCGATAATAAAATTATAAGATCAATCACTAAACTTATGAGGAAAAAATGGTAACCACAAGATATTTTCTATACTCTAACACTAACTCCTAACAAAATGGCTATGGCGATTGTTCGCCGGAACCCAAGAAATGTTCACCTTAACTTGCTACGAAAATATCAGTAGTCACTCTGAAATAACACTATACAAAATGTCACTAAAGAATACGGTAATATCACTAATTAAAGTGGATTCCATGTGTTTCTGAATTATACTGTTATTCGAAGTATTAGATATAACATCTTTCTACGTAAAAACACTCTCCGCTGAAGAGTCTATTCCAAAGTTAGTCAAAAGGGAACGTCACTGTTAACGACACGTGGAAGACTAAATGAAGTTTAAACTAGTATCAAATAAAATTTTTACTACAAACCCACCCAACACAATTAATAACTCAGGAAGTTCAAACGGATTTATTGTAACAACATTTAAATCAATAGAATGTTTTTGCTGTTTAACCTGTGAGAGTACGCCTTATGAACTACAGCCACTTACCAATTTAGTTGAACAAAATTCCTGCCAGATTGCCTTCCTACATTAACTATACCTTTACCACATTCAGCTACCTTCAATTGCTTAAACGATAAGGGGGGCGGAATTCCTCTCCTAACCTCCACGTTTGCGAATATGTCAAAAACCTCCTCTATTACCACCATTACTTTTATAATTCTCAACATTACCTGTATAATTATTACTACTATTAAAACCATTTCAATATTCCTTGCACCAGTCATTCCTATCAGCATCCAATTTGCCTTTCCAAAATCGCGATTATCCCCTCAAAAACTGTTTCCATTGCCCACATTCTAAAAGTCTCGTGGTAAAGTAATAAACCCATTACCACGAATCCCTCTCTGCCCAAGGTTACATAATATTTCGCCATGTTCAGGTGTGCTTTTCTTCCAAATCAATACAACCTTGTACCGACACATGAAAAGGAATAAAACTACGTCTATAATTTCATCAAAAGTAAAGTCACGTGCTAATTTACTTTTAAGTTTTAATTTGTACAGGAAAAGCATTCTAAGCTTTCGATTCTTTCTGAAAAACAGTTTGCTTACTAAGGTAAGACTCTCTACGTAAAACACTCTTATCACCAATAGCTAGAAACGATTTCTTTAACTCTACCACAGTTCTTTCATACCCTTCAACTTTATCACTTTTGAAAAATCTTCCATTATTTTCTAGCCATAAAAGGACTTCCCTCTTCAAAGACACTTCAAAAGTAAACATTTATTTTTATCCGGAATGCCATTATATGAAATATTTCCCTCAAGTTTTAAAACGACCTCGTCCACATTTTCTATACCAGTAATATAACTTCTGGGGACCACTTCTAAGGACCTGGCTGCGTGAGGATTTAGGTCGTCATTTGTGGCGGCCCATAACCAATTTTCGAAGCAAAAGTGTATCGGCCTGGATTAAGGGGGGTCCGGGGCTCCAAAATTCTAATTTTGTTTTAATTTATTGAGATTTTGTAATGAAATTTTTTTTCTGAAATATATTTTTATATAATAAGAATATTGCATGTAAAAAAATCTGAAAAATTATAAATATTTTTTTATTTAAATTGTAAAATTTTAAACATATTTAATTTAAATATTGATTATGATTTTTATAAAAAAAATTAAGAAAAAAATGAAGTTTTTTTGAGTGAGTTTTGCATTAATTAGCATATTTTCACAATTATCACTCAAAATGAAAAATCCTGAAGACAATTTGTTGGAAATATGGCTTAAAACCTCTGTTAAAATTTAATAGATATATCTTGCAAGGAACTTTTGATATGTTCTTTTAAAGCTGACAAATCGTGAAAAATTCATTCTCAGATAAATGAAGTTAAAGTTCTCGTCAGAGGGTAGCTGATACACCGCTTCTCAAGGCGAAAGGTGTTATATCTTTGGATTTAATAAAGATAAAAGCATGCGGTTTGCTGTATTTAATGCTAAAATCTCAATTTTTTTAAGCAAATAAAAAAATTGCATTTTTGAGAATTTTTAGCCCCGGACCCCCTTAAAAAATATGCACGTGCGGAATCTATGGTAGACACGGGGACGGGGGCATTCAGCTAAGAAAGAGCCATGAGAGATAAATTAACAATAATTTATTAAAAGCAATAGTGGAGGACTTTGGCAGCGCAGTTAAATTACCGATAATAAAATTATAAGATCAATCACTAAACTTATGAGAAAAAAATGCTAACCACAAGATATTTTCTATACTCTAACACTAACTCCTAACAAAATGTCTATGGCGATTGTTCGCCGGAACCTAAGAAAAGTTCACCTTAATTTGCTACGAAAATATCAGTAGTCACTCTGAAATAACACTATACAAAATGTCACTAAAGAATACGGCAATATCACTAATTAAAGGGGACTCCATGTGTTTCTGAATTATACTGTTATTCGAAGTATTAGATATAACATCTTTCTACGTAAAAACACTCTCCGCTGAAGAGTCTATTCCAAAGTTAGTCAAAAGGGAACGTCACTGTTAACGACACGTGGAAGACTAAATGAAGTTTAAACTAGTATCAAATAAAATTTTTACTACAAACCCACCCAACACAATTAATAACTCAGGAAGTTCAAACGGATTTATTGTAACAACATTTAAATCAATAGAGGGTTTTTGCTGTTTAACCTGTGAGAGTACGCCTTATGAACTACAGCCACTTACCAATTTAGTTGAACAAAATTCCTGCCAGATTGCCTTCCTACATTAACTATACCTTTACCACATTCAACTACCTTCAATTGCTTAAACGATAAGGGGGGCGGAATTCCTATCCTGACCTCCACGTTTGCGAATATGTCAAAAACCTCCTCTATTACCACCATTACTTTTATAATTCTCAACATTACCTGTATAATTATTACTACTATTAAAACCATTTCAATATTCCTTGCACCAGTCATTCCTATCAGCATCCAATTTCCCTTTCCAAACTCGCGATTATCCCCTCAAAAACTGTTTCCATTGCCCACATTCTAAAAGTCTCGAGGTAAAGTAATAAACCCATTACCACGAATCCCTCTATGCCCAAGGTTACATAATATTTCGCCATGTTCAGGTCTGCTTTTCTTCCAAATCAATACAACCTTGTACCGACACATGAAAAGGAATAAAACTACGTCTATAATTTCATCAAAAGTAAAGTCACGTGCTAATTTACTTTTAAGTTTTAATTTGTACAGGAAAAGCATTCTAAGCTTTCGATTCTTTCTGAAAAACAGTTTGCTTACTAAGGTAAGACTCTCTACGTAAAACACTCTTATCACCAATAGCTAGAAACGATTTCTTTAACTCTACCACAGTTCTTTCATAACCTTCAACTTTATCACTTTTGAAAAATCTTCCATTATTTTCTAGCCATAAAAGGACTTCCCTCTTCAAAGACACTTCAAAAGTAAATATTTATTTTTATCCGGAATGCCATTATATGAAATATTTCCCTCAAATTTTAAAACGACCTCGTCCACATTTTCTATACCAGTAATATAACTTCTGGGGACCACTTCTAAGGACCTGGCTTCGTGAAGATTTAGGTCGTCATTTGTGGCGGCCCATAACCAATTTTCGAAGCAAAAGTGTATCGGCCTGGATTAAGGGGGGTCCGGGGCTCCAAATTCTAATTTTGTTTTAATTTATTGAGATTTTGTAATGAAATTTTTTTTCTGAAATATATTTTTATATAATAAGAATATTGCATGTAAAAAAATCTGAAAAATTATAAATATTTTTTTATTTAAATTGTAAAATTTTAAACATATTTAATTTAAATATTGATTATGAATTTTATAAAAAAATTTAAGAAAAAAATGAAGTTTTTTTGAGTGTGTTTTGCATTAATTAGCATATTTTCACAATTATCACTTAAAATGAAAAATCCTGAAGACAATTTGTTGGAAATATGGCTTAAAACCTCTGTAAAAATTTAATAGATATATCTTGCAAGGAACTTTTTATATGTTCTTTTAAAGCTGACAAATCGTGAAAAATTCATTCTCAGATAAATGAAGTTAAAGTTCTCGTCAGAGGGTAGCTGATACACCACTTCTCAAGGCGAAAGGTGTTATATCTTTGGATTTAATAAAGATAAAAGCATGCGGTTTGCTGTATTTAATGCTAAAATCTCAATTTTTTTTAAGCAAATAAAAAAATTGCATTTTTGAGAATTTTTAGCCCCGTACCCCCTTAAAAAATATGCACGTGCGGAATCTATGGTAGACACGGGGACGGGGGCATTCAGCTAAGAAAGAGCCATGAGAGATAAATTAACAATAATTTATTAAAAGCAGTAGTGGAGGACTTTGGCAGCGCAGTTAAATTACCGATAATAAAATTATAAGATCAATCACTAAACTTATGAGAAAAAAATGCTAACCACAAGATATTTTCTATACTCTAACACTAACTCCTAACAAATTGGCTATGGCGATTGTTCGCCGGAACCTAAGAAAAGTTCACCTTAACTTGCTACGAAAATATCAGTAGTCACTCTGAAATAACACTATACAAAATGTCACTAAAGAATACGGCAATATCACTAATTAAAGGGGACTCCATGTGTTTCTGAATTATACTGTTATTCGAAGTATTAGATATAACATCTTTCTACGTAAAAACACTCTCCGCTGAAGAGTCTATTCCAAAGTTAGTCAAAAGGGAACGTCACTGTTAACGACACGTGGAAGACTAAATGAAGTTTAAACTAGTATCAAATAAAATTTTTACTACAAACCCACCCAACACAATTAATAACTCAGGAAGTTCAAACGGATTTATTGTAACAACATTTAAATCAATAGAAGGTTTTTGCTGTTTAACCTGTGAGAGTACGCCTTATGAACTACAGCCACTTACCAATTTAGTTGAACAAAATTCCTGCCAGATTGCCTTCCTACATTAACTATACCTTTACCACATTCAACTACCTTCAATTGCTTTAACGATAAGGGGGGCGGAATTCCTATCCTGACCTCCACGTTTGCGAATATGTCAAAAACCTCCTCTATTACCACCATTACTTTTATAATTCTCAACATAACCTGTATAATTATTACTACTATTACGACCATTTCAATATTCCTTGCACCATTTATTCCTATCACCATCCAATTTCCCTTTCCAAACTCGCGATTATCCCCTCAAAAACTGTTTCCATTGCCCACATTCTAAAAGTCTCGTGGTAAAGTAATAAACCCATTACCACGAATCCCTCTCTGCCCAAGGTTACATAATATTTCGCCATGTTCAGGTCTGCTTTTCTTCCAAATCAATACAACCTTGTACCGACACATGAAAAGGAATAAAACTACGTCTATAATTTCATCAAAAGTAAAGTCACGTGCTAATTTACTTTTAAGTTTTAATTTGTACAGGAAAAGCATTCTAAGCTTTCGATTCTTTCTGAAAAACAGTTTGCTTACTAAGGTAAGACTCTCTACGTAAAACACTCTTATCACCAATAGCTAGAAACGATTTCTTTAAGTCTACTACATTTCTTTCATAACCTTCACTTTATCACTTTTGAAAAATCTTCCATTATTTTCTAGCCATAAAAGGACTTCCCTCTTCAAAGACACTTCAAAAGTAAATATTTATTTTTAACCGGAATGCCATTATATGAAATATTTCCCTCAAGTTTTAAAACGACCTCGTCCACATTTTCTATACCAGTAATATAACTTCTGGGGACCACTTCTAAGGACCTGGCTTCGTGAGGATTTAGGTCGTCATTTGTGGCGGCCCATAACCAATTTTCGAAGCAAAAGTGTATCGGCCTGGATTAAGGGGGGTCCGGGGCTCCAAATTCTAATTTTGTTTTAATTTATTGAGATTTTTAATGAAATTTTTTTTCTGAAATATATTTTTATATAATAAGAATATTGCATGTAAAAAAATCTGAAAAATTATAAATATTTTTTTTTATTTAAATTGTAAAATTTTAAACATATTTAATTTAAATATTGATTATGAATTTTATAAAGAAATTTAAGTAAAAAAATGAAGTTTTTTTGAGTGAGTTTTGCATTAATTAGCATATTTTCACAATTATCACTCAAAATGAAAAATCCTGAAGACAATTTGTTGGAAATATGGCTTAAAACCTCTGTTAAAATTTAATAGATATATCTTGCAAGGAACTTTTAATATGTTCTTTTAAAGCTGACAAATCGTGAAAAATTCATTCTCAGATAAATGAAGTTAAAGTTCTCGTCAGAGGGTAGCTGATACACCACTTCTCAAGGCGAAAGGTGTTATATCTTTGGATTTAATAAAGATAAAAGCATGCGGTTTGCTGTATTTAATGCTAAAATCTCAATTTTTTTAAGCAAATAAAAAAATTGCATTTTTGAGAATTTTTAGCCCCGGACCCCCCTTAAAAAATATGCACGTGCGGAATCTATGGTAGACACGGGGACGGGGGCATTCAGCTAAGAAAGAGCCATGAGAGATAAATTAACAAATTTATTAAAAGCAATAGTGGAGGACTTTGGCAGCGCAGTTAAATTACCGATAATAAAATTATAAGATCAAGCACTAAACTTATGAGAAAAAAATGCTAACCACAAGATATTTTCTATACTCTAACACTAACTCCTAACAAAATGGCTATGGCGATTGTTCGCCGGAACCTAAGAAAAGTTCACCTTAACTTGCTACGAAAATATCAGTAGTCACTCTAAAATAACACTATACAAAATGTCACTAAAGAATACGGCAATATCACTAATTAAAGGGGACTCCATGTGTTTCTGAATTATACTGTTATTCGAAGTATTAGATATAACATCTTTCTACGTAAAAACACTCTCCGCTGAAGAGTCTATTCCAAAGTTAGTCAAAAGGGAACGTCACTTTTAACGACACGTGGAAGACTAAATGAAGTTCAAAACTAGTATTGATTTTCCAATCAGGGACTAGATGTTACAAAATCTCATTCCACTAACTTCTACCACCGTATTTTTATCTGCCAAACAGCAACAGAAACCAATGGAGTTATGAATAAAAGGGAGGAGACGTATGCTGTAGAGTCTACTAGTTGCGAGTGAAATAACTGAGGAGGTTGGCACAAGATGGCGGCTGATTTCGAACATCGGTTCAAGAGTTTCTAATTACAGACGAAGCAAGCTTCCACCAGAAAATTTTCAATAGACAATTTCACCTTATTTTAGAGGTTTATTCATGGCAAATTTCTCTCACAAGTATGGTAAAAATTTATATTTTTTTTTACTGGTGAAAGTTGGCCCCTGTATCATAATCTTTTTCACTGACACTGAGAGGAATTTGTTTAGGTTGTCACAACATGGTGGAAACGCAGGACCTCACTATTTCCGAAATAGACTGCTACGAGTAGAAATGAAAGTGTGTTTTTGGCCACAATTATGATTGAAATTCTTCATTAATAAGGTGTTTAAATGTGTAAAAAATTTCTATTCAAATTTACTGGTGGAAGTTTTCCCCGGAGGTAATGAGCCAATGCAAAACCGGTTACAATTCAAACTTCATCATACTGATGCTATATCAATTTCTCTTTATTCATAGTTCCATGCAGAAACCTAATTAACTTATTACTGCAAAAAATAACTGCGACAATAAGATTCCTGGAGATTCAACCAGACTTTGAGGCAGAAAACGAAATAACAGAGTCGGTGTCTTGTTCTCGTTTAAATGATAGACTCAGGACAACTACACAACTCAAAATCCATTTAACATTAGACTACCTTCATAAGAGAATAGGCACTTCAACCGTAATGCTTCAATGGTATCTACACATACGTATTATTTATACGTGTTGTAACGATGTTGTCTGGTTCTTTGGTAGCACTAAACAAACGACGAATTATCATCGATTAACTTTATTTAACAGTTTACATTTTAAAATAAAATCTCTTCAATCATTAAAAAAACACATCGTCACTCCTAAACAAAAGGTACTACTTTTCCGCACAGCTCTAAAAAAACCATCACTTTAAAACACAGTCAATAAAACCACCATGTCCACACTCGTTCCCCGGCTTTAAAAAAAAAAAACGTCTTTTTTTCATTACACAAATCAGCTCGGATACTATCTGCCAAACTTTTCTCAAAATTGCATCTCCATCTCACAAGCGACAAGCTCTCTTCATTTCACTTGACCTCTCACCTAACATCTTCAGCTCTCTTTCCGCATATCGAAAAAGTTTCTCTCCGATACGAGAGCACGGCTGATCAGTCTCCGAAACCCAGGCGGCGATCCATGGACAAGATCTGATTCTAGGCTGCGATCTATGGACAAGATCTGACTCTAGGCTGCGATTCATGGACAACCGCTGGGCAAAACCAGTTTCGCAACTTACGAAACAAAATAGGCTGCGGGGTTTTTCGGTCGTTACAGACTCCTCCCCCTCCAAATTTTGGACATGTCCAAACGGAGTCATAGACAGTAAAGAACAGTTGCGACAAGTTCCACTGAACACTAAAATTTTTCTCTCTTCCAAAATGTTCAGGAACAACTTAGTAATTTTGTCACAAACATGTCTCTTCGCCCTTTCCCAATCCATCACAGCCATGTGCCGCCCTAAACAAGATTCTTTAAATTTTAGAGCTACTAGCAATTTTGAAACAAAAAAAAATATATAGCAATTCACAACATGCCAATAATACAAATACTTATATTACACTATATAAAAGTTACTCTAAATTACCACAATTCAATATACACAAAATTTCCTATAACTTCAGACAAAATTATAAGCAAAGTAATTTTCTTAAAATATCAATACAATCAACAATTTTTTTTTTCTTTACGTAAACTTAACGTGATACAAAGCAAACATTTTTTAAACTTTTTTTTTTGTTACGGACAAGTTAACTGACTACTTAAATTAAATACAGTAAATACTTGCTGTGTACTGTTAAACTACTATATATTCCTCTCACCCTAAGCTTGTTAAATTATATTTATCGGAGATCAGTTTTAATCTCCCAACACATTAGCTCTATATTCCAAGAGCTCCACCGCCTAATCACGTTCTATCCCCGATCTACACTGGAACTACTCACACCTTGAGTTCCAGGCATCCACTGTACTCTGCGAGAAAGCGACCACCCACTTTCAGCTATACGGCTTAACTTATCTCTCTCAGCTATATCACTCCTCTCCCGAAAATATAAACGGGGCTTTCCTTCTGCCATCAGTGTCCCCCTTCCCTTCCTCCAATCCATCGAGCCTCCTCCTGTCACCTTCCGTGACGTCCGTTATTTCGTTATCTGGTGAAATCCTTTTGTCTGCCTTATCTCAGATATGCATTTGAATAGCAGTGACCCCATTCTATTAATAAACTACATTCCTTCTCCTACTCTGTATAACTCACTAGCTCGGATTAAATTTCAGATAAGAAAAGAGTGTTACTTTAAAATTCCCAGTATACAGGCAATATACAAGCAAGAAAATAATATATAACCATAGTTCTAATAGTATATGTTCCTCAGAACCTGACAATGTGTATTTAAGTATGTTTAATGGATTGAGAAACAATAATTATAAACATACGTGCTGCAATTGCACAGAAAGCATTTTCTTTCCTACAAGTGTGACTGGGAACATAGTGAGGGAATATTTGCATTAAAAAATACATTTAATTTATCATATTTCAATTTCAATAAGCAATAATTACAGTTTATAAGTATAACTGATTAATATTGATAGTTTAAATCACTTTTTCTTTTTGTAATTTTAAAAATATACCTTCAAGACCCCTGGGATATAAAATTGCCACTTTTCAGAGAATGACTCATATATATATATATATATATAACTTTTTTATGTTTTTATATATCTATCTATCTATATCACTTTTTATGGACACGATAACTTCCATAATTCTGCAGAAATCCCTTCCAAACTGATACATAAAATGAAGGAGCAGAAAATCTCGGTCAAGTTCGTTAATAAGCAAAATCGGACCAAGGGGTGGAAATAGGGAGGTATTTTGTCAGAACCGAAAAAAAACATGATTTCTTAATTTTAATTCATATCAAATCAGTTTAAAGTTATTATTGCTTCTAGAAAAAGGCCAAAAATTTATGAATCACAGATTTTTTGATAAAGTTAAAAATGGGCTCAAGGAGCGAAAAAAATAAGGTTTTAGGGGGAAAAAAATAACTTTGTCAATTCTAAAGATATTACCTTCACTTAAACTTATTGTAAATCTTCTTAATACAATCTACAGATTTTATATAGACAAGTTTTGATAGCACAAACTCTAACCAAAAAGAAAATAAAAATAAAAGCGGAAAAAAGGGGAGGTTGAAGAAAACAAAAATTTATAACTTCATCAATTCACGAGATAGCAAATCCACTTAAAAATTTATTATAAATCTTCTTAATATTATCTAAAACTTTTATTTTGTCAAGTTTTCAATAGGACCAACTCTTACAGCAAAAAAAAAAAAAAAAAAAAAAAAAAAAAATAAACAAAAATAGGCGTTAAAGAAAAAATTATTGTATTAACCAGTGTTGGGTACGCTCACAAAATAAACGAACTAATTCAAACTCAAACTCAGTTTCTCAAAAATGAGTCAAGTTCACATTCAAATTCAAAATTTTTGGAACGAACTCGTTCAACTCAAACTCATCTATGAAAGTGAGGAAAGTTCACTAAAAACTCGTTTTTTTTTTTAGAATTTTTTTGTTTAACTTTACAAAATTTTGTGAACAAATCTTTTGGTTATTCGATGTAAGGGTTTTCATAGTCCCGGCCCAATTTTCCTTTCTAATATTCGCTCCGAGCGTGGTTTGTGGATTACTTATTTCTAGAGGTTCAGAACCAGATGGGCCTGCACCGGGACTGGATTTATATTCCGACCCAAGCCGGGGCTTGACTGCATTCTTCTTGCGGTCTGAACTAGCAGAAATTTTAGTCCCCGTTCCAACTCAGTTCATTTAAAAATCACTGGACCAGCACTACTCTGGCCTATCTAGTAAAAATATCAGTAAAATTTGGACCGGCCCAATTTTTTAAAAAATTTAAATGCACGCATTCTTAAATCGCTATTATTCCACAATTAAAATTCATATATATTTATTTTTATTATTCTTTAAGATGGATAGATGGTAGATGCATTTCTTGGCAATAAAATTAAATTACAGTAAAACCCGAAAAAAAGAACCTGCCTATGACGCAATCCCGTGTTTAACACCGCCCCCCCCCCAAAAAAAAAAATAATAAATAAAATTGATCTATGTAAAATGAGCATAACAGTACTTGTGAAAAGAATGTAATGTATTTTAAACCGATGACGAACTTGTTCATAGGGAAACCAGCCCACAACGGATTTTTCTTCTTTCCTATGCAATTCCAAACATTTTATTGCATAGAATTTTTAAATTTTTCAAATATCCAAACCATAGAATCTGGATTAAGGATATTAATGGTAACAGTGATATTTATATATAATCAGATGCATTTAAAAAATAAATACCACAGCTCAGAACACTTTTTTTAAATCCTTACATTTCATTAATGATACATTTCATTAAGTGTGTTCTGAAATCCAAAAGGGCAACTTTCTGACATAAGTTTTAATTTATTTTTGTTCGAAAATGCATGAAACGAGCTGGTGTTGTTCAGAAACTATGTAATTGTGCTGTTTTTTCCATTTTTTTTGCAAACCCAATAGATCTTTCAGAAAATAGCGTCAAAGTAGGCATTTTGTACCGAATTTCCTCGCGAAGGAAGAAAGAGCACTCAAAAGCAGGCTAAAGACGTGTTTGTCACGTGATCAAAGTTGCTTATAACTCAATAGATAATTGATTGATCAAAAAATGTGAAAAAAAAAGTTCAATTCCAAATCGCTTCCATGGCCAGGCTTTCCAATTTTAAACCTTTCCGTTAAAAAATTAATTTGTAAATGTGTCAAAACATTTTGCGCTTGTTGAGCAGAGCAGTTAAGAACAGCCTTAATGAAATCGTATATTTCATAAATGATATTTATTACGTTAATCTTTAAAATTAAGTTTTGCAAACAAAACAATTTTATTAAATAGAAGAACTTTATCAGATGAAACTAAAGAAATTAATGTTTGTTTTGTTGTTTGTTAAGAGTTTTGTTGTTTGTTAAGAAACTATATTTACATATAGTTTCTTATTCTAATAAATACATACAACACATTGATGCTAGAAAGGTCAAATAATTAAAAATAATTAAATAAATAAATCATTGTATATTTAAGGATTTGTGATTCATCCCCAAATTTAAAGCTGATAGCATTTTTCTACCGAAAAAAAAATCTCTTTAACCCCTTAACGCTCAAATTAAATTACGGTTGAAAAATTCAAATTGCTTATTGGCACCATTTTTATGAAAAAGAAATATTCACCTTATTTAATGGCAGGAAAACGATACTTAAATATAGCCAATTTCACTATTTTATAAAACTGGTGGGAATCATACAATATGAGTAAAAGACACAGCCCGAGAATATGACGGGAGCGAGAATTAAGGGGTTAATTTAAAGGAAATCTGCTTGAAAAAGGTTACTGCTTCTGATTCGAAAGAAGAGGGAAGGTGCTTTCCGACAATTGACAAATTGATTGAAAGCGTACCCACTGTTTTCGTTTCCTAGAATCGTCCGTCCTCTGTCCTTTTCAACAACTTTCATCAACAGTTGTTGTTTATGACGACCAATTATCTACACGAGGGGTATTGTCCGGAAGGGGAGGGAGTGCCCTCTGTAGGGGGTCTTTCTAAGGGAACCCAATGCGCATTTACGCAAGGAAATCCAAGTTTTATTCATACCATAGTAGTTTACGGATATACGATTAGATTACTGAACTAGTAGCGGCACTAGCAAGACTAGGAACGTTTTATCTCAAATGATACTTCAAACAAGCCGTAGGCTTTTTCGTTTTCTTTTTTTCCCCATCCTTTTAAAATGGATATAATAAGAAATTCACCAATTACTTAGTCTGTGCAACAAAGCACAAAAAAAGGCTCTGGCGCATCCTCTTGTAATGGTATTGCTTATATAACCTAACTGAACATGACTTTTTGTCCTAGTGTGGAGTTTTTCCTTTATATGCTTTCTCTATTCTTTTCTGATACTAGCCTGGGACCTGGGACAAAGATACTATCTGTTTCACAAATTCTCCTATTTCTAACAGAAAAATAATACTATTTTATTGAGGTGTTTATGCGGTCTGGGGAAAATTTCGATCCCAATTATAAGTGTTTGCAGTTATTGGGTTTTTATATTTTTGACCTAGGGCATTATATTTTTTCGTTGCGAGTCGGGTTCGGGGTCAGTTTCGGGTCGAGTTGACTATGATTTTTCGGGTTCGGATTGGATTTTAACTCTTGTGATTCGGGTTCGGGTTGACCAGATTTTTCAAAAGAATATCCAAAATATTTTTTTATATTAAAAATCTATACACAATAAGATCTACATAATGGATACTCCCGAAAGCACATATCAAGTTAGTGAACCCTTTTGCAATTCCTAATACCGTATTTTATGGCAGAAACGCCGCATCCATCGTAAACGCCGCACTCCTCAAATTGGCCTGAATAAGCTTAAAAATATTGTAATCGCCGCACCCGTTCTAAACGCTGCATCCGTCGGAACGCTACTTTTGTCGACAGCGTCACATTGACCTATCTTTAATCAAAGTTTACTGAGCGGCGTAGGATGCCTCGTTTTTAATATCTTAAGATGTCTGAAGTTTTATTTAAAATATTTAAATCCGATTTTAAGTATTTTTATGAATTTTTAAATTAAGGAAAATCAGTTGGTATTTAAAAAATATCGTAAACGCCGCACTTGGAAAAAAATTACTTTTTGAACTCGTAAACGGCGCGGCGTTTCTTCCATTAAATATGGTACTTATATATTTATATGCTTATATCGCTAATTTGGGCATCTCCCAATCTACACACATGTAACATGTGTATGTGTGTATAAACTATCAGAAGTATCAGGGCCGAAACTAAGGGGGGGGGGCATAGGGGGCATGTGCCCCGGGCGCCAGAACGAAGGGGTGCCAAATGAAGGATTATACCCTTGGAATGGATCATTTTCTTCTGATGGACTGGTGGCTTCCATTATTATGAAACAGCCATTATAAAAGAAGTGTTAGGTGAAGATGAAATAGCAGACGTAAAAAGTTAGAACTCTGATTTTCTATCATCTTCACCTAATATACTTCATTTATAGTGGCTGTTTCATAATAATGGAAGCCACCAGTCCATCAGAAGAAAATAACTCGGTTAAAGCGGAGACTCAGTTAAGCGGGACTCTACTGTATATTTCATTTTAAAAATAATGTTTAGAATCTTTTTGTTGGTGTTCAGAGGTTGGAGGGGGGGGGGTCATGATCCCCCGTGACCTCTTCCTTGGATCCGCCATTGTGGATTACGTAGTTCAGTATTACATATTTTATTATGACATATTTTAAATTTTAAAATAAGTCGGCTATTAGAAAATTAGTAAAATTCTCTTTGTATATATACTTTACGGTAGAGCGGGGGGGGGGGGTGGGATCCATGTTTGCCCCGAGGGCAAAAAAGGCTAGTTTCGGCCCTGACAAGTATCATACATGCTTTTTTGTTGTGTATCAAAAATTAAATGTTGGCAACATTTTTCATATTCCGAGAGAAGAAAAATTGTTCTTAACTGTACCGTAAAGAAGGAATAATCTATGGTCACATTTTTTATAAATTTTATTTCTTATGCAGTAATTTAATATATGTTTTATAATATATTCATACACTAAAACATATTTATTTTCTTCTGAAACACAGTTTTGCTCAAACTTTTTGTGAAAATGCAAACAACCTGACTTCCAAAAGATCTAACTATGGCTAGCAAGGGTTATTCTAGGCTACCCAACCGCAAAAAGAATATTAGAATCATTAAAACATGGAAACAGAAATTTATATACAACCTGACCCGATGCAAGATTCTATTCAATAATCCCGATGTCCCTACTATTCAGAGGTTTTACTATATTTTAATATTAAAACATAAATTTTATGACTATTTGAATGTTAAACACTTGCCTTTTTTTCCCCTAAAAAGCATAAAACTGGTAGTAGAGATATAAATGTAGGTTACTTTTCACAATTGCATTAAAACATAATTTTCTTTCATTTCATTTCGGATTCGGCACGGGCCGGGCCCAGGCTTGGTCCTATTTTCATTCACGGCAGTCGGGCCGGTCCCGGACCATACTTTTTTCTGAAGTCTCGGGCCGGGCCTAGTCACTTCTCTTTCCGGGCCACAGGCTCTGACTTTTTTCCTAAAGGACCAGGCAGGGCCTAACTTATTTTTTCCTTAACAAACCAGGACTTGTATCATTCTTTCTAGTCTTCACGGGCCTACATTTTCAGTCCCGGTTTTAACCTAACCCGTATGAAAATCATTGTCTCGACGTGGCCTGGTCCACTCAAAAATCAGTAAAATTTAGCATGGCCCAAAGATTTTTGCAAAAATGCATACATTTTTAAATCGCCATTATTCTACAATTAAACATTTAATTTTATTCTTTATAAAGAATAGTACATTTCTAGGGTTATTAAAATGTAGCTAAATTAAAAAATAGTAAAACGTGTGAAAAAGAATCTGCCTATGACGGAATCCTCTTTTAACCTGAAAAATATGTTGATCCATGCAAAATGGATGTGCTAATACATGAGAAAAGAATATATAATACATTTACACCTGTTAAGATGGGAACTTGTCTATAATGTATTTTTTTCTTTCCTATGCAATTCGGTCTTAGAAGATTTTACTGTATAGCGTTCTTTAGATTTCTAAGTCTCCAATACATGGAATATAGATTAACTATATTAATAATAACTGAAACATTTATGTACAACAAATAGCGATTCATAAAAAATAAATAAATATCGCAATAACTTTCATAAAAATGAAACTGGAAACATGACAATAGGAATCAAAGATAAGTATTTTTGTCAGAACTCTTCGTACGACACAAATTTTTAACCAAATCGGTGGATGTTTTGTAGCAGTTCATTTGGGCCGGACTGGGCTCGGGCCGAGAGATTTTGACTTTTTTCCGGGCCGAACTTTTAGCTATTATACAGGGCCAGGTCGGGCCAATAATTTTTTCTCTACTGGCCGGGCCAATATTTTTTGTACGGGTCAGGCCGGGCTCGGGCCGAACTTTTAATGTTTATACCTGCCGGACCGAATTTTTCTTCTATGGATCGGGACGGGCCCGAGCCTAGAAATTTAGGCCTCTTGCATCGCTCCAAGTCCGTTTAGGCCTCTAAATGGCATTTGAATGGGGAAAACGTGATCTTAACTGCTGGAACAGTTTTAAATAAGTTATGAAAAAATTGAGTTTGAGTTGTAAATTTCGTTCAAACTCGCGGATTTTTTGAGCTTTCGTTCAGTTCACGTTCGTTTATCAAAAACTGAGTTAAGTTCAGCTCAAAGTTCACAGAAATTGAACTAAGTTCGTGAGTTTCCGTTCAATGAACGCGTTCATACCCAACACTGGTATTAACATGTTTCTGATAAAACTAGCTCTTACAGAAAAATCATATTAAAAACTCGTCAAAAGCGGCCAGATAAAATTGTTAAACTGGGTTTATCTCTAATCTTGATTCAGTTTTTGTTGATGAAATTAGTACTTAACTTCGAAATCTACCTCCATATTTTGGCCGAGACGGCAGGGATTTTTTTTTATGTCAGTATTACAGGTTATAGCTGCAATATTATATTTTAAGATAGTTTCATTGATTTGATAATTATAGTCTCATATCTGCACGTAACATTCAAGAAAAACAATCTATTTTTCTCAATTATTCTTTAAAATTAAACGTTTTTTCTTATATGGAAAACAGTAATTTCTCTTTAAGACCAAATCATTACGTATCCCACAATAAATAAGAATTTGGAAATTTTGTTTACATAATTGGTTTTTTGAATAACACAAGTTTCTGAATACATTTGTTTTACATGTAACGTAATACGAAAAAGTACAGTTTTTGACAATGTGTTAGAATAGTTTTAATTTCAGCCTTGAGTATCATTCATATAACTGATTGATTCAAGTAAATAGCTTAACGTTGAGAAATACTATTTATGTTACGTTATTCGTTTAATAGGTTAGAGCATTTCATGAAGTGTAAATTTCTATTCTGGACAATGACTAAAAAATCTAAATTGCATATTTTAAATATATTTCACTCTAATAACCACGTTTCATTCGGTCGTGACGTTATAATATTAAACTACTTACTATTCTTTTGATGCTAACGCCAAAAGCTATATAGGGAACTGCTCTGTTAACAGATAATTTTGAAAGTAATTAAAGTGAGAGTCTTGAGGGTAAAATTAAAACTACTTATTTTCCTTTCACTCTCGGCTGTTCAGAGAAATATTGTTTTAGAGAACAGATTTACTCTAATTTTCAGATTTTATTATTATTTCAAGTCTTTTCCTAACCAAAGGATTTTAGAAAAGTGTCTGTTAACCTAAAATAAAAGCAGAAAAAATGCACACTCAACATTTTTATATTAGAAAAGTGACAGTGAACTAAGCTAACTGAACAAAAACTGTGCAAATTCTTTCCATATTAAATATATTTGCAATTCTTTAAATATATTTTTGGATAATTTCACTAGCTCTCTCTCGTCCATAAGTAATGAATTCTTTTCAGACTATCTCGTATAAAATAATGAATAAAAAATTAATGACTTAAGAAGTTATTTAAACCTTTATTTTCCGACAGTAAATGCCAGTAGAAAATGGCAATACAATCTTATTATTACAAAATAGTATCTGATTATTCAATTCCAAAATAACGCTTCAGGATCAATTCTTAATACTTCATTCTATCATCGATAAATAGCAATAGTAGTTCTGCATAGCATAAAATATTTCAGAAGGATATATTCTCGTTTATGTATCTCCTTCTAGCTTCAATTTTGTTGAGGGTGTCTGTTTTAAGTTTCTGCTGTGAAACATTTCAACATTTATAGGATAGCCTATTGTATATTGTTTCTTCTTTTTAAAAGTGTGAGAAATAATATTATTTTTTGAATTAAAAATTAAAGTCCTTTTACTTTATTGTGTGGATTAAGTGTTCTTTGAGGTAATACTTTTAGGTACCGTCGGGACTACAAAACAATATTTGCTTTTACCTTAGGAATATAAGACAGGCCTGCAATATAATTCTTTTCTTCAATATGAAGAGTGTTTTTTATGTATTTTTAATGCTCATATCGAGAAAAATATTCAAAACTTTAAAAATCACGTACAATTTTTCGAAAAAACAAGAATTTCTCTCTGGGTGGTAAATTTTAAATTTAGTTCATCAGGATTTCTAAATGATAATTTATAAATTTTGACCTAAGCACACTAGACATTAAAATGTATAGTTCAGGCCAATATGAGTCGCTGCATAAAAAAAAGCCGCAAGCAGAGCATAAGACAAAAAGGAGGAAAGGGGAAGAGATCTTTCTTTGACATGAAAAAAATTTGCAATATAATCTTAACTTTGCTGTAACTATGACAAATGCAACTAATTAATAAAATACAAAATGCCACTTATATTAGTGTTTTTCATTCTTCTTTTTACTTTGCTGAATCTTTTGTGTTAATTTCCTGGATATCCACCCTTGCTTTGTTTAAAGATTAAAAAAAACCTCACGTGGTGAAAGAGAGAGAATTTTTACACTTTTTAACTCGCCCGTCGCATCGAAAAATGTTAGAAACACCTGAAACGGCGCAGAAAGAAATTAAAAAGCATTATTTCTCAGGCTTGTGTAATTATTGGCATAAAAATTTAGTTTATGTGTAATATGTTTTTATGTTAAATGAAAAGAAAATTACTTTTTGTGTTTTTCTTCAAGAATGGATAGATGTATCTTGTTATAAATACTATAAAAATAAGCGCAAAACAATGTTGTAGAATTTTCGCTATTTCAAAGTTGTGAATTTTTCGCAGTTATATTGGCGCGACGGGTCTTAAAATTACCGCTTCAATTTATTAGTTATATTTGACGAATTATTTTTTATTTTGTATTATCATAAAAATTATAAAACAGAGACCCTGAGTGCATGACCCGTCTAATTTCAAAAACTACCCAATGGATTTTGTTCCGGATTGTATTATTGGTTATAGAATATTCCTGCGGTCATTTGTATGTATAATATACAGATATCACCGTGAAATTGTATTATAAAATTTCGTATTCTATTGTCATTTTGGACGGAAAAGTTAACAGTGGTCATTTGTTGGCGAGTATTATCGTTGGTGAAATAATTAAAAAGGCTATATCATTTAGAAAATAATACAAACACCTCGGAAAATAAAGAAAAAAACTGTTACTGATTATATTCGAAAGGAAAAAAACAGTGTTAGAGAGAGATAACATTTTTTAAAAAATTTATTTGATTTTTATCTAACTTTTCCATTATGCGTGTTACAGAATAAACTAGCAGATGTAATTGTAAAAATGGGTGTACTTGTGAATTACATGCTATTTATTTGCGATTTTGATTTTACTTTTGTTGCCAAACAGTGCAATTTTAAGGCAAAACGGCATAAGCGTGACTTCAACACAAGCTATGTTCGCAATAATGATATTTGTTTTAGTGTAGGAGAGCAATTTTGCTGTAAATTTTTATATTAAAATGTAAATTACGATTTTCGTTCAATAATTATTGTCCCGAGTGTGTATAAAATATTTGTACTGCCATAGTTGATGTGGAATATTGAAGCCTAATGCCTTAGATGCCCATATGCTCCATTCCTGTTATATTAACACATTTTTGTTTTAGGTGTGATTTCATTTTATCCTTGTTAATACAATTAATAAAGTCATTTTTAAAAATAAAAACTGAAATTCTGTGTAATAAGTGTGTCGGGGGGGGGGGGGGGGGTGGAGCGTATTTGGAGTATTATTATTATTATTATTATTAATTAAAACATTAGGTTTTAGGGACATAAACTTTGTAGTATGAGAAAAGGGAAGGTGGTGACTGAAATCTGGAAAATTATTTTAAATGAATTTATTTAAAAAGATGAAATATAAGTTTTTAGAGTTGTGAAGGGTCCATTTTTCTGAGATTCAATACTGTGAAAGACAGAGAGATCACTGACTATGCACAATAATGTAATATAATAATAATGTACTATTATATTATTATTCTTATTTTATTACACTTTACAAAATGTTCTTTTGACAGTTTTTAAATTAAATCGGAAACTTGTGTGAATATTTACATGACATACAAATACATAAAATGCTGTCATTTATAGTGTTTTACAATAATCCACTAAAATTAGAATATTATCCATCGCTGTTGGTAGCATCTACGTAAAATGCATTTTAAATCGTTCATTACCATTTTCTAAGGATAAAAGAATACAGAGAGTACATATCTCTTTGATGGGAATTGAAACAAAATAATAATTAATACTCAAAATAATAATAGTTATAATAAAAAAAATAAAATAAAAAGTCATATTCGGTTGAAATCACTCACTTACAATCTATATATTACAGTGATTTACGGTGAGATACAATCTTGAAAATTACTGATTGGTTAATTAAAACCACCTAACACTATCTTAAACTAGAAGATTCCTAACAGGTAATAATTACATCATGCACAGTGAAAGCTGGCTAAAAGAAATCGTAACTCGGAGTATGAGAGAATATAAATTAATGCAATAGTTGAGCAGCATGAGGGTTAAAATATATTAAAATGATAACAGACATATATTTCAGTTGACCTGAGCTTTTATTTAAGAAATGAATCACAGACTTGAGAAATGAAGATACACTTGCAAACTTCATGCATAATTGAAAAACAATCTTCTTAAAATAGAGTAATTGAAACAATTAAAATATAACATGGTTGAGAAAATGACTTGACATAATATTTACCAGAAATATTTGTGAAAAGCTGCTTATGTTACTATAATGAATCATTACTGCAATGTCGGCAAAAATAAACTTCATAATGCGAAAAAAGGATAAACTTAATTGAGAAATGTAAGAACATTACCACCGACAATGCAAAACAATTACCGTAACTTGATTCATTAGAAAACAAGCTTATCAGACATGCGTCTGCTCAAATGATATCTAACCGGGGTTGTAAATACCCTACGATCTAAGGCACGTGCCGGGAAACGCCTAATTCCTAGAAAGTTCCCGTAAGTAACGTGAACAACAGATTTATGAATAAATATAAAAAATCAAAAAAACCGACTGCGTAAAAAGCGAACTAATTAATTATTTCTCATCAATGTGAAACTATTTTTTTCCAATTCCTACTATTAGCTCATACTCTCGCTATATATATCTTGTTCAAATTTTTAATAGTTAATAAAATACTCATTATTTATCCAGTCAAGCTCAAATATTTTTTTTAAACTTGTAGTGGATGACACTTGATGTTAATCCAGATTTTTCAACTATTAATTCATTAATTAAATTAAATTAAATTAATTAATTTTCAATAATCGAGAGAGCCCTCTTCTTGATCAAGGTATTTTAAGACCGAGAGAGCCCTCTTCTTGATCAAGGCATTTTAAGCGCCACTCAAGAGGAAAGAAGAATGGGGAAAAAATCTCTTATTGACCTAAGTAGGAATTGACTTATTTTTTTATATTACTTGTTTATATTACTTACCTATTTTTTTTTATTTACTTGTATTGATGACTTTTAAGTTGTGTTTAATTGTTAGTTCCTATCTATAAACACTGTTTTGATGAGGTCTATAGATGTCTATGATGGTTAGAGTTGCAGTAAAGCTAGAGATCCTACATACACAACTTCCAGGTTGTATAATATTTTAACGGAACTTCTGACTGTAAAATAGTCAATGAAACATCGTCTTCATTTTGAAAGACCTATACAATGATATGCCACTCAATAGGGTGCGTAATTTTTTTTCCGTCTCTACCGCCATTTTGTATTTTACGGCCGCCATTTTGAATTTATAAAAAACAAAACCTAGCCTATAACCATCGGGCCGTTAAGATGAATTGATAGAAACCTCATTGATTAAATTCCATCCAGCCGTTGTGATGTTTCGAGGGTATAAATAAATCCACATACCCAGATACGCATGAAACACATAACCCTTCTTTTCAGCGGGGTAATAATTAATATCTGTCGACGAATCAGCTGTTTAGAGGTATGTCGCCATCTGATACCGATACGAGAAACCAAGTAATTCGAATATAACGTAATCGATGTGCGTTCAACTGTTACGTCCGCGAACTTTAAGATTTGAAACGTAAATAAACTTTAAATTAAATTAATACTTTAAAGAAACCTATTGTAAAGTAAAACTTAGATAATAAGAATAAAGAAACGTTTTAAAGGTAAATTGTATAACTATGGTATTTAATAAATAAATGCTTTTAATAAAAGTAAAATTATATTTACTATTGTATACAATGCATAAATAAAGCAAAACGAAAACTACAGATAAGATAAAACGTGATAATGGAAATGAATGAGCATGACTAAAAGTGAGGGTATTAAGTGTATGAGTGTATGAGTGGGGTTTTTGAGCAACGAGTCTTCATAAATGTTGATAATTTCCATCAATTACTGTCATTTACGGCCAAATACAGTCTAAATATACAACGGTACATACTGTAATATTACGGGGAAATGCTGGAATCTGCGCTGCCAAGCTTTTCCCGTCATCCAACGGTGAAATTTTTATCCGTGTATGCTTAATTTATTACAATAATTGTATCAATATATTATTTTATTTTTTACTGTACATACTTTACTGGAAACCAAGGATGGAAAATCGTAGCAGACCTACCAGAAGAAGACGTATATTACGAAATATAACGTAACGTAGAGTGAAATTATGTTTAAGCTATCAGAATCACACGTAGCACCAAGAAGAGAGACCCAGAGTTAAAAAACTAGCAAACAAAAATTTATCCGCCGAATATTATTTAAGTTCAATTATAAATTATTGAAATTCTCTCTATTGTAGTAGCGTGGTGACTAGAGAGCATTTTAATTTCTGTTGTCCTAACGGCCTCATTTCCCAACCAAACTCTACTGTAAATTATAAACTAAAAGATTTGCTTCTTAATATCCCAAAATTTGGCTGACTCATAAGATAATGTAGTAGCGCAACGGCGTTCGCATCATTTCAGCAATGCGGAAGGAAATTTCAGATGAAGGTCCATATTGCTTTAAAATCGAATGTCAAATTCACCATTTCGTTTGATTCAACGTTTGTTTGGGAAAAGGGACCAGCGAAGCGGGCGCAGCCTGCTAGTTATTGTATAAATCTTCTCTATTGTACAAATAAGCTTTCATAACTTAATATAAAATTTTTGAGATTTTTTTTTTCTGCATAATTTCGGGCATAAATGGTTAACTTGAAATTCATATGTTTTTTGCAAATTTCATTTACACAAAAATGATTGTATTTTAGAAATACACAGGCGCCACAAGAGAAAATATGCATATCATCGGACACAGTCTTGGATCACATATTGCTGGTTATGCTGGAGCCCGAATAAAAGGCCTACGTAGAATTTCGGGTAATTTTGTCGTCTCTTTCTTATATATAAAAGTGCAATTTATAACTTTATGTTTAGGATAATACCAAAAATTGTTGCTTCTCACTCAAAAATCACTTTTATCTTCCTATTAAAAAGAAAAAATGTGATCATACACAAAATTATTATAAAAAATATGTATATATTATCAGTAAATAGTTTTAAAACAGAAAAAATTGAAAAAACAAATTCTCCTTATACAAAGAACTGATATAAGCAAAGCAATGCGTTTTGTGGAGAAGAATATATTTTGAAATTATACACCACTTTCTTCCTTATTACTATTTAAAAGCTATATTAAAGTCTAAAAGTCAAGCCAGAAATAAAAATTTCATATGTAGAATGAAAGAATTAACGCATTTGTCACAAAATTAGCAAATTTGAAAAGGTAAGGAGTACACGACATTTCGGTCCTGACACTTCGGTTCTGGCGTTTTGGTCCCGATGACATTTCGGTCCCTTGCTATTTCGGTCCTTAGCCATTTCGGTCCCTTGACATTTCGGTACCACTTGTAACTCGGACTCTAACTGCCGTAGGCCCGCCAAACGCTGTATGGTTCAACATCATTTGTGGCCTTTATCATTTTTTATCCCCCCCTCCCCAAATTTTGTAAAAAGCTGAATATAAGGGTCCGAGAAATTTAAACTTTTATAACTGGTGATAATGAAATCACAGCGCACTGAAAATTAGTGTGATTGTACAATGTGATATAATTTTACAGGGGACATTGTCTTTTTTTTCTTTTTTTAAGAGAATGGAAGTTTTATGGTTTTAAATTTATAATTATTATTAGGTATTTTATCTATACTATAAACTACCTTAAATACATTTTTTTCTGGTGGATTTCACATATTTAATTAGAACCTCTAAATTACCATGAATTATATAATAATCAAAAAACAGTGCTTAATTTCTTTTTCTTTCAATTACATTAAAATAAATGTCTTCAATCATTCAATTAGACACTTATGAGCTGTTATATGTAAATATTTTCTCAAATCACCCCTCTACATCCCTTCCTTTAATAATCAGAATTCAGATATATATATATTGAAGCACAAATACTTAATCTCTCTTATTATTTTTATAATACAATGTTGCATCTTATAAATTTGTTTTCCTGAGTCGTGCTCTGAAAAATATTTTGTTTCCAGAAATTTTTTTAGATTCTCCCCCCCCCCCCCCTTCATCTTTTCTTTAATAATTGTAGCTTCCATTTTTTTAACAGTCTTCCCACTGCTTGAAGTGGATTTTTGTGAGCAAATTTTGTTGAAACTGGGCCTATTTCTTTTTAATAAAATGATTATTTTTAAGTTTATGTAATAATGGTACTAATATTTTAATTAATATTATTTTCATTTTTTAACTGACAAAACTAAGCTTTTTTGCATTTGTTCTTTTTTTTATTACCCTTTTCCTTCCTCTTTCCCAGAAAACAAGTTTAATAAATTTTTATTTTAGTTTTATTATTAATTATAGTAATAGTTTTAAATTTCAGTAACTTTAAATATAAAATGAATAAATAGGTAATAAGGATAAATTTCAGTTTAAAGATGCTATAAAATATAATTATAAACTGAATATACAACATATTATGTACTGAGTTTATTTTTAAAGTAAAAATTTGTAATTTATATTAATAACGTTATTAATTTAATAAATTAAGAAAATATTAAATCAAAAAATATATTTAATGAAATAATAATTTTAGTTTTTATACTAAAATTACTAACTATTTTTATAATTAATTGATAACAATTATTCATCAATTAAAATTTTTATTAAAAATTTTTGATTTATTATTCGCAAAAAATTAAAAAATAAATGTTTTGAAAAATCAGACAGAAACATAAAGTGTAAGTAATTATTAATTAATTAATAATAATAATAATAATAATAATAATAATAATAATAATGCAACATTGTACAAATACGTAAAAATATTTTTTAACGATTTTAGTGTTATTATTGTCCAGATTTTGATTTTGATTTTTTAAGCACAGTTATAGTTTACAATTCCCAAAGAATAAGATATTATTGATTAGTTATATTTAAAGAGCAAGAAACATATAAACTAACTAATAAATAAATAAACAACATATCTTTTCCCAGAATCCTTATCATTTTTATACATCCTAATGAAGTTAATAACATCATAGTAACTGAAATTTTAAAAGATTATACTTGCATTTACCCTGTAATAACTATTATATTGTTCATGTAATAGTTTCTAAACAAATAACTGATAAATGATTTATATAAATAATTAATAATTGAAATAATTTTGAATTGTTAATAAATACATTTAATAAATACAATTTAATTTCTGATAATTTTTTATTTGACAATATGCCTGCTTCCAACAACAGCTGCAAGGTACCGAAATGGCAAGGGACCGAAATGGCATCGGGACCGAAGTGTCATGCTTCCCGTGGAAATTATGCGTACACGGAATCTAGTCCCTGAAAAATATTTTGTTGACATATGGAGCATTCTCACAATATTTTGACTTTCGGGAATACAAATCTGGTGAAATTAAACTTGCTAAAACAACATTTTAATCTGATAGACGAGTGCCTTAATGATTCAAAATAAAGAAAAAATGGTCAGCAGTGAAATTTTTTTTATTTAACTGAGGTTTAAACTTACGGGTTTTAATTTCCTTAACATTTTACCACTATAACTTTCTATTTTCTTCTAAATTTTTACTTATAATGACTTTGCATAGTACCCACAGGACATTCAAATAAGAAGTTATAAAAATGTAGTATTTTTAGTACAGAATTTTGGTATAACATTGTCTTAAACGGGTGTTAAAGACGGGACGGAAGGAAAAAAAGGGAAATGGTATAGGAAAAAAGGGACGGTACATTGTAAAAAAAATTCCGTTAAAAAACGGAAATAGTACTGGCAATCCAGACGCCAGTACTATTTTCAATTTTTAACGGAAAAAAAAATTTCGTAAATTCCAGAAAATTTTCCGTTTTTTCACAAAATTTTTCAGGTTTTTTTTCATATATCCGTATTTAAACTTTTTTGTTTCAAAGGCAAAAAAAAAAAAAAAATCATATAACTTTTCGAGAAACTTACACCTTTACCAATTTCAACGGACACGTTTAACAAGGTAGCGTATCTCTAATTTATTCGAATAACAGTAATGAAACAACACTTACTAGGGTGGGGATCGAACTGGGGAACCGGCCTCTACCAGATTAGCGCTCTTATCCACCATGCCATTGGGGACTCGAGTTACGTTTCCAAATATCGTTACTTATTTCAGATGCTTTTTATGAAGTAAAGGCACGATGTTAAACAAGGGACGTATTTTCGTTGGAGATATTTTTCAATTGAGTGTACAATTCTGAATATTTCCATAATTTTGAAAATTTAGCTTTTTAATTTCATGCTTTTTAAAAAGAAAAAAAAATGTCTTTAAAACATTACGTGCATGAAAGAATGCATTATAAGTAATAACTGCTTCTTTTTTGCAAGATTTTAAAAATTTTATTGCACTATTATTTTTATTTATTTGTATATACATCTATAATTTCGTTATTATGTTTCAGATATGTTTTAAGCTTTATGTGCGAATCCGTTAAAGTGAATAGATTAAAAAATATTTAAATTAAAAATAGAGTTTTTCAAAAAAATGTTAAAATAATAATAAGTATTATTTTAAAATCATTATAAAAAATAAACTGTAACATTTCCTTCTCAACTGTCTGAAACTTAAAAAGAATTAATAAAATTTATTTAAATATCAGATTATTTTTTTAAATATTGTAAAAAAAAATTTAAAAAAAATTTAAAAACTTTTATTTAAAAAGAAAGAAAGAAAAATATACTACAGTGTTAAAATACTGTATAGGTTAAATGTACATGCATAGATGGCGCCGAACCTTTTAGCGGTTTTACTTGAAAACCCACGTAAAACCGACAGATTGGGAAATCATTGGATATATTTTCAATATAGAGCCACATTTAGTCAATATTGGAATTTCATTAAAAATAATATCACTGTAAGACAAGTACATACAATCAGTGGCCGATCCAAGGATCATGACCGCCACTCCCCCCCCCCCCCCAATCCCCGTTCAACAATCTGAATCTCTCTGGCTCTTTAAAGCTCTACTCAAATCAAAATTAGGTAATTTCTGATACATCCGTGTAAATATTTTTAATCTCAAGAAATTTGCAAGTGCACTTATTCTGAAACTATGTGATTAAAAAGTGTTTTCTATTTTTCAATAAAAGCAAAGGATCTTTCTAAAAATTCCATAAAATTTGGCATTTTAAACAAAATTTACGGACGCGAATGCTAATTGCTCCCTCATGACGACATTTCTGTGGCTCTCAAGTCCTAAAAATTGGCTTAAAATGCTAACTTGACAGCATTTCTGAATCATTCTTCGCATTTATAAGAAAATGGGAAATGCTTCGATTTCTTGGTATCTGAATGAAATATATATATATATATATTTACGAATACTAATGCAAATTTTTTGTATTTATGAATGAAAATGAATTCACGAAAGTATCAGAAAAACGTCAGTTTTAATTTGGGAACAGCCTTCAATAAAAAAATTGATCATGAAATGGTGTGACCCCCCCCTCCCCCCCAAAAAAGAGCCATCCCCCCTCCCTCTAAATTAAGGACTGGATCCGTCCTAGCATACAACAATTAATTCCTTCACTTTACAAACATGTCAGTTATTTCTAAACATCATTTACGGAAATTGTACTGTTTTGAAAGCGATACAGAAACATTCCGTAAAATTTACGGAAGACTTACTGTATTTACACGGATTTATAATCTCATAATGTCAATTACGGAAATTGTACTGTTTTCTTATAAAGATGAAACTATTCCGTAAAATTTTACGGAAAAAGTTTGTGTATATTGACGGATTTTTTTATACAGTGTAATGGAAAAAAAAAGGGATGGTAAGGATGGGACGGTAAGCAAAATGACCACTATTTTTAGGCAAATCATGTTAAGATTAAGTAATAGCCACAATGTCCATTGATTTTTAAAAACAGTTATTTATATTGGATTAAATTTTAAAAAAAATTAATTTACCTCGAAAAGTGCATGAATAAACCTTGGGAACGGTAAGACTACCAATAAAGCCACGATGCTTGAAATTGATATTTAAATGCTGAATTAAATTCTGCAGTAAACTTCCTGTCAAAGAATTTTAGACAGTCTTTCTCTAGCATATTTCTGCATGAGAAAAAACTTGAAAAAAATTCTGTGGCTGCATCTGAAGTGATTTTTTGTGTAAGTTTCGGAAGAGGGACGGTAAGGAATTAAAACCAAGGGACAGAGTTCAAAAAATAATATCAACCGTAAAAATCTGTGCAGGTTAATTTTTTGCTACATATTTATATAACACAATTGTCCCAGTTTCGAAAAAAAATTACATCGAATTAATTTTATTGAAACAATTTAATACAGACAGCTCCAAACTTAAAAATCTGCATCAGGGACACGGGACGGTATAGGAGTTTTCCTGATATTTGGACCCCCAACATCGTCTAAATCTTATTTATTTCGTTAATATTGTTATGCAATTATGCAATGGGATGTTCCCCAGTATATGAAATTAAAAAACACAAGAATATGTACTAAAATAAAAATTTTTATTCAGGTTCTTAAAAGTCTAAAGATTGTGAGAATGCCCCATATATTTTCTTAATGTTAAGTAAGGTGTGTCCCAACGAAATAAAGCCACCCTAATTCTGTGCCGTAACTGGACACGAAACAAACAAATAAGAACGAAACAAATATATTAAGAAAGTCCATATACAAATACATATTTACAAGGAGTAACTCATTCCTTGCCCCACCTGGGCAGGAGAAAAAGATGAATGTGTAAAAAAGAGGGGAAAAATTGTCCCGCCGAAATAAAACCACTGCCAATATTAGTATTTATTGATAACTACCGACATTCGAGCTGCTGCAGTTCAACATGTTTATGATGTCAGGAAGTTGTCAAATACTTGTTCTGAGCCAGTCGAACTTTGTGCAGACTTTATAAGGATGTATTTTCTATTTCTCCTGCAGCATTGCAATGGGAAAGAAAACCCACTAATCAAAGATCGAGAAAGAACAAAAAACAGCTTTTAAGGAAAAATGTCTTTCACATAGAGCAATATCTAAGCAAATCAAACGATCTAAAACCGTAACAAACAATTTTGTATGTAAGGGCTATACGTACGGGTATATAAAAAAAGGAGGTGTACATGCAGAAAAATGACTTCCAGGCAGGAAAGAGAAGTTTTGCGTCGTCTTTCACGAGGTGGTATTTCCCTAAAACAGGTGGCAAAAGAGGATAACATCCCATTTTTTGTAACATTTTTTGTTTTTCTTATAAAGATGAAACCATTCCGTAAAATTTTACGAAAAAGTTTGTGTATATTGACGGATTTTTTTTTACAGTGTAATGGGAAAAAAAAGGGATGGTAAGGATGGGACGGTAAGCAAAATGACCACTATTTTTAGGCAAATCAAGTTAAGACTAAATGATAGCCACAATGTCCATTGATTTTTAAAAACAGTTATTTATATTGGATTAAATTAAAAAAAATTAATTTACCTCGAAAAGTGCATGAATAAACCTTGGGAACGGTAAGACTACCAATAAAGCCACGATGCTTGAAATTGATATTTAAATGCTAATTTAAATTCTGCAGTACACTTCCTGTCAAAGAATTTTAGACAGTCTTTCTCTAGCATACTTCTGCATGAGAAAAAACTTGAAAAAAATTCTGTGGCTGCAGCTGAAGTGATTTTTTGTGTAAGTTTGTGAAGAGGGACAGTAAGGAATTAAAACCCATTGACAGAGTTCAAAAAATAATATCAACCGTAAAAATCTGTGCAGGTTAATTTTTTGCTACATATTTATGTAACACTATTGTCCCAGTTTCGGAAAAAAATTACATCGAATTACTTTTATTGAAACAATTTTATGCAGACAGCTCCAAACTTAAAAATCTGCATCAGGGACACGGGACGGTATAGGAGTTTTCCTGATATTTGGACCCCCAACATCGTCTAAAACTTATTTATTTCGTTAATATTGTTATGTAGTTATGCAATGGGATGTTCCCCAGTATATGAAATTAAAAAAAAACGCAAGAATATGTACTAAAATAAAAAATTTTATTCAGGGTCTTAAAAGTCTAAAGATTGTGAGAATGCCCCATATATTTTCTTAATGTTAAGTAAGGTGTGTCCCAACGAAATAAAGCCACCCTAATTCTGTGCCGTAACTGGACACGAAACAAACAAATAAGAACGAAACAAATATATTAAGAAAGTCCATATACAAATACATATTTACAAGGAGTAACTCATTCCTTGCCCCACCTGGGCAGGAGAAAAAGATGAATGTGTAAAAAAGAGGGGAAAAATTGTCCCGCCGAAATAAAACCACTGCCAATATTAGTATTTATTGATAACTACCGTCATTCGAGCTGCTGCAGTTCAACATGTTTATGATGTCAGGAATTTGTCAAATACTTGTTCTCAGCCAGTCGAACTTTGTGCAGATTTTAGAAGGATGTATTTTCTATTTCTCCTGCAGTATTGCAATGGGAAAGAAAACCCACTAATCAAAGTTCGAGAAAGGACAAAAAACAGCTTTTAAGGAAAAATGTCTTTCACATAGAGCAATATCTAAGCAAATCAAACGATCTAAAACCGTAACAAACAATTTTGTAAATAGGGGCCATACGTACGGGTATAAAAAAAAGGAGGTGTACATGCAGAAAAATGACTTCCAGGTAGGAAAGAGAAGTTTTGCGTCGTCTTTCACGAGGTGGTATTTCCCTAAAACAGGTGGCAAAAGAGGATAACATCCCTGTGACAAAATCAACCCTCAAACGAATTGAAAAACGTATCGGCATCTTGCGACACAAGAAAAGGAAACAGCCGCCCATGTTGAAAGTTATCCACTTGCAAAGGAGAGTCGATTAGCCCAAATATCATCGAATCTGGAAGGACAAATGGCGTCGTGTTATAGTCTCAGATGAAAAAAAAATTAATTTGTATGGGCCAGACGGCCTTTTTTTCTATTCATATGACATCAGGAAAGAACAGGAAATTTTCTCCAAAAGACAGCAAGGTGGAGGCTCATTAATGGTGTGGAGAGGCTTCGGCTATGGAGGTAAACATAACCCGGCTTTTCTCTCAGGCCGCATGAAGGCTACCGATTACCAAGAAATGCTAGAAAACCATTTACTGCCATTTGCAAAGAGAATTTGTAGACTAAGTTGGATTTTCCAGCTGGACAAGACCTCCATTCTCGTGCAAAAATCCTCCTGGAAATGTTTTTTCGGTAATCGGGTGCATGTCATAGAGAGGCCTGCCCTTTTTCCCTGGTCCCAACCCCCAAGAAAATGTGTGAGGTATCCTCAGTAGGGCTGTATATGCCAATAGCAGACAGTTTCAGTCTGTGGCAAAATTGAAGGTCGTCATCATTGAAGCGGGGGAGAATATTGATGCTACTGTCTTCCAAGGATTGGTAAATGGTATGCCATATCGTATATTCCACATCATATATAACCATGGTGGATATATTGTCTATTAACAGTAGTAGCTTTATTTCGGCGGGACACTTTCCCCCCTCTCTTTTTTTACAAATTCGTTTTTTTCCTGCCCAGGTAAGTCAGGGAGTGAGTTCCTCCTTGTAAATATGTATTTGTATATATACCTTCTTAATATATTTATTTCGTTCTTATTGGTTTTTTTCGTCTCCAATTACAGCACACAATCACGGTGGCTTTATTTCGGTGGGACACACCTTATAATTTTTGTGTAGCCGGAATCACTCAGTTACAGTTTCTAGATATAAAATCTTACTAAATAATGAAAAATGGGTAAACAAGATTATCTTGATGACGCCTAGCTGTGGGAAATAAGTAGGTGTGCAGAGATGATTATATTTTCCCCAGCTTTCGGGACAAGTGGAACCAAGACCGTCTTTTTGCCTTTAAAACATATCGTTCCAACTCTGGGGCAAGTGTAATATGCTACCATTCAACATCAAAATGTACACTTTTTTTTAAATCTTTTTAAAAATTCGATGACGCAGTATTTGACTACTCTAAGTCAAATACAGGGTGTCCCGAAAAAATGTATAAACAATTTATTTTCTAACAACTTGCATGTTCTTAATTTCCTTTCAGGTTGAACTAACTTAAAATAAAGGCTGAAACCAGACTAAGCTTTCAGCAAAAAAATCTTTTCTAAAATTTTATCAAAAGCTCGAAAACTTAGCTGAAGTGCGAAGGTAGTTTACTAGAGAGTTTCAGAAGACTCCCCTACGTGATTTAAAATCACTATATTAAATATAAGTTTTTAAAAAAAAGATGAAATTATTCAAAATGTACACAAGCAATGTTAGGCTAGACCACGGTCATCAACAAACCCGGCAAATTACGTGTCTGTTTTGCGATTCTATTGCTTAACTTTATCAGCGGTGCTTTGAGGAGAAAGGCGATTAGTTTTGATACAATTGATAATTATATAAAACTTTCATTATTGCAGTTCGATTTCACAATGTGAAATAAAGTATTTGTTAATAAAAAAATACGTTATAATAAATTTAATTGTGTATTACATTTTTGAGACACCCTCTTTTTTGAAAAAGATATTGGTGAAACATGCCAACTGGTTGAAGAATTTCATCATGGACTGCATAACGCCGGGTTTTGAAGAACACATAAAATGATATTCAGCTAGTGTAAAGTTTTTTATTTCACACAAAAACTTCATATTTTATCACTTCATTATGCCTTTACATTTTTTGCCCGAGAGGGACTGCCCAGATTCAGAATCAAGTCTGTAGAGCATAGATGTTCCTTCCGGTTCCCTTTATTGAGGTCTTTAAAAAAATACAAAATTCAGCCAAAACTAAGCCCTCCGATACGCGTGAAAGAGAGTGGGGGTGGTGTATACAGTATGTACATAAATGTGACAGTAATAAAACTTATAAAATGACAATAAAAAAGACACTAAGTAATAAAGACAATATTATACAAAGATACGTCCCGACTTTGGGCACTGAATAAGGGGGAAGCCGAGCCCTGGATCAGTGATGGAGTAAAATAGAAAGGTCACATAGGAAGTTAAAGATGTTTTTAAGATTTGAGAACAAAGTCGGGTACGATAAAATATTAGCTAGCCAACAATCTGAAAGGACAGAAGTACGGCGAGCATGGCAGGGAGTTGTTAAAGGACAATTATAGAAGTAATGAGAGGCAAGAGAACATCACCACACGCACATACAGGAGAAAGAGCTCTTTTGAACTTGAAGAGTTATCTCCCAAATGGACCATGATCTGTAAGGAAAGCCGTAGTGGAGAGACAGAACAGAAGATCCAAAGAAACCACTGGGACCAGGTCATAGATATATCTAACCTTATTTGAGTAATCCCCGTGATCCTGGTCACACATACAAACTGAAATTGCACAACGCACTCCAAGGAACTTCCCCCCCCCCCACCCCCACCTACTGATCCGGATATTTTTATCGATGGCGTCGCAGCAGTATCTATGCTATAAAGAGGCAATTGAATATGAATACTATACTATTTAAGAATTAAACATACCACCGCCTATGTAACTTCAAGGAGGCTTTAAAGACAATAATACTGTGCATAAAAATAAAATTACAATGGAAGTAAGTCACCTTATTTGTACTTCTTTTAATATGTCCATATTTAGTCTTAAAAGTTAGAATACGGACTCTCTGATCAGTTCCAGGGAAAGTTCTGTAATGCGACTAAGTGTCCATTGTAGTGGTGCTACATTGTTCATGTGGACAAGTACTATATCTCCAACATTGAGATTCGGTCTTGGTTTCCACCATTTGCAACTAGTATGCAGTTGATTTGACACAAATACTCTTTGGCTGAACTGTCCCAGAACTGCTGACGAAGTTTCTGTATGGCACGCCACGTTTGATTAAGACACAAAGACTTGGGTGGTTGCGGTAGACCTGGAAATTGGTGAATAGGACAGCCAACCACGAAATGAGCTGGCGTCAACATATGCAAGTTAGCTGGATGTGACTATGATAATGTAGTAAGAGGATTGGAAATTAAACAAGTCTCTATTTGAAGAAGAATATTTATAAATTTCTTTGAAACTAAGGAATGCACTTTCGTTAACATTTGGTTTGCACTTTTAACTGCTGTCCCCCGCAAACCTCCAAAATGAGGTAATCATGGATGAATGAAGGACCACTTAATGCCCTTAATAAAGCTAAAATTTTGCACTTTTTATTTTCGACACGACAGAAAGAATTCTTTAAGGTACCTGGTAACTTCTTTAAAGTTGGAGCAATTGTCAGAAACGAACTTACTTTCACAGCCTTTTTTAGAGATAGATCGGCATAATGCAGCAAAAAATAAGAGGTAGAGTGTTCAGACAACAACTCAGTTTCTGTGCCGATGAATAGACAAATGTAAGATTTGAATAACATTCCATAATGTAAGATTTGAAATAACATTTTCTGATAAAAAAAAATTATCCTTGAAAACCCACATGGCTACAGATACTATTGGCATGATTTGAAGTAAGAACTAAATGAATTGAATACTGAAATTCTGTAAGAATCACCATGAAATTTAAAGAACACAAAGGACGCAATTCGGGATGGAAATCTTAACAGCCCGTCATCAGCCAATGCAAACACGTGTCCTTAAGGGTAAAACGCCACAAATGAACAGAAACGGCAAAGAGGCTATCTTGCTGGCTCTAGCTGATACGCATTTATTCAAAACATTTTTTTTCTCCTTGGTTAGTATAGGCGAATTTCGAAACTCATGTCCTCATATATATCCATTATATATATATATATATATATATATATATATATATATATATATATATACTTTCTATACAATTATACCATTGAAACAAATGAAAATGACCAATAATTATCAAATCAATATTAAACACATCAGAAACCAAATACTAGTTAAATTGTTTATTCCAATAAAATACCTTATGAAAATTAAAAGTGAGAAGAAAAAAAACATGATTATGAATACAAACGAATACTTATATTGTAAATTACGTTTTCAAACGCACAGAATTCACATATATAAGCAAAACAGTCGTTTTCGGTAGAGAATTAAGCTATAATCTGAATAATGAATTCTCTCCATGCCCAAACGACTGATGAACCAGAATAATACAAGAAAAATGAACACTGAATATCAAGAAAGGCCTTGAAATGGAATATGAAAAATAAAGAAATTTAAAAAGAAAAATATTTCTTTATTCTGTTACTTCCTTTAATATTATATATATGATAAATAGTAATTAAATTCAGCGTACCCTATAAAATTACACAAGTATTTATCCCCATTCCCATTGCATATGTTCAAATATCTTCAGCTATGAATAAGGTTAATTTAACCGTTAAGTAATTCTATTTTAAAACATATATTATAGCCATCGGTTGCAGTTAAAAAAGATATAGGCACCTTGAGTATTACAGTTAATCAATAATAAGAGGGAAAAAAATACCAGAATATAGTTTAAAATACCATTTAACCCTTATAAAGTTAATAAAACTAAATTAAATAATATTCGAAATCACTTAATTTACAATATTAAGGCTAAAATAGTTGTTAGTACTGCCATCTAGTGATAAAAAAAGGATTTTTTATTTATATAGACATTATTAAGTCGTGATTGCATTATTAAAATCTTTGATGCTATCATCTATGGAGTAATGTTAAAAACAAAATACTACAAAATACCAAATACAATGATGCTGCCATTTATTAATAAAAATTAAAATTAGTTTGATATATCCCAAAGTCTCAAAAAAACTCTTTTTTAGTATCATACCTCACTTGAAATTATTATTTATAATAATTTAATTAAAATTATAATTAGTAATATTTATTAAACTGTCTATTTAATATGTAAATGTATGTAAGTTGTATTTAATAACGAATATTCATGCCTACTAATTTACTTCCATGATTACAAAAAAAGGTGTAAATTAAGATACATAGGGGAGAGTAGTACACAGTGAGACATGGTACACACTGAGACAGCAGCCACTTTGACATATAGTTGTAACTTTTTCTCCAAGCTGGCACACACACATAACGACCTCATCTTATGCAACACGCGGATGTATTTTCGGCATTCCAGTTACTTGTCCGACAAAATAGTAAATAATTCTTTATTTTATAGTGGTTGAAGTTACATAAACGTCTATTTTAGAGTTTATTTCCTTCAATATGACATATATTTACTTAATCAAACATAACTATATCTAATAATAGACTATTTCGACAAAACGACATAAACTTTTTAAAGCGATGAAATTGATGTAACAGATGTGGCATCCATTTTGTTACAACGTAACGAAAGTACACAGTGAGACACACAGTTGTGGTACACAGTGAGACGTGTCTCATTCTGTGCTTACTATGCGGTTCTGATGTTTAAAAAAGTAATTTATTAGTAAAAGAAGGTTTTTTCTCTTTATCTCTCTTTCTGTGTGTGTGTGTGTGTGTGTGTGTGGGCGTGCGATGGCTGGGGAAATCTACTAAACGTAAGAAGCTGAAAATTTGCATGCAGGTAGACCAAGGTCTGTCATTGTCCACCCGAGGCTCATATTTTTAATATTTTGAAAATCAAGAAATATTAATTAGAAATCATAAACTACAGGAAATTATCGATAGAGTGTAAAAATTTCTGATTTATGAAAATATATACATGTCTCACTATGTACCACTTGTGGTATATAGTAAGACAATTTCCGATACTCCGTTACGCTGCTTCTGTGGTTTTATACATAACTTTTTTAAAACCATTTATACATTAATGTGTAGCTTAAAGATGTAGCAAAATTTTTTTCAATAGAATAAAAATCGTCGCCATTCGTTAAGTAACAATAATTTTCGTCTCACTGTGTACTACCCTGCCCTGTTATAGATTATCAATTTATTAAAATATAAGCAGCATAGTTATTTCATTGCGGCCAATGCACACAATATAACCTACAACCTTACCAAATAAATGTACTTGGAAAATCATAATAAATAAATAATAATAATAAATAGAATTAGGCACAAACATATTAAAATCAATAGATATGTAACTAAATCATCTATAGTATTAAACTTAAATTGAGATGTATCATAAAATCTATAAATACAATTATCCATAATGAAATTTAACCAAAAAAATGGATTATCAATTTATTAAAATATAAGTAGCATATACATTTCATTGCGACCAACACAATACGACCTTACTACCTTACCTAATGAATTTACTATGAAATTCAAAATACATAAATAATAATATTAAATAGTTTTAAGCAAAAACATATAAAATAAATAAATATGTATCTGAATCATCAATAGTATTAAACTTAAATTGAGATGTGTTGTAAAATCCATTAATACACAATTCCATGATGGAAGTACATTATGTGTGTAAGATAGATTTAACCAGAAAAGAAGGATATCCATATTTTATAGCATGTTGATGTAAAAGGTTTAAATTTTGAGATTTAAAATTATTTGAACAAAGATTATTAATTCTGTGTGCAAAAGTTTTGCAAAACATTGATATATACAGATTTATGTAGACAAGAATTATAAAGAGTAAATGAATTTACCTGAAATGCAAAATCATTAAGCTTGTCATAAATGTCGAAAAGTATTTTTTTCGTTATCCCAAAGAATTATTTTTAGATCAAGGAAATTAATTTTATTATTTAGCATATCATTAAAGTTATATTTAAAATTTTTAGGATATTTTATTGGTAATAAATAATTTTATTTACTTTTAAAGTAGAAGACAATAATATCATCTATATAACGGTAGATTTTACAATCAACAATAGGTATTTTACGCTCATAATAATAAAGGTACAATTCAGCGAGAATAGATGAGACGATTCCGCCCTGTAGCAGACGGCATTTCTGTTGATATAGAGCATAGGTTCCCAACGGGGGCGCTACCGCCCCCCAGAGGGCGCTAGAGCATTTCAAGGGGGCGGTGACGGGTCCAGATTCAAATGGGGGGGGGCGTTAAGACAGTCCAGGGGGGTGGCCGTGGCGTTTCTACCTATTTAAGAAATTAATATAATAAAACTAGCTGACCCGCCTCCCCGGCGTTGCCTGGCAACATGATAAAAATCTTAAATATGCTTTTAAATGAAAGCTATAAAAACGAACCTAGAATTGGGATCTGCTCTCACCTGTCGCAACTTGCAGCGAAGGGGAGCTTTCCATTCGGCTAATGGCGTGTAGCGCTTTCTTTGCCCTCCGCTTGTGGTCACGTGGTACGCCATTTGGATCTCGGAAGCTTATGCTATAGACATGGTTTTATTCTCGCAGCGACGAATAATTTGATTTTGTTGTGTTTGATGAAATAAAAAGGAAATTTAACTTTCTGATTGAGTAACAGACGCATTCATCAAAATATTGTCGCGATCGCTAGTGCAAAATTTGCTATATTAAGCTGACTAAAAGTTTAAAACAGAATTCCTATTTTTATAACAAGTATTTTGAAAATGTCGGAAATATAACGACTCATGCCTAAACAGAGATATTTTTAAACGAAACTGTGGTTTGAACCTGCTCAAGAAATTCGTTTATTCTGAGTGAAAGCTATAGAAGACATTATAGCCATTATTTTTATACCTATCTATAAATATGTTTCAAAGTTAATCTATTTAAACCTAAACTGTGTCAAATTTTGCATTTCAAAATGTCTGAATCTAAGAAGAAATTCCGGCAGTATAGTATTGAATATTTGAAATACGGATTTGCGCATTCTCCCACAAACCAATTATTACCTATATGTTTAAGTTGCCAAAAAGTTTTTTCAAATGAAGTCATGAAGCATTCTAGATTACAAGAGCATTTGAATAAAATGCATGCTGATAAAAAGGACAAAGATTTATCCTATTTTCAAGGACTAAAAAAGAAATATTTAAAACAGCCAACCGTATCAAACCTCTTTGAGTTGTCTTCTAAACAAGAAAATGACGGACTACGAGCTTCATATAATATTGCATTGCTAATCGCAAAAGCGGGAAAACCACACACAATTGGCGAGGAATTAATCTTGCCGGCAGTCATAACAACTGTTCTTCATCACAAGACACCGTCAGATATCATTAAAAAAATTTCTCTGAGTAATAATTCGGTACAAAGAAGAATAGATAAAATGGCCAAAGACGTTGAAATATCATTATGCAATTACTTAAAGACTTGCAAATTTTCCATTCAACTTGATGAATCAACACTACCAAATAACGAAGCACTACTCTTATCATATGTCCGATTCATAAAAGAAAAAACAATTTGTCAAGGGTTATTATTTACTAAAAATTTGGAAACTAATACAAAGGGAGAATCGATGTTTAATACCATGAACATATTTCTTCAAGAGAAAGAAATTCCTATTCATAATATTTTGTCAGCAGCTACTGATGGTGCCCCAGCAATGACGGGGCGTCATAAGGGTTTCATAGCGCATTTGAAACGAGCAGTACCAAATGTACTCGCTGTATATTGTGTTATTCATCGTCAGCATTTGGTTGCAAAAAATCTGAATGAACGTCTGCATACGTCGCTGTATTGCGTTATTACAGCAGTCAACAAGATTAGAAGCAATTCACTGCATGACAGACTATTTAGCCAACTTTGTAGTGAAAATGACGAAGATTACGATTGCTTGCTCCTGCACACAGAACTTCGTTGGCTCTCGAAAGGTATTTGTCTGAATCGTTTTTTTTTCAATCTATTTGACTCAGTACTGGACTTCCTTGAAAACAGAGAGGTAAATTGCGCCAAAACCTGATAACATCCAAAAATGACATTGCTTATTTGACAGACCTTTTTAGAATTTTTAATGTAGTCAATTTACAATTGCGAGGTGATGAGTTGAATTTAATTCAAACAAAAAATGTCATAGCTGCTTTTGTGAGAAAACTTCTTCTGTTCAAGCGAAATCTAGATAGAGGTGAATACAGCCATTTTCCCACATTATCAGCAGTCTCTGCAGAACAGGAAGATTTAGTTACTTACTGCCAACACTTGGACGTTCTTCATACTGATTTTATGGAGCGATTCCAGGATATTTTAAACATGAATATACCTAGTTGGGTTTTAGATCCTTTTGCAAATGCAGATACAGCAGAATTATCAAATTTAGACGAAAAACTCATAGAACTCACAACTAATGAAGAAATAAAAGTAAAATTTCGAAGTGGATACCAAGATTTCTTGCTTCAAAAATCTATACCAGCTCTTTACCCGGAATTGTGGCAAAGGTACAAAAATTTTTGATTGCTTTTCCGTCATCTTATTTGGCTGAGCGTGGGTTCATTGCAGTATCTAATTTACTGGCTAAGAAAAGAAATAGACTGCACATCACTGAACGTGGCGATTTGCGATTGGTGTTAACAAAATTAGAAACCGACATTAACAAATTGTTAAAACTCCACCAGCCTCAACCATCTCATTAATGTTTTTTTTTTTTTTTTCTTATTGATTTTATGTTTATCTCATTATTTTTTTTTTAATTTCTTGTTGATTTTGTGTTTATCCACATTATTATTTGTGAAGCATTTAATACGTTAAAGATGTCACAAATCTAAAAGATGTTATGTTCACATATAGAAACACACATTACATTATATCACATTATTCACATCACATTATATCACATATTCTATATGTTCACATATAGAAACAAAGTTTTAAAAACTTAAAAATTCAAATATTATACAACGAGCGCTTTCGATCAGAACTTGATCATCCTCAAGGCAGCTTTGTTTACGTTGGAGTACGAAAAGGAAATTCAATATTTAAACAAAACTGCCCTGAGGATGATCAAGTTCAGATCGAAAGCGCTCGCCGTATAATATTTGAAGTTTTTAAAACTATGTTTTTATATGGAATAACATGTTTTAGATATGTGGCATCTTTAACGTATTAAATGCACCTTTTTAGAATTTTTTTTTATTTTTATTTTGTGTTTATTTTTAAAATTTTATTAAACAATTTTTTATTACATTTGATGGTCGTTTTAAATATAATTTCTACTTTGGGATCCTTAATAAATAGATAGACAGATAAAATAGATATAGATAATATGAAACAATATTTTAATTGGTATAATTAAATATTATAGAAGAGGAGGGGGGTGGGGGCGTTGGACTTTTTTTTTTTTTTTTTTTTTTTTTTTTTGTAAAGGGGGCGGTGGACTAAAAATGGTTGGGAACCTATGATATAGAGTATCATTAAAGATAATATAATTATAATAAAGAACAAATCTAGTTAATGTTTTAAAGTAAGATTAAGAAATATTATTTATTAAATTTAGAGAATCCTTATATTCTTTGAATAATAAATTGATAATTCTGAACATATCTGTGATGTCAATGTTATTAAATAAATTATTAAAGTCATATGTTTTTATATATTTTATGTTATTTAAATTTTTTATATTATTTACTAGTTGAAAACTATTTTTTATGCGATGTAAATTATCCTTTTGTTTTGTTTGATGAAGCAGTTTAGTGCAGGGTGTCAACGATTTAAATCAGTTGATTTAAATCAGCGATTTAAATCATGATTTTAATCAAGTGATTTTTTTAAAAAAATCATTGATTAAAATCAAAAAGTTTCTAAATGTTTAAAATGACATAAAAAAGTATTCAAATCTAAGATGAACATAGTTTGGAAAGTTTCTACAGGTATTGTGACTTATGAATACACAAAACAAAGCTTTAAATAATTGTTTCTAAGCGTAATTCTTGAGTATTGTGAAAATTTAAGTACAGTAAATTTGTAAAAAGCATGGTTTTTATCTAACAAACATAAAAAGCATTTAATTTAAAAATGATATTTAAATATAATATAACTTACAATGTCATAATTTCCTTTTAATAATCAAGTTATTCGTTCTTTTATATACAATAAACATAGCAATAGAGTGTCAATGATTTTAATCAACTGATTTAAATCAGATGATAAAATCACATATTTACTGATTTTTTAAAATAGTGTGAAAAAGCATTATAATCAGTAATCAAAATTATCACTAAATCACTTGTAAAAAATGTAATATTTGTTATTGTTAATTATAACAATGTTAAACTGTATAAAAGAAGTATTATACATTTAAAAAACATCTAACTTCAAAACATTATAATATTTAGTAGCTATTCAAATATTTTAATGCTGTGGGGAAACAATCTGATTTAAATTTCAAAATACAATTTTTGTAATCTATTTATAAACTATGTGCGAGTTTGCTGTATACATTGCTACAATTTTTGATCAATTTGATATACATATGCTTTAGAACCTGTGTAAAATTATTGGCCGCTTTATGAATTTGTCAAACGATTATCACCTTTTTTTCAACCACTTTTTCAAAAATGTAGATTGTGTTCGTAATTAAACAGTTAATTGTTTAATAATCACAAAATTTAATCTGTATCATCAATTTAAAATTAAATGCAATTTATTAATAACTTTAAAATATAAGCTTTATCTAATATTGGTTTATATAATTATTACAAAATATTAGTGCACATAATGTTATATGCTACTAAAGAAATTTTTAATTTGCAGTTTTTTTTTATTTCTATAACTACATAGTTAAAATTTTATTCATTAAAGCAAAAAACATAGATTATGTTAGTAATTGGAGGGTTATTCATTTTTGAAATGCTTAATTCTTGGTAGATGTTTAATATTTTAACACAGGGGGAAAAAAAAATCTGATTTAAATAAAAAAAAAATCCGATTTAAATCCAAAAAATCCGATTTTTTTTTATTTTTTTAAATAAATCATGATTTTTTTACACCCTGGTTTAGTGAGAATATTTAATAGAAAGTTACTAGAATTATTGCAATATGTACACTATATGGGCAAAGGTGACCGGTCACTTGCGATTTTAGACGTTTTGTTAAATATCTAGAAAGATACATGAGGAATTAACCTGAAACTGCAGGTGTGTAAACAGTATAGTATAGGTCATATATTTTCGCGAAAAATTTTTCATGAAACCCCATAGGGGACCGTCAACAAATTGAAAAAAACGAATATCTTTTGAATGATCCTGTAAAAACTAATGTAGCAAAAGCATTCAAGCTCGGGATTATTAATAAGTGGCTTATTGTGATATACTGCGTTTATTTTTATGGGGATAGCATGTATACTCGTAGAGAAATTAAGGTTTTTATAAAAACAGTCCCAAATTTCGCCAAGTTTTTTGCTTATAATATGCTGAGTTCTTAATATATAAAAAAGGTCTTTTCAGAAAATATGACAAACAACATTGTACACAATACTCTGTAATCAGAATTAAAAAATAATAAAAATTGGATGAAAATTGCGCAGGTTTACTAAAAAATGTTTCACTGCGCATGCTCGAATGCAATCAAAATATAATATGCATAATGTATTAGCTAAGTATATAGAGCAACTTTTGTGAAAGTCTTAAAATCATAGCTTGAAAATTCTGAAAATTATCGCCGATAGAATAAACTCGAAATCCGTTGTTCCCAAAAAGAAGCAAAAAGATGAGGGCTTGTATCCAAATATCTGTTGATTAGTGCGAGGATAGCGTACACAATATTGCACGTGCTACTATATTTGGATACAACTCCTCATCTTTTTGCTTCATTTTGGGAACAACGGGTTTCGAGCTTATTCTATCGGCGATAATTTTCAGAATTTCTAAGCAATGATTTTGAGACTTTCACAAAAGTTGCTATATATACTTAGCTAATACATTATGAACATTATAATTTGATTGTAATCACGCATGCGCAGTGAAACATTTTTTAGTAAATCCGCTCATTTTTTATCCAATTTTTATTATTTTTTAATTCTGATTGCAGAGTATTATGTACAATGTTGTTTGCCACATTTTCTGAAAAGAACTTTTTTTTTATGTTAAGAACTCTGCAAATTATAAGCAAAAATCTTGGCGAAATTTGGGACTGTTTTTATAAAAACCTTAATATCGCTACGAGTATACATGCTATCCTCATAAAAATGAGCACAGTATATTACAATAAGCCACTTATTAATAATCTCGAGTGTCAACGCTTTTGCTACTTTAGTTTGTGCAGGGTTATCCAAAAGATATTCGTTCTTTTTCAATTTGTTTAGGTCCCCTATGGGGTTTCGGGAAAAAATCTTCGCGGAAATATATGACCCATACTACCATACTATACTGTTTACACACCTGCAGTTTCAGGTTAATTCCTCATGTATTTTTCTAGATATTTAACAAAACGTCTAAAATCGCAAGTGACCGGTCACCTTTGGCCATATAGTGTATTACAACCAATAGTTACAGTCCGAAATTTTAAACGATTTTAATGGAATTTATGTATAACTACAATATATGGATAATTAAAGTTATAATTTTTAATTTTTAGTAATTTATAATACTGAACTAAATGTCGATTATTAATGATTGTATTAAGACTAGTTTTTTTAAATGTTGAACTTATATTAATAAAATTCGAAATTAATTGTGAGTAATAATATTTGCAGATGAATGCACAGTTGTTTCGGGATTTATCAACATATGTTATAATAAATTTATTTTGTAAATTATTTATTTCACTATTTAACTGTTTAAACTTAAAATTGTAATTGTCAATATTTCTATAAAATTCCAAATTTAATTTATCTAACACATTTAATTTCCATGCATTGAAATATGCCAGAGGTTCATTATAGTCAACCGAAATTTTATATATAAAAAGATCAAGATCTAAATTAAATTGTTTTAAAACAGAATGAATTGTAAAACAAGTAGGTATACGATATTTAGTCCCATTTGCTATTACATGTCGTCAATAAACATTATCTACAATGTTAATATCTCCTGCAGTAATGTGTCCATGTGCTGTATTAACATATTTACTACTAGCAAACCCTGCGGCTTTGCTCGCGTAACAGTGCAAATACGTCAAGTGATATTCATACGTCCAACTTTTATTTAAAAACTTTATACTTTTAGGAATAATTCAAAAATTGCTATTTAAAACACAGTTTAACTAAACCTCATTATTACACTGCATTAGGCAGAAAAGAGACTTAAATTAATAAAAAGAACTAAAACTAAATAAATGATAATTTAGGAAATATTTTGAAGGTTTTATGCTCATTTCATACGCTCATTTCACTTCTCGTTTGAAGTTTGGAATAAACCGTCCTTAGTACGCATTTACATCTAAAACATAACCATCATCTCAAATTCCAAGCTTCTTGTCTATCGGTCTACCACCTCTCTGGTGGTAGTGGCACTAACATAAAATGCCTATGTTGAAACACAAACTGTCACCGTTAATTTGGCAACATTAATTTTGAAATTGGTTTGGTATTTCCTAATATTCCATAGAAATGGTAATTCAGAAAGTTTTTAAAGAATTTTTTTAGAACATTTGTTGTTCCTCCTGCTAACCCGATGCTGTTGTGGCACTGGCATAAAAGATAACCTCTGTGGAATTAGAGACTGTCACCATTTATTCGCAACCATTACTTTTGTAATCGGTTTACTATTTCCTAAAATTGCATAGAAATCGTAATTTAGGACTTTTTTTAACACGGTTTTCGTCCCTTCCCTTCGCTTCACCTATTTGACATTTCGAATTTATTTTCGACAGTTCATAGAAGGCATTTATATGTTATAAGTAACAACCATGTCATATTTAAAGTTTCTAGCCTCTTCAGTATCACAGAAATCGCAATTTAGAACGTTTTTTTCTCCTGCAAATTCCAGGTGGTAGTGACACCGACATGCTATAGAGCCTATGTTGAAGCAAAGGTTGTCATGATCAATTTCCAACCCTACTTTTGAAATCTGTTTGCTACTTTCTGAGTTTGCATAGAAATCGCCATTCACAACGTTTTTAGAATGCTTTTCGCGCATTATCACCCTTCGTAAATTTCGATATTTTTAAGAAAGTTTCTTAAAGATTATTTGTGTCTCATAACTACCATACAAAATTTCATGTTTCTAGGCCCTTCCGTAGCACAAAAATCTCATTTTTAGAACGTTTTTGCTCCTGCTCCGCCTTTGGCGTAATGGCACCGACATAAAATACAGCCTATATTGGAACAAGGGCTGTCACCATCATTTTGACACCATTATTTTTTAAATCGGTTCGTTACTTCCTGAGATTGCGTAGAAATCGCCATTTACAACGTTTTTTAGAACGCGTTTTGCGCATTTTCACCCCTTTAACTTTTAAAAAAAGTCTGCGTAATTTAAGTAATATTTTTGTATTATTTCTGTTTAACTGAATTTTATGATCTGATCTTCTATATCATTGGTTCTCAACCTGTGTGCCGTGGCACAGTAGGGCACCGCAAAGAGATCTCAGGTGTGTCGCAAAACTTTTAAGCAAGCTGTGTCAAATTTTTAAAAATTTGAATATGTAATGTCAGGCATTTCATATTATATGATTTACTTTGAAATAAAATTTAGTGTCATACATTTGCTGTATTTGTATTTGGGAGATTTTTCTTCTGTTGAATTAAATTCTTTCAGAAAAAAAAACCCATGTCTCCTGACGCAAAATAACAATTTACAAACAATTAAAATGCAGTAGAAAATATCGTTAAAGAATGATTTAAAAGTATGCCTATCTGAAGGTTTTATCTTACACAGAAAGTCTTCTCATTTTAAAAAAAGTCAGAAAACTCAGATCTTATAAAAAATCGGATATCTCTTTAAATGCTAAGCTAATGTGGCAAATTACTACCGGATTAAGAGATATTTTTTAACATTAGCAGTTCCTTTCCTTATACAATTTCCTATAGGCTGTTACCTGTAATTTCCTGCACTTCTATTGATCAATAAGCCTATACCTTGAATCCGCTTGTCCATATATATGGGAAAATTCCATTATGCTTTGCACTGATGATGGTATGCTGAATGATAACTAAACTAGTATTAAAAAGTTGCTTAAAATGGTGTTTCTTCTGCTTATAAATATTGATCCAAATTAAAGAGGAGTACAGTACAGAACCATTTATCCGGAATGTTTGGGGTCAGATGTATTCTCGATAAGCGGTTTTTCCAGTTAACTGGTTGTGCATTAAAGCAGCATCCATTTGATAAGTTTTGTTGAGTATGTGTGGTTGTGGCATTATTTCTCATTTTAAAGTATTGGATTACTTGGATTAAAAATCAATGCAAGAAAGATCAAAAGTTAGCCAGAGTTGAAAATAAGGTAATTTATAGGAATCCCTTAGGAACAAAAATTCTTCTGTTTCCTGAAAATTAAAACATCTAAAATACAACTGAATTTAATGACAAAAATACTAGATGTTGTCATCAAATTATACAATTGTTTCAAGCAAAGCCTATGTCAAACTGGCAATGTATGACACCTTTTTCTGCAAAGATTCTGAAATCAGTTTATCAGAAATATCATTCCGGATAACTGGTTTCCGGATAAATGGTTCCATACTGTATATAAAAAAGGTTATAAGAATTTTATTTAAAATAATTTTCTTTTCCTTTATTCAGCTCGGATGGCCCATTTTGTTTGTGATAGTAAAAAAAAAATTATATAAAGTCATTTATTCTGTAATGATAGATAATCCTTCCCTTTTTTAAGTCATCGTAATTTTAGTGTGCTGCACACATTTAATTCAAGATTTAAGTGCGCTGTGACGTAAAAAAGGTTGACAAACACTGTTTTATATTCAGATGCTAAATTTATTAAAAATCAAAGCTTACTTTTGAAAGTTTTAATATTTCTTTTATTTTCGATTGTTTTTGTAGTATGTTAATGGGCTGAAAATTTCATTATTGAATTTGATTGCAATTATAAAACTATAAGAAAATTTCATTATTGAAGTTGATTGCACTTATGAAACTCTGAAGATATTTTGTTTTGAAATGTACCAATCACTTTAAAGCATTAACTTTTTTAAAGTGCCATTAAAATAGTTTTTGTTTTGAAAATAACTGTCATATTGCAACTTCAGAGTTTCAGATTGGTGATCATTTTCAAAAATGGCATTTTGGGAAAAAGTCACGAAGTTCATTTTGAGGGCCACAAACACATACATCTGTTCTGAATTTATGTGTTGGAGTTGGTTAAATTTGATTTATATATATATGTATTATAAGTTGTTTTCTATATACAATTTACTTGTATTCAAAAATAGACAGCTTTCTTATATTAAATAAATTTCTTTCAGTAATGAATACTAAATTATTATCATTTTATGTACTAATTGAAGCATAAAACTGTATATTATGTTTCTAATTAGAGAGTCAATTGTTTAATAATTATTAAGATGCTATTTCCTTCATGAAAACAACCGCTCGCTAATCTTAATCCTATAGAAGAAATTTTTAAAAAACCTCATTTCCATTTCAATATTTTAATTTTTCTTTTTTTCAGTGCATTTTATAGCTGAGATTGATCACCACAAAGACCTTTTTTTACCTTTTCGTTTTTCTTTTAGAGGCCTTTATTTACTGGGATAATTTCACTTTCAAAACTGGTTCTGAAAATCAAAGCCCCCCCCCCCCCCCTTCCCCCTTAAAAAAACCTGCAAACAAAATCAAAAAAGTAAAAAAAGATTCTTTGTGAAGATTGCCCTCAGCTATTGAATGAAAAATAAATAAATAAATAAATAAAAATAAAAAAAATAAATAAAAATACTGAAATGCAAATGAGATATATATTTTTAAAATTTCTTTTATAGGATTAACATTAGAAATCAGGTGTTTTTGTGGGAGTAAAGTAGCCCCTTAATTTTAAGTAGTGTTAACAATTTAATGTTAAATGCAGTTTTTAATCATTTTAATAAAATGTAAATATCTGTAGTTTTAAATATAGTTTTCAACAATTATTATAAAATTTTTATGTGCATTACGTTATTATTAGAGATCGACCGAAAACTCATTTTCTGGCCAGAATCTGAATTTCATAAAAAATGCGGCTGAAAATTTGGCCAGACCGAAACTATCAGTATTTCAAAAATCTGGTTTCTTCCTTCGGAAATTTTCAACATTGCTCATCGATTTGAACTTTATCGACTCAAATGAGACTATTTATTGCTATGAACTTCATTGTTTATAATTATCAGTCATGACTGATTCAAGACGTGACTGCAAATAATAAAGCAAGCAATGCATATACAGTAGCCTTCCTCTTAACCGGACGATTTTTTTCTCAACATTGGGCAAAATTCAGAAAGGAAATTTTCGTTTCTCTTTATGGTTAATTAACTCAAATTTGCATAATGTAGAATAATTTCAACTTCTTATAAAGGTACGTGACAAGGTTTTCAACAATTTAATTTGTATTAAATATCGTTCATTATTTGTTATTAGTGATAATTTTTATTTCAATTGAGTGAACCCTTTAGCGGGCAGTGTCCAAGAAGGACACCTGATTTTAATTCCAAAGCTGACAAACGGCACAAAGAATATTTAATTAAAATTTTCCTTTTATATGTTTTATATATGTTTCCTTTTATAAGTACTGGAAGATAAAGTTTTTATTTTCTAATAAACTCGTTTGTAAATCCTGGTGTCAGTCCATTATTTCTTCATTTTAGAAACAGACTTACTCCGCACCGGAAAGGGTGTATTACGACTAGTATGCATTTCACAAAATATAGAAAAGATGTACTTTTTTAAAACTTACACAAATTAAAAAAACTAAATGTATCCTACGCATTTGATTAATTAAATATGCAGTTACTTATTTATTTTTTTTTACTTCTCCGCTTTAACCGTTTTTTCGCTTAACTGGCTAGCCCTCAGTCCCATTTAGGCTGGTTAAAAGGGAGGCTACTGTGTAACTAAACTTTTTCACGTACTCATTAAAAGCTGCAGACATAACAGTAATAGAAAATTTTCAGTTTGAAACCACAGAAGTGTTTTGAATACTCTTTGAGTGTCATGGATGAATTATGTTTTATTTTATATGAAAATAAAAAGTTTTGGGTCGAAGGCACAGAGAGTCAATTTGGGCCACATATGTAATTAATTGATAATTATATATATTTAATAAATATGCATAATTAATTAATAATTATGCATATATAATAAATACGTATAATTAATTAATAATTATGCATATATAATAAATACGTATAATTAATTAATAATTATGTATATTTATGTATGTATTAATTACTTTAATGTATACAATTTAATTACTTTAAACAAATTTTTGGACGTTTTTGGTTGAAAATAGGTAGATCACCGAAATTCGGTTTCGGCCTTAAAAAACTGTTTCAGTCTATCCTCAGTTATTATATACTAACTAATGAAATTACTTATTCTGTAGTTTATGTAATTTGTAACTAATAATTATAATTTTATTATTTAAAACATAAAACAGTGATTATATTAGCAATTAGAGATGTAATTGTTTGGGAATATAAACTTCTTGGTAGCTGTCATGTATTTTAAAGCAGAAGGAGAGGGGGGAATCATAAAAATTTTATTTAAATTTATAAAAATCGTCTTTTTTATATCCTAATAACTAAGATTATATGTACATTAAAGATGAGACAGGCTCAGTCTGAGGTCGTGAGACCTAACCTTTTCCAAATTTCTGCCAGTGACTTGGTATAAATAGCAGTTTTTCTGTTTTAAATAGATTTTCAGATAATTCTGTTTTAATCGTTTAACCCAATATAGATAACGCTTTCCTGTTTTCAGTAAAATGTATTCGGAATTCTTACAGCAATTTTTAAATTTTTCTCTAATTTTTTTGCTTTTTGCAGTGATTTTTGACATTTGTAAAAGGTATTCAGTTTCAAACTTGCAGCTTAAATATTAAGAAATTTTTCCTTCCGCGATTTTAAATAGAGAATTTTTGATGCAATTTTTTGCATTCCAATGTGATTTTTTGTCATTTGTGCATGGAATTCAATTTCAAACTTAATACAGTAAATTTTGCCATCTTTTCAATAAAGTTTTTCCGGAATTCGTGCAGCAATTTTTAGATATTTTTCGCATTTTGTATGTCGGGCGTGTCAGCTAATATAATATAAAATAGTGTTGGAATCAATTTAAAAACTGATAAAAATAAGAAAATAATAATAATAATAATTTCATTCGTTATTTTAATAAATGATTATATAATAAAATTAATTACATATAAACTTTTTCCTTGTTTATTAGTAATCTTCTGCTGTTCGAGCAATCCCCAGTTCCTACGGCAACAATTCAGTTAATCTAGGGTAATCAGCACTGCCAAATTAAAGTGAAAGAAAGTGTATGTGTGACTTTTTAGATAAACATTGAATTCTTATAAAACTGTATGTTTTTAAAACTATTTTTATTTTTATGATTTTCAAAAAGAATTTTAGCTATCAACAGTTTAAATTGAGCATACATGGAAACCTCCCTGAACGACCATTTTTTATGAAACGAAATTTATTCCCATAGGCTCAATACTAATTTTACCTCCATTCAGAGACCATCCCAATTGAACTCCCTCCATGAGCGACCCATTTCTTTGAAGAAAATGAAACAAATTCCTTTTTTTCCTGGTCGCTTGAAGAAGGTTTTGTTAGAAAAATAATTCCGGAGAGCGCATTATTCATCAAACCTCTAAACTAAGTTTAGAATTTTTTTTTTAATTCTGGGTAATTTTAAGTGTTTAAACCCCTTTGTGCCTTTTTAGGCAATTAACTCTGATGACAAATTAAGAATGACGGTCAATAAACTCTCCTGTCCTATTCTGTCAGGAACTTCTCAAAGAAATAGATAAATTAATGAAATCGTCATTATATATTCCCGTCCAAAAAAAAAAAAATGTATTTATTTACCTGAACTTCGAAAGGACTTGGAAATAAAAGTTATGAAAGATAAAACCGTAAAATCAAAGCAAACGTCAATGTATTAATTTTTTTAACTCTATAGTAATTAACTTTTGTTTTGATACTTAAATTTTCATATTTTTTCCTAATGTGAAAAGTAAAGTTTAGTAACATTAATTATTACCTTTTTTCAACAATTAAAATCTTGATTTAAACATGACCTCCATTAAAAAAGAGACCACCTCTCGGAGCTACCAATTTTTATTAGAACGGAACGTGGTCGCTTTAGGCAGGTTTTACTGTATTTTAAACATTAACTTTAATTGGAATTTGTCTTTTTTTAATTATGTTTGATTGTTATAACAGAGTGTCATTAATGACTATTGCTACACAATGTCATTGATCACTGCATAAAGTAGTTGGTTGGCAATTACATGAAAAAATACTATTAGTTCTTTAAAATTCTCAATGTTGTAAAAATATTTAATTTTCAAGCTATAACTTTTGGCGAATAAATTCAAATCTCACATTTACATACTTAATATTATTTCTCAAATTTTACATAGTTTGTAAACTTTAATAAACAGAATAAATAAACTATAGCAAATTATTAATTATTATAGCTAGTATTTACTTCGTCAGATTTTGATTTTGACTCATTGTATCTTTCTAGTGAGTGTGGAAATGAAGTTTGAAGAAGGCACGCTATTTCTAACTGCATTGGAAAGGTCCTGCATTGCAAGATCTGCTGATTGAGATGGAAATTATTTTCAAAGGAAAAGAATGAACAGATAAACAAGAAATAGATGACTTGCAGATTTTTTTTTATGTAATAATATAGTTATGAATAATAATAGTTTGTAAATAAAAAAACATTTAATTCATTTTTGTGATTAATAAATTTTATTTGTTCTACATAGTAAGTTTTATTTACATTTCTAAGAATTTACTTATAAGTTTTTTTGCATTAACACTTCCATGTTTGAGATATTTCAATAAAATATTTATAAACTTTTTAAATTATTGTAAATTAAACTTAAAAGTTGCTATTCATGACCAAAAAATGAGAAACAGTTGATAAAAATTGAATTATAAAATCTAGCTAAATTTTTTTAATTTAAATGAAACATTTATAAATTATGATGATATTGAAAAGCTAAAATGTTTTAGTTTCTATTTATTTCAAATACCTGATATGCAGTTTACAGATTATATCAATTTGTATTTCTAAAAAAGTATTATATAGTTTCACCTAGGCAGTAAGGAATCTCCATAATGTATATATATGGGTATATAATGTATATAACATGGTAATGAAAATTACCATGTTTTAATTATCTTCTTTCTTTCTATCACTTAAGACTTTTTATAGTATTTTTTAATTTAACTGTTTGTTACACAGAAATTTGTTGTGTTCAAATAATTTTTACTTTCTATCAGCCCCCATGTCTTACTGATTTCATCAATTAAGTAGGCATTAGAAATTCTGAATTGGAATTCAGATAGCTTTACTGTTATATATTACTCTATTTTTTGTGTAGGTGTACAATTTCTGGAAGTTTTGAAGTGATGGAAAAAAGCATTTTTCTATTTAAGAGGAAAAAATGGATTTTTTTACAAATAAGAGGTTTTCATAAAAAATATTAAACATTTTTTTAATTTATGTATCTCTAAAAATAAAAAGGTTTTATTTTTACTTCATATGAATATATTATAAATGGAAATAAAAATTTTAGTTCCGGAATACCTTTTCATGCTGAATTTAACAGCATGGTTTATAATGTATTATTTAACTGTTTGTGATGGCCATTTTGGTTGCACTTTCTATTTTAAATTGTCATTAAAACTGATTTTTAAATAAAATAAAATTTGCTGCAATTTGTGTTTATGTAATGAAAAAATAGGATTTGAACTGATCGTTTATCCCCCCCCCCCTCCCCATAAAGTAGTTCAGACTCTGAATTAGAATGAAGGCAGTCATAACGATAAAATATAAATTTTGTTCTAACTTAATTACTTTAAAAATTTGAAACTGATAATATGGATTTTTTAATTTAGGAGTAATTTAAAAAAAATAGTTGGGTTTTAAACACAACAACAGGTGGATTTATTGTTTTTAAATAAATTTTGACAGAAATTTGCTTTTTCTTTTCTTTTGCAAGTTTTATATATAATTAAAAGCAATAAATAAGTCTAAAGAATAATATTTATAGTAAAAATGAAAAGAATAAACTATATTAGCTACATGTTATTTTTTTAAATTATGGTTAAGTATTTATTGAGTATGTGAAAAAAGTATATGAAAAACTGTTCGTGTAAAAAAAATTATTTTTTCAAATAATACATATTTCAGCCTTACCATTTCCTCAAATCAGTATATGATATAATTTTGGATATGACTTTTTTTTTAATGAGAAAAGTAGCATTTAATTATCAGTTTTACAAGTTAATGTTTTTATGTAGAATATTGAACATTAAAAAGATCAGATTGTAGAGTGAAAATAAACATGGTATTCCAACAGAGTATTCATCCCCCAGCATCGTAGAGTCGGTAAATTCAGAATGAATATTGTCATAAGAATAAAACATAAATTTTGTTCTGCGTTAATTGAATGTTTTTAGAAATTGGAAACTATCAAATTTTATTAATGATTTGATATTTTTTTTAATATTGGAATAATTTGTCTCAAGAAACAAAATATGCCGATTTTTGAATATGTAACTTAAGGGGGCTGGTCGATCAGCTTCTGATTTCCTCTTACTAAAGTTAACTCTATGGTTATTTGATGCATTCATATATTTGAAATATCTCCTTGGGAAATTAATATTTTTAACTTCTATTTTTTGTGTATACTTCCTAAAAGATGTCTCTTTTTTCTTAGTTCTCAAAATATTTCTAAAGTATTGCCTTAATTTTATAGGAAGTGTTAAATGCTTACTCACAGTTCGCCTGCTTTTAACACATAAAATATTAAATTCAGCATAGAATTTAGAAATATTTTGTAAACTAAGAAAAAGAGAGACATACTTTAAGAAGAGTACACAAAAAAAAAGACGTTATAAATATGAGAGAAGATATTTTAAATATACAAATGCATCAAAAGTCCATAGATTTAACATTACGGAAGAGAATTCCGAAGCTGAGTGACTAGTCCCCTTAACCCATTAATGATGAGCCTCTTTTACATTTCTTTTAATTCTTTGACACCAGTTTTTCCGCATTGTCATTTTAATTATTTAATCGCCCAAAATTTGAGAATAGATAATGTGAAAATTTCCAAATTAAAATACTGGTATTCAAATTTAAAAGTTTTGTTTGCCTTACACGGCAAGCTTTCTTGCCAACCGGCTTTAATGAGTTACCACAAAATGTTTTCAACTAAATTGTGGCAAAAGATTTTTAATAAAAGGGGGGGGGCAAAGTTTATATATAAATTCAATTAAACAATGTGAAGATTTATGTTAAGGGCAGAAAGAATAAATTCTTTCAGCTACATATTATTTTTTATAATTGTTGAATATTTCTATTGATTATGGGGGAAAAAATGAAAAATTGGTAATAAAAATAATTTTATACAAGTAATACTATATTACACTTTCAACCTTACCATTTCCGCAAAATGCAATAATTTGTATAATTTTGCATATCACTCTTTTTTTTAAAAAAATTATGAAAAGTAGCATTTAATTATCAATTTTACAAGTTAATGTTTTCAAGTAGAACATTGAACATGAAAAGAAAAGGTTAAAAAACACCCGAATGTACCTATTATAAAATTTTGAATAAATTATTTTATTAATGATATTCCAATTTTACTAAAAAAATAAATACCTTCGAAAAAAGAAAAGTTTTTTCCCCCAAAAATTTCTAGGTTATTTCAGAGCATTTCCATCACTAATCATTTGTCAAATTGTCACTCAAGATGCATCATAAAATTCGTCCTTTAGATATTTTCTGCATTATTATGAAAGTGAACTTAAAAATTTAATTCTCTATATCATCGAAATATATATATATATATATTTCTATATCAACCAAATAAAAATTTTATTTTAAATAATTTAAAAACATTTTATAAACATGTATATTCAAACCTGGATTCATTAATATAGAATGGCTAACACTTTTTCCCCTAATATAAAGAGATATTGATTAACAATACTATGCCAAGACAGATAATCAATATCTTCCTATGTTGGAAAAAAAACTAGTATGTTGTGGCCATTACAAAACTTTCTTCTATATAAATCACATCAATTAAATCATTCAAATAGTACAAGAAATTACACCAATTTAGCACCAATTCATATCAAAGTATATCTGAATTTGAAGTTTGGTGAAAATTTGTGCATTAGTTCTTGAGATAGAGCTATAGCAGAAATTCTGAAAAATGTAGCATAGCAGCGCCACCTGTTGAGCGATTTGCAACAAAACATAAACAGCACTAATTCATATCCATGTGTACCTGAGTCTGAAGTTTGTTGAAAATCAAGAATTAGTTCTTGAGATAAAGCTACAGCGGAAATCGCAAAAAATGCAGCATAGCAGCGCCACCTGTTGAGCGATTTGCACCAAAATTATAAAACGTCAATTCATGTCAAGTACTAACAGAATCTGAAGTTTGATGAAAATCCGTGCATTAGTTCTGGAGATTGAGCTATCGTGAAAAATGCTGCATAGCAGCGCCACCTGTTGAGCGATTTACACCAAAAACTATTTAGCACCAATTTATATTAGGGAATATAATTTTTTATTAAATATAAATTTTTGTTAAATTCCGTGCTTTAGTTGTTGAGATAGAGCGCCCACAAAATTTGTGTCACATACATACAGACAGACAATTTGTAAAAACATGTTTTTCGGAATCTCTGACCCCTAATAAAACATGTAAATCCGTCGAAAACCGAAAGTCGAAAATTTTCACGAATCAATACTTTCTTCTTGTAAAGATAGAAGAAAGTAAAAAGCTTTGCCATTTTATAATGCCGAATCCAGTTTTGACCAATATCGGCCTGTCCGGCTTTCCCCGATATTGGAAAGTATTATGTTGTGGCCATCACAAAACTTTCTTTTATATAAATCACGTCAATTAAATCATTTAAATAGTACAAGAAATTACATCAATTTAGCACCAATTTATATCAAACTATATCTGAATTTGAAGTTTGATGAAAATTCGTGCATTAGTTATTGAGATAGAGCTATAGGGAAAATTCTGAAAAATGCAGCATAACAGCGCCACCTGTTGAGCGATTTGCACCAAAACATAAACAGCACTAATTCATATTAAGGTATACTGGAATCTGAAGTTTGTTGAAAATCCGTGCATTAGTTCTGGAGATAGAGCTATTGCGGAAATCACAAAAATGCAGCATAGCAGCGCCATCTGTGGAGCGATTTACAGCAAAATGTATAAAACGTCCATTCATGTCAAGGACTAACTGAATCTGAAGTTTGATGAAAATCCGTGCATTAGTTCTGGAGATTGAGCTATTGTGGAAATCGTGAAAAATGCTGCATAGCAGCGCCACCTGTTGAGTGATTTATACCAAAACATAAACAGCACTAATTCATATCTATGTATAACTGAATCTGAAGTTTGACGAAAATCCGTGCATTATTTCTTGAGATAGAGATATTACGAAAATCGTGTAAATGTTGCAAAATGCAGCATAGCAGCGCCATCTGTTGAGCGATTTACACCAAAATGTTACCAGCAGCAATTCATATCAAGGAATAACTGAATCTGAAGTTTGATGAAAATCCGTGCATTAGTTCTTGAGATAGAGCTATTGCAGAAATCGTGAAAAATGCAGCATAACAGCACTACCTGTTGGGCGATTTACCCCAAAAACTAATCAGCACCAATTTATATAAGGGACTACATGAATATAAATTTTTGTTAAAGTCCGTGCATTAGTTCTTGAGATAGATTGCCCACAAAATTTTAGTCACATACAGACAGACAGACAGACATTTTGTAAAAACATGTTTTTCGGAATCTCTGACCTCTAAAACGTGTAAATCCGTCGAAAACCGGAAGTCGAAAATGTTTACGAATCCAATACTTTCTTCATGTAAAGATAAAAGAAAGTAAAAAGGTTAGCCATGCAATATCGGCCGGTCCGGCGTTCACCGATATTACTGTGCTACCTGGGGTATTCTACAGAAAGCGAATTTTAGTGCAACTCGGAAACGCATATAAATTCGTTATGTTAGTAACAGTGCGAACCGTTTTACCTCATAGACCATAACATTACGGAATAATTTTGTGTGCCCCTGTAAATGAACTATAAGTGGTATACATAACATTTTTAAAAAAGGTTTTTGTAATGCAGCTCAGTATCTCATACATTTCATTATGTTTTGAAAAGTGTGAAAAATACACTGCAAATTATTTTTTCTCATATACTATAATGTAACGTAATACTTTTAAGTCCCCTATAAATATAAAATATTTTCAATGGCAAGCCTCAATTACATGGCAATCCGAATATATTTACGCGAGTTAGAGCATGAACAAACTGCAGACAGATACACAAACCGAATTCATAAACGCTTTTCAACTCCCTTGGAAAGTGTTAGCAAGAATGAAAATTCGTGCGTCAAACATAGATTGTGAAACACTTTCCAACACATTCAGAATGCTGCAACAAAACTTTATTGTTTACTAAGTAAACAATTTTGAAAAAGCATAATACATTTGAAAACTCAAATTCAACAATTACAACCAATAGTCAAACAAAATATCCGAATTCTTTTGTGTAGCCCTGTATATGATCTATAGATTTGTATGTGTACATACTGTAGTATGTTACTGTATACTACTATGTATATGTACTGTATGTGCTAAAAATTACTTCAGTCAGGAAATACATAGCACAACTGAAAATCCCTCTTCAGCAATTTCTTTCAATAAACGGACGTGTACGTGGGATCTTTTGAACAGTCCTGTATATGATCTGTAGAGTCTAAATACACCAATTAATATGCAGATAATTAGCTACATTTAAAAATACGTAACACAACAAAAACGAGCTACCAGCAATTATTGTTCGTAGACAGTACTGTGGCCAAATTCTTTTGAGTGTACCTGTAAATGAACGGTACATTATATGCATACTACAAATCCTACACTCTACAGTAATTTCCTGTAGCGCACCTCGGTGACATGGATCAATTTGAATATATTAAATTACGCTGTGAATGATATTTCCCCATAGCGCGTCATGTAACGAAATTCTTTTGAGTGTCCCTGTAAATGAACAATGAACGATACATTCTATGTACACCATATTCTAGAGTAAGCACCTTATAGTGCACCTCAGTGATATGTATCAATTTGAAATGTTTAAAAGAGTGTAACATCATTAAAATACGTCGCAAACGATTTTTCCCCATAGGCCGTATGTAACGAAATCCTTTTAAGTGTCTCTGTAAAAGAACCATAAGTGCTATACGCTTCATTTTCAATACCAAACATGCCATAGTAAACCCCAATAACATATATCAATTTCATGGCAATCGAAGTACAGTAATCATCCTCTAATCCTGCACGATTTTCAAGAAAAAAATAGTATTTCTTGTTCAATCCCACCTGGTGTTTATAATAATCTGGTAGAACGGGGGTGACAGAAAACATTTCTGCGGATAATTTGCGGAACTGTTGAAAGGGAAAAAATATCACTAAAATTAAATACTTTTTCCATTTCAGAAAAAATTGCTGAACTTGAAACGGAAATTGATTCCGGAAAATTTCGTAACCCGGAATGCTTCAAATCCCGAACGTGCCGGATTAGAGGATGTTTACTGTATATTTATGCGAGTTAGTGCACGGGCAGACAAACCGAAATCATAAACACTTTTCAACTATGTCGGAAAGTGTTAAAAAAGCATTCTTTGTTGCTACGTGCAGATACATCCGTTTCAAGCTACTCCCCCTCTTTACATTTCTCTCTCTTGTACTCGTATAAACTATATTGATTTTTTTAATGAATCCATATTTATGCGTAAATGTATAAGTTATCGTTAATCATATTCCATTGCTTGTAAACGTAAAAATCTGAAAAACGCTATAAAGTAAAATTGTCTAAGACGGAATTTCATAGGAAAGAAGAAAAATCCGTTATAGACAGATTCCCTTCTTAGGAGGTACATTGTATGTTTTAAATGTCTTATATTCTTTTCGCACAAATTTTTTATTCCTTCTGTACGGATGAACACATTTTTCCTTTCAAGACAGGTTTTAATGAGCTTTAATTTTTTATTACGATTTAAAAATATCTTCATTTTCTGAAAAAAGTTGTTGGGCCGGACCTCATTTTACGGAGTTTTCCTAGTGTCGGGCCTCATTATACTGTTTTTTTGCACCAGGGCTGAAACTAGCCTTTTTTTCACCCGGGGCAAGCATGGTTTTTGGCGCTCTCCCCTCCTCCTCCTCTCCAAAGTATATTTACCAAGAAAATGTTATTAATTTCCTAATAGCCGAATTATTTTCAAATTTGAAATATGTAATCAAAAAATATGCAACACTGAACTACGTAATAAGCTTTGTCAAATATTCATTCATTTAAAAAATCTTGAAAACGGAATAGAAAAGAATCGAAGAAAATTCCGCTTTACACAGGATCCTTATGCCATATCATCTTTAGATTCTTCTATGCTTTTGCATAACCCAGGCAGGTTGATTTTAACAATACAGTGCTAAACATATATGTGAGAAAAATCGGTAAGCGAAATCTTCATTCTGGCGCCGGGGGCACAGGCCCGTAGCTAGACCACACTTCCAGGTAGGGCAAAGATTTTTCCAGGGGTGGCAGATTATTTCTTCATTTTTTTTCTATCTCTTATACGTAGTTCTTCAAAAATATGCATTGCAATTTTAGGGAATTTTTTTTTCATTTAAAATATAAGATATTTCTAAAGTCAGTACGAAAATTTTAAAGTTTCTTCAGAGACATAATAAAAATGTATTACAGTTAAATAAGATATTTGGCATAACCAGAGCCGTAGGAATCGTCTCCCATACCCCCCCCCCCTTTTTTTGGGGGGGGGGGGGCTGCGCAAAGTCAGGGGCCCAGTAGTAAGTTATTGTGTCTTTGAGTCGAATAATGTTTTATAACTTTTTTAATTATTTTTAATAACATTTTAATTTGTTTTATCCAAATTCATTTTTTGTCAAAGATCTTGGTCAGATTTAGAAAACAGATATGCGCTTTCCTTCTATATCCACTATTCTTTATAAAGGAGCCCAAATGGAAGAGCTTTTGAAAGCTTAAATTCTATTTTAAAAATATAATGGTATTTTAGACATTTTTTGGTGGTGGGGGGTCCTATAAATGGGAGAAAAAACTAAAACTTCATTAATACTATTACTTCCTTCAATCAAAACAGATATGCACTTTCTTTCTACAGCAACCGTTCATTTTAAAGGTACCCAAGATGAAAGAAATTTTGTAGGCTCTAAATTCGTTTTGAATTGCCTTTTTTAGGGCCTTCTATAAAAGTGAGGAAAAGTTGGAACCCAAGATTCAAAACATTTAGGCCAAATTTTTTATTCAAATGTTTAAAAAATATGCTTTTTAATCTCATTGAGGCGCCCACTAAGTTTCAAAACTTTCTTAATGCCATTACTTCCTTCAAAAAATTTGTGCTTTTTTTCTATAGTCACCGTTCTTTTTAAAGGTGATGAAAAAAATTTTGCAGGCTCGATTTTTTTTTTGGGGGGGGGGGTGGGGGGGGGCTATAAAAATAAAGAAATGTTGGAAGTCAAAATTCAAAACTTTTTGGCCCCATATTTTTTATTCAAATGTTTAAAAAATATGCTTTTTAATCTCAATGGGGTCCCAATGAGCTTCAAAACTTCCTTAATACAATTACTTCCTTCAACCAAAACAGATAATGTGCTTCCTTTCTAGCCACTTTTTTTTTTAAGGGGCCTATATGAAAGAAATTTTGCATGCTCTAAATTTTTTAATCGTCTTTTTTTGGGGGTGGGGGGGGGGGAGGAGGGGCTATAAAAGGGAGGAAAAGTTGGAACCCTGGGTTCAAAACTTGTAGCTGTCACTTTTTTATTCAAATATTTAAAAAATGTGCTTTTTAATCTCTTTGGGGGTCCCAATCAGGTTCAAAACCTCCTTAATACTATTACTTTCTTCAACAAAAACAGACATGGGCAAAGATCGAAACCTGACACCTTTTACTAATGTAAAAAAAAAAAACCCGTCGGAACGCGAAAGAAAGATAAAAATTACATAAAAGACTTCGTGAAATATTAAAAAATTGCAGAAGACTACTTTACTATATTCGGCTAAAATGGAAAGATAGATTGAAAATGGATTCCTTTTATGAATGTGGGGGAAAAAGCACAAAACTTGAAAAAACACTAAAAATAGCATAAAACATTAAAAAATTTAATAAAAAAAAAACCTATTTCGATGTGCATAATTTAAGGCATACAGGTATCCTTCCTGTCAAATCTTGTCGTGAACAGAAAAACATCTGGTCAGACCAAAAAAGAAAAAGAAAAAAAAAATGGACAGAGAGACTCTGTATGTCTTTATTATTATTATCTAGTAAGAAACCCATCTTCGTTGCTCACAGAAAGGTACTGTCTATCCGAAGCCTTTCTTTTTCAATTTCTATCCGGCACACTTGGCTGACAATTTTAAATTGGAGAAAACTGAAAAATATGAAAACGACATCCCAAAGGTAATTTTTTTGGAATTAGTAAATCTCTAAATATATATATTTTTTTAATAAAAGGCACCGTTCAAAGCAGAAAAAAAGTTATTATAAGTGAGTATTTTCTGCTTAAAAAGAGCTGTATGGGCCATGCGGATGGCATTGTCAAACTGAAAAAAAAAAAAAACAGAGAATACGAAAAGACTTCCATATTTTTTTATTTATGTGCAATATTTGGGGGGTTTTTGTGGCGGTTCATTTGCAAAGGGAATTCAGTTTGAAACTTTTTTTTTTTTTTTTTGCCAAATTTTGTTCTCTGCTATTTTTGAATTTTTCGAGAATTTTTAGCTGTGTTTCTGGTAATTTTTTTAACATTCGTAAATAAAAAATCCAGTTTCAATCTTTTAGCACAATATGGTAAATTTTGCTCGCTATGAACTTCAAAATATCTTAATCAATTTTTGGCATCCTTTCGCATTTTGCGGTGACTTTTTTACATTCTTTTTTCTAAATGAGGGAATTCTCAGTTAAATTTTGCTAGTGCTTTGATTAAATTCATGCTGTAAGAATATCAAATCTATTCCTGTAACACCATGACCAAATGTTGAAAATTTTAATTTAATCCGGGTCGAAATAAGAATTTACAATAATTCAAGGTTTGTTTGATTCGAGATCTGAGCCATCATAGCCCCAATGGGTGTACGCACATCGCCGAATACACTTCAACCCAACTTTAAATTCGTTTAATTTGAGTTTCGTTTTGAAAAAATCAACTAGTGAAGCTCCGCTGGTGGTGTTATAAAATAGAACTCGGATAGCAAAATTAAATATAGATATTTCTCCTAAATCTTAAGAGGGGGGTGGGGGACCTGAAAAAAAAAGTTTGTGAGTGGCCTCAAAAGACCTTCCTACGGCCCTGGGCATAACGTAAATAAAATGTATTTCTTTTAATTAGGAATTGGAATTGAATACCGTTTTTCACTTTTCAATAAATGCATTACACTTTGAGTTGTAATTGATTTCTGTCTTATGATGGTCTGTATCAGGCTGTCGCCTTGCAAAAATTGGCTTATATTGGCAACTTTGATGACCACTTTGGAAACTGATTTGCTTTTAAGAAAAAGTGCAGAACAGTTTCATTAAACAATGCATTCAGTTTCTTCGTTTCTTAATAAAAACATCTGTAACATTTTTTAATTTAAGAGTAAAAATGCCTTTATGAATGTGTCAGTAAGTAACAAATTTGGATTTGTAGAATCGTAAGTAACCTGACGTATTGTATTGTTTAAATTTGAAATAATGATTGGTTTATTTTAGAAGCGACATTTTTTTTTTAAATTTCAGTGGAATGGGAGACAGTCGAAAAGATGAAGGGGCAGACCTTCCATTATCTATTTTGTATTTTCACATGGGGGTGGGGAGAGTGTCCTTTGGAGTTTGTTGTAATCGGACCAAGTTTCCACAAAAGAAGCATTTAACTGTCATGTACAGCAAATTAATGTTAAGGAAACAGTATTGTGGGCTGCTTCAAGAATAGTTTCAGAAGCCTTTGGTTTCAACCCAGCCTCCTAACGATAAATTACATATGGTGACAATTGTATAAAGAAAGCAAGCTTTTAGTGATTTAAGGTAAACCCGAATTGTTGTATAAGCGGTAAGGGATAATTTCTACAAAGCGAAAAAGCGAGGCACGCACAATAGGGGAATTTTCAACAGGTCTGTTAAAGAGGGAGAGAAAAAAAGCTTTATAGATGAAATTTTGCTATTTTTGTTTCCAGTCTAGAAAGGAAATTTAGGGGTAGAGGGCAAGGTCTGGCATGGAAAAATGAAAATTTGATGTTGTATTACATTATTTTTTTAAAGGAAAATACTGAGTAAAAAATGATCAGAATGTCGAGCTTCATTCTAGGTTGGACAGGAAGTGGGGGAAAACTGGAAATTTAATGTTTTTATTGGAATGCGCTAGGTCGGGCAAAACATTTTCCAGGTCGGGCTTTGCCCGACCTGGCCCCCACCTGGCTACGGGCCTGCGGGGGCATATGCCCCCTGTGCCCCCCCACCCCTTAGTTTCGGTCCTGCGGGGCAGGCCAGGGGAATGATTTTCATAGGGGTCGGAAAGTACCGTCGGGATGTTCCCGTAGAATCCGAATCCGCAAAAAAGAAATGGTGGTTCTCGTTCAAGATTTCAAAGTTGGACCCTTTCTCTAACCCCTAGGAAATCGGAGTTGGTGGGTCAACGTTGGTCTCACTGATTAGCTTTTTTTTTTTAAATATATGTAACACGTATTGTTCTGTTTTTCAATCCAACGTGTATTCTTGAGTTATTCGGCCGTTTCCCGATTTTTCGGACACACTGTATATATATATGTACGCATTAAATTTAATAATCATTTGTGCCCCCCCCCCCCCCGCCCAAAATTTCTGGTTACGAATGCTTATCCATTACAATCATGTTACACATGAGCACATCTATCTTTATTAATACATGTATCTTATCTGTTCTATCTTATTTAGATATTTTTTACCTGCATTTCAACCGAATATCCTGTATGGTATACATTCATTAGAGGCTTTAATTCTTCGCATAACAATCGAGTGTCTTTTTTTGATAATCTGAAACGACATTTGAAACCAGTTTCATTAAAATTAAATGAGTTTCTTCTAAGGATGCACCGAATAGGGATTTTGGCCAAATACCGAATATTCAGCAAACTGCAAACCGAATATTCGGCTAGCCGAATAGTGACTATCAAGCCAAATACCGAATATTTGGCCAGCCGAATAGTGACTATCAAGCCGAATACCGAATATTCGGCTTGCCAAATACTTTTAAGTTTCAGAGTTTGAAAGTATTAAAACGATACATTTTAAATCAATTTTACATAATGTTTAACCCATATTGATAAAAAATATCTCTTTATAAGTAGATTTTGCCCTAAAAAAATCTATGCTTTGAATTGTTATTTAAGAAAAGGATAGTTTTAAAGCTTCTTTAATTGATAAAAAAAAAGTTTTTTTAAATATTCGATGACCTAATATTTCGATATTCGGCATACCGAGTAGTTTGAATAGTACCGAATATTCAACCTATCAAATAGTTTGATATTTCGCCTAACCTAATATTTTGTAGTATGGCCGAATACCGAATATATACCGAATATTCGGTGCATCCCTAGTTTCTTCTATCTCTTAAACGCCACAGATGAGTTTTTTTATGTCTTTGCTCGTCGAATAACAAAAAATTCTGCGATTTTTCTTACAATGAACATTTACAAATGCAACACCCATTGATCTCTTCCAGAGTTTCAAGCGAGGCTGCGAAAATGCCACTGCGAACTTTACGCTTTCGCTGCTTGCGGCATCTCTGAGTATCCACAGATTTTCATGCGAAATAGCGAAAAACTAGCTGCGAAGTTTTCGCTGTTTTACTGATCGAGAAAAGTTAATTGCGAAAATTAACTTTAAAGCCCGCCTTCAACTGTCACATGAGCAGAAAATTGCTGAGCTCAATTACGACCGGGAGCGATGATAGATTTTCAGTTGCTTTGGTTGATGGCATGATACCGCCGGGAAATATTTCTACTATGAAATGGATGAATTATCAGTTTTCGACATTGAATATCGCTATTTTCAGTTTATTTTACATATTTCTTACTAGTCTACTTCTGAAAAAACTATTATGGGCTTGTAAAAAGATCGTAAATTTATACGGAAAACATGGTTAACGAATACGCATTAAACTGCATATTTCAATTTTTAATCCAATAATAGAAACTACTTCAATGTGAAAAAGTTGTCAGCGCACTTATCTACCCTTAATAATTAAAATAAATTATTAAAACTCAAATATTATTTGAAAATTGAATCAGTAAAACTGAAAACGGAAGGTTGACGCACACTCCAGGTGTATATTTTAGCTTATTGCGAAAGGTGGAGCTTATTTCTGAAACTGGACAGCATTTTTGCGCAACTTTCGCAGTTAGAGAAATAAGTCCCGCCTTGACACCTGTCAAAATTTGTTTACCTTTAGCAGCGAAATGTTCGCAAAAAGGCTGGCTTCTGATTGGTCAGTCTCGTCTCGCTAATAGCGAAAAATCTATCTGGATCTGGGCCAAGATCTCGCACATCGGAAAGTTACCGCACACAGTAAACTTTAAGGTCCACATCGATACCTACGGACATCGGAATTGGGTGTGGAAAAGCTGACAATCCATCAGTAAAGTTGCACATCAGAGCGCGGCAAAGTGCGTTGAGGGATGTTTTTGTCCAGACTATAGCAAACCTAGGCATTTTCTATTGCATAACTATAGCGTCTAGAAGATATAGTGGGAAAATCAGTCAACCAAAAAGTGTTAAAAAATTGTACCCCAAAAATGTAGAATGGTGCAGAACGGAAAATGGCAATCGCAGTGACATATGGAAATTCAAACGTAAACATTGTATACGGATTCAATGGAGGATATTCCATCTACTTTATGATCACGTGGTCAAGGTAAAAAACTTTTTAGCGTAAAGAAGGGAAGGCTCCGTAGACATGTAATGCAAATCCCCGCTAGCCAATGAAACAGTTCATGAGGCAAAACAGTGGCAGCTTCCCTACTTATCAGTTAGACGTTCCTTCGGCAAATTACCGGTATCACGTGACATTTTTCAGCCTCTAACCCATATTTGGAATATCCTCCATTGAGATAAGATTAGTTGGGGCAACTGGGACATGATTTTACTGTGTGACTCTAAAGCTTCTGACAATTCAGCTTCAAAAAGCTAATGTTCATTTGAATTAAAGTCTGAACATCAGTAAATGTGTTCAGTTAGGTTCCTTCTATCAGACAAAAATGCTCAAAATTATATTTTAATATTTAAAAATATAAAAATATGCATATTTCATCTTTCTTTCCTCATGGGTCCAGTTGCCCCTTAAAAATGGGGTAAGTCGACCAGGAGGGTCTATGTTCCACGCGCGTTTATTTTTTTCATATGGGATATCAGGTCCTGTTTGAAAAAGTGTAAACAACTTAAAAAAATTTAAACCAGGCAGATCATGTAAATTACATATCAACTAAAGAGCGTTGTAAGGGAAACCTTTGCTGTCAATGTCTAAAAAAAGTACTAAAAGTGAAAATATTAGATTTATTTATTCCAAAAACATCAAAATTAAGTACGTACTTGTGTACTTTAGTATAGGTAATAAGTATAAAAGTCACATAGTTATTTTAAGGAAAAAGATAGCAAGGCAAATCTATGAGCAAACGGCTACGTAAGTACTTAAGTACTGTATCTGTATCCAGGGGTCTCATTATATAGGGGAAATTTTATTGTTCCTACCAGAACCGTTAATGATCTGGATAATTACCTGATAATTACCTTCATGATCATTTTATTTAAGATATTCTAAAGAAAGGTGCGATGAATATATTATTTTCAAAATAGTGGTAGGAAAAATAAAAGTTTCCCTATAGAATGCGACCCCTATGTATCGTACAATTTCAAGGTTTGGCTATCTCGCTTTCAGGGGCAAGGTACATGCATTCGTAAAATGTTGAAATAATTTAATAACACCAGTATTTACAAGATAATCTATTTGCAAACAAGTAAAATATATTTTCGCGTACTTAGTAAAGGTGAAATTTTCATTATAAAATTCCGGTGCCAATATGGCAATTAGGTATTAAAATTATGTGATGCCATAACGGCATCACCGCCTCTCAAGTGGTCAAGAAATTTGGTTTGATACCACCCAATATGCTTTTTTTTAATTTTTATTACGTAATTTTGATAAGGTATTCTATAATTTTCTTTATTGTGAGCAAAAACAATGGATAAATTTATTTCCCGTAGTAAGAGAAACTCAAGAAAATTATTTATAACTATTGAGTTAACTGGATCCAGCATGGTCCAGTTCCCCCGGATACATGCCCCAGTTACCCCATTCTTTAAAAAATTATGGGGTAACTGGGACACCGAGCTTACATTTGAAACATGAAGTAAATATGTATAGATACCTAATAATATTAATGTAGTTACATGCCTAATCTTAAAAAAAAGATTGTTTAATAAAAGTACTTACAGTATTTTAATAAAAAGCCGAGGAAGTTCAACAATATTGACGTTGTTTTCAAAAAAAAGAGACGTAAATATTTGACAACCTATCACAGCAAAGTGAGAGTTATGACTGAGTTAACACACAATTTGTTTTAGGAAGTAGATATTAAGGTGCATTGTTCGCAAAAGCTAAAACTTAAAAAACATTAACAGTCTTTATAAAATAGCATATGGCCCAGTTCCCTAGTGGGTTACCCCAACTAACCGTCCAGTTACCCCCAACTAACCTTAGCGTTTCGACCTGTGTAGAACTAGCAGATGTAGCTGCGATCGATATTTATCTTTCAGTATCGTTAGATATTTATGTGATACATTTTTTTAATACTTTTTAAATCATTACTGGAATAATCGGTTTCCACGCTATATCGTCTAGATGCCGTATAAAGTTACCACATCCAGCAAACCTTAAAGTCCACATCGATAAACGGTTAAAAATCTGTAGCTTTTAGTGCATAGTCACTGCACCGCTTTTATAGAAAACGATTACTTGACGATATTATGGAGCATTCTCATTGGTCAGAATAGAGATGGTCTATAAAAGCGGTGGAGTGACTACTCTGTTAAAAATATCGTGAAAAATTACCTCTGTTTTTAAAGGCTATCTGTTTTCTGACCAATGAGAACGCTTCATTCGATAACCGAATCTGAATCTAAAGGGAGTATCGCTACCTATAGCAATGCACTCTACTATGTATTGACATATGAAGGCACTTTATGACTTCAACACAACAGGCACACTCATACTCAGGCACTTGTGCTATAGCGACTACACTGTTAAAAATATCGTGAAAAATTACCTCTGTTTTTCAAGGCTATCTATTTTCTGACCAATTAGAACGCTTCATGGGTGTTTATGTAGCATTCCCATTGGTCAGAAACTACAGAGCCTTTAAAAACAGAGGTAATTTTTCACGATATTTTTAACAGTGTAGATGGAATCGGCTTAGTGTGGAAATCGGCTATCCCTGTAATACTTAAAGAAGCACTAAAATGTTGTATCCCTTAAATGTGCAACGATGCTGCTGCAATATACAGATCGCAGCGACATTTGCAGGATATTTTCTAAAATTGCAAGATATTGCTAGTCTATACAATGTAATAGGAAAATCCCGCAGATGTCGCTGCGATCGACTCTTTGGATTTCAGCAGTATCGTCGCAGATTTAAGGGATAGAAATTTTTAGCATTGTTTGGATAGCATATTTCCACACTATGTATTATAGACGCTATACTTGTGCTCTGATACATGGGGAAACTTGTTGATTTTCAACTTTTCGACATCTACTGCCGATATCGGTTAGTATCTATGTGAGCCTTCCGGTTTGGTGGATGACTGAACTTGGGCCGAGATCTAGACAGATTTTTCGCTCTTAGCGAAACGAGATCGACCTGCATTTTTGCAAACAGCGGAATGTTCACAAAAATGCGCGCTTCTGATTGATCAATCTCGTTTCGCTCACAGTGAAAAATCTATCTGTATCTCGGCCGTTATCCAGGTTAATTTTCTTACTTTGAAAAGATCTTGTATCTCAGTAAGAGCAACATCATGAAAGATGAATGCTTATGATTAGGCGACTGCTTCAAAAAGATTTTCAATTTTAAAGTTTTTATTATAAAAATTTGTTATAAATATCAGATTTTAATGAAATTGGAATGGGACCACACGGGTGACTTACACTTTCAAGCAAAAAAAGAATTATCGGAAGTTATGCATGAACAGGACCGAAACATACATACAGGTCGAATTGATAACCTCCTTCTTTTTGAAGTCGGTTAAAAATGGGAAATACTGACATAGATTGATTTTCTAAAATAAAACAAATCCATCCAGCTCAGTAGAAAATAGGTATTTTTTTTTTTTACAGTAGATACATCCAGTTAAATACATATTAAACAGATTGGCCTTAGTTCTTCTGAGTTCGCTATTTTTGCAAGAAAAGTCTTTTATAGTGAAATTTTAAATTTTGCTTAATAAATGTTGTAATTTAATGCATGTGAGGTAATTACATCAATAAAAAAGAAAAGTGCCCAGCTAAACTGATGGCATTGAGCTCACAGGCTATTCACACTAATTGTATATTATACTCTTATTTTAAATTATAATGCCCCTAAAAAAAAAAATAAGTGAAGGAGAATTAGCCCCCCGTTTAACCCTTTATACTTAACCAGTGAACCTCCAAATCTAATCAGGGAAGCTCCTTAATATAATAAACCGGTATACCAAATTTGGAGCAAATCGAATAATCCTGCAAAAAACCCATTTATCTAAATTAAGGGGGTGGACTAGCCCCCCTTTATCCTTAACCAATGAATCCCCAAAACGAATCAGGGAAGCTCCTTAACATAATAAACCGGTACACCAAATTTGGAGCAAATCGAATAATTCTGCATGAAAAACCTGTTTATCTGAATTAAGGGGGTGGACTAGCCCCCTTTCCCCCTTTATCCTTAACCAGTGAACCCCCAAAACTAATCAGGGAAGTTCCTTAACATAATAAATCGGTATACCAAAATCGGAGCAAATCGAATCATTCTGCATGAAAAACGCATTTATCTAAATTAAGAGGGGTGGGCTGACACCCTTTTTCCCCCTTTATCCTTAACCAATGAACCCCCAAAATTAATCAGAGAAGCTCCTTAACATAATAAACCGGTATACCAAACTCGGAGCACATCGAATGATTCTGCATGAAAAACTCATTTACCTGAATTAAGGGGAGGGGGTGGACTAACACCCTTTTTCCCGCTTTATTCTTAACCAATGAACCCCCAAAATTAATCAGGCAAGCTCCTTAACATAATAAACCGGTATACCAAACTCGGAGCATATCGAATAATTCTGCATGAAAACCCCATTTATCTGAATTAAGAGGGGTGGACTAACCCCCCTTTTCCCCCTTATCCTTAACCAATTAATCCCCAAAACTAATCAGAGAAATTCCTTAACATAATAAACCGGTATACCAAATTCGGAGTAAATCGAATCATTCTGCATGAAAAACCCATTTATCAGAATTAAGGGGGGTGGACTAACCCCCCTTTTCCCCCTTTATCCTTAACCAATAAACTCCCAAAACTAATCAGGAAGCTCTCAGGCTTTGATCACCAGTGAGCTGAAAATATTACACATTTGTTGAAATCTTCGTTTTAAAATCGCCCATTATATTTTCAACGCTCAAACGAAATTCCAACTCAAACAATTGAATGAATGCCATCGCCTTATCACAATGAACCTAGAAAAAAATTTTGAAACAAATCGGATGTTTCTATTAAGAATTATCGCGTTACGTACGTACATAGATACATACAGAACGAGCGGGCACATTAGCTCTCAGGCTTTGATCACCTGTGAGCTGAAAATATTACACATTTGTTGAAATCTTCGTTTTAAAATCGCCCATTATATTTTCAACGCTCAAACGAAATTCCAACTCAAACAATTGAATGAATGCCATCGAAAAATATCTCAACTAACAACGTAAAGAACTTCTAAAAATTTTAATGGAATCGAAAATTTTTAAAATGTATTAATAACAAAAAGAAAATATAACTTCATTAAACATAATGTTCTTCGTATTTTCAATAGGCCGTTGTTTTCGAATGAATTAACAAAACTTCTTAATTAATGAACTCATATCAGATAGTTTACCTAATAAAAAAGAAAAGAAAACAGCCTACTATTCGATAAAAGGAACAGTACAATGTAATTTCACTAAAATGTACCGATCATTTTTCTATGCACCCTAATGTAACAGAATTCTTTTTTGTGTGTGTGTGTCCCTAAACGAACGAGTTAATAAACAAACTTTACAACACATATACACTTGATTAGTGAACTCATACAAGATACTTATAACACAAGATACTTTATACAAGATACTTATACACTGTCCCAGATAGGCTGAAATTGATTCAGCATTCGGGACGTTATCGTGGTAACAAGTCATGCATAATATACAGCCAATGAACTCATGGGCTAAACTATAAGGGAAGGTAAAGCACACATAAAGAAGGAATTTTGGTATAGCAGTGTGGGGTCGGAAATGACAAGTGTTGGCGAAAATCAAGAAATGCGGAGGAAATGAAATTAAGCGCTTTATTCACATAACAATTTCAGTAAGTCCTCAAGATTTCAAGTGTTTGACGAACAGTTTCAGCAGCGACTGAAAGCCCAGCAATGATTTCTTCATCAGAGTCAAATGGTGTGTCGTAGATAAGACACCTAGAATCCTGGAAAGGGTACGCCAATTATTTCCTAGACGCTGTTAGGCCTGTATCGATGTTGGTATAGCGACATTTGAGCTCATACTGTAATTGTTATGTTAATAAAACGTTTCTTTTCATTTCCTCCGCATTTCTTGTTTTTTGCCAACCTTTTTTTTACGATCCCACATTGCTCTACCAAAATTTCTTCTTTGTGTGTACATACTTTACCTTCCCTTACTGTTTAGCCCATGAATTCCGGGACACCCTGTATAGATATGCAGATATTGATATAAACGAAGTGATTGCAATAAGTTAATTTCTAAAGAAATCAACCTACAACACAGGTACACTGTAAAAAAAATCAGAAACGTTACAGTCCATAGCGGAAACGTTTCCGAAAATGTAGTGTAAACTATGAATTCTCTTGAGTGACTGTCAAATAGGAAACGTTGCTCTCATTTCCGTGTAAAGTATTAGATACGAATATTCGTATTTTCTGGACATGCCCAATACGTTCTACAAACGCCATGATCACGTGAATTTTATTGTTCCTGGGGTGAAAATAACGAAGAGACGTAACGTATATTTTGATTTTATTGCATAATAATATTAGAATTACTGTTAATCGCTGTTGCGGATACAAAGTTCAGATACAAGAGTATATACTTGTTCGAAATATATACCCTTGTCCATGAATCTATGATAGATATAAGATACTAGATATTTGATTAACGAATAATAATAAGGTAGTACTAGTGTTAGTGAAGTACAGATAGCACTGTTTATGCGTTTTTATCATCTTTTCGTTTTGAACTTATGTTTCAATTAACAACTTTTGTAATGATGAAATATATCGTTTATGTGACTGTAAAAATTCATGATTTCATTTATATACTATACATTTTATCCTATTTGTTTATGAATCATACATTTGTTAAATGATCTTATTGAAAATTTTATTTACGGATCTAAAAAAATTCTTTTTTAAAATGTGGTCTCGTGTGTTCCATCCTGCAAATATATATACTTTGAAAATTTCCCAACGAAAACAAATGGAATTTTTTATACTTTTAATATTTATATTTTATTTTATAATTATAGTATACTATTTCAAAATATTTCATATCTCTTGAGTATTTGATGAAAATAAATTATTATTTTCATCATTATAATACTTATAAATAGATATATTTTTGAAAGTGCTTTGTCTATTTGTAAATACATTTTTAATATAGTGTTTTACAACTATGCATGCTTCTAAATATATTTCTTTAAAAGTATTTATTTTATTTGTATAACTTGAGAAGTGCTCAGATAACCTGAGAAAATACAATCTCAATATTTCTCATTGCTTTTTTAATTTGAACATTTATTTACACAATACAAGGCTAAATTTTACTATCTCAAATATTCCTCATCTTTTTAAATGTTATTTATATTCTCATTTTTTTATATTATAATTTTTGTTTTTAAAATATTAATTTAATCAATTGCCCTTTTATTTTATTTTTATATAATTCTTTATTTCCTTCTTTATTTATTTGTATTTATTTATTCCTTTTCTTTATTTTATTTTGTATTCACTCAGTACTTATTAAGTTTATTCCTATTTTTTCATTCTAGTTTAACTAAAAGTTAATCTAAGTATTTTCTTGATTTCTTCAATCATTTTCATTCCTTTTATTTATTTATTTATTTATTTATTTATTTTACTTAAGATGGCAACTCTAAACATTATTGTTATTAATCCAGTTCCAATTTATTAATCCAGATCCAATCTATTTTCTGTAATGTTTGCGTTATAAGGAGCTAAATTTTGTCATTTTAGGCTTAATGCCGACAAAATTGGATGAAATAACGCATCTTCTATGAATGAACTCACAAGCTCCTCTGATGATTCTGTGAGTCATTCATAGTTTCTTATTTTACATACTGGTTTCATATGTTCATTTCTAAATCATCTTTAGAACTTTATCAATTTCTTCATATATTTGTGATTTCAAATTTATTATCTATTTATAAGTATACACTTCATGAAAATAAAATATTAATCGCATATGTTAACTATTTTGAAATAGTGTAACTTTTTATACGAAAAAAATAATTATTTAAAGGTATAAAAAAATCCATCCATTTATATCTAGTGAAGTTAAACATTTTCATAATATATTAGGGTTCCGTATCTAAAAAGGAAAAACGGAAACGTTATAAGATCACTCCTGTGTCTGTCTGTCCGTCTGTCACAGACCTCTTCCTCGTAAACTACGGAACGTGGAAAGTTCAAATTGGGGGAAGTAATAAAAATTATTGACCCACATATTTACAGATTAATAAATATTCATAACTATATTTAGGGAAAATGTAGAAAGGTTAATTAAGTTACCCCCAAAAAAATCTTTTCTTTGTTATCGTGTGGGATCTCGTGTGAAAGCTTTCGTAACGCTGAACTCAAAAATATATTTCATTCAAATTTAGGTATTACATTTTCAAAGTTATGGTCGAAAATGTAGTCCAAAAATATGCCCCCCCCCTCCTCCCATCTAATTCCGAATCTATTGAAACTAAAATTCTAAAAACATTAGAGGTAGTAGACGTTAATTTAAACCTTACAGGAAAATTATAGCGATTACCCTAGGTCACATAGTTTTTGAGTAATTAGCGTTTTTCCGTTACACACAAATTTCGATTTACGGGCATTCAATAAAAGTTTTGAGCAGCGCTGGAGGTACCTATCGTAGCAGAAGTATAAAAGCATTGTTGATCATGAATTTCGGAAAAAATCGTTGGCAATTAGCGGAGATATTAACCTTTAAAGACACGGACGGTTTGGACATACATAATGACAGGACGGCGTACTCTATACTCCGTTGGCCTTTAAAGCCTAGATAACAAATTTTAAAGATATATTTGTGTAATGCAATCCCCAGTAGCAGTATAAAATCAATAAACATCAAATTGTTAAAAACAGACTAATTTAATGAGAATTAATCAAATACTATGGGATTCGCCACTGGTTTGCATTGAGTGGCTCTCTCAATACACCTACCGTGTCTTTAAAGATTAACTGAAAACATATATGGTAAAACTCGGCACGGACCAACGCGGCGTTGACTATTTGGAACGTCCTTTCGAAGCGCGCTTAGAACAATGCTAAGTTTAAATTTTGAACAAGGGTTTTGCTTTAGGTACACTGTAAAAAGAAAAGATTATTACTACGCTGAATTTAGGTTTATGAAATACCAAATGAAGTTTAAATATGCACTACTTTTATTGTCAGCATCGAATTAAGTTCAATTTAAACAGATTAGGATAAGATTAAAAAAGTGTTATACAGAATAGATATATTTGATATCATTTAGGTTCCATATCTCTTTAAACTTTCATGGTATATCCATTTATACCTTTCTAGTATATACAGCTATACTCAACCCTACGTTGTATAGTTCTTGCAAAGTCTTAGTATTCTTTTAGCAACGGTTTTTTTAATAATATACTTATTAATTCATAAATTATTGTACGGAACTGCCTGTGCGCGAGTAATACTCGCACTTGACCTTTTATTTATTTATAGGATTGAGCTCATGAGACCGCATTTTAAAAAAGAATTATTTATAGATATTGAAATCAAATTTTCAATATTATCTTTTTAGAAATATGCAATTCATAAACAACAAGAATAAAACGCATTAGTAGAAGTGAAATTATGAATTTCTTCGGTCAAATAAACGATGCATTTCATCGTTACAAAATTTGTAAATCGGAACATAAGTTTAAAATGAAAAGATGATAAAAACTTATAAACAGTGCTATTTGCACTTTACTAATACTAGAACTACATTTCATTCATTAATCAAATATCTAATACCTGTCATAGATTCATGGACAAGAGTATGCATTTCGAGGAGTTATTTAACTTTGTATGTGCAACAAGCGATTAACAGTAACTCTAAAATTATTATTTAATAAAATTCAATCGGACAATATTAATTCTTTTTTAAAAACATATTACTTTCTTAAATGTAAAAATATGACATATTCAGGAAGGTTTCCGAAAGGCACAGAAACCTTTACGAAATATACACAACCATATCCGAAAAATACACAAACATACCCGAAATATACAATAACATTTCCGAAACACACAGAAACGTTTTCGGATATGCAGTTCTTTTACAGTGTACATTCAAATTTCTGTTTCAGAATGTGTTGTATTTGCATAATTTCAGATATCTGACTTTAGAAATTTTTCCAGTTGAAATTTTTTTAAACGTTCTATAGCAATTTAAACTAGTCGGATATGCCAATCCCAAAACTTTCTTCTATCTCATACATGTTAATACTTCAAAATTCTCTAGTACAGAGCCAAAATTAAATGGCAATCTATGCACATCATGAGGAGTCTAAAGACATGAAATTCTGCGCATTAGTTCTTAAGATAGGACTATCGCTAAAATCGTGTAAATCATGCAAAATGCAGCATATCAGCACCACCGGATAAGTGGATTTACACCAAAATCTAATAACTGAATCTGAAAATCCATTAATTAGTTTTTAAGATAGAGCTATTGCGGAAATCGTAAAAAATTCCACATAGCAGTGCCACCAGTTGAGCGATTTACACCAAAAACTAATTAGCACCACTTTATATTAGGGACTAACTGAATCTGAAGGTTGATGAAAATTCATGCATTTGTTCTTGAGATACAGCTATTGCGGAAATCGGGAAAAATGCAGCACAGCAGCGGCACCTATTGGGCTATTTACACCAAAAATTTAACAGCATTAATTTATATCAGGGACTATTCAAATCTGAAGTTTGATGCATATACGTGCATTTTTTCTTGAATTAGAGATATTGCGATAATCATGAATAATGCAGCATAGCAGCGCCACCTTTTGGGCGATTTTCGCTAAAAACTAATCAGCTGCTAACTATATCCTGGACTAACTGTATCTGAAGTTTTATGAAAATCCGTGCAGTAGTTCTTGGGACACAGCTATTGCTGAAATCGTGAAAAATGCAGCACAGCAGCGGCACCTATTGGGCGATTTACACCAAACATTTAACAGCATTAATTTATATCAGGGACTATTCAAATCTGAAGTTTGATGAAAATTCGTGCATTTTTTCTTGAGTTAGAGCTATTGCGATAATCATGAATAATGCAGCATAGCAGCGCCACCTTTTAGGCGATTTTCACCAAAAACTAATCAGGAGCTAACTATATCCTGGACAAACTGTATCTGAAGTTTTATGAAAATCCGAGCAGTAGTTCTTGAGATATAGCTATTGCTGAAATCGGGAAAAATGCCACATAGCAGCGCCACCTGTTGGGAGATTTTCACCAAAAACTAATCAGAACCAGTTTATATTAAAGTCTAACTGAATCTAAAGTTTTGTGAAATTCCGTGCATTAGTTCTGGAGATAGAGTGCCCACAAAAGTTTTGTCACATACAGACTCACAGAGTGACAGAGTGACAGAGTGACAGACAGAGTGACGGACAGAGTGACAGACAGACATTTTCTAAAAACCATCAAATCGTGTTCAGGACATTCTAAAACGTATAAATCCGTCAAAAACCGGATGTCGAAAATTTTCACGAATCCAATACTTTCTTCTTGTAAAGATAGAAGAAAGTAAAAATAAGGGTGATTTTTTAAGGGGCTTTTGAAATGTTCAAAACATTCGATTTTTCGAAAACAATCTATGAAAGAGCAATACTTTATAACCAATTTAAAAGAAAAAGTGCAAAAGAATTCCTATAATTAAGCCAGCTATGACTAAAAAAAAGCCAGGTGTAAACAATGTCTATGTAAATAATCATTAAAAACATACTTTAAAACTGATTTTCTTGAAATAATATATATTTTAATACATGCTCCGAATATCTCGGCAACGGTTGAACTGATTTCCTTGTTTGTTTGTTTTTTAACTGAAAGCTTATATACTTCCTTTGTTCTTGACTGATATATATATATATATTTATTTATTTATTTATTTATTTATTCGTTCATTTTTTATAAATAAAGCAAAATTCAATTTTTTATTGAAAGCTGATACATTAAATTTCACAGTCTGCCATTTTGTCAAAAAGGCAAAATTTCAAAAATTCGGAGCTCAAAGAGTATACAATTATGTACAGAGTGTTCTAAAATTCGGCCGACAAATTAAGAGGGGTGACAGAAGACATCAAGAGGATGAAAAATTACCATAGAACATGGAATCGCAAACCACGTATTTAGACACAAATGGTAATAATTTTGACGGTAATAATTTTGAGAAAAAAAAAACATTACAATGAAAATGCAACGATATGTACCTTATTTTTTGTGGAGTGTTATAACATAATGAAAAGTTCTGAAAAAGGTCAAGAAATCGATGATACCGCATAAACTGGCAATCGCAGTCCAAAATGCGCAGCATCAAGTGCATATTGTTTGTTGGCGCGCATAATGGAAACTTCTACCACTTTTTTCGATATTATCACATTTATAACAAAGGTGAGAATGTCTATTAAAAGTTTTATTATAATATACTTCAGTTTTCTGAAAGTTGTTGCCGTCAACACAAATTCAATTAGGGCTGAACACCCTGTATTTTTGATTAAATCATAAGTTTTTACGACCACATGTTCTATTAGTAATTTTTCATCCTCTTGATGCATACTATCAATTTGTCAGTCGAATTTTGGAACACCCTGCATATTTTATTTTAAAAGGTTTAAGACGATTTAAAATGTCTTATTTTTTTACACATATATAACATAATGAAAAGTTCTGAAAAAGGTCAAGAAATCGATGATACCGCATAAACTGGCAATCGCAGTCCAAAATGCGCAGCATCAAGTGCATATTGTTTGTTGGCGCGCATAATGGAAACTTCTACCACTTTTTTCGATATTATCACATTTATAACAAAGGTGAGAATGTCTATTAAAAGTTTTATTATAATATACTTCAGTTTTCTGAAAGTTGTTGCCGTCAACACAAATTCAATTAGGGCTGAACACCCTGTATTTTTGATTAAATCATAAGTTTTTACGACCACATGTTCTATTAGTAATTTTTCATCCTCTTGATGCATACTATCAATTTGTCAGTCGAATTTTGGAACACCCTGCATATTTTATTTTAAAAGGTTTAAGACGATTTAAAATGTCTTATTTTTTTACACAGTCACTCGTGGCGTATTGCCCTTACGACCAGATTACATATCAAATCTGGTGGCGCCAAAAGTCAGGGAGGGGTACGTTCACACGGCCTAATTTTTCCACGCTTCGATCAGGTCCTGCCTCTAGAACAAACCTCACTGTGCTTTATGGTTTGCTAAACAGAGGTGTCCGCTATTCGGAAGTACAGTTATGGAGGTTCTATTATGTGTATTTACTGTAAAATTGTTGTATCGAGCTGTTTCAAATAACAGGCCAGATGTCCTAACCAGATGGTCGTTCTGAGGCAATATTATGTTGGCTGGGATGTCGCCCAGATAACTCAGTCGGAAGAGCATTGGCAATTGAAGCCCAAACTTCTGGGTTCGTGTCCCAACCTGGACACATTTTCGATCAGATTTAAAAGTTACTACTCATATGAATTATTCGCCAAGAACTATAATTAAGAATACACATAACTAAGGAGAGCATTTATTAATAGACGTTATAACTAATCGCTTGGTAACTGCATCATTTTTATACTATGGTTTGATGTAGAGTTGGTAGGGGATTCCTTTTTTACACGACTGTACATTGTACATCTAGATACCATGTGTGATACATTTCGGCAAGCACAAGCTGCAGGTATTACTGTGGCTCGATTATTAAATCCAGCATAACTCAATCACTGTAGCGGGTACAAGTTGAGAATATAGTATGGTTTAGGACCAGTAATTGTTTAAAGTGTGTTTGAATGATGTGATACTATATCAAACAAATTAAAACTTATATATATTTAAAAAAAAATCGACTAATTGGTAAATAATTTATATCAGTAGTAATTTTTCCATGTCAGCGAAAATGAGCAAAACACTCGAACACAAAACTTTTGGCTTTAAAGGTTAACGTTTTAAAGATTCTGGATTCGAGTCTCAGCTTGGACATATTTTCGATCAGATGGAAAAATTACTACACCTATGAATTATTTACCAATAAGTCGATTGTGCTAAAAAAGAATTAAAATGTAATTACTCACCCATAGCTTGTTGGAGTTCTTTTACATGTGGTTTATTCTATCGAGCTGTTTCAAATAACAGACCAGATTTCATAACCAAGTGGTTGTTCTGAGCAAATATGGTGTTGGCTAGGATGTCGTCTAGATAACTTAATTGAAAAAGAATTGGCAAATGAAGCCAAAGGCTCTGGGTTCGAGACCCAGAATAGACACGTTTTCACTCGCAGGGAAAAATTATTATTCATATAAAACTAATATATTTTATTATACTTCCCTACATCAAGCAACAACAACTGCTTTTAATGTTTATAGTTGATTTACATCGCCATACAAAAGAATTATACTATATATATACAAAAGTGAGCAGGAGATACTTGTTTACAATAGATTTAAATGACGCTATACAATATCAACTGATTGATACTTATATATAAATAACTTTACTACATAAGACACCTAAAGTACTAAGAAAAGCATGAAATTTAAAAATAAATACGCAAGTATCAAATTGCGGCGTTCAAGTTCAATCATACTCTCTATAAAAAAAAGATAGAGAAAGTAGAATGAGGTAAAACGCCCACCCTTATTAATTATAAAATGAAGCAAGAGATGGCGCCGTTGTTCAGTATAGGAATTTGTAGAAGAATACATCTTATGCTGCGCAGTCCTTTCAAGCGATCACGTGTTATTTATTACTGGAAAGCTGCCTATGTTTATTTTCAGGCACTTGAAAAATAATTTTCACGTGAATTCAAACTATTATTGTGGACTAATAAGTAGGAATATTTTATGGGTTTGTTTTTTTTTTATAAAAACGTATTGTATGGAAATATTTTGTTTTAAAGATAATATTAGTATCATGTTGAATGGTTAGTTTAACAAAAAGGTCCTTGTAACAAAATGGTGGAAAAATTGTAAAACGCCCTATCAAAGTAAGGGTGTTATCTATAAATATCATTTAGATATAATAAATTAATCAGAAATGCAGTAAAGTAATTTTGGAATTCAATAAGTGAGATTTATTGTTATCATAATCATTTTGTAAATCATAAAGTGTTATTTATTGCTTTATACATTTATCTTATGTTTTCGCGTGGGCACCAATGACGTCAGATACTCTTTCTGACAAAAATGTAAACGAGTAATAACGTTCAGTATATATTAAAGTTTTGATTGTAATCATATTACATACATACATAATTATCTAACTTGCTTTTCGTAATCTTTGAATCAGATTTATTTGTCGCTTAAAAGTGCATGTAATTGCTATGATAACTACAGTTGTAGTTTTTATGAATTTTAAATTAAGTTATTAGAAATAACATTTGGCGCGTAAACGTGGGGCCGGCATAGCAATTATGGATTTAAAAGCTTTGAAACTCGAAAGGAAAAATCTTAGAACAGCTTTCACATCGTGCACGAATAAAGTTACAGAAGAATTATCAAAACAGGACATTGATCTAAAAAGTCTTTCTGTTTTACAGAAACAGTTAGAAGATAAATTTGCAAGATTAGACGAATGTCAGAAAAATATCAGTGGCATTCTGCTGAAAGAGGAAGGCTCCGAGAAGGAGTGTGAAGAAGATTTTAAAGCAGCCTAAGAATATCGGGATAGGTACCTTGAGTTGAAGACTGGAGTGGAAGAAAAAATTATTTCTTTGCAGTCGCCCATTTTTCAAAATAGGAATGAATCTCTTGAGAAGAGAAGTTTTAAACTGCCGAAGATTGAACTGAAGAAATTTAACGGTGATGCTAAGGGCTATTTGCCATTTTGATCTCAATTTCGGAAGATACATGAAGATAAAAGTATTTCGGACTCTGATAAATTTCAATATTTAATACAAGCTGTTGTTCCGAATTCAGAAGCAGCCAAAGTGGTGGAGAGTTTTCCAGCTAGAGCTGCTAATTAACAACAAGCGATACATCAAATCAAAGAACGATTTGGTAGAGAAGATCTGCTCGTACAAATCTATATACGGGATTTATTAACCATGGTCATGAAAAATGCCATTGTTGGCCGAGTAAAAACAGATTTGCCAAAAATGTATGATGAATTAGAGGGAAAATTGAGATCTCTCGAACGTTTAGGACGTACTCAAGAAAAATACGGGGATTTCCTGATCCCGTTAGTAGAATCGATCCTCCCTGAAGAAGTCCTGATGTCATAGGAAAGAAAACGGAATGCTGAAGATGGAATGCATAAAGAACATTCCCTCAAAAATTTAATGTGTTTTCTTAAGCACGAAGTGCAAAGCGAAGAGATGGTTGCTTTAGTGCGCAGTGGTTTCGGTGCGAATACAACTAATAAAAGACATGACCGAGTTAATAAAATTTCCCCTCCTGCAACGGCTTCATCGCTATTAAGCACTTCTTTTGGAAATACAGGTAAGCGAGAATTTACTTGTATATTTTGTGAGAAAAGTCATTCATCGCGAGATTGTTTTGCCGTTAGAAATATGACTTTAGAAAATAAGAAAAACATTTTATTAAAGAAAAATGATTGCTTTAATTGTTTTAAGCCTAACCACATATCTAAAAACTGTAGATTTAAAAGTACCTGTATTAAGTGTAAAAAATATCATCATTTTCTTATGTGCCCAGATGATAATATTTAAAATGCTAATGATAAGAGAAAAAATGAAATTCATGAAACTAATATTATGACAAATCATTCTAATATTGAAAATGTTTATCTCATGACATTAATGGTTAAAGTGAAAAATAAGAATGTGGAACTAAAGATTCGCACTATTATTGATTCTGGTTCTCAAAACAGTTAGTTATGTCAGTAAAAAGGTGGTTGAGTATCTACATCTGGTTGCTAAGAGGAACATTAAAATGACCCATAGCCTTTTTGGGGGGAGAGAAACCTCAGTTCAAATACATGATGTTTATGATTTAATTATTTCTGATTTGAATGATTCCTTTAGTTGTAGGACTGAGGTATTCTCTGAAATTAGAATTACTGAGTTTGTGCCTAAACTTTCTAATGTGGAGGCACTTATTGAGCTTAGAGAAAAACAAATTATTTTACCTGATCTTGAATCTGAGGATTCGGAAATTAATTTATTTTTAGGTGCCGATTTAATTGGTACATTATTCAATAATAAATGTATGAAATTAAATTCAGGTTTATTTTTGTTAGAAACACGCTTGGGTTGTGTATTAACTGGAAAACCCAATCAAAATTTGAATAGTAATTATGATAGTAATACTGTTTTGTCTGTTGTATCTTTGTATGTAAAAAATGCTGCCATTGATGAGTTATGGGATCTTGAAACGATCGGTATTAGAGAGCCTGTAGAAAGTTTGAAAAATCAATATGAGCATTCTAAAATAATAGAGGAATTTAAAACCAATATTAAAATTCATCCAGGTGGTAGATATTAAGTTTGTTTACCTTTTAAATCTGAGACGGTTGAATTGCCCAGTAATAAAGAAATAACGTGGGAGAGACATAGAAAAGTGTGCAAACGCGCAAAAAGAGGGGGTCTTCTTATTTAATATGAAAATGTTTTCAGAGAATGGGAAGATTTAGAAATAATTGAGAAAGTAACGGGGGACGTCCAGGAATGGTATTTTTGGCCGTAAATTTTACGTTTGTTCCATATTACTTAAAATTATGCCCGTTTTTGATGCGTCCGCTAGAGAGTACGGAAAGTGTTCCTTAAATGATATTTTGTATAAAGGCCGAATTTAAGTGAGCAAATACAGGATATTATAGATAGGTTTCGAATTTATAAAATTGGTCTTTCTGCGGATATCGAAAAAGCCTTTATGCAGATAGGCATAAACCCGGATCATAGAGATTTTTTACGATTTTATTATCCTTCTGTGAATGAAGAAATCACTTACAGACATTGTAGGGTGGTTTTCGGAGTGAGTTCGAGCCCACTTTTGTTGGCAGCTTTGATATCTCATTTATTAGAAAATGTATCTCTTAATTATAGGAATATGGCAGAAAAGTTGAAATATTCGTTTTATGTTGATAATTGTGTTACAGGTGTTTCGAATGCTGCGGAACAAGACGAATTTATCGACAGGCTAAATGCATTATGTCTCGAGGGTGTTTTAATTTGAGAAATTGGGAAAGTAATGTTAAATCGCAAATGTTTCAAAGAGTTTGGGTGTAACAAAATTGCTTGGGATATTGTGGGATCTTGATTTGGATATGCTTAAGTGTAATTTACCTTTTGATAAATTGAGTAACAATGAAAATTTCACTAAAAGATTAATTTTGAGCTCTATGCAGAAAATTTTCGACCCGATTGGAATATTATACCCGGCAACTTTGCCACCCAAAATTATATTGCAACAAACCTGGAAACTAGGTCTAGGTTGGGATTCTCCATTACCGGAGGAAATTCAAAGACCTTTTAAAAAATGGTTCAGTGAAATAAATATATTAGAGGACGTTCAAATTCCGCGATATGTTGAAATAAATGCGTCTACCGAGATGCATGTTATCGTGGATGCATGCAAAGAGGCATATGCAGCTTGCGTATTTTTTCGAACTATAACCCCGGAAGCTCTAAAAATTCAATTAATTAGAGCAAAAGCTAGAGTTGCTCCTATAAATCAAGCGTTAATTCCGAGATTGGAATTAATCGCGTGCAACATCGGAGCTAGGTTGGCACATTCAGTACAGCAAGCACTTTGTGTCCAGAACATGAAAACAATTTTTTGGAGTGACTCCATGGTTGCGTTGTACTGGATAAGTGAATACGGTGAACGGTCCATTTTTGTTTCGAACAGGGTGAAAGAAATAAAAAGTCTTTTCCCCAATAGCGAATGGCGCCATTTGCCAGGAAAATGAATCCTACGGATTTGGTTTCGCGTGGGTATTCTCCCCAGCTATTGCTAGAATCTCGGTGGTGGGAAGGACCGAAATGGCTCATTGAAGAAAGGGGAAAATGGCCAAGGAATGAAACTCCAGAGATTACTAGTAAAAGGAGAAAAGTTAAATTGTGTCATGTAAATACAACAGTCAAAATATTCCTTGGTACGGTAGGAAATTTTCAAAATTTGAATCTATTGTTAAACTAGTTGTTTGGGTATTAAGATTCATAAGTAATGAGAAATCGCGATACAGTGCAAGGAAAATTGGTAAATTATCAGTTGAGTAATTAGACTATGCTGAAAAAACTTTAATTTCAATTGTACAAAGTGAGTTTTTTCCAGATGTAGATTCGATACCTAACGTAATATGTTTTGAAGATGGAGACGGTATAATTAGAATAAAGACAAGAATTACAGAGTGCATTGATACACCATATTTCTTATCACCAATTCTTTTACCTGATGACTGTACTTTCCCAGTTAGACTGATAGAACATTTCCATATAGCGAATTGTCATGCTGGAACTCGCATTCTTCTAAGTATTTTGAGAGAAAAATATTGGATTCAAAGAGGTAGAAAAACTGTCCGAAAAGTAGTAAATAAATGCATTCCTTGCCAGCGCTACAAAGTTAAATCACGTGAATCCGGTCCAGTGCCACTGCCCTTTGATCGCATTAAAGATTCTAACGTTTTTGAAATTGTAGGCGTTGATTTAGCTGGACCTTTATTTATTAAAAATGCAGATAAAACCTGGATAGTGCTCTATACTTGTGCAGTCTATCGAGCTGTCCATTTAGAGCTTGTCTCCTGTCTGTCAACTGATGCATTTTTACTGTCTTTGCGACGTTTCATTGCAAGAAGAGGAATACCTAGAATAAGCTATTCTGAAAATGGTACCAATTTCAAAGGTGCCAATAATGATCTGTCAAAAATTGTTTGGCGAAAATTGACTCCTTTCTCCGACCTGAAACGAATCGTTTGGAAGTTCAATCCTCCCTCAGCCGCCTGGTGGGGTGGCTGGTGGGAAAGGCTGATCACTGTGATCAAGGAGCTCCGACGAACCGAAAATCCAGAGGATTTAGTTCCATTAACACCTAACATGTTTTTTGTGCAGAACTCTAATTCTAGTGTCACGGACATTGATGAAGTTGACGCACAACAGTTTCGCAAAAGGCTGCGATACAGAATTAGGCTCATGGAACAATTAAGATGCGCTTTCGAACTGAATATCTCGGTCAACTTATTCAAAGGCGTCGTGAAATCGTCCAATTACCCGACCTGAAGCTGGGTGAACTCGTGCTGATTGGGAACGATGTACAAAAACGTCTCAATTGGCAGCTTGCAATGATTGTGGATCTAATTCCTGGAAAGGATGGCAAAATTAGAACAGTCAGATTAAAAACAGAACATGGAGTGGTTATCAGACCCATACAACGAGTTTTTCCATTAGAATTATCTCCTACTAATTTTTATCCTTCTCCTTTTCAGCTAGAAAGCAGTAATCAAGGTGCTCTGATGGGGACAGATTCTTCAGACTTGTTAACTGAATCTGAGCCAACGACTTATAGAACCCGATTTGGTCGTGTGACCAAAATGCCCCAGAGATTTGGCAAATAGAATATAGTTTTTAGTAGCTAGTCAGCAACTCAAAAGGGAGAGATTGTTATCTATAAATATCATTTAGATATAATAAATTAATCAGAAATGAAGTAAAGTAATTTCTGAATTCAATAAGTGAGATTTATTGTTATCATAATCATTTTGTAAATCATTAAGTGTTATTTATTGCTTTATCTATTTCTCTTATGTTTTCGCGTGGGCACCAATGACGTCAGATACTCTTTCTGACAAAAATGTAAACGAGTAATAATGTTCAGTATATATTAAAGTTTTGATTATGTAACTTGCTTTTCGTAATCTTTGAATCAGATTTATTTGTCGCTTAAAAGTGCATTTAATTGCTATGATAACTACAGTTGTAGTTTTTATGAATTTTAAATTAAGTTATTAGAAATAACAAAGGGTAAAACACGCACTTGGTCATTTCACCCTGACATGGCTGTAAGCGGATTTAAATGCACAGGTATCTGGCCATTTGAATAAAACATTTTTTCAGACAAGGATTTTATAGACACTACTGTGTGAAATCGTAATGCATCATCCTATACACAAGTTTCAGGTACAGAAATTCTCATACAGCCAGGCAATCCTACATCGGAAGTTCCTTGTCATTCTAAAGATTACTCTGTTAAAAGTTCATGCACATCAACCAGCTTAACTGAAAATCTTACAACCCTTGCAAATGCAAACAATATTATTAATCAGTTTTCGCCAGTTCCAAAAATAAACTGCTATGGAACCAGAAGTTCCTGGAAGCGAAAAACTGAAAAAGCAACAGCAATAACGAATTCTCCATTGAAAAAGAAACTTGGACAATGTGAGCTAATGAGGAATCGATCTTACAGAAAGAAGCACCAATTTAATTCAAAGCATGAGAAAGGAAAACAACCAAGGAAACTGAAAGGGACTAGGATGAAAAAGGACGCAGTTGGTAGTGACGAAGAAGTCTGGACATGCCTATTTTGTGGCAAACAATACATAAAGTATAGTAAAGAATGGGTTCAATGCACTAAGTGTGAGCATTGGGCATATTCCTACTCCTGGAATTGTATCGTATTTTTGTGTCAACTATGAATCCGATATGGAATTATGTGTTTCTGACGGAGGTTAAACTGAAAACTAATTGTTAAATCTTTTTCAAACTATGAAATTCCGAAATAAAATAAAAACTTGCTTAAAAGGTGCATTTTTATACAACAGATGTCACAATATAAAAGATGTTAACACATATTACACTTTTTTAAAAACTTAAAAAGAGTTTACAAATATAATACACGCGCCGAGCGCTTTCGATCAAAACCTTGATCATCTTCTGGGCCGCTTTGAGTACAACTGATACGTCTCTAACGCACTTTCATCCTCGGTCGGACAACTGTTGTCCGACTGTTAACATCTTTTATATTGTGACATCTGTTGTATAAAAATGTACCTTTTAAGCAAGTTTTTATTTTATTTCGATACATTTTCAAGGTGAATGTGACATTCCCAACAATATATGATTATTCATATATATATATATATATATTTATCTATAAAATTCCATTTTTATCTTCATACTTATATTTATACTTTTCGCGATTGGATAATGAGCTTGAAATGTTGTTTCTTTTTTCTTTTCTTATTATAAATTGTATGACCTCATTATTATAACTATTGATGCCAATTGTAAAAGCAAACAATTACGTTTTATAATTCTGATAAATAATATTAGGATTTAAGTTATTTCGGTGTTTTTACAATGTGACGTTAAAAGGCACGGGAGAGGGCTTTATACTCGCTTGTAACGGCCAAAACGCTCAAGTGCATTACCTTCGAAAATAATACAATCCTTAAAAACTGCGACAACTTGGTATTGCTAAGACATACAAAATCGAAAGCAGATATCACTTCTACATATAGGTAAATTTTTGCGTACACTTTGAACTGTGATCAAATTATGACAGATTGTTTTCTGCACTGTGCATTTTACCTCCGTCTACTCTATAGCCCACACCCATGGTCTCATAGAAGTAATTGGTATAGTCTCATAGAAGTCTTCAGTATGGCCTCATAACATATATGTATGACATAGTATCTTCAGTAAGTATATATGTTAACCTCAGCATCAAAGTTTAGAAGTTAACTAAATACTAAGTGTTTTACTTTTAACTCTTTTAGCAGATTGGGGTTTAACTTTACATTAGGGTAACTCTAGGATAGATGGCCATAGAGGAGAGATGGCCAGTCTAAATATTTCCAAAATTTGGTCATAGATTGCAACATAAACTTTGTTTGTATGAAATAGTTCAACGGGTTATTTATTGCGACATGCAGTTTTTCGATTATAAAAAGTAAGTGTAATTTTAATGTTTATTTAATTTAGTGGTTGAATTTTTTTTTGACTTAGGTATCTGAATGTTTTGCAGTACGTACGTTATATATATTTTTTACTATACGGACTTTTAAGACACGTATATAATCTAATCTTTACTTCTAAGCCTAAAACAAAGACGTACAATGGCTATTGATGATTTAAATTGTGCGACCATCAGTCCTTCTATTTCAGGAGAGATGGCCACCTTTAATCAATATTTTAAAATTATACGGAGTAATGATTTTAACTAAATATAATTAAATTTAAAATAAATATACAATGTTTATGTTTATAAATATATTAATTAATATAGTCATTTAAATTTTAACGAATAAAACTATTTTAATAATAATAATAATATAATAAGACCAAACGATTTATTTGTTTCAGAAAATACTGAAAAACGTCGGAAACTTTCTTAACAGAAACTGATAAAGTTGGTAAATAAAATAAATTAAAGTAATGAACCTAAAATTAACGCGAGAAAAAAAAACACACTTCCAGTATCGAAGAAAACGAAATAAATTCAAATTATCAGATTCTACAGTTTCCGAGAAAATGGAATTGGATTAGGATAACTGTGTTTGTTTTTCAAAACAATATAATATCACATCCAAAAAGGATGTCTAGATACAATGCATTAGGTACCTGAAGTGGTTCCGTGAAACGTGTACAAATTATCAAGACCTTTGCCAAATATGTAGTAAGATTTTACGAATAAAGTGAAGTATTGAAATTATAATCCAAATTTTGTTTATTCGAGTTTTATTCACTCATTTTCCATCATATAACTGCATCTTTACAAATTGTAATATATTTTTCATGATGAACTATATGAAATGTGTTATTTTTTTCCTATTTAACTTTACTTTTTCTTTCTTGTATTGGATGGCCATCTCTCCTCGGCTCTAAGGAGAGATGGCCATATGCCATTTTATTTTCAATTTTGTTTATACATTTTGTTTTCAATACTTAATTATTTTTTGCATAAAATATTATGAGTATATGTATATATATAACCGACAGTAGATTTCCCGATTATTTTTACTGATGGATCAAAGATGCCGAGAGGAGTTGGCGTGGAATTCACAGTGTTTATGAACAATAACTTTATTCTGGACAATCATTTCAAGCTGAACGAACATAATACAGTGTTTCAAGCAGAACTTATTGCTTTAAACGAGGCAATACAATGGTGCTCAGTGGCACGGTTTTCTCAGTTTAAAATCTACCCGGACAGCTTAACATCAATTTATGTGTTAAAGAACATTTTTCCAATAGATGAAATTGCATATCGTATTTTCATTAATTTACGCTTGTTGGTTAATAAACAAATTAACATTGGTTGGATTAAATCTCACATTGGAATCATAGGTAGTGAACGTGCTGATATGCAGGCAAAATCTGTTATTGAAGAAAACGTTTATGATAAATTCTTGGATGTTCCGACTCCGATGACTTATGTAAAATCACATTTTAAAAAAGAAATTATTAGAGAATGGCAAGAGGAATGGCGGATGAGTGATAAAGGCCGAGACACGGATGCGGAACTGAGATTTTCTGTGTCCTACACAAGTTGCTGCTTACTATTTATCAGGTCATGGTGCCTTTCCTTCTTTTCTATTTAAAATTTATAAACGTGACAATGATAGATGCCCTTGTGGGGCAGTTGGTGACCCAAAGCATTACTTGTTTGGTCGATGCCGCTTTATGCCAGCCTCATTTAATTTCATTTGATCTAGGACCCTTTCGTGGAATATGAGAAACGTCTTGCTATCAAAATAAAAATCAAATATCGTACAGCTAGCTGCCATTTATAATACACTGAACCAGCTTTTTTCGTTTATTAAATACCGTTTTTAGTTTTGTACTTTTTAACAATCTTTTTAATATTTATGAAGTTCGTGTTTCCAACGTCTACTTTCATCTGTTTCTGCATTGATGTTGTCTTCAGACTACATGTGGTTAAATTAGTGCCAACAAAGTGTTCTTTTTTAGGATTAAACCAGTGATGAACTTTGTTATAATCCAGATGATTTGTGCCCCTGAATATAGTCATATCGTGCTATGAGCATCTTTATGTTAGCTCTTGACCTGAACTTTTATAAGACTCTACATTTTGAATATATAGCCATGGTTTTTAAAACATTTACTTTTTCAGTAGTAGCAGTAATCTTTGATAATATACAGAACTTTTTTTTTCTACTCTAGACTCTAATAATGGGTTTCGCAGTAATAGATTTTAATCCTTGGACATTATCGTGAAAAAGTGAACTTTAACAATATAGAGAAAATAGTATTAGACTTGTGATTTTTAGTTACAGAGTAACTATTGAATATAGTATTGTCATTATTTCTATTAATTTAATTTAATTTACCATTAAGGAAACTATTTTATTATTACTTAAAGACATGTATGTAGATGTCTATAAAATTGTTATACGTTTTTACCCGGATATTTGCTGAAGCACATATCTACTTTTTGTTACTTTTTATATTTTTAATAGACATATGTGCAAATGTCTATAATTCTGTACACTTCCTTTTTTTTCATTTGTTGTTGCTGGGGTAACATTATTTTATGTATTTATTTTCAATTATATGCTGTTGTCTAACCGGGTCGGTTGCCCTGGACAGGGCTTTGCTGGAGGTGGAAGGAATTTTCACCTGGTTATTCGGCCTTTGCCATTTTTGGTTGGTTACCAGGTGGAGTGATCCTGTGTCCTGTATAAGAATTTTAAATAGGCATAAATATTTCTTATATTTGCATTCTAAAAATCTTTATTTCAATCTTTAAAAACTATGGCTATCTATCCTAGAGTTACCCTATATTTAATGTTTTGAGTTGGCTTTAATATGGCTATTTTTTAAAGTGTGCTTTCAATGATATTTTTCATTTTTCATCTGTACTAATTTTTAGTGTGCTATTCAGTGTATATGTCATTTGCAGTTCCTATAAGGTTCGTCCTGAATCATTCGAATACAATACTAAATTTTACTTTAAATCAGCAATTCTCCCCTTGTTTTCCGCAGCACAGTGGTGTGTCGTGAGGAAAAATCTCGTTTGCTGTGAAACTTTTAAGTTCAGTTGTATAAAGATCTTAAGTATTAACAGAAGTATCGATACTTTAGCATCCGGTATTTCATATTATACGATTTACCTTAAAATGAGTTTAACATTATGGAGTTGTGTTATTTTGAATTTTATTTCTCTTTTTAGACATGTTTTAGAAGAGTATGCAAGGAAATCGTTAAAATAGTCTCTCATCTGCAGATAAATTTAATTCTTTCAAGGAAAAGTTATGCTACACGAAGGAAACATTTACTATAAAAATGTTGTAGAAATTATCATTGAAAAATAATTTAAGAGTATGTCTTTTAAAAAATCCTGTCATGTAAATACAATATTCTAATAGAGTAAAAAGAAAAGCCCAGATATTTAATGCTAATGTGTATTAAAGAGAGATATAAAAGAATACAAGAATTTGACCTTTTTCCCATTACAAATACTAATAAATGGAACATTTTATCTGCACTAGTAAATACGAATCATAATTTGAATGTTTAAGTGCTCCGTGATGGGAAAAATGTTGAGAAACATTGCTTTAACCCTATTCGTCGCTGAGTAATTCTGTTTGTAAAATGATTAAATGATCGACTGACACTGGAATTTACAAACGAATTTATTTGAAAATAAAACTTGCTTATTTTCCTGTGTTTTATAAAACTAAAATTTTAATTAAATGTTCTTGGTGTCAGTACTCTTAAAATTAGGTGTCCTTTTTTTGTGGACACCACCCGCTAAAGGGTTAAATGCCCTGTAATATATCTATTATCTTAATTAATTTCGATCACTGTTACAAAATATCAAGAATGAAAACTCTGCAGAGGTACTACAGTTGCTATAAAAGAGCTTTATGTAGATTCAGGAATCATCAGTATATTGCAATGACCGGTATAGAGTAGGGTAAATCTATTAATCCCTTAAGCACCAACTCTTCAATTTGAAATACCACGACGTATCTGCGTATGCCCTCATTTTGAGGCCGAGTCCAGACTATAATTTTCTAAGCATCTGGTTTTTTGCGTCGCTAATTGCCATTGTGGTCAAGGAAGTTATTTACTTCGAACTTTATTTCTGTTTATATAATATAAATAAATCTTTATTTCATCTTCTTACATTACATTTAATTAAATAATTCAAATATAATTAAAAAATGACATAAATACTTTTGATGAAATTTAATATATCTGGTATTTAGCATGCTATCAGTAAACTGAATTGGGTGCTTAAGGGGTTAATCAGAGTAGAGACCGAGATGCAGTAAAATTTAGTTAGTCGGAAGGATTTTTGACAAAAATAGACAGGGAGCTTCCCATTTACTCCAAGATAATGTTTGTGTATTTTTCTAACACGTCCAGTTGTGTATTGCCAAATTCTGAATTGCCGGTTGCCATAACGTGGAAATATGGTCAAATCTGAGCAAACGTCTTTTGCGTAAAAAACTAAAGTTTAACCGAAAGGCTCCATGCGGTCCTTCAAAGGATGTAGAGTAGCTATGTCTCGTCCCCAATGGCACAAAACGGCATTCAGTCGCCACGACAGCATGCCACCAGCGGACAGCAGTCCACCGGCCACAGCCAGGCACGTTGCACCCAGCAAGAAGAGGCACCAGCAAAGCACGAGCCAAGCAGCCGAAACCACCCGAACCCAGCGTCGAAGCAGCAAAAGCAGCCTGAGTCACACCGCAAAGTTTCGAGACCTCGCCTTCAGGGAGGACTTACTGGAAAGAGACACGAATTATCGTTCACGCAAGGAAAACCCTGACAACCTTGCGAAGCCGTCCGTCCGTTTCGCGACGACACTTTGACTACGGACTCCTCTAATAGAGTACTGTGTTCAAATGATTCGAAATCTGTGTTCAAGGACTTCGAAGCTCGACACGCCAGAGCTTATGTGCCTCTGCGACCACCAGCGCGATCCAAAATCCTAGTCAAAATATCCGAGACGATTGCCAAGATTCCCTTCCTGCTGTAATGATCTAGGCAAAGATCGCTAAGCATTCGAGCGTGGAAATTACGAGGGAAATGGTTCTCTTTAATTGTTTTCCACAGGGGCACTCATAGACACAGTATCTAATCGTGCTGTGCTCTGTCCCACAAAAGCACGCAGGATTGCTTTTAAATAATCGGGCTTGGTGGTCACCAAAGGCACCATGTGCCGTTAGAACTTGGTCAATGTAGAAATCACCCTGGAGTCTCCGAGTGGAGACTTTCCGGAAGATCGCATAAGCGACCCGCCCATCTTTAAATTGATCCCACCTATTCTGCCAATCAATGAGCGCCTGGCCAAGGAGTCTCCTCTTCACCTGACGACAGGATAGAGGGATCTGCACATCCACAGTAGAGCGTACCGCCGCACGGGGGGTGATTTATTGATTCTAGCTGGCCAAAAGTCGATTTTTAAAAGTTTATCCTAGCGTAATTTATTTTTTGCCTGTTATAGCTCAATAGTTAGGGCGTTGTTCCCTTCTATTGATTTTGATATAAATGTAATTGTATGGTCCATAGACTCGCGCAAAGTTGGTACTTCTTAGGTGCTAATGAATCAATCAATTTGAGTATAGTTCCGTAATCTGTTACTTGAAGCGGAATAAAATATACTGCTCTATTATGGACGCTTCCAAACAAAATATGGACTTTATTTTATCGGATTTATGTGCATAAAGTTTGTATATATCAGTTATTTCATATTTAAAGTCGCAAAAAACTCTGTATTTTTTTTACAATTTTTCAGTTTTAATATAGAAAGCGTTATATGATAAAGCACGATTAAGCTCAATTTTTGATATGATTAAATAGTTTCGATTATTACCTTTTCGTTCCAATTTAATTTGTCTGCCCGTAGGTGCCCTCCCAGTTTTTAGAATTGTTTTTAGCTTATTAAATCTAAATAATTTTTTTTGAAATTTTAGTTCAAGTGCCATTTTTTTTTTATCAAAGACAGCAGAATTTAAGTCAGTCACATAAATAAACTTTTGTACCATTATGCAACGGGAACAAGATTTAAAATTTACCTAAAATGTGAATTTGGTTGAAAATATTTTTTTTTATAGAGGAACACATGTTTATAGAGGAATGAAGAGCACATGAAGTTTTGCAAGATCGAAATATTTAAATTTATGACCAAATTTGGACAAAAATTGCCAGTTGTATGTAGAAATCTCAGGAGAAAATAATCTAAAATATATTACTTGGCTGCAAATTTTGAGTGGTTACAAAATTGATCTAGACAAATTCTCCAAATTCAGATTTGATACAATGCAAAATATAATGTAGGGATTTTCTCATGATATCTTATGATTCCCATTCTTTACGTAAGGCACCTCTGTGCAAAGATAAATATAAATATACAACAGAATATACAACACAGAAATTTTCATTAAAGCTGTCGAATGTTTGCCCCGTATCTTAAATTTTAGAAATAGAAATATTAGGATTTGTTATATAATAATACAAAAATATGTAGTTTTATCACTTTAGCTTCCATACCGTTAAGAAAGTATAATTAAAATTATCAAGAAGATTGCAAAATCATGCGTTAATCAGATTATGAAACATTTTTCAACACATTCGGACTACTATAATAAAACTTCATAGCTTAATAACATGAAAAACGATGTCTAAGTAATAATTTGTAAAACATATAGCACACTTGAAAACACAATTTCAACCAAAGTCGAAAAAATAGCTAAAAATTTTGTACATCCCTGTATATGAATTATAGATTTATTATATAATTCACAATATGCTAAAATTTAGAACAGTTAGTGAACGCATAACACAGTTGAAAATTCCTCGTTAGCAATTTCCGTTAATAAACGGAAATGTACTCAAGATGTTTTGTGCAGCCCTGTATATGATTTATAGAATTTATACAAACTAAATAGTATGTAATTTTTTTAATTTAAAAAAGTGTTCCACAACTGAAAGCGCACTTCCATCAATTATTGTTCATACAGAGAGAAATATAACTGATTTATTTTAAGCGCCCCTGTATATGAACGATGAATGGCGCATCATATTCAATAGCAAGCCTCTTATAGAGCACCTCGGAGATATATATCAATTTAAATACTTTTGAAATAGTGTAACATGAACAAAATACACCACAAACAATTTTTCTCCATAGACCGTAATGTAACATAATCCTTTTTAGTGTCCCTGTAAATGATCGATAAATGCTATTCATACCATATTCTATAGCAGTCACCTTGTTGTGCACTTCATAGATATATATATAAATTTCAAAGTGTTTGAAATTATGAAACATCATTAAAAACCACCACAAACGATTTTCCCCATAGGCCGTAAAGTAATGAAATGCTTTTGAATGTCCCTGTAACGAAATTATGACTGCTGGACGCTACATTTTGCAATGCCTAACATTTAATAGTGAATATCAATAACATTTTTCAATTTCATGGCTAGGCGACTATATTGACGCTAAAAATAATTTTGGCCAGTTAGAATCGGTAAATTACCTACCGTGAGCCGCACAGAGGAGTATTTTATGAAAAATGTGGACAAAATTATTTTGTGAGCTATATCAAGTTGAAATGTTGTAAAAAGCTATTTAGAGTCATTACATATAATTTTTAACAAAACATATTTTTTTTTTAGTATTTACAAAACAAATTAGATTTTTAAAAAGTAAACTATCTATTTAAAACAATTTAGTATAAACATTTATGATAATTAGTGAAATATTCAGTCTTTTTTTTTTTTTACATATTTATAAAAAGTTTTTTCTTTAACTTGCTATTCTAATCAGCTTCATCTTCATCCTCATCTTTCTCTTCATCTGTTTCATCTTCATCCTCATCTTCCTCTTCTTTTCGATGTTGTCCGTATGGTGATTCTGGGAGTAATAGTTCTATTGTTTCGCTAGAAAAAGGCTTGCTTTTTTTCTTAGGCTTTGGTCTTGAACTATTTATAAAAGAACCAGAATTTAGTAAAAGTTTGTTCAACACATCTTTATTACATTGCTCTCGAGAAAAGTTTCGGAAAAACTTGTGCCTATATTGGCGGAAATGTTTGTTTCCAGATTCAGCAGACTCCTCCGAAAGTTGACCGATATGCAATATTGCATGTTTAATTACTGTGGCCCCATGTATTAAAACTTTATGTATTGTTGGTGACGTTTGGTGCCATACATGTAATTCAACATAAAGCTTTGCAGTTTCTTCAGTGTAACTTTCAAATTTCTTAACGTCAATTCTATGTCCACTAGACAGGCCTCTAAAATTACTTTGAACCTTTTTATAAGGTCAATATTTATTCCAGTGATTCGGGAAGCAATATTGGGGTTCACAAAAAATCTTCTTGATGTATTTCCATCATTCTTGTTGCCAAAACCTGCCTTGGGAATATCTACTATAAGACCCATTTCTTCTTTGAAACTATTTTGAATTGGTTTTTCGTTTTGTTGTTGTTTCTTCCACAATTTTTTTGTCTTCATTGGTTCTCGGTTGCCACTTTTTTAAAGGTATTTTATATGACAAATGCAAAAGTGACGCAAAAAATCGAATCCGTGCATGAAGAATCGATAAACCAAATCTTAACGCATCAGGATTCTCGGGATTCTTCTTCTCCAATTTATTAAAGATTTTCGAAGTTTCTTCACTTTTGTGGCATCTTATTGTTGATGAAGTATTTGTCGCAGAACTGCAAACCTTCCCATCTACCATAGTAGGCATCAGCGAGTGTTTTACGTAATATAAACAACCATTTGTAGTAGGTATATCAGTTTTCTTAAGATTTTTAACTTGATTTTCAATATATTGAATTTCTTCATTAGTAATATCGTTCGTTTCATGAACAAAAGGAATGCGTATTGGCCTGCAGAATCTTGTAGAGGAAGGTAGAGGGTTCTGCAAACAAAATATTTTCTTAGTCGTCAGCTTTGCGTGTTAAACGTAGAGGAACAAGAGAACTCTGAAATATATTTGCATCACTATCAGAAGTATTCTGAAATATGTTTAAATTGCGATTGTTGAGAGCCATCTCAACCCCATTTATATATTAGTTCTAAATTGTGGTTTTCTTCTTCTGTATTATTTTGAATAACTTCTTCTAAATATTTACACAGTCTTAATGAGGTGAGATCAAGAAGATCCTGTAGGTTAACTTCAGCGCTTGTTTCTGTCATATTCACCGACTCCTCACTTGGATAGAAATCTTTCTTCGCTTTCTTAGTCAGAGAATAACAAGGATAAATATTCTTATTTGCACTATGAATAATTTCCCATTGCTTTCTCGTTAGATCAGCTTCTACAAAAATTGATAAGGCTTCTGATGGTGTATGCTTCTTAATAGTGTTTTTTTTTTTTTTTTTTGATGAAGTTATAATTTTTCTATATTTGGTAGCTGTTGTTGGACTTAGAGTTAGATGTTTTATGAGTGTCGAGGCATCAATATTACCAGCACCACGTTGATTTGCACTAGCTACATATGTTAATTGATCAAGAGGTACTTACTCACTTAAATATCTTGTTTTTCGTCGCTTGCTTCTGTCACACGATTTGGCGAAAACTTTTGTTGGACGACTTTGTTTTGATATTGTACAGCTAATATTGTCAACAGCTAATTTTATGGAACTGTTAAGCCAATGTTCATTTATCTTAAGCAAGCGACTTTTTGTCCTATTGTCAGCCTCCCATTTTTCTTTAAAATCCGATTTGAAACGGCTTAACGAACGTTTTAATGATCCTTGTTCATCTACCGGGCATTTCGTCATTTCTATAACTTTACTTTCCATGAAACATAAATTTTCATCTATTTCCTTATTAGGACAATCTTGCATAAGGTATACAGCAACTTTTTAAAAACATCTTTTGCTGTCACTGAAGTTTCTAAAAGAAAAATGAAGATTTCTCGTTTTCAAAATATCGTCATCTTCTAATACCATTTTTTTTTTTATAAAAGGTAAAAAAAAAAAAAAAAAAAAATGGGGCAAGTTGGGGTAAGATTTTATTTTATGAATATAACAAGGATTATCTATATTTTATATTCCAATAAAAAGTTTAGCCGGGAAAAGGGGCGGAACGTATTTATAAATCACTCATAATTTACAAGAACTAGTAAAAATTACACTTATTTTAACGATAATATAATGTGGCTATATTCATAATTATATTCCTTTATAACTAAAACTAAATACGGTAATTTAAGGTACATACCTTCCACTTCTTTGTCCATAAAGGGTTTTTTCAGATCTCCACTGTGTACAACGATAAATGTAATTAAATAATGCGCTTCTCACCACAGCGCTGAGAAAAGAGACATAGGCGATGCACGACAGATGTGTTCAGATTGATAACGTGACGGGTAGTGTTACCAAACATTCCTAAGATAGTGTTTACGTGAAGCACTGACTACTAAACTATACAAATAAATAAAGTTTTGCGGTTCTTAACGAAGTTCATTTTTCTACTTTTGTCCAGCTTCTTTAGAAATACTCCACTGTGCGCCGCCCCCTTGGCCAGTGCATCGACATTTTCATTGTAGACGTAACCAACATGAGCCTTGATCCAGTGCATGTGAACTTTGATTTCATTACTTTTCACCAAGTCTCTAATCTCGGTCATGGCTTTGTGCCGAGGCACCAAGGAGTAGAGCGCTGGCAGCGCCGACCCCGAATCTGAAAAGATGTCGAGCTCACAGAGATCCTTCCGAAGGGCGTCCGTGATCACCTCCTTGATCGCATGGACCTCCGCGGCGAACACAGTCGACCCGTCAGCCAGGCGGAATTGGTCCTCCCCGAGGATGCCGGCCTGAGTAGCTAGAAGATAGGCGCAACCCACCTTTTCACCCTCCAGCCTGAAGCCATGCGTGTAGTATGTAAATGATGTTCTCTGACTAAGGTCTAGAGTCCACGGCATCCTAGATTGGTAGTCTCGTCGCGGGGGGTGGGGCGGTACTTCCAAATCTCTACCGAAATATCAAGTCTGTCAACGCTCTCGCCCCATCGAGTGAGGGCTTCGAAGCCGCGTTCAATTTTAGCGCGGAGGTCGAGAGGAATTACTCCCGAAAACACATTCAACGCACCTATTGAGACCGTGCTATAACACTTGGTGACACAAAGAAGAAGACAACGCTGAATACTCAGCAATCTCTTACGAAGAGACATCTATCAGAGTACCAAATAGATGCCGCATACAAAACAATCCTCTCGGCCACGACCGAGTATATGGTTTTGCGGACTTCTGGCTTTAGTCCCCATGTTGCACGAGCCAGTCTACTAAGTTTGTACTGAACCTTGGTGGCCTTCTCTTGGACATGGTCCAAGTACGGCATCCAACTGTAGTCCCGATCGAATACCACCCCGAGGTACTTGAATTGATGCGAGAACTTCACTTTGCGCCCATTCAACATAATGGCTCTTGAGGGATCGTACTCAATCTTTCCCTTCGGCAGTAAGACCGTGTACACGCTCTCGTCATAGCAGAATTCCACACTGCATTCATCTGCCCAGGCATGGATCTCTGTGAGAACCCACCGGACGATGTCCGCAAATCTGTAAGCAGTTATGCTACGTGATAGGAGAAAGACATCATCGGCAAAGACCAGAATGGTCCATGCCTCGTCCACTCCTATACGTTTCAGCAGGCTATTGATCAACACAAGCCACAGAACCGGTTCTAGATACGAGCCCTGTGGCACTCCGACATTAAAGTAGTAATCATTAGCGTTCAAGATGATTGATCTATCCCTCAAAAAGAATCAATTAAACCCAAGAGGTCCGAGGGAACCCCGTACTCCGCCAAAAGGCGATGCATGTCCGTCCGACGGGCGCTGTTGAACATTTTTGGTGCATTTTTGACGTCAAGACTGATCAAACATGTGTGTTTTCAGTTCGCTTCGACTCGGAAATGTACCAGACCACCTCATGGAGCGCATCGACAGTAGACCGATTTCGACAAAATCCGTACTGTCTACCATCGAGTGCATTGTTAGACTTCAGAAAGTCCATAAGTCGAATAGCGCACATCTTATCCAAGACCAGGGATGTAGTGGAGGGTATACGGAAGTATACGCCGTATATCATCTGGATTTTTTAAAGGAACACCGTATACCCTCTGTTTCTCAAGAAAGCTTTAGTATATATACACTAGGGTATACCCTCTGCTTTGAGCGTATACCCTCTGTTTTTTTTTACGACTACACCACTGTCCAAGACCTTCCCTATCACCGGAAACAAACAAATGGGACGGTAGGAAGCAGAATTGCTCTTATCTCTACCTTCCTTCGGAAAGTCGACGGCAACTGTCCGCTTCCAACTCCGCAGACATTGAGACTCTCTAAGGCACTGATTGTACAATTCGGAGTCTTTTGCGTATGAAGCCATTCTTATTAAGAAAGGCATCTTAGTATAGGAGATTGGTCTTACTAACGAATTTCTGTAACTTTTTCTTCTTTGATTGACAAAATTTAACAGGAAAGTTTTCTTTCTAAACCAAGTGTATAAATTGTTCGACAGTTAATAAAGTGACAAACATTCTCTTGTGGCGCTGTAAACATTAGCCATGAGTTGCATTCTTCGTAAAGTTAGAATACGCGAGCGTAGAAGCTGAACTTTTCATTTCGATTATGTGTGATATTCTATTTACTGTGACATGATGTCTTTGGGGTTTTTGTGTTACGAATTTTGAGAAAAACGCCATGATTGTCAAATATTCGTCGAGTAAAAGGAAAACTTTAAAAAGGAATCAACTTGTTTATTCATGAATCTCTTTTCAGCGCACAAAAAGTTAATGCTTTTCTAATAATATTCCGGGACATGTTACATAACATATGCGTGACACATTATTATTATTTCTTGTTCAGTTATATTTAAGGAAGCATTTTTCATTCAGTGTTTCGGTCAGTATGAATTAGGACTGCTCTGCATCATATGTTTTCCCAAAGAACAGTAGGCCCAACGGTAGTATAAATAACTATCGTTCGTTTTGAAAATTTGGATGGTGGAATATTTTTGACTGGAGTTGGTTACTAGTAAAATATAATTTATTAAATAATAAGAAAAGCAACACATTACGCAGTAAATTCATAAATAAATCTGAGCACTAAAAATAGATCCTACTTTGAGATTCTGTCTTAAACGCAAAACATCTGAATGATGCATAAATTGTTTTGAAAAATAGCTGTTCTAATGAAAGGTTTTATATTTCAAAATATTCTAATAAAAGAATTATTTTGAAAGCACCAGAAAACATATAATGCACTTATTTATTCAGATGCTGCTTGGTATTTCTTTTCAATTATTTGCAATCACGCCTGTAAAAATTTGAAAAAGACTTCAATCCTCTTATTGTGTAATGTATATGAAGTTTGAATGACACTAAATTTTTCTTAAGATTATTCATTTTCATTTTAAAATGTAATCATAAATGTTAAAAATCGTTACATGCAACTAAAATTTTTTTGACGAAATTTCTAATAAAGCAAATTTATATTTTAAAAAACAAAATGTTATATGAAGACGTCGAACAAACTGTTAAAAAGTAAATCTTTAAAAATAGTTAAAATTCTTTTGAAAGATGCGCCTTGTTGACTAATTAAATGTTTCATTTTGGCTATTTTTAAATACTTTTCAAGCTTTTTATGCGACGTAATCTAAAAAAAAAGTAGTAATTTTAAATGAGAAAATTTTACTATTTTTTATCTATATGTTTGTTTCTCTAATGGTTGGTTTTATTTTTTCTATTAAAATATGTGTCATCATACTTTACTTTGTGAATTCAAACAAGCGACATTTTGTGGAAAGTAACTGAAATTGTATTGCTTAGAAAAAAAAAACACAATTGCGATGAATTGTATTTTAGAAAAAATAACTAATAAAACTAATTTTATATAAAAGTTTTGTACTTTCGACTCTGGCAATCAAAACTGTGCAGTTGTTGATGATTAATTGAATCTGGAAAAAGCCCTTAAGTTTACATGTCTTCGCATGCACCCATTACTAACAATCTTCTTTCTATATTAGAAACTGCCTGAATGATACTATAATTATTTTGCAGGCTTAATTATTAGCAAAGTATGTGCTGCACGAATAACTTCGTCTGGAAATGAAAGTTTTAGATTGCTTAATATATTCTTGTCCTTGTAAGCCCTGGAATCTTAGCTTTTATTTAGTTCAGAAATGTATTCTGCTCGTATAAACCATTATTTTTTAAAAAATTTCAGTTTTTCTTTAAAAAAATTATAATGCATAGTTAAATGTTTTATAACCGCAATAATACGTAGATAAATCTTCTACATATGCGTCCTCTATTAAATGGTCCGATATGAACAATGTATTTCTTAAATAAAATACAACAAAATATTTTATGACATAGAAGTATGGTTAAAGAAAGACAATAATATCAAATCCTACATACATGAGTGGTTTTATTCAGAAATGCTGCTATGTTAATCAATATTTTGGATTTGAATTTTTCTTTTTGTAATCAAACCACATATTTTTTGTTTATTTTAATAGATTTTTTCATTTCAAACATATATAATTCAATTCTACAAAGCCAATTTTAATATTAATTATAGCACCGTGTATGTTTCATCTATGCAAAAAACTAATTAAATCTAACTTCAGAATTTAAATAATTACTCGCAAAGTATTTATGCCTTTAATTTTCTAAACTTTGCGCTTCTCGAATCCAATCTAATAAAGGTGAATTTATTTTAACTGCTCTACCCATGCTGTCAAACACACTCTGCTTTGGTGGCAGAATAGACATCGGAGTTAAATTACTCTTAATGGTTCCATTAAGAATTTTCTGTTGCAAAAAGTTTTAAATACTATTTTACAATAAATTATTAACGATAAGCGTTAATTTTTTTTTCGGATTAATATACGCTAAACTAAAATGTACATTAGTTATTCCGAAAAGAAAATGTTCTTGTCAATCAGATTTAGCTTAAGTAAAATGCTAATGGCTGTCATCAAATTTAATTTTAATAATTTGTTCAGCGCTCTTTATGGTTTTATGTATGTACAAACATTTAATACAGCAAAAATAAAATAATCTTTAGATTGAAAAAAGAAGGGTTTATACACTAAACTTATGAATGAGTTATTAAATGAGTTATTCCTTTTCAATTTTTTAAAACTGTTACTTATATTAAATAGAAGATTTATTAATAGCAGTTCGCTAATGAATAAGGTTAGTTGGGGTAACTGGACCCACGAGGTAACTGGGCCATAGGCTATTTTATAAAAAACCGTTGAGGTATTATAAGTTTAAGCTTTTGTGAACAATGCCCCTAAACCTCTAGTTCCTAAAACAACGTGCATCAACTCAATCATCTCTCTTTGCTGTGATAGGTTTTGGAAAAATAACGTTTCTTTTTTTAAAAACAACGTCCATTTGGTTGAACTTCCTCGGCTTTTTATTAAAATACTGTAAATACTTCTATTAAACAATCTTTTTTTTTTTTTTTTTTTTTTAACGATTAGGCATATACTACGTTAATATTATTAGGTATCTATACATATTTACTTCATGTTTCAAATGTAAGCTCGGTGTCCCAGTTATCCCATACATTTTTTAAGAATGGGGTAACTGAGCCATATATCCGGGGTAACTGGGCCATGCTGGATCCACTTACCCCAATAGTTATAAATATTTTTTTTTTATTTTGTCTTACAACGGGAAGTAAATTTCTCCATTGTCTTTTGCTCACAATAAAGAAAATTGTAGAATACCTTATTAAAATTACGTAATAAAATTTTTAAAAAGCATATTGAGTGATATCAAACCAAATTTCTTGACCGCTTGAGAGGCGGTGATGCCGTTATGGCATCGCATAATTTTAATTCCTAATTTCCACATTGGCACCGGAATTTTATAACGAAAATTTCCCTTTTACTAAGTACGCGAAAATATACTTTTACTTGTTTACAAATAGATTCTCTCGCAAATACTGGTGTCATTAAATTATTTCAACATTTTATGAATGCAAGTACCTTGCCACTGAAAGCGAGATACCCAAACCTTGAAATTGTACGATACTACAGGGGTCGCATTCTATAGGGAAACTTTTATTGTTCCTACCACTATTTTGAAAATAATATCTTCATCGCACCTTTCTTTAGAATATGTTAAATAAAATTATCATGAAGGTAACTCATTAAGGGTTCTGGAAGGAATAATAACATTTTCCCATTATAATAGGACCGCTAGATACAGATAAAGTACTTAAGTACTTACGTAGCCGTTGTTCATAGATTTACCTAGCTATTTTTTCCTTAAAATACTCATGTGACTTTTATACTTATTACCTATACTAAAGTACATAAGTACTTACTTAATTTTTATGTTTTTGGTATAAATAAATTTAATATTTTCACTTTTAGTGCTTTTTTTAGACACATTGACAGCAAAGGTTTCCCTTACAACGCTCTTTAATGACACATAATTTGCATGATCTGCCTGGTTTAATTTTTTTTAAGTTGTTTACACTTTTTCAAACAGGACATGATATACCATATGAAAAAAAATAAACGCGTGTAGAACATATACCCTCCTGGTCCACTTACCCCATTTTTATGGGGCAACTGGACCCTAAAGGAAAGAAAGCTGAAATATGCATATTTTTATATTTTTAAATATTAAATTGCAATTTTCAGCATTTCCGTCTGATAGAGGGAACCTAACTGAACACATTTACAGAAGTTCAGACTTTAATTTAAATGAACATTAGCTTTTTGAAGCTGAATTGTCAGATGTTCCAGAGTCACATTGTAAAATCATGACCCAGTTGCCCCAACTAACCTTAATTTAGATCCAGCATTCTAGTCTCAATTTGAATGAAATATGTTCTTTACAAGTCACTTCTGCATTACTTTTGACAATTTGTTTTTACATACGTAGGAAAAAAACTCACTATCCATTAACTTATGTTTTATTCCATTATTTACTTTAATTAAATTAAAGTAAAACTGTATTGTATGCTGGCTCTTTTAAATTAATGTAAATAATTTATTTGCTGATATAATGATTTGTATAAATGATGCAAACTAACGAATAGAACTTTGGAAAAATTTTAATTATTCTTGGTGTTTTAAAAATCCAAAATTTGGTCTACGCTTCTGCAATTTTTTAAAAATTCTATTTAACCTAGTATGTTTTTATATATTCTTTCGTAAAAGTTTATATTTAATTAACCCAGTATACATAAATTATGACAAATTTCAAATCCTCTAAAGTAATAAGTTTTTTATACATAAATCGCGAGAATACAGCGAAATATTCAAGGACATTCTAAAACTTTTAAAGACTAGTTTAAAGAACATTGTTCAACAGCTCAGTAGAAGGCTTTGGACGATTTGATATGTTTATTGAATGTCTTCAGCGTTAACAGAAAATCACCCAATTTAAAGTCAGCGAAACAAGAGATGCTCCTTGATTTTACATCTCACAGCAAGTTAATGATTGTATTTCAAAATCAAAGTCTATCAGATTTTTTATGTCATTTGTCAGATGAATTTTAATTCTTGTCTGAGAAAGTATATTTAGTTCCGCCGCTTTTGTAAATAACATATATCTGTGAAGCACGATTTTCAGTTTATACAGACACGAAAACGAAATAAAGAGGCCTTTTAAATGCAAAATCAGACTTTCGAAAATGGGCTCCGTGAGTCAGAAAGTTTCGGAACGACTGTCATAGATGATCTGTGCTGGTTCGAGTTCTGAGAGAAAGATGACGTATAGTATAGTATTAGAACAATATTATAACATGATGGCAAAAGCGCCAATTTGGGTATACTCTGAGGTTTGCAATACTAGGGAATAGTACAAGTACATTTCTTATCAAGATTTGTTGGCAATAAAATAGAAGTGTCGGCAAGTAACAAAGAAATTTGATTACTGGCGTCGCTAACAGATTTCTAGGCTGAAGTATCCACATAAAGGATTCTTGATTCTACTTTTCAACGTGCTTCAGGTCGACAACAATTTCTGGAGATTTCAAAAGCTACAATCTCTTCTTGTATGGACTCAGTGTATCTAAAAGAACTGGAATAAGCTGTAAGATTACAGTTAAAACTGACACTGCGTTCAGTATTTTCAAAATTGTTATACAGTCGTGACCGAATTGTGCGAAACGAACACAGGTAAGGGATTCACGACAAGTTATCTTATTTTGGTCGAATAGTTGGCCCTGAGAGCAATGTGAAATATTATTTAGGTACGGCTGAACTTTAAAGTATTCATATGCTGCCCTGATTTTTTCATACAATGTTGGTCTATTGAAAGTCAGGTTTATGTCCTTTGTAGGAAACACTAGTTCATTCTGACGATAAGTAATTCGGTAGTAATTCACCGATAGTAATTCGGTGTGCATTAATCATAGAAACTCGACAGAGTTTCTCGCCAAGCAAAAGAAACAGCAATGCAATGAACCGTAAATAAAAGGAAGTTCCGCCAATTGATGCCAAACGATTTTACAATTTTTTTTTTTTTTTGTTTTACTTTGTCTAGTTTCTATTTTGTGGACTGACCAAAACGCGATTTTGACGCCTCTATACCTCGAATTCTATTTCTCACACAAAATTCTTGTTTCTATGGAATGGGGCGTGCCACGTGACTAAGGAAATAAAAGTAAAGTAGAATACCACGAATAAGATTTTAGTAAATGCGATTTTAAAAGTGCTGTTTTTTGCACTTTTAAATTCTTGTTCAGACCAAAATCTGTTGACAGGGCTACAGCGATGTGTAATAATCGGATTTTCGCGTGGTTTACTGCATTTGAATTGTTTTTATGAGTAGTTCAAATCTTTGAAAGTTTTGAGTACAAATATTGATTTGTTTTTGTTTTATATGAATTTGAAATAATTGATTCCTATACTTAACATAGAGCAAAAAAATATTGAATGATCTAACTCTTGCCGAAATGGTCGTATACACATGATATTGAAATATGTTACTACAGTCGATCCCAGTAAGCTTCGCAATGTAAAACAGAATTGTAGTATTTACGGTTCGTTTACAGGGTCGCTCAAAAGATCTTTATATAGGGCTCACGAGTTTTATAATTAGCCGATTTTTAATCAATTTGCTGCATTTGAATTTTTTTATGAGTAGTTCAAATTTTTAATGTTTCGTAAAAAAATATTAATTAGTTTTTGATTTATATGAGTTTGAAATAATTGATTCCTATACTTGACATAGAGCAAAAATATATTAAATGGCATAACTCTTGTCAAAATGGTCGTATACACATTATATTAAAATATGTTACAAAAGTCGACCCACGTAATATACCTATTGTAAAACAGAAATGTAGCATTTACGTTTCGTTTACAAAGTTACTCAAAAGATTTTTGATAGGGTTACAGAGGTGTTTAATTATCGGATTTTTAAGCGGTTTGTTGTATTTTATTTGTTTTTATAAGCAGTTCAAATCTTTAAAATTCCATATAACAGTGTCTATTAGTTTTCGATTTACATGGGTATAAAGTACTGGATTCCTATACTTAACATACAGGAAAACTAGTCGGATGTACCAATCCCAAAACTTTCTTCTATCTCATACATGTTAATACTTCAAAATTCGCTATCACAGTGCCAAAATTATATGGCAATGTATAATCATCATGAGGTTTCTAAAAAGGTGAAATTCCGTGCATTATTTATTGAGGTATGACTATCACTGAAATCGTGTAAATCTAGCAAAATGAGCATAGCAGCGCCACCTATTGGGTGATTAACACCATAACTTAATCATCATGAACTTATGTCAACATCTAACTTAATATGAAGTTTCTGGAAAATCCGTGCATTAGCTTTGAGATAGAGCTATCGCGAAAATCGTTAAAAAACTAGCATAGTAGCACCACCTATTGCACGACTGACACCAAAACCCCTAATTAGCAACAACTTGTGTCAACGTTTAACTGAATCTCAAGTTAGATGAAAATTCGTGCATTAGTTCTTGAGATAGAACTATTGCGAAAATCATGACAAATGCAGCATAGCAACGCCACCTGTTGATAGATTTACATCAAAACATAATCAGCAGCGATGTTAATAAGGGTATTTTTGAATCTGAAGTTTGATTATCGTTATGATGAAGTTTGAAATTCGTGCATTAGTTTTTGAGATATAGCTATTGAAGAAATCGTGCAAAATGCAGCACAGCAGCGCCCCTATTGGACGATTTATAGCAACTCGTAATCAGCATCATTTCATATCAAGGACTAACTGAATCTGAAGTTTGATGAAAATGTGTGCATCAGTTCTTGAGATAGAGCTATTGCGGAAGTCGTTTAAATCCTGCAAAATTCAGCATAGCGGCGCCATCTGTTAGGCGATTTACAACAAAACGTAAACAGCACCAATTCATATCAAAGACTAACTGAATCTGAATATTTATGAAAATCCGTGCATTAGTTCTTGAGGTAGCGCTATTGCGGAAATCGTGTTTTTTGTTACATAACTTCTGATTCATTATTTAGAGTCCTTTTTCATCAAATAAATTTTTGTCAGTTTTACTGGAAATTTTTTTTATTTGTTCCTGTAAAAAGATTAATGAGGAGATTTATAAAACTAATCGACTCTGTTATTTTGGACTTGTTAATTAAAGAGTGCTATCAATATGCAATAAAAAGATTTTAGTTCATTTTTAATTTCTTCTATCTTTACAAGAGAAAGTATTGAGCTTCCAGTTTTCGATGGATTTATACGTTTTAGTAGGTACTGAAGACGATCTGATGGTTTTTAGAAAATGTCTGTTTGTCACTCTGTGAGTCTGAGTCTATCTGTATGGGACAAAACTTTTATGGGCGCTCTATCTCAAGAAGTAATACACGGAATTTCACAAAATTTTAGATTCATTTATACCATGATATAAACTGTCGCCGATTACTTTTTGGCGTAAATCGCACAACACTATGCGCTGCTATTCTGCATTTATCACGATTTCTCTAATAGCTATAACTCAAGAACTAATTCACGGATTTTCATCAAACTTCCGATTCAGTTAGTCCTTGTTATAATTTGTTTCCGATTACATTTTGTTGAAAATCGCCCAACAGGTGGCGCTGCTGTTCTGCATTATTCATGATTATTCCAATAGCTCTATCTCAAGAACTAATGCAGGAGTTTTCATCAAACTTCAGATTCAGTTAGTTCCTAATATAAATTAGTGCTGTTTAGTTTTTGGTGTAAATCGCCTGACAAATGACGCTGTTACATAGCATTTTTCACGATTTGCGCAATAGATGTATCTCAAGAACTAATGTATGAATTTTCATCAAGTTTCCGATTCAGTTAGTCCCTGGTATAAATTATTCATGTATAGTTGACCTGTATACCTTGCCCAATAGGTCGCGTTGCTATACAGAATTTTTTACGATTTCTGTAATAGCACTATCTCAAAAACTAATGCACGGATTTTCATCAAACCTTAGATTCAGTTAGAAGTTGACATAAGTTGGTGATGATTAAATTTTGGTGTAAATCACCTAACCAGTGGCGCTGATATGCTGCATTTTTCAGGAAATATTAACATGTATGAGATAGAAGAAAATTTTGGAATTGCCACATCTGACTAGTTAATCAGATTGTAGTGCTACTTAAAAATTTACAAATATGACAGAAAATGGTAAAATAATTTCATAACGATGAACTGTCAAATTACAAACTTTTATTGAAATGAATTATTTTTTATAGGATGAATTATCCGAAATACATGACAAATTATTTAGAAGGCATACTACTCAGTATGTTCTGTCAGTCACGTTAAATACAATTAGGAATTTAGATAGTACATATATTGAAAATTCAGAGAATGCAACAAGTGTTAGAGCTTATGAAAACATTTATAAAGAAAAAAATAGCTTAATCAGATAATCATCGTTTCTGCCGCGCTTATCGGAGGGACGTTGGATTTCCTAAAATAAAAAAAAACTAATCTTATTTAAAAATTACTTCAAGCACGCCCGTTAATAAAACAAGTTTTTAATTCTTTACATATTTTATATATATTGATATGAATTTTGAAAATGTAAAGGCAGTTTTTCGAAAGTTATTAGGATGAAATCCTTGCTCAGTTAATTTATGAATCACTTTATAGCTTATAGAACAACAGCAAAATATATTGCTGTTTTATTCGCCACATTTTATTGTTTCTAAAAAATAAATGATTTCTTCTGGGATTTGTAAAAATCGATAAAATGGTTTTCAACTATTTTAAAATAGTCCAATATTATGTCTTATTAGACATATTACACATTTGTAAAGTTTATAGCATCACTATTAAATTATTTTTATACCTCTATCATCTCTCGTTTTTCTTTTCTTTTCTGAATTAAAATGGAATAATGTATAATGCAAATGAAATACCTTACAAAAAGGAGCGATGTCTAATCAAAATCAATTCGTTGTAAATGATCTCGCCAAGCAACAAATCTAAAACGACAGTCGTAAAAAGAAGCGATACAGAAGTGCATACTCCGAGTGCTGTGTAAAAAACTATCAGAACTCATAATATTTCCAAAGGACTCGGAGTGAGGTACAGTATGTGAAAACTGCTTGGCGACCTGCAGGCATATGTATATATACAGTATATACATTTCGAAGATTTGTGAAAATCGAAAAAATAAAAATTTTTAAATTCTCATGATATCACTTTTATAAATATTTGTATGAGGAAGATCTGTAATAAATCAGAAAGAGATGTAAGACAAGCTGGAAATGGTATGTAATTGTAGTAATCATCTATTATTACAATTGTACTTTTCAATGATTTTTAACATAATCTTTAATTACATAAATACGTTTAATAATACACTTTTTCAAAATTAAAGGGAAAACTTGTAAAATGGATCGTGTTTATGACGGAATTATATTTTAAACGAAAAATGTCGTATTTCCTACATAAAAATATTACATAATACTATAGAATCAGAAGCCTAACTGGAACAGATTTTCCCCAGTCAAGTGCAATTCCGATCACGCAGTCTTTACTGCAATATATCTTAGTTTACTTAACGTCTAATTTTAGGTGCATTGTTATTAATATGTATATGATCATTATTTTTTATTATTATTTTACAAACTCAGTGTTTATATGTTTACTTAGAAAATCCGCCTCGTAAAAGTGGTGTTTCTCGTTCAAATAATGGTAAATAAAATCAACAATCCCACACGATCCCACATGATGATAAATAAGAATGGGCATGCAAACATCAGATGCTTCAACTTTTTACAGTTTAATAGGTGTAGTAATACAAGAAGAAAATTGTTACACATATAGTCACATGTAAGTGCAAGAAGAACAAAAATTATAAAAACCTGCAGGTCGCCAAGCAGTTTTCACATACTGTACGTCACTCCGAGTCCTTTGGAAACATTATCAGTAGTGATAGATTTTTACACGGACCTCGGAGTATGCACTTCTATAGCGCTTCTTTTATGTGATATCGCTTCTTTTTATTACTGTGGTTTTAAATTTGTTGCTTGGCATTTATAACCAGTTGTTTTCGATGAGATAGCATTTTTATGACGCAGGATTGCCACGATTTTTTACGTTCTTCATTTTTACTACTTTATCTAATTGGTGAATCGTAAAATGCTTTAAAACACTCTTTTTAAACAAAATTTGAGATTATTCTTAAAATATTTTTCTTCTTGCAGAAGCAAACTTTTTATTTTTACTAAAAGGTTATGAGATTTCTTATTTATAGAAAGGAAAAATACTCGCCCCACAATAATTATAGTCTTAAAATTCATTAAATTACTGAACCTAAGCGTTGTTGATGAAAAAAGTTACAAGTATTAAGTTGTGCGGTTGCTGAGAAATGTAATAACGCTAAAGACGATATAGACGTACACACTAAATAAAAAAGAGTCACTATTCACTCCGGAGGAGTGAATAGTGACTCTATCGCAGAGTTAAAATATGCCCAACCTTTTTAGAGTGGCTATTCACTCTGAGAAATTGTGGAATTGTTAACGCTCTGAAAGAGTGAATACTCACTCCTGGGAAGTGATTATCCACTCTAATCAGGGGTGAATAATCACTGTTTCGGAGGAGTGACTATTCCCTCTTGCTAACGGAGTGCGAGTTTTCACCCCTGGTAGCAGTGGATAGTCACTCTTTCATACGAGTGAATGTTCATTTTTTTAGAGTGAATTCTTTTTTATGTTGCTTTTATGGGCATTTTAAAAGAATCATATCTTTTAGAGCATGCAATTAAAATAGATATAAGCGTGGTAAAGGTTAGAATAAAATACTTTATTGGCAATATTTATTTAATTCATTGTTTCTAACACTAACTTCACTGTTAAGCAAAAATTCAATTAAAGTTACATATGAGTTAAATCAGATTATTGACAGAAATAAACTAAAATATTTTATGACAATCTTATCCCTTGTGTTTGTTTTCATTGCATGAACTATAAATATATGATAGTTTTAAAATGCCCATAAGGGCAAGTAATTAACCGAAATCTTAATCAATCAATATTATTTTTAGGTAGATTTCGTATGAAATACTACCTATTGGCGTCGTTCCTATGTTGGAATTTCTGAAAACTTTTTGCAGATCTACACCGATCATGACCCCTAGAGCCCAAAACCACCCTCAGTAAAAAACTTTATATATCTATCTATCTATCTATGTATGTATGTATGTATGTATCTATCTATATATATCACTTTCTTCTGGACACGATAACTTCCACAATTCTGCACCAATCTCTTCCAAACTCATACATAAAATCAAGGGGCATTAAATCTCGGTCAAGTTCGTTAATGGGCAAAATCGGACCAAGGGGATAGAAATAGAGAGAGGTTTTGTGGAAACCGAAAACCCCTCATAACTACTTAAGTTTTGCACATATCAAATCAGTTTAAAGTTTTTTTTACTTCTAAAAATAGGGCCAAAAATTTATGTATCACAGAATTTTGATAAAGTTAAAAATGGGCTCAAGGGGCGCAAAAAATAGGGTTTTTTGGGGGAAAAAATTCATAACTTCGTCAATTCTCAAGATATCAAATCCAATTAATTTTATCATGAATCTCCTTAACATTATCTACAACTTTTATATTCACAAGTTTTTGATAGGACCAATTCGTACCGCAAAAACAAATAAAAAACGAAAACAAAAAGGGCGTTTGAAGTAGAAAAAAATCCATAACTCCGTCAATTCAAAAGATATAAAATCCCCATGAATTTATCATATATCTTCTTAATATTGTCTACAACATCTATATAGACAAGTTTTGGATAGGACCAATTCTTACAGCAAAAACAAATTAAAAATACATAGTGGTTGAAGAAAAAAATCATCTTAGTAAGGGTGTATTTAAATCCAAACTGCTTATTTTCTGAATCCTTTTTTAATTCATTTTTCCTCTCAAAGGCTTCCAATTGGTACCTTTTCTTACTCAGAAACTATATAATGTACCGTAATGGTCAATTTTTTCCTAGAGGCGGAATATATTTTAAAACATGCTGCCAAAATGGGCCTTTTGAACCGAATTTCCCGAAGCGGATTGTGTTGGAAAAATCATCGTATTAACCCTTTCAAGGGCGGTGGCTAGACGGTCTAGCCACCTAATTTTAATTCCAAAACTGACAAATGGCACCAAGAATATTTTAATAAAATTTTGCTTTTGTAATGAAATCTCAAATTAGCAGGCTTTTATTTTTTAAGAAATTCGTTTGAATATTCTGATGTCAGTCAATTAATTCATCAGTTTACAAAGAGAATTCCTCTGCCCCTGAAAGGGTTAAGGGAGTATTCAAATCCAAACTGCTTATATTCTGACTCATTTTTAAATTCATTTTTGCTCTCAAACGCATCCATTTGGTAGATTCGCTTATTCAGAAACTATATAATGTACCTTAATGATCGATTTTTTGATAGAAGCAGAATATATTTCAAAAAATGATTTCAAAGTGGGCATTTTGAACGGAATTTCCCGAAGCGATTGTGTTAGAAACGAAAAATATTGTCTTACTGAGAAAATAATTCTTTATATATCAAGTTTTAATTAATTGAACGAAAACTGAAAACACAGGTAACTTATAAATCTCTTCAAAAATCACGTCAATAAGTTTCATATTTTTCCTATTAAAAATGAATCTGGAGTTATGCCAGAAAATTTCGAGTTGTTGAGCACGGAAAAGTATTTTTTTTAATACCGCCCTAACATGATTTTGATAAAACCTGTTATTATATAAAAAAGAAATAAAAACTCGTCAAAAGAGGCCAGATAAAATTGTTAAAGTGGGTTTATCTCTAATCATGATTTGGTTTTTGTTTGTGTTGTGAAATTAGTATACTTAATTTCGAAATCTACCTCCGCCTGTAGGCCGGGCCGGCAGGGATTTTTTCCTTTTCAGATACCCGTTAAGTTGTATTTAGTATTTTAATAATTCCCGTGATGCCTGCAATAGCCTGCACATCTGCAAACAGCGAAAAGTTCACAAAAATGCAGGCTTCTGATTGATGAATCTCGTTTCTCTAACAGCCCCAAATCTATCTCAGATTGCGCCCAATGGAGGATATTCCAAATATGGGTTCGAGGCTGAAAAAAGTCACGTGATACCGGTAATTTACCCAAGGAACTTCTAACTGATAAGAAGGGAAGATACTACGGCTTTGCCTCATGAACCGTTTCAATGGCTAGTGGGGATTTACATTACACGTCTACGGAGCCTTCCCTTCTTTACGATAGAAGTTTTTACCTTGACCACGTGATCAAAATTTAAATGGAATATCCTCCATTATGTTGAACACAATTTTGCATTTCCACATCCAGGAAGGGTATTGATTGTCATAACAACAATACATATTCGAAACTATTTAAGGCACTGATTCTGAACTCCTTTGCTATACATTTCGATATTAAAGAAGTTGTTGTTTCCATAGTAACAGTACTTTTCTGTATTACTTTCTCTAAAACACAAATACAGAAATTTAACAAAGAGCGCTCAGAATAAACACCATAACAGAGAGCCTTTATACATAAGAGTGGTGATATATGCACAGGAGGCATGCTCATTTCAAGTTTTTGCCGAAAGTACGGCTACAGGGTCTAGAATACTTTGTGTGGAAATATGCTATCCAAACAACGCTAAAAATTTGTATCCCTTAAATGTGCGACGATACTTCTAAAATCCCAAGTATCGATCACAGCGACATCTGCGGGATTTAGTATTACATTGTATAGACTAGCAATATCTTGCAGTTTGAGAAAATATTCTGCAGATGTCGCTGTGATATGTATATTTCAGCAGCATCGTTGCACATTTATCGGATACAATATTTTAGCACTTTTTTATGTATTACAGGGATAGCAAATTTCCACACTATATATTCTAGGCCCTATAGTACGGCAATCCATTTTCTTGAATAGAGGATATTCTATCTACGTTAGGATCACGTGGACAAGGCAAAAAGTCTAACGTAAAGAAGGGAAGGCTCCGTCGACGTAATGTAAATCCCGCTAGCTAATGAAACAGTTCACGGGAGAAAGCAGTAGTAGTTTCCTGTTTCCCTTCTCATCAGTTAGAAGTTCTTTAGGTAAATTGCCGGTACCACGTGACTTTTTCAGCCTTGAACCCATATTTGGAATATCCTCCATTAGACGATACGCGCATGGACGAGCTTTATCAGACTAGGGAAATAATTCAATATGCATTAGCCTGACGATAATGATACGCTCGCAAAGACCTTTAAGGATTTGTTTTTATCACTTCTACCAATAAACCTTTATTGGCCATATGTCGCTACTTCGTTATAGCGACACACTTGTTCCTAATTGGATCCCGGCCTTAATGTATCAAAATACGGAGTTTGCTTTCTGTACTATTCCTGAGCACAGTTATAACGACTAGAAATATAGGCCGGGATCCAGGTACATTTTTGCAAACAGTGAAAAGTTAGCACAATTCTGGCTTCCGATTGGTCAATCTCGTTGCGATAACAGAGAGAAATCTACCTAGATCAAGGTCATGGTGTGGAAACCGGTTATTCCAGTAATACTTTAAAAATGGAGGATATTCCATTTACTTTTTGATCACGTGGTCAAGATAAGAACTTCTAGCATAAAGAAGGGAAAGCTCCGTAGACGTGTAATATAAATCCCCGCTAGCCAATGAAACAGTTCATGAGGCAAAGCAGTAGTATCTTCCCTTCTTATCAGTTATAAGTTCTTTGGGTAAATTACCGGTATCACGTGACATTTTTCAGCCTCGAACCCAGATTTGGAATATCCTCCATTGCTAAATATTGAATCCCATAAATATTGAAAAATACTGAATGACAAATGTCGATAGCAGCAACATTTTCTAGATCATCTGTAAGCGAAACGTTTTCTCAATTGATGTCTTTTGAAATAGTTACGTTGGAATTACCATATGTCGCTGTGATCGACGTTCATCGTTCAGCCTCGTTCAACATTTATGGGATACAATTTTTTAGCACCTTTTTAAAATCCCGATTTTTAAACTATATCTTCTAGTCACTATAGTTCCGTTTAATGGCCTTGATTATATGTTGTAGAAATCGACTATCTCAGCAATACTTAAAAAAAGCGCGGAAATTCTGAATCCCTTAAATGTACAACGATGTTGAATTCCAAACAGTCATTTGCAGCGACATCTACAGGATATTTTTTAAAGAAGAAAGAGACACGTGTAATGCACCGCTATAGTGTCTAGAATACATAATGTGGAAATTTGCTATCCAAGCAGCGCTAAAAAGTTGTATCCCTTAAATGTGCACTGACGCTGAAATCCAGGGAGCTGATCGCAGCGACATCTGTGATATACTTTCAAATTGCAAAATAAACATCGTATTATTACAGCGGGCTTGACGCCAAGCACACAGGTCAGTATGTTAATAAAATGTTTTAAAAAATGCTACAGCATCTAGACCAAATTATAGCGCCTAGAATATATCGTGTAGAAATTGGCTATCCCTGTAATACTTAAAAAAGTGCTAAAATAATATATCCCTTAAATGTGCAACGATGCTGCTGAAATATACAGATCGTAGCGACATCTGAAGGATATTTTCTATAACTGCAAGATATTGGCCCAGATCCAGATAGATTTTTCGCTATTAGCGAGACGAGATTGACCAATCAGAAGCCAGCCTTTTTGCGAACTTTTCGCTGCTAAAGGTAAACAAATTTTGACAGGTGTCAAGGCGGGGCTTATTTCTCTAACTGCGAAACTTTCGCAAAAATGTTGTCCAGTTTCAGAAAAAAGCTCCACCTTTCGCAATAAGCTAAAATATACACCTGGAGTGTGCGTCAACCTGCCGTTTTCAGTTTTACTGATTCAATTTTCAAATAATATTTGATTTTTAATAATTTGTTTTAATTATTAAGGGTAGATAAGTGCGCTGACAACTTTTCACATTAAAGTAGTTTATATTATTGGATTAAAAATTGAAATATGCAGTTTAATGCGTAAAGTTTTCACTTTTTTGTATTCGTTAACCATGTTTTCTGTATAAATTTACGAACTTTTTACAAGCCCATATTAGTTTTTTCAGAAGCAGACTAGTAAGAAGTATATAAAATAAACTGAAAATAGCAATATTCAATGATGAAAACTGATAATTTACCCATTTCATAGTAAAAATATTTCTCGGTTGTATCATGCCATCAACCAAAGCAACTGAAAATTCTATCATCTCTCCCGGTCGTGATTGAGCTCAGCAATTTTCTGCTCGTGTGACAGTTGAAGGCGGAGTTTAAAGTTAATTTTCGCAATTAACTTTTCTCGATCAGTAAAACAGAGAGAACTTCGCAGCTAGTTTCTCGCTATTTCGCATGAAAATCTGCGGATACTCAGAGATGCCGCAAGCAGCGTAAGCGTACAGTTCGCAGTGGCATTTTCGCGGTCTCGCTTGAAACTCTGGAAGAGATCAATGGGTGTTGCATTTGTAAGTGTTCATTGTAAGAAAAATCGCAGAATTTTTTGCTATTCGACGATTGCAAAGATGTAAAAAACTCATCTGTGGCGTTTCAGAGATAGAAGAAACTAGGGATGCACCGAATATTCGGTATTCGGCCATACAATAGAATATTCGGTTAGGCGGAATATCAAACTATTCGGTAGGCTGAATATTCGGTTTGGCCGAATATCGAAATATTCGGCCAGACCGAATACTTAAAAAACCTTTTTTTTTATCAATTAAAGAAACTTTAAAACTATCCTTTTCTTAAATAACAATTCAAAGCATAGATTTTTTTAGTGCAAAATTTACTTATAAAGAGATATTTTTTATCAATATATGAAGTAGTGTTAAACATTATGTAAAATTGATTTAAAATTTATCTTTTTAATGCTTTCAAACTCTGAAACTTAAAAGTATTTGGCAAGCCGAATATTCGGTATTCGGCCGAATAGCAGAGCCGAAACTAGCCTTTTTTGCACCTGGGGCAAGCATGGATTTTGGCGCCCCACCTTCCTCTTCCACAAAGTATATTTCCAAAGAGAATTTTATTAATTTTCAAATAGTCGACTTATTTTAAAATTTAAAATATGTAATCTTCAAATATGTAATACTGAACTACGTAATCTACAATGGCGGATCCAAGGGGGGGGGGCGGAGGTTACGACTCCCCTCTGAACAAAAATATTCTAAAGATCATTTTTAAAATGAAATATACAGTTAGAGTCCCGATTATCCGAGTCCTGCTTAACCGAGTTATTTTCTTCTGATGGACTGTTGTCTTCTATTATTATGAAACAGCCATTATAAATGAAGTGTTAGGTGAAGATGAAAGAGCAGTCGTAAAAAGTTAGAACTCTGATTTTGTGGTCAGAATGGGAAGAAAAAAAATGGTCATAATTTTTTTTTCGCCCATTAAAATTTGGCCAAAAAATTATGGCCATTTTTTTTCTTCCCATTCTGACCAGAAAATCAGAGTTCTAACCTTTTTACGACTGCTCTTTCATCTTCACCTAACACTTCATTTATAATGGCTGTTTCATAATAATAGAAGACATCAGTCCATCAGAAGAAAATGATCCACTCCAAAGGTATAATCCTTCATTTGGCGCCCGGGGCACATGCCCCCTCTGCTCCCCCTTAGTTTCGGCCCTGCCGAATAGTCACTATTCGGTATTCGGCTTGATAGTCACTATTCGGCTAGCTGAATATTCGGTTTACCTGTTGCTGAATATTCCGTATTCGGCCAAAATCTCTATTCGGTGCATCTCTAGAAGAAACTCATTTAATTTTAATGAAACTGGTTTCAAATGCCGTTTCAGATTATCAAAAAGAGGACACTCGATTGTTATGCGAAGAATTAAAGCTTCTATTGAATGAATACCATACAGGATATTCGGTTTAAATGCAGGTAAAAAATGTCTAAATAAGATAGAAGAGTACACCCCAGGTAGCACAGCAATATCGGGAACAGCAATTTCGCAATACCGGTGAACACCGGATTGGCCGATATTGCATGGCTAACCTTTTTACTTTCTTCTATCTTTACAAGAAGAAAGTATTGGATTCGTAAAAATTTTCGACTTTTGGTTTTCGACGGATTTACACGTTTTAGCGGTTAGAGATTCCGAAGAACATGTTTTTACAAAATGTCTGTCTGTCTGTGTGTGCCACAAATTTTGTGGGCGCTCTATCTCAAGAACTATTGCACGGAATTTAATAAAATTTCATATTCAGTTAGTCCCCGATATAAATTGGTGCTGATTAGTTTTTGGTGTAAATCGCTCAACAGGTGTGCTATGCCACATTCTTCAGGATTTCCGTAATAGCTCAATCTCCAGAACTAATGCACAGATTTTCATCAAACTTCAGATTCAGTTAATCCTTGACATGAGTTGAAGTTTTATATTTTTTGGTGTACATCGCTCAACAGGTGGCGCTGCTATACTGCATTTTTTACGATTTCCGCAATAGCTCTATCTCAATGACTAATACTTGGATTTTCAACAAACTTCAAAATAAGTTAGTACTTAACATGAATTGACATTTTATACATTTTGGTTTAAATTGCTCAACAGGTGGCGTTGCTGTGCTGCATTTTTCAGAATTTCCACTATAGCTGTATCTCAAGAACTAATGCACGAATTTTCATCAAACTTCAGAATAAGTTAGTTCTTGACATGATTTGACTTTTATACATTTTGGTAGAAATCGCCCAACAGGTGGCGCTGCTATACTGTATTTTTCAGAATTTCCATTAAAATTCAGAATCAGTTAGTCCTTGACATGAATTAACATTTTATACATTTTGGTGTAAATCGCTCAATAGGTGGCGCTGCTAGGCTGTTTTTTTTGTGATATCCGCAATAGCTCTATCTCAAGAACTAATGCTTGGATTTTCAACGAATTTCAGATTCAGGTATACTTTGATATGAATTAGAGTTGTTTATGTTTTGGTCCAAATCGCTCAACAGGTGGCGCTGCTATGCTGCATTTTTCAGAATTTCCACTATAGCTCTATCTCAAGTAACTAATGCACGAACTTTCATCAAACTTCAGATTCTTGTATACCTTGTTATCAATTAGTGCTGTTTATGTTTTGGTGTAAATTGCTCAACAGGCGGCGCTGCTTTTCTACATTTTTCAGAATTTTCGCTATAGATCTATCTCAAGAACTAATGCACGAATTTCCATCAACCTTCAAATCGAGATATACTTTGATATGAATTGGTGCTAAATTGATGTAATTTCTTGTACTATTTAAATGATTTAATTGACGTGATTTATATAGAAGAAAGTTTTGTTATGGTCGCAACATACTAGTTTCCAATATCGGGGAAAGTCGGACAGGCCGATATTGGTCAAAACTGGATTCGGCATTATAAAATGGCAAAGCTTTTTACTTTCTTCTATCTTTACAAGAAGAAAGTATTGGATTCGTGGAAATTTTCGACGGATTTACATGTTTCATTAGGGGTCGGAGATTCCGGAAAACATATTTTTACAAAATGTCTGTCTGTATGTATGTGACACAAATTTTGTGGGCGCTCTATCTCAAAAACTAATGCACGGAATTTAATAAAAATTTATATTCAGTTAGTCCCAGATATCAATTGGTGCTGATTAGTTTTTGGTGTAAATCGCTCAACAGGTGGCGCTACTATGCAGCATTTTTCACGATAGCTCAATCTGCAGAACTAATGCACGAATTTTCATCAAATTTCAGATTCAGTTAGTGAATTGACGTTTTATACATTTTGGTGTAAATCGCTCAGCAGGTGGCGCTGTTAGGCTGCATTTTTTGTGATTTCCGCAATACATCTATCTCAAGAACTAATGCTTGGATTTTCAACAAATTTCAGATTCAGGTATACCTCGATATGAATTAATGCTGTTTATCTTTTGTTGTAAATCGTTCAACAGGTGGTGCTGCTATGTTACATTTTTCAGAATTTCCACAATCTTAAGAACTAATGCACGAATTTTCATCAAACTTCAAATTCAGATAGACTTTGATATGAATTGGGCTAAATTGATGTAATTTCTTGTACTATTTGAATGATTTAATTGACGTGATTTATATAGAAGAAAGTTTTGTAATGGCCACAGCATACTAGTTTTTTTTTCTTCCAACATAGGAAGATATTGATTATCTGTCTTGGCATAGTATTGGTAATCAATATCTCTTTATATTAGGGGAAAAAATGTTAGAAATATTAATGAATCCAGGTTTGAATATATATGTATATAAACATTTTTTAAATTATTTAAAATAAAATTTTTATTTGGCTGATATAGAAATATATATTTATATATAATATATATACATATTTCGATGATATAGAAAATTAAATTTTTAAGTTCATTTTCATAATAATGCAGAAAATATCTAAAGAACGGATTTTATGATGTATGTTGAGTGACACTTTGACAAATGATTACTGATGGAAATGCTCTGAAATAACCTAGAAATTGTTTGGGGGAATTTTTTTTCTTTTTTCGAAGGTATTTATTTTTTTTAGTAAAATTTAAATACCATTAATAAAATAATTTATTCAAAATTTTATAATAGGTACATTCGGGTGTTTTTTAACTTTTCTTTTCATGTTCAATGTTCTACTTGAAAACATTAACCCTTAAAGCTCAGGCGTCTTTTACACAAATTTTATTCGATCGGCACCACTTTTTAAAAAGCAGTTTCCTTCAAGTACACAATTTCAAAAATGCTCTGATTAAATAAGGTGAATTGTATTTTCCTTGATTACTGGTACCAAAAACAAATTTTGCAAAGATTAAGAATGTCTTCGCAGCGGAGCCAAAGGAGTGGGAAGAGTTAACTTGTAAAATTGACAATTAAATGCTACTTTTCATAAAAAAAAAAGTTATATGCAAAATTATACAAATTATTGCATTTTGTGGAAATGGTAAGGTTGAGAGTGTAATATAGTATTACTTGTATAAAATTATTTTTATTACCAATGTTTCTTTTTTTTTCAGATAAACAATAGAAATATTCAACAATTATTAAAAATAATATGTAGCTGAAAGAATTTATTCTTTTCTGCGCTTAAGATAAATATAAATCTTCACATTGTTTAATTGTATTTATATATAAACTTTGTCCCCCCCCCTTTTTTTTAAATCTTTTGCCACAATTTAGTTGAAAACATTTTGTGTTAACTCATTAAAGACGGTTGGCAAGAAAGCTTGCCGTATAAGATGAACAAAACTTTTAAATTTAAATTTGGAAATTTTCACATTATCTATTCTCAAATTTTGGGTGATTAAATAATTCAAAATTCCAATGAGGAAAAACTGGTGTCAAAGAACTAAAAGAAATGTAAAAGAGGCTCGTCGTCAATGTGTTAAGGGTGCTAGTCACTCAGCTTCGGAATTCTCCTCCATAATGTTAAATCTATGGACTTTTGATGGATTTGTATATTTAAAATATCTTCTCCCATATTTTTAACCTATTTTTTCAGTGTACTCTTTTTAAAGGATGTCTCTTTTTTTCTTAGTTTTCAAAGTATTTCTAAGTTCTATGCTGAATTTAATATTTTATGTGTTAAAAGCAGGCGAACTGTGAGTATGCTTTAAGCACTTCCTATAAAATTAAGTTTATACTTTAGAAATATTTTGAGAACTAAAAAAAAAAAAATCTTTTAGGAAGTGTACACAAAAAATAGAAGTTAAAAATATTAATTTCCCAAGGAGATATTTCAAATATATGAATGCATCAAATACCCATACACTTTACATTAGTAAGAGGAAATCAGAAGCTGAGTGACCAGCCCCCTTAAGTTACATATTCAGAAATCGGCCTGTGTTGTTTCTTGAGACAAATTATTCCAATATTAAAAAAATATCAAAGCATTATTAAAATTTTAGTTTCCAATTTCTCATTCAATTCGACATTCAATTAACGCAGAACAAAATTTATATTTTATTCTTATGACAATTTTCACCCTGAACTTACCGACTCTACAATGCTGGGGGATGAATACTCAGTTGGAATACTATACTTATTTTCAATCTACAATCTGATCTTTTTCATGTTCAATATTCTACATAAAAACATTAACTTGTAAAACTGATAATTAAATGCTACTTTTCTCATTAAAAATAAAAAGTCATAACCAAAATTATATCATATACTGATTTGAGGAAATGGTAAGGCTGAAATATGCATTATTTGAAAAAATAATTTTTATTACACGAACAGTTTTTCATATACTTTTTTCAAATACTCAATAAATACTTAACCATAATTTTAAAAAATAACATGTAGCTAAAATAGTTTATTCTTTTCACTTTTACTATAAATATTAATCTTTAGACTTATTTATTGCTTTTATTTACACATAAAACTTGCAAAAGAAAAAAAAAAGCAAATTTCTGCCAAAATTTATTTAAAAACAATAAATTCACCTGTTGTTATGTTTTCAAACTATTTTTTTTAATTACTCCTAAATTAAAAATGTATATTATTAGTTTTGAATTTTTAAAGTAATTAAGTTAGAACAAAATTTATATTTTATCATTATGACTGCCTTCATTCTAAACCAGAGTCTGAATTACTTTATGGGGGGGGGGGGGAGATGAACAATCTGTTCAAATCCCATTTTTTCATTGCATAAACACAAATTGCAGCAAATTTTGTTTTATTTAAAAATAGTTTTAATGACAATTTAAAATAGAAAGTGCAACTAAAATGACCATCAAAAACAGTTAAATACATTACAAACCATGCTGTTAAATTCAGCATGAAAAGGTATTATGGAACTAATTTTCTTTTAGTAAATTTTTATTTCCATTTACAATATATACATATGAAGTAAAAATAAAACCTTTTTATTTTTAGACATAAATTCAAAAAATGTTTAACATTTTTTTATGAAAAGCTCTTATTTGTAAAAAAAAAATCCATTTTTCCCCCTTAAATAGAAAAATGCTTTTTTCCATCATTTAAAAACTTCCAGAAATTGTACACCTACACAAAAAATAGACTAATATAACAATAAAGCTATCTTAATTCCAATTCAGAATTTCTAATGCCTACTTAGTTGATGAAATCAGTAAGACATGGTGGCTGATAGAAAGTAAAATTTATTTGAACACAATAAATTTCAGTGTTAACCCCCCCCCCACACACACACACACAAAAAAAAAAAAAAAGCAGTTAAATTAAAAAAATACTTTAAAAAGTCTTAAGTGATAAAAAGAAAGAAGATAATTAAAACATGGTACTTTTCATTATATCCATACATACATATATATATATATTATGGAGTTTCCTCACTACCTAGGTGAAGCTATATAATACTTTTTTAGAAATACAAATTGATATAATCTCTATATTGCATATCAGGCATTTGAAATAAATAGAAATTAAAATAGTTTAGCTTTTCAATATCATCATAATTTATAAATGTTTCATTTAAATTAAAATTTTAGCTAGATTTTATGACTCAATTTTTATCAATTGTTTCTCATTTTTTTGGTCATGAATAGCAACTTTTAAGTTTAATTTACAATAATTTTAAGTTTATAAATTTATTTTATAAATATTTTATTGAAATATCTCAAACATGGAAGTGTTAATACAAAAAAACTTAAATTCTTAGAAATGTAAATAAAACATACTATGTAGAACAAATAAAATTTATTAATCACAAAAATGAATTAAATGTTTTTTTATTTACAAACTATTATTATTCATAAGTATACTATTACAAAAAAACAACAACAACAAAAAATCTGCAGCAAGTCATCTATTTCTTGTTTATCTGTTCATTCTTTTCCTTTGAAAATAATTTCCATCTCAATCAGCAGATCTTGCAAGGACCTTTCCAATGCAGTTAGAGATAGCGTGCCTTCTTCAAACTTCATTTCCACACTCACTAGAAAGATACAATGAGTCAAAATCAAAATCTGGCCAAGTAAATACTTGCTATAACAATTAATAATTTGCAATAGTTTATTTATTCTGTTTATTAAATTTTACAAACTATGTAATTGTAAATGTGAGATTTGAATTTATTCACCAAAAGTTATAGCTTGAAAATTAAATATTTTTACAACATTGAGGATTTTAAAGGACTAATAGTATTTTTCCATGTATGATATGCCTTCATGTAACATGCATGTCCATCCTCATTTTAAGATAAAAACTATATTTGATTATATTAAAATCTAATAGTTAGCGCTAAAATTTTGCAATATTCACAATGTATTGTTTAATGGTTTTATAAATCTGAATACAGAATTGCCAACCAACTACTTTATGCAGTGATCAATGATATTGTGTAGCAATAGTCATTAATGACACTCTGTTATAAGAATCAAACATAATTAAAAAAAGATAAATTCCAACTAAAGTGCAGAGTTCATTCTAGGCGTTTTTCACGGGACGGGCCGCCCTGCCTGCCCTTTTTTACAAAATTTGACACCCCGATGCCCCCACTGTCCGAAAAATATAACGTGTGTGCCAAAATCGGTACTTTTAAAGTTTCTATGAAATTAATTTTATTATATAACCATTTATTAAAATAACGAATGAAATTATTATTATTATTTTCTTTTGTTTACCACTTTTTAAATTGATTTCAACACTATTTTATATTATATTAGCTGACACACCTGACATACAAAATGCGAAAAATATCTAAAAATCACTGCATGAATTCCTGAAAAACTTTATTGAAAATATGGCAAAATTTACCATATTAAGCTAAAAGTTTGAATTCCATGTACAAATGACAAAAAATCACATTGGAATGCAAAAAATTGCATCAAAAATTCTCTATTTAAAATCACGGAAGGAAAAATTTCTTATTAATATTTAAGCTGCGAGTTTGAAACTGAATAACCTTTTACAAATGTCAAAAAATCATTGCAAAAAGCAAAAAATATAAAATTGCTGTACGAATTCCGAATATATTTTACTGAAAATAGGACAGCAATATCTATATTGGGTTAAACGATTAAAACAGAATTATCTGACAATCTATTTAAAATAGAAAAATTGGTATTTATACCACGCCACTGGCAGAAATCTGGAAAAGGTTTGGCTTCACGACCTCAGACTGAACCTGTGTCCCTATAACTTTTGTTATTAGGATACAAAAAAGACATGATTTTTATAAATTTACATAAAATTTTTATGATGCCCCCTCTCCCTCTGCTTTAAAATACATGATAGCAACCAAGAAGTTTATATTCCCAAAACAATTACATCTCTAATTGCTAATATAATCAATGTTTTATGTTTCAAATAATAAAATTATAACTATTAGTTAGAAATTACAAAAATTATATAAACTACAGAATAAGTAATTTCATTAGTTAGTATATAATAACTGAGGATAGACAAACAGTTTTTTAAGGCCGAAACCGAATTTCGGTGATCTTCCTACTTTCAACCGAAAACATCCAAAAATTTGTTTAAAGTAATTAAATTGTATACATGAAAGTAATTAATACATACATAAATATACATAATTATTAATTAATTATACATATTTATTAAATATGCATAATTATTAATTAATTATGCATATTTATTAAATATGCATAATTATTAATTAATTATGCATATTTATTAAATATATATAATTATTAATTAATTACATATGTGGCCCAAATTGACTCTCTGTGCCTTAGACCCAAAACTTTTTATTTTCATATAAAATAAAACATAATTAATTCATTAATGACACAGAAAGATTTTCTAACTATACGAATTTCATTTATTTAAAAAATATTTCAGTTTTAGGTATACACACCTCGATTTATCATTCACAATGATTTCTGTAAAGAAGCATCTGTCATACTAGAACTTTCTAAAAGAGTATTTGAAACACTTTTGCGGTTTCAAACTGAAAATTTTCTATTACTGTTATGTCCAGAGATGTAGTGGAGGGTATACGCCATATACCCTCTGGATTTTTTTTAAGGAACACCGTATACCCTCTGTTTCTCAAGAAAGCTATAGTATGTATACACTATGGTATACCCTCTGTTTTTTTTTTACGACTAAATCACTGGTTATGTCTGCAGCTTTTAATGAGCACGTAAAAAAGTTTAGTTATATATGCATTGCTTGCTTTATTATTTGCACTCCGGTCTTGAATCAGGCATGACTGATAATTATAAACAATGAAGTTCGTAGCAATAAATAGTCTCATTTGAGTCGATAAAGCTCAAATTGATGAGCAATGTTGAAAATTTCCGAAGGAAGAAACAAGATTTTTGGAATACTGATAGTTTTGATCCAGCCGCATTTTGGCCGAAATTCAGATTTTGGCCCAAAATCTCTAATACAGTCGAACTCGCTTATAACGAGCTCTGTTTTAACGAGGAAATCAGAAATGCTTGGTTGGTACAATGAGTTGGTCTATGAGAGCATAACTCGCTTTTAACAAGCAAACCCCGGTTATAGCTAGCAATATTTCTATGATTCATGAAATTTCTATTGACTTCCACCCTCTCCAGCTTAGCTAATCGTTTCTTGGGAAAATTCCTTTAACATTCCGAAGTCAACCGAAAGTTAGTGATGAGTCATAAATCCTGAGAACAAGTGATGGTGGAATTTTTCATTGTGTGAAGGGCACGTGCGAAGACTTCCCACGGACGACCTTGAGGAGACGTACAGAGAAGACAGAGGTTGGTGATTGGATGGAAATATACTCTGCATAGGAGACTTGTGTAGAAGTCATTCTTTGATTTGGATTCATAGAGTATGTTCGTCAAATCTTATCTTCGATGTCAAAACGTAAAATTTTATAAGTTGCCGAAAAAGTAAGGATTTTACGGGAATTAGAGAATGGCTTAAAAAAATTCAGAAATCTGCAAAAAGTATGATTTATCTTCTACTGTTTCAACTTTGTTAAAAAATAAGGAAAAATTAATGGATGCGTACGCTCAAAATAAGAATGACTGTAAACGTTTGAAGAAATGTGCTAAAGATGATTTGGACGAAGCTTTTTTGAAGTTGATGAAGGTGCAACGTAATACAGATTTACCCGTAAGTGGTCCACTTTTTAAAGTTAAAGCACAAAAGTTTGCTGAACAATTTGAATATTCTGGATTTGTATGTTTGAATGGATGGCTTGATCGATTCAAGAATGTACATGAGATAATCTTTGGAAACATTTGTGGTGAAGCAAAGTCTGCCACCCACACATTGCCGGTTATTTCCCCTCTATTAGACAGGCACTTTGCAATCTACGAAGTTTTCGTGTAGGGCTGCATTCGGAGAGTTTTTCCATCTATTTTATGCAAATATTTCGGCAAATGTGTGGGTGTAAAGGATTTTTCTAGTAGCTCGGGAAAAGGTATTGGTAGAAGATTAAAACAATGCAAAGAAACTTTTAACTTGCGAACAATTTATATGCCTGCCTGCCAATTTATTTATTTACTTATTCACACTTCAAGTGAGGATATCTCTAAAACGGTTCGATTCCGACAGGTAGTTCCATTGGGCTTTTTGATGTGCATGACGAGACCTTTCTTTTGATACCACTCTCGTCCAAATCCACAACTTGCACCTGGGAACGTTCCCTAGTTAGTTACATGTTTTATTATTTAATTAATTTTAAGAGCTATTAATATACAAGTCTTATTTTATTTCTAATAAACATTTAAAATTATACATAGTCGTATAATAAAAACATTATGAACAGCAGATGCATGAATATGCTTAGCAACAAGCTTTTCAAAATTTTATTTTTTTTTCTTGTTTGTTTAAATGTTCTATTTTTTATACACATATCTACCAAACTCTCCTCAAATATTATATCCTTTCTAGTTTCTCTGTTAACATTTATAACTTAACTCTCCATATGGACACATAAGAGTGTTTCCATTTTCTCATTGTTTAATTAAATATAACCTTTAATATGTGTAGTATATGTGGAGCTATGTAATATAGATTTTCAAAACACCAGTTTGGAGAAAAAACTTATATTCTTTTTAATATTTATAATTTTTTTTTTTCTCCCAGACATAATGCTTTCACAGTTGCCTTCTAGCATTCATAAAGACTTATTTATTTGTCAAAAATTAATAGAAATTTATAATTTTCTTAGTAGAAAATATTTATAAGTGTGTTATAAGTTAATTGATCCAAATTTAAAATGAATTAGCTGTAAACCAACTTTTAAAAATAAAAACCAGCTTTTTTTTAAAGTGGTTAAAACCAAAAAAAGCTGGCAATCCTGCCCTTTCTTGAGTCATTTTTCTCTGTTTGCGTGGAAATTCGGTTCAAAACACCCACTTTGACACTATTTTCTGAAAGATTATTGTGTTTGCAAAAAAAAAAAAAAAAAAAAAAAACAGCTTGATTACATAGTTTCTGAACAACAATGCCTGCTAGTTTCATGCATTTCGAACAAAAATAAATTAAAGCTTATGTCATAAAGTTGCGTTTTTGGATTTGAGAACAGCCTTAATATACAGAAAGCATGAAATGTATATGAAGCAAATTTATTTTTGATTCTTGGGAACAGATGTCATATACTCCCGTGGCTGCTATTTTGGATTTCTTGGTGATCTTTATCGATATGGCAACCACGTTGAGTGTTGGTTCTGGTAACCCCCTTTTTTTGGGAGATTGTCTTTTGCATCGGATTTATTTGATTGACCATGGCTTCCGTAGTTTGTTTACCTGCTGTGGGAGATGTTATTACAGGGTGTCTACAAAAATTGTAAAAAAAAGTTCCCTGATTTTTCCATGATTTCCTTGACTATCATTATCAGACTTCCCTGATTTCCATTATTAACTATACACATATGGTATTTTTTCATGTAAACCAATTCCTCGCATAACACACTTATCCAACTTGCTAATATCTCGTTTGGGAGAAAAAAACAAGAGATAAACAAAAAAATTGCCTAATATTCATTAAGTATTGGTTGACAGTTTTATAAATCTGAACTCAAAATTTAGTCCAACTTCATACAGTGGTAACCAGTAAATCTCCTCATTTTCTGAAAAATATTAAATTCTAAGACTTATCTATATCTGACGGGATAGCTAATTGGATTAAGCTGACCACCTGGTTAGGTTATGCTAATGTATCATTTTAAAATGGGTAAATTGCCTTCAATATAAACGCTATCAACAGAAAATGAGGAAATCTGATCACCTTAATTTGCGTTAAATATCAAAAACTTATCAACATGTGAAAAAATATGGTATATAAAGTAGACGAATCAGTCTCGTTGACAAGGTGAAAATGCGAATAGTTTTGCATATAGACAAATTTCCCTGATTTTCGAATATTTCTACAAAGTTCCCTGACTTTTCACTGATTTTTCCAGATCAATAAACCTCCCTGATTCCTTTTTCCATGATTCCCCGATTTCCAGATTCTGTAGACACGTCCTGTATTAAGAAATATCAGGGAATTTGATATATTTTTTGCTAATTTATTTCTTAAATAGTGTTATTTATGTTTTTTTTTTTCTGCAATATTGCTCTTTTCTGTCAATGAAAACATAGTTTTATTGACGTCATTAATGATGTATTCTGATATTCGAGATTGAACATTTAGCTGAGCTGTGTTTTGACAACTCAACTCTGCATGTTTTATAATTTGCAGTCAGGGAAGTTTTGAAGAACGGAGACATTTTGTATTTGTTTTTTATTGTAAAATTAAAATTATGGTAATGCGAAGTTTGATATTGGTAGTATATGTTCAATATTGCAAGTTAAAGTTTTTGTGTGATGGGCGATTCCGTGCGGAGAGTCACACACGTAACGCAGGCTTTAATTTTCATTTATTCAATTATTTATTAAATTTTAATTGTGATTTTAGGTGGTATGGTAAATAAGTTATTACTATATTTTTTAGTTTAAATGTGTGGAAATAAAACTCACAGAAAGATATCATTTAATTTCAACTCAAAATGTGCTTTTTTTCTGAAGTAGAAAAAAAGCACATTTTGAGTAATGAAATTAAATGATATCTTTCTGTGAGTTTTATTGCCACACATTTAAATTTAAAAATATGGTAATAACTTATTTACCATACCACTTAAAATCAGAATTAACATTAAAATTTAATAAACAATTGAATAAATGAAAATTAAAGCCTGCATTACGTGTGTGACACTATCCATGGAATCGCCCTGATTTAGTTTGAAATTGTGAGTAATTATTTTTATTTTTTTTCTGTAAAGTTAAATGACAGTTTTACAACGACTTCAAATTTGAGAAATTATGGCGAGTGACCATTTTATACAATTGGGTTTCAAGGAATGAGATGTCTGTTAAGGTATGTTGATAATTTTATGTATATTTCTCATGCATTTCATGCATTTTTGAGATTGTTGTACAGCAACGTACGTGCATTTACTGCTGATTTAACAAGTTCTGTGCATTTTTGTGATTACTGCAAAAGTAGTTTGCTTAATCCAGTGATTTTTTTTTTTTTGGTTAAAGAACACGTAGCGTTCATATGTTCGTTTACTAATTGCCGCTTTAACGAGTTTCGTGCATTTTCCAGATTGCTGCAGAAGTAGTTTGCTGAATCCAGTGCCCTTTTTTTTGGTCTATGAATGTGTAGCATTCATGCGTTTATTTACTAATTGCCGCTTTAACGAGTTTTGTTTATTATTTACATTTTTTTGTTAAGTTACATTTTATTTTTGTTGTGCATAAATCGGTGCTTGGCGACATTTAATACTTGGCAGAAAAGGGGTTTTCATGGCAAAAAAAGAATTCAAGATAGTGGATGCAGGAATACATGACATCTGGGCACAATCCCAGAACAGGCGAGACACCCCATTTGGCGACTTTTCTGACAAGCGCCAAACACCCCACATACGCCAACCTAAAATGCGACAGCCTGAAAACTAACGTGATTAGTCCACTCCCCTGAATGCTTCCAGACTGTTTTTTACTATGTCATCATCCTGGAATCATGGGAAATACAACATTTATAAATAACGATGTATTAGAAAACACAGGAGAGCTGATTTTTATGAGATTCAAAATAAAACAAACGATTTCAACATAAGTTTATTGAAAAATGTGAAATTTATAAAGCACATTTCCAAATCAGAGTAACAATTTAATGATTAAAATTTTCATTTTTCAACAACTTTTAGAAAAATCATGTTGTCATTTAATATTTTAAAGTACGTCCCTGTATCGGAGTAAACATTGAACAATTCATTTCTAATTTATAGAAGTATGAAAACTTTGCATTCATAAAAAAATAATATATATCACTGAATACAGCAACATTGTTCTGCAGCAATATGAAAAATGCAGGAAACTCGTTAAAGCGGCAATCTCTAAACCTTGTATGAACGCTACACATTCATTAACTGAAAAAAAACAAAAACATCACTGGATTCATCAGCTCTCGCTGTGTAGCAATCTCAAAATTCATCAGCTGTCGCTGTGTAGCAATTTCAAAATGTACAAAACTCGTACGGCCAGCATACATGAGAAATATACAATAAACGGCTAATATGAAACACTACAACAAAAAAATGCATAAAATTATTAACATACCTTAACAGACATCTCCTTTCTTGAAACCCAACTCTAAAAAATGTTGAATCGCCATAATTTCGTAAATTTGCAGTCGTCAGTAAACTTCATTTAACTTTCTAGCAAAAAAAAAAAAAAAAAAAAAAAAAAAAAAAAAAATGAACAAATACTCACAATTTCAAACTGAATTACACAGTTACTTTAACTCTCAAATTTTACAACTAAAAACAGCAAAAAAAAAAAAAAAAAAAACAAATATTAATAATAACAAACTTTTGCCTTGCCGTCATTTTAATTTTACAATTACAAAATGTCTTCCTTCTACACAAATTACAAAACATGCAAAGTTGAGTTGTCAAAACACAGCTGAGCTAATTGTCAATAAAAGTTTTCAGGTAGGCGTAACTATCCAATACACAAGAAATCAACCAATCCCATATTAAACTGATCCAAATTCAAGATCAGACCACTGTAGGCATGGAAAGAATTTACGAAACGAACTGGTAACAATAAAAATCCATTTAAAGCCTCGCCAAATTGAACGATGCCAAGTGTCTCGGCTGTTCTGGTATTCAGCCGACATCTGTTTCTATAAAAGTTTTGGTGTTATTACCAGAGTTGAATAATATAGAAGCACGCGCACACGCGGAAAATTTTCCACAAAATTCAGAACTTTGCGGAAAATTTCTTAGAAAAAAAAAAGTAATTTTTGTTCTTGTATTTTTTTTTTTTTTTTTTTTTTTTTTTTTTTTAAATACCGAAAAATTAAAAATGTTCCCCAATTTTATGTACAATTTATTTATTGTTTGCCAGGGGTGATTCCGTTCCGAATTTTCCAAAAATTTAAGGCATTTGGTTCCGAAAATTAAAAAAAAAAAAAAAATTGCCCATCAGTCCGAAAATTCCGGCATAAAAAATATCACTGAAATATATTGCGGATTTCAACAAATGGTCGCCTAAAATAAACCCATTCCGTCAATCGTTTGCAAAAAAAAAAAAAAAAAACCAATTTTGTCAAAGCATCGCAGAAAAAACACGAATTTCTTTAAAGGATTGCGGGAAAAACATTTCTTGTTAAAGAATCGCAGAAAAAATGTAAATTACGTCAAAGAAGCACAGGTAAAACGAATCTCGTAAAAGCATAACGGAATAAACGCGAATTTTGTCAAAGGATCGTAGAAAAAAAAACGCAAATTTCGTAAAAGAATCGTGGAGAAAAACTAATTTCGTTAAAGGATCGCGAAAAAAACACAAATTTGGTAAAAGGGCCGCAAAAAAGCGTGCATTTCGCCAAAGGATCCTGAAAAAAAAAAAAAAAAAACACACGCATATTTCCTCAAAAGGCCACAGAAAAAAATGTGAATATCATCAAAGGAATGAAAAAAAAAAAAAAAAAAAAAGCGAATTTTATCAAAGAATCGCAGAAAAAAGAAATTTCGTCCAAAAAGGATCTGGAAAAAAAGAATTTCTTAAAAGCATAGCGGAAAAAGCTTGATTTTTGCCAAAAGATCGCGAAAAAAATGCAATTTTCGTCGAAGAACTGCGTAAAAAAAAAATCGTTAAAGGATCGAAAAAAAAAAAAAGTGCTAAAACGCCGCGAAAAAAGCGTGAATTTTGCCAACCGACTGCGAAAAAGGCAAATTTCGTCAAAGGATTGGAGAAAAAAGCACATTTTGTCAAAAGATCGCAAAAAAAGCGCGAATTTCATCAAAGCATTGCGAAAAAAATGCAAATGTCGTTAAAAAATCGTGGAAAAATGGAAATTTCGCCACATGATCGCGGAAAAAACGAGAATTTCATCAAAGGGCCGCAATAAAAACTTATCGGTCTCTTTAATGATGTTACCTATAAACGGAGCTCTCCTTACAAAATGTGATTCAGTTGTTTCAGAAGCAATGTCCATTATTGCATTTTTCAAGAGGTCACAATATTAAGGATTGGGCTGTTTCTAAATGCATTGACAAAATAACTGATAAGAATTCACTCCTTCTCAGGGTTCGTAAATATCATGATATTTTCGAAAATATCAAAAATATCCGATATTTTGATATATATCCGATATTTTCGATATATATCTGATATTTTCAAGGCAGCCAACTTACCGCTGATAATAAATGTTTTCGAGCATAATATAGATTAGAAACTAAAATATATTACACTTAACATGAAAACTTAAAGAATATTATAAAAATACATTTTTTTTTTTTTCACTTGGAACAAAATTGAAGATGAAATAATTGAAAACAGTAACAATTTGATTTATACACTTATAAAAAAAAAAAAAAATAACTATAGGATTCAGTATCAAGATCAAATACAAAAGAATCAGATATTTTTAAAACAAAATTTTAAATACAAAAAAAAGTTTTTTTAATTGAAAAATTTTAACATAAATGTAAGTATAAAATATTTTATTTCATATTTCCTAACATGCTGTATAGTTCAAACTCAACTGAACCAAAACTTGAGAAAAGATTCTTTTCTAATGAAGCTGTATATAATTGCTTATTTAAATTAGTCAGTTCATCTTTCATGAAATATTACGAATTACGACTGAAAATATCAAAAATATCTTGTGCACATTCATATTATGAAAATAAATATCAAATGCAGAAAATATGAAACATTTTGATATATTGAAAATAAATATCAAGTAATATGAAAATATCAAACATCTTGATATTTTGAAAATAAATACTGGATATATATCCATTGACATATATCAACGAACCCTGGCTGTATATAAATGATTATCAGAATTACATTTTATCTTTCAATGGCTGTTCTGAATTAACTGTCTAACATAATTATTAGTTCTACATTTAAAAATAAAAGGTTGAAACATAAAGCTTAAAAAAGGTTTGTTTTCTTTTTTTCCTAAAAAAGTCACTGCCAGAGGCAAAAGTTCATGATCTACAGAATGACACAGTCAATAACAGGTGGAAATTTCATTTACACTTGCTTTGAATGTGAAAAATATCAAAATTTCCTTGCACAGTGATATTTTGAAAATAAATATCAAATATACAAAATATCAAACATCTTGATATTTTGAAAATAAATGTCAAGAATTTGAAAATATCGAAAATATCAAAAATCTTGATATTTTAAAAATAAATATCGGATATATATCAAGATATATATCATGATATATATCCATTGATATATATCAACGAACCCTGCTCCTTCTTATCATGGATTTTAGCTTTACTATTTTTTTAGCCAACATAACTATGCTGTAATTAATATTAATTAATTTTTAAATTAAAATTCTTACCATCAAAGTAATATAACACGTTATTTTACTAAACATTAAATTAATTTGCAGAAAGTTTTTGACCCAATATTTAAGTGCGCAGAAAGTTTTTGGTTTTATACAAGCAGGGATATGTTTAGGAAAATTTTAGGTCCTTTAAAGGACCCTTCACAAAAATTTTTATCCCCAAACAGGACCCTTCACAAAATTATTTGTCTCTTAAATACACCTTTCACAGAATTTTTTCACCTTCAAATTGAATTTTTTCACAAATTTAGTCATTTAAAAATAAAATCTGGCCTGTAAGTAAGCAGTTTAACTCACCAAAGAGCATATTACTTAGCTTTTTATATATGAGGGATAGAACATGAAGACATCGATAATTTAAAATTCACAAAATTAAGGATTTTCACAAAAAAAAAAAACAAAAAAAAACTTCACAATTTCACAAAAACAGGACCCTGTGAGAAAAGTCTGGACAGACCCCTGACAAGTCTGGTTTATTACATTTTGGTAAGTATAATTTAAAAATTAAATTTGATTATTTAGGTTTGCAGTTAAGTCAAAATATTTTATGCACTATAAACATTGCTGAAATTGCATTTTTAGCAATGTCTACATGGGATGTCCATTACTGGAAAATGACTAATTAACCATCCCAGTAATGGACCTTAATGGACTCTTAAAATCTTAAAAGTAAATGGCCATTAGTATATAAAATTCTAAGTTTTCTATTGCTACTCAAACAAAAACATAAAAATTGTGCAAGAAAATAAATACAGTAGAACCTCGATTATCCGAAGCAATTGCAACCGACCCTCTTTCGGAAAATCGAAATTTTTTCACTATACAAAATTGTGTTTTTTCTAACTATCAACATTGTAATTTATTAATACAGTCGAACCCGGTTAAGACGCGTTTCAAGGGAGTGGGCAAAAGTCGCGGATTAAGCGGGATCGCGTATTAAACGAGATTTGTATAATGTTGCAGGAGCTGTGTTTATTTACAACATCTAATCGTCTAAATGAACTTTAGAACTTTCATTTATATGTTTATGGTCGAAAATTGTATCTTTTAGGTACATTTAGATTAAAATTTAATTGAATTCAATTTTAACTCATTGTTTCTTTTTATAGAACCAAATGGGATAATACTGAATATAAAAAGTGAATCAAACGCTTTATTATGGATTAATATGCTGCAACTAAAAATAAAAAGAAATAATTTCCTGTTAGACTAATTTTTTTAACAGAGTTAAAAAAAAATATTAAACCTTTGAAGCACTTGTTAAAATCATATTTAGTACTTGTGATAATGAGTACAATTATAATCTGTCCTTCTCAGGGCCGAAACTAAGGGGGCAGAGGTAGCATGTGCCCCGGGCGCCAGAACCAAGGGACGCCAAATGAAAGATTATACCTTTGGAATCGATCATTTTCTTCTGATGGACTGATGGTTTTCATTATTATGAAACAGCCATTATAAATTAAGTGTTAGGTGAAGATGAAAGAGCAGCCGTAAAAAGTTTGAACTCTGATGTTCTGGTCAGAATGGGAAAAAAAAATGGCCATAATTTTTTTTTCACCTAACACTACATTTAAAATGGCCGTTTCATAATAATGAAAGCCATCAGTCCATCAGAAGAAAATAACTTGGTTAAAGCGGAACTCGGATAATCGGAGCTCTACTGTATAAGCAAACACTGTAAATAGCCGGTAATACATGCGAATTCTTTTATGTGAACGAACTATAATTGCAACAAACGTCACATTCAATTTACGTAGTTCAGTATTACATATTTTATGATTACATATTTTAAATTTTAAAATAAGTCGGCCATTAGAAAATTAGTGATATTCTCTTCGTAAATATGCTTTGAGGAAGAAAGGGGGGGGGGGCAAAATTCATGTTTGCCCCGGGCGCAAAAAAGGCTAGTTTTGGCCCTGGTCCTTCTTTTCATTGTAACAAAAAACTTGTTAATAGTATTTGAGTAAAAAACATTGTTAGTATAGCAAGGGGTAAAGAAAACATAAAAGAATTAAACAACAGCAGTCGTATTTATTTAATCTTTACGAGTTCCATTTTTTTTTTGCCTGTAATGTATTATGAAACATAGTAGGGATATAACCTACATTTAAAACCTCAGAAACAATAGGAATACTAATCTTTAATCATAATAATTTCATGACATATCTGAGTATCCTGAATTCGTCTATCTCTCTCTACTACAGTAAAAACATACACGAAGCGAGAATTTAGCGAGTTTTTTAAAATTCAAATATCTGTCACTATTTTCGATTAGTAATGTTCGCCTTATAATTAATCTGTTATTAAATAAAGTAAATATTACTATTCGTAAGCAGTGTTTTTTATTTGAATATAAAAAAATCTGGTAAATTGGCAACACTGAAGAAGAGACAAGGAATTCGCATCTTGATCAATGAATTCGCGTCTTAAGCGTGATTTTTTGCTTCAAAGGACCGAAAATCTCTCGCGTATTAAGCGTGTTCGCGTATTAAACGTGATATTTTTGCATTAGCCTTATGGGCGATGTTCAAGGGACCGGAAAAAATCCGCGTATTAAGCGGGATCGCGTATTAACCGTGAGCGTCTTAACCGGGTTCCACTGTATCTTTAACTTACCATTTGATATAAATACTAAAAACTGGCATTAATATGTAATAGAAACATATAACCAAGAAATTACTGCTTCCACAAAGTCAAGCACATATTTGAAGATTTTTACACATACTTAATGCAATGTATAAAAGAGACAAGGAAATTGAAATATATTTTAAGAATTATTTTATTAAAATCTTGAATATTTTATTTTTACTATTAATTGCAATGAAATAAATCCATAGTAAATTTTAAGAAAGGTTACAGCAGAGGTGGACCCCCCCCCCCCCCCATCGACACTAACTACACACCGGCATTTTTATGCAACCTTTTAACGAATTTCACTTTTTTTTCGCGATCAATTGACGAAATTCACGTTTTTTTTGCAATCTTTGGACGAAATCTGAGTTTTTTTTCCCGCGATCTTTGGACGAAATCTGTGTTTTTTCCACGATCTTTTGAAGGAATTCGCGTTTTTCCTCGATCTTTTGATGAAATCCACGTTTTAACCACGATATTTGCGTTTTTCCCACGATTTTTTGATGAAAATTGCGTTTTTTCTGCGATCTTTTTATGAAATTTGCTTTTTTTCGCGATCTTTTCATAAAATTTGTATTTTATCCACAATCATTTCGTGAAATTTGTGTTTTATCCGAGATTTTTTTCATGAAATATCCGATTTTACCACGATCTTTTCACGAAATTTGCATTTCTTCGCGATCTTTTCACGAAATTCGTGTTTTATCCGCAATCTTTTCACAAAATTTGTGTTTTATCCGTGATTTTTTTCACGAAATTTGTGTTTTTAATGTGATTTTTTTCACGAAATTTAAGTTTTTCCGCGATTTTTTCACAAAATTTGCGTTTTTCCGCGATACTTTGAAGAATTTTGTGATTTTTTTTTTGGTGATCCTTTTAAAAAATTTGCGGTTTTTTTCCACAATTTTTTTGACGAAATTCGCATCTTTTGCATGGTTCTTGGGTGAAATTCACGTTTTTTCGTTATTCTTTGACGGAATCGGCGATTTTTTTCTGCGAACGATTGACGAAATTGATTTTCTTCGGCAACCATATCGAAATTAGCGATATTTTTATGTCCGAATTTTTGGACTGATGACAGATTTTTTTTTTAGTTTTCGGAACCGAATACCTTAAATTTTCTGAACAGAATCATCCCTGCTACTTTCTTTTCTTACGTTCGGGAATCGCCGATCTGGATGCCGTAAATTCTGAACTAATTTCACCCCTTTCCTCCCTGGCATCGATGTTTCAACCATCGCATTTGGCGAGTGGCACCCATTGAGTTTGGCGAGTGAGGACAATAAAGCTAATCACCACGTTTTAAGTGTTACCTGGCGAGTGCTAATTTTGTGCTATACATATATATATATACACAAATATAGGGTGTAAAAAAAATCATGATTTTTTTAAAAAAAATCAAAAAAATCGGATTTTTTTGATTTAAATCAGATTTTTTTGATTTAAATCAGATTTTTTAATTTTTTTTTCCCTGTGTTAAAATATTAAACATCTACCAAAAATTAAGCATTTCAAAAATGAATAACCTTCCAATTACTAACATAATCTATGTTTTTTTTTTTGCTTTAATTAATAAAATTTTAATTATGTAATTGTAGAAATTACAAAAAAACCGCAAACTAAAAATTTCTTTAGTGACATACAACATTATGTGCATTAATATTTTGCAATAATTAAGTAAACCAATATTAAATACTGCTTATATTTTAAAGTTATTGATAAATTGCATTTAATTTTAAATTGATGATACAGATTAAACCAATTATTAAACAATCAACTGTTTAATTAAGAACACAATCTACATTTTTGAAAAAGTGGTTGAAAAAATGTGATAAATAATAATTTGATAAATTCATAAAGCAGCCAGTAATTTTACACAGGTTCTAAAGCGTATGCATATCAAATTGATCAAAATTTGTAGCAATATATACAGCAAACTCACACATAATTTATAAATAGATTACAAAAATTGTACTTTTGAAATTTAAATCAGATTTTTTCCCCACAACATTAAAATATTTGAATAGCTACTAAATGTTATAATGTTTTTGAAGTTATTTAACATTTAGTCAGATGTTTTTTAAATGTATAATACTTCTTTTTACACAGTTTAATATTGTTATAATTAACAATAACAAATATTACATTTTTTACAAGTGAATTACTGATCATTTTCGTTACTGATTATAATGCTTTTTCACACTATTTTAAAAAATCAGAAAATATGTGATTTTATCATCTGATTTAAATCAACTGATTAAAATCATTGACACTATATTGCTATGTTTATTATAAAAAGAAAGAATAACTTGACTATTAAAAGGAAATTAGGACATTGTAAGTTATATTAGATTTAAATATCATTTTAAAATTAAATGCTTTTTATGTTTGTTAGATAAAAACAATTCTTTTTACAAACTTACTGCACTTAAATTTTTCACAATACTCAGGAATTACACTTAGAAACAATTATTTAAAGCTTTGTTTTATGTATTCATAAGTCACAATACTTGTAGAAACTTTCCAAATTATGTTCATCTTAGATTTGAATACTCTTTTATGTCATTTTAAACATTTGGAAAATTTCTGATTTTAATCAATGATTTTTTTAAAAAAATCACTTGATTAAAATCATGATTTAAATCGCTTATTTAAATCAACTGATTTAAATCGTTGACACCCTACATAAATATGACTAATTATTCAGCCCAGTAATGGACATCCGTCTTAAAAACTTAATAAATAAAATTTTAGGGTACTACTTGGTTATCCCGTCGACCAAAAATCTATCGTCAAACTATAAGATTAAATGTCAATAATCAGGGGTGGGGAATTTTTAGAAAATCCTACTCACCAAGGATTTACTCTACCAGCCAACAAAACTTAAGGTACAGTATAAGAGAAATAAAAGAACGTTTAGTATAAGGTAGAACTTAGTACCATGTTTACATTGCGGTAAATTTGAAAAATATAGCCAACAATTAGAATAAAAAAGTTTTTGGCATATCTTCTATAGTCTGCAGTTTTTCAAAGATTGCCTAAAAATTCACTCGCCCTGTCAGGAAATCTACTCGCTAGTGGCGAGTAAAATGATGTATTTCCCCATCAATAATGGTTGATCGTAAATGTCACATTCACTTGACTTTAGGGAAGTTAGACGTGTTTACACCATCAAATGATTTTTATTCTGACGTTTTATTTGTATTTATTAATGTTATACTATTTTTATTGTTCTTTTGTTATTTAAATAAAAATTATGCCAATTGGTCGACGAGATAACTAAGTAGTACCAATTTTAGAAATGGCTGTTAGTATATGAAATTCAAAGTTATCTATTATTACTACCAAAAAAAATTGCTGCAAATTTTGCAATAAAGAATATAATAAACTTATTTAAAATGAAGCTCTTAGCATCTTAATTAAAGATTTTCACTGAAAAACAGTGGAACTTCAAAACATTATTTTCTGCCTCCTGATTGGTTTGATTATGAGTGTCACCAATAATGCAAGATTATAAAATATGCAAGGGGGAGTTATGAAAAAAATAATAAAAGCTAAATTTTTATTGGTTATTTTTTTTATAAAACAAAAATATTGAAGGCGTCCATTACTGGCACATATACCCTAAATACATGATAAAATAACTTGTCAAATTAAAAAATTTTACTGTAATAGTACTAATTTTAGAAATGGCTATTAGTATATAAATTTCAAAGTTTTCTATTACTCCCAAAACAAAATATAACCAAAAAACATTTCTTACAGTATTATTCGGCCGTGTTGAATTCACACACTTTTCTCCGGAAGAGATTTCTGTGGCTCCGGGGGGGGGGGGGGGTGCACTTTTTGACCATTGAAAACACAAAATCTCAAATTTTAATGTACCCCCCGGGCCACCCCCTGAAATCAACACTGCAATAATGCACTTGAAATTCGGCAAATGGGCCGATTAATCGTCGCGTCTCTAATTCAGACCAACTTTTTAGCATAAAAAATTTTCACATAAGAACATGATAAAGACATAATGGCAAAAGCAAACAGTAGTTTCATACCCCATAATAAAAAAATGTCAGCCAAAAAGAAACCAGGGTTGGGTTTTTGACATGACAGTGGTAAAAACCATGTTTTTACCGGTTTATTCCGTCAAAAACCTATCATTTGAGATTTTCCTCCAATTTATAGTGTAAGTGTAGCATACAGTACATTTCTAGATTAATTTTTTCTTGTTGTTCTTGTTATTATTATTCACAATTACTTTATTAAATTTATTTAAAAGAAGAGCGTTTCCTAAATGGGAAAAATTTAAATACAAGAGTAAAAGGAAATAACAATATTTGTCATAATCTCCACTAATATAGATTCTACTAACTGCAATGAACATTAATATTATATGATAATAAAAGGTTATTATAATTATTAAATAACATTCTACATACATTTTTAATAAAATACTTTAAAATTATTTTAGAGATGCAAAAATGCTGTTATATGGTATGACAATAGATGTCAAGCATGGACTGTCGCCATTGAATAAATTTGAATATTCTTAGATATAATATTTTAAAATGCATATATTTTCATTTTCACTTGAATAAGCAGAATCTTAAAATTTTAAATTAATAATTTTTTTATACAAACATGTAGGACCTGATTACAGGTGAAAACTCTTAGACTTAAATTTTAACACATAACAAAACAATATTTAAGAAAAATCAGAATATAATGTCCTGTTCCTGTATACATTTTACTTAAAATTATTTAGGCATTATTTAAAGTGAATTGAAAGAAATAACGCATTGCATATTTTTATTACATACATATATGACTGTATGAGTAAAAATCTTTCACCGTTAAAATTTTTCTTAAATTATTATTAAATTTCGAGAGATTCTTAAATGTTTTATTTATTTTTTAATGCAGTTAACTTTTTAATTAATGGATCTACATTTCTGCTTTAAAGTAATATTTAATTATTTATTTATTTTAAGGAAATAAATTACTTAACGAAATAATAAACTACTTAACAAAAATATAGTTAAAAATTGAGTTTTCACATGGTTTAAAGTTTAATATGGATTTGCAATTTTAATCTCTAGGTACAAGATTTAACTTTGAAGAACAAGTCTTATTCTTTTCTTCCAAAAGATGTATGTAATTCTCAACTATTAAAATATATTTTATTTCATTTATTTATATAAATCAAGTTTTGCTATATAGAAATAAAAATAATCAATGAACAATTTTGATTTAACACTTTAAGAAATCTTACTTCTGAGGAAATTTCTGAGAAAGCTATTTAGTTTTAAAGAGTGTAATAATTAATGCTGAAATTATACACATTTTTTAATCTTACACTTATGGGTTATAGAATTTCTTTAAAAAATCTAATTTTTACAGAATATGCCAAATAGCTTAAGATTATTATAGAGATCTGCTAACAGAGATGTATATGTATTATTCTAATGCAATTCTTTTTTGTTTTTCTCGGATACATAATATACTTCCGAGTCTTTTCAATATTGAATATTTCATGTAAAACAACTTAATACTAAAGACAGAATGAAAAAAGATAATGTAAAAACAAACTACAACTAAAAAATAGGTTTTTGACAGTTTTCGACCTTTTTGACAAAGAGGTTTTTGACATGACGGTAAAAACCGTGGTAAAATCCGGTAAAAACCGTCATGCGTCAAAAACTTGCCAACACTGAAAGAAACAGAAGCTAACCTATTGAAAACATAATTGTAAAATGGGGGGGAAACTATACAGATAAATACTATACTGGCTAATCTCATAAAATACAACGAACAACAACATTTTATTTTCATTACAGAAGTTAAAACAGGTTGATGGTGTTAAAATGTAGAAGCAATACTTACTACTTCAGCTTTCCAAAATTTCGAGCTTTCAACGTGATGCTAGATACGAACGTTATGAATGTGTAATCAACTTTGCAGGGAAATTTTTAAATATCCGATTAAATAAAATAATAATTAATCCAATCAAAAATCAGTCTTATTTTTTTAATTGACTGTTTAGTTCGGTGTTCAACTCGAGAGATGTTGACATTTTTTCCCCCTTCCATCTTTGGTGTCTATCGCTTGTATCAAACCCCATTTCTAGGCATTTGATTGGTCCAAGCTTCATGTCACGTGATCTCGCAAGTTATTTCTCGCTATTTTGAGGTGGGCTGGACCACAGATTATGGCCGAGATCCAGATAGAGTTTTCGCTGTTTAGTGAAACGAGATTGATCAATCAGAAGCCTGCATTTCTGCAAAGAGCGAAAAGTTCGCAAAAATGCAGGTCTCTGATTGATCAACTCCGTTTCGCTAAACAGCGAAATATCTATCTGGATCCCGGCCTATATATATCTCATACAGATATGACTCTTGCATAAGCTCAATGGTAACCGAATCGCAACTTCAGAGCCTCTAGTGACAACAGTCGCAAACGTTTCGGGAGGGTCGCAACAGGTAGTTGTTACTTGTCTTGTTTGTATAGTATCTATCTTTTATTGATGCGTCGCTAGCCGGTTCTGTATTTGTTTACGTTTGTTTTAAAACATAAGACATGTTTCTTTTTATCAAACAGATACTAATAATCAAGCAAATAACCTCAGAAAATATGCACTTACACGTTTCTTCTTAAAGATTTGGCTTTTTTTTTTTTTTATATGTAATCATTTAAACAGAGAAATTTTCAGATATTTAAATGGTTTCACTTGATTGAATTGATGAAATTTGAATACCGTAAAAACACTTTTACATTACTGTTACTATTTACAAGAATAATAAATAAATAAATTAGCACGTTTTAAAATACTATTTACTGGCTTATTCCAAAAAATTCGGTTTTAAACAATATTATTTTATACGATTTACGCACTTTTAAATTGTTCAATTTTAATATCTGCAGTAAAACGTTGTATAAGGTTATTTTTATTATTATAAAATAGTTTTAAGTATGATAAAACAAAGATAATTTAAAAAATAAAAATTTATTGCACATTTTGTAGAAAAAATACAACATAATACGATAGATTTATGAATATTTTTCAGATAAATACAAAATTTCATGCATTAAAAAAGTAAATACATAGAATGTAAATTTTCTAACAACTTATGAATCATCAGAACATATTAAAATATTTTATGACATTTATTTTACATAAATATTTTATGACATATCCATGATTTTTATGTTAATATAAGTGTTACAAACATCAAAATTAAATAAGCTTTGAATAAATCATACAAGTAAACAAATTGGGAAACTGACAAAGATAATAGTGGTAGTATCTCTTTCAGTTCCATTACTCTTACATTCAGTTCTAAATATTGCATAATTTCCATTTCTAATCTTTAAATATGAAACAAAATGCACTTTCAAATAATATGTTGCAGCTCAATTTACTGATTTTTTATAAATTTACAAATTATTGGCTATGTACTGATTTTTTATAAATTTACAAATTATTGGCTATGTCTGTGGTTCACAGAAAAAAAAAAAAAAAAAAAAAAGAAAAAAAAAAAAGAAAATCACTTATGATATGGTATGTTTTAGAAAATTTGTTTTTCCATACAAAAGCAAAGAAGAGGAAGAATTTATGGGCTGCATGCGTATTTATTGACCACATGGAAAGTAGTAAAATATTTTTAATTAGTGCAGGGGTGCATTTAAATATTTGTTGTGAAGAATATTATTTAAAGTAAAATAGGAAACACCAATTTATTTAGACTTCTGCCATATATATATATTTTTTAATCAGAACTTTTTGAGAACGCTTGAGTGCCATGTCAGTCACCAGTGACTAACACTTAAACTTTCCGTTTAGATTCCACCAGCCATCGGTGACTGACACTTATAGGTTGTGTAACGGGAATCTTATTTCGTGGCCCAAATGGAAAGAGAGGCAAAATAGACTTGGCATTCAATGTGTTAATAGATATAAATTTTAACTACTCTTATTAAAGAAATTTGTTGTAACATTAACCCTTTCAGGGAAAGGGTTAAAAACAAAAACCTTTATTTTAAATTTGAAAATATGCTATTTAATGTTATGCAGACTTGTATAAAAACAAAAAACTTTCCGTGCACATGAATATTAGGTCAAAAATTTTCCGCAAATTAATTTGATCTTTAATAAAATTACGTGTTATATTATTTTGACGATATGAAATAAAAATCATAGTTTAAAATAATTGCTATTTAAATTTCAAAGATAATTAATATTAAGTAAAGAATAAATTTTAATTTAAAAATAATAAAGTTAAAATCAATGATAGGAAAGTGAATTCTTGTCAATTATTTTGTCAATACATTTAAAAACAACCTAATCCTTAATCTTGTGATCTCTTCGCACAAAATGCCAGTCACTCTTATAACACTACGAAATTATTCAATTTAACAGCCGTTGCCGAGCTAAATTGTCACTGCAGCCACCGCCGGAAAACCGATTGACAACAAGTTTTAGTCTGCGGAAAATAGAAATAAAAGGGTCTGTGTATCACAACAATGTTTTGAGTTTTTAAATTTTGAATTGTGGATAAACAATATATAAATCGTATATAAAATTGGGGGATATTTTAAATTTTTGGTATTAATAAAAGTTACAAAAACAAAACATACATTTTCTTTGCGAAACTTTTTTCCGCAAAGTTCCGAATTTTTCGGAAAATTTTCCGCGCATGCGTCTATATCAGGCACAGCGAACCTATGGCACGCGTGCCACTTTTGGCACGCGAAAGAATAATTTTGGCACGGCTTGTGGCTCTAAATCAAAATAAAATGGAATTTCACAAAATCACAACTGATTTTTTCTAAATTCGATTAAATGGAAATTGAAAAATTTTAATTGCTGCATATTATATTCCAATCTAATTAATTATGGTCTCAAGAATTTTCCAAAGAAAGGCGATATTTGAAAACTATCGGAAAGAATTGGTTATTAGACATTACTTAGTTCCGAAGGTAAAGTTATGGCAACTTTGAATTTATTTCAGAACTATTCAGAGAAACTGGCGTTTGACATTTCAATTTTTTTTTTTTCTTAAATATATTTGTTTCCATAATTATTATAGTATAGCACCTACATGTAGGTTTCTAATATTTTTTTTAATCTTAATAGAAAATTTTGAATAATTTTAATCCATTATTTTTCCATCTACTAAATTTGTTTTTTAGTTGGCACGTCCTGGTCACGTAAAATATTTTTGGCCAAATTTGGCACGCAGCAACAAAAAGGTTCGCCAACCCTGGTCTATATTATACAACTCTGATGTTATGTTTAGTGAGTACTACCTAATTATTATTTTTTTTAATCTGGATATGACCATTTGGAAAGCAAATTTGGTTTTGCAGGATAGAAATAGAGTACATTTTCGAAACATTTTTAGAAATGTGACTGTGAAGTGGAATTTTTTTTTTGGGACAGAGTGCTTGTTTCCTATATTCAAAGCAAGATATTTCAGTGTTTTCTACTAAAATGGAAAGTAATTTCAGTGCTGCTAAACCTTGAAATTTCATAAAATTTCAAATGCCATAATTTAGTCAGTTTTGGTAGTAAAAAAATTTGGATTTTTTAAATTTTCTTTCTAGACATGGAATAATATATTTTTAAATACAAGTTTTTAACAACCAGGGGTATAAAAAAATAAAATTTTGTATTTTAACATACATATCTTTATAAAACAAAAGTTGCACTTGATATGCATATTCTTTTAGAATTGGAAGAATGTTTCTATCATCAGCAGTTTAAATGATAATCGCTGTAGTCTTTATTTTGAATCACCCAGTATGATGCAATTCTGAGAGCACTTCTGAATATCTTGCATACATATATATATATATTTCCCCTCGAATGGATTTACAGTACATTTAAAAATAGAAGTATTTTCACAAAAACATTTATGTGGAGTCTCTAACCTCAAAAGTACTTTCTTAGTTTAAGAATGAATTTTACAAAAGTGGAAAAGGTTGGGCGATTGTCTAGGGGGCTAAATATAGGGCTGAATCCATATCAACTCAGGCAGGGGGGTTACCTTCATAGTCTCAGAAGTTTTTGAATTGAACATATGTTAAAATTTAAGAAAAAGTAAGATACTTGTATATTTTCATTTTGCCCAAAAAAATTCCTGGCCCGAGATACAGGCCGCCAAAGATGACATCCCTGGCATCCTTTCTCATTCGCGATTTTCGATAAAAATTTTAAAGTGCTCTATCTCTAGAACGGTGCAAGATATTTTGTTGCGGTTTATTTTATTTTAAAGATAATATTGTTCTGTTTAAAATGATATACCCAATTTTGAAAAATGTATTAAACTTTTCTTGTGGCAACCTTTTGAAAAAAAAATTTTTTTTTCAAAAAAAATTTTTTTTTCGAAAATGCCAATCTTAAAAATTTTGATTTTTTTGCTGTTGATCAATACCATTGGGAACTATCTTCACTGTAAAGAAGAACTTCCACTTTTGAGTTTAACAAATTTTAGAAACATTTAAAAAATTCAGAGACTTTTACAGGAACTGTATATATACAGTTCCAGTAAAAGTCACTGAATTTTTGCTTATTTGTATCATATTTGTAAGGATAAGCCTACTATATATCCTAAACAAGTTAGAAATTGCAATATCAAATGTGGCAAATGAGGTGCGTGCGTACTATAACTAGTTTTATAAATATTCAGATCTTGGTGCAATAAGTTACACTCTTGGGCAAAAAGGGCATGAATACAAAATTTATTACGATTCTACATATTAAATTCAGTAATACGGAAGTAATATGAATTCATCTTAAAAGGACTTAATTGCCATGGCAACCTAGAATCATTGCCTATCATGGTATATCATTGAATCAATTATGTATTATAGGATTTTTAAATAGAATGAAGAAAACTTTTATTAATGTCTTTTATGTTTTAATTTGATTTTCATAGCATTTGAAGTGATACATACTTTATTTTCAATACCGAACATAGTAAAACAATCTCAATAACATATATCAATTACACAGCAATACAAATTATATTAATACAAGTTAGAGTTCAGACAGATGGGCAGACAAATCGAATCCATAAAGACTTTCAACTATGTTGGAAATTGTTAAAAACACATAAATAGGTCGGAATTTGACTTTTAGAAATTTATGTCAATAGACGGAAGCATACTTGAATACTTTCATACAACCCTGTATTTTACCTACATACATGCCACTATTTAGCTATTTAATTAAGATTAAAACATCCTTAAAACCAGTGAAATCACACTTCCAGAGATTATCATCCATAGATGGCCATGTATCTAATTCTTTGCGTGGACCTGTATATCATTTTATCTATATTCTGCAAACATATCTTAGTATACTAAATGTAGTTCAGTGTAAAAATGCATAACTCATTTAAAAATCACCTTTAAGCTACTTTCATTCATACTCAGTAAACCCTTAAGATTTCTTTTGTGTAGTCCTGTATATGATCTACAGCATTTATGCACACAATGTAATATGGAAAAATTTAGTTAAACTTAAAAACTCAAACACAACTAAAAATGCACTTCCAGCAATACCCTTACGATTTCTTTTGTGTAGCCCTGTATATGATCTACAGCCTTTATACACACAACGTAATGTGGAAATATTTAATTAAACTTAAAAACTCATATCGCAACTAAAAATACACCTCTAGCAATCATCGCTAATGTACAGTATTTCCAATAAGGTAAAGTATCTGAAATCTTTTGTGTGTCCCTGTAAACACAATGCACTTTCTATGACACAGGAAGTAATTTTTTGTAAACCTCTGCAATAAAGTATGTATCACTTCAAATGCTATGAAAATCAAATTAAAACATAAAAGACATTAATAAAAGTTTTCTTCATTCTATTTAAAAATCCTATAATACATAATTGATTCAATGATATACCATGATAGGCAATGATTCTAGGTTGCCATGGCGATTAAGTCCTTTTAAGATGAATTCATATTACTTCCGTATTACTGAATTTAATATGTAGAATCATAATAAATTTTGTATTCATGCCCTTTTTGCACAAGAGTGTAACTTATTGCACCAAGATCTGAATATTTATAAAACTAGTTATAGTACGCACGCACCTCATTTGCCACATTTGATATTGCAATTTCTAACTTGTTTAGGATATATAGTAGGCTTATCCTTACAAATATGATACAAATAATCAAAAATTCAGTGACTTTTACTGGAACTGTATGCATACAGTTCCTGTAAAATTCTCTGAATTTTTTAAATGTTTCTAAAATTTGTTAAACTCAAAAGTGGAAGTTCTCCTTTACAGTAAAGATAGTTCACAATGGTATTGATCAACAGCAAAAAAATCAAAATTTTTAGGATTGGCATTTTCAAAAAAAAAAAATTTTTTTTGAAAAAAAATTTTTTTTTTCAAAAGGTTTCCACAAGAAAAGTTGAATACATTTTTCAAAATTGGGTATATCATTTTAAACAGAAGAATATTATCTTTAAAATAAAAAAAACCGCAACAAAATATCTTGCACCGTTCTAGAGATAGAGCACTTTAAAATTGTTATCGAAAATGGCGAATTGGAAGTGGTGCCCGGAATGCCATCTTTGGCGGCCTGTATCTCGGGCCAGGAATTTTTTTGGGCAAAACCAAAATATACAAGTATCTTATTTTTTATTGAATTTTAACATATGTTCAGTTCAAAAACTTCTGAGACTATGAAGGTAAGATTTTTTCTTTGGCTGCCTGAATTGACATGGATCATACCATAGACAAAAAGTTACAGTTAAAGTACTTCAAAATGTGTTATCGAAATTGATCGCAATTATAAAAATGATGAGGGATTTATGGTTTTCACTATCGCAATCTTTCAATTTTTTGATAAAAATTGCTAATTTTGGAAGTAACTGCTACATTTGTTTATCTTGAGGTTTCAGATTGGCGATCATTTTCGAAAACAGCATTTAAAAAACAAAAAACCTACCAAGTTCATTCTACAAAGCACACGGGCACATCTGTTCCCATTTATTTTACAATAACAGTTTTCACTACATTTAACATTAAAAAAAAAATGTGATGATGAAAAGAAAAGGGCATTTTTTAGATTCACAAAGACATTTTTATCAGGATTTATAAATATATCACTATACCTTATATTTTCAAAATAGACAACTTATTGATGATATATATCATCATGATAAATATTCAGACTTAATATGAATTAGAAACAAAAACATACTGAACTCAGCATGAAAACCTAAGCAATATTCGGTACTACTTAGTTACTCCGTCAACCAATTTCACCAAACCACTCGCCAAATTATGCAAATTGACATAATTTCTTCAAAACATTGCATAAAAATACGAATTTCGTTAAGGATCGAGGGAAAAACGCATAATTAGTGTTGAGGGGTCTCCCCCACCCCCCCACCCCCTTCTGTAAACTTTCAAAAAATTTGCTGTGAATTTCAGATTTTTTTGTTTGTTACTCAGAATCACCCCTGATTCAAGTAACATAATTGTGTCGCCACAATACTTTGTCGAAATGAAATATCTGATGATAAAAAAAAAAAAAAAAATCGTAATATAAATTAATTTTAAACTAAAATTTGACAGAAAAATGACTTTTTTCTAATTTCGGGGGTGGGGGGGGATGTAACATATTTTAGTGGTTACATATTCCAACACAATAGACAAAAAAAATTAGGAATCTGTAAAATTTTCGAAAAATTTCAGAAATTACAAAATTTTAGTAAAAATTTACAAATTTAGAAAATTTTCACATTTTTTTCTTCCGGATTTTGGGTCCTTCCAGATTTTGGAATTCCGGATAATGGGTCCTGTACTGTACATACAAACTTTGCAAAGAAAATGTAAGCAAATCTGTGATAAATCTAGTTGAAAACAACTTTTAAACACATGGAAAAATCCACCTGTTTTAAAAGTTTCATTAAAAAAAAATATATATCTCGTTCAATATTATGGATCTAAACCTTACTAAAACATAGTTTGTGTTTAATGGTTTAAAACCTCCCTATTCAACAGTATTTCTAGATCATGTGCCCCAAGATCTTGCAAAAATAATAGAACTTTTTTTTTCTTATATCATTACTAATATATTTCCTCATGAAATAGTGCCCTTTTTTTAAACTAGCATCTTACCCCTTTTTCTTTCTAAAATGAATATTACTTTATTTATTGTTTTTCTTTTAATAATTAAAGCTTAAAAATGTATAATATGTTGCTAATCAGAGAGTTAATTGTTTAATAATTATTAATTTGAAGTAATGTTAACTATTTAATATTATCTTACCCCTTTTTCTTTCTAAAATGAATATTACTTTATTTATTGTTTTTCTTTTAATAATTAAAGCTTAAAAATGTATAATCTGTTGCTAATCAGAGAGTTAATTGTTTAATAATTATTAATTTGAAGTAATGTTAACTATTTAATATTAAATGCAGTTATTAATAATTTTAATAAATAGTAAATATCACCAGTATTTAATAATGCAAATCTTGCCAATAAGTTTTTTTTTTATTATTATTGCATGTGTAAACTAATGTGTAACAGCTTGTGTATTATGAGCAAATATGACAAAAAAAAAAAAAAACTGCTATTGTCGAAGAACAAAATTTGCTATTAGCATAAGTTATATCTAATAAAGTATTAAAGAAAAAACATTTCTTACAATAGCAGAAGAAATTCAAATTTGCCAACTCAGTTTATAACGCAATTCACTTTTAACACACAATGTTTGAGATATAAAAATGAATATTTCAGTGAAGAAGCATCTGCAATCCACACCGTAGAAATATTATTACACTTTACAGGACTAAGTTGCATTGTGTTATTTAATCTTTATTACCTTATTTCACAGATTTAATAAAAAAATTGCTATTAGCAAATTAAAAAATTTTGAAAATGAATATTATCCCTGTCATGGAAATGTCAGAGAATTGACATAAGAATAAGATATGTGTTACTTTGCATAAACTCAAGATGGTAAGATAAATATAGAAGGAAAAAAAAACACCTACTTTTTTATAGACTTTGATTGAAATTCTATTTTTAAATCCTCGTTTACTTTTTTAATGTGTTTGTATATTTGAATTTTTGAGATTATTATGCTAATAATCTTTTGCACTTTTTCTTTGTGAATTTCGTGAATATTTAAATTATTGAAATTGATCACATCTCCGTGAAATTTTACCATGTTTTGTATCACATCTGTAGACCAAAACATATGAGCTGTATCAACATCATACATTTTATGCACTATATTGAATAATTCATTGCTCGGTTTTTTCAAACTACTACCTGAATAATCTTTATATTGAGTCAATAAAGAATTGTCATTTGCAGCATTTGTAGTATCAAATAAAGTATTTTCACAATGATCACAGTTTAATTTTGAAACTACTTTCCTTCCAACATATCCGGCAATATAATAAATGACATTTTGTCTTACAGTATCAGATGGCAAGCATGGAATTTCATTCAGTGGGACATCTGGATTTATTTTAACATGGTCACTGAATAATGATGTTAAACTGGAAAATTTGGAAGGACTCCTATCTTTTAACGATACAAGAACTTCATCAAAGTCTATTTCACAGTTTGTATTTTTAGACATGGTAAAAATGTTATTTACCATAACTGCTTGCAAACAACTTACTAACTGCGAACAATCTGGATTTTCATCGTTACCTCTTTTCGATCTTATAATAGAAAATGTATTTTCCAGTGCATCCTGGTTAAAACGTTTAGTTAAGATGTATGCATAATCATGTTCTTCGAATAAATTTCTACATAAATTTATTGAAGATTTTAATGTCACAATCCATCCGTTTTTACAATGAGTGTGAACAGTTTTGTCATCATCCTTTTTGAAAGCCCAACTTTCAACAAAAGGAAGCATTTCTTCCCAAAATGTTAAATGAGCAGAGTCTCTTTTTACAGCACAGAGCATTTTCTTTTTACCGTACTCTTCACTGCTGTTGAAACTATCAAACAGTTTGTCCATAGTATAAATCAAATGAGCTGTGTGTTGCGCTGGTTCATCAAATTTGCCAACTGATTTCAGTAGGGAAATACCAGCTGCAACAGACGTGCTGAGTGCCTGTGCAGCATATTTGACCTTCATTTTTGCTCGGCCAACAGGTTCAATATGTGTTTTACTCAGTTTTGGTGTTACTCGTGGATCATTTTTTTTATCTATTTCATAATAACTACGAATATACTCCCAGTCAGCTGTAACTCTTCCAAAAGTAGGCCTTTCAAACTCCAATTTATATTTCATCAAATTGTTCCTGAAAGATTTGAGTAAATGAGGTGGATCAAACATAAAAAAGATTTTTTGATTATTAACTTCAAAACTGGTTTGATCTATCGACAGTCCAAGTTCATTGAACAAACATATATTATTAGGCCCTTGATCACAAACCGTAGATACAACTTTGAGTCCTATTTCCTGGAGTTTAGAAATACAAGAGACCACAAGTGTTTTTAGTGATTTTCCTGGCATACTGCGGTGCACTAAAAAATATCCTAAAATTTGTTTCCATTTAGTGGACAAGCCTCTCACCATTAAAACCAAAGCATTAGTGGCTATTTTGATAGGTGAATTATCAGTAACAGATATATCATCTTGATAACCTATAACAACATCTTTTCTCGGTGAATAATGAAGAGATGGTCTTATTGCCATCTCATCAAAACTCAAAACACACAGTCGTTCTTTTTCATTTAAATGGCTGACTTTCTTTTCCAGTACCTTAAATATTTCTGTACAAAACCCTGTATTTTCACAAAGACCTTGTACAGAACGTTTCAATGTTCTTATACATGGCAGTATAAGAAAATGTTTTAAAACCTTGTATGCTGCAGTCGATGCTAAATAAATATTAAAAGCAAATGCTTTGTCAGAAGCTGTCCAGCGCCTTCCTTTTGCAGGACCCGTATTCCTTAACTGTGCTTCCAGAATGCTATACAAAGAAGGCCGTAAATGTTTCCGAAGCACGTTCAAAGCAGATGTTTTGGATATATTAGGGGAATTCGGAGAATTTTTGAAATATAGTCGTTTCTTCAACCTGTAAATTAAAGATTTGTATCTGTTCAATTTTCTGCTTTTCGGCGTAAGTTTGAAAGGAAAACTCGATGTACTCTTGGGTGTTTTAAATGGTATTGGAGATGAAGGTGCGTGCAGCTGGACTGGAGATGAAGGAGCGTGCAGCTGGACTGGAGATGAAGGTGCGTGCAGCTGGACTGGAGATGAAGGTGCGTGCAGCTGGACTGGAGATGAAGGTGCGTGCAGCTGGACTGGAGATGAAGGTGCGTGCAGCTGGACTGGAGATGAAGGTGCGTGCAGCTGGACTGGAGATGAAGGTGCGTGCAGCTGGACTGGAGATGAAGGTGCGTGCAGCTGGACTGGAGATGAAGGTGCGTGCAGCTGGACTGGAGATGAAGGTGCGTGCAGCTGGACTGAAGATGAGGGTGCATGCAGCTGGACTGGAGATGAAGGTGCGTGCAGCTGGACTGAAGATGAGGGTGCATGCAGCTGGACTGAAGATGAGGGTGCATGCAGCTGGACTGAAGATGAGGGTGCGTGCAGCTGGATTTTTCTATGAACATCAACTACTTGAATGGTAGGCACAGATTCTGGGAGAAGCCGCCTTTTCAAAGTATTTGTAAATGCTTCCATTCGAAAGTGATCGGAGCATAAGTATTGACGAGTTCTAGTAATCGGTTTCATCTGAATGTTAGCCGTCCATTTCTCCAATCTAGGAAAATAAATGTACATAAATATATAAACATATCTAGTTTTAAATAATTCTATTAAATTGAGTTTGTAATTTTTTATTGACAGTTGCAGAGGAGTAAATTTAGAAAATTTATTTGTTATAAAGAATGAAAGGAGGGAGAGCAGTAATTCAAACAAAGTTATTTATTGTTAATAGAATTATAAATAGAATTTTTCTTTTAATTAAAGAGGCTTAAAAATTTTGTGCACAGAATGTGCAAAATGATAAGTGGAAATTGTGAAAAAAAAATAAAGAGTGGGGGAAAATAAAAATGAAAGACCAATGCAAGAAAAGTTTGAGGACTTAAAAACAGTGCTGTAGTTGGATGGCAATGCTGTTTCCAGAAATATTTGGTTTGTAACTATAAAAAAAATAGCATGCAGGAACACAAAACTTTTCTTTTTTCACAAGCAAAAAAAAAGTTATTGTTATTTATTATAACGATAATTATCAAATTTATTCATACTAGAGATGAGCCAAGAGAGCCAAACCCTCTTCCCCAGATTGTGGAAACTATATCCATTTTAATGTCTGAATGTGAAAAAGTATTCATTGTAAGTATTGAAAGTGAAAAGTTCTGTATGAATAACATGACCGATGAGAGAAATTCATTCCTTATTGAATAAGTCAGTTCACTTATATTCATAAGCCATGTAGGAGCTTCCTTGAAAGAATCTCATTATCGTTCTTTATGGAAACTTCTAGGATAGATGTGCTAGTACATAATGTATGGATTTATTTGTTATTTCAAATAAATTTTAATCCATGATGGAAAATGTTACTATGCGATTAAATATTGATTTTAGTTGAATACCATACAAATACAATACTATAAATACTAGAATATAATAATTATAACTGTTAATTAAAAAAGTCAGCTTTTGGCTAAATGTTTTAAATTGGCTTTTTGCTTAGTAAAAATCTGGTAGCATCAACATCTACTCTATGAAAAGTTGAGTTCCCACAAATATTTTTTTTTCCCCAACTACAGCACTGCTTAAAAGTTCAGTTTTGTAAATACAACTTTTAAACATTCAAATGGCTAAGGGGGGCGGGGGGGGGGAGGTCAGATTTTGCCATGTGGCAGTAGAAATTTAGGATTATTATTTATAATTATTTCAAAACAACTATTATTTTACTTATTTATTGTTTCGGACGAATACGGCACTTGTTCCTGATAATTATTTCAAAACAACTATTATTTTATTTATTGATTTGGAGGTGGGGGAGAAGTTGATTAGATGATTGGAGGTATGGAGTTTGATAGATGATTAATCATTTATTACTAAATATTGATAAATAGGACAGAAAAAAATAAACTGAACAGTTTTAAAGATTTTAGATTTTGTGCTCTTGAAAAGGGACCAAAGGGAAAACGCCACTTAAAAATACGGGGTACGGGGAGTGGCGAGGAAATTTTTATGATCGATTATTTATTGTTAAAATGCAGAACAATTTTTCACAAAATAACAGAAAATGTAATGACTTTTTTCTTAAAAATAAAGAACAATTTTTTTTTTAAGTTTTAAATACAATACAAAATGCGTGTGATTAAATTTTCGGAAAGAAAATGTAAATCGAAATGCCAATCAAAAACACGTATTAAAAAAAGACACATGGAAATGGATGAAAGATACGTAAAAAAGAAATCTACAAAAAAGTAAAATAAAGCTAGATTTCATGCATTTATAATTTATAAATACAGAAATTACTCACCTTCTTTTATTTCCTGTAGGAAAACAAAAGAACGACAAATTGCTGTTCCTGTTGGTGTTTGCACATGATTGCGCTTGACAAAACACCTGATTTTTTGACATTTTGCAATAATTAATTGCAAAAAAACAGCTCTAAAAAGAGCACTTGTAAATATATAATTTTTATATACAAGAAAAATAGCTCTGAAAAGAGCTTTTGCAAAATTATAAATCTCTCAAATAGATCTCTCAATATCAAACTTTACAACACGTGAAAGTGACAGTAACAGTTTATGTTTATAAAATTCCGCGCTCGCGCATTTGTTCCCGCCTGTGCTCAGTAGTGGCGCTAGAATCGCGCCGGTACGGGTTTTTGCTCCTCTTTCATATCTGTGAGATATATAATCTGTGGGCTGGACTTCAACTTTGATTCAACTTGGCGAAACCCCGCCCCTGCGAACTGTTCGCAATCTCGCAAACAGCGCAAAGTCTATCTGGATCTCGGCCATTGCTAGTCTATTCAATGTAATACGAAAATCCTGCAGATTTCGCTGCAATCGACACTTGGGATTTTAGCAATATCGTCGATTATTTATGGGATACAAATTTTTAGCGATGTTTAATAGCATATTTCCACACTAGGTATTCTAGACGCTGTAACCAAATCGTCATGAAGTTTTAGGAAATATCCTGCAGACATCGCTGTGATCGACTCATTGGATTTCAGCATCATTTGAAATTTAAGAGATCCAATACTTTAGCACTTTTTTAAGTATTACTGGGATAGCCGATTTCCACACTATATATTCTACACTGTAGCACCGCTGTAGCCTGTCTTTTTCGTTTGCCTCGGAGTAGATATAGATGAAATCATTTGAAGCTGTTCCTAAACTGTGACCAACAATATATAAGACAAGTTCATAACGTCACACGGCAATAGACACAAAAGAATGGTTATCTGTACACGGCAATGGACACAAAAAAAAATCGGCGCGCAGCTTTGTACTAATCATGGTGTAAAGATGATCCAACTCTGAGGCTAACGAAAACGACAGGCACCGCGGTGGGTCCGATTCTTCTTTTTGTAAAAGACCGCTGGAGTTACGTGATGCTCGAATGCACCAATGAAGGTGCGCGAAAAGAGCATCACGTGACTCCAGCGTCTTGTAAAAAAAGAAGAATCGGCCCACCGCGGTTATGTCATTGGTCGCGCTAACACCCTTTCTGCTGCATCCACCGTATATAGCGGCATCTTGTACTGGAGACTGCTAAATGTGCTGCTATCGGTCAAAATCAACAGAGAAAAGGGCAGAAGAGAGGGAAAGAACTCGTTTTTTTGGTATCTAGTTTTTCACACGAGAAGATTGACATGTCTGTTCCTCTCCTTTAATAACTTCATGGAGGTGAAATAAGACAAAACCCCCTAAATATTTGAGAAAGTCTTGACACGCGTTACGAAAACATCACACAAAGAGGGCAAAGCAAAAAAACAAAATCATTCATTGGCTCATGAATATGAACGAGACAATGAATGATTTTTCTTCTTTGTTTTGCCTGCTTTGTGTGACGTTTTCCTGACACGTGTCAAGGCATTCTCCAATATTTAAAGGGTGTAGAATGGGCCGGGATCTAGATATATTTTTCGCTATTAGCGGGATGAGATTGATCAATCAGACGTCTGCATTTTTCCGAACTTTTTGATGATTGCAGTAAACACCGAAAAGCCTGCAAGGATGGAGGCTACTGATTGGTCAATCTAATTTTACTAACAGAGAAAAATTTATCTGGATTCTGGACATTAACTTTGGTTGGTTAAAACAATTTTGAATAAAATCAAATCAGGAAGCCAATGTTTGTTAACTTTTCTGGTTAGTTTAATTGAAATCTTCCTCGTCTATTACTGAAAACTGAGTTACCGTTCTTTGGACAAAAAATTGAATATGAGTACACGACTTGTGCATATATCACCACTCTAACACAGTGTTGCCAGATAGGCAACTTTTTTTAATTCAGATACTTGATTGGCACCACTTTTTTGAAATTGTAAAATGCGCCTTATTTAATGACATATTAATTAAGGCGAAAACAAAGGGAATTTTACCGTTTATAATAAGTGGTGGCAATCAAGAAATCTGAATTTTAAAAAATGTAGCCCACTGGCAACCCTGCTCTAACATATAAATGTTCTCTGTTATGACCATGATTCTAAGTGCTGTTGGTTAAATTTGAGTATCTGGGTATTAGAGAAAGCAATAGTGGCCCACCGTGGTTGAGTGGATAAGACACCATGCCGCTAATCGCTTGAGAGCGTAGGTGGAAGCATATTCGAATCCCGCCTTGATCAGCATGTGATATGATGTAATTGTTAAATAGAACAAACAAACAAGCAAGCAATGGTGAAAGGTACAGTTGGCATGGAAACAACGACGTCTTTAATTCGTATAGAAAATTAATGAATAGTAGTAAATGACTTAGGTTTAAAATGTAGGCAAATGGTTTGGAAATATCAATGGCTCGCATCTAGTATTTCACAAAAGTAATTTAATAGATTCACATGATGTATAACATGGTGCAACTCTTAGCTAATGAAAATTCTGCAACAAGACTTATGTAGGTAGATCTTTTGAATGAATAATTCAAAATTCTGAGAACAAAACGAAGTTCTTAAGGACTCTTTCTCACCCTCCCACACCCCCCCCCCCTCAAAAAAGGAAATACGATAGAAAGATATAAGAATTTGGATAACTTCAATATGTCTGTGATTTTTTGTGAGAGTTCAGAAAAAGAGTCTGGGTATTAAAAAAAAACATAAAACAAATTTGACGAACGATAGGACTATAGATTTCCGGCAATTTTTAACCGAAAAATATTTAATTCTAATGTATATGCGGCTTTAATAATAGACTATTAAAGATAATCAATTTAAAGGAAATTATATAGTAAATTAATATGCTCACATTTATGCAAATAGGTATGCATAAACAGACTTGAGTAAAATTACATATTTATTCTTTCTTCTCTATAACATGATCTAAATGAAGATGAAACTATATGTACAGTTTATATCTTTAAATTTTTAGATTTTTTTTATCAAAAATGTTCTTTTATTATGTCTAGAATTGCTAGATTTACAGATCTTCGATTCTTTAGATGCCTGCGGGGTTTCATTCTCGGATTAACCGTAGGTATTTGAAAAGGTAAATTCATTTTGCAAAACCGTCAGCAAAAAAAAGTTAGAAAAAATAATTAACTGACAGACTAACTGTAAATATATATCTTATTTCGACTCTGTTTTTTACTAAATTTTCATCTTTCGTAGAAACTATTAAGGAGATATAAATACAGAAAGACTGATACTTTGAAAGAAGAAATTGACTTTCCTTACTTTTAAATTATTAATCACTCTAAAAAATGAATGATAGGTAAACAAAATATATACTATTGTGTTTGCTCCCTGCTTATAAATGCTATACAAGGACTAATTTTAATTTGAGCTAGTAGAATTATTTCAATTATATATAATTTGTTTTAAAAAAAGAACTGATATCTACTAAAAAACAACTTTTCAAAAGTAAAAAAAAAAAACAAGCAAGAAAAAAAATGAAAAGAAAAAAGGGAAAGTTGTGGCTAAAAAACAGTGTGATATCAAATTTCCAAGCTTATATTATGGTACTTATTTAACATTTTCCATTAAAAATTTACCATATGTAAATCAAGTACCTAAGTATGCGTTGATAGAAAGCCTTTTCTCCTTTACTAAATACATCATAACGTGTTTCTGAAAATTAATTTTTTTTAATTATGCATGATGGGCTTGGCGGCCATATTTCCATATTTTACACAAATTTCTAAGCACTCAAGCTCGTAACATATTTGCATTATTAAGAATTTCGAACTTCTAGTTTTAGCTACAGACAGATAAATTAAGAAAGTTTTTTATTTTGAAAAACAAATTGATTTTTACTGCTTTAACTAATTAACCCCCCCCTCCGAAAAAAGAGAATCATAAGATGAAACCAGAAGTTACTTCAGTTTTATTTTAAGAAACAAATGTTTAGGCACTCATTTCCATAAATTAAAAGAATAAAATATTTGCTTTAGTATTTATTTCGAACTTCCAATCTTAACAATGAACTTGTGTGCTTAGAAATTTGTGTAAAATATGGAAAGATGGCTGCCAAGCCCATCATGCATAATTTAAAAAAATTTAATTTTCAGAAACACGTTCTGATGTATTTAGTAAAGGAGAAAAGGCTTTCTATCAACGCATACTTAGGTACTCTACTTACATATGGTAAATTTTTAATGGAAAATGTTAAATAAGTACCATAATATAAGATTGGAAATTTGATATCACACTGATTTTTAGCCACAACTTTCCCCTTTTAGGTAGCTTTCATTACAAAAAGCTACCTATTGCAGCCGTTCGGAGGAAAGCGATTTCAAAAAATTTTGGTATATTTTCATCGATCATGACCCCCAGACCCCCAAACCACCCTCCGTTCAAAAGTTGATATATATATATATATATATATATATATATATATCTGACCTTTGTCATGCTGTAACTCTCGAATTTATGAACCGATTTGGATGTAATTCGGTATGTACATAGTACATACCAATGTCTCGACCGAGTTCGTTGGCCAGCTTCATCCGCCATTTTGTTTCAAAATGGCGGCCATTTAAAATTTTTAAAAAAAATTTAAATTTGAAATGCGGTACCAAAAAATTGAAAATGGAAAAATATTTTTTTCTTATGTATTTGACCTTTATACAAAGATTCCGGAGCAGTTTTTGTTTCGTCTATATCTTAAAAAATGGCTGAGTTATAGCATTTTGAATTTCTAGCGTGGCTGACATTTTGAAACGTCCTGAATTTTGTCACGCGATAAAAGGCGTATTTATGAACCGATTTGGATGTAACTTCGTTTGTACATAGTACATACCAATGTCTCGACCGAGTTCGTTGGCCAGCTTCATCCGCCATCTTGTTTAAAAATGGCAGCCATTTAAATTTTTAAGAAAACATTAAATATGAAATGTGGTACCAAAAAATTGAAAATTGAAAAAATATTTTTTTCTTATGTATTTGATCTTTATACAAAGATTCAGGAGCAGGTTTTGTTTCGTCTATATCTTAAAAAATGGCTGAGTTATAGCACTTTGAATTTCTAGCATGGCTGACATTTTGAAACGTCCTGATATTTGTCACGTGATAACAGGCGTATTTTTGAACCGATTTGGATGTACCTTGGTGTGTACATAGTACATACAAATATCTCGACCGAGTTCGTTGGCCAGCTTCATCCGCCATCTTGTTTCAAAATGGCGGCCATTTAAAAAAATTAAAAAATTTAAAATTTAAAATGAGATACCAAAAAATTGGAAAATGAAAAAGATTTTTTTTGTATGTGTTTGACCTTAATACAAAGATTCTGTAACAGTTTTTGTTTCGTCTATATCTAAAAAATTGGCTGAGTTATAGCATTTTGAATTTCTATTGTGGCTGACATTTTAAAACGACCTGATTTTTGTCACGCGATAACAAGCGTATTTATGAACCGATTTGGATGTTACTTGGTCTGTACATAGTACATGCCAATGTCTCGACCGAGTTCGTTGGCCAACTTCATTCGCATCTTGTTTCAAAAGGGTTGCCATTAAAAAAAATTAAATTTAAAATTTAAAATGAGGTATTAAAAAATTGGAAAATGAAAAAGATTTTTTTATGTGTTTGGCCTTGATACAAAGATTCCGGAGCAGATTTTGTTTTTGAAAATTTGTTTTTTTGTTTATATCTTAAAAAATGGTTGAATTATAGCACTTTGAATTTATAGTATGGCTAACATTTTGAAACGATCTGGTATTTGTCACGCGATAACACACGTATTCGCCTTTTTCCATGTAAGAAGGCATGTGGATAGTATACATCAACATCTCAGCCAAATATAAGTTACTTTAAATCAAAGCGGCTTGGGTAAAGCTGACTAATTTCGCGAAATTCTCATTCATAATGATTTAGTATTGATAAAAATTAGTATTAAATCTCCTATATTCGGTTTCCACTAAATTGAGCTTCGTGTGTTTGAATAATATAAGTTGGCTTTTTTAAAATAAGGAATTTGAAAGCTACCTCTTCCTCCCGGCACTGGCCGGAAGGACTTTTTTCTTTTCTTTTTTTCTTGCTTGGTTTTTTTTTTACTTTTAAAAAGTTGTTTTTTAGTAGATATATCTATACAACGTTTTTAGAAAATAAGGAAAAAAACGTTTTGAATAAATGCGTTAGAGTTCTGAGAAAAAGAAACACTGAGTTGGTGCTCAAATGAGTATTTTATCGATATGGCTCAGCCGTAATCAATCAAGACAGTTAAAAGTTAACTTTCACTATTAAAATGTATTTTATAGTAATTTAGTGAGATAAAATCATTTTTGGTCTTGCAAATGACTTTTGAATAATATTTTTTTTAAAGTAATTGCGCTTTGCGTGAGAGTGAGAAAATTTAGTGTACATTATAAGAGTGTTTTTAAATGTAGCATAAAGGAAAGAAATGTGGAGCTTCGATGAAAGTGCTATAAGGAGTAACTGCGTGGAATGTATCTGAAAATATCTGTCACTGTCAGGGATAAATAAAAGAAAATTTTATATCTGAAATAATTTCCGATTAATTATAGAATACTAGTCCATTAAACTTCTCAATTGGAAAACATATCATTAAATTTAAAAAATCAAAAAACCCGGCTGCGTAAAAAGCGAACTAATTAAATATTTCTCATCAATGTGAAACTATTTTTTATATTACTTACCTATTTTTTTTATGTACTCGTATTGATGACTTTTAAGTTGTGTTTAATTGTTAGTTCCTATCTATAAAATGTATACTGTTTTGATGAGGCCTCTAGATGTCTATGAAGGCTAGAGATGCAGTAAAGCTAGAGATCCTACCTACATGACTTCCGGATTGTGTAATATTTAAACGGAGCTTCTGACTGTAAAATAGTCAATGAAGCATCATCTTAATTTTGAAAGAGATATCCAATGATATGCCACTCAATATGGTGCGTAAAATTTTTTTTTCGTCTCTACCGTCATTTTGTATTTTACGGCCGCCATTTTGAATTTACAAAAACAAAACCTAACCTGTAACCATCGGATGATTAAGACAAATCGATAGAGACATCATTCATTAAAATCCATCCAGCCATTGGGATGTTTCGAGAGTATAAAGAAATCCATATGCCCAGATATGCGTGAAACACATAACCTTTCTTGGCAGTCGGGTAAAAAATAAACATAAATCTTTCCGCATGTTAAGTTTTATGCAGATGTAAAACCGGTTGACTCTCGTTTAGGAAGTTCGTGAATGTGAGTTGTTGATTCGATAGTTATACGTTACGATAGTTACGATCGCACATTGCTGGGTGAAGGAAAAGTTTGATGGGATCTTAAATTACGATTTTTAAAACATAGATGGGAGCTACTGTCATTTTTTAAAGCTTTTAAGTTAAAATGATCTAAGCGTTATCCCCTGTACCACCAATCCTCATTAATTTCTAAAAACATTAATATGATTGTGTAACCAGTTAACCAACAGCTGAGCAAAGCACTGCTTTGTAGCTTACAGAGTTAAGGAATTTATTTATGAGGTGAAGTTTGAAAGAATACTTTGAGAAAGCTTCTCAAAGGATTTTTTAAACACATTGAAAAGTAACATTTTATCGCTGCAGAAATTCTCTGCTCCTTTGAGAAAGCTTTTCAAAGCAGCAGAGCATTTCTGAAGCGATAAAATGTTACTTTTTCTACGTGTTTGAAGAAATTTTATCTTTAAAGACTGTTGGGAAATTATTGGTGGTATAATGGGTATAGATATTGATCGTTTCCTCACAAAATATATGACTGATGTAGGGCATCACATCTATTTTATATGTTTTATTTTTCTCGATTATTTAGACAAAATGAGGCTACTTAAGTTCTTTATCCAATAAACTCGCAGCCGAATATCATTTCCATATATGGAGCCGTCAAATAACTTCACAATACCCATGTAATCGTTAAAACCAAACAGAGATAAAAGCTTAACACGTTTATTGATCTCAAACATCACATACTTTTAAAACCAAACTACGTGGGTGGTTCAATAATTATTATCCCTAGTGTATATAAGATATTTGTACTGCGATGGTTGTTGTGGAATATCGAAGCCTAATGTCTTAGATGCCTATATGCTCAATTTCAAAACCGTAGTTGCTATATTCACATACTTTTGAAGGGAGGAGTGAAATGGGGGAGTGGGGTGAAAGTTTGATTTTTAGCTTATGGGGATAGATTTGTGACAGTGGATGAGACGTAACTACAGTCGTTTGGACTCGGGATCATAGTGATGTAGTCACATCTCATCCACTGTCACAAATTTAGCCTCATAACCTCCAAACCAGCATTTCACCCTCGTCCCCTTCCTTAAAAACTCCCTCAAAAATAGGTCTTTAAAACTTCACCCCTCCCTCCAAAACTATGTTAATATAGCAGCTACGGTTCTGAAATTGAGCATATAGGCATTTAAGACATTAGGCTTCAATATCCCACATCAACCATCGCAGTACAAATATTTTATATACACTAGGGACAATAATTATTGAACCACCCACGTATATTTCACAAAGATGTACAATCCACTCCTTCACGCTTCTACTTTTTCCCATTACACCTGTTCTGCGTCTCAGCTCTTACGATCATCATTCACATCTCTTTGCCAGTTTCATTATCTAAAGTCAGCGTCAGTCATAGGATTCACAAAAGGCTATTCTAGGCATTTGAGTTTGTCCAAGTCCTTCACAACTCTGACAACTTTCCGCCAAAAGAAGCTCATTCGTGACCCTTTTCACAATGAAGCGTAAAAATCATAATTATACCACCCATTTTATTATCAAAGGTAAGAATAATGTGGAACTTCCCATTATAAACTATTTAAACTAATTAATTCAAGAAATACATATATATACAATATTATTCATCACCATAAATCACCATCTTCTTCAAATATCAAACCTATATGTTGAACTCTTGCAATAAAAGGACGTATTTTATTCACATGCAGATTTCTTATGCTACCATCATCCAACTTCACAACTACAGAATGTGGTCTAGTAATTTCGATCACTGTGACTTGTCCAATCCATGTCTTCAGTAATTTGTGTGGCGACTATGGATGAAAAATCAACACCTCATCTCCAACGCAAAAGGTTTTTTCTCGAGATCGAAGATTGTAATGAGAAGCATAATCAGTCTGATTTCTGTCAGCATTCTCTGATGCGATTTTATGAGCATTCTCCAATTTCTCAAGTAATCCCTCCATGGACTGCTCTGTAGGAGGAGATGCTGTCAGGGGTATTTTCCTCTTACCAATCCAAAACTCTCTCAACAATTTCAGTGGTCCGGAAGGAAGTCGTCCATACACCAACTGAAAAGGTGACATTCCAGTAGTACTATGCGGTACTTCCCTATAAGTGAACAGCAGATACGGTAAATGCAAATCCCAATCACGACCATTGTCCTGAATATTCTTATTCAACATGTCTTTTAGCGTTTTATTCCAGCGTTCTACCGCTCCCATACTCTCTGGATGTCCAGGAGTCGAAAATCTGGGCGCTTCCCCCAAAGTATCCAAAAATGCATCATACAATTGTGAAGTAAAATTCGGTCCTTGATCTGTGCATATAGTAACTGGGAAATCCGTTTGGGTAAATATTTTTTTTAAACATAGAAAAGAGTTACTGTCATTTTGTAAAGCTTTTAATTTAAAATGATCTAAGTGTTATCCCCTGTACCACCAATCCTCATTAATTTTTAAAAACTTTAGTATGATTTTGTAACCAGTGAACCAACAGCTGAGCAAAGCAGTGCTTTGTAGCTTACATAGTTAAGGAATTCAAATTCCAATATTTTTACTCAAAAATTATTGCTAAGATCTGCTAAGTTTTCAAATAGACTGATAGTTCCAAAAGATTAAAAACGCTTGCTATTTCTCTTTTGGGATCAGGCACTTTAATTCTGAAAAATCAATACAAAGTAAAATTCTGCTACAACAGGGACTATTTTCTTCATATTAATATGCAACAATTAGAATTTCATATTTTTTCTAATCTTTCTTTCTTAAAATGTATTTATTTTATTTACTAGTAGAAACATTCTTTTATAACTTCGTAAATGTAATACAAAAGCTTTCTTTGTAGAATTTACTCTTGTAAACTTTTTTCTAAAATTATCCTATTTTAACTGAAATAGACAGGGTATCACAAATTAAGGATGGCATAATGTTAATTTTATAATAGCTGGGTATAAATAATTGAAATATGCTGAAACAATAACACATGTAGTAATTAATTACTAAATATTCCATATACATTAGCTATTCTTTGATTATTAAATATTTTAGTCATATGGCAGCAAGAAAGATATATACATAAAACAAAAACAATTGAAGCAAAGCCAAATACAATTGCCCTCTTTATACTTTGTTATGAATTTTCGTTTTTATATCAGTGAAATATCGCAAAACCCTTGAATAATTTTCCTTTTGTACAAATTGAGGATAAATTAAGAAAAAAACATGTGAAAGAGTGTTTTTCGTAAGGGATAAAAATATTATTTAAAAAACTTTGGCAGATATTTTTTGTAATTTTATTATTGTGTTTCTAATTATAGGGCTATTGTCGTTTCTTTCGTCTTGCCAAAGTGTAAAGTTTTTTTTATACCATGTATTACGGGTAGTATATAAGTAAACGACTGATTTTATGCGTGAAGTATTTCCCGGAGCTCGTTTTTCTACATACAATATTAGAATTCATATAACCGCTTATGTTTACTTAAATATTGTTTACGTTTAGGTGAATTAAAATTCTTGTGATCAATGCAATTTTGAAATATGAAAATGCATAATTTTAGCTTTAAATTTTTATCCATTTGGAATAAATAACAATAAGTGTTATTAGAATAATTTTCTTATTTGCTTCTTTTATGCATCTTTCCACTTTAACAATTTCCAACACAGTTGAAAATTGTAGTGTTTATGAATTGGGTTTGTGTATCCGTCCTGTCTGTCCAAGCTCTAACTCGCGTAAATATACTCGAATTGCCATGATGCAATCGATATACGTTATTGAGGGTTACCCTCGCATATTCGGTATTGAAAATGAAGCATGTAGCATTTATGGTTCATTTACAGGGACACTCAAACGTATTCCGTTACATAATGATCTATGGGGGAAAACCATTTGCGGTGTATTTTAATGCTGTTACACTATTTTAAACATAATGAAATTTAAATACATTATTGAGGTAACTAGAAGAAGTTTACTATAGAATATATTATTTGTAGCACTACACGCTTTCTGCAGAATGTGGGTGCAAATCATTTATCACTCATTTACAGGATCACGCAAATGAGTTCGTTTATGTTCTAGTCTGCGGGGGAAAAACTATTCGAATTTTATTACGTTGCACTATTTCAAACATGATGAAACTGATATACCTTGTGGGCTTTTGTTACAAGATGCTTGCAGTAGAATAGGATGTGCTTCGCATTTATCGTTCATTTACAGGGACACATAATGGAATTCTGATACAGTACTGTATCCGAAGAAGTGTCTATTAGAGATGTTTGCTTAAAATGCGTTTTCAGTTATGGCATGCGTTTTTAAGTTTAACTAGATTTTCGCATACTACGTGGTGTGTATAAATTCTGTGACCCTATACATGACTACACAAAAGAATTTGTAAGAATTACTGAGAAAGAGCGTGAATAGTTTCAAGATGTTTTTTAATTTGAGCTATGCATTTTCAATCTCAACTACATTTAGTATTCTACAAGATTTTTGTAGATTATTTTTTAAAAATCATATACAGGGCAATGCAAAGAACTGGATACATGGCCGCCTATACATGATTGTTTTCGGAAGTATGATTTCAGAAGTTTTAAGCGTGTTGTTGCCTGAATTAAATTTCAGCTTAATATGTGGCGTGCATAAAAATCGATAGGTAATATACAAGGCTATACAAAAGAATTCATGTACGCTTCCGTCTTTTGGTAGAAATTGCTGAAGGGGGATTTTTAACTGTGTTATGATTTTTCTTGCTATACTAAATTTTAGCATACTATGTAGCATCTATACAAATCGATAGATAATATACAGAGCTGCACAAAAGAATTGGAGTACTTTTCTGGCTATCGAAGGTAATTATTGAAATCTGGTTTTCAAATGGTGTTATGGGTTTTAAAAAATATGTTCTTAGATATCTTATTTACATTTTTAAAATGCGAAGTTTTGTTTAAGTATTTTGGAAATGTTGGAAGGTATTTCATAATATATGGCGTGTAACCTTATTTTACTTTCTTGTTAATATATGGGGCATTCTCACAATCTTTTGACTTTTGGGAAAAGAAAATCTGACAAAATTAAAGTTGCTAAAATAACATTTTAATCTGATAGACGAATGCCTTAATGATTCAAAATAAAGAAAAAATGGTCAGCAGCGAAAATTTTTTTATTTAACTGAGGTTTAGGTTAAACTTACGAACTTAATTTTCTTTACCATTTTACCCCTATAACTTTTTATTTTCTTCTAAATTTTTACTTCTAATGAATTTTCATAGTACCCACAGGACATTCAAATAAGAAATAATAACAATCTAGTACTTTTAATACACAATTTTTGTATAACATTGTCTTAAAGGGGTGTTAAAAAAGGGACGGTAAGGTAAAAAAAGGGGATGGTATTGGAAAAAAGGGACGGTAAGGATGGAAGGGTAAGGAAAATTACCACCTATTTTTAGGAAAATCATGTTAAGACTAAGTGATAGCCACAATGTTCATTGATTTTTAGAAACAGTTGTTAACATTGGATTAGATTAAATTTCTTTTTTAATTTACCTCGAAAAGTGCCGGAATAAATCTTGGGGAGGGTGAGACTACCAATAAAGCCACGATGCTTGAAATTGAAATTTAAATGCTGATTTAAATTCTACAGTAAATTTCCTGTCAAAGAATTTTAGACATTATTTCTCTAGCACACTTCTGCATGAGAAAAAACTTGAAAAAAATTCTGTGGCTGCATCTGAAATGATTTTCTGTATAATTTTAGAAGAGGGATGGTAAGGAATGGTTCCAGTTTCAGAAAAAAAAATACATTGAATTATTTTTATTGAAACAATTTTATCCAGACAGCTCCAAACTTAAAAGCAGCATGAGGGACACGGGACGGTAGATGAGTTTTCCTGGTATTTGGACCCCCAACATCGTCCAAAACTTATTTATCTCGTTAATATTGTTATACAAGCATGCAATGGGATGTTCCCCAGTATATGAAATAAAAAAAAAGTGTATTAAATAAAAAATTATTATTCATGGACATGGAAGTCAAAAGATTGTGAGAATGCCCAATACATTGTTGTTTCGTTTGGTGTACCTTAAGTATTTCAAATCAACGGAGAATTATTTAGTAGATGAATGTTTTAAAAAAAATTACTGATTGATATTGCATGCCTAACAATGTGTATAGCAGAATATTTTACATCTTGATTAACGTGTAATTTAAGCCTTCAAAAATAATCATTTTAAGAATAAAACTTTATACAGCAATTTCTTATTTTCTTGCAAAATAATGTTTATTTTAAAGCATCAAAATTTACGTTGCTGCTATTAATAAGATTTTGATGAATATTTGCAAAATGAAACATGTGCATATAAAGTATGAATGCTAGCTAATTTTTCGATAGTTGCTAATCATAAGATAATTTGAAATTATGTTGACCTCTTATTAAATTTGAATAATGAGCCTTTGTATTTTAGAGAAGTATTAAATGCTGTTACTGTGGAATTTTCTATATCTGTGAGACTGTATTAAATTATAATTGATCATATCTATATTTTATAATTGAATAGATACCTAAATATAATAACCTGGAGCTCGTAATCTAATTAAATCATAATTGCTTCTATAGGCTCCATTAAATTATGTTTGCTGTGTATATTTGAAATCTGTTTAACATTTACGGTATAAAAAATGTTGTGTGTAATGAATGATATTGTGTAATTTATTGAAATAGAAAGATACTTATATGGCCTTAACTGTTATTTATCTTGCTTAAATGAAACTTTGAGAAACTTTAAAACAACAACGTTTTTCGTTTCGTTGAGAACTGTTTTTTTACATACTCACACTATTAGAATACTCAAAAAAAAATTTTCAAATATTAGAATATTCAATTTTTTTTTATGAATTGTCCTTAACGATGCATAAATTAAGAGTAAATTTATTTTCTGTGAAACTTTCTAGAGTTCGAAGTAGTTTAATTTTGCATTTTGTTCATTTCCTGTAAAGTATGATTCTTTCAAATCATATTTCAGTATTCATCAAATTTTCAGTTGTTGATTTTTGCAAACAAGGGCACAATTAATAGTTTATAGCTCATTATTTAAAATGTTCTAAACCAAATGTCAGCAGATTATTGTAACAATAAGCGGTTTGAAAATAATCGATGTAATGGTGGCCGAAAGCCGAAAACCTCTGAGAGAGCTGAAATAAAAACACTGTTAAAATAAAGCCCTTTAGAAATGTGCAGTATTTGCACCGGAAGTGGAAACAATACTATATTGCTATTCCGAAATCAACAATACTATATTTCTATATGAACTTGCACTACAATACCATGTATCAAAGATGAAGCCCCTTATGACTACCATGACTACCAATCCTAAGTGGATTAGATTACAATAATTCAAAAGTTGTACAGGTTGTGGATATCTGAAAGAATGTATTGGTCAATGATGAAAGTGATTTGTGTGTATCGTAAGGAGCTCGAAGTACTTCATGTTTGGTGAAAGAAAGAAGCATTTGACATGAACTTCAAACACCTTCTTCAAGAATTATGTAAAACAGCATGAGGTAATTCCATGGACAACAAACTTGCTATAGATTGAAATCAAATAGATAATTTATGGAAAATAACAAAGAAAAGACCTCCAATAAGTATAAAGTTGAAATAAGGAAGAACGTTTGTTGTCGAATTTTAAAATATTTTTTTTTCTCCACAAAACGCGTTGTTTGGCTTTTTCAGTCAGCAATTACGATTTTACGCATTTTCCCAAACATAAATTTATACGCTTCTATATAAGAATGGAACAACAAAAGGTACCAATAATTCTACGTAGCCCTTTTATTCGGACTCCTAAGTAACCAATAATATATGATCCAAGACCGTGCCCGATGATATGAAAATCTTCTCTTCTTGTGCCTTTTTCTTTCTAAAATTTTTAAAAACGCTTCAGTTAATGTAAATGAAATTTGCAGAAAATATGTGAATTTTACTATAACCCCATATACTCCAAACGTTGCATTAAAAAAATCTCAAAACTTTTTTATATTTTGTTATGAATTCAAATTAGAAGATTTTAACAATAATAATATAAAATTAAAACCATTGGTTAATTTGAGATAATGGACCGAAGAGGCACATTTAAGTACAGTTGAGTAAAAAAAACTGAAATATTTCAAAACTTTCAAAGAAAAACGAAAATCGTATAACATTTCTTTGCACTTTTTTATAGCATTTTTTACAAGATACGTATATGCAGTCTTGATGAAAAACAAGAAAACAATTTTATTTTCATGTAAGCATAAAAGCACATTACAGATCAACTAAAGTTTAATAAGTAACCAGTTTTGCACATAAGTACACAGGTCTGCAAAATAATACTTTTTAATTGATTTCTGCATTGTTTCAGGAGTTTCAAACAACTTTTGAGTCGCTAAGTTAAAAAAATGCAGAGCGCGCTTTCACCTCTATCACGTAAGGTGTTTTGACAAAAAAAGATGAATATCCAAAAAAAGGACAAAGAAGATGCATCAAAGGCAAAATAACAAAACGCGTTTAAAAATGAGCTATATTTTACATTTATTAATTAGTTATATTTTCAATAATTCTCTCTAAGTTAAAAAAGTCCTTCTGGCCAGTGCCGGGAGGAAGAGGTAGCTTTCATATTCCTTATTTTTAAAAAGTCAACTTATATCATTCAAACACACGAAGCTCAATTTAGTGGAAACCGAATATAGGAGATTCAATACTAATTTTTATCAATATAATGAATGAGAATTTCGCGAAATTAGTCAGCTTTATCCAAGCTGACATAAGCTTGAGAAGCTCACTCACATCGGAATCGGTTGATATATACGAGTACTGTCGCAAGCAAAAAATCAGATTTTTCAAAATGTCACCCACAATAGAAATTGACACTACTATATCCGAGCCATTTTTTAAGGTAAAGACAAACAAAAAATTCTCCTGAGTCCTTATATCAAGGTCAAATACTTAAGAAAGAAACCTTTTTCAATTTCTAATTTTTTTCCACCTCACTTTAAATATATATATATTTTTTAATTTAATGGCCGCCATTTTGAAACAAGATGGCTGATGAAGCTGGCCAGTGAACTTGGTCGAGGTATTGATGTATACTATCCACATGCCTTCTTACATCGAAATAGGCGAATACGTGGGTTATCGCGTGACAAATACAAGATCGTTTCAAAATGTTAGCCATGCTAGAAATTCAAAGTGCTATAATTCAACCATTTTTTAAGATATAAACAAAAGAACAAATTTTCAGAAACAAAAACTGCTCCGGAATCTTTGTATCAAGGCCAAACACATAAAAATTTTTTTTTCATTTTCCAATTTTTTAATACCTTATTTTAAATTTTAAATTAAATTTTTTTTAATGGCAACCCTTTTGAAACAAGATGGCGAATGAAGCTGGCCAACGATCTCGGTCGAGACATTGGTATGTACAATGTAGACCAAGTTACATCCAAATCGGTTCATAAATACGCCTGTTATCGCGTGACAAAAATCAGGTCGTTTTAAAATGTCAGCCACAATAGAAATTCAAAATGCTATTACTCAGCCATTTTTTTAGATATTGACGAAACAAAAACTGTTCCGGAATCTTTGTATTAAGGTCAAAAGCATACGAAAAAAATCTTTTCCATTTTCCAATTTTTTGGTATCTCATTTTAATTTTTTTATTTTTAAATTTTTTTTTAATGACCGCCATTTTGAAACAAGATGGCGGATGAAGCCGGCCAACGAACTCGGTCAAGATATTTGTATGTACTATGTACACACCAAGGTACATCCAAATCGGTTCATAAATACGCCTGTTATTACGTGACAAAAATCAGGACGTTTCAAAATGTCAGCCAAGCTAGAAATTCAAAATGCTATAACTCAGCCATTCCTTAAGATATAGACGAAACAAAAACTACTCCCGAATCTTTTTATCAAGGTCAAACACATAAGAAGAAAATACTTTTTCAATTTTCAATTTTTTGGTGCCACATTTCAAATTTAAATTTTTCTTAAAAATTTAAATGGCCGCCATTTTTCAACAAGATGGTGGATGAAGATGGCCAACGAACCCGGTCGAGACATTGGTATGTACTATGTATAAACGAAGTTACATCCAAATCGGTTCATAAATACCGCTTTTATCGCGTGACAAAATTCAGGACGTTTCAAAATGTCAGCCACTTTAGAAATTCAAAATGCTATAACTCAGCCCTTTTTTAAGATATAGACGAAACAAAAACTGCTCCGGAATCTTTGTATAAAGGTCAAATACATAAGAAAAAAATATTTTTCCATTTTTAATTTTTTGGTACCACATTTCAAATTTTAATTTTTTTTTTAATTTTTAAATGGCCGCCATTTTTAAACAAAACGGCGGATGAAGCTGGCCAACCAACTCGGTCGAGACATTGGTATGTACTATATACACACCGAATTACATCGAAATCGGTTCATAATTACGAGAGTTACAGTGTGACATAGGTCAGATATATATATATATATATATCAATTTTGAACAGAGGGTGGTTTCGGGGTCTGGGGGTCATGATCGATGAAATTATACCAAAATTTTTTGAAATCGCTTTCCTCCGAACGGCTGCAATAGGTAGCTTTTTGTAATGAAAGCTACCTAAAAATTTAAAGTGATAATTTTTCACGTCGAAGAAAGTCTCCTACACCTTTTTCTCTTATTCCTAGCTTGCTGATGTTGGCAACTAGTATGCAGCATCTAGTATTAGTCTGATGTATGTACTTTCATGTCTTGTGTCTTTATGACAAAATTTATAAATTAACATTTGGAAATACTGATGTTTGTACCGCTAAATTTATAATTTAACACCTACATTTGATTGATTTGCGTCAAAATAATACGTGATGGAAATTTTTGAGTATTTTCCTCAAAATGAATTATAAAAAATACATGAGAAACACTCTTCATTTTCAATAAACAAAATGACATTGCAGGCTTGATTTATTCTTATATTCCTAATCTGAAAGCAAATATTGCTTGTAGTCAGGGCGGTACATAAAAAAAGTCCTTCCGGCCAGTGCCGGGAGGAAGAGGTAGCTTTCATATTCCTTATTTTAAAAAAGCCAATTTATATTATTCAAACACACGAAGCTCAATTAAGTGGAAACCGAATGTAGGAGATTCAATACTAATTTTTATCAATACTAAATCATTATGAATGAGAATTTCGCGAAATTAGTCAGCTTTATCCAAGCTGCTTTTATTTAAAATAACTTATATTTGGCTGCCAAATTCGGCGATTTCTTAAAGTGCCTGCCATTTTAAGACAACATGGTGGATGAGGCTAACCAGTGAACTTGGTCGAGACCTTAGTAATTGCTGTGCACATACTCACTCACATCGGAATCGGCTGGTATATACGAGTGCTGTCGCAGGCAAAAAATCAGATTTTTCAAAATGTCACCAACGTTAGAAATTGAAACTGCTATATCTGAGACATTTTTTAAGATTAAGACAAACAAAAAATGCTCCTGAATCCTTATATCAAGGTCAAATACTTAAGAAAGAAACCTTTTTCAATTTCTAATTTTTTTGCACCTCACTTTAAATATATATATTTTTTAATTTAATGGCCGCCATTTTGAAACAAGATGGCTGATGAAGCTGGCCAGCGAACTTGGTCGAGATATTGATGTATACTATCCACATGCCTTCTTCCATCGAAATAGGCGAATACGTGTGGTATCGCGAAACAAATACAAGATCGTTTCAAAGTGTTAGCCATGATAGAAATTCAAAGTGCTATAATTCAACCACTTTTTAAGATATAAACAAAAGAACAAATTTTCAGAAACAAAAACTGCTCCAGAATCTTTGTATCAAGGCCAAACACATAAAAAAAATCTTTTTCATTTTCCAATTTTTTAATACCTCATTATAGTTTTAAATTACATTTTTTTTAAAAAATGGCAACCCTTTTGAAACAAGATGGCGAATGAAGCTGGCCAACGAACTCGGTCGAGACATTGGTATGTACTATGTACAGACCAAGTTACATTCAAATCGGTTCATAAATACGCCTGTTATCGCGTGACAAAAATCAGGTCGTTTTAAAATGTCAGCCACAATAGAAATTCAAAATGTTATAACTCAGTCATTTTTTTAGATATAGACGAAACAAGACCTGTTCCAGAATCTTTCTATTAAGGTCAAACACATACGAAAAAACTCTTTTTCATTTTCCAATTATTTGGTATCTCATTTTAAATTTAATTTTTTTTTAATTTTTTTAAATGGCCGCCATTTTGAAACAAGATGGCGGATGAAGCTGGCCAACGAACTCGGTTGAGTTATTTGTATGTACTATGTACACACCAAGGTACATCCAAATCGGTTCATAAATACGTCTGTTATCACGTGGCAAAAATCAGGGCGTTTCAAAATGTCAGCCACACTAGAAATTCAAAATGCTATAACTCAGCCAATTTTTAAGGTATAGACGAAACAAAAACTGCTCCCGAATCTTTTTATTGAGGTCAAACACATAAGAAAAAAATATTTTTTCAATTTTCAATTTTTTGGTACCACATTTCAAATTAAAATTTTTCTTAAAATTTTAAATGGCCGCCATTTTTAAACAAAATGGCGGATGAAGCTGGCCAACGAACTCGGTCGAGACATTGGTCTGTACTATGTATAAACGAAGTTACATCCAAATCGGTTTATAAATACGCCTTTTATCGCGTGACATAATTCAGGACGTTTCAAAATGTTAGCTTCGCTAGATATTCAAAATGCTATAACTCACCCATTTTATAAGATATAGTCGAAACAAAAACTGCTGCGGAGTCTTTGTATAAAGGTCAAATACATAAGAAAAAAATATTTTTCCATTTTCAATTTTTTGGTACCACATTTCAAATTTTAATGTTTTTTTAAATTTTTAAATGGCCGCCATTTTGAAACAAAATGGCGGATGGTTATGTTTAATTAATGGTTATATATATATATATATATATATATATATATATATATATATATCAATTTTAGGTAGCTTTCCTTACAAAAAAGCTACCTATTGCAGCCGTTCGGAGGAAAGCGATTTCAAAATTTTTTGTATATTTTCATCAATCATGACCCCCAGACCCCGAAACCACCCTCCGTTCAAAATTGATATATATATATCAATATATATATATATATATATATATCAATATATATATATATATATATATATCAATATATATATATATATATATATCTGACCTATGTCACACTGTAACTCTCGTATTTATGAACCGATTTGGGTGTAATTCGGTGTGTACATAGTACATACCAATGTCTCGACCGAGTTCGTTGGCCAGCTTCATCCGCCATTTTGTTTCAAAATGGCGGCCATTTAAAAATTTAAAAAAAATTAAAATTTGAAATGTGGTACCAAAAAATTGAAAATGGAAAAATATTTTTTCTTACGTATTTGACCTTTATACAAAGAGTCCGTAGAAGTTTTTGTTTTGTCTATATCTTAAAAAATGGCTGAGTTATAGCATTTTGAATTTCTAGCGAAGCTGACATTTTGAAACGTCGTGAAATTTGTCACGCGATAAAAGGCGTATTTATGAACCGATTTGGATGTAACTTCGTTTATACATAGTACAGACCAATGTCTCGACCGAGTTCGTTGGCCAGCTTCATCCGCCATTTTGTTTAAAAATGGCGGCCATTTAAAATTTTAAGAAAAATTTAAATTTGAAATGTGGTTCCAAAAAATTGAAAATTGAAAAAATATTTTTTTCTTATGTGTTTGACCTCGATAAAAAGGTTCGGGAGCAGTTTTTGTTTCGTCTATACCTTAAAAAATGGCTGAGTTATAGCATTTTGAATTTCTAGTGTGGCTGACATTTTGAAACGCCCTTATTTTTGCCACGTGATAACAGACGTATTTATGAACCGATTTGGATGTACCTTGGTGTGTACATAGTACATACAAATAACTCAACCGAGTTCGTTGGCCAGCTTCATCCGCCATCTTGTTTCAAATGGCGGCCATTTAAAAAAATTTAAAAAAAATTAAATTTAAAATGAGATACCAAAAAATTGGAAAATGAAAAAGAGATTTTTCGTATGTGTTTGACCTTAATACAAAGATTCCGGAACAGGTTTTGTTTCGTCTATATCTAAAAAAATGGCTGAGTTATAACATTTTGAATTTGTATTTGGCTGACATTTTAAAACGACCTGATTTTTGTCACGCGATAACAGGCGTATTTATGAACCGATTTGAATGTAACTTGGTCTGTACATAGTACATACCAATGTCTCGACCGAGTTCGTTGGCCAGCTTCATTCGCCATCTTGTTTCAAAAGGGTTGCCATTTTTAAAAAAAAATGTAATTTAAAATTTAAAATGAGATATTAAAAACTTGGAAAATGAAAAAGATTTTTTATATGTGTTTGGCCTTGATACAAAGATTCTGGAGCAGTTTATGTTTCTGAAAATTTGTTCTTTTGTTTATATCTTAAAAAATGGTTGAATTATAGCACTTTGCATTTCTATCATGGCTAACACTTTGAAACGATCTTGTATTTGTCTCGCGATACCACACGTATTCATCTATTACGATGGAAGAAGGCATGTGGATAGTATACATCAATATCTCGACCAAGTTCGCTGGCTAGCTTCATCATCCATCTTGTTTCAAAATGGCGGCCATTAAATTAAAAAATATATATATTTAAAGTGAGGTACAAAAAAATTAGAAATTGAAAAAGGTTTCTTTCTTAAGTATTTGACCTTGATATAAGGATTCAGGAGCATTTTTTGTTTGTCTTTATCTTAAAAAATGGCTCAGATATAGCAGTTTCAATTTCTAACGTGGGTGACATTTTGAAAAATCTGATTTTTTGCCTTCGACAGCACTCGTATATATCAACCAATTCCGATGTGAGTGAGCACGTGCACAGCAATTACTAAGGTCTCGACCAAGTTCACTGGTTAGCCTCATCCACCATGTTGTCTTAAAATGGCAGGCACTTTAAGAAATCGCCGAATTTGGCAGCCAAATATAAGTTACTTTAAATAAAAGCAGCTTGGATAAAGCTGACTAATTTCACGAAATTCTCATTCATAATGATTTAGTATTGATAAAAATTAGTATTGAATCTCCTACATTCGGTTTCCACTTAATTGAGCTTCGTGTGTTTGAATAATATAAGTTGGCTTTTTTAAAATAAGGAATATGAAAGCTACTTCTTCCTCCCGGCACTGGCCGGAAGGACTTTTAAACGGAGGGTGGATTCGGATCTGGGGGTCATGATCGATGAAAATATACCAAAATTTTTTGAAATTGCTTTCCTCCGAACGGCTGCAATAGGTAGCTTTTTGTAAAGAAAGCTACCTAATACCACTTCAAAAAAGCACTTTAAAAATAAAGTAAAGGGGCTTTAATGTTGAATTTAACAAGAAGTATTATTTTTAAAAATTTTCAAAATAAGAAAACAATACGCAATGGACTTACCTATAATTGTTGAGATGTTTCACAACAGAAACCTAAAATCACCCATTATTTAACAAGATTGAAGCTTGCTAGAAAATGCCCTATCAAATAATTTATTCTCTGCAGGATTACGAATGTTACATATCGATCATTAAAAGTTAATCCTGAAGAGTAGAGTTGGATTTGAATAATATTTTTTTTTATAACAATAAGATTCTACAGGTACTTTAAAGTACGGTAGGCGCATCAAAGGCTAAATAATTTCGTATGTCATTAATGTTTTATTCGTTCTTTTAGACCTGGAAATCTAAAAAGAAATCCTTAATTAAGTGCTAGAGACACCTAGTAAAATCATTCAAGTAAATATTTCAGAAAATTGAAATGCGTTTAACATTGAAAGAATTTGGAATTTTTTGTTCATATTTTTCTTTGTGTAAAGTCCCTTTTTTTTGGTGTTTTCATTTCATTTTCTGCTATTATGTTACGTTCACAGATACTTTTCTAAGATCCAATAGTCAGGAAAAGATTTTAAATAACAATAAATCTGAAAATTCGAGATAATCTTCTCTATAAAACGACATTACTCTGAACAGCCGAGAGAGAATGGAAAATAAGTAGTTTCAATTTCGCCCTCAAGACTCTCAGTTTAATTGCTTTGAAAGTTATCTTGCTAAAAGAGCAGTTCCGTTTATGGCTTTTGGCGTAAACATCAAAGAAAGAATAAGTAGTCTAATTTTATAATGATAAGATTGAGCTCAAAGGGATCCGAATGAAATGTGGTTAGTAGAGTGAAATGAATCTAAAGTTTACAATTTAATATTTTACGGGATAATGTCCAAGTTAAGCAATTTCAATTCATTTTGAAGGACAGACTCTAACCTATTAAACTAGTAACATAAGGTAAATAATATCGTTTGACTTTAGACTATTTATTTGAATTACTGAATGTTATAAGTTAGGCTGAAGATTGAAATTAAAGCTATCCTAACATATTGTTAAAAACTGTAGTGTTTCGTTTAACGTTAAATGTAAAATAAATGTATTCAGAAGCATGTCATTCAAAAACCAAATTATGTAAACAAAATTTTCACATTTCTATTTACTGTAGCATATGGAATGATTTGGGTTTATAATGAAGTTACTGTTTTCCATACAAGAAAATAAGTTTAATTTTAAATAATGATTAAACAAATTAAATTATTTTTCTTGGATGTTATATGCAGATATAAAGCTAAAATTACCTTATTAATTAATGAATTATTTAAGTAAATAACTATCCTAAAATATACCTATATTAGTAATACCTACATTATACATTACCTATATTTATCCTATATCACAATTATAATAGATAAAACGAACAGTAAAAAAAAAAAAAAAAAAAAAAAAGAATTTGAGTGCTAATTCTAAATATGTAAAAGCCATGGCATAAACAACTTCACAGAAATACTAAGATTAAATTTAGAGATAACAGATTTGCCAAAATATTTTCATAATTTTAGTTAAATTTGTTTTTTATCAAAAATATTATGGAAAATAACTATTCGTTTAATTTGTTGCTTAAACAAGCGTTAGGCATGTCTGGTAAGAGATATTCGAACTTTTTCCGTCTATTTAGGATAAGAAAATGAGTTTTCTTTTATATTGCAAATGATGTTAATGTGAATGTGAACTTAGCTACAAATTTTTAGCAGTTAATTAGAAAATATTACCCGATCATATCACGATATTTCTCTTTGGGAGTTTGTTGGAGTTATTCATTAAGAGTAGAAAATTTTAAAGATCTATAAACAAGGATAACTGCAGCAACCACAAGTGGTATGGAAAAAGTTTCGAAAGATGTTTTAAATGCACATATTGCAAAGGTGTACTGATTGAAATCTATTGAGTTTACTCCTCCAACCTCCCCACCCCTCAAATAGATATATGTATATATATATATATATATATACACATATACAGTGTGATTATAAAAAAAACTATCCCGATATATAAGCCTCTAGCTATCATACCGGTGGCAGAAACTGATATGCGTATTAACTGATATACGCGAAAAGTATTTTGAGATATGCGCTCAAAAGTCATATGAAAAAATACAGTTAAACTCTAACAGTTATAGTTATAGTGGCAAAATTTCGAAAATTTCAAATGTCAACATCTACTTTTTCTTTATTGGAATATGATCTGCATAGTGGAAAACCATAAAAATTGTTGGAACGGTACCTGTAGCATGAAAATCGCCGGCGCTAAGAAGAAAAGTGAAAACAACCAATAAGGACAGAGAAGCAACCAAAAGCAAAACATTTTATTGTTTCACAAATTTTCCACGTGACCTCCATCACACACGATGACACTTTGCAGATGGTGGATAGCACTGAAGCACGTACCATGGCAAGAGGAATCTGTTGAACCTGACGTCTGATGTCATCTTTCAAATCAGATGCAGTTTGCTGATTAAATGCATACACTTTGGATTTCAGGTATCCCTATAGCCAGAAATCCCTTTGAGTGAGATCCGGGGACCTTGGTGACTACGGAAACGTGAAATGTCGAGAGATAACTCTGTCGCCAAACTGTTGTGTTAAGAAATCTCTGACAGAAGACCTTACATATTCACATGACGCCATATAGAGAATATCACTGTTGCAAATTGGGAATTACGTAATTAGCCAACATTTCTAGATAGCGAGCACTCATTACCGTACACGTTTGTAGACCTGCGGCATTAACTCCTTCAAAAAAGTAAGGGTCGAAGATAAAGGTGTTCGTTATACCGAACCAAACAGCCACTTTTTCTTAGTGTAACGAAAGTGAAACCACATCATGGGGATTATTGTCTGTCCAGTGCACACAGTTCTTCGAATTAACGTTACCAGTCAACGATAAATCCGCCTTGTCCGCCCACAAATGAGTAACGGTCAGCTGTCCTCCTCGTCATAGCGGATGGGGAATTCATTCGCAAAATCTAAACATTGTTGCTTATCACCCGCTTGAAACATCTGGTCACGCTGGAAGCGATACGCAAGTATGTCGAGAACAGAGCGCAGAAGGTTGCGGACCGTAGAATTCGGCAACTGCAGAATGCGTGAAACAGCGCGTGCACTTGGAAGAGAAACTTCGCTTATCGTCTCATTAACTTCTGCATCAGCCTCAACAGGTACGGAAGGTCGTCCAGTCCGAGATCGATCGCATGTGCAAACAGTTTCTTAAAATTTGCGTATGAAGTCCGGTACAAATTTTACAGTAAATAGGCCTCGGCGTAGCCCACGGTTTTTGCGATAGACACGCAATACTTCTGCCGCATTTTGTCCGTGCAGGTAATAAATCTTTACAATTTCCTTACGTTCTCACAAGGAAGGTCTCCTTACTGGGCATACTCAGAATATTTTGAAAAAAATACCAATTAAACTACTTATGTATGTAATTAAGGATCAGTCAAATTTAGCGGCGGAAGTACAGTAAAAAGTCTGTAAAAAAATAAAATAATTTCGAGTATTTGGCGTGAAAAAGTGAAAGCGTCACGCGATTTGGCGAGCAGTACTTTTCCTCGCCAAAAGCAAACGATTTTAATGCACCTGAAAATTGTTTGTTAGTTGATTTTTAGAATGCGTGTAAAAGATATATAATGAATTTAAACATAAACAATGAGAGAGTTTAATAAATACATTTTTTCGTATTACAAGGACAATTAAAAACCGATTTTTCCCATCCAATGTGGTACGACCTTGCCGTGGTGGATGGACTTTCCACTAACAGTACCACAACTGTTGACTGATTTGGAAGTCATTTTTTCCGTAAAACAACCGAAACACTCATGCACATTGAACAATACGGTTGGTTTACTGTGCAACTCATGACAAAACCGTCGTATTTCGATTAAAAATGTCACTTGACGCTGAATCCACTTTCGTTATGCCGCTTACAGCGCCATCTATTGAGACACTTTGGAATTTTTTTTTCTTATGCCATGACTTTTCCCCCTTCTTCCAGTATATTCATTTCAAATTTGAAGTCATTCTGACCAGTGGTTCTTTTTTTACAGCATTTTGAAAGTAAAACTTTAATTATAATCACCCTGTATGTTGTTCAGAGTGCAAGAAAGCAGGATCCGCGGCACGCATTTCGCAGCGCCTTTTCTTTCACTTTGTGCGACGACGTCAGTCATGACGGTGTCTTACGCCGAACTAGGAAATCTGCGTACCTTGATCTCTTCTTCTCGTTTCGAGGGAGTTTCAGTAGGCTAGGATCAGAGCTGAAGACACAGTGTGAAATGTAACGTCATTTCAAAGGATCTGTCTGGCGAAGGCGATTTTCTAGCGAAATTTTGTCACTGTAACCGTAACTGTTAGTGTTTAACTGTTGTTTTCCATATGATTCTTGAGCGCATATCTCAAAATACTTTAAACCAAAATTTCATTCACTTTCTGTGAACGGTATGTTAGCTAGGGCTCATATATCGGGATAGTTTTTTTTTTTATAATCACCCTGTATATACATATCAGCTAACAGTACTAGGAGTTTCAAGTTCCTATTTTATGTATGCTTTTTACAATAGTTTCTAAAACGCGTCTAGTCTTTTTGAGACACTCTATAATACTAGTAATGAACCTCAGCTAATGAAAGTTGGAAAGCATTTAGATATGTTGAGCTATTTATTTTTATGTGTTATAATTAAATTTTTCTCCATAGAGCAACAAATATAAATGTCCGTTTCTATAATAATTCAGTTTTATTCTAGTTGATACAAAAGTAATATTTTAGTCGTTTAGTTTTCGGTATTGTTGCTTTATATCAAAGACTAATTTTTGGTAGAATTCGTCCTTAGCATTTTTATATTATCTTAAGGGGTTTTTCGTTTTTCTTTTATTTCATTTTTCTTATTTTTACGCAAATTGCATCGATTGATAAAAGGAAAATCGTAAAAGGAATTAAGTCGGCTCTTTTTGCACCTTATTTATTACCTTTCTAAGAACATATTGGTCTTGTATATATATATATATATCCTCAAAATACTTATCATTTATATACATCCTAATAAAGTTAATAACAAGTGATTATAGCAACAGAAATTCAAAATTTTTACATTTGTACATAGCTTAGTATGGCATACCCAGAAGTGTATAAATAACTAAACTAAATAAATAAATAAAGAACTTATTTGTCACTTACTCTGTAATAATTATTACATAGATTATATAGTAGGTTTAAACAAGCAAATATTAATTAGAGAAACAATTAATAATTTAATTAATTTTTGAGGTATTTCTCCATAAATCTCATAAAAAAATTACCGCCAGATTATAACGCCCAATAAACAAATGGAGAAATGTTGTCATTCTAAATTTACTAATAGTTATAGCAAGCGAGCTGTTAAACATTTTAGAGTAGGTATTTGAGGCACCATGAAAATTTGTGTAGCAATTCTTTTGTAATGTCTGAATACAAAATCGAAGACCTGTCTGAAGGATCGTGGCACTTAGACAACCGTGAATGTTTTAACTTTCAAAATTCTTGTTGCAAAAAAGAAAATTCCTTGAGGCGTTATGAAATTTTAATACCTTCAAATTCAGTATTTAATGAAATAAAAAATATAAAAGCCAAACTTTTTAGTCGGACCAAAAACAGTGCCAGGCGGTTTCAAATGGTATTTTATAACTATCAAAACAAAGTATTTGAGGCACGCTGATATTGAAACAGAACATTATTTATGTCTAGAAAAAAATATTTTGAAAAGGATTGGGACAGGGATAGCACCCAAACAGGCGATTTCGGTGGAACCTTCTACTTGCCAGGAACTAGGGAATGTTAAACGCGAGTGTCAGTAAAACTGGGCTTGCGACGCATTTACTGACTTACGATACAAACAAAGCGTAAACCGCGTTGCAGTAATTTTAGCACGACTTTTGTTTATAATATTTGTTTCTACTAACTATTCGTGATATTAATTCATTGTTGCCAGACGTTTCCAACGTTGTTAAGAATCTGACAGATCCCGATTTCTTCTAACAGGCAACATAAAAAAACATGTCATCTTCACGTCATTTTAGAAAGCTTGAAAATGTAACATATTACTCTTTGGCTGCCAGACAACCTAAAATTAATTTGACAGACAGAAATTCGGTTGATAAGTTAATGCCTGACGGCTTGAAATCTGGCAGCGAAACTGCCTGTTATAAGACTGGTTTACATGTTAAAAAATATGTCATCTTCACGTCATTTTAGCAAACTTGAAAATTGTAACACATTACAATTTGGCTATTACACAACCTATAATTAATTTGCCAGACAGAAATTCGGTTAATATTTTAATGATAGACAAAGGGTCTAGCCGGATAAGCATAGCGAAATCGCCCCCACGGCTGATGTTTGAAATAACATGTGTGGTTATAAGGATCACAATGAGAATACAAAGCAGAGTGTTTTTAGCTCCTGACCTTGAATTGTCCTTGAGATAATCGGCGGAGTATGCGCCGGCGCTGCTATTTTTCAAATACGTTTTTCTCAAAAAGTACAAAAGTAAAAAAAAATGCAACCAACGCCAATTATTGAAGAATATAGCAGTTCACATTATGTATTTTTTTTCACATTTTTACACAACTTTTAATTATAGAAAAATAAACAAAAATATATTTTTTTTAAATATTAACGTAGTAATTTTATATTCACACCAACTAAAAAATTACAGAATAATTCGCAAACTATGTATTTTTAAAGAAAAAAATGTCGTTAAAATCGATTATGCGCATTTTGAGTTATAACAAAATAATTCTAGCAACTTGATAAAATATTCGTAACTTTCCCTGTTTGCATTTGCAGAAATACGCTACTATCAATGCATTGGTCGATTCGTGACATTTACACTCGGGCAGAATGCGCAGTGCGCCAAAATAAGAGTATCTTTCCATTTCTACCACATCCCTATAGGTTTGTTTTGTGTTTGTAAATATTCTGTTATTTTGGCGTACTCCGCATCCTTCTCGCGTAGTAATATCATAAACTGATAAACAAAATGGTAACATTTGCCTACTATGATTTTCACATAGAAGAATGCTATGGAGCTGTACAGTGTACATATATAACGTATCACTTTAAGGGGAGTGTGTGTGGGGGGAAGGGGGTTCTAGCACTTGACATCGGAGGATATCTGTAGGGGGAGGGAGGTTGTCATTTAATATCGTTATCATTTTTGATCAAACCAAAATATTCTTTTTTTGTATCTTTTTCTTTACATCTTTTAAATTTATGATTTTAAGTCTGTTTTCTACTTTTATGAAAATACAAAGTTATTATTAAAACTATTGAATAATTATAAAACATTTCATTCCAAAATATGGAATAAGCCAACGTTCACAATTAATATTCTCCTCCCATATGAATATACAATTCGTTGTTAGAGAAACCAGATTTGAAATTATACTTGTTATTTTTGCTAGTAAAAGATGGGGAAGAATGTTGTCCACCTGTTTTGTTTACAAAAAGTTCTGTTTAGCCCCGTGCAAGGGCGGAGCACAAGAAGACATTATTACTGTTCAATGCATTATGTAACGAAGAGCTATTATTAAAAACTTTTAAATAATAAGTATTTCTTTAAAATGTTGTTTGTTATAAAGTCATTTCATATATAACAAGGTATTTTACGAATTTCCTTTTATACTTTTAAATCAGTAAAATATGCGAATAAAAACGTACAACGATATCTGTCTATCATTGCAAACGTATAAAAAGAAAAAAAAAGGAAAAAAAAAGGAAAAATAAAAATATTTTTTAGGCACTGATAACAATTTTATAAGGCGGAGGGGGATTCGGGGAAAGATAACGTATGATATCGGAAGGTTGGGAGGGTGTCCGAAATTGCCAAAAAGTTCATAACCTTCTATATGTACAGACCATGTTCAGCTTCACCTGCAAACTCGACTTGATATTATTACGCAAGAAGGATGCGCAGTTGGCCAAAATAACAGAATGTTTACAAACGCGAAACAAACCTATAGGGAAGTGGTATGTATGGAAACATTCTGTTATTTTGGCGCACTGCGCGTAATGCTCATGTGGAAATGTCACGAATCAATCAATGCATTGATAGTAGTGTATTTCTGAAAATGAAAACAGGGAAATTTACGATTATTTTAGCAAGTTGCTAGCATTATTTTTGTTATAACTCAAAAAGCGCATCTTCGATTTTAACGAAATGTTTTTCCTTAAAAGTACATACTTTGAGCATTATTCTGTAATTGTTTGGTTGGTGTAAATATAAAATTACTACGTTAACAATTTTTTTTAAATATTTTTGTATATTTTTTTATGTTAATTGTTGTGTAAAAATATGAAAAAAGTATATAATGTGAACTGATATATTCTTCAATAATTGTCTTTGGTTGCATTTTTTGCACTTTTGTACCTTTTGAGAAAAACGTATTTGAAAAATAATAGCGCCGGCGCATACTTCGCCGATTATCTCAAGGGCAGTTCAAGGTCAGGGGCTAAAAACACCTATTTTGTATTCTCATGGTGAGCCTTATTACTACACATGTTATTTCAAACATCGGCCGTGGGGGGCCATTTCGCTATGCTTATCCAGCTAGACCCTTTAAATCTGGCAACGAAAGTGCCTGTTAGAAGAATGGTTTATAGGTTAAAAAAATATGTCCCCTTCACGTCATTTTAGTAAACTTGAAAATTGTAATATATTATTCTTAGCTATCAGACAACCTATAATTAATTTTCCAGACAGAAATTCGGTTCATAAGTTAATGCCAGACGGCTTTAAATCTGTCAGCGAAAGAGCCTGTTACAAGAGTGGTTTACAGGTTAAAGAAATATGTGATCTTCACGTCATGTTAGCAAACTTGAAAATTGAAATATATTACCGTCAGAAATTCGGTTGATTATTTAATGCCAGACGGCTTTAAATCAGGCAGCGAAAGAGCCTGTTACAAGAGTGGTTTATAGGTTTTTAAAAAAATATGTCATCTTCACGTCATTTTAGCAAACTTGAAAATTGTAATATAATATTCTTTGGCTATCAGACAACCTATAATTAATTTTCCAGACAGACATTCGGTTGATAAGTTGATGACAGGCGTCTTTAAATCTGTCAATGAAAGATCCTACAGCAAGAGTGGTTTATAAATTAAAGAAATATGTTCCCTTCGCGTCAATTTAGCAAACTTGAAAATTGTATATTATTTCTCTTTGGCTACTAGACAACCGATAATTAATTTGTCAGACAGAAATTCGGTTGATAAGTTAATGCCAGACGGCTTTAAATCTAGCAGCAAAAGGGTAATATGTTACAATTTTCAACCTTGCTAAAATGACGTGAAGATGACATAATTTTTTAACCTATAAACCACTGTTCTAACAGGCACTTTCGCTGCCAGATTTAAAGCCGTCTGGCACAAAATTATCAACCTAATTTCTGTCTGGCATATTAATTATACGTTGTCTGGTGTTCAAAGATTAATGTGTTACAATTTTCAAGCTTGCTAAAGAAATTTCTTTGCGTTCTTTGCACAAAATGCATTGGAAATGTCGCTGTTTTTAGGGGAAAATGTCTACAAAAGTACTACCACTAGTGTTGAAATTTAAGCAAAAATATATAGGCTAAGAGCTAGCAACGTCAAAAAAACACGTGATTTTAGTATGGCTCTTTTTTCTATATACCCTTCTGTTTTATGGTGTAGTACGTATGCGGACGGTCTGGCTGGCGGGAGACGTTGCATTTACCTGTAAGAGTATACGCGATGCAGGTGAAAAGCTACAAAATTACGTCATTTTAGCATGACTTTTGTTTATAACATCTGTTTTTACTGACTATTCATGATATTAATCCATTATTCCCAAACGTTTCCAACATTGTTAAAACCCTGCAGGATCCCGAATATAGGTAAAAAAAAAAATCTGTCATCTGCACGTTATTTTTAGCAAGCTTGAAAATTGTAATAAATTACACTTTGGCTGCCAGACAACCTATAATTAATTTGCCAGACAGAAAATCGGTTGATATGTTAATGCCAGAAGATTGCTTTAAATTTGACAGCGAAAGTGCCTGTTAGAAGAGTGGTTTATAGGTTAAAAAAATTTGTCACCTTCACGTCATTTTAGCAAGCTTAAAATATGTAGCATATTACTCCTTCGCTACCAGACAACCTATAATTAATTTTCCAGACAGAAATTCGATTGATAAGTTAATGCCAGACGGCTTTCTTTCTTTCTAACCGATGACCAGGCCCCTACCTGCCAGGATGCCCTAGCTTAACGGGTTTAGTACCTGGCATCGGGGCGAAAGACCGCCTAACAGCCGCGAAGCGGCAATAAACCTGACATCATTGCCTCAATCGTCATCCTATTTGCAGTGCCTACTGCTCGTTTGTGTATACTATGTTTTGCCGGTTACTTAACGTTATAACCTGTTGTTCGGCACCTGCACATTGCTACTCATGTTGGTCTCGTAATTTAGAACCTTGATCAGATGACGAGACCTTCACCTGGCCAGGCACCTCCAGAGGTATAATTCACCGGTAACTTGGAGGACTTTGCACCCACGACGGATTTTACATGCACCAGGCGCCATTAGCGTACATGGCGGATTATAGCCAGCAGTATGCCTCGATCCCGCGGCCTTAGCTGCGGATTCGATGCTCTGCCAACTGGACCACCGCTGCCCGAACTACTTCTGAATGACCTGGGGTTTAGAAGCCGAATTGTTGGTGCAGACTTGTCATAAGAAAAAGGATTGGAGGGGGTGAGGAAGCAAAAAAAAAAAAAAATAAATAAATAAAAATAAAAAAAAAATAAATAAATAAATTAAATAAAAAAGAATTTTAAAAAAAGAAATTTAAAAAAAAATGGAGCGCCGCAGATAGACAAGTTGCACCAAAAGTTAATTTTGGGCCGAAATGCTAGACAAACATAACGATGCAGGGGGATGGGACTCCGCCAATCTACAGTACCCCACCGCGTAGAAACTGACTCCGTAGACTTCCCACTGGAGAGGGTCCGGTAGCTTGTGCAGGCTATAGCCTATGTGCAACTAAGAATAATAAAGAGGCGGTAGTCAAAAAGAAAAAAAAAAAAAACCTGAAAGGGAAAGAGGTTAGCTTGTACATGTTATTACACTTAAAACTTACTTATAGCTATTTACTTAACTACCATTTATTACATATATTGTTTTAATATTATCCTATAGCACTAGGTGATACTAAACGAACTAGAGTAATTTACTTTAGATTACTTAAATATTGCCTGGCTATTTAAAATGAATTTATATTTTAATCATTTCTAATATTAGAATCGGGATTTTATTTATTAATTATTATTATTATTATTATATTATCTTATGACAAGTTAACTATGAATTGGCATACTATTACTTAGCTAGGAGGGAATTGATAAGAGACTAACGAGCTGACCTAGTGAGATTAATATACTAATTTCTAATTGAACTAGCTGCTTGAGGTTGTAACTTAGACATAAGCTATGGGGGTTGGGTTTGACCTAAATTAACATTTAATTTAATAATTCATTATATTTGTCTAGTATAATATTATACTTATCTCACCCAGTGGACTTGTTCTTCTGAGGAGGTTTCCTTGTCTTGGTATTTGGTCACTGTCGTGGTGGTTGTCTTTTTAATATTTTGACATATTCTTGTGGGTCTTTTCTTCCAGACGGCTTTAAATCTGACAGCGAAACTGTCTGTTAGAAGCATGGTTTATAGGTTTAAAAAAATGTGTCATCTTCACGTCATTTTAGCAAGCTTGTAAATTGTAGTATATTACTCTTTGGCTACCAGACAACCTATAATTAATTTGCCAGACAGAAAATTGGTCGATAAGTTAATGCCAGCAGGCTCCTTTAAATCTAGCAGCTAAAGTGATTCTTAAAAGAGTGGTCTATAGGTTTAAAAAAAATATGCCCCCTTCACGTCATTTTAGCAAGCTTGAAAATTGTAACATGCTAATCTTTGGCTTCAAGACAACCTATAATTAATTTGCCAGACCGAAATTCGGTACATAAGTTAAGGCCAGACGGCTTTAAATCTGGCAGCGAAACTGTCTGTTAGAAGCATGGTTTATAGGTTTAAAAAAATATGTCATCTTCACGTCATTTTAGCAAGCTTGTAAATTGTAGTATATTACGCTTTGGCTACCAGACAACCTGTAATTAATTTGCCAGGCAGAAATTCGGTTGAGAAATTATAGCCAGACGGCTTTAAATCCGACAACAAAACTGCCTGTTATAACAGTTATTTATCAGTTAAAAAAATATGTCATCTTCACATCATTTTAGGTTGAAAATTGTAAAATATTACTCTTTCGCTGCCAGATTTAAAGTCGTCTAGCATTAACGTATCAACCGAATTTCTGTCTGGTAAATTAATTATCGGTTGTCTGGTAGCCAAAGAGTAATATGTTATAATTTTCAAGTTTGCTAAAATGAAGTGAAGGGAAAATATTTCTTTAACCTATAAACCATCCTTCTAACAGGCTCTTTCGCTGCCAGATTTAAAGCCGTCTGGCATTAAATAATCCACCGAATTTCTGTCTGGCAGATTAATTAATAGTTGCCTGGTAGCCAAAGAGTATAATATTTCAATTTTCAAGTTTTCTAAAATGACGTGAAGGGCACATATTTCTATAACCTGTAAACCACTCTTGTAACAGGCGCTTTCACTGCCAGATTTAAAGCCGTCCGGAATTAACTTATGAACCGAATTTCTGCCTGGCAAATTAATTATTGGTTGTCTGATAGACCAAGAATAATATATTACAATTTTCAAGTTTAAAATGACGTGAAGGGGACATATTTTTTTTTAACCTATAAACCACTCTTGTAACAGGCTCTTTCGCTGCCAGATTTAAAGCCGTCTGCCATTAAAAAATTAACCGAATTTCTGTCTGGCAAATTAATTATAGGTTGTCTGGTAGCCAAAGAGTAATATATTACAATTTTCAAGCTTTCTAAAATGACATGAAGATGACATGCTTTTTAACATATAAATTGGGATCTAGCAGAATCTTAACAACCTTGGAAAAGTCTGGCAATAATGGATGGGTGAATCCATTTCAAGTGGTCCAGCGCTGGTTGCTCGACCAGTTTTAAATAATCTGAAATTTTTTGCACAGCAACCCTAACATAATGGAAGTTCAAAATGACTATGATTTTAATTTTAATAATTTTTGTTTGTGCATGGCGGCCATCTTTGTTTCATCGTCTGCGGCAATTTTCTCACATGAAGGATTTACGGAATTGTAAATAATTCATCGTTTATTTCTCCAATTCAAGTGTGGATTAAAGCAATTTGTATAGAACACATTGGGCTACAAATTTGGTAATAGAGTAGTTTCCGAAACTTGATGCTTATTGGTGAAATTTAAGCATAAAGTTTCAGTTTTTCTTCTAAAATTTGTCCGTTTAAAAGAGGAAATTTTTCTAGCAAGGAAAACTGTCAACATGACATAATTTCTTTTACAAATAGGCCGAACGTACTTGTACTCACACGCCAAGTTCCAAATCTGAAACTTGCTTTCTCTTCGCTAAAGAAAATCCCAATGTTTTCAAAAATGTCAAAAATCGCACTTTTGAGGCTTTGATATCTCTGTTGGGGCACCAGATAAAAATCTGAAGTTCTGGTTTCTGAGAGTATTGTATGGCAGTGTTATGCCGAAGGAATTTCAGTATGGAGATTTGTTTACAAGCTCAGATATGGCAAGGGCAACATGTCAAAACAATACTGCCAGACTATTGTTTTATTGTAGTCCCAGATAAGTATTTATCTCAGAGTGTCATTTAATTAATTTTTTTAAATAATAGTAACAGAAAATAAAGCCTTTTGTAAAACTCAGCAATTAAAAAGTAATTATGCCTTAAGTCCTACATTTTGTATGGTTTCAGTAATTTTTGTTGTAATTTTAGTAACAAAAAGAAACCTCAGCACTTTTACATAAAGAAAAAATATTTTTATACAAGACCTGAGACAAAAACAGAATAGGTAAAGAGAAAAACTGTTAATGTTGACATACTTTTTGAGACATGATCAAACGTGTCAAAACACATTCCTGCTTGTTGGTTTCAAAACCACAATTTTAATGCTGCTTGCCAGTCCTGAAACTTGTTCCTACCTTAAGTATGGTCCTATAAATGAAACCTTATACAATGTTACCATGCATCGGCCTCAAGTAATTTTCAGAAAGTAAAGATATCCAAAGCCCTTTCAAAATTTATACTACAGCAAATTGTCATTTTTGCATAAGAAGTAAGCTAGGAATTATTAAAGAAGTGAGACTTGCACATAGTGATTTCAAAGTTTATTTCTATGAGCCAGCAGGCCCAAGAACTTCAATCAAGTTATCAAGAGATGACAAGACTTGGTTCCTACAAATAAAATTTTGAGAAAGATCAAAATTGTGGTTTTTAAAACAACAAGCAAGAATGTGTTTTGACATGTTTGATCATGTCTGAACTAGTATGACAACATTAACAACTTTTCTTTTTCCCTATTCTGTTTTTGTCTTAGGTCTTGTATAAAAATATTTTTTTTCTTTATGTAAATGTGCTGAGGTTTCTTTTAGTTTCTAAAATTACTTACAACAAAAATTACTGAAACCATACAGAATGAATGGCCTTAGGCATAATTATTTTTTTAATTAATTGATAAGCTTTTCAAAAGGCTCTATTTTCTGTTACTATTATTTAAAGATAATCAAAAAAATAAATTTAAATGACGCTCTCAGATAAATACTTAGCTGTGACTACAACAAAACAATAGTTTGGCAGTATTGTTTTGACATGTTGCCCTTGCCATATCTCAGCTTGTTGTCAAATCTCCATCCTGAAATTTCTTCTGCATAACACTACCATACAATACTGTCAGAAACCAGAACTTCAGATTTTTATCGTGTCCCCCACCAGAGATATCAATAGCTCAAAAGTGCAATTTTTGACATTTTTGAAAAATTTAGGATTTTATTTTAGGGAAGAGAAAGCAAGTCCCAGATCTGGAACTTGGTGTGTGAGTACAAGTACGTCTAGCCTATTTGTAAAAAAAAAAATGTCATGTTGACAGTTTTCCTTGCTAGAAAAATTTCCTCTTGTAAACAAGTGTTGTGTGTTTTGGAAAAAAAACTGAAACTTTATGCTTAAATTTCACCAATAACAATTTATTTTCGGAAACTACTCTGTTACCAAATTTTTAGCCCAATGTATTCTGTGCAAATTGCTTTAATCCGCACTTGAATTGAAGAAATAAACGATGAATTGTTTACAATTCCGTAAACCTTTCATGTGATAAAATTGCTGGAGACGATGAAACAAAAATGGCCGCCATGCACAAACAAAAATTAATAAAATAAAATGATAGTCATTTTGGACTTCCATCATGTTAGGGTTGTTGTACAAAAAATTTCAGATTTTTTAAAAATGGTCAAGCAATGAATAAATGATTTTCTGGACGACTTGAAATGGATTGACCCGGATTAATATTATGAATAGTTAGTAGAAACAAATGCTATAAACAAAAGTCACGCTAAGATGATGTAAATTTGTAGTTTTTTCACCTGCATAACCCATATTCTCACAGGTAAATGCAACGTCTCCTGCTATCCAGCCCGTCCGCATACGTACTACACCATAAAACAGAAGGGCTTATAGAAAAATCAGCCTTGCTAAAATCACGTATTTTTCTTAGACCATGCCAGCTCTTATACTATATGTTTTTACATAATTTTCAACACATCTGGACACTTTTTGTAGATTTTTTCACTAAAAACAGTGATTTTTCCATCTCATTTTGTGCAAGTAACACAAACACATTTTTTTACTTTCCATCATTAATATATGTAAGTAACACGTATTATATAAAAAGAATAATATTTTAATATACAAACAAAATAGCACTGTTAAAGCTGCGCATGTTTCTCTACGAATAAGAATTTTTTAACTACTCTAAAATTTTTCGAACAACTGCACGCTTACTATGATCCACATGGTCTTGCGAGAGCCTATAGCAGTTAAATTTGTTGTCATTGCGCACGCATCCAGTTGAAATTCCTCTTAATATAGCTTTCGCGAGGCACTTCAACGCGGTTTACTCGTTGTTTGCATCGTAAGTCAGTAAATGGATCTTCAGCGAGCCCAGCTTTACTGGCGCTCGCGTTTAACATTTCCTAGCACCTGGCAAGTAGAAAGTTGCACCGAAATCGCCTGTCCTTTTCAAAATATTTTTTTCTTGGTATAAATATTTTTCTGTCTCAATATCAGCGTGCTTCAAATACTTTGTTTTGACAGTTATAAAATAACACTTGAAATCGCCTGGCACAGTTTTTGGTCCGACTAATAGTCTGGCTTTTACATTTTTTATTTCATTAAATACTAAATTTGAAGGCTTGAAGGCATTAAAATTTCAAAATGCCTCAAGGATTTTTTTTTTTTTTTTTTTTTTTTTTTGCAACGAAAATTTTTGAAATTTAAAAATTCACGGGTTGGCCAAATGCCGCGATCCTTCAGCCAGGTCTTGGATTTTGTATTCAGACTTCACAAAAGAAATGTTACACAAATTTTCAGGGTACCAACCAGATACCAACCCTAATATACAGCTCTCGGATTATTACGGATATAGTCTAAGAGCCCGTGAATGCCAGACCTTCCTTATTTTATAAAAGCTGAAAGTTTTTTAGCGCAAGCTTCCAACACAGGTAGGAACGAATGGGCTACTATGAAATTTGGGTCATCGTGGTTTTGGCAGGTAACAGGTAGCAAAGGTATATAAAATATCAACTTAATTTCGTCAAATAATAAAGCGTAATTTTTTTATATTTTCTTCGAAATAATATTAGAAATCACGTCCTCCATTACCAGACACTTACTATCGTGGCAACCCATAGCCAGACACCCTTAAACTTTAATAAATTGAAACTGTACTTACGTAATAGTATAAAAGCTGAATTTTATACATGTTACTTGGTTAACTATTACAAGATGTTTCCTCAGTAGCCAGACAGTTTTGATAGTTCTAACCCCCGGCCAGACAAACATATACGGTGGAACTAGCTTCTCAATACACTAGAGTCAATATAGCTAGGCGCCAAACGGAGATTTTCCCCTTTCCTCTTGGTTCTGAAATTGGCGCCAGTTATTTGAGGTTGCTGCATTTAAGAGGAAGTGCAAGCGCTGGCACGTGGCCAACTTCACTGCGAATCTTTCGTTTACTCAGTACATGTATTATACTGACAATACACGTTTTACTATTTGTTTGTGCAGTTTATAAAATAAATGGTATTCAGTTTTGATAACGTATCACCATGGGAGACATATTAATTTGTGTTATTTGTAAAAAAAAAAAAAAAAAAAAAAAAAAAAAAAAAAAAAAAAAAGTAATGACAAAATAATATTATTTTCTGAAGAGACATTGAGAAAATGTCAATCAATTTTGAGACTGCGAAAAATGCATAACCTCAAATACACGGACATTATTTTACCTAGTGAATACATGGACAATGTTTATCACAGGGAGTGATATAAAGCATTTACAGGACTGATGAAAAAATATTTCATCTCTGAATATAAAAGTTCTAAAGAAACCGTTGAAACAGAGAAAGGTAAAGAAACAGAAAAAGAAGCAAGTATAGCTATAGACTATTCAGCTTCACCTACATCGTTTTTACCTAAGTTGACCATAGAACCATCTCATTCACAGCCTTCACTTACAGAATATTTAGCAGCATCAAAACCACCTTTTGCTCCTCAATCAATAGAACCTCAACCTTCAACTTCTCAGGAACATGTAGACATTTCTGAACTTGAAGAAGGCTGTAAAAATAATGATTTAATTTCAGAAGTAAATAGTTCGATCCGAAGTGACACTAGTGTTGATATATGTAAAAATGTTTGTATATTTTGTAATAGAAAAAAGAAACAAATACGATCAAAAATGCTTCCATTTGATGAAAATGATAAAGAATGATTGATACATTTAAATCGCCTATAATATCTGACAGAAGGTAAAGAAGAGTATAACGAGTTGTTAATTATATTAGAAAATTTTGCCGGCCCGAAAATATATTATTATACCGAATGTAAAGTTCATTTCAATAATAAAATATCATCTTCTGGAAAAATATCTGTTAAAAGTGATTGGCATCATCATCGAGAGTACCTCAAAAAGCTTTTAATGATATTAGTAACATCATAGAGGAAAATGTAATCAAGAATGGGCGCTGTTACTTATTGATACATTTACATGAATTATATACTGATTCATTGGAGAAAATCATTGAAGGACATGCCATTGAAGTGAATGCTACTTTTGCCTCACACCATCTGGAAGAAAAAATAATGAAAATATTCTCTAAAGACATTACATTTTTTACAATCCGTAATAAAAAGATATTAGCACCCAATTATTTCACGACAGTAGATGATAAAATATTTGAAAATTTACAATCAGAAAATATTTTACAAAAAGCTGCATCAATTTTGCGAAAAACAAAATTCTGAAAACTGACAAGAAAAAAAAAAATACCGTCCAAAAATATTTCAGCACAGCAATTAATAACAGGTGAAGTTTCATTATCACAACAATTTTATTAGACTTCTTCTTCACTCTTCTTGGTGGATGTAATCAAAGACGGAAAACTAGTCTAAAATGTGTTCGTCAAGTTCGCTCCTACTGTCAAGATGTTTTTTATGGAGTTCATAATGATCAAGTAAAGACATCAAAGCACATTATGTTGGGTATGACTCTGAAGAGCTCAACGGGCAGCAGAAAAATTATTGACATTATCAATAGATATGGTCATTGCATTAGCTATCAACGTGTCGAAGAACTTGAAACAGAAACCACATATACTTCCATTGAAAAGTCTAATTTATGCCCAGAAAAAATTAAAAAAGCACCTGAACTTTTTACTGGAGTAGCTTCTGATAATTTTGACCGTTTTGTGGAAACTACGAGTGGACAGGACACTTTACATGACACCTTAGGAATTATTTATCAAAACATTGAGTTAAATACATCCGAAGAATCAGGAATATCCGAAGCACCGGTTCCTATTAATGAAGGCAATTCATCAGACAAAAAGAAAAGAAAATGAAGAACAATCGACGCCTTATCTTCAGAGGAAATTCCATATCCAAAAAAAAAAAAAAAACCATGAATGACTCGTGATCTGCAATCAACGGCTGATGAAATTGAAAATATAGTCCCAAGAAATTTACAATTGTACACAGAAATAGATATCATCTGGAAGATTAGTCGTGCGGTAGAATTACCTGATGTTCCTATGTGGGGTGGTTTTAATAGCTGTATTTATAGTGATATTCCGCAACAACATATTTCTTATTTAAATCCCATCAATGCCTCATCAATTAGTAACTCTGTAGTTTTGGAAACCATGCATCAAAGTAAAAATATAACTCATGAATTAAATCAATCATCCGTACAAGTAATAGCGAAAGTAGCCCTACAAATTCAAGCAACAGAAAAACCAACTTTTGATATTTTATTTATACATTTAGGACCGTTTAACATTATGATGGGTTAATTTAAGGCAATTGGTAAGGTGAAAAGTGACTGTGGCTTAACAAACGTAATGGTGGAAAGTAGTTTGCTAGCAAATGGTTCTGTGGGTGGATTTCTTGATGGAAAACATTTCAACCGCTGCAAAATGTTACAACCTTTGGTGGCATTAGGTTTGGAAATGCTATATTTCAAATCTTTTTTGCAAATTAATAGCACGTGATTAACAGATGATATGATAAAGGAACTTCAAAGACTGCAAAATTGTAAAATATCATTCCACATAGAAAATGAAGAGCTGAAGGAATTTATGATTGATTACTGTATTTACAAACAACAAAGTATCAATGGCGAGTTTGGCAAAACTCAACAATTTTATTTGATTTACATTAATTTTATTGATCACAACTTACATCTATCACGAAGTATTCGTACTGGAGATTTCGAACTTTCCAAGTCACTATTACCTAAAATTACAAATTTATTCTTTAATTGTAATCAACAGAGCTATGCTCGATGGACTTTGAAATATTGTGATAACTTTGAAAGTAGCAGAAAGCCATCCAGATTTATATGAAGGATTTGAAACAAGGTTGCTTTGGTATTAAAAGGACAACCAAGCCGTTTTCAAGACAACATATTTATCTCGAGAACAGACTATAAATGCAGATGCTACAAGAAGGTTTACGGGTGTTATACACTTCACCAATTCAATTTCGGTACGCCAACGGTGGGCTCGAAACCACGATATAAGATCTACGATAATTATTCAAGTTTATCAAGAATTAGGACTACAATCTCACCAAGATATTTCAGCGGATTTGAATCAGCACAATATTCAGAAAAATATCAAACAATTACGGAAATTTATTGCGACCTTCCATCAATTTATTAATCTTTTTAGAAGTACCTAAAGATCAATTGATTAACATTTCATCTGGTAAATCTGGATCAGAACTGGTAGAAGAATTTCTCTTAATATTGAGAAGAATGGTGAATGTGTACGGAAAACGTTTATTTCTGAATGTCTTACAGATATTAGTAGATTTCAAAAATCTATTAAAAACACACCTGTTAATAATTTTTCAAAAGAAAAAAAAATATTAACAGGTGAGTAAAAGAAGAAAATTCGAGTAGGTGGTACAATTCAAGAGGTTAGAATTCAACGAGATCTGTTTGGACATATGCTGGGAATATCCATAGACTATAACTTGGATATTTCTAATATTTTATCGTACCCAATTATCACAGTCCTTGTGCCATTTGGATTTTACTATTTGTAAGACGGATAAATCTGCCTTAATGAAGTGTTTGGAAAAAGAGCTCCAGCATGAGCCACCACCTTACGTAGATGTCCTAATAATTGATGGCCTCTTTCTGTTGCACACTATGAAAAAAGTTCACAAAAATGTGGAAGCATTTCTAAAAAAATTTTGCAATTGGTTACTCAATTGCAAGCGTCAAGAGTTGACGTTATATTTGATCAGAACTTCTATCGATCAAAGATTACGAATATTCCCAGCGACTCGAATCTGCACAATTGGAGTACACCATAACTGGGCCTGATCAAATTCGGCCGAGTGATTTTGCGAAAGAATTTAAAAAATCCAATTTTAACCAAGCTCTTATTGATTTCTTCATCTTGCATTGGGCCACTGATAAAATGGTGCCGTTTATTGGTAACAAAACCATTCACAAAAATTTAAACAGTGTCATTCTTTCGTAGTTAATAACTCCAACAACTTCAACTGTTCATCAATATCTACATTGTCTCAGATGTTAATGAAGAGTTTGACCGTAAAATAATCCGAAATTTTGATGCCAGCAGTCTGCCACCTTGTAAAACCGAGCTGTTACAGCAATTTTTGCGAGCAAACTTCATATCTAGCATTTGGAATAATGCTCACCGGAAAATTCCAACGCTATATCAACGAGACACTAATGGTTGGGTAGAAGAAAATAACCAGAACCATTTTAAATGGCTTGAAGGAGATCAGTTGCCAAATTACGTCAGAGATTTAATAAATACTCTCTCAAGTATATACATACTACTTCAAATTATTATAAATAGATTTTTAGCTATACACAATTGCACTAACTTTTTTTATATTTTTGCAGAAATTAATGAAGAAGTCAATATTGAAAAAAAATCAAGCAACGGACTGGAGTAGCAGTGACGAAGATAATGAAGATATCGGCAATTAGGATGAAAATGAATAAAATCATTAAACATGTCTTAAAATTTAATAATAAACTTATAAATCCATATTTCCTTTTATTTTTATATAATGGCTATGAATGCAATTAATCTATTTTTTCACTGAGATTTTTTAACGCTATATATGATAAAACAGTCAAATTTTAATGAAATATCAAATTTTGTATGAAACTGAATATTAAACATAAAGTTCATAAAATTCCAAAACATTTACTAATTTATTAGGTTTATTTTTTTAACAATTATCAAAATGAAAACTAAAATCAATAACATTATAAACGTAGATTTTTAATTCATAAATAAGTACATAATAAAATTATTCGATCGATCCAATTAACAATCTCACTGGCACCTACTCGGACGTATAAGGCCTCGCCCTCGTACTTACAGCCAGATTGTATGTTTGTCTGGCCGGGGTTAGAACTATCGAAACTGTCTGGCTATTGAGAAAACATCTTGTAATAGTTAACCAAGTAACATGTATGAAATTCAGCTTTTATACTATTACGTAAGTACAGTTTCAATTTATTAAAGTTTAAGGGTGTCTGGCTATGGGTTGCCACGATAGTAAGTGTCTGGCAATGGAGGACGTGATTTCTAATATTATTTCGAAGAAAATATAAAAAAATTGCGCTTTATTATTTGACGAAATTAAGTTGGTATTTTATATAACTTTGCTACCTGTTACCTGCCAAAACCACTATGACCCAAATTTCATAGTAGCCCATTCGTTCCTACCTGTGTCGGAAGCTTGCGCTAAAAAAATTTCAGCTTTTATAAAATAAGGAAGGTCTGGCATTCACGGGCTCTTGCTCTAATAGGAAAATTAATGAATTTAGAGATAAAGCGTCATTGAAGAATAGAATTCCTTTATATGAGAGTAGCGATACACCTGATATAATATTTGATTCCTTCAAAGGATTTTGGACAAAATAATGCTTTGTTTTTAAGAAATAATTATAAGAATTAAGTTAAATAATTATAAGAATTAATTTATTTAATTATAAGAAAGAATTCAAGAATTTAAATGCAGAATTATTAAATTAAACCATAAACAAGCAGAAGATTTATTTTTAGATATTGCACATATGAATAAAATATAAATATTTTGTTTCACAAATTTAATAAGATACATACATAAAGGTTAATATAAGCAGTACGATACAGCGTTTTAAGTAACATTTAACAAATATTACAAAAAAGGCTAACGATCATTGTGTAGTCGAAAAAACGAAAATACCTGAAATTCTTTAATATCGCGATCACTATACCACATGTATGAGAACTTTGCTCACATGAAAACAAAAAAAAAAATTACTGGATGCAGCTACCTCGTTGTATTGGAATCCCAAAAATATATAAGTAATTTCTTAATGCCATGATCATTATACCGTATGTATGAGCGTTTCGCGCACGTGTAAAAAAAAAAAAAAACAATGCAAGTAGCAACGTCATTGTATTGGAATCCCGAAAAATGTATGTAATTCTTTTGTGTCGCGAACATTATATCACATGTATGAGCGCACATGAAAACTAAAATAAAATGATTAGATCCAGCAACCACGTTGTACTGGAATCCTAAAAAATACAAGAAATTCGTTAATGTCGCAATTACTATACCACATGTATGAACGCTTCAGGCACATGAAAACAAAACAAAAAAAAAATCACTGGATACAGCGACCTGACTGTATGGTAATCTCAAAGACATGTAAGAAATTCGAAAAAGCTCGGATCCCTAAAGTGTCAACTATCAGTAAATTTCAGCCATAAAATTTACAATACATTATTGAAACCAGAAGTAATAATATTGTATATTTATTTACTTACATTATCTCTCTTAATTATCCCTTTCGGCTAGTGGATAAACGCTTCGACTCCAGTTGAACAACGTAGTTATGCCTCGTTACTTTTAGGTAGATTTCGTATGAAATACTACCTATTGGGATCGTTCCTATGTTGGAATTTCTGAAAAATATTTGCAGATCTACACCGATCAAGACCCCTAGAACCCAAAACCACCCTCAGTAAAAAACTTTATATATACATATATATATACATATATATCACTTTCTTCTGGACACGATAACTCTCGTAATTCTGCACCAATCTCTTCCAAACTGATACATAAAATCAATGGGCATAAAATCTCGGTCAAGTTCGTTAATGGACAAAATCGGACCAAGGGAATGGAAATAGAGAGGGGTTTTGTGAAAACAGAAAACCCCCCATAACTTCTTAATTTTTTACATATCAAATCAGTTTAAAGTTTTTATTACTTCTAAAAATAGGGCCAAAAATTTATGTATCACAGATTTTTGATAAAATTAAAAATGGGCTCAAGGGGCGCAAAAAATAGGGTTTTTGAGAGAAAAAAATTTATAACTTCGTCAATTCTCAAGATATCAAATCCAATTAATTTTATTATAAATCTCCTTAATATTATCTACAACTTTTATGTTCACAAGTTTTTGATAGGACCAATTCGTGCCGCAAAAAAAATTAAAAACGAAAACAAAAAGGGGGGGGGGGGTGAAGAAGAAAAAAATCCATAACTCCGTCAATTCAAAAGATATAAAATCCCCATGAATTTATCATATATCTTCTTAATATTGTCTACAACATCTATGTAGACAAGTTTTGGATAGGACAATTCTTACAGCAAAAACAAATTAAAAATACATAGCGGTTGAAGAAAAAAATCATCTTAGTAAGGGTGTATTCAAATCCAAACTGCTTATTTTCTGACTCATTTTACAATTCATTTTTGCTCTCAAAGGCTTCCAATTGGTACGTTTTCTTACTCAGAAACTATATAATGTACCGTAATGATCGATTTTTTGATAGAGGCAGAATATATTTTTAAAAATGCTGTTAAAAAGGGCATTTTGAATCGAATTTACCGAAGCGGATTGTGTTGGAAAAATCATTGTATTAAGGATGCACTCAAATCCAGACTGCTTATTTTCTGACTCATTTTTAAATTCATTTTTACTCTCAAACGCATTTAATTGGTATATTCGCTTATTCAGAAACTATATAATGTACCGTAATGATCAATTTTTTGATAGAGGCAGAATATATTTCAAAGAATGATGTCAAATTGGGCATTTTGAACGGAATTTCCCGAATTGATTGTGTTAGAAACGAAAAATATTGTCCTTCTGAGAAAATAATTGTTTATATATCAAGTTTTAATTAATTGAAAAAAAAATAAAAACACAGGTCGCTTATAAATCTCTTCAAAAATCACGTCAGCATGTTTCATATTTTTTTTTAATTAAAAATTAATCTGGAATTATGTCAGAAAATTTCGAGTTGTTGAGCATGGAAAAGTATTTTTTTGAATACCGCCCTAACATGATTCTGATAAAACCAGCTATTATATAAAAATGAAATAAAAACTCGTCAAAAGCGGCCAGATAAAATTGTTAAAGTGGATTTGTCTCTAATCATGATTTAGTTTTTGTTTGTGAAATTAGTATATTTGACTTCGAAATCTACCTCTGCCTGTAGGCCGGGCCAGCAGGGATTTTTTTCAATGCGTTTTCTCTTTTAATATTATGACATCACCGTTTAATAACGTGGTTGTTATTTTAATTAACCAAAGATCTAATAAACCCGTAAAATTTCATTAAAAATACAGATAATCGTTAAATTAAAAATCACTCGATGATGTAACAAACACATGTCAGGAGCCTGACGTCAAGTGAATGAGACGTCATGATCACACATTTTTGGGGTTAAATCCTATTGTTTGGCAATAGTTTTTATGGAAAATGGTCGGTGGGATAGTGGCGGAGTGACATTTTTAATTGCTATTAATTGATACATTTAATAAAAATAATTTAATTTTTGCGAAATTTGTATTTATCCTTCTCACCGCACGCCGCCGCGAACTGACATACACTAAGCTAAACAATATCCAACAATATATATTTTGTTATATAAAGACAAAAAATTAATATATTTTTAAAAAATCTATTAAAACACTGCATTACAAAGTAAGCAACTATCTTGGGGACAGTAATGACATTGATTACCAAATCAATTTATAAAATAATGTTTTTAAAGAAAATACTGTTTAAAGTTTATGCCAGGATATTGTATATTACTCAATACCTTATATCTTATCTATTTCTAAAAAAAATTATTTAAAACTTAACTTTTATTTTTCACTAAATCACAGAGAGAAATTACCCACTTATTGAAGAATCACACATATTCGTTATTTTGATATGCTCAATTCCTTCTTCCGAGCAGTATTCATCGAAATCTTTAGCCGTGAATGTTGTTCCTCTATCCAGTATTATCATAGGGGGATTTCCAAATTGCATTTGTTGTAACTTTAACTTCTCTATGATTTCGTGGGCTGATGTTGATTTTACTGGATAAAATCATGTGAACTTTGTAAATGTATCTACAACCATGAAAATATACTGATACTGTCTTGTTTGTCGATGGTAGTGATCCAATAGGATCAATATGATAAGTATTCAACGATATACTCTCCTTAAGTGGCTTCAGAAAACCTTCGGCCTTTCCGCGTTTCTTATTATGTAGAATACACTCGACACAATTCGATATTATTGTTTCAACTTGCTTTCTCGGTCTAGAAATGAAGAAGTCTTGTTTAACCAATTCCTCGGTTTTGGCTATGGCAAATTGCCCCTTACCGTGCGTTTTAGGAATAATTTCCCTTTGCATTTTTTCAGGCTCTACAACTAATTCCCTTCCATTTTCAAACTCATAAAACACGTTGTTTTTGATAAGATATTCATTTTCCTCACCCTTTCCAACTAAGGATTTTATCGCTTTTATGAGCTCGTGTCACTCCTGCGCTACGGCTACTCTAGTTATCACTTCAGTCTGTGATCTTGTGTTTACTAAAATCGTATTATGACTCAACAGATCCACATGTTTCATTTTATTCTCTGCTCTATGAGCAATCTCATAATCGAATTTCTCAATGAACAAAGTCCATCTTGCAACTTTTGGAGCCAAATCTTTTTTTGTTTAGAGTTTTTTGAAAGTCTGCGCAATCAGTCAGGATCTTGAATCTAGTACCTATCAAATAGTTTCTGAATTTTTTTAAAGCTTCGATTATTGTCAGCACCTCTAATTCGTAGCTGCAATCTTTTCTTGTTGTGGAGTTGGTTGTTTTTTTACTCGTGTTTTCTGGAGTTTCCCATCATCCGTTTTATGCAGTAACACAGCTCCGAATCCCTGCTACTTGGCGTCAGTGTGCATAGTTCTAGCATTGCCCCTTGTTTGAATAAATGCAATACTGCTTTTTGCAATATAATATCTTTCAGCTTCTCAAACGCTTCCATTTTTCCCGGACCAAATTTAAACGCAACATCCTTACGCAATAGATCACTTAATGTAGGGGTGCACAACCTTTTTAAGAGAAGGGCCACATACACAAATGTCTGAGTTGTCGAGGGCCACATCAGTAACACTGAGATAATTCTATTTCGGGGATGTGAGAGATGGGATCTGTTGGCTATAATCAGATAAAAAATATTGTTTTCGAAGGGACAGTTTTACCCCTCTAGGTTCCCCTACCCAGTCAACATACCCAATTCAGTTGGCAAGGATATATCAACAGCTTATATTTGTATATACAGGGCGATTCTAAATTGTTTTTAAAAATAAGAGGGGCGATAGTACCAATCAAGGCGAGTAATAATTGCCATAGAACATGGGGTCGCAAACCATTTATTTAGTCACAAATACAGGGTGTTCCAGCCTAACTCAACTTGGGTTCAAGGTAATAACTTTCACAAAACTGAAGTATATTATAATGAAACTTTTAATAGATAAACTTACCTTTGTTCTAAATATGATTACACCAGAAAAGTGGTAGAAGTTCCCATTATACGCGCCAACAATATGCATTTCACGCTTCACATTTTGTAATGTGATTATCAGCCTATATGGCATCACCGATTGCGTGAGCACCTTGTTTTTCCAGAACTTTTTGTGATGTTATCACGTTTCGTACAAAACAAGGTACATATCGTTACATTTTTATTGCAAAATTTTTATTTTTAGCAAAATTCTTATTGACAAGAGGACTTCAGTTAGCGTGGTCCTGTATTTGTGAATACATAAGTGGTTTGCGACCCCATGTACTATGATAGTTATTGCTCGTCTGGATGGGAACTTATCACCTCTCTTATTTTGTAAAAACAATTTCGATTCACACTATATAACAGAGATATAGTTAAAAAGGATTATTTTTAAGGGGTGAAAATATTCCGTGACTTTATTCAGGGGAATATATTTTGCTTTATTAAAAGGGCTAAAAAACAAACATAGGCATGAAAGTGACAAGTGCTGAAAAAATGTGAACTTTATGAGCAAAGAGAAGAAGGAAGTGATGCATATACTATTTTGCGATTTTTTCTCTAATATACATTGATGTAATTTGCGATTTTTTTCCTGCGATAAAGTGAAGAAAGTCGCGACTTCTTTTCCGTGCACGATCGATGAAATTTCCGATTTTTTCCTGCAACCAATAGATTTCTATTTCGCGATATTTTGCGACCAATTTTTTTCCACGGCTCATCGACAAAATTTGGGACTTCTCCGTGCTCGATAAACGAAATTCGCTATTTTTCCTCACATCGACGGAATTCGCTCATATTTCCGTGCTCGATCAACGAAACTCGCGATTTTTCCGCTGAAGATCAAAAAAATTTGCGATTTTTTCGCACCTGATCGACACAACTCGCGATTTTCACCGTCAGATCAGCGAAATTCGCGATTCGTAACTGACTCGGTCGAAATTTGGAATTTTTTCACACAGTAAATTGATGAAATTCGCGTTTTTATCTCGCGATAAACTTACAGAATTCGTAATTTTTCCGCTGAAATTCAACAAAATTTTAGATTTTTCTGGACCTGATTGTCAAAATTCTCGCTTTTTTCGCACCCGATCAACGAAGTTCGCGATTCTTAACTGACTGAAGAATTTGCAATTTCTTCCCGCGGCAGACTGACAAAATTTGCGATTTTTTCTCACGGTAAACTTACGAAACTCGCGATTTTTTGCAGCCGATTAACGAAATTAGCAATTTTTAGGCTTTCTATCAACACAATTCGCGATTTTTCCGTGTCCTATCGTCGAAATTCGCAATTTTACCGCGCTTGATCGAAACTTTCGCGATTTTTTTCGTGCCTGATCAACGAAACTCGCGATTTTTTCGCATCTGACCTATAAAATTAGCTATTTTTCGCGGCCGATCAACTAAATTCGGGATTTTTAATTGTGAAAATTTGCATTTTTTTCCCTCGGCAGATTGACGAAATTCGCGATTTTTCCGCAGCCGATCAACGAAATTAGTATTTTTTTGCCCCTCAGCAACAAAATTTGCGATTTTTCCACGGCCGATCCACGAAATTTCCATTTTTTCCTCACCTGATAGACAAAATTCACGATTCTTCCATGCCCGATCGAAAAAACTCCCAATATTTCCGCGCTCGATCGACGAAACTCGCAATATTTCCGCTGACGATCAACGAAAATTTGATTTTTCCGCACCTGAGCTACAAAATTCGCGGTTTTCCTTCTGCCGATCAACGAAATTCGGGCTTCTTAACTGACTGACGAAATATGCATTTTTGCCCCGCTGTAGACTGACGAAATTCCCGTTTTTTCCGCAGACGTTCAACGGAATTTGCAATTTTTCTGCTCCTCATCGACAAAATTCGCGATTTTTTCGTGCCCGATAAACGAAAATTATGTTTTTTCGCACCTCATACGCAAACCTCGCGATTTTTAGCTGATTGACAAAATTTGCAATCTTTTCCCGCGATAAAAATCTCGATTTTTCCCAGTTATAAATTGGCGAAATTCGCGGGCTACAAGTCAAACGTTCGCGGGCCACTTTTGGCCCGCGGACCACAGGTTGTGCATCCCTAACTTAATAGTTTGGAATTAAAAAGAGGTCTGTTTAGAGATCGGTCTCAACAACCAAATGCAATAATAATAATAATAATAATAACAATAATAATAATAATAATAATAATAATAACAATATTAATGATAATAATAATAATAACAACAATAATAATAATAATAATAATAAATATTGAAATGCAAACGAGACATAAAAAAACCCTCCCATACGTTCAGCATTATCTTGCGAATGTGTTCGCGTGACTAAAGTAGATTTCTAACTATCAATTCGTATGTATATACACTATAGTTCAAAATTAAGGTTGAAAATACGAGTTCTGTGATTACTGGGAAAATGACCAGCTTATTGAAATAAAAGTCAGTACGTTGATGTCAAGTCCGATGAATTTTTTATAACTGCATGACAAGATGAACAGAAGATAAAAATTTTGCAATACTCAAATTAAGTGAATAAGGTTCCATATGTTACGTGTGGGTAAATGTTCATTTTTGTTTTAAAAGCTGGAACGAAAGTTATTTTTTATGATGAAAAATGTTGATGTCAATCTCTTGCACACATAAATATCGTATGCATGTAAACAGGATAAGAAGAAAAGTAGATTGATAGATTTTCTAAACTAAACCAGAGAAAGTGTTAAAAAAATCCTGAAGTCTAATGCCACATAGGCTTCTATTATTATTACTGGTCTATAGTTATTCTAATATATTACCCAATAAAAGTTTGATATCAGTATACTTTAAATTCATAGACATATATAAGTAGTATAGAAAAGAGAGTTCGAAACGGACTGAGGGAGGAGTGAGGAGAGTGCGAAGAACGGTATCATAGTATAGTAGGAGGGGCGCAGTGGCGTAGCCAAGGGGGATCCAGGGGGTCCGGACCCCCCCCCTCGAAAGTAGACCTGGTTTACTGAATCATGGATACAAATACAACAGCAAAAACTACTAAGACAGAATCACAAAGGATCTATAAAAAATTCCACTTTAGAGAGGTGTTCGTCTTAGAAGGTATAATTCAAAGGTATGTCTTTCTTCAGGACTATGAACTTTTTCGTTTTAGGCAGATTTCCGTTATAAATACTTTTCGTTTTCACAGTATCCCTTAAAACTGCTAAAACGTACTCACTTCCCAAACTTTTTTCTTTCACGTACCCCTTTCCTAGGTTTTTTATTTCGGAGTACCCCCATTTCTCATAAGCACGCCCCCTCCCCCCCTCCACTCAAGAAGATAACGTAAACATGCTTTTTTTCATTACTAATCTTCTTATCACAACCATATAATAAATCGATGCAAATTACATTGATATTCCTAACATTTTTGTGACTTCCGCCATTACTGATATTATTTTCGCATACCCCCAGCAGACCCGCCACGTACCCCTATGGGTACGCTACCCCAGGTTGGAAACCGCTGCTGTAACACCACCTCTAAAGAGCATAAATCTATTACAGGAAAATCTGTGAAGATGACCTATCTCAAAGGAAAACAATTCAAGGTTCGACGAAACCTCTGAAATGAAACTTGGTCCAATTGTGAATCCTTCTTGGCAGGTTTTCTGAAAACACGGGATCCTCTCATAAACAAAATCATTTTAATGTCTCGAGAAGGAACGATAACTATGCAAGTATACCTGCTATTCCGTTTACACAAATTTACTGTAACTAGATTAAGCGTAAAACTTCTTTATCTTGGACTTCGATGGTGTTCTGTTGTCGAAACTTATAGGAAAGAACGAGTTTATACGAACGCAATAATGGTACATTGGTTGAGTTTCGTGACCCTTATAGCGTTCATGACCCTTATAGCGTTATTGGTAGCGTTCACTTTATAACGGACAATGTTAACAATTACTTTAAATCTGCTGCCTGCAATTAATAAAAGTAACTTTATTTTTGGACTGGTTATTTGTTACCACTTTTAAAATACACTGGCGAGAAAAATTATTAAAGGAACAACCATATAAAAGGTGCTTTATGTTAATTCTATTAAGGGAACTTCCAGAAAGATAACTCAATGTCAACGTTATCACGTAGTCCAATGGGATTAACATTCGCTACAGAAATATATGCAAATTTTCCAGCCTCAATCCGTTCCTTCGGTTCACGTGTGAAAAAGAGCGCACATGGGTAATTTGAAGTCTAATTTTAAGGATCGTACGTGTAATTAGGTAAAACTTTCGCTTCTAGTAGGTGGAATATGTCGTCCAGAAGACATTTGACCGATTTTGAGAAATTGCGTGCGATAGGGAATTGGAAGCAGGACAGACACTTTTAGGGGTCTGTAAAGACTTAAAAATAGCCAAAAGCGTCATGTCAAGAATCTGGAAACGGTTTAAAGACACTGGTATAATGCCCACAAACAACCAGGCCAAGGTAGAAAACGCACCACAATAGCCTCTCAGGACTGTAATTTGCCAACGATTGCTAAAAGAAATAGGCGATTGACGTTAGTTCAGATTACAGGGAGTTTGCTGCAGCAACAAGAACTCGACTATCCTGGTTTGCTGTGAGTGACAGGCTGCATGCAAGGAAACCCATGATTTGTGTTCTACTAACTCCGGTAGCGAAATGCGCCCGGTTAAAGCGGTGCAGAGATCATCGTCATTGGAGTACCACGGACTGGAACGAGTTCTCTTTACCGATGAATCCCGATTTTGTTGAGAGTTACTACAGACGTGTTACCATATAGAGGGAGAAAATCACACGCAATGAGGCTGGAAACATCCGTGAAAAGCCTCGATACAAAGGTCGTGGAATCATGGTATGGACGGACATAATTTTGAATGGCCGCAGTGACCGACACATTTTTACCAGTACAACTGTGAATGCTGAAATATACAGAGATGAGGTTCTTGATCCTCCTGTCAAGTTGTTTAAGGGTGCAATCGGAAGATTCGGAATTTTATGATTATTAGTGTTCTAGAAGGGCACTACCCCCTTCCACGGAACTCCTAAGTGTCCCTTCCAGAGCTGCATAAACCCGACCCGTCCAAGCTTACTGCTGAACTTGGAGAATGTTCTAAAACTGTTTCGAACCATCTAAAATAAATTGGCTGGGAAGTACAAAAGAAAAAACCACCATGAACCATTTTTTACACATTCTAATACTTCCAAAAAAGTGCTAATCCATCACAAATAATCTTATTACAAAAATTTAACTTCCTTAAAGACGACCAGATATCGGAAGCAACTATTAGATCGAATATGGTATCAAAAGTGGCGATACATGAAACACGGAAACCCAAAAGAATTATGGCTGAATAAGACAATTGTAGCAAAACTGCTTTTTCCAGCAAAAGTAGTAATCTTTCCATGTCACACAATAAGTTTAACCTCTTCGATAGGGTTCATAGACCTGATCGAGTCTATTGATGCGAAAGCGCCGTCAGAAGGTGAATGCATCGGTTTTATCACCATAAACAAATTTAGGTAATATTTATACTTTTCATTTCGAGCATTTTTTTTGGTATTTAATAAGTATAGCGTTTAGAAAAGCGGTGCCTACCGAATAAAATTTCTGCAATTTCTACGTATGCGCTGATTGTCTATTATCTCAACAGATGGATTTTTTGCTTTCGTCACTTTCGTGAATTAAAGACAGTCTTGCATCAGTTTCACAACAAACTACTCATGTAAGTGGGTGATGATATACCTTGCGGGAGATTTGCTGCGAATTTCTCAATTCAAATTTGTCACGGCAAGATAATATCAGAAAAAAATCAAACTTCCTGCTAATGTTCTTGCTATCTGGGTTATCTCAAAAACTCCCATGGGGAGCGCGATGGATCGCATGAACGGCTCATGCAATTGACACTTATGTGAAATCATTATCCAATATCTATTACAGCACAAGTTCTTAATTCAATGGCAAGAAATTAAACATGAAAATTGCTGTTTTAAACTTAACTACTTGATCCTAACTTTATTGTAGGCAAATGTTATGTAATATGAAACTTGATTTAACCCATTCGCTGCCAAAACTATAAAGTAAGAATTTTCAAATTTTTTGTTAAAAGTCGTTTGCTACCACAAATTCAGAAAGGAAAATTTCGCTTTACTAATACAGCGAAATTTCTGCCAATAAATGAGGCAATTTTTTTTATTCTAAAATAGTGGTGACAAAATAATTAATAAATTAAATCCACGAGTATACTCGTGGATGACAGCAAATGGGTTAATTAAATTTAACTCTTCAGTACAGGCTTCCATAGAAAAAAGCGTAATTAATTATGCTTCTAAGGTAAACTACATCAATAAGATCTATTGTCCGTTTCGCAGGGATTCTGAAACTCTTTCGTTTGAGACAGGATTCCGTTATAGGAAGATTCCGCTTTCACAGGCTTCACTATGTTTCACTAAATAAGGATGAAAATCCCCTTTCAGACAGGTTTTCAGCAAATTTAATTGTATCGCAATTCATATTAAGACCATGTAACGGTTCCGTTAAAGACAGGATTCTGTTATAGACAATTACTATTTTGACAAGTTTTATTCTATTCATATGACATAAATAAGTATATATATATAAATACACAGAACTTGTAAAAATGGAACCTGCCTGTAACGGAATTCTGTCTTAAACAGAAATGTTCCATAGTGCTACGGAAAAGAATACAATACAAATACACCTGATAACACGAAAACCTGTGTAAAACGGAATTTTTCAGCAATATTTGCGATTTCATCTTGACAAGTTTTACTATATATATAACCTGAAGGAAAAATTCTGGACCCCCCCCCCCCCCGAAACGAAATTCTGGCTACGCCACTGGGAGGGGGTTAGAGAGAGTTATGTTCTTATCAATCGGAAATGAGATAAGAAATGATAATCTGATAAAATCATGCTACAGAGAGGTAAGGATAAAGTGTGGAAACTGATTGTCGTACATAGAGATTAAGATAGTTTTCGAACGTAAGGAATCGATTATCATAGTAGAGAGTCGGTTAACCCCCTCCCCCCTATCAAGTAGAGATTTTAAATGTTAAAGGAGAGTTGTCAAATGCGGGATACATCATTTTTCAGAATGGCATCGCGAGAGGAAGTTCTGAGTGTGATATGTCTGTATATAACGGTGTGTATTATTTTTCAATGATATATGTATTTACCGGAAGTGAAAAGTTTAAGATTGATTTTATGCTCAATTTGAATGAAACCGGAAATTTATCTTTTCAATATGATGCGACTGAATATTAACATATCACGTAATAAAAAGCACGGAGCACGGTATCATACTACAGTAGGATAGGATTTGAGAGAGATGTTTGATAATCTGATATGGTCATGTTATAGAGAGATAAGGACAAAGTGTGGAAACTGATTACCGAACATAGAGGTTAATATAGTTTTCGAACGTAAGGAGTCGATTATCCTTGTAGATCATACTATAGTATGATGGTGTAGGAGGGGACTAAATTTTTAGACGGGGCTTAATTTTTCGTATCATCTTAGGGTTTGAATGAATGAAAATATAAGGTGATGTTATACTATAACATAAGGGATAGGTCTTTTCGAAAGGAATCGTCTTAGAATTTGAGTGAATGATCCTATATGATGGTGTCATACTATAAAATAAGGGGTTAGATCTCTTCGAGAGGGGCTTATTTTTAGGGTACTTATTTTTAGGAGACTTAATTTTTTCGAATCGACTTAGAGTAGGGATGGAGATAAGACAATAAACTGATACTATAGCATAGAGGGGTAGGCCTTTTCGAAAGGACGCATGAGGGGGGCTAAATTATTTAGGGATTCAAAAACCATTTTTTTTTAATAACAGATATGCTACCCTATATACAAATAGCGTCTCCAACGTTTACTTGTATACTTTTAAACACTATCTTTCACAAACATTCGATAAGTAATCAGCTTTTTCAACAGAAACTAACTAATATGTAAATAATGATAAGCATTGACTTTAGGGGAGATTATTTCGCAAGTACACATATTTAAGTTTTAAGAAAGAAGATTTTGTAACAACCCAATTAATTATGCACATTTAACATTTTAACATGACACTGTAATTTGAATATATTATTTAATCACTATCCCACTTTTTTAAAGTAAAAGTTTTATAAACATCTGAGAAATATCTCTTATTTTAATTATCTTAATATTTGATTGCTTACCAATTTGCATGTTTTTATAAATAAGTCCTTTGTGAAGTATACAACAGTTTATTTTAAAGACCATTAAACTCAAAGCCTTCCAGTTTATTCGGGATTTAATTAAATTTCTATCACAAATGTTAAACTTATATACAACTGATATTATTGAAAAGTCTTTACCAAAGCCTAATACTACTGACTTTTATAAATTAACTGTTAAAAATGCTTTATTCATACAGAAATAATTTTACTTTAGAACTGTTTTTCAAAACTTTCATTCATATAGTCATGATTTCCTTGTATATCAATAACTAATGTTTTATACATTGAATTAGATACTACCAATTCAAGTGAAAATTCCTAAAAACTGTATAGATACAAGTATGTTAAATAGAAAAATTTGAAAATCCAACTGACTAATAATATAGAATACAAGTAACAAATCATTCAAATTTAATATATACCTATATATATATTAAAAATACAATTAACTTTTTAGATCTTAAAATTACAGTAAAAGAAAACAAAACAATAACTGATCTATATGATAAACGTAAAGAATTTAAATTCAAAGTTAATACATTTATTAATTTTAAATATTGTCTTCATAACTCAGTATATCGTAATATAATCCTTAATCATTTATATAGAATAAAGAATTCATGTTCTTCTCATCTAATTAACAATAACATTAAAAAACTAATTTATGATGCATTAAATCAAGGTTTTCCAAAAAAAATCATATATTCTTTAATATATATAATTTGCACTTAAATTATCTTAAAAAACAAATTAACACATGGGTAAAGAAAACTACCAAAACAAATATATAAAATAAGAAAATGATTATAAAAAATTAAAAATTGTAAAATAATAATCAAAAATTATTATAGAACGTTTGGGTGGGCAGATGTTGGAGTACGAAGGAGGGTGGCGTTGTCTGGATAATACGCAATGTTTAATTTATCAAAAAAAGGGGGCATTTGATTTATAACTACGTTGCGAATACACATTTTATAATGGATGTTGATTCGATACTTTTATATGTATAATGGTGTGGTTATAGTTATATATTTATCAAATATTAAATTTATTCATATTCATTAATATTTAATATAGTTAACGATTAACTTGTATTTAAATTTTAGCCTACTCAGGACAATATCATAATAATTTCTAATAGTATACTATCTTAAATGAAAATAATATGCATAATGAGTGTATTTGTTATAAATAATGCTATGGCAGTATGGATTTTAATTTGGTAATTTGTTTTTTATTTTTCCTCTATCCTTTTTAATCTTCTTTCATTTTGAACTTATTTGGTGTTCAATGGATTATTTCTCGGTTTTATGTGTGTGGTAGTCCCAAATACAAATTCTTTAGCTTTTTAATGGCAAATTTGAAGATGAAACCACACGCTTTATTTGTGGAACTTTAGGCATTTGGGATCTGAAGATTTTGTCTATGTTCTGCAAATATTCATTATTCTTTTGCTGCTCATTTTATTTATTTATCTATTTTTTATGTTTGTTGGTAATTTGTAATGTTTTTTAATAGTTATACATATCATAGCAAACGCGGTAGCGTTAAGCTATAATATGATTAAGAAATAGAAAATGCAAACGACTTTTTTAAATTTCTGGCGAACCAGTTGACGTACGACAATGATTTTTCTTTTGAAAGATAGCACTCGACGAGACAAATAAACTGATAGCATTTAAAAAATTACTGTAGCTTTCAGTAGTTTTTTATTTAACCTTAAACGAAAAAATGAAGACACAAAATTCAACAAAGTGTAGCTAACGTTCCAGTGGGTGGATTAACTTCGCTTTTGTTTTATTTTGATCCTCTTGTTAAAACTTAGAATAGTTTTTTTTTTCATCTTTGTATGTTTGACGGTCGCTGAGAAAATCGAATTTGTCTTTTATAATGTCTCCATAAAATTATAGAAATCTCTCCTTTTCATTTTCTGATTTTCTAATTCAATAACTTATTTCGTGTTGCCACTCCCTAAAAAGCAGTACAATAGTTTAAAAAAAAGGATAACACGTGTACTTTTGTTTTCATAAGTCAATAAAAATTCAAATTCAACTGACAGATATTTGTATTTTTGAAACCGACGTCAACCTAAGCAGATATTGCATAATTTTCATAAATATATATATAAACTTTCTTGATTAATATTTTGAACTGGAGTAATAGACACAATGGAGCACAAACGAGTTGATAGGGAAAAAAAAACAGGGTAAATCCCAAGCTTCTGTTCAGAAGCTAAATGTAAGTTTTTTTTAATTATCATCATAACATCCTGACTTACACAAGCGATAGGTATGCAGTAATCTAAATACTTCACATACTAAGCATACCTTAAAAAATACCATTCCATCTATTTTAAATAAGGAAGAGATGTCATATAGGCACCAGAGTACATAACTGGCGCGATAATGCATTATTTTACCTGATACGGTAACTGAGCTATTGTTGTTTATTTATCAATTATTTTTTTATTTACTTTCATTTTATTTATTAAAAGTATATAAATTGTTTGGTTCTATAGTTATTAATTAAACTTTTCATTATTTATAGTTATTTCTTTAAAAAAAAAATAGAAAATAATTTAAAAATATATCTGTAACTGCTATTCGAAAACGAGGTTTTCGTTAAATTGGCGTCAGAAAAAAACCCCGCGCCAAACCCGTTATGTATATGACATCTGTGCCTTAAGTAATTAGGGTTTCGTTTAACTATAGGTACTTTTGCTTGAGATATTGTCGAAAATGTACAGCAAAAAGATACGGTACTACTTGATTATCCCGTCGACCATTTTTCGCCAAAATATTCGTCAAATGATACAAACTGACATAATTTTTATTTTAAATAACGGAAGAGTAAACAAATTAGTAAAACATTAATAAAAACACTAATAAAAACTTGGGCACAGATGTGATTTACGCTCCATATTGTCACGATTTTTTCCGTCGCCAATTTGGCGAAAACATCGTTCCTATATCATCTATATCCGGGTTACCATATTAAGTAAAATAACGACACTTTGGCGCCAGTTAAGTACCTAGTGCGTATATGACATTGGCGGCGTCAAAAAAATCGCGCCAATATGGGTATATGATATCTGTGCCAAAACTTGAATTAAAAATCACTTGATGACGTAACAAACACGTGTATCGTGTTTAATGTCAAGTGAATGTAACATTTGCTATGATCCATTATTGTCATTTAATCTTATAGTTTGGCGATAATTTTTTGGTCGACAGGATAATCAAATTGTAACAAGTATGGTACAGATGTCATATACGCACCACGTTCGCGCGATATTATTTCTGACGCCAATTTGGCAAAAACCTCGTTTTCGAATACCAGTTACATATATATTTTAAAGAGGAATTAACAATAAATTTAAAAAAGTTTAATTAATAACAATAGAACAAATCAATTTATATAAATTTAAAAAAGAAATTAAAAGTAAATAAACAATTTATTAATAAATAAACAACAACATTCGGGTTACCATATCAAGCAAAATAATAAAACTTTGGCGATAGTAAGTACCACTGTGCGTATATGACATTGGCGTCAGAAAAAAATCGTGTCAAGGTGATGTTCATATGACGTTTGTGGCGATTCAAGTACACTTCGGAACGTTACTTTGAAATCGGTGAGTTTCATCGCCAAAATCGCCAGGATGCTTAATGATCATCGCCATCGAATACATAACTAATGCCATATTTGCAAACTTATAGGTCAAAATATAAGGGGAACCTCGGTTCACAACCACCTCTGTTTATGACCAGTTCGGTTTATGTCCAACTTCGATGATCAAAATTTGAGTCGGTGGGCGTGCAATATCTAGGTTCACGACCAAGGCTGCCGAATAGTTCAGTTGGCAACCCTCACATAACTGTTGTTACTAGTCAAGTTTGGAGTAAGGTGTGCATATCAGAGAGCTTTGTGTACCTTTATTACTGTAAAAAAATTAACTTTTTCTTTTACTTTTACTCAGGTTTGCGCTAATATTAGCTCTCATTATGGCTTCTAAGAATGAAAAAGTGCTTAGTGATAGCAGTAATAGAAGCTTAAGCGAATTACTGTTCAATAAAAGAAATTGTAGCAAAACATGAGAACGATGTTAGTATAACCGGTCTAGCTAAACGATACGATGTGGACTCAGCCTTCGATTTCCACGATAATCTATATATATATTACGCTATCATATGTGTCACAGAAATCGCGATTATTTGTTAATTGTTTAATGGCAACACTCGAATGAAACGCATCTCATTATTTATAGAACAGCATTTAATGCATCTCCATAGCTATAAGGGGGGGGGGGGGGTTACCATAGGCTGGACCCTGTTCTATCGCCAAACACCGCCAAGTTTGTCGCCAACTTGGCGATATATCGCCAAATACCTGTAGACTTCCATTGTAAACCAAAAGGGTTTACTTGTTTAGAGAGAATCAACAAATTGAGGTATTTTAATGCAACATAAAATAATATCAGTTTAAGGAATTATATTAATTATATTTAAGGGAGCCCAAGTAAATTAAATTATGAATAAAAATAACGTGAATTTGATTAAAAAACTCTGAACCTCTTAAAACAGTGTGCATTACTTGGTCAAATAGTGCATTATTGTGCGAAATAAGGAAAAAGTATTGGGAATATTTAAAAGTAACTCAGGTTTATTTATATTCAATATATAATTATCAAAAAATTTAAATGACTAGTATTAAAAAATGCTCTGACGAGCACCAAAAAAGGCTAATATGTTTTTAAGTATGAAAAAGGGTTTGACAAGTGCTTCTAATATAGCATGAAAAAGGACAAGGGGTCCCTTCATGGCTGCAGCTCACTGTCAATGCCAACTTTGAAAAAAATCATATTTGCGCTTTTTCCATATAAAAAAAATCAGCCACAGTTACGATAAAAATGTGTAGTGTAAAGACACAGCCAGTAAAGACGCAGCCTGATTAAATATGAACGTAAGGCGACTTAGTACCAAAAATCTTAGTTCCTGCAGCATATCACTCTGACACCAAGCACGCCCGCAGTGTAGAACTGTACAGAAAACTGATTTGTAGTGCAGTGCAGACTGTTGCAGCACTCTGCACAGGAACAATTCTACATGTGCACGCATAACAGTATAATGCATTCATTGATTGTTGAAATTATATCCAAGTGGCTGTGGCTGTAAGATGTACTATGCAGTACAACAGTGCATGTGTAAATTATAAACGAACATTAGACGCATACACCTTTAATACGGAAGTACAAAAGAACAGTGTGAGTGTGCGCTGAGGTTCAAAAGCATAATAGTACAGTGTAATATAATTTGTAGAGAAATAATGGTACACAGTGCACTGTACAAAGTTGCATTGCAGACGCATGCGCAGTACAATAGTAAGACAGTGGAGTTAAGATGTAAAGCACGGCGGAAAGTTTTACTAAAGCACTGCGAATTTATTTTATATGGAATAAGCGCAAATATGATTTTTTTCAAAGTTGGCATTGACAGTGAACTGCAGCCAAGAAGGGATCCCTTGTCCTTTTTCATTCTCAATTAGAAGCACTTGTCAAACCCTTTTTCATACTTAAAAACATATTAGCCTTTTTTGGTGCTCGTCAGAGCATTTTTTAATACTAGTATATATATATATATTCATAAATATGTATATATATATATATATAACTATTAATTGATCAATAAAGAAAAATTTTTAAATGAAATAGATGAACTAATATAATAAAAAATGAAAATTAACTAAGAGGAATTACCTAATTGGGATAATTTGAATGTTGATGCTATTTTATAACAACATAAAAATATTAATGAAACGTTCTAAAAATATTATGCATATAGAAAAAATATATTAAGTAATACAAAATTCAACTAACAGATCATCTACATTTTAAAAATACATATAATAATTTTAATATATCAGTAAATTCTAAGTGCTATATTACTATCCTGCATTAAATTTGACGATAAATAGTAATTTTAAATTAAATACTTGAACTAATAAACCATGAAAATTAATTAAAACGAACTAACAGATCATCAACATTTTAAAAATACATATAATAATTTCAATATATCAGTAAATTCTGAGTGTTATATTACTATCCTGCATCAAATTTGAGATAAATAGTAATTTTAAATTACGTACTTGAACTACTAAACCATGAAAATTAAAACGAACTAACAGATCATCTACATTTTAAAAATACATACAATATATCACTAAATTCTGAATGCTATATTACTATCCTGCATTAAAGTTGGCGATAAATAGTCATTTTAAATTAAATACTTGAGCTGCTAAATCATTAAAATTAATTAAAATGAACAAACTAATCATCTACATTTTAAAAATACATAAATTACTAAAAAGAAAAAATATAATATTTCACATTTGGTCTAAGTAATTGTAAAATATTTAAAAAGTATTTAATAATATTTCTACAAAATAATACACTACTATCTACATAATATTTCTACTTTCTAATATCTCTTACATAATATCTGCTAAGTATTCATATAACATTTTATTAAAAAGAAAAGAAAAAATATAATCTTTCAAATTTTGTTTAAGTAATTGTAAAATATTTAAAAAACATCATTTAATAATATTTTTACACGGCAACTACTCAACAATCACATAAGTTATCACGAAATGTTTTTAAATTGTACTAAAAAGAAAAAATAAATATCATATTTCAAATTTTGTTTAAGTAATTAAAAATATTTAAAAAACATTTAATAATATTTACTAAGTATTCATATAATATTTTACTAAAAAGACAAGTAAAGATCATATTTCAAATTTTATCTAAGTAATTGTAAAATATTAAATAATATAGTTACTAAGTTATTCAACTAGTATTGTACTAAAAAGAAAAAATAAATATCATATTTAAAATTTTACCTAAGTAATTATTACAAAATATTTAATAATATTTTTACATAACCACTGCTCAAAAATCATATAAGTTACCATGAAATATTTTTAAATTGTCCTAAAAAGGTAAAATAAATATCATATTTCAAATTTTGTCTAAGAAATTATACTCAATTAAGTAAATAATTACTACGTATTTATATAATATTATACTAAAAAGAAAAATATATATAATATTTCAAATTTTGTTTAAGTAATTGCAAAACATTTAATAATATTTCTACATAATATTTACTACGTATTCAACTAATATTTTACTAAAAAGAAAATAAATATCATTTTTCAAATTTTGTCAAAGTAATTGTGTTCAACTAATATTTTTAAGATTGTACTAAAAAGAAAAAATAAATATAATATTTCAAAATTTTGTTTAAGTAATTGCGTTAAATTAAGTAAATAGTTACTAAGTATTCAATTAGTATTTTTAAATTAGGCTAAAAAGAAAAAATAAATACAATATTTCAAATTTTGTCTAAGAAATTGGATTCAATTAAGTAAATATTTATTAAGTATTCATATAATATTATACTAAAAAGAAAAAATATATATTATTTTAAATTTTGTCTAAGTAATTGTGTTCAATTAAATAATATTTACTATCTATAACATTTTACTACATATAACATTTTACTAAAAAAGAAATCACACAATAGTGAAGATATCAGTCTGTGTTTAAACACATGGTTTCGTTATGTGACTCTTAAATCGACTTTATTTAAATTTATTTTTTTTCACTTTCTTACCAAATGAATCGGGAGTTAACTTTATTTTATTAATTTGATATTAAATTCCTGAAATTATCCATTAAATAAGTTAATATTCAATACTTTTAATGTATTAGAATTATTTAGAAAGTTTAACATATCACCCATCGCTTGTATAAACAATCATTATTCGCTTATTAATAATGAATATTATCATATGTTGACATACAATTCTTCAAAAAAGGATAAAACCATTAACATAATGTATGTCATTCACCCTGTATATAAAACTGTTATCTGGCGTTGCCACGCAATTCTTCAAAAAGGATAAAGCCACCATTCAAAATGAATTCTTTAAAATATTAATGTATTACTATCCTCTTTAATCTGTGTGTTTATTTTTTCAAAGTGTTCGAGTATGATACCCCTATTACAACTTTTAATGGAATATTATAATTTGTATGAGTATAACTAAATAAATAAACAATCCTATAATAATAAAATATATACTAGCAAAAGCCCTGCTTTGTTTGGATTCGCGAAGCATTAATTCTACCCTATATATATATAAAATCCTAATGAAACGAATTTATGAAACGATTTTATGAAACGACTGAATAAACAACTGATTAAGTTTCACTGCGATTTCTCCTAAAATATGGAATATTATGCGATGAAATTAACACCAAAAATCTGTATTGATCTTCAGATCTCAAAACTTGTATTAGAATATTTAAATTCGAATTAGTTTTCGAGATATTAATTTTATTCTAATTTTAAACACTTTTCTCTAATGATGGTAACTCATATTTTAATCATAACAGATATTTTTTTTCATATTTTAGGAAAGGTTATTATTTTAAACTAATTTGGCGACCAGTCTGGCCTCCCTTAAATGTATGCCAAGAAATGTATCATGTTACTTTTATTCATAATTCAATTTAGTTGAACAATATTTCGTTAAATCGGAAAATTCTGATAAAGAAATCAAAAACTCGGAATTTTTATGTGAGCGCGACGCAGGTAATAAATCGCCAAACACTTCTCCCATCGGATTTTTTTTTTTTTTAACGAAATGAAAAGAAAAGTATTAGGCACATATTTCATATACGCACCGGGGTACCTAATTGGCGCCAGAATGGCGTTATTTTGCCTGGCATTGAAACCCGGTTATTGTAGCTATTTATTAATAAATGTTTATTTACATTTATTTTCTTTTTATTTAAAAAAAAAAAAAGTTATAAATTGTTTTGTTCTATAGTTATTAATTAAATTTTTTTTCATTTATTGTTATTTTATTTTAAAAATAATAGAAAATAATTTAAAAATACATATGTAACTGGTTTTCGAAAACGAGGTTTTCGCCAAATTGTCGTAAAAACCCGGTGCGTATATCACATCTGTGCCAAATTACTACAATAACAGCCTAAATCATGTGACTATCATAAACAGCTCTGCGTTGACCGCTTCGCTTTTTATATGCCAATCGGTCATTTTGGTACTTGAATGTTAGCCGGGCGCAGGTGATAAATCGCATAATATTGTCCCACCGCCATCATTTCATCTACCTTACCCGTGGCCCTAATTTTTCGCGCATTAGTTTATGGATGCTTTTTCGACAATAAAAGTAAAAAATAATTCAAAACAATTTATGTAAATTATTTTTTATGAAAAATGATACATTGCACTATCACATAGTGATATTTAACAAAATATAATAAATGAAACAAACTTTGTGGCCAATGAAATCCATTTCCTCCGAAGTTTTTTATGTCCCTAATGTTTTGCGCATGTTCAAATGAGACGAAATTATGAAGTCTTACCACTTCGTTGCTCCTCCTTTATCAGCGTAAACATCTCTCACTCTTCTCAGCATAGCTGAAACAAACGTTGCCACTCAGAAATTGAATTTTTTGGCCATTTTCAAGAAAAGTTCTTTTCAACTGCTGATTGTCACTGTAGCTGATTTGTGGTGTCCTTTTTCGATCTTCCTTCTTTAAGTATTGCCACAAATCTTCGATAGAATTGATGTCCGGGTAATTCGGAACGCAATCTAGCACAGGGTACCATTTTGTTGAAGACAGGCTTTTGTTGTCCTAGCTGTATGCGGTTTGGCTAAGTCTTGTTGAAAAAGATAACAGGATTGAAGACCAAGTTGTTGAATTGAAATCGACAACTGATTCTGCAAAATGTCCCGATAACATTGTGCATTGATAGCCCCGTCATATGGCAGCATTTGGCCCACACCAAAATAATCAAAACGCCCCCAAATTTTAACAAATGACGGGAACTTGCACTCTTGTTTGACGTTTTTTGCTCTCTTGTTTGGGTTTAAAGCTTTATTTGCTTGCGTACGACCAGACAACCGATATTTCCTGACGAAACAGGAAAAGAGGATTTGTTCGATCATACAACATTTTACCATTGCTGATATGTCTATTTTAAGTGGTCCACAGCCCACAGAAAATGCTTCCCTTTCTGAGCAGGAGTTAACATCAGCTTACGTTTTCTTTTATAAGATGTTATGCCCATTTTATGCAATCTTTTTGTAGCCTTTTTATGAGTCACTGATCGCCTTATACTGTCTTGCCATAGGGATGAGGCTTTTGCCATTGTTCTCGATCTTATCTTCATTACCACTCGACAGAACATTCAGTCTTCTCGGGCCGTTGGTGTTAGTAGGCGACTAGTGCTATTTCTTGGCTGTATTTCTCCGGTTGCAGCGAAAGTTTTCAAAACATTACGCACTGTTGATTCAGAAATAATGAAATCCCTGCCTATTTTCCTCATTAGACAGCGACTATTTCGTTTTACGATTATCTTTTTACCCAACTCTACCGTCATTTTTTTATCACACATTTTCTTCTTATTAATTGATTTGAAATCGCTTTTATTTTAAACGGTACATGCCATCCGTCCCGGATGCGATAATTTGCATAGTTGGAAACAATCAGCCCATCACAATGGTAAAAAACTTCCTTTAAATGCACATGCGCAAAACATTAGGGCTATATATTTTTCAGAGGGAGAAGGCTTTACATACACAAATCTAAATGTGCGACTTCTTTTTTATTCAATGCAATCCATTTTAGACGATTGACATTTCAAGAATTTGATTATTTATTTAGACAAAATTAAGTTTGCGTTTTCTTTCTTTGAAAAATTTCCCTTTTAGACTGCGTGCGCAAAGAATTAGAGCCTCGGGTAAGGTATATTATAACTGTCCAAGTCATGTGGCTGTCATAAACAATTACGGGCTGACCCATTCGCCTTTTATATGCAAGGTGGCTATTTTTAATCAAAATAATTTTTTTGAGTAAAACTACATCAAATTTGCCGTGATCGCAAGGAATTCTCGGTACTTTTATGTTAGCCGGGAGCAAATTTCGCCAATAGCATTTTTTAAGACTACAGTTAGCCTTTTTTTGTTTCTCGCGAGGTAAATTAAAACAATGCTTTGATGTTGAAATTAAATGGCATGGCTTATGGTATTATTTTTCTTTTCTGTTATTTTTCTCTTTTTATTTTTTTATTTTTTATGAAATAATGGAAAGTCATGAATTTTAAATGTTTCAGATTAAAATTAAAGTTAAGTGTTTTAAATAAAATGAGTGAAAGGTTTATATTTTTAATGAAATACGAAAAAATGTGACGAGAACATTGTTTGGCTATTTATCATATGCGCTCAGCTAACATAAAAATACAGAGTTCTCGATTTCTCTAACAGAATCTCCCGATTTGGTAAAGAACTGAGACAGTAAATTAAAATATGAATAAAAGCAACATGGTACAAAGCTTAGCATACATTTAAGGGAGACGAAATTGGTCGCCAAGGGCGGCTAGTACTAAATAATGCAACAAATTATGACATTTAATTTAAACTTCAAAGCAATGTTTTAATGGCACTACTTAGTTATCCCGTCGACCAATTTCGCCAAATTATACAAATTGACATGATATTTATTTTAAATAACGAAAGAACAAATAAATTAGCATAACACTAATAAAAATACAAATAAAACGTCGAAATAAAGATCACTTGATGGCTTAAACACGTGTAACTTCCTTAAACTCTAGTGAATGCGACATTTACGATCAACCATTATCGGCATTTAATCTTATAGTTTGGCGATAGTTTTTTGGTCGACGGGATAACCAAGTAGTACCGTTTTAATTTACCACTCGAAAAATCAAAAAATGCTAACTGGCGAGTTAAAAGCGAGTTTTAAAAAAAAAGCTATTGGCGATATTTGCACCCGGCTAACATAAAAGTACCAAGAATTCTTTGCGTTCATGGCAACTTTTATGTAGTTTTATTCGAAAAAATAATTTTGATTCTTTAATCAAAATGGAAACCTTTCATATGAAAAGAGAATGGGTCAGCCCGTAATTGTTTATGGCAGTTACATGACTTGGTCTATTATAATATAGGTGAAATAATGCGATAGAATAATATTTGGCGACTTATCACCTCAGTGGCTGGCTAACATTAAAGTACCAAAATGACCGCCTGGAATATAAAAAGCGAATGGATCCGGCCGGAATTGTTGATGATAGTCACGTGATTTAGGCTATTATTATAGAGATTGTTTTCAATTACAAAAACAGCGCAAAGAATAATATTTCCTTACGATTAAAAATTTATTTACACGTGACTATTAAAAACAGAAAAAAAACTTTAAAATTACTATTAAATGAGTACGTGTTAAAAGCAGGAAAATATTAAAAATTATGTCTTGAAAATTGTATTTACACGTGAATATTAAAAGATAAAGGAAACTTTAAAATAATGAATACATTAATATGCGTTTAACCCTTTCAGGGGCAAGGTACTTCTGTTCGTAAAATATTGAAATCAGTGAATGGCACCAGAATTTACAAACAAATTTATTTCGAAATACGAAAATGTTTTTATTCACTTAGTTAATAAAAGGAAAATGTTCATTCCTATATTCTGGTGCCAATGTAGCATTTAAGAATTAAAATTAAGTGGTCCTAAAATAAACCACCGCCCTTGAAGGGGTTAAAGCAGTAAATTGTAGTAATTGTAGTAAATTGTATTATGTCAATCGTATTAGAACGCTGTTAAAAAATATCGAGTGGCAAAGACTCTGTTTACTTAATTCACTTTATTTTAGCTTCTTTTCAAATGTTTAACTGGTCGTCTTTAATCAAACACGAAAACAACCATTGAATGTCTTAACAACAACTGATTCGGCTATAAATTTTCGCAATCAAAGGGAAATGAATGGAAACCCGTTTACAGGGAGATCGCTACAGGTGTTTTCATTATAATTCAATATTCTCTAATCTTTTTAAAACCAATCAATTAGCGTGCTTTTAAATTCTGTGGTGTCTGAATGGGGGTTGGCGAGCGTAGCTTGCAGTAGGCAGAGCCCCCCAGTAATAAGATATACAGGGTGATTCAGCTCGTCGGTGACAAACTTTAAGGATCGATAGAGCACACCTAGACGAACATTTTTGAATAGGGAATGTAGGGTCCCTGACGCGATGGTAAGGCGCTAGGCGCTTTCGAAAATTTGGGTGCCGAAATTCGAAACGTCATAAAAACTAGGGAAATGGTTAGATTTTCTTGCTTGTTGCGTCGAAATGATTCTGTTTGTTTAGACTTTCTTCAGTACCAATTTGATAAGCGTATCTCTTAAAACATGGATAGGGGGCGCTGCAGACTTTGGAGAGCTAGACAACAACTTTAAGCCCGTTATTTTGATAATTTAACACATGCTCGCCAAAGTTTATACTCTAACTTAAAGTTTGAACCCAAAAGTAGAGCCCTGCAAAAAGCGTAAGAGCCGGAATAAAATGTCAAAGTACAGGGTGGTCGAAACTCGAAGGCTCCTAAGAGATAAACAAACAGATTTCTTGACTTATGGCATGCATTTTCATGATTCTGTTTGCTGGGGCTCTCTGAAACTCAGTTGAACGGTACAAAAAGAAACATCGATAGGGGGCGCTTTGGGCAAAAAACATAATTCGTTGACATTTCGGACGCTAACTGGAAACGGGGCGCTACGATCAGTTAGTAATAATGAAAACACATTTTCTACCTCTGCTCAACACTTCTGAATAAATTTAGACCAAAAACATCAATGATACTGGAAATTTATTTACAAAAAATAACACTACAGAAGATGCTCGAAATTTCGACCTTGGGCCATGATGCAGGCTTCGCACCTCCGTCGCATTGAGGAGTGTGTGTTTCCAACAATGCCAGGAGTATCTCTGATCTGCCCTGCAGCTGCCACAATGCGCGCCACAAGTTCTTCAGCACTGCTGACAGGTGTATGGTATACCTCGGCCTTCAGGTAACCCCAAAGGAAGAAATCCAAGCAGGTGAGGTCTGGTGATCGGGCAGGCCAGTGAACTGGACCCCCACGCCCGATCCACCGCTGGCCATACCTTGCGTTTAGATGGAGACGCACGTCGTTCGTGTAATGGGCCGGAGCTCCATCGTGCTGGAACCACATCTGGCGACGCGAACCTTCGGGTACATGCGCCTCATCCAGAAGCTGCGGCAGCACTTGATCCAGGAAAATCAGGTAATTTCCACCTGTCAGCCGTTCAGGTAACAAATAAGGGCCAATGAGGCAATCCCCCAGAATGCCGGCCCACACATTTACTGAGAAACGCTCCTGGGTTGCTCGGCTTCTGGTTTCATGTGGATTTTCATCACACCACACATGACTGTTGTGGGCGTTCCACATTCCCTCCCGGCTGAAGGTGGACTCGTCCGTAAACAAAATGCTGTTTACAAAACGGGGATCCCTGGATCTCATCGCCAAGTACCATCTTGAGAATTCCACTCGAGGGCCAAAATCCTGCTCTCTGAGCAACTGCACCCGCTGGATGTGGTAGGGGTGCAGATTCCGGGAACGTAAGATGCGCCACGCAGTTGCTTGCGAAATGCCAACATGTCTGGCGATATCTCTCGTGCTAAGACCTGGGTTGTTCTCAACCAGGTTAAGCACAGCCTCTTCGTTGTCGGGGGTGCTCACTGATCGCTCCCGTTCAGGCCTGCCTCCGTCGAAAGATCCCGTTGTGGACAACCTCTGGTGTACTCGAGCGAAGAAGGCATGGCAGGGGATTTGCCTGTTGGGGTAACGCTCGGCGTACAACAGCTGAGCGGCTCGTCCATTACAACCAGCAGCGCCATACGCCAAATGCATGTCAGCCAATTCAGAGTTTGTGTACCGTTCCATCCTACTACCGATCTGCAGACAAGTAACCCGAAGCTTAAGTAGGTACCGCACGTTCAAAAGACGTGTCTGCGCATACAACTACGTCATCTCGCGTTGTCGTCTACGCATTACGTATCTTTTGCATATCGATATGGTACGATATCTTTTGCATAAATCAGCAAAAAGCACCTTATGTAAATTTTATTGCGTGCATTGTGCATGATTGAAACCAGCTATGTTTGTTAAAAAAAATAAACAAACTGCAGTTTTAATAGCTTCTTATGATAAGTAAATTACTCTCTTGTTTTGTTTCTAACTGATCGTAGCGCCCCGTTTCCAGTTAGCGTCCGAAATGTCAACGAATTATGTTTTTTGCCCAAAGCGCCCCCTATCGATGTTTCTTTTTGTACCGTTCAACTGAGTTTCAGAGAGCCCCAGCAAACAGAATCATGAAAATGCATGCCATAAGTCAAGAAATCTGTTTGTTTATCTCCTAGGAGCCTTCGAGTTTCGACCACCCTGTACTTTGACATTTTATTCCGGCTCTTACGCTTTTTGCAGGGCTCTACTTTTGGGTTCAAACTTTAAGTTAGAGTATAAACTTTGGCGAGCATGTGTTAAATTATCAAAATAACGGGCTTAAAGTTGTTGTCTAGCTCTAAAAAGTCTGCAGCGCCCCCTATCCATGTTTTAAGAGATACGCTTATCAAATTGGTACTGAAGAAAGTCTAAACAAACAGAATCATTTCGACGCAACAAGCAAGAAAATCTAACCATTTCCCTAGTTTTTATGACGTTTCGAATTTCGGCACCCAAATTTTCGAAAGCGCCTAGCGCCTTACCATCGCGTCAGGGACCCTACATTCCCCATTCAAAAATGTTCGTCTAGGTGTGCTCTATCGATCCTTAAAGTTTGTCACCGACGAGCTGAATCACCCTGTATATTTGAAAGTAACAATTTTTTTTTACATTAATTTTGCATCTTTATTAAGTAAAAATGCTAGTTCATGTTTTGGTGCATTTTATTTTTAGAAATGTGAATTCAGCCAAATAACTAAAAATTGCTTCGGAATTTTTTATCTAATATATAAAAATGAAAATTTTTCTGTCTCTCTGCAATGCTATACAAATCCACAGTTTGGAAACCAGAATTGTGAAATGTTATGTACATGTGTATTAAAACACGGCCGAGGCAACTAAAGCAATCCGGAATCGAAATAATTTATATTTTAATTTTGATTAATAAAAAACCGCCAAATTTTCAGCAATTTCCTATCAAATTTAAACATTTTTCGTTATAGCAGCTGCCAACAATTAAAAATTCACAATAAAATTCTTACCACGGCAACTACTTTTCTATTGCAAGACGCATTGCATATTACGTACGGCACGCTGCAATAATAAGAAGCTTTAGCGGGTATTACGATAACTCTTTTACCTCACATGCAAATAATTAGAGGTTATTTAATTGCGCTAAATTATTGCATTTTTTAAAAAATAAAGAAACACATTTTATCACAAACATCAACAAAATTTTTTATTCCCTTATTCCAAAGATATCGTTTTTATCGCCTGCTGTCTTTGTACCATGATAAATTTAATTTCATTTAAAAAAAGGACAGTAGTAGTAAAATACTTGATTAAAATGATAGTTATTTTTAATTGTGGTTTTAGAGTTAAATTCATGAACTCCCGTGCATAGAACGGGTTAAACAGCTAGGTTATGATATAACGAATTTAACAATTAATCTTATTTGTTGCTACTTTACAAAAAAAGAGAAAAAAAAATCATAATATAATTATTTTAAAATGCGTAAGTATCGTCTGAGTAAATGTTTTCGCATAATAAGAATAAATTGTGTATTTGAAATGAAAAAATTTTAAAAAATACTTTTATTATTGAATGTAAATAGGACAATAGGGAATAGGAATTTTCACAAATTTTAATTCATTAAAAATATGCTATAATTTTCATAAAAAAGATATTTTAAAAATTTCATAAAAAAAATCATGAAACTATGTCAACATTGTAAAAACTAACATTATCATGTTTCTATTTACAATGACTAACTCCATGATTTATTTTTCTCTACTGAAAAAATACGTATTTCATTTTTTATTTACAAAAATGCGTCCGTAATGGAAAAGCATGTAAAATAAATTAATTAAATAATAATTTTTTTAAGGTTATTCTGTAAAAAAAAAATAATATTGTGCCAATCTACAGGTCATAATTTATTTTTATGTTTAATTTCAAGTCAAAATACTGAATAGTTTTTTTGGAAAGTGTACGACAAAATGTAATTTGTGTAGCCTAGTAGAGGATTTGCTTCGCTCATACTAACAACATATCTATAAACTATCAAACTAAAAATCTTAATATTATAATTTATACTTTTAAAAATAAGAAAATTTAAAAAGTTTTCAAAATTAAAAAAAATTTACAAAATTTAAAAATTAAAACTTTGAAAAAAAAGTTTTCAAAAAAAATTAAATCATCAAAATATAAAAAGAATTAATTTTTTTAATTAAAAAATTAAAAAGTTTACAAAATTTAAAAATTAAAACTTTGAAAAAAGTTTAAAAAATTAAGTTATTAAAATTAAAAAAATATTTTAAAAAAACTTCATAAATTAAGTTTGCAAAAGAAAGTTTACTTCCTGTACATGTATATGACTTTCATTATGTTATAGTTTAATAATATATATCTCCTTTTTATCGTATAAAAGCATTAGATTAATATATATATATATGATATAATTTACTGTCACTTTTTGTGACATTCCGACGACTCTCGATATATCGAAGATAATGCAGTTTAGTAATTAATACTAGTAGCTTTGCCAACCCTCCGTTATCATATGACAACCGGAGTGCAGTCTTGGTGGCCTAATTGAAGACAGGTTCAAGAAAGCATTGGAGAAATTTCCCCTTCAATAATAATAGAGGCATCATGAGTTGAATGTGGTTTATTTGATAGGAATATATCGTAAACAATTCCAGTAACATATTCATCAGCTCTCGACGACATCGTTGATCCACTTCATAATAAATTTAAGATGTTAAAATAGTAGTTTCTCCACATTACAAGTCTAACCACCAAGTGACGAGGATTATTTAGACAAACGAAAAAGCGTACAAATTATGAGCTCCTAGTCTTTGCAACGCTATAAATACCCAGAAAAACAGGACGCGAATGAATACATTAACAGTGGAGAACCACTCCAGTAGAGAGGTGGGGAGGAATGGGACAGGAGACAAGCCACGATTCGATGGAAAGGGGTGACGAACGCGTGACGTCGAATGATCTCTTTCGAACCGGCGTCAGAAAAACTGCGTAAACAAACTGCTGGCGGGAAACTGATGGAACAAATAGAATAATAGTGCAAACGATATTTTAAAACATTCGAAGAAAAAGAATTTAGTATCAGAAATAAACTGAAAAAGTATTTTAATGGATTTTGACGAATAGATTTAAGGTTTTTAGAATAATAAAAGAATACGCATTTAAAGCATGGGAAAAAATAAGAGATATTTAAGATAGTATTAAAGCAAGTAAAAAAGGTAGCTATTAAGAATTTGGAATAATTTTACTAAGAATAAAGGGTAAAAATTTGTATTATTACATATATATATGTGTGTGTGTGTGTGTGTGTGTGTACGTGTGATCGGTATGTTTATTTAATGGTTATATATATATATATATATATACTTACTTAATAAAAATACTGTAAGTAAAAAGAAAAAAAAATTTCATAATTAATATTAAAAAATAAATAAAAAAAGTTTTTCGAAATTTAAAAAATAATTTAAAAAAATAATTTAAAAAAATTAAAGTTTTTAAAAACTAAAAAAAAAAATAAGTTTTCTAAAATGTTATTAAAAGTTCAATTAGATTTCAAACACATTATAATTTATACTGTGTATATACTAGTATATATAATTTATACTATGGGTATACTAGTATACTTGTATACTAGAATATATTCTAGTATAAATAGTGTATATAAGTATATAAAACTTGGTTAATATTAAAACTTGAATTCTATGAATGATGCAATAAAAACTTCCGCTTTTATAAGAAATTTAAGTTACCGCTAAAAATATTACTATCCAGTTAAATAATCAATCAAGTATAATCAATGATTATACTTTAATACTATGAAAATCATTCTTTGTTCACAATAGTGAGAAAGTTTTTAATAGGATTTTGTTTGCAAAAATGTGGTATCCTGTTACTTAAGATTTCACAAAATAAAAGACTGAAGAAAATATCCAACCTACATATTCAAAGACGAAATTGAAAATGGCTGACATCGTGTTAACAACTCATATCAGTTAGACCTCGTGACTTGATAGCATAATCTGATTGTACATTGAACGTTCCAGAAGGCATGATGGAAGCACGTCATATCTTATCGATTACGACACGATCTGCAATGCGATAAACTAAGAATTTCTTTTCAACTCCAAGTATGGTAAGGCCTCTATTTTTCGGTATGTATATATCGAATAATAATATGTTATATGAATATATATAATATGTGGATTTTATATGAATGTTTAAGTAGAGATGTATTAAAAGTTTTATAATGTTGGTATAGGGATAATATAGTATATTATAATATATAAATCTTGGTTAATACTCATACTTGAATTCTATGAATGATAAAATAAAAACATTTGCTTTTATAATAAATTTAAGTTACTTCTAAAAATATCATTATTCAGTTAAACAATCAATGACTATACTTTAGCAATATAAAAATCAATCTTTGTTCACTAGAGTAAGAAAGTTTTTAAAGAGGATTTTGTTTGCAAATATATGGTATCATGTTACTTAAGGTTTCACATAATAATAGACTTTGAAGAAAATATCCTAAGACTGGAATGAAAATGGTTAGTGGCTTGTTAATAACTCATATTAGATAGGTCACATGACTGATAATACAAGCTGATTGTAGATAGATCATTCAGAAGGTATGGGTGCATTTTTAATAAATTATAAAATAATTTTTGCTATCTTATAATATTTTATTGTTTTTATATATTTTTTAACGTTTCGAAGCGTATACTATAGAATATAATGTTGAAAGGAGGAACCCATATGCATGAACTCATATATAAATAGAAAGGCAATATGGGTAAACTCGCTCTTGTTAAATTATAGTTTTTATCAGCTTGTAATATTTTTAACACCTTTGAAAAATGTTTTCCAAAGACATCTATCGTTTAAAATTCTAGAATATCCCACTGATTAACCAACATGTAATCAGCAAGAACTTTCGCCAAAGTAATCGAAATATTTTATAAAAGATGAAAACAATATGTTATAATCTTGTTTTAAACAGCAGTTTAGTACATACGTGTAAAATCAATAATGACTTGAAATCGAATGTTCGATAGTATGCTTTAATTTTTCACCAGTTGATATCTCAAACTATGACCATATATGGAAATAATAATAAAAAAATGATGCAATTATCATTGATAACAATAGCTGTAACTTTTATATGAATGTCTAAGTACAGATGTGCAAAAAGTTTTGTAGTGTTGGTAGGAGGTTAACATAAAGAAGACATATATTATTTAAGTGTAACATAATGAAAGTCACACAGATATAAATAAAGATAGATAGGTTAACTCACTTTTGATAAATTGTAAATTTTCTGTTATCTTATAATATTTTTGAATACTTTAAAAATTTAGCTTCATTTTTAGCTCACAGGCTATCAAAGCCTGAGAGCTAATGTGCCCGCCCGTTCTGTATGTATGTACGTATGTATGTACTTATGTATGTACGTATGTATGTATGTACGTAACGCGATAACTCTTGATAAAAACGTCCGATTTGCTTCAGAATTTTTTTCTAGGTTCATTGTGATAAGGCGCTTCCCTGATTAGTTTTGGGATTTCATTGGTTAAGGATAAAGGGGAAAAAACGGGGTTAGTCCAACCCCTTAATTCAGATAAATGGGTTTTTCATGCAGAATCATTCGATTTGCTCCGAATATGATATACCGGTTTATTATGTTAAGGAACTTCCCTGATTAGTTTTGGGGGTTCATTGGTTAAGGATAAAGGGGGAAAAGGGGGTTAGTCCACCCCTTTTAATTCAGATAAATGGGTTTTTCATGCAGAATGATTCGATTTGCTCCGAATTTGGTATACCGGTTTATTATGTTAAGGAACTTCCCTGATTAGTTTTGGAGGTTCACTGGTTAAGGATAAAGGGGGAAAAACGGGGTTAGTCCACCCCCCTTAATTCAGATAAATGGGTTTTTCATGCAGAATCATTCGATTTGCTCCGAATTTGGTATACCGGTTTATTATGTTAAGGAACTTCCCTGATTAGTTTTGAGGGTTCATTGGTTAAGGATAAAGGGGGGGAAAGGGGGGTTAGTCCACCCCTTTTAATTCAGATAAATGTTTTTTCATGCAGAATCATTCGATTTCCCCCGAATTTGGTATACCGGTTTATTATGTTAAGGAACTTCCCTGATTAGTTTTGGGAGTTCATTGGTTAAGGATAAAGGGGGAAAAACGGGGTTAGTCCACCCCCCTTAATTCAGATAAATGGGTTTTTCATGCAGAATCTTTCGATTTGCACCGAATTTGGTATACCGGTTTATTATGTTAAGGAACTTCCCTGATTAGTTTTGGGGGTTCATTGGTTAAGAATAAAGCGGGAAAAGGGGGGCTAGTCCACCCCCTTAATTCAGATAAATGGGTTTTTCATGCAGAATGATTCGATTTGCTCCGAATTTGGTATACCGGTTTATTATGTTAAGGAACTTCCCTGATTAGTTTTGGGGGTTCATTGATTAAGGATAAAGGGGGAAAGGGAAGTTAGCCCGCCCCTCTTAAATTAGATGAATGGATTTTTCATGCAGAATGATTCGATTTGCTCGGAAGTTGGTATACCGGTTTATTATGTTAAGGAAGTTCCCTGATTAGTTTTGGGGGTTCATTGGTTAAAGATAAAGGTGGAAGGGGGGCTAGTCCACCCCCCTTAATTTATATAAACGGGTTTTTCATGCAGAATTATTCGCTTTGCTCCAAATTTGGTCTACCGGTTTATTATGTTAAGGAGCTCCCCTGATTTGTTTTGGGGATTCATTGGTTAAGGATAAAGGGGGGCTAGTCCACCCCCTTAATTTAGATAAATGGTTTTTTTGCAGGATTATTTGATTTCCTCCAAATTTGGTATACCGGTTTATTATGTTAAGGAGCTTCCCTGATTAGATTTGGAGGTTCACTGGTTAAGTATAAAGGAGGAAACGGGGGCTGATTCCCTTCACTTTTTTTTTGAGGGGCATTATTCTTTAAAATAAGAGTATGATATACAATTAGCGTGAATAGCCTGTGAGCTCAATGCCATCAGTTTAGCTGGGCACTTTTCAATTTATTTTTATTAATCTAATGTTTTTGCATGATAAAAAGAAGATAGTATTAAACTATTGATATGATTGATTGATATGACTGATTGATATGATTGATTGATTGATATGACTGATTGATATGATTGATTGATTGATATGATATGATTGATTGGTTGAAACCTTGCATTTGAAATCTAATTGAACTTTTTATAGCATTTTAGAAAACTTTTTTTAATTTAAAAAATATTTTTTTATTTTTTAAAAACTTTAATTTTTTTATTAATTTATTTTTATTTTATAATTATTTTTTTTTAATTTCGAAAGACTTTTATTTATTTTATTTTTATTTATTTTTTTATTATGATAACATTTTTAAATTTTAATTATAATTTTTTTTTCTCCTTACTTACAAATATTTTCATTAAATAAGCATATGTATATACAGGGTGTCCGGTCTGAACGGTGCCCAATGGCTAATTCCTAAACCGTTAGTCATAGACATATAGTTCCAATTGCGAAAATGTTTTAAATCAGGTAAAGAAATATTTTAAAAGCGATTTGGGTCAATAAAAACATTTCTTAAAAAATTACGGAATTTAAATTTTTATACGGTCCCGTCCTATAAGTTATATTTAGTAAAATTTTCCTATTACACTGACGAGTAATACAAAAAAAAGTCCCATTTATATAACACTATAATTGAGCGAGTTATGAAACTTTAAAAATGCATGACTTATGCCATTTTTCTGCTCTGAAAACAAATGAGTTCGGCTTGTCTTTGAGGGGTCACATACCAAGTGCTTAAAGTAGTCGAGGATCGTATTTCATGTGTATCTGCGCTTTGAAAAAAATCGTACAACTATTACGATTAAGTTAACATTTATTAAGTTTCAGATTGGCTAAAATAACATGTTTTATTTTGTCAGGATTCTAGACTGTTTCTTTTATGATTTCTTTTAACAAAAATTATGTTATTTTTATAAGTTTTTATGCTAATTCAACGATCTTATATATATTTTTCCAGTTCAAAATTTGTACTCTAACTTTAACTCACTTTTAAATATCCGATCGAGATTACATTTAACATACTGGCGCAAATCCAATAGCAATCTAATATTATTATGATTTTCGGTGGTTACCATTTTTACGTATTTTACAGGATAACACAAAATATTTAGAATAGATTACCGCCAAGAAGTTTAAGAAAAAGTTTAAGATTAGATAATACAAGACTGCGATTGTTGGGTTTTTTTAACATTTGTGTATTTTTTAGCACTGAATCCGAAAATTACATTATTTTTTAACGATCATGTCAGGATATTTCGCAAATCATAAATTGTCAAATTTAAAGAATACCAAAAATCGGATACTATAAAGTAGAGGAGATGGCTGTGTTTTTAACTTTTGATAATTGATTTTTACGTACTTTTTAGCACTGAATCTGAAAATGACATTAATTTTTAACCATCACGTTAGAATTTTTTTGCATATCGTAAATGTGTAAGTTAAAATATAGTGAAAATCTGATACTATAAAACATATGTAAAACTTTTCTGTTTTATTTTATTTTATTTTATTTTATTTTATTCAATAATTTAATCGATATTTTTGCTTATCCTAGGATTCTTACAGCTAAATAGCTGAGTGGTCCGATGAGATAAGAGAGTAGATTCAATTTTAACTTTGAACTTTTTAACTTTGAAATTTGCGAAAAATCCTGATGTGACGGTTAAAAATGAAGGTCAATTTCAGATTCAACGGTACAGAATACATAAGAATCAATTATCAAAAGCTAAAACACCTGACATAACCCAACTTTTGCAGGCTAGTGTAATCTAATAATATTTTAAAATACGTATCATTTTGTAAAGAATTGAGGCTGTTAATTTAGCATCATTTTATTTAACAAAAATTCTGTTTTTTCTTTCTTCTTAAATGTTTATTACAAATTGTATATTTTGCATTAATATGTCAGAATGATTAAAGATTTCAAATTTATATTGCAATGTTAATTTTATGCCTCAGCCATTATTTTATATATCTGACGAAATTGTATCTCGACTAAATTTGTGAATGACCCCCAATTTGCAGCAAAAAATAGGCTCCAACTTTAAACAGCTATTACTCGGTCAATTTTAATCGTAGAATAACAGGACTTTTTGTGTATTACTTGTCAGTGCAATAGGAAAATTTTACTAAACATAACTTTTAGGACCGGGGGACCGTATAAAAATTTAAATTTTGTAATTTTTTAAGAAATGTTTTTATTGACCCAAATCGCTTTTAAAATATTTCTTTACCTAATTTTAAACATTTTTGTAATTGGAACTATATGTCTATGACTAACGGTTTAGGAATTAGCCATTGGACACCGTTCAGACCGGACACCCTGTATATATATATATATATATATTAATCTAATGCTTTTATACGATAAAAAAATTATATATTATTAAATTATAACATAATTAAAGTCATATACATGTACAGGCAGGTAAACTCGCTTTTGCAAACTTAATTTATGAAGTTTTTTTATATAATTTTTTAATTTTGATAACATTACTTTTAACTTTTTTCAGCGTTTTAATTTTTTAATTTTTTTTTAATTCAATTTTTTTTTTTTTTTTTTTTTTTGATAACTTAATTTTTTTTTTCAAAGTGTTAATTGATAAATTTTGTATTTTTTTTTTTTGAAAACTTTTTTAAGTTTCTTATTTTTAAAAGGATAAATTATAGTATTAAGATTTTTAGTTTCATATTTTATAGATATGTTATACATTTTCAATTATTATAGGATTATTTATTTCTTTAGTTATACACACACAAATTATAATATTACATTTAAAGTTGTAATAGAGGTATCATACTCGAACACTTTGAAAAAATAAACACACAGATTAAAGAGGATAGCAATACATTAATATTTTAGAGAATTCTTTTGGATGGTGATTTTATCCTTTGTAAAGAATTGTGTGGCAACGCAAGACTACAGTTTTTATATACAGGGTGAATGACATATATTATGTTATTGGTTTTATCCTTTTTTGAAGAATTGTATGGCAACATATGATAATATTCATTATTAATAAGCGAATAACGTTTGTTTATACAAGCGATGGGTGATATATTAAACTTTCTAAATAATTCTAATACATTAAAAGTACTGAAAACTATTTTATTTAATGGATAACTTCAGGAATTTAATATCAAATTAATGAAATAAAGTTAACTCACGATTCCTTTGATAAGAAATTGAAAAAAAAAATTAAATAAAGTCGATTTAAGAGTCATGTAATAAAACCATGTGTTTAAACACTTTGACTGATATCTTCACTATTGTGTGATTTCTTTTTTAGTAAAATGTTATATGAATACTTAGTAAATATTATTTAATTGAACACAATTACTTAGACAAAATTTAAAATAATATAACTTTTCTTTTTAGTATAATATTATATGAATACTTAGTAAATATTTACTTAATTGAATCCAATTTCTTAGACAAAATTTGAAATATTGTATTTATTTTTTTCTTTTTAGCATAATTTAAAAATACTAATTGAATACTCAGTAACTATTTACTTAATTTAACGCAATTACCTAAACAAAATTTTGAAATGTTATATTTATTTTTTCTTTTTAGTATAATATTAAAAATATTAGTTGAACACAATTACTTTGACAAAATTTGAAATATGATATTTATTTTCTTTTTAGTAAAATATTAGTTAAATACTTAGTAAATATTATGTAGAAATATTATTAAATGTTTTGCAATTACTTAAACAAAATTTGAAGTATGACATTTATTATCTTTTTAGTAAAATATTATATGAATACTTAGTAAATATTTACTTAATTGAATACAATTTCTTTGATAAAATTTGAAATATGATATTTATTTTTTCTTTTTAGAACAATATTAGTTGAATACTTAGTAACTATTTACTTCATTGAACACAATTACCTAGACAAAATTTGAAATATGATATTTATTTTACTTTTTAGTAAAATATTAGTTGAATACTTAGTCAATATTATGTAAAAATAGTATTAAATGTTTTGCAATTAGTTAAACAAAATTTGAAATATTGCATATTTTTTTCTTTTTAGTATAATATTATATGAATACTTAGTAAATATTTACTTAATTGAGTACAATTTCTTAAACAAAATTTGAAATATGATATTTATTTTTTCTTTTTAGTACAATTTAAAAATATTTTATGATAACTTATATGATTGTTAAGTAGTGGTTATGTAAAAATATTATTAAATATTTTGTGATAATTACTTAGGTAAAATTTTAAATATGATATATATTTTTTCTTTTTAGTAAAATATTAGTTGAATACTTAGTAACTATTATTTAATAATTTACAATTACTTAGATAAAATTTGAAATATGATATTTATCTTTCTTTTTAGTAAAATATTATATGAATACTTAGTAAATATTATGTAGAAATATTATTAAATGTTTTTTAAATATTTTGCAATTACTTAAACAAAATTTGAAATATGATATTTATTTTTTCTTTTTAATACAATTTAAAAATATTTCGTGATAACTTATATGATTGTTGAGTAGTTGTTATGTAAAATTATTATTAAATTATGTTTTTAAAATATTTTGCGATAATTACTTAAACAAAATTTGAAATATGATATTTATTTTTTCTTTTTAGTACAATATTATATGAATACTTAGTAAATATTAAGTTGAAATATTATTAATTGTTTTTTAAATATTTTACAATTACTTAAACAAAATTTGAAATATTATATTTTTTCTTTTCTTTTTAATGAAGTATTATATGAATGCTTAGCAGATATTATGTAGAAATATTATTAAATGTTTTTAAATATTTTACAATTACTTAGACAAAATTTGAAATATTATATTTTTTCTTTTTAGTAATTTATATATTTTTTTTAAATGTAGATGATTATTGTATGTATTTTTAAAATGTAGATGATGTGTTAGTTCATTTTAATTAATTTTCATGACTTAGTAGTTCAAGTATTTAATTCAAAATTACTATTGATCGCCAAATTTAATGCAGGGTAGTAATCTAGCGCTCAGAATTTACTGGTATATTGTATGTATTTTTAAAATGTAGATGATCTGTTAGTTCGTTTTAATTAATTTTCATGGTTTAGTAGTTCAAGTATTTAATTTAAAATTACTATTTATCGTCAAATTTAATGTAGGATAGTAATACAGCACTTAGAATTTACTGATATGTTAAAATTATTATATGTATTTTTAAAATGTAGATGATCTGTTAGTTGAATGTTATATTACTTAATATATTTTTTCTATATGTATAAGATTTTTAGAACGTTTCATTAATATTTTTATGTTGTTATAAAATAGCATTAAGATTCAAATTATCCCAATCAGGTAATTCCTCTTAGTTAATTTTCATTTCTTATTAGTTCATCTACATTTAAAAATTATTGTTTTTTGATAAATTAATAGTTAGATATAAATATATATATATATTAAATTTGAATGATTTGTTAGTTGTATTGTATATTATTAATCAGTTGGAGTTTCATTTTTTTCTATTTAAGATACTTGTATGTATACAGTTTTTAGGCATTTTCACTTGAACTGGTAGTATATAATTCAATGTATAAAACATTTGTTATTGATATACAAGGAAATCATGACTCTATACATGCAAGTTTTGAAAAAGAGTTCTAAAGTAAAATTATTTCTGTATGAATAAAGCATTTTTTAACAGTTAATTTATAAATGTCATTAGCATTAGGCTTTGGTAAAGACTTTTCAATAATATCAATTGTATATAAGTTTAACATTTGTGATAGAAATTTAATTAAATCACGAATAAACAGGAAGACTTTAGGTTTAATGGTCTTTAAAATAAACTGTTGTATACTTCACAAAGGATTTATTTATAAAAACATGCAAAATTGTAAGCAATCAAAAATTAAGATAATTAAAATAAGGGATATTTCTTCTTCGATGTTTATAAAACATTTACTTTGAAAAAGTGGGATAGTGATTAAATAATATATTCAAATTACAGTGTCATGTTAAAAAATAATGTGCATAATTAAATGGGATGTTAAAAAATCTTCTTTCTTAAAACTTAAATATGTGTACTTGCGAAATAATCTCCCCTAAAGTCAATGGTTATCATTATTTACATATAAGTTAGTTTCTGTTGAAAAAGCTGATTTCTTATCGAATGTTTGTAAAAGATAGTGTTTAACAGTATACAAGTAAACGTTGGAGACGCGATTTGTATATAGGGTACCATATCAGTTATTAAAAATATTGGTTTTTGAATCCCTAAGAAATTTAGCCCCCCTCATACTTCCTTTCGAAAAGACCTACCCCTCTATGCTATAGTATCAGTTTATCGTCTTATCTCCATTCCTACTCTAAGTCGATTCTAAAAAATTAAGCCTCCTAAAAATAAATACCCTAAAAATAAGCCCCTCTCGGAGAGATCTAACCCCTTATTTTGTAGTATGACACCATCTTATATGATCATTCACTCAAATTCTAAGACGATTCCTTTCGAAAAGACCTATCCCTTATGTTATAGTATAACATCGCCTTATTTGATCATTCATTCAAACCCTAAGATGATACGAAAAATTAAGCCCCGTCTAAAAATTTAGTCCCCTCCTACCCAATCATACTATAGTATGATCTACAAGGATAATCGACTCCTTACGTTCAAAAACTATATTAACCTCTATGTTCGGTAATCAGTTTCTACACTTTATCCTTATCTCTGTATAACATGATCATATCATATTATCATTTCTTATCTTATTCCCTACTGATAAGAACCTAACATACAGCTCTCTCAAATCCTATCCTACTATAGTATGATACCATGCTCCGTGCTTTTTATGATAAGTTAATATCCAATCGCATCATATTGAAAAGATAAATTTCCGGTTTCATTCAAACTGTGTATAAAATCAATCTTAAACTTTTCACTTCCGATAAATACATATATCAATGAAAAAATAATACACACCTTTATATACAGACATATCACACTCATAACTTCCTCTCGCGAAGTCATTCCGAAAAATTATGTATCCCGCACCTGACAACTCCCTTTTAACATTTAAAATCTGGACTTGATATGGGAGAGGAGGTAACAGACTCTCTCCGAGGATAATCGATTCCTTATGTTCGAAAACTATCTTAACCTCTATGTTCGACAATCAGTTTCCACACTTTATCCTTATCTCTCTATTGCATGATCTTATCAGATTATCATTTCTTATCTCATTTCCGATTGATAAGAACCTAACTCTCTCTAACCCCTCCTACTATAGTATGATACCGTTCTCCGTGCTCTCCTCACTCCTCCCGCCCTCCGTTTCGAACTCTCTTTTCTACACTACTTATATAGTTTCAGCGAGAACTTGCGTTCAAAAGGAAACAATTCTCATAAACATTACATCTCTGATGGAATTATATAGAAATAAAACCAATAAAAAATAGTTTAGTTCTATTTGCAGAAAAAAAATGAGGAAAAATAATATGTATTTTTTGTTATTTCGCATTTTTTCCCCTTGAAGGAACCTCTTGAAAGGAGTTGAACATACATATTTCTTCCGCTTCTGTGATATACCTTTGATATACGAATAAAGATAAATCGGCTTTCGAAAAGATCTATTTTTATGATATATATATATATATATATATATATATATATATATATGAAAGAATAAAAATAAATGAATAAAATTGAAATAAAAAATAAATTAAACCCATCAGTAAATAAATAAATAGAAATGCCTTATTCATATAGATTCATATGATTCATTCATGCTCATTCACATAGTGTAAGTAAGTTTAAATTAAACCTTTTTTAAATTCAAAATTTAAATTAAAGATCTAAATTTAAAATCCGAAAACCCAACTTATTTTTCATAGACTTAAAAACCCAATGATGAAAACCATTTTGCTCATCATACCCATGCTTGACACTAATTGGTATTTATGAAACAGTAGAAAAGAAATTACGTATAAGCTTGACATAATACAATTATTGCAATATCACAAAACATATTAAATTATCGTAAAATCGTTACCAAAGTAATAAATCGCTATTATAAGCCAAGAATGTAATCAAATTACATACAGTCGAACCTCGTTAAGACGAAGTCGAAAGGCAGCAAAAATCTTTTCGTATTAACCGAAATTCGTAGTATCCGATAAAGCAGCAAAAGGCATTTAGGATGATTTAAAAAATAAATCACTAAAACAAAGATACAAAAAACTGTAAATGATATCTTTGGAGAAATATTTTATAGTCATTTTATGTTAATCAGTATTTTTGTGCAAAAACGCACATTTCTAACATCACCATATAAACACAAAACCCATACTCATACAGATACACATAGGATAATAGTAGCACTATATGTACTGTAATATTCTTATAAAAAAATAAATCAGTAAGGAGAAATAAAATGCAAAAATATATTTACCTCTTTAAGTTAGAGTTTTAAAAAACTTTTATTTACTTTTGTTTCATTTTTTTTTTTTTTGCATTCTACATTTGTTTATAAAAGCGTCCTTTTTTTTTTTTTTTCAAATTGTCCAAATCACAATTGGCATTTTCTTGTTGAAACAAAAACCACTATTTAAAGCTTCTGTCGTTTCATTGAAGGAAACGGAAGGGATTTCGACCTCTGCATCACCCTCCATTTTATTCAGCACTTCCTCTTCATTCTCCTTTTCAGTTAAATCGGCCAGAATATTTTCATCTATCATGGGTTGTGAAGTCATAACATTTTCATAAATTCGAACGTAATCCTCAAACGACAAGGGAGAAATTGTTCCTCTTTTTTCAGCTTTTTCTATCACATCGTCCATTTCTGTTTCACCTGTTTGTGCAACATCTTCCTCAGAAAAACCACCATGTTTGAAACTGTTTTTTATAACAGCGGGAGTAACTTTCTCGGTGCAAGCTTACCATTAGAATAGCTTGATAGAGAAAACATGATTTTTTTAATTTTGGGTAAAGCGAGTTTTGATACTCACGTCCTCATATATATATATATATATATATATATATGTGTGTGTGTGTGTGTGTGTGTGTGTGTATATTTATTTATTTATTTATTTATTTATTTATTTAGAAAATAAAGGTGGTAATTATTATACATATTAAAAATACAAAATGTTATCTTTCGTTAGTATTCTCACAACATATTGCGTATTATTTTTTGAAAAAAATAACATGTTGACGAAAACTTGTATTTGTGATTTGATAACTATAACTTTTATACAGGGTGATTCAAAATATCGAAACAATAGGCTATCTCCTTAAATATTGGCCCTAGGCACATACTTCGAGTTGCAAAGTTTCATTTAAAAAAAGTTGCCAAATTTAATGACATGAGTTGTAACTCCATGAGGGATGTATTTGAGAAAATACAAAAACTAATTTTTATACGTCCCCGTTGGGTAAAATTTCCAATTAGGAAATTTTCTCTTATCCCTTCCTGAATTAAACAAAAAAAATCACCTCGGTATCTTCAAAACTCACAGATTTATTAAAATTAAAAATTCGCGGCTTACACCATTTTCCCATGCTTCTGAGCGACTGCTTCTCATTCTGAATGCAAGATAGGGATCATCCACAAATTGTACGTTATTAAAAGTCGATTTAAGACAGTGTCTCTCCTTTGAACATAAAATAGCAGCGTATAGATTTTAAGTTAAACCTTCTTTCAAATTATGCTGGAGGCCTTTATTAGAGGTCTGCATGGGTCGAAATATCCAGACCCGGTCTCGAGCCGACCCATAGAAAAAAAAAGTTCGTCCCGGCCTGGAAGAATGTTTAAATCTTAGCCCGAGTCTGGTACGGCCTGATTGAATTTCTAGAAAACATAGTTTTTTTACGTCGATATGGTTAAAAATTGTTTCATATGAAAGAGTTCTGACCAAAAATAGCTTTATAGCTTTATAATAGCTTATATATTTTCTTTTTATATGTTTATAATCTTCGTTAAAGAAGCGTCAAAGGCTGTGATATATATATATTTTTTTAATGTATCTCCATTTATATGTAAATGTTTCACTTACCCATTTAATATTGTTAATCCATAATCCATGTATTGGAGACTTTCAAAAATGATATAGAGTAAAATCTTCTAAGACGGAATCACATAGACAAGAAAAAAAGGCCTTATAGTAAATTTTCCATCTTAAGAGGTTCAGATGTATTCTATTCTTTTCTCAGGTATTATTATATTAATTTTGCATGAATCAAAAAATTATTCCGTTTTAGACAGGATTCCGTAATAGGCGGGTTCTTTTTCACTTGTTTTACTGTATCTTTTTTTTGTGTGTGTGTGTGTGTGTTTAAATCTACTATCCTTTAAATATGATTTTTAAAGTTTAATTGTAAATGGTAATATGTTTTAATTGTAATGGCGATTTAAATATATATGCATTTTTTGTAAATTTTTTGGGTTGAGCCAAACTTTACTGATTTTTGCACGGATTAGGTGAGTCGGATAGAATGATTTTAATACGGGTTGAGTCGAGACCGGTACTGAAAATTTTGCCCCGTGCAGACCCAGGAAGAAAGGAAGCCAGTCCCGGTTCGGTATAATTTTTTTTACCTTAAAATCTACTACCCTTTAAAAAAACGAATTTTAAAGTTTTATCTACCCCATATATATAAAATCCTAATGAAACGAATTTATGAAACGGAAGTATGAATCGACTGATTAAACAACTGATTATGTTTCACAGCGATTTCTCCTAAAATATGGAATACTTTGCGATGAAATTAACGCCAATAATCAATATTGATCCGCAGGTTTCAAAACTGGTATTAGAATTTTTAAATTCGAATTAGTTTTCGAAATATTAATTTTTTTCTAATTTGATATACTTTTCTCTAATGATGACAACTCAAATTTTAATCATAACTGATATTTTTTTTTTTTCAGATTTTAGAAAAGGTTACTATTTTAAACTAATTTGGCGAGAAGTTTGGCCTCCCTTAAATGTATGCTAAGAAATGTATCATGTTACTTTTCTTCATAATTCAATTTGTATTTCATTATCATTTTATTTAATACAAACTGTAACATTTAAAATAAATGGCTTTCATTTCTTTATTTTCTTTTTTAAACGAAATGAAAAGAAAAATATTAGGCACAGATGTCATATTCGCACCGGGGTACCTAATTGGCGCCAAAATGGCATTATTTTGGTTGACATGGTAACCGGGCTATTGTTGTTTATTTAATAATAAATGTTTATTTACTTTATTCAATTCCTACTATTAGCTCACACTCTCCCTATATTTATTTATTTATATATTTATATATTTATCTTGTTCAAATTTTCAATCGTTAATAAAATACTCATTATTCATCCTATCAAGTTGAAATAATTTTTTTTTTAACTTGTACTGGATGACAATTGATGTTAATACAGTTTTTCAAATATTAATTAATTAATTAAATTTTAATTAATTAATTTTAGTTTTGCATGGGAAACAAAATGGCGGCCATTGGTTATTGAAGGTCAATGAAAGTATTTTCAATAAGGGGTTACCATAGGGGGGACCCTGTTCTGTCGCCAAATACCGCCAAGTTTGTCGCCAACTTGTCGATATAACGCCAAATTTGGCGGCCAAAATAAGTCGCCAAAAGTGACGCCAACTTGGCGATATTTCTAATATTTCGCCAAATTCCCATAGAGTTCCATTGTAAACCTACTTGCTTATAGAAAATCAACAACAAAGATATTTTAATGCAACAAAAACTAATATTAGCTTAAGGGATTATATTAAATTTTTCTTTGATGACCTAAGTAGGAATTGACTTTAAAAACAAAATTTTTATATTACTTGTTTTCTTTTTTTAAATTACATAAATTGTTTTGTTCTGTAGTGAATTATTTTTTTGCTTATTTTCCTTTAAAAATAATAGAAAATAATTAAAAAATACGGTACTACTTAGTTATTCCGTCGACCCATTTCCCCAAATTATATTAATCGCCAAACCACTCGCCAAATTATACAAATTGACATAATTTTTATTTTACATAACGAAAGACCAAAGAAAGTATAACATTAATAAATATACAAATAAAACGTCGAAATAAAAATCACTTGATGACGTAAAGACGTGTAACTTGCTTAAAGTCAAGTGAATGTGACATTTACGATCAACCATTATTGGCATTTAATCTTATAGTTTGGTGATAGATTTTTGGTCGACGGGATAACTAAGTAGTACCAAAAATACATATGAAACTGGTATTCGAAAACGAGGTTTTCGCCAAATTTTCATTAAAAAAATCACGCCAAACCCGGTGCGTATATGACATCTGGCCAAATATTAAATGATGTAACAAACGATGACATTTAATTTCAACTTCAAAGCAATGTTTTAATTTACCACTCGGAAAAAAAAAAAAAAATCCCCGCCGGCCCGGCCTACAGGCAGAGGTAGATTTCGAAGTCAAATATACAAATTTCACAAACAAAAACTAAATCATGATTAGAGACAAATTCACTTTAACAATTTTATCTGGCCGCTTTTGACGAGTTTTTATTTCATTTTTATATAATAGCTGGTTTTATCAGAATCATGTTAGGGCGGTATTCAAAAAAATACTTTTCCATGCTCAACAACTCGAAATTTTCTGGCATAATTCCAGATTCCTTTTTAATAAAAAAAATATATATATGAAACTTGCTGACGTGATTTTTGAAGAGATTTATAAGCGACCTGTGTTTTTATTTTTTGTTCAATTAATTAAAACTTGATATATAAACAATTATTTTCTCAGAAGGACAATATTTTTCGTTTCTAACACAATCGCTTCGGGAAATTCCGTTCAAAATGCCCACTTTGACATCATTCTTTGAAATATATTCTACCTCTATCAAAAAATCGATCATTACGGTACATTATATAGTTTCTGAATAAGCGAATATACCAATTAAATGCGTTTGAGAGCAAAAATGAATTTAAAAATGAGTCAGAAATTAAGCAGTCTGGATTTGAGTGCATCCTTAATATGTACAATGATTTCTCCAACACAATCCGCTTCGGTAAATTCGGTTCAAAATGCCCTTTTTAACAGCATTTTTAAAAATATATTCTGCCTCTATCAAAAAATCGATCATTACGGTACATTATATAGTTTCTGAGTAAGAAAACGTACCAATTGGAAGCCTGTGAGAGCAAAAATGAATTGTAAAATGAGTCAGAAAATAAGCAGTTTGGATTTGAATACACCCTTACTAAGATGATTTTTTTCTTCAACCGCTATGTATTTTTAATTTGTTTTTGCTGTAAGAATTGGTCCTATCCAAAATTTGTCTATATAGATGTTGTAGACAATATTAAGAAGTTATATGATAAATTCATGAGGATTTTATATCTTTTGAATTGACGGAGTTATGGATTTTTTTCTTCCTCAACCCCCCTTTTTGTTTTCGTTTTTAATTTTTTTGCAGTACGAATTGGTCCTATCAAAAACTTGTGAACATAAAAGTTGTAGATAATGTTAAGGAGATTTATAATAAAATTAATTTTATTTGATATCTTGAGAATTGACGAAGTTATGAAATTTTTTCTCCCAAAAACCCTATTTTTTGCGCCCCTTGAGCCCATTTTTAATTTTATCAAAAATCTGTGATACATAAATTTTTGGCGCTATTTTTAGAAGTAATAAAAACTTTAAACTGATTTGATATGTACAAAAATTAAGAAGTTATGGGGGTTTTCTGTTTTCACAAAACCCCTCCCTATTTCCATCCCCTTGATCCGATTTTGCCCATTAACGAACTTGACCGAGATTTTATGCCCATTTATTTTATGTACCAGTTTGGAAGAGTTTGGTGCAGAATTACGAAAGTTATCGTGTCCAGAAGAAAGTGATATATATATATATAGATAGATAGATAGATAGATAAAGTTTTTTACTGAGGGTGGTTTTGGGTTCTGGGGTTCATGATCGGTGTAGAGCTGCAAAAATTTTTCAGAAATTCCAACATAGGAACGATCTCAATAGGTAGTATTTCATACGAAATCTACCTAAAAATGCTAACTTGGGAGTTGAAAAATAGCTATTGGCGAGATTTGCACCCGGCTAGCGTAACAGTGCCAAGAATTCTTTGCGACCATTGAAACTTTTATGTAGTTTTATTCGAAAAAGAAATTTGATTTTTTAATCAAAAGGGAAAACTTTGTGTACAGATGTCATATACGGACCCATATTGGCGCGATTTTTTTCTCACACCAATGTCATATACGCAACGGGTACTTAACTGGCGCAATAGTATCGTTATTTTGCTTGATTTGGTAAGTCGGATGTTGTTGTTTATGCTGTTGATGTTTTCCCCAAATTAGCGTCGGAAAAAAATCGCGCCAATATGGGGCCGTATATGACATCTGGGCCACACTTTCATATGAAAAGCGAAGGGATCAGAGTGTATTTATTTATGGCAGTTACATGACTTGGACATATTATAATATAGATGAAATGATGGCGATAGAATAATATTTGGCGACTTATCACCTGTACTTGGCTAACATTAAAGTACCAAAATGGCACCAGGAATATAAAAAGCGAAGTGGTTCGCCCGGAACTGTTGATGATAGTCACATGACTTAGGCTATTGTTATAGAAATTGTTTTAAAATACCGGGAGACAAAGACTCTGTACACTTAATTCCTTTTATTTTAGCTTCTTTTCAAATGCTTAACTGATCCTCTTTAATCAAACCCGAAAACAAACATTGGATGTCTTAACAGTAACTGATTCGGCCTTATATTTTTGAAATCAAAGGAAATTGAATGGAAACCCGTTTACAGATAGATCTGCACAGCTCTTTTCAGTATAATTCAATCTTCTATAATATTTTTTAAACCGATCAGATTAGCGTGTTTTTAGATTCTGCGGTGTCTGAATGGGGGTTGGCGAGCGTAGCTTGCAGGAGGCAGAGCCCCCTAGTTGTAAAATAATGGTCATTTAAATATATATGCATTTTTTGTAAAATTTTTTGGGCTGAGCCAAATTTTACTTATTTTTACACGGATTAGGTCAATCAGAGAGAACGATTTTAATACGGGTTGAGTCGAGATCGGGACTGAAAATTTTGCCCCCTGCAGGCCTAGGAAGAAAGGAAGCCAGTCCCGGTTCGGTATGAAAAATACACTGTTAAAAATTTGCAGCATTCTGTCCAGTCATTCGACCGTTTTTTGAAAAAACTGTTTCATAACCGTAATTTAACTACATTCTGGCCATAAAATGGCCAATATTATGGTTAGAATAGTGTTAAATTACGGTTATGTAACTGTTTTCGATGAAAACGGTCAAATGACCGGACAGAATGCTGCAAATTTTTAACGGTGTACATTAGGCCCGCCCGGGATTGGTTCGGCCCCAGAATACAGACTTTTTTAACCGCTCGCCGAGACGATATAAAACCTGAAGTTGTGAGGGTTAAAATTATGAAAACACTCTTTAATCGGTTTGTTAGAAAAAACCTTGTTTTAAATAGTACAGAAGGAAGGTGGAAAGGGCAAAAGTTAAACTGATTCGGAAGTTTAAGCTACAGAAATTAGTTACATACTCACCTGAAATTTTTTAAAAAGCATTTAAACATTTTATTAGGAGCCAATCTTTGTTTAAAACTTTAAATGCGTTTTAAATTATTAATTTAAATTGTTAAAAATAATTAATTTAAATTTATTCATTTAAATGCGTGATTAAAATTAAAATTAATTTAATTTAAATTATTAATTTACATTTTTAAGTCTAGAATTGTTAAAAAAAAAGAAGGGTGCAAACTCAGAACATGACTTTTTGATTATTTTACATTAATTTTGTTTCAACAAATTTGAAAATATATTTATTTTTGAAAATATGATTTTTTTTAAATATAAGTTACATCATTTTTTTCTGTTTTTAATATTTTTAATATTAATATTTTAAAAAATCCTGAAACAAAATTAAAATTATATTTTCCTTTTTAATTAAATGAAAAAAAGTTTGAAATTCGACGATAATATTTCGAGTTATAACGATTTTAAAATACCACAATTAAAAAAATGATAATAATTTAAAAAATTTTTAACTTTCTGAGAAATTTGGGATGTGATTTTATTTGCAAATTATATGGTTAATCATAAAAAAAAATAAAATAATAAAATAAATAATAAAAAAAAAATCTTTTTCTAACTCAATAAATATATTTTTTACGTGTATCCTGGAACTTTTAAAGTAACGTTCTTTGAAAACAAAGTCTATAAAATAAGATTACATGCGTTTAATTTTTTGCAGTAATGTTTCTTAATAATTTCACTGCTGTCAGAGGATAATTATTATTTTAAAAATACGACAGTGAAAATGAATTATATGAATTTGTCGAATGTATGCGTATTTAAGATAGTTGCGGGTAGTGAGTTTTATTCCTTTTTTTTTTTTTTTTTTTTTTTTTTTTTCTTTTGCAAGTATCTTGTCTACATTATATCATTTTTTATTATTTGTCTTCAAGTATCTGGTGCAACCTTGGTTTTATATACGGTGGTCAAAACAATATAATTTTTTTAATTATTTTTAGAAACTTAATATGCATGCAGCACATCTGATCAATTATAAATGAAAGAAAAAAAATATTAGAAAAGTTTAACCCTTTTTGTACTGAATTATGAATTCATGAAAATTTTATCTTCTAAAGCAGTTTTCGTGAATTTTTGAAACTACATTAGAAGATTTATATAATCATTTAATAAATTTTAGAAGGATTGAAGGATTTAGAAGGATTAATTAAATTTCAATTTATATGGATTTTGTGCAATATTTATAACCCCATTAAAATCTTTTATTTTAAATATGTTTCTTAGTATTTTGTAAAATTAGAAAATGTACAAATATAATGTTCTTACAATAAAAATGTAGAAATAGTTCCGAATTGAAAAATCCCCCCCCCCCCCCCAAAGCCAAGAAAGCTGAAAAGATGCAAAGGCAAAAGAAATCATCCTTTTAAAAATATTTTTGTTTTGCATAACCAATAATGCTTTTGGAACAAGATAAAGTAATGCATCTGTAACTCATTCTAAACTGTATTACTACTAATCGATGATTAACTGAATTTTATAACAAGTTGTTTCAATGGTACTTATAAGTACCGTCAGTAGATAAAGGGTTAATAGGACTATCTATCAATAGCGAAAAGCAGCATGAGTCATAAAGCTTGGGTTCTTAACCGTAAAATTCAGATGGAAATAGTGATATTTCTGGTCGTGTATTTTTAATTGTGGGTGGAGTTTTATTTAACACATATATAAAAAAATTAATACATGTTTCAATAAAATAATAGAAATATGCAGAAAATTATAGAATATACAGAATGTTATCTTATTATATTTAGAACTTTTTTTAGTAAGCACTTGTTACATTTCAGTTATTATTTCCAGCATAGTTGAAAAGTGTTTATGAATTCGGTTTGTCTTTCCATCTGTATGTCCACTTGTCCGGCAGTTGGTCCGTGTGTGAGTGCTCTAACTCGAGTAAACATGCTCTCGGATTGCCATGTAATTGATATACATTATATGGTATTAAGGTTTACCAGGTAATGTTTGGCACTGAAAATGGAGTGAGTAGCATTTATATTAGTTCTCTTACATGAGAACAGAAAAGTATTGCGTGACATTATGGTCTATTGGGAAAAATCATTTGCAGTGTATTTAAATAGTTATATACCCTATTTCAAACATGACGAAATTTATATACATTATTTAGATATACAACAAGATGGTTACTGTGCAATGCAGTATGTTATGTGTAGCACTTACATTTCGTTTACATGGGCACTCACATAATTTCATTATATTATGGTCTATGAAGAAAAATCGTTTGCGGTGTATTTAATGATCTGAACATTGTTACAAAAATAATGAAATTTATATGAATTTCTGAGGTGCACTATAACATGATTTCTGTAGAATATGCGGTGTAAAGCATTTATTATTCATTTACAGTGTCACACAAAAGAATTCGGTTATAAAATGGTCTACGGGGAAAACTGTTTGCAGCGTATTTTAATTGCGTTACACTATTTTAAAAATGATTAAATTGATAAACATGACTGGGGTTTATTACAAGATGCTTACTGTAGAATATGATATGCATAGCATTTGTCGTTCATTTACAGGCATACATAAAAGATAGTACTGTATCCGAAGTACTGTCTATTTGGGATGATTGCCATAAGTGTGTTATCAGTTATGGTATACGTTTTTAAGTTTAACTGAATTTTGGCATACCATGTGGTGTGTATGTCGTAGGCTAATTGGAGAATCCATCTCCCTTTTTCCAATTAGCCTGATATTTTCAGGCTTATTGCAAAGAGCCTAGAAAGCGTTAGGCTAATTGAAAAATGACCACATATTATCCGATCAGGGTGATATTTTTAGCTCACCGGCCTGAGAGCTTATGTGCCCGCCGATTCTGTATGTACGTGTGTACGTACGTACGTACGTATCGTGTACGTAACACGGTAACTCTTGATAGAAATATCCGATTTGCTTCAAATTTTTTTTCTAGGTTCATTCTGATAAGGTGCCTTCCTGATTAGTTTTTGGGGTTCATTGGTTAAGGATAAAGGGGGGCTAGTCACCCCCCTTAATTTATATAAATGGGTTTTTCATGCAGAAATATTCGATTTGCTCCAAATTTGGTATACCGGTTTATTGTGTTAAGGAGCTTCCCTGATTAGATTTGGAAGCTCATTATTTAAGTATAAAGGGGGGGAAAGGGGGGATACCCCCCTTAATTTAGATAAATCGGTTTTTCATGATGAATTATTCGATTTGCTCCAAATTTGATATACCGGTTTATTAAGTTAATGAACTGCCTTGATTAGATTTGGAGGTTCATTAGTTACATATAAAGGGAAGAAAGGGGGAGCTATCCCCCCGTAATTTAGATAAATGGGTTTTTTCATGCAGAAATATGCGATTTGCAATAAATTTGGTATACCGGTTAATTATGTTAAGCAACTTCCCTGATTACATTTGGAAGATCATTATTATGTATAAAGGGGGGAAAGGGGGGCAATTGCCTCTCCCCTTAATTTAGATAAATGCGTTTTTCATGTAGAATTATTCGATTAGCTCAAATTTGGCATGCTGGTTTATTATGTTAAGGAGATGGCTTTTTTAGATTTGGAGGTTCATTAGTTAAATATAAAGGGAGGAAAGGGGGGACAGACCCCCCTTAATTTAGATAAATGGGTTTTTCATGCAGAGTTATTCGATTTGCTCCAAATTTCGTATGCCGGTTTATTATGTTAAGGAGCCTTGATTAGATTTGGAGATTTATTGGTTAAGTATAAAGGAGGGACAGGGGCTAGTGTCCCCTTAATTTAGATAAATGGGTTTTCCATACAGAATTATTCGATTTGCTTCAAATTTGATATACCAGTTTATTACGATATGGCTTCCTTCATTTCATTTGGATGTTCATTGGTTAAGTATAAAAGGGGGGAAAGGGGGCAATTTCCCCCCCTTAATTAAGATAAATGGGTTTTCATGCAGAATTATCTGATTTAGTTTAATTTTTTTTCAACCGGATCCGAACTTGAAGGTTCCATTTGAAGTCAACCCGAAAACCGACCACAACCAGGTTTCGGATTAAGTTCAATTAGAACTTTCAGTTTCGGACCGGGTTGCCGGTGGACGGAGATTATTTTGTCTGGCTTGCATCGGGTTATAGTTCTTTGGAATATTTTTCTCGGTTAAGATTTGGTTCGGGACGGGTTTCAGGTTGACTTCGAATTGAATTTTTAGGTTCTGGTCGCGTTGCGTGTCCACGGAAACTAATTTGCCCTGTTCGGATCCGGTTAATGTTCTTTGGAATATTTTTGTCGGTTATCAGATTTGGTTCGGGATTTCATGTTTTTTCAAATGGAACTCTCAGGTTCGGGTCGGGTTGCATGTAGACTGAAATTATTTTGTCTTGCTCGGATCGGGGTACGGTCTGTTGTAATTCATTTTTCGGGTTTGGGTATGGTTATGCGTTAATAAACCTAATAAAAAGAAAATCGCCCAGTTAAACTGATGGAATTGAGTTCACAGGCTATTCACACTAATTGTATATTATACTTTTATTTCAAAGAATAATGCCCCTCCCCCCCAAAAATTAAGGTATTAGTCACCGTTGCCCCCTTTCTACTTAACCAAAGAACCTCCAAATCTAATCAGGGAAGCTACTTAACATAATAAACTGGTATACCAAATTTGAAGCAAATCAGATAATTCTGCATGAAAAACCATTTCACTAAATTAAGGGGGGTGTGTATTAGCTCCCCCATTTCCCCCTTTATGCTGAACCAATGAACTTTCAAATCTAATCAGAAAAGCTCCTTATTAGAATGAACCTAGAAAAAAAATTTAAACTAAATTAGATAATTCTGCATGAAAACACATTTATCTAAATTAAGGGGAATGGCAATTGCCCCCCTTTCCCCCCTTTTATACCTAACCAATGAACCTCCAAATTAAATGAAGGAAGCCCTATCGTAATAAACTGGTATACAAAATTTGAAGCAAATCGAATAATTCTGTATGAAAAACCCATTTATCTAAATTAAGGGGACACTAGCCCCTGTCCCTCCTTTATAATTAACCAATAAATCTCCAAATCTAATCAAGGCAGCTCCTTAACATAATAAACCGGTATACGAAATTTGAAGCAAATCGAATAATTCTGTATGAAAAACCCATTTATCTAAATTAAGGGGACACTAGCCCCTGTCCCTCCTTTATACTTAACCAATAAATCTCCAAATCTAATCAAGGCAGCTCCTTAACATAATAAACCGGTATACGAAATTTGAAGCAAATCGAATAATTCTGTATGAAAAACCCATTTATCTACATTAAGGGGACACTAGCCCCTGTCCCTCCTTTATACCTAACTAATGAACCTCCAAATCTAATCAGGGAAGATCCTTAACATAATAAACCGGTATACGAAATTTGGAGCAAACCGAATAACTCTGCATGAAAAACCCATTTATCTAAATTAGGGGGGGGGTCTGGCCCCCAGTTTCCTCCCTTTATACTTAACTAATGAATCTCCAAATCTAATCAGGGAAGCTCCTTAACATAATAAAACGGTATACCAAATTTGGAGCAAATCGAATATTTCTGCATGAAAAACACATTTATCTAAATTAAGGGGAGAGGCAATTGCCCCCCTTTCCCCCCTTTATACATAAAAATGATCTTCCAAATATAATCAGGGAAGCTACTTAACATAATTAACCGGTATACCAAATTTATAGCAAATCGCATATTTCTGCATGAAAAACCCATTTATCTAAATTACGGGGGGATAACCCCCCCTTTCCTCCCTTTATATGTAACTAATGAACCTCCAAATCTAATCAAGGCAGCTCCTTAACTTAATAAACCGGCATACCAAATTTGGAGCAAATCGAATATTTCTGCATGAAAAACCCATTTATATAAATTAAGGGGGGGGACTAGTCCCCCTTTTCCCCCTTTATCCTTAACCAATGAACCCCAAAAAATAATCAGGGAAGCACCTTATCAGAATGAACCTAGAAAAAAAAAATTGAAGCAAATCGGATATTTCTATCAAGAGTTATCGTGTTACGTACATACGTACGTACGTACGTACACACGTACATACAAAATCGACGTCCCAGGCTTTGATAGTCTGTGAGCTAAAAATATCACCCTGATCGGATAATAAGTGGTCATTTTTCAATTAGCCTAACGCTTTCTAGGCTCTTTGCAATAAGCCTGAAAAATATCAGGCTAATTGGAAAAAGGGAGATGGATTCTCCAATTAGCCCGGCTCTTTGCAAAGAGCCTAGGCTGTTTGCAAAGAGCCGGATTTCTCAATTAGCCTACAACATGTATAAATTTTATAGACAACATAAAAGAATTCGTAAGCATTACTGAGAACGAGAGTCAATCGCTTAAAGGTGTTTTTTAATTTGAGTTACATATTTTGAAGCTCAATTATATTTAGTATACTAAGATATGTTTGTTGAATATAAATAAAATTATGTACAGGACTATGCAAGGAACTGAATACGTGGTCATCTAGTGTACTATGTAGAATATATACGAATTTATAGATCATTATAGGGGGCTGCACAAAAGAATTGGAGCACCTTTCCAGTTACGGATGGTTGAAATTTGGTTTAAAAATGTGTTATGCGTTTTCTAAAATCTTTACCTTATTTAAATGAGGAAGTTTTGTTAAACTATTCTGGATATGTTGGAAAGTGCTTGCTTCATAATCTATGCTTGACGAATGATTTTTCTTTCTTTTTTAGTTGTATTTGACAAAAGATTACTAGATAGTGGATTTACAGTTTTTTGTTGTAGCAGATTGTTTTTTATCCAGAAGGCTGAGATAAAAAGTTTCACGATTTCATTTGGAAATCATCTTTAACAAATTTGCATATATGACTCATAGTCATTGTAGTTATCTAAAACATTTATTTTAAAAAAAAGTATCACTTATGTATTCAGAGCTGACATTTTAGATAAAGGGAAAATGTAAATATTTAAAAAATTGCCATTTTATTACCCGAGTAAAAATGTATTTTCAAAGAAAGAGTTGGTTAATATGCGCGTTCATTTTCTCTAGAAAATTCATTTTTTTATCGTGCAAAGAATCAGTCACAAAATCAAGTATAAAGTAAAAAAAAAAAGTAATTTAGTTAGAAATGTTTTAAAACAAAATATAATTTTTTATGTGCTGCAATATAGAAATTACATTTTAATAAAGCTAAAACTGGACATCTACTCCAATGGATAAGCTTATTTTCTCACGTATCCCAGAATATATTCGTGATACTACTTAAAAGCAGATTTCCGTTAAAATTGGGATTTTTTTATACTATCAGTATATTTTTGGTGAAAAATATTTATTCTATCTTCCTCAAGGGAATAACGAGTTCCGAAATAAAATGGAAGTTTTACAACTTTTCACGGGCTAGTGGGAATGGTAAAGAATCATCAAAATTTACTTTTTCGCTCGGCTGATATCTCAATAAAATCTGAATGAATATAAATCTTTGCATAGCTTTTGATAAAAGTTTCCAGATTTCAATAGTTTCTCGCTTATAGTACTTTCACCTTTCTTTTTAGGATTCGATAACTGTTTTAGAGCTGTAAATAAACAATACTTATTTTTTTTTCATATATAAGTTTATTTCATATGGCTGTGCTTAAGGATTTAGTAATTATTTTCTAGTTATAAACAACACCTTGTAGTTTGTTTTATTCTTTTTAATGCATATAAAAGCGGGAAAATAAAGTACATTTCTTTGTTATTTACAAAAGTATTCTTTACACAAAAATAACCATTTCACAATAAAGGTTTTTTACTTGAAGGCGAAAATTGAACAATATTTTTTCTGTACTACCGAATATCGCGTGACTATTTATTTTACGCATAAAATTTTATACCGACAATTATTATTTTTAAATATAAAATTTTTGTGTGTTGAACTGTCATTGATGATCAAATGAAACTGTCATTTAATAACCATTGTCAACATCCTGAAAGCAGATAAGGTCAGTCTGCCTAAATGAGACACGATTCCCCGTGGTTTTGTCGCATTTAGGGTATATTTGGGATTTTATTATATAAATGTATATATTTTATTAAGCAACAAATTACTGAATACTGTACCTTTAGTTCAAAACTAACTTGTTTTGTAGAAATTTAATAATTATCTATAGTATAAAACCACAATATAGGATTGTCGCATTTAGGTCATTTTTGTCGCATTCATGGCAGCTAAATCCTAAATGAGACGTTCATAGTCTTAAATGTGATAATGCATTTTATACATGACAATTCATCTGAAAAAGTTCATTTAACGATTAACTGCTGTGACAGAAAATTGCCACATTACAACTGTGAGCGGTATGCGAAACCATTCGATCGAAAGATGAATAAAATGCGCGATTAACTCATAAAATACTGTTTTTGCACTAAACTGTTTGTACGGTACTATTTATAATAAAATTTCGATTTTTCAACCAATAGTACTAGGCTCCAAATGAAGCAAAATTTCGCTGTATCGATAGTTAAACTGGAAATTACAAGTTAAACTGTGAAAATTTGAAAAAAGCAGGTCTAACAGCAGTTAAGGGTTAACTGTAATTATTTTTGAATTAATTAATCCTTATCTGCTGTGACAGGAATTGTTGCATAACTACTGTGAGCGGTTTCCGAGACCACTTGATTAAAAGATGAATTAAAGTCTCTATTAACTCACAGGGTACTGTATCTGTACTAAAATTTAAGTACGGGACTATTATAATTAAACTTTTCAATATTATCTTGAAATGTTTATCACGGCGCAACCCCGTGCTGTTTGTCAATTTCACACTGCTAACATGCAAAAGTTATTTGAATGCTGCGTGTAATACCTAATACAAACAACCCTCAAATAATGAAATGCGTTCCTAATATAAAAAACTCTCATCCTTCCTTGCCAAGAAGCTATGGCCATAACTGCTATTAAATGATTGTCGCAGAAAACATCGTTTAAAATTCGTGAAATTCGCGCGTCAATATTAACCCATAATGTATACACCAGTGGGATTTGGGTTTCCGTAACTTCAACTCCGCATAATTTTGCTGACAATCTGGGGATAATGAAATATAACTACATGATCCATATGCGAAATTTAATAAGGTATCCAAATGGAATATTTTATTTTGGCAAAATTCTTATTTTGTGAATGAAAAATGCGAATTAATTAAAGACGCCGACATTTCGGTCGGTGCGAATTCACAGTGTGGAGCTTACGTGTTAAAAGAGTATTTAAAATATATTTACAATATTGTTAACTAGACTATTTATTACATATAACTTTATTATAAAATGTCACGTGATAAATATATCAGCCTTAGAAACAGATAAAATCGTACAATATTTCTAATAATTCTGATTAAGCCAAAGAGAAGCTCTGTGCCAGTTATTCTGTTGCACCCCCCCCCCCCTCTTCATTTTTCTTGCACTTTCACAAAAAATTAACATTTTCTGTACTAAAAAATACGTATATGGAAACAAATATTCATTTAGATAAACATGGTTTTATTTATTTTTTATCTTTTACTTAATTTAAAAGTAGAAAATGTTGATTATAACGAATAAAAAGTGAAAACAGAATTAAAATATCAGATTTTATAAAAGTGCTAACAAAATTATGACTCCTAAACCAGGGAATAACTCAATTGCATCACGTTTTAATCGGAGACAGCATTTAAGCTACCGAATAGTATAATGTTGGTAAAATTAACTTACCTAACCGCATTAAAATAAACATAAATTGTTTTCAATCTACACAAGATTTTCCAGAATTTTCATTATGTAAATTCCCTAATCATATGTCTATATTATGTTACTGGAATAGACACTGCGTTTCTTAAACCTTTTTTTCATTAAAAATTTTAAAGAAGCGTATTTTTCTTTTTAGATCGTCTTAAACACATATTTAAACACCTGGTTAAAGAAAAACATTAATGTAGGATTATGCTGACTCAACACAGCTTAATTAAATATAAAATTTGATTTAAATATCATTTTAACACAATATATAAAAAATCCCATATAAAATTCTTCGTTAATCTTCTAAACGTTTCGCCGCATTTACAGCAATATGTATGTCGCTATTAGGCACAGGCTGAAAACAAGCTCTCCTAAATGCGTAGTCCACTTCAAATTCTAAACCCAAAACAGGTCACCTTTTCTTTAGTTTAACTGGTCAGGTAACTGAAACGGACAACGTAGCTCTTGACGTTTATAAGGTTATTTGATCTTCAAAGTTAAAAAATAAAAACTGTGAGCCACTTTCGGGAATTTTTGTCGCATTTACGAAACATGGGGGCGATGTAAAATGAACGATGTGTATTTGATTGGAAATTTCTTTTAAAGAAACCGTTTTACATGCAAAAAAATGTTTCGGATTTTCTTTGTGAAGTTCGTATGCTTCATTATATAACATTTATTTACGATTATTGAATTAAGATATTATGTAAAAGAACATTGTCGCATTTAGGGGTTATCACATTTAGGTGGACTGACCTTATATATTGTTTTTTTTTCAAATCAAGTTCGCATCATTGCTGGCACTACTTCTTAATACTTTGTATTTTTTGCAATATATTGCATTATCGAAAGGCTAAAGGTCCCAGATCCTGTACCAATGTTAGGTTCAGTTGTATAGACTCAACAGACGGGTGACTCAACAACGGGTAATTTCAAAGAACACGAACCGTTAAAGTTCTTTGTTTAGAAAGTAATAATACACATGTGATTATGAGCTTCATAAAGCACAGACTGAAATAATATTTCTATACTTAAATATAATGCAATTTAAAAAATAATATGGAAATAGCCTGACTTAGTATGATGGGCATCTTAGTAAAATATATGTACGTTTATGCTCCATCTTTAGGTATGACTAAATCGAACTAATTCTAAAGTGTTTGGTTGCATCTAACCTTATAATGTTTTCGTTACATTACATAAAATGTTATACATAAAATGAGGATTAGAAATTTCTATGAATTTTCAAAAATAGAATAAATATCTCATGTAGAAAGATACATTGCCTTTAATTTAGAATAACATCCTTCCTCGTTTATTAACGAAAAATACGAAGCTTAAACAAATACAATTAGATTATTTAATCGTAAAGAATATCCCAATACAAACTATTTTTAAATATGCACAAAATACTTTCGAACAAATTTTGTGCTTTGAATTATTCTGCAACACATTTCGGCTATTTGTTATTTTAAATTTTATTTTTTAAATATAAAAATAATGCTGTAATTTAGTAAGTAAATATATGTACCTTTTTATTTAAAAATAATTCCTGTGTGCCACATTTTCTATTTTCTTTTAAACAATCTTTAAATTTCTTTAAATTTTGTATTAAACATAAGTAGATAACTAATGTGCTCAACATACTCTAAGTTAGATTTTTAAAGACATAAACAATTCATTAAAGATCTGTGTTATGATTTCTGTAGAGTAAGGTATAATCTACTAAAAAACAACTTTTCAAAAGTAAAAAAAAAAAAAAAAAAAGCCAAGCAAAAAAAAAGAAAAGAAAAAAGGGGAAAGTTGTGGCTAAAAAATAGTGTGATATCAAATTTCCAAGCTTATTTTATGGTACTTATTTAACATTTTTTAAAAAAAATTTACCATACGTAAGTCGAGTACCTAAGTATGCGTTGATAGAAAGCCTTTTCTCCTTTACTAAATACATCATAACGTGTTTCTGAAAATTAAATTTTTTTAAATTATGCATGATGGGCTTGGCGGCCATCTTTCCATATTTTCCACAAATTTCTAAGCACACAAGTTCATTGTTAAGATTGGAAGTTCGAAATTGTTACTAAAGCAAACATTTTATGCTTTTAATTTATGGAAATGAGTGCCTAGAAATTTGTGTCTTAAAATAAAGTTGAAGTAACTGGAGGTTTCATCTTATGATTCTTTTTTTTTCGGAGGGGGTTAATTAATTAGTTAAAGCAGTAAAAATCAATTTTTTTTTTCAAAATAAAAGACTTTCTTAATTTATCTGTCTGTAGCCAAAACTAGAAGTTCAAAATTCTTAATAATGCAAACATATTTTGAGCTTGTCTGCTTAGAAATTTGTGTAAAATATGGAAAGATGGCCGCCAAGCCCATCATGCATAATTTTAAAAAAAATAATTTTCAGAAACACGTTATGATGTATTTAGTAAAGGAGAAAAGGCTTTCTATCAACGCATACTTAGGTACTCGACTTACGTATGGTAAATTTTTTATAAAAAAAATGTTAAATAAGTACCATAATATAAACTTGGAAATTTGATATCACACTATTTTTTAGCCACAACTTTCCCCTTATTTTTTTTTTTTTTTTTACTTTTGAAAAGTTGTTTTTTAGTAGATATCAGTTCTTTTTTTTAAACAGATTATATATAATTGAAATAATTCTACTCGCTAAAATTAGTCCTTGTATAGCCTTTATAAGCAGGGAACAAGCACAATCGAATACATTTTGTTTACCTATCATTCAATTTTTAGAGTAATTAATAATTTAAATGTAAGGAAAGTCAATTTCTTCTTTCAAAGTATCAGTCTTTTTCAATTTATATCTCCTTAAAATTTTCTATGATTGATGAAAATTTAATAAAAAACAAATAGAGTCAAAATAAAATATATATTTACAGTTAGTCTGTCAGTTAATTGTTTGTTCTAACTTTTTTTGCTGACGGTTTTGCAAAATAAATTTACCTTTACAAATACCTACGGATAATCGAGAATGAAGCCCCGCAGGCATCTAAGAATCGAAGATCTGGCTAAAGAAGTAAATCTAGCAATTCTAGACACGATGAGGAAACATTTTTTATAAAAAATCTAAAAATTTAAAGATATAAACTGTACATATAACTTCATGTTCATTTAGATCGTGTTATAGAGAAGAAAGAATAAATATGTAATTTTACTCAAGTCTGTTTATCCATACCTATTTGCATAAATGTGAGAATATAATTTCGTATAAAAATTCCCGTAAATTGATTATCTTTAATAGTTTATTATTAAAGCCGCATAAACATTAGAATTAAATTTTTTCCAGTTAAAAATTGCATGAAATCTATAAGTCTTATCGTTCGTCAAATTTGTTTTACGTTTTTTTTTAATACCCAGACACCTTTTCTAAACTCTGACAAAAGATCACAGAAATACTGAAGTTATCCAAATACTTATATCTTTCTATCGTATTTCTTTTTTGACGGGGGGAGGGGTGAGGAAGAGCGCTTAAAAACTTTGTTTTGTTCTTAGAATTCTGAATTAATCATTGAAAAGATTTTCTATAGGAATTAAAGAAGTCGTTGTTTCCATGGCATCTGTACCTTTCACTATTGCTTGTTTGTTTGATTTATTGAACACATATATATCAGATCACGTGGGGATCACGGCGGGAATCGAACCCGCCCCCACCTACGCTCTCAAGCGATTAGCGCAGTGGTGTCTTATCCACTCAGCCACGGTGGGCCACTATTGCTTTCTCTAATACCTAGAAACTCAAATTTAACCAGCTGCGCTTAGAATCATGCTCATAACAGAGTACATTTATATGTAAGAGTGGTGACATATGCACAAGTCGTGTACTCATATTCAAGTTTTTGTCCAAAGTACATTAACACAGTTTTCAGTAATAGACGTGGAAGATTTCGATTAAACTAACCAGAAAAGTTAAAAAACATTGGCTTCTTTATTTGATTTTATTCAAAATCGTCTTAACCAACCAAAGTTAATGTCCGGGATCCAGATAAATTTTTCTCTGTTAGTAAAATTAGATTGACCAATCAGTAGCCTCCATCCTTGCAGGCTTTTCGGTATTTACTGCAAACATAAAACGTTTGCAAAAATGCAGGCTTCTGATTGATCAATCTCATCTCGCTACTAGCGTAAAATCTATCTTAATCCCGGCCTATTCAATGCCCTTTAAATATTCGATAAATCCTTGACACGCGTCAGGAAAATATCACGCAAAGCAGGCAAAACAAAGAAGAAAAATTATTCATTGGCTCTTTCATATCGACGAGCCAATGAATGATTTTGTTTCTTTGCTTTTCCTGCTTTGTGTGATGTTTTCGTGACGCGTGTCAATATCTCAAATATCTAGGGAGCATTGGCTTATTTCACCACCATGAAGCTATGAAAGAAGAGGAGCAGACATGTCAATCTTCCCGTGTGAAAAAACTACATACCAAAAAAAAGAGTTCTTTCCCCCTCTTCTGCCCTTTTCTCTCTTGATTTTGACCGATAGCAGCCCATTTAGCAGTCAACAGTGAAAGATGCCGCTATATATGGCGGACGCAGGGGGGAGGGTGTTAGCGTGACCAATTACATAATAGGCCAGTTCATGACGTTTAAACGTCACACGGAGTTGGATCATCTTTACACGATGATTAGTAAAAAGCGGTGCGCAGATTTTTTTGGGTCCATTGCCGTGTACAGATAATCAACTCCGTGTGACGTGATGAGCTGGCCACACTTTAGGAACAGGTTCAAATGACGTCATCTATATCTACTTCGAGGCAAACGAAAAAGACAGGTTACCGCGGTGCTACAGCGTCTAGAATATATAGTGTGGAAGTTGCCTATCCCAGTAATACTTAAAAGAGTGCTAATATATTGGATCTCTTAAATTTCAAACGATACTGAAATCCAATCAGTCGATCACAGCGATATCTGCAGGATATTTCCCAAAACTCCAAGACGATTTGGTCTAGACGCTGTAACAATATATATTTTTTTTTTTTTTACGTTTTATTAACATACATCTGACCTGTGTGCTTGGCGTCAAATCCGCTGTAATAATACGATGTTTACTTTGAAATTTGAAAATATATCGCAGATGTCACTGCGATCATCTCCCTGGATTTCAGCGTCAGTGCACATTTAAGGGGTACAACTTTTTAGCGGTTTTTGGATAGCAAATGTCCACATTATGTATTCTAGACGCTGTAGCGGTGCATTACACATGTCTCTTTCTTCTTTAAAAAATATCCTGCAGATGTCGATACAAATGACTGTTTGGAATTCGATATCGTTGTACATTTAAGGGATTCAATACTTCCGCGCATTTTTAAGTATTGCTGGGATAGTCGATTTCTACAACATGTAATCTAGACGCTATAACGGAGCTATAGTTTCTAGAAGATATAAATTAAAAATCGGCTTATTAAAAAGGTGCTAAAAAATTGTATCCCATAAATGTTGAACGAGGATGAACGATGAATATCGATTACAGCGACATATGGTAATTCCAACGTAACTATTTCAAAAGAAAACGTTTCGCTCAGAGAAGATCTAGAAAATGTTGCTCCTATCGACATTTGTCTTTCAATATTTTTCAATATTTATGGGATTCAATTTTTAGCACACTTTTTAAAGCATTACTGGAATAGCCGGTTTCCACACTATGACCGTGATCTAGGTAGATTTTTCTCTGCTATCGTAACGAGACTGACCAATCAGAAGCCAGCATTTTTGCTAACTTTTCACTGTTTGCAAAAATGTACCTGGATCCCTGCCTATATTTATGGACGCTATAACTGAACTCAGGAAAAGTACAGAAAGCAAACTTCGTATTTTGATGCATTAAGGCCGCGATCTAATTAGGAACAAGTGTGTCTCTATAACGAAGTAGTTACATACGGCCAATAAGTGTTTATTGGTAAAATTGATAAAAACAAATCGTTAAAGTTCTTTGCGAGAATGCCATTATCGTCAAGCTAATGTATGTTGAGTTATTTCCCTACACTGTTAAAAATATCATGAAAATTTACCTCTGTTTTTAAAGACTATCTATTTTCTGACCAATGAGAACGCTTTATAGGAGTTTATGTACCATTCTCATTGGTCAGAAAATAGATAGCCTTTAAAAACAGGGGTAATCTTTGACGATATTTTTAACAGTGTAGTCTAATAGAGATCGTCCATGCGAGTATCGTCTAATGGAGCATATTCCAAATATGGGTTCGAGGCTGAAAAAGTCACGTGGTACCGGTAATTTACTCAAATAATTTCTAACTGATAAGAATGGAAACAGGAAACTGGTTCTCTATTTTCTGGCCAATGAGAACGCTACATAAACACCCGTGAAGCGTTCTCATTGGTCAGAATACAGATAGCCTTTAAAAACAGAGGTAATTTTTCACGATATTTTTAACAGTGTACTACTGCTTTCTACCATGAACTGTTTCATTGGCTAGCGGGGATTTACATTACGTAGACGGAGCCTTCCCTTCTTTACGCTAGACGTTCTTGCCTTGACCATGTGATCATAACGTAGATAGAACATCCTCTATTCAAGAAAGCGGATTTCTGTACTTTCGACAAAAACTTGAAATGAGCATGCCTCTTGTACATATATCACCACTCTTATGTATAAAGGCTCTCTGTTATGGTGTTGTTTCTGATACAGCGCCTAGAATACCTAGTGTGGAAATATGCTATCCAAACAGCTCTAAAAATTTGTATCCCTTAAATGTGCGACGATACTGCTAAAATTTCAAGTGTCGATCGCAGCGACATCTGCGGGATTTTGTATTACTACTATTACATTGTATAGACTAGCAATTTCTTGCAGTTGTAGAAAATATCCTGCAGATATCGCTGCGATCTGCATATTGCAACAGTATCATTGCACATTTAAGGGATACAATATTTGAGTGCTTTTTTAAGTATTACAGGGTTAGCCCATTTCCACACTATATATTCTAGGCGCTATAGTTTCTGAGCACTGTTGGTTAAATTTCGATATTTGTGTTTTAGAGTGAGCAATAGAGAAAAGTACTAAAACTATTGAAACAACAACTGCTTTAATATTGAAATGTATAGCAAAGGAGTTCAGAATCAATGCCTTAAATAGTTTGGAATATGCACTGTTGTTATGACAGCAATACCCTTCCTGGATGTAGAAATGCAAAATTGTGTTCATCATAATTGGCCACAATCTAGATAGATTTTTCGCTGTTAGTGAAACGAGATTCATCAATCAGAAGTTTGCACTTTTGCGAACTTTTCGCTGTTTGCAGCAATGCAGGCTATTGATTGGTGAATCTCGTTTCGCTAACAGCGAAAAATCTATCTGGATCGCAGCCTAGATTTCTATAAACATTGCACTTCATCCATGGCACTAAGAAAATGACTCAAAACATTTATGACATAGGCCGGGATCCAGAAACAGCAAAAGTTCTCAAACATTCTGGCTTCTGATTGGTCAAACTCATTTCACTAACAGCGAAAAATCTATCTGGATCTCGGCCATAGTCTTCTTCGATGAAATGAATACAAAAGGATAATATAAAAGAATAGTATAAGACTTCTAAAATGTTTTGGCGGGTTTATCGCTGTTTGGCATAATTTGTAATCTTTAGAAATAATTAACATGTTTTTCGCTAATTAAGAATAGAAAATTTGTGTTTTTAAAGCTGAATTTTATAAAAGTACGTAGATTGAGTAAATATCTGTCCAAAAATGCAATCCTTACTTTTTTATGTCCATTATTTAAGTCTCTACCTCGATTGAAACATAAGGAGCGCGTTCAGAGACCGAAACACGGGTAACTCGGAAACATTTGCAATGACGTCATACTGGTTTCTCGGCGTAAGTTTGGGTAAAAACGACTCTGAACGCTTTCAGGTAAAGTTGCGGAATTTTTTTTATTTACATTTACAAACATGGCGGCAGCTGCACTTTCGACAGTGCAAATAGATTCAATTATCACTTTTTTTAGATGGGAAACTCTTTCAAAAGTTAATTTTTATGTGAAATACTATCGCAACAAATAAGTATCACAGGTTTTGCTAGCCATTTTAGGCTGAATCGGAGATTCATTCATTCGATGGAAAATATGGTACGTTCAAATTATTATGTTACAAGTTGCTAGTATATCGCTATACTCTATGCCGTCTGTCTCTGTTTATACATCAATGTTTAGATCTGATAAAAGTTTGAAAGTATTTATTCTAAATACTATTGATACGTGTTTTTAAATTCTTGATCACGGATTACATCGTGTACGGAGAAGTTTCTAGCGCAGTAAATCATTATTTTACTGCCAAAAAGCTCGTCAGTTTAAGTCTAACTGTTGTATTATTGAAGAAAGTAATGTGAGTTCATATATAATTATATTTCTCTTTTTATTTTATATGTATGTTTAAAATGTGTTTTTGTAATCACTTATAATTGAAGTTTGATGTATATATATTTTTAATTAATGCAGTACTGTGGTATCAGCTCAGTGGTGGTATCTAGAAAAAAGTGTTAAAAAAAATTTTAGTATTGTTCTCAGTGTATAATCAGTAAGTGTAAGCCTGCTTTATATATTATAGGGAATAGAACTCATTTTCTGAGATATTATAAAAGTGAATCAAAGACTAACTAACACCTTACACCCCCCCCCCCTTCTTTAAAAATTTAAATACTCTTTTTCAAGTATCTTATTTTTTGAGAATACTCTCTCTTTCCAGCTCTAGGTTGTGAGGTGGTCTTTCTGTGAGAGTAGTTCTCAATTTTTATATGAAACAAAGTATTTATTTTTAAACAGCAAAATTAAATATATTCAGTTTAAAAATGTATGTATATTTGTTTTAAACAATGAAAATCATAGTACTCATTATAGTACTGGTTATTTAATTGTCGCACACATTTGATTAACTTCATTTTAATTTGGCAATTATAGATTGCTCTGTTTACTTTTATAATTTCTTGTATATAAAACTTTCTTGATACTGGTATAAATGAGAATTTACTGAAAACAGAACATTTTAATACTGTTATTATCCAAACATGTACAATTAAAATAACTTTCCAAATCCCAAATGAACTTCAAATATTAACTTAATGCAGTTATTGAAGATGTCATCTTTCGGAGGTGAAGGGGCTGAGTCAAGAAGGATCATTTTGGATTTTGATGACAGCTGGGTACACTTGCGAGGCAGGATTTTCTTTTGATTTTCTGTCAGTCAGTGTAACTTGCTAGTTCATATTGGATGTTCTTCCATACCACAAGAATATATATCAAACTTGTTGTCAAAGTTGTACTTCCTGTTTCCAACACAACGTCCACACCACTCTGGCTGATGATCTGGTTTAATTTACAGTTTGTTAATATTAAGTTCATTTGGGGTTTGAAAGTTATTTTATCTGTGCACTTTTGGTACTAATAAATGTTCTTTATTTTTATTTAGTGTATTTTTATTAAAATGCAATAAGAATTCTAAAATTTGTAGCAACTAAATTAAAATGAAGTGATTCATATGAGTTTAATATTTTCAATGTTTAATAAAGGAATAAAGCAAATATTGTGAATTACATAAGAAAGTATTTTCATTTATTTATTTTTTTTTTTATCTTCTCTAACTATCACTAAATAGCAAATTTTATGTATGAAGTTAAACTCCCTACATTAAAAGTTTTATTAATCCCCCTCCCCCCATTTTTTAATCCCCATTCATTTTTTATTACAGCAAGTGAAAACATCAATTTTAGTATTGTTGTTGTTTAACCCCTTGATGGGCAGTAAGGCAGTTATGGCATCAACTAATTTTAATCCCTAATTGTCATTTGATTTTTTGATAGCATTGTCATTTTAGATCCAAACAAAATGTTCTCTTTTTATTTGTAATTTGTTCTTTACATTAAATTTTTTTCTTTTTATTTGTAACTTGCTCTTTTCATATTTTTATGAAAATACAAAGTTGTTATTAAAATCATTAAATAATTTGAAATTGTAGCGAAAATAGTTTTTGTATATTAGAGAGAACATATAATTTATTGCAGGAAGGTCCAATCCTCTGAATATGAAATATATAAATTTTAATTATATTTAACAGTCATGTTTTAATTATATTTAACAATCATACAAAATTGATATTTTAGCCTTATATAATTTATTCTACTAACAGAAAAAACAATTCCTGTACTGAAAATTAAATACCTGAATTCAGGTACATTACCTGAATTCAGGTATATTACCTGAACACAATCGCCCCTGATGATTATTAAAATTTTTAATTCCGAAATATGTCAATGTTTGGCATTACTATTCTTTTGACATATGTGTATGCGCATATATGATCCGCTCTTCGAGAAACCAGGTGTGAAATATGTTTGAAATGATAATTGTGTTTGTGTCAGCTGATTGCAACTTCCCTATAGCTCTATCTCAAGAACTAATGTATGGATGTTCATCAAACTTCAGATTCAATTAGTCCTTGATATTAAATGGTGCTGATTACGTTTTGGTGTAGATTGCCCAAAAGGTGGCGCTGCTATGCTGCATTTTTCATGATTTTCATAATAGCTGTATCCTAAAAACAAATAAACCGATTTTCATCAAACTTCAGATTCAGTTAGGCATTGACATAAGTTAGTCAATTTACACCAAAGCCTAATCAGCAACACAGGTGGCACTGCTATGCTGCATTTTGCAAGATTTACATGATTGTAGCAATAGTCATATCTCAAGAACTAATGCACAGAATTTCATATATTCAGAATTTCACATGTTATAATGGGCATAGATTGCCATTTAATTTTGGCACACTAGTGAATTTTAAAGTATTAACGTGTATGAAATAGAAGAAAGTTTAGGGATTGGTACATTCGATTATTTCTTATTTTAAAATTTTCCAAATTTCTACTGCCCCACCCTGAAATTCACCCACCCCCTTTCCTGGCTATTTGAATGTTTAAAACTTGTACTTAAAAAATTGAAGCCTTAAAAAAATGCATAATATCATTAGTTTATTTAATTATATATATTAATTTAATTATATTTATTAGTTTATTTAATTTGTAGGTCGTTAACAGCATTCAAAATCCTTGGCAGAGACCATTAAAAATTCAATCGGACCACTAATTTGAAAAATTGAGTGTTCCGCAGGACCCATAGGTAACACCCCCCCCCCTCTCTGACAAGTAAATCAAACAATTTTATTTTATTAAAATAATAATAATAATAATAAAATTGCATTAAATCTTACAGCCAGTTGAAATAAATAATTGGAAATAAAATATCTAATTAATAATTTTACAGTTTTTGTTTATGTAGTTTATTTAATTTTTAGAAAATTATAATCTTATATTTTACTATGCTGAAAATTTTGGATAACTGCAAAGGAAGTTTGTTTTATATTCTATGAGGTAGAGTGGGGGATCACTCAAAGGATTAAGGGGAGTCTTCACTCACTTGAAAATACCCACTGTAATGTTGGGCAGATTGTTTTCGAATTTCTCATTTAAATTTGAATATTTTTAATTTTTTTGTAATTTTATTGAAAAATTCTGCAACCGAAATCGAAAGAGTAAAAAACAGTCATATTAAAGATCAAGCTCAGCTCTTCTATGCAAAAAAAATCATTTAAAAATATTCACATTTAACCGAGAAATTAAAAAACAACCTGCCCATTGGTTTAACATTAGGTAGCAGGCGTTTTCAAGCGAGGGAAGAATCCCCTTATAGGGACATAATAGAATCTTATGTAGTCGGCCAGGGATGATGACTGTGGACCAGTGACTTTCCTTTTTTATCAATTCTACTGCTGCTTCAATTTTTTTGTTTTGGGCCAATGAAAGTCCTTGATTTTTAATTTAAAGATTTGTGTAGAATTTCCGTTTTCTATATTTTTGGATTTTTTAATAAAAAATCTCATGTAGAATATCAATAAAACCTATTGTTTACAATTTTAAAGAATTATTTAAACAAAAATTCTGCACCATTCAATGGTAACAATGAATAAATAAAAAAATAAAATTGGTAAGTAATTGGAATATTTTTTTCAATAAAAATCTTTAACTGTTGATATTTGTCACACATTTGGTCATGTTCACAAGGTAAATTTAATGATGTGTGAAATGTGATCCATATAATGCAAAATTTTTACACTGGCTGCAAAAACGTTATATTTATAACCAATAAAAATTTCAGAGTTTGGACAACAAGATTTATTTATTTTATTTTAAATTATGAAACAACCAAACATGAAAAAACAATTATAATCAACAAACCTTTCAAAAAGAATGGACAACAAGGACTATTTATTTATTTATTATGAAACAATCAAACATGAAAAAACAAACCAATAAAAATTTCAAAAAGTTTGGACACCAAGAAATATTATTTACTTTTTAATAATGAAATGAAACAATTAATTATGAATATTTATGAATAATTAATTATGAAAGAACAAGAAAATATCATCAACAACTTTTCACGATTTTTTCACAGAAAAATATAAATTCAGATAAAATGGAGTTAAATTATAAAATTTAGGGTGTAAAAAAACCATGATTTTTTTTTCAATAATACAAATAGGATTTTTTTTTTAATTTAAATCGGATTTTTATGATTTTTTCCCCAGCATTCAAATACTGAATAGCTACCAAGAGTTTTAGGTTTCCAAAACAATGAACCACTAATTGCTAACATAATCTATGTTTTTACACTTTAATTAATAAAATTATAATTATTAGTAATTACAAAAATTATAAAAACTGCAATAGTTTCATGCATAGGAAGATAATTTTGACATTTGTGGAGGTTTTCTTGAACCTAACCAGGGCTCGAAATGGAAAAATCCACGAACTGGAATGCTATTTCAAAATTATTGTTGACAAATTTTATTTATTTATTTTGAAAGTACAGTAAAGTCCCGATTATCCGAGATCCCGCTTAACCGAATTTCCGCTTTAACCGAGTTATTTTATTCTGATGGACTGATAGCTTCCATTATTATGAAGCAGCCATTGTAAGTCAAGTGTTAGGTGAAGATGAAAGAGCAGCCGTAAAAAGTTAGAACTCTGATTTTCTGGTCAGAATGGGGGGAAAAAATTGCCATAATCTTTTTTAACACTTCATTTATAATGGCTGTTTCATAATAATGAAAGCCTTCAGTCCATCAGAAGAATCCATTCCAAAGGTAAAGTCCGATTGAAAAAAATATTTTATATTTTGAGCAGAAAGAAGTGGCTACACATGCAATTTTCATGACACTAATAGAATCATACAGATGCCAATTTGTATGGTTTAGTTACATTGAAAATTGAATACGAATTTTTGCCATGTTTAATCGTTGACAATTGTTAGATTTCGGTGATAATAAATACTGCAGAAAAAAAAATGCAGCAAAATTGACTTTCAACAAACAAAAACAATGATGGGCTTTTACAAATAAACAATTTCATACCTCATATTTCTTAAAAGTAACGGAAATGTACATCAAAGAAATGTTACTAGTACCACAAAAATTAAGGAATTAAGTCAAAATTTATGTTTTATCTCCTTACTTGGTGCCGATTTGTGTAAATCCGGTTTATAATCCGAGTTTTTTGCTTATCCGAGGTGAACTTGGTCTATATTTTGTAGCAAATTTATATGTAACCGTAGAAAAACCAATCTTAAAAAATGCATTCAAGATTCTAAATAATTAGAAAAAAAACGTTACAAAGAGCATAGTAAGCGATATGTATGAAACTGTAATAATATTTTTTAATAATTCCACGAACCAGAACAATATTTTCCATACTTTCACGAACCAGAACAATATTTTCCATACTTTCACGAACCGGAACAATATTTGTCACAATTTCACAAACCGGAACATTGTTCCGGTTTGCTCTGGTACATTTCGAGCCCTGAACCTAACCCTCGCGAATGTTAAGGGATTACTGTACATTATAATGATTAATCTAGTGTAAAAGATAGCAAATATTATATAGGTCAAAACTTAAATCATGCTATGTGCACTATATGGTCATTAATGACCGGCAATTTTCAATTTTAGACATTTTGTCTAGTATTTAAAAATATAATTGTCAGATTCTTCTGGAATTTTAAGATTAAAAAGGACAAGTTTGACTTCATATTTATCAACGTCGATTTGATAAGGAGGACAATTAGGAGGCCAACAAAAAATCAAAGAAAAAAAATAATACTTGGGATCACCCTGTAAAATAAAATGCACGAAATGATCTATCGCTACTGAATATAAATAAACAGACATTGTGTAGTATGTGTATTCTTTTGTGTAAGAATAGCACGTATATTAATAGAGGTATAGCGATTTTTTTTTTAAAATTAAAAAAATTCTTGCATGTTTTTTGCTTATAACATGCATGATTTTTAACCAAATTTAACGCTAATTTCAGGAAAATTGACAAAATGTAGTAGAAATAAAATAGTGCAACTGAAATATAAATATATTAAATGGTTAAGGAAATATGGGCAGTTGTATAAAATAATTTTTATCTGTGCAAGCACGAAAGATAACAATTAACTTTTTGCATAATTTAATAGTTAACTCTATGGAAACTACTAGCTACTATATAACTACTGGCTCCGAACGTTGTCAGGTAACTTAACCCTCCGAGTGTCTTGCAAAAGGGTAAAATTGTAAAGTTGTTTTCTCTGCATTTTGTTTTAAATGCTAAGAAAATGTGATTCGTTCAACATTATAAAAAAAAACTCAATTACAAATATGAATGTAATCCTTCAGAGTATTAATCATTCTTCAATGTATTTAAAATTCATTAAATCTATTGACTTATACTATCTTAAATATTGCTTGTATTGCAGTGAAACCTGGAGCTTAGTGAACGGAATAATACGCCCCAAACACTTAGAGGGTTAAAAATAAAAATTTATGGATAATCCCTTATCATTCAGAGAGTTTTAGTGAAAAATTAAAAATCTGCTCACTCTAACGCCGACATCTCTCTGAATTTTTACGATATTTGACTGAATTTTTTTAATAAGTTGCCAAAATTAAATGGCAATCTATGCCCATCATAACATGTGAAATTCTGAATATATGAAATTCTGTGCATTAGTTCTTGAGATATGACTATTGCTACAATCATGTAAATCTTGCAAAATGCAGCATAGCAGTGCCACCTGTGTTGCTGATTAGGTTTTGGTGTAAATTGCCTAACTTATGTCAATGTCTAACTGAAGCTGAAGTTTGATGAAAATCGGTTTATTTGTTTTTAGGATACAGCTATTAAGAAAATCATGAAAAATGCAGCATAGCAGCGCCACCTGTTGGGCAATCTACACCAAAACGTAATCAGCACCATTTAATATCAAGGACTAATTGAATCTGAAGTTTGATGAACATCCATACATTAGTTCTTGAGATAGAGCTATAGGGAAATTGCAATCAGCTGACACAAACACAATTATCATTTCAAACATATTTCACACCTGGTTTTTCGAACAGCGGATCATATACGCGCATACACATATGACAAAAGAATAGTAATGCCAAACATTGACGTATTTCGGAATTAAGCATTTTAATAATCATCAGGGGTGATTGTGTTCAGATAATATACCTGAATTCAGGTATTTATTTAATTTTCAGTACAGGAATTCTGTTTTTTCTGATAGTTAAATAAATTAAGTAAGGCTAAAATATCAATTTTGTATGATTGTTAAATATACTTAAAATATGACTGTTAAATATAATTAAAATTTATATTTTTCATATTGAGAGGATTGGACCTCCCTGCTATAAATTATATGTTCTCTCTAATATACAAAAACTATTTTCGCTACAATTTCAAATTATTTAATGATTTTAATAACAACTTTGTATTTTCATAAAAATATGAAAAGAGCAAGTTACAAATAAAAAGAAAAAATTTTAATGTAAAGAACAAATTACAAATAAAAAGAGAATATTTTGTTTGGATCAAAAATAACAACGCTATCAAAAAATCAAATGACAATGTGACAATTAGGGATTAAAATTAGTTGATGCCATAACTGCCCATCAAGGTGTTAAACAGCAACAATACTAAAATTGATGTTTTCACTTGTTGTAATAAAAGAATGAGGATTAAAAAAGGGGGAGGGGGGGATTAATAAAACTTTTAATGTAGGGAGACTAACTTCATACATAAAATTTGCTATTTAGTGATAGTTAGAGAAGATAAAAAAAAATAAATAAATGAAAATACTTTCTTATGGTATTCACAACATTTGCTTTATTACTTTATTAAACATTGAAAATATTAAACTCATATGAATCACTTCATTTTAATTTAGTTGCTACAAATTTTAGAATTCTTATTGCATTTTAATAAAAATACACTAAATAAAAATAAAGAACATTTATTAGTACCAAAAGTGCACAGATAAAATAACTTTCAAACCCCAAATGAACTTAATATTAACAAACTGTAAATGAAACCAGATCATCAGCCAGAGTGGTGTGGACGTTGTGTTGGAAACAGCAAGTACGACTTTGACAAGTTTGATATATATTCTTGTGGTATGGAAGAACATCCAATATGAACTAGCAAGTTACACTCACTGACAGAAAATCAAAATAAAATCCTGCCTCGCAAGTGTACCCAGCTGTCATCAAAATCCAAAATGATCCTTCTTGACTCAGCCCCTTCAACTCCGAAAGATGACATCTTCAATAACTGCATTAGTTTGTACATATTAAGTTAATATTTGAAGTTCATTTGGGATTTGGAAAGTTATTTTAATTGTACATGTTTGGATAATAACAGTATTAAAATGTTCTGTTTTTCAGTAAATATTCTCATTTATACCAGTATCAGAAAAGTTTTATATACAAGAAATTATAAAAGTAAACAGAGCAATCTATAATTGCTAAATTAAAATGAAGTTAATCAAATGTGTACGGCAATTAAATAACCAGTACTATAATGAGTACTATTATTTTCATTGTTTAAAACAAATATACATACATTTTTAAACTGAATATATTTAATTTTGCTGTTTAAAAATAAATACTTTTGTTTTATATAAAAATTGAAAATTACTCTCACAGAAAGACCACCTCACAACCTAGAGCTGGAAAGAGAGAGTATTCTCAAAAAATAAGATACTTGAAAAAGAGTATTTAAATTTTTAAAGAAGAGGGGGGGGGGGGGTGTAAGGTGTTAGTTAGTCTTTGATTCACTTTTATAATATCTCAGAAAATGAGTTCTATTTTCCATAATATATAAAGCAGGCTTACACTTACTGATTATGCACTGAGAACAATACTAAACTTTTTTTTTAACACTTTTTTGTAGATACCAGCACTGAGCTGATACCACAGTACTGCATTAATTAAAAATATATATACATCAAACTTCAATTATAAGTGCTTACAAAAACACATTTTAAACATACATATAAAATAAAAAGAGAAATATAATTATATATGAACTCACATTACTTTCTTCAATAATACAACAGTTAGACTTAAACTGATGAGCTTTTTGGCAGTAAAATAATGATTTACTGCGCTAGAAACTTCTCCGTACACGATGTAATCCGTGATCAAGGATTTAAAAACACGTATCAATAGTATTTAGAATAAATACATTCAAAATTTTATCAGATCTAAACATTGATGTATAAACAGAGACAGACGGCATAGAGTATAGCGAGATACTAGCAACAACTTGTAACGTCAGCTATGTTTTCGAGCAGACGACAAACCAGAACTCAAATGCGCATGCGCCCATTTTGTGGCTCCCGTGTGCGGCAACAACGGCTTCCCTAAAACTCTAAGAGTGTGTTCAAGAAGCACGCGCGTTACGCGCGCGAGCTCAGGAGACAGGAACATGGAGTGGGTCCATATCATGTATGGAATAACACATAGTATGTTCAGGAACAGATCATGGATTTGATTAATTAAGGTGCTAATTATAAAGATATTTTGTTGCAAAAGGAACGTGGGCTGGATGGCCGAATGGATAAGGCAGTGAACTCGAGACTAGAGATTGTGGGTTCGAATCCCTCCAGTCCCACATTGTGTCACATTTTTTTTTTTTGTTTTGTTTATTGGTTGTTTTATATTTTTCATAATGAATAAGATATTTTTGATGAAGATATATTTTTTATTTTTGTTATACAGAGGCACGTGTATTTTTATTATAATAATAAATACTCATTTAAATGTGAGAAAATGAGGTATTTCGAGATGAAAGTTTTAGATCTGAACGCCTTTTAAATATTCAAAGTTTTGTTTCTAAGTGATTATATATGTAGTATGTATATGTATAATGATATGAACATTAAGCAAATCCAAATGAAAAAATAATATATATTGTGCGAAAATATCCTTTTGCACGTAGAATAATTCCTTGGTTTTTTTTTTTTGTTGTTGTTGTTTTTTTGAGTACTTTACGAGTGAATTTTTATCGAGACTAGGCTAGAAATCATATTCTACTTTGAACATTATAAAAATAAAATGTAATAGTTGTAAATTATTTTAACTAAAAATATCTGTACATATATTTTTTAAAGAGATAAAATATATAGGTCTGCTGTCTAGTTTGTAATGAATAAAGTATGATTAGAATGTTTATAAATTTTTTACTGAAAGCATAAGTAAGTATTTTGCTTATACTAACAGAATTTTCAATGCCATTTATTTCTCATGTTTTATGATGTATTTTGGTCTGTTATCCACACGGTATTAAAATATGCAATCATAAAATAAGAAATATATATATTAAAACCTACTCTGAAAAACTGTCTAACTAACAGTGCAAATTCCATTGAAATCCGTCCAGTATAGTAGATTACAAACAAATCTCATATGTTGATATCAGAATCTTGGTTTACTAACAGCATTCTATTTATCACAGAAGATTTAAATCAACTGATAAATCATTTTTAAATAAATAAAAAGAAAATTGTTAAAAAGTTAAAATTTTTAGATCACCAGTTGAATTCTTAAATTGTATCAATCAACCTACCAAACAAAGCACAACCAATAACACATAAGCAGAAAACGCACAATCACGTGATCAAATCGCCCACACAATTTTTTTGAGCAGCTCGCGCGGAGTTTGCGTGCGGTTGGTTAACTAATTTTAAATGCTAAATGGGCTAAAGTAGATAAAGAAGGTCACGTGATGTTTTTCCCGACTATTTTAGATTTTATCTGAGTGAACATAGGCATGTATTCCTGTTACGAAAACCATGTTTTGGAAGGATGAAGAAATATAGTCGTTGGTTTTACCTTTTTTGAACCATAAAAATAATGAAATAATTGAATATGTTAAAATTCCTTTCTTCGATAAGACCTACTCCATGGCATAAACTTCTGAGCGCGCGCGCGGCGCGAAGTGCACTTCTGAACACGCTCTAATCAAAACAGTGATCCCGATTAACAGTCACAGTTAAGCTATAAAATGTTAAACAAATCAGATTTCCCAACCACGTGATCACTTTACCCAACAAAATTTTTCAGGTAATGTGGGTTCCTCGAAATCTGGGTAATCTCCGGCTCTGAACGCTGCGGGGGAACTCGGAAAAAGTCATGTGATGCCGGCTCGGAACTCTTCGGGTTCCCCACGGGGAAACCTGGGGAACCCAGAGTGCGGTCCGTGAACGCGCTCAAGGTGTGACGTAGAAAATAAATCGGTCATTTTCAGTATCTCGACGTTATTTTAAAAAAATCTATATTTCTGTTTATAATTAATTTATGAGGATGCATTTGGTCTCAAATTGAATATCTTTTCCATTAGGACCTTCTGGTTTTGGTTTTATTTTTCTGCGATGATTGGTTCTTTTGATATGGGAAATTTTACGCTGGCAACACATTTCCCATGCTTGTTTTTAGTGGTTTATTTATGCTATCTATTTACAAAATACATAAAAATTGTAATAATTTTGTCAATTCACTTAGTTAGAATCACTAATGTATGTATGAAACGTTGCATATAGAAAAGCGATATCTAAATATACAGATGTCAGTTTCTAAACCTATCATAGAAGAAAATGTCCTTGCATACAACATAAATATATTTTTATCTATGAATAAAATTTATATATGAATATATATGTGAATTTTATATGAATAACGTCAAAATATATATTTAGATACTGATATATGTATTCTAAGGCATCGAATGTGTTTATTTTTTGTGACAGTATAGGAAATGTAACATGAATGAATTCTACGCTTAGTATCTGGTATTCATTTGCCATCCTCCCCTCTTCATATACTGTTACAAAAATTTAAACACATTAGTTGCCTTAAAATGCATGTATGAACACATAAGTATATATTTGTATAACTATATACTTTATCTTTAATCTCCTTCTACTATGAAAATATAAAATATTGATTATAATCAGTACCGGATCAAAACACATTTAAGATATCAAATATACGAAAATCCCGTACCACGTTTGGGGCTTCTAAAATTTGGGATCAAGGAAGGGGTCTGAGCTAAGGAGAGTTTTCCCATTTTTAATCAGATTCTGGCTTCTGGAAGAACCCTTCTTCATGGTAAAATAGTTTCCCATTTATCAAGGAGGTTTCAATGTTGTCAATGATGGCTATGTATGATGCTCCAAAAAATATTTTCCAAATATCTGCTAAGACCCATGGAGCTTAAGCTTAAATTGCGGTTCTTTGGGACACTATTAAACAAAAGATTAAGTTCTTTGATTTATCATCTAAGTATTCGTTTTAGCAATGATTTATATTTTTTATTCTCCAAACATATTCTTTAAACATTTTTTTGCCTGGCAAAACAGAATCATTAGGCACAGAAAAAGATTCTGTTTTAGCCAGATTTCTAACTTAACAGGTATAGTTCGCATGGTCTTCTTTTCGTTAGAACCATGAAATGCCTCCATTTAAGATAGATTAGATTTTCACTGGTTTTACTATGTTTCATTTACATAATTCAAATTGGAAAATAATAGGAGAATATGGATCGAACTATGCAAATGATAAAAGCAATAATAAATACCTATAAAGACATTGATAGCTTTACCAGCAATGATTTCAATAAGCCTAGAAAAACTACAAAAACAAGTCTTAATGTGAAGGAAATATAGTTGACGGCAGTAAATAATCAATTAAATTTAAAAAATAAAAAAACCCGACTGCGTAAAAAGCGAACTAATTAATTATTTCTCATCAATGTGAAACTATTTTTTCCAATTCCTACTATTAGCTCACACTCTCGCTATATATATCCTGTTCAAATTTTCAATCATTAATAAGATACTTATTATTCATCCAATCAAGCTCAAATAATTTTTTTTAACTTGTAGTGGATGACACTTAATGTTAATCCAGTTTCTTTCAAATATTAATTCATTAATTAAATTAATTAATTTTCAATAATCGAGAGAGCCCTCTTCTTGATCAAGGCATTTCAAGCGCCACTCAAGAGGAAAGAAGAATTGGAGAAAAAAAACTCTCTTATTGACTTAAGTAGGAATTGACTTAAAATATACTTTTTATATTACTTGTTTATATTACTTACCTATTTTTTTATTTACTTGTATTGATGACTTTTAAGTTGTGTTTAATTTTTAGTTCCTATCTATAAACACTGTTTTGATGAGGTCAATAGATGTCTATGATGGTTAGAGTTGCAGTAAAGCTAGAGATCCTACATACACAACTTCCAGGTTGTATAATATTTTAACAGAGCTTCTGACTGTAAAATAGTCAATGAAACATCGTCTTCATTTTGAAAGACCTATCCAATGATATGCCACTCAATAGGGTGCGTAATTTTTTTTTTCGTCTCTACCGCCATTTTGTATTTTACGGCCCCTAATTTGAATTTATAAAAACAAAACCTAGCCTATAACCATCAAGTCGTTAAGACGAATTGATAGAGACCTCATTCATTAAAATCCACGCAGCCGTTGGGATGTTTCGAAGGTATAATGAAATCCACATATACAGATACGCGTGAAACACATAACCCTTTTTTTCAGTCGGGTAAAAAGATGCTAAATTATTAAAAGAGCTAATAAGCTCGCTAGGACTAAGTAAAACTTTTGGGGGACGAGATTCAGCCTCTCTCGAGCTAGATTATCAATACTGTAAGAAGTTAATTAATGAGTTTCTAAAATCAGTTGCATTGCATGCACTATTTTATGAAGCATTATAAACAAAATGTCAACAAAACTATCGCACTTGTAACTGTCACACATATCAAATGCACTTGTAAAGCTGTCACAATCAAACAAAATGAAGAATCGTTCTTAAATAATAATACGTGCTCTGGCAGAGTGTCTAGCTATTCTTTTATGAGGGTACGCTTGTAGACGGGTGAGGTTTGACTGAATTTTAACATTTCCGCGTGAATGAGTTTTATTCTGTTTTTCTTTAAGTTTCGCAAAGTATTATTTAACTTAGGGAATCTAGTTGTGACGGTTATTTTTGTAATGATATGTTAATTAGGAAACTGTGGTTGTGTAGTATCTATTTATAGTGCGGTAGGAAATGGACTGATTTAATTTCGAAAGTATCTCGACCTCGAGTTTTGTAAATTCTCTCTTGAAATTTATCCACCTGTTAACTTCAAGCGGAGTTTCTTACTAGCAGTTTTGATTTAGCCATCGGATCAATGAAAGTTATATATTTAACAGTATATTGGAAAATTAAAAGTATTGATTCGATGTGTAAATATATTTTAGCCAAACCAAAAATAATTTTAATTGAATTTTAAAACAAAGTGTTTAAATTCGGATCAAGGCGTCACTTAAATTTTGATATCATATCTTTCAAAACTCATATTTTGAATGTATGGGAGATGTAAATGATAAATCATCAATGAATAAACTTTTATACATCTTTTTAAATTGAACGTAATTTTTGCACATGCGATTACAAATAAAGCAAAAATAAAAGGATGAAATAAATAATATATATAGATAGATATTTTAATTAATAGCATAGCGTCTCTCAAAATTTGACATCATTATTTTTAAGTTACATATTTAAAATTCTTATTGCCATAAGATAAAGTGCTACGTCAGAAATTTTAACCTGTTAGGGGGGTTTTGTATTGGTTAAGAATACAATTAGATTACGCAAATTTCAATATTTAGTATCGTACTTACAAAACTTTGAAATAAAATTATACATTATTTCAATGTCAGTATTTCAAATTAAACTTTCTTCTTAATGATATGAAACTAATTTTAATAAATGTACCCTAAAAGTTTTATTCCAAAGTTGGACACGTATACTTCCCAAAAAACAATGCCTAAAATTTTCAAGTCATCAAATAACCCAGGTAGCACAGCAATATCGGCCAATATCGGGAACAGCGATTTCGCAATATCGACCAACATCGGTAAACACTGGATCGGCCGATATTGCATGGCAAACTTTTTTTCCAATATCTGCTAATATCGAGACCCAATACCTGCCGATATCGGTTAGCGCCGGGCCGATCGGAGAACACCGCCCGGCCGATATCGGTGAGCGCCGGACCGGCCGATATTGGTTAAAACTGGATTTGACACTATAAAATAGCAAAGCTTTATTTTTCAATATAGGGATATTGATTACCTGTCTTGACATAGTATTGGTAATCAATCTCTCTTTATATTAGGGGAAAAAGGTTTACCATTTTATATTCGTGAATCCAGGATTGAAAATATATGCATATAAATATATATTTTTTAATTATTTCAAATAATTTTTTTCGCTAATATAGAAATATATATTTATATATATATTGTTTATATGGAAAATCATAACTAATTTCACTGTCATGATAATGTAAAAAAATTTTGAATCAAAAATTTTCATGATTATGTTGAAAATGAAATTGCTCTGAAATAACCCAGAATTTTTGGGGATTTTTTTTCTTTTATTAAAAGGTGTACCTTTTTAGGAAAATTCAAATATTATTAATAAAATAATTTATTCAAAATTTTATAGTAAATACATTCTGATGTTTTTTTAATTTTTTCTTTTCATGTTCAGTGTTGTACGTAAAAATATTAACCTGTAAAATTGATAATTAAATGCTACTTCTCTCATTAGAAATGTCAGATGCAAATTTATAGCTATAATACCAATTTATGAGAATGGTAAGGTTGAAAAGTGTTACATTGTATTATTTGAATAAAATTACTTTTACTAACATATAAGCTATTTTGATAGATTCTTTTCACATAATCGACAGAAATATTCAACATATATTAAAATTAAAAAAAAAAAATATGTAGCTGAAATGATTTATTCTTTTCTGCCTTTACCATAAATATAGATGTTCAAATTTGTTACCCGACTGAAAAGAAGGGTTATGTGTTTCACGCGTATCTGTGTATGTGGATTTCTTTATACCCTCGAAACATCCTAACGACTGGGTGGATTTTTATGAATGAGGTCTCTATCGATTCGTCTTAATCTTCCGATGGTTATAGGATAGGTTTTGTTTTTATAAATTCAAAATGATGGCCGTAAAATAAAAAATGGCGGTAGAGACGAAAAAAATTAACGCACCCTATTGAGTGGCATATCATTGGATAGGTCTTTCAAAATGAAGACGATGTTTCATTGACCATTTTGTAGTCAGAAGCTCCGTTTAAATATTACACAACCTGGAAGTTATGTACTTTGGATCGCTACCTATACTGTAACTCTAACCTTCATAATAGACATCTATAGGCCTCATCAAAAGACTGTTTGTAGATAGGAACTAATAATTAAACACAACTTAAAAGTCATCAATACAAGTAAATAAAAAAAAGGTGGTAAGTAATATAAAAAATAGTTTCATATTGATGATAAATAATTAATTAGTTCGCTTTTTACGCAGTCGGGTTTTTTTATTGTTAAATTTAATATATTATTTAATTGTATTGATATATAAACTTTGCAAAGAAAAAAAATGGCAAAACTTAGTCGAAAACAATTTATGTTAATTTACATATGCAAAAATCTACCTTTGTTGTTTTTGCAAACTTAACTTTAATAATTCCTATCAATTATCATAGAAGAAAGTTTATATTTTATCTGTATGACCGTCATCCTGAATCAGAGCATGAACTTACCGATTCTATAGTGCTGGAAGATGAATACTCTGTTCCTTATGTTCCCTCAACATTCTGGTGGTTTTCTCTTTTTTTTCAATGTTCAACATTAAAACGTTAACTTGTTGTAAAACTCATAATTAAAGGCTATTTTTCTCATTAAAAATAAAAATTCATATGTAAAATTATGTCCATAATACCAATTTGTGTAAATAGTAAGGTTGAAAAATCGAATATAATATTTGAAAAAATCAATTTTATTATCATAAGCAGATTTTCATATTTTCTTTCACTTAATCAATAAACGCTTAACAATTATTAAAAATTTAAAAAAAATAACTTGTAGCAGAAATGATTTATTTTTGTATGCCTTTACAATAAACGTTAACCTTTAAACTTGCAAATAGTATTTATATACAGTAGAAGATCTTTATAATGCAAACCAAAACATGTAACATTTTGCGTTATATAGATCATTTCACACAGCATTAAAACTTACCTTGTAAATACGGCAATATACAAATCGATTCTAGTAGATCTTTATATTGCATTCCTTAGGACCAAAAGTTGTGCAGGTTATAAATTTTTGCATAATACATTAGGCGCTCGATTTTACGAACCCGATGGGACTCATGTAATGTGTTCGTAAAATCGAAAGTTCGTAAATGGGAGTAACATTAGTTCAATGGGATGCTGGTCTGGACCAGTACTTCAGTTCGTAAAAACGAATAGTTCGTAAAAAAGAGGTTCGTAAAATCGAGCGTCTTGATCATTTCACCTATTGTTAAATCACCTATAAAAATTATCCAAACATGCCGGGACAAAATCATTACATTGCTTAATTTCAAATTTTTACATTTAGTAGTAATATTTTCATTTAAAAAAAATCTGAATTAAGGAGATAAAGATGAAATAATGTTTGAAATTTAATCCTCTAAAGGGTGTCAATATTTTTAAAATATGGATTACAGGTGCTTCTTAAGTACAAAATTCATTGCTTACATCTCAGAAGCTGTGAAATATATAAGATTAGAAAGATCTTGTACTGTACAAATAAAATGCTACCCTCTCTCTTCAACACCCCCCCCCCAAAAAAAAAAAAAATTCTAGTAAAATTTGATTGAAAACAATAAATCCACCTGTTGTTGTTGTTATTGTTGTTTTTAATTTAACCAACTTTATTTTAATTACTCCTATATTAAAATTTAGTAAAATATCAATTTATATTTTTAGTTTCAAATTTTTTAAGTCTTCAATTAATTTAAAAGAAAATTTATATTTTATCTTTATACTCTCTTCATTCTGAATGAGTCTGAACTATACTACTGATAAACACTTTGCTGGAATGTTTTTCATTAAATAAACGCAATTTCCAGAAAATATTGAGCAAAATTTATAAGTTTTAATGGCAGTGTAAAATTGAAAGTGAAACTGAAATTACCATTTAAAAGAATCAAAAAATATGTTACAAACAATGTCATTAAATTAAGCGAGAAATCTATTCTGGAACTAAAATTTTAATAGTAAGTTTATTATTTCCATTTGTAATATACTCATATGAAGTAAAAATAAAATCTTTTTACTTTTAATGTACATATATTTAAAAAATGTATATTATTTTATATTTTAAAAGAAATTTTAGCAGCAAGAAATGCTCTTATTTGTAAAAAAAAGGAAAAAGAAAAAAATCAATTTTTACAGAAAAATGTTTTTTTTCAAACACTTGAAACTTTTTAGAAATTATACATCCCTGCAAAAAGTAGACTAACATGACATTAAAGCTATCTAAATTCCAATTCAGAATTTACAATACTTACTTAGTTGATGTAATCAGAAAGAAATTTTGACTGATAAAAAGTAGAAAATATTTTAAACTCATTTCAGGACATTTCCCTCCCCTCAAAAAAAATTAATAGATAAAAAATTAATACTTTGAAAATATCCGAAATGATAAAAAGAAGACAAAGTAGCTAATTTTCTTCATATATTTTCTCTTTTGAGTCTGGGAGGGGGGGGGGGGGGGTGAAGTTATAAAATACATTTTAGAAATTCAAATTAATAGATTCTCTAAATTGCACGTAAGTAAGGCATTTGAAATAATTATGAATTTAAAAACTTAGCATTTAAATATCATCAAATTTATAAATATTTCGTTAAAATTCTAATTTTAGATAGATTTTATGGGTCAATTTTTATCAACAGTTTTCTCTAAGATAAACTTTACAAGGTGATTTTAAAGGTTTGTAAATTCATTTTATAAATTGTATTTTATTGAAATATCTCAAACATGGGATACTAGTTTTAAAAGTGATAATACAAAAATTATATGTCAATTCTTAGAATTTAAATAAAAACTTACCATGTACAAATAAAATGTATTAGTCACAAAAAAAGAATTAAATGTTTTTTATTTACAAACTATTACCAACTATCAACAAGTCATCCATTTCTTGTTAGTCATCTTCTTCTCCTTTGAAAAGTCTTTACATCCCAATCGTCGAATTCTGAAAGCACCTTTCCAATGCAACTAGAGATAGCAGTGGTTTCTGTTCCTTCAAACTTCATTTCCACACCAGCTAGAAAAGTACAATGAACCAAAATCACAATCCGACCAAGTAAATTTTCACTACAATATAATTTGCTACAGCTAACTTATTCTATTTTTTAAATTTCACAAACTAATTTTAAATGGGAGATTTGAATTTATTCACCAAAGTTTTAGCTTGAAAATGAAATAATTTTACTTTATTATATTAATACAGTAGACTCCCTCAAATCCGCACAGCTTGGGACCAGAGGCTGTGCGGATTTCTGGCCATTGCTTTGTTTACATTTTTAAACGGTAATTTGAATGTAATCATGTAATCGAAATTATAGTGAATGCTTAAAGTATAGTAAAATATTAAAATAATTAAGTAAAATAATAAACTGAAATAATAAAAATTAAGATAATTTAAACAAAAATTAAATTATTAAAAGTAAAGGTCAAGTAAATAATAATGTAGAATTAAATATGCATAATAAAGATTATATACATTTTTCTTGAATTATTCAATGAAACTTGCCTCATAAAGATACCCTACTAATTCATATCAAAATCATAAAATAAGGAAATTTTATTTCAGGTTTAGCAAACTTAATAACCAAAAATGCTTGATTAATACATAAATATATTTGGTAAAAAGATTGCAATTACCAGTGATATCAGCAATATCTTGAAATTTTCAGAAATATATTTATACTATTTCCTTCATGAAAAAGCACAAGTACAGTCATATTAACGAGAATTACATATTAAAATACACATTGAATTATATAAAAACAAAAAAGTCTGTAATTTTGACCCTACATCTGATCTGAAAGTTTCATTGTTTACATGTTCGATGATGTGCGGATTTGAGGGAGTCTAATGTATCCAATAGTTAGTGCTAAAATCACACAGCACTCACAACTTATTATTATTTAATGGTTTTATAAATCAGAAAACAAAATTACCAACCAAATACTTTATGCAGTGATGAATAACACGCGATGCAGTGGCATGCAGTTAAAAGAGCAAACTTACAATATTAAAATTTCACCTCAAATTTTTTTTTCTCCTTACAAAATTTGAAGATAATATTCAAAAAGACATATTTTCCAATTAAAGTTAATTTCAAAACACAGCTCAATTTAACACTTTGATAGCTAAAATTCTTTCTGAAAATAATAAAAGTAAAAATAGTTTTTAAAAAGTACACTTTTATAAGCATTCAATGTTTTTCTTGAGAATCACACCTAATTTCATGACGTTCAAATATGTTGGTTTATGTTGTTCAAAGAAAAGAAATATATATATATCCGTTACAATGCATTAATTTTACAAAGACCCCCCAACTATTGAAAAATCACCGCTTTGATTCATTACTTTATAAACAGCATGAATACGTAAATTTATTTAAAAAATATATAATATTTGTTCTACTTATCTTTTAAAATATAGTAACAGGGAAAACAATATTATTTAAACTGTTATACAGGATTTCTAAACTCTATTTTTAACATATAATCATAAATGAAATTACTATATGTACTCATGTATAAATAAGCACCAAAATTTTAAAGAAATGGAAATCCTTCCATTTTAATATCAGTATTTTGGAATAGTTTTCATTGCCCTATTTGATTGCAGAATTCATATTAATCTTCCCTGATTAAAATTAAATTAAGACCAATTAAGAATACTAATGTTATATCTATTGTTGTTGTTGTCTATTATTACATATTGTTATTCAAACGGATGGACAAGTTATTTGTCTCAAATTTTGAGGTTGACTAATATGTGAGTATATACAGTAATAAATTATAAACAAGGATTTTTTTAAAAAGAAATATTAAAATTAAATTAATAAAATAAATTATTATTAATAATTAATCAATAAAAATTAGGAAACTTAAAAAATAAAAAGTTATTTTCGATTTATATTTTTTAATTTTTATTGTTTTAAATATTTCATTGTTGCAGTTTCACAGCCACTTAATATATTTTGACGTACCGTAATTTCCGGCGTATAATCCGCAGGTCAAACAATCATGTTTCGACCCAAAAATTTTTAAAAATAAAATGTAACTTTTTAAATTGCAGTAAATATTTGTCTTCAGTTACTGAATAAAATTTCTGGGTCCAAATAAAATTGTTTGATCTGCAGATTATATGCTGCTGATTTAATCTGCTGGTTTTTAATACTTTCCTTTTAACCAAAATGCGTGGTGTCACACTTCTTCTTACCACCCCTTTGTCACAAACTGTCACAATTTCACGAACCCCCCCTCCCCCTTCCAAGCTCAAGCACGACATCATTTGTGGGCGGCCCATAACCTCAAAGTCTGAAACCGAATAACTCTTACAAATGTCAAAAAATCGCAGCAAAAAATTCTAAAAATCGCATTAAAATTTTTGAGAGAATATTAAAAATCGCTGTACGAATTCCGAAGGAATTTTACTGATAACAGGACAGCATTATCAATATTGGGTTAAAAGATTAAAACCAAATTACCTGAAAATGTATTTAAAACAGAAAATTTGTCAAGTTAAATAATGCTAGAAAAAGTGATAAATATCTTTATTAAGATTGACGATCGTTTCATCGCACAAACGGCGATATTTTCAAAATCATTCATGATTGAAAATATTTACAATCAAAATAATATCAGGAGTATACGAAATACCTTTCACAAAAGAAGATGGAACAAAGCAGCTTTATATAGGCATGCCAAGCAGAAAACTTAAAACTATAATCAAAGAACTATTATTTTAATACAGTCAAACTGACTGGTAAAGTTATCATACGAATTGAATATTTCCAACTGAGCGAAAAAATGCCCAGGCCGGAAATCGAACCCAGATCCTTGGCTTACAAGGCCAATGCTTTTCCATTTAAGCTAACTGGGCCGACAACCAGCCAGCATATTTCGCTCAGATAACCTTATTGGTAGGAACATCTGGTCTGTCATGTAGACAGCTCAACAGAATAAACCGCAGGTTAAGGACCTCCATATAAACGATGGATACGTAGATGAACTATTATTTTAATACAGTCAAACTGACTGGTAAAGTTATCATACGAATTGAATATTTCCAACTGAGCGAAAAAATGCCCAGGCCGGAAATCGAACCCAGATCCTTGGCTTACAAGGCCAATGCTTTTCCATTTAAGCTAACTGGGCCGACAACCAGCCAGCATATTTCGCTCAGATAACCTTATTGGTAGGAACATCTGGTCTGTCATGTAGACAGCTCAACAGAATAAACCGCAGGTTAAGGACCTCCATATAAACGATGGATACGTAGATGAACTATTATTTTAATACAGTCAAACTGACTGGTAAAGTTATCATACGAATTGAATATTTCCAACTGAGCGAAAAAATGCCCAGGCCGGAAATCGAACCCAGATCCTTGGCTTACAAGGCCAATGCTTTTCCATTTAAGCTAACTGGGCCGACAACCAGCCAGCATATTTCGCTCAGATAACCTTATTGGTAGGAACATCTGGTCTGTCATGTAGACAGCTCAACAGAATAAACCGCAGGTTAAGGACCTCCATATAAACGATGGATACGTAGATGAACTATTATTTTAATACAGTCAAACTGACTGGTAAAGTTATCATACGAATTGAATATTTCCAACTGAGCGAAAAAATGCCCAGGCCGGAAATCGAACCCAGATCCTTGGCTTACAAGGCCAATGCTTTTCCATTTAAGCTAACTGGGCCGACAACCAGCCAGCATATTTCGCTCAGATAACCTTATTGGTAGGAACATCTGGTCTGTCATGTAGACAGCTCAACAGAATAAACCGCAGGTTAAGGACCTCCATATAAACGATGGATACGTAGATGAACTATTATTTTAATACAGTCAAACTGACTGGTAAAGTTATCATACGAATTGAATATTTCCAACTGAGCGAAAAAATGCCCAGGCCGGAAATCGAACCCAGATCCTTGGCTTACAAGGCCAATGCTTTTCCATTTAAGCTAACTGGGCCGACAACCAGCCAGCATATTTCGCTCAGATAACCTTATTGGTAGGAACATCTGGTCTGTCATGTAGACAGCTCAACAGAATAAACCGCAGGTTAAGGACCTCCATATAAACGATGGATACGTAGATGAACTATTATTTTAATACAGTCAAACTGACTGGTAAAGTTATCATACGAATTGAATATTTCCAACTGAGCGAAAAAATGCCCAGGCCGGAAATCGAACCCAGATCCTTGGCTTACAAGGCCAATGCTTTTCCATTTAAGCTAACTGGGCCGACAACCAGCCAGCATATTTCGCTCAGATAACCTTATTGGTAGGAACATCTGGTCTGTCATGTAGACAGCTCAACAGAATAAACCGCAGGTTAAGGACCTCCATATAAACGATGGATACGTAGATGAACTATTATTTTAATACAGTCAAACTGACTGGTAAAGTTATCATACGAATTGAATATTTCCAACTGAGCGAAAAAATGCCCAGGCCGGAAATCGAACCCAGATCCTTGGCTTACAAGGCCAATGCTTTTCCATTTAAGCTAACTGGGCCGACAACCAGCCAGCATATTTCGCTCAGATAACCTTATTGGTAGGAACATCTGGTCTGTCATGTAGACAGCTCAACAGAATAAACCGCAGGTTAAGGACCTCCATATAAACGATGGATACGTAGATGAACTATTATTTTAATACAGTCAAACTGACTGGTAAAGTTATCATACGAATTGAATATTTCCAACTGAGCGAAAAAATGCCCAGGCCGGAAATCGAACCCAGATCCTTGGCTTACAAGGCCAATGCTTTTCCATTTAAGCTAACTGGGCCGACAACCAGCCAGCATATTTCGCTCAGATAACCTTATTGGTAGGAACATCTGGTCTGTCATGTAGACAGCTCAACAGAATAAACCGCAGGTTAAGGACCTCCATATAAACGATGGATACGTAGATGAACTATTATTTTAATACAGTCAAACTGACTGGTAAAGTTATCATACGAATTGAATATTTCCAACTGAGCGAAAAAATGCCCAGGGCTTAAATAATTAGCTTAAATGGAAAAGCATTGGCCTTGTAAGCCAAGGATCTGGGTTCGATTTCCGGCCTGGGCATTTTTTCGCTCAGTTGGAAATATTCAATTCGTATGATAACTTTACCAGTCAGTTTGACTGTATTAAAATAATAGTTCATCTACGTATCCATCGTTTATATGGAGGTCCTTAACCTGCGGTTTATTCTGTTGAGCTGTCTACATGACAGACCAGATGTTCCTACCAATAAGGTTATCTGAGCGAAATATGCTGGCTGGTTGTCGGCCCAGTTAGCTTAAATGGAAAAGCATTGGCCTTGTAAGCCAAGGATCTGGGTTCGATTTCCGGCCTGGGCATTTTTTCGCTCAGTTGGAAATATTCAATTCGTATGATAACTTTACCAGTCAGTTTGACTGTATTAAAATAATAGTTCATCTACGTATCCATCGTTTATATGGAGGTCCTTAACCTGCGGTTTATTCTGTTGAGCTGTCTACATGACAGACCAGATGTTCCTACCAATAAGGTTATCTGAGCGAAATATGCTGGCTGGTTGTCGGCCCAGTTAGCTTAAATGGAAAAGCATTGGCCTTGTAAGCCAAGGATCTGGGTTCGATTTCCGGCCTGGGCATTTTTTCGCTCAGTTGGAAATATTCAATTCGTATGATAACTTTACCAGTCAGTTTGACTGTATTAAAATAATAGTTCATCTACGTATCCATCGTTTATATGGAGGTCCTTAACCTGCGGTTTATTCTGTTGAGCTGTCTACATGACAGACCAGATGTTCCTACCAATAAGGTTATCTGAGCGAAATATGCTGGCTGGTTGTCGGCCCAGTTAGCTTAAATGGAAAAGCATTGGCCTTGTAAGCCAAGGATCTGGGTTCGATTTCCGGCCTGGGCATTTTTTCGCTCAGTTGGAAATATTCAATTCGTATGATAACTTTACCAGTCAGTTTGACTGTATTAAAATAATAGTTCATCTACGTATCCATCGTTTATATGGAGGTCCTTAACCTGCGGTTTATTCTGTTGAGCTGTCTACATGACAGACCAGATGTTCCTACCAATAAGGTTATCTGAGCGAAATATGCTGGCTGGTTGTCGGCCCAGTTAGCTTAAATGGAAAAGCATTGGCCTTGTAAGCCAAGGATCTGGGTTCGATTTCCGGCCTGGGCATTTTTTCGCTCAGTTGGAAATATTCAATTCGTATGATAACTTTACCAGTCAGTTTGACTGTATTAAAATAATAGTTCATCTACGTATCCATCGTTTATATGGAGGTCCTTAACCTGCGGTTTATTCTGTTGAGCTGTCTACATGACAGACCAGATGTTCCTACCAATAAGGTTATCTGAGCGAAATATGCTGGCTGGTTGTCGGCCCAGTTAGCTTAAATGGAAAAGCATTGGCCTTGTAAGCCAAGGATCTGGGTTCGATTTCCGGCCTGGGCATTTTTTCGCTCAGTTGGAAATATTCAATTCGTATGATAACTTTACCAGTCAGTTTGACTGTATTAAAATAATAGTTCATCTACGTATCCATCGTTTATATGGAGGTCCTTAACCTGCGGTTTATTCTGTTGAGCTGTCTACATGACAGACCAGATGTTCCTACCAATAAGGTTATCGGAGCGAAATATGCTGGCTGGTTGTCGGCCCAGTTAGCTTAAATGGAAAAGCATTGGCCTTGTAAGCCAAGGATCTGGGTTCGATTTCCGGCCTGGGCATTTTTTCGCTCAGTTGGAAATATTCAATTCGTATAATCAAAGAACATATAGCAGACATAAAATACAACAGAAGAACCACAGCCTTAGCCAGATTATGCAGAGAAGAACCTTTACAGATCTATTTTAAAAATAGCAAGTTAATTTATCCATCAAGATTTTATTTACCATCCATAATTCGGGAATCAATAGAGATATTTTTACGCAACGAGAATATTTGCAATGATTCAGTGTCCCTTGATTTACCTAAAATTTGGAAAGAGGTGCTATGTAATTTTAGTAACATTAGTAAAAATTAATCCACGCTCGCAAATAGCTAATTTAATTTTAATTTAATTTTATGTTTGCAATGTTTTCCATTATGCATCATGTCTCGTGACATATTGTTTACTATGTTATGATTATTTTTTTAATTATGTGAAAATATTTTAATAAAGATATTTTATCACTTTTTATAACATCATTTAACTTAATCTTCTTATAAGTGATTATTATACATGTTGTTATAGAAAACTTGTTATTTACACCAAACCACTGGCAGAAATTCGGAAAAGAATAAGACTCACGCCCTCAGACTGAGCTTGTCTCATTTTTAATGTACATATAATTATAGATCTGTAAAAAAGTCACGATTTTTTTTTATTGAAATCACATTTTTTTTTTTAAATAAAATTTTTATGATTCCCCCCTCCCTTGCTTTAAAATACAGGATTTCTACCAAGAATTTTATGTCCATATTAGTTACTAGTATTTGCCACATTAGTTACTAGTATATAATAACATGTGCATAAAAATTATATAATTATGGAAAACTATATTAAATACTACAGACATTTATATTTATTAAAATTATTAAAAACTGCATTTAACATTAAATTGTTAACCCCGCTTAAAATTAAGAGGCTACTTCACTCATGCAAAAACGCCCGCTTGCTAATGTTAATCCTATGGAAAAAAAAAAAATTTAATCTCATTTGAATCAGTATTTTTTATTTTATTTTTGTTCTTTTGCACTGGATAGCTGAAGTTGATTTCTACAAAGAACCTTTTTTACTTTTTCGATATTTTTTGCAGGGAGGTTTTTTCTGGGGGAGGAGGGAGGGGGGAATCTTTGATTTCAGAACTGGTGTTGCAAGTGAAATTATCCTAGTAAATAAAGCCTCTAAACAAAATCGAAAAAGTAGAAAAGGGTCTTTGTAGAGATCGACCTTAATCAAATGCAAAAAAAAAAAATAAATAAATAAATAAATAAATAAATTGAATATTTCCAATTGAGCGAAAAAATGCCCAGGCTGGGAATCGAACCCAGATCCTTGGCTTACAAGGGCAATGCTTTTCCATTTAAGCTAACTGGGCCGACAACCAGCCAGCATATTTCGCTCAGACAACCTTATTGGTAGGAACATCTGGTCTGTCATGTAGACAGCTCAACAGAATAAACCGCAGGTTAAGGGTCCTTAACCTGCGGTTTATTCTGTTGAGCTGTCTACATGACAGACCAGCCTTAACCTGCGGTTTATTCTGTTGAGCTGTCTACATGACAGACCAGATGTTCCTACCAATAAGGTTGTCTGAGCGAAATATGCTGGCTGGTTGTCGGCCCAGTTAGCTTAAATGGAAAAGCATTGGCCTTGTAAGCCAAGGATCTGGGTTCGATTCCCAGCCTGGGCATTTTTTCGCTCAGTTGGAAATATTCAATTCTTATGATAACTTTACAAGTCTGTTTGATTGTGTTAAAATAATAGTTTATAAATAAATTAATTAAAATATTAAAGTGCGAATGAGATTTTTTTTATTATTATTTCTTCCATAGGATTAAAATTATCGAGCGGGTGTTTTCATGAGTGAAGTGGTCATGAGATGAAAGCGTGCCGATCTCAACCGATCTCAGCCAATATAGGCCGATATTGACAAATATGACTTTTTCTACATAGATTTACAGAATTTAAAATGTTATGAAAATTGATTCCTCCCTTCCATCTTTCCAAAAAAGTACAATATGCAAATTGAAAATTTAAATATTGAAGATTCCAGAAGTTTTAATAATTCAGATCCAACATCGGCCAACATCGATCAACATTGGCCAATGTCGGTAAAACATGACCGGTCTTTGCCGATGCACGCCAAGATTAACCGATATTGGGCAGTATCAGGCCGATATTGTTGTGATACCTGGGAAGTCGCTTCAACTTTTCAATATATTCAACTTCTGAAAATATTTAGCTTACTATGAAATAAAAGCTTGAGATATTAATTTATCATACATAATAATGAGAAAATTTTAATTGTTAAAATTTAACTTTTGTAAATTGTGAGCATAGAAAATGTAATAATGAGCGATCAGGCGCAATGCAACAATTGTGAATGAGCTTCTAATTTTATCGATTCAATTTAATATTTTCATTTAGAATACAATTAAATTACATAATTAACAATATTTTAGATTGCGTTTCCATTGCACGAAAAATAATGTTCTATATTACAGTATTAAGAATACAAATAGATTATGCAAATCGATGAAATTTCATATTTTCATACATGTATTTCAGAAGCCTTAGCAATGATGCACATTGAAAGCTAAGAATTTATACCAATATCGAAAAATTTTAGGTAAACTCAATTAAAGGGTTTCATGGTTTTAATGAAATAAATGTAACTAATCCGAAAGAAAAATATTTTAGTGATTCCTTTTACGACACATATAAAACCTAGTACTAGGGTCAATCCATTTCAAGTGGTCCAGAAAATCATTAATTCGTTGCTCGACCATTTTTAAAAAATCTGAAATTTTTTGTACAACAACCCTAACATGATGGAAGTTCAAAATGACTATTATTTTAATTTTATTAATTTTCGTTTGTGCATGGCGGCCATCTTTGTTTCATCGTCTGCAGCAATTTTCTCAGAAGATGGGTTTACGGAATTGTAAATAATTCATCGTTTATTTATCCAATTCAAGTGCGGATTGAAGCAATTTGTACAGAATACATTGAGCTAAAAATTTGGTAATAGAGTAGTTTCCGAAAATAAATCCTTATTGGTGAAATTTAAGCATAAAATTTCTGTTTTTTTTTTTTTTTTTTCAAAAATTTGTCCGTTTACAAAAGGAAATTTTTCTAGCAAGGAAAACTGTGAACATGACATAATTTTTTTACAAATAGGCCGAAAGTACTTGTACTCACATGCCAAGTTTCAAAGTTTCAGACCTGGGACTTCGTTTCTCTTCGCTAAAAAAAATCCCAAATTTTTCAAAAATGTCAAAAATTGCACTTTTTAGCCTTTGATATCTCTGGTGGGGGACGAGATAAAAATCTGAAGTTCTGGTCTCTGAGAGTATTGTATAGTAGTGCTAAGCACAAGAAATTTCAAGATGGAGATTTGACTACAAGCTGCGATATGGCAAGGGCAACATGTCAAAAGAATACTGCCAAACTATTGTTTTGTTGTAGTCACAGCTAAGTATTTATCTCCGAGTGCCACTTAAATTTATGTGTTTGATTATCTTTAAATAATAGTAACAGAAAATAAAGCCCTTTGCAAAGCTTAGCAATTAATTTAAAAAATAATTACGCTTAAGGCCATACATTTTGTATGGTTTCAGTAATTTTTGTTGTAAGTAATTTTAGTAACTAAAAGAAACCTCGGCACTTTTACATAAAGAAAAAAAAATATTTTTATAAAAGACCTGAAACAAAAACAGAACAGGGAAAAAGAAAAGCTTTTAATGTTGTCATACTTGTTGAGACATGATCAAACATGTCAAAACACATTCTTACTTGTTGGTTTAAAAACCACAATTTTGATCTTTCTCAAACTTTTATTTGTAGGAACCAAGTCTTGTCATTTCTTGATAACTTGATTGAAGACCTTGGACCTGCTTGCTCATAGAAATAAACTTTGAAATCACTATGCGCAAATCTCAGTTCATTAATAATTCCTAGCTTACTTCTTATGCAAAAATGTCATTTTCTGCAGTATAAATTTTGAAAGGCTTTGGATATCTTTACTTTCTAAAAATTACTTGAGGCTGATGCATGATAACGTGGTATAATGTTTCATTTACAGGAATATACTTATGGTAGGAACAAGTTTCAGGGATTGGCAAGCAGCATTAAAATTGTGGTTTTTAAACCAACAAGCAGGAATGTGTTTTGACACATTTGATCATGTCTCAACAAGTATGCCAACATTAACAGCTTTTCTGTTTCCCTATTCTGTTTTTGTGTCAGGTCTTGTATAAAAATATTTTTTTTTTCTTTATATAAATGTGCTGAGGTTTCTTTTGGTTACTAAAATTACAAAAAACATTACTGAAACCATACAAAATGTACGCCTTAGGCAAAATTATTTTTTAAATTAATTGCTAAGCTTTGCAAAAGGCTTTATTTTCTGTTACTATTATTTAAAGATAATAAAAAAAAATTTTAAATGACACTCTGAGATAAATACTTAGCTGTGACTACAGCAAAACAATAGTTTGGCAGTATTCTTTTGACATGTTGCCCTTGCCATATCTCAGCTTGTAGTCAAATCTCCATCCTGAAATGTCTTCTGCATAGCACTATCATACAATACTCTCAGGAATCAGAACTTCAGATTTTTATCTCGTGCCCCACCAGAGATATCTAAGCCTAAAAAGTGCGATTTTTGACATTTTTGAAAAATCTGGGACTTTTTTAGCAAAGAGAAACCAAGTCCCAGATCTGGAACTTGGCGTGTGAGTACAAGTACTTTCGGCCTATTTGTAAAAAAAAATATGCCATGTTCACAGTTTTCCTTGCTAGAAAAATTTCGTCTTGTAAACGGACAAATTTTGGAAAAAAAACTGAAACTTTATGCTTAAATTTCACCAATAAGCAGTTAGTTTCGGAAACAACTCTATTACCAAATTTTTAGCCCAATGTATTCTGTTCAAATTGCTTTAATCCGCACTTGAATTGGAGAAATAAACGATGAATTATTTACAATTCCGTAAACCTTTCATGTGAGAAAATTGCTGCAGACGATGAAACAAAGATGGCCGCCATGCACAAACAAAAAATAATAAAATTAAAATAATAGTCATTTTGAACTTCCATTATGTTAGGGTTGTTGCACAAAAAATTTCAGATTTTTTAAAAATGGTCGAGCAACCAGTGCTGGACCACTTGAAATGGATTGACCCACTATAATTATTTATTAAGAAAAGAATAAAGAAAGAAAATGATTCTAGTAATGCATAAAATTTTCATGGAATTTAAATTGTACCTTGTATTTTTAATTCAAATTGGGATTAAAAGTTTAGCTGCATAAAGTGCATTGGAACCGGAACTAGAAACCACAAACGATTTCCTTCTTTTTTCATTTGCTCTGAAATCAGCAACCTCCATTCAACAGCTCACAATCAAATATATGCATTTCTATTGCATTTCATTGTGATCATCTATTTTTGTACCCGGATGCAAAATCACAAACATTCAACGTCCCAGCGCACTTGATGCCAACCTATGTAGCCGAACGCTTTGGCAAGAAAACGAACGCACATGCAAGTCTGAAACTACTTCGACCTTCGATATTTCGTCCCTTTGACCGCGTATTTCTTATTTATGGAATACTTGCAGGAAAACGAGGCGAATTATAAATGCTTATTTCATCTTCTGATTAATTATAATATATACGTAAATGTATTATGAACAAGTGAAATATTTAATCTTATGGATATATGATCTATAATTTTAACCTTTCTTCTCCTAAGCCAAAGTATTTATTTATGGAGTTGTGCGTAGCATGTGCTGCCATCCAGTGTCAGCTTAAATACTAAATACATTAAAATAATCATCTCCTGAATAATTATAATATATATGCATATAAATCCTTATAACCCAGATAGCATTTTTTGCTTTTTAAAGCCTTTTTACAACCATGCTACGTAAATGTTTGAATGCTTTTTAAAGGCTTCGCATGAAAAGTTTGTAAATGTTTTGTAAAGGATTGAAAAAGGTTGCTAGTTGACGCTATCTGAGGGAGTTTGTAAGTGTTTCATGATAAGCATGTGAAAAGGAAGAAACGAAAGGGTAGTTAGAGGAGTTACAATCAAAGATTGATGAAAGGCTTTTATTACAAGCGTGTATAAAAAAATGAAAATGAGGTTTTTATAAATCATAAAATCTTATTTGATAGAAAAATGAGATAAATAACTCAACTTAGAATTTTTCTGAGCTGAGCATATTTTTTTGTTGTTGTTTGTTTGTTCCTGTGGAAAATTAAATTTTAGTCAAATATTATCTATACATTGAAAAAAACTGGTTTTTATTAATCCACATGTTTATCAAATTGCTTATTTTAATTAATATGTTCATTTTTTACCTTGAAAGAAATTCTTACATCCCTGTCCTTTACTATGTATGTATAAAATATATGTTTAATTTTTATCAATTCGCTACATTATTAGATCCTATTTTAATAATAAAAAAAGCTTAATAATGTTAAGAGGATACTTCACTCGCACAGAAACACCTGATTGCTAATGTTAATCCGCTGAAAGATTTTTTTTTTAATATCTCGCTTGCTTTTTTTTTTTTTTTTTTTTTTTTGCATTGCATACCTGCAGTTTTGATACAAAGGCCATTTTTCGACTTTGTTTTACAAGGTTTTTTTGCTTATTAGGATATATTCAGAACTGCTTTCAAAAGCGAAAATACTCTAGTGAAAAAAAAAAAAAAAACACATTGCAAACAAAACTGAAAACTTAAAAAAAAAAAAAAGGTGTTTGTACAGATTGACAAGTAACAAATAATAAAATTTACAATATTGAAATGCAAACGAGATATTTAGAAAAATTCTCCCATAGGATTAACATTAGCATGCAAGTGTCTACGCATGAGGGATGTGTAATCCCATTAAAAAAAATTTCTTAAGGAAAAACACTTTCATTTGAATAAAAACCATTCGAAGTAAAATTTTAATTAATTATCAGCAGTGAAATTATTGAAGATTAAATACGTGAAATTTTTTACATTACTAACTCGGCGCAAATCAACAGTGCATTGGAGCACTATTTCAAAGATCCGAGTTCAACATTTTTCACTCTGTTTATTTACGCTTAGTTAGCAACTTGAAAAATTTCACGTATTTAATATTAAAAAATCATTCTTATACACATAGGCATAGAGTCTTGAAAATTATTGGTAACTTAAAATTAAAAAAAGCAAAGGGATTTTTTTTTGTCATTTATCCTTTAACAAAAGAAAAAGGAGAAATTCAATAAAATAAAAAAACTAAAAGCTTTTTTATATTAGAGGGTAAGAAAAAGTATTTAAAATGTTACAGGGACTTGAGAACATACAACTCTATGTCTATGCTTATACATAGTAAATTTAATTATACTTTCAGTTACTTACCTTTTGAATCCAGTTCACTATTCAGGATCAGATAATTTTTTATTGTATACATATATAATGAAATCTTGTGTTTACCTACAATAAATAGCACATCAAATATGTGGAATTCCAATATAGTGTACATTTAATGACTGTAGAAGATTGTATATTTTTTATATTACTACTTCATTAATTTTTTAATTCTTTCATTTATTAAACTTATTTCTTAGAATTTTCAATTATTATTTAGAGAATATTGTCAGATTTATAAAATAAATCCTCCATAGGATTCTGATTGATGACCACAGGAATATATTTAGTCTTTTATCTGAAAATAGTTTAATGATGCAACATACAAAAGAATTTTTTTACAAATTCATTGATCTTTCCAGCATTTTTACATAAAAAGAGTAATTTCTTGCTTGTTTAACAATGTAAATTACATATTACAATAAGACAAATTTTAAAAATCATCTGCCTTCCTCCCTTCTCCAATGTTTTTCTTTTACCAGAGAAATATTATCCTATGTACAACAGAGCAAATACTAAACATTATTTTTTTTTAGTTTTTTAAAGTATAATTTAACTCACTTAAATTGTTCTTTTTCTGATTGTAATTATTTTTAATAACTTAAGACTGAAGCAATGAAAAATATTTCTCAGTATCAAGGAAATAGTCTCGAAAACAAATGAAACATCATTCAGTTTATAAAATTCTATTTATTTACATATAAAGAATTAATATAGTAATTTATTTACATATAAAGAATTGATATAATTAACAGGTACTTCATTAAATTTTTTTTCTTGATTCATTCTTTTCTCTCTAGAAAAAAATAAAAAATAAAATTATAAGCACACAAATTACATACGTATAGTAAAAGTAAATAAAGTACAGTGTGACCTTGAAAATCCAGCATCAAAGTCATCTCGCTGCTTTTTTTTTTTTTACACTTCCACCTTATAGGAGAAAGAATAATAATAAATCGTTAAACAATTAAAAATTTCGAGATTGAAAGCAATGGATTGGCTGACTGTGAGATCGCAGATGCTATGCTAAATTGAATCCCTTCTGAGTACAGAAGAAAAGGTATCAGTGGAAAAATGCTTAAATTTGACTGGAAAACTAACATCTGCTTTAGATAAATAAGACTATATTTTCAATATTCTACATTTGTGTAAAATTAAAACTTGTTAAAAAGCTGTTCAAATAATTGAAGCAAATAAAATTGACATCGATGTTTAGGAAATTACACGAGAAGGAATGATATATACTAGATTTTTTTTTTGTAACATAGAAAATATGAATAGAAACTTTTAATTTTAATATTTTTTAAAATATTTAATTTTTTATTTTTCTCACATAACTATTACTTGGGTATGAATTAAATTACGAATAACGGCACCATTAAGACTATTAAAAGTATTTTTGAAGTCAGAAATTCGGCATCGTCATGGTCCTGACAATGCCGGATTTTCGAGGTTATACTGTACACAATAGAGAGTAGAGAGTGACACAGACAGAATCTTCATCTGGGATTGTTACTCATAAAATGAACGTTTTGATTTTGTGATACAAAAAAAAAAAAATCCCTACATAATGAAAAGCACAAATAACCATAATAAATCTAGCCTTTATGTGTTTAAAGGTTTCATAAAAGAGCATTTTCTTATATCTTCAGATGATGGGGAAAAAAAAAAAAAAAAGATTATATTCTATCAGCAGAGGGAGTACTGAAGAGTGTATAGTGTACACTAAAGAGTAAACACTATAGCTACAAACAGGATGGTTCAGTGATATATATAAATGGATACATATCCGATATTCATTTTCAAAATATCATGAAGTTTGATATTTATTTTCAAAATATTGTGTATATTTTCAGTCGAGCAAGAGTAAATGGATTTTTCGACTTTGTCGTTCTGTAGATAAAGAACTTTTGCTCTGGCAATATGACAATTTCAGCCCCCCCCCCAAAAAAAAACCCAGTAAAGTACCAATTATATGTCTTTCAGGAAACCTTTCTAAAACCATGCATAACTGAGAAAGGTGTATAATCGAAATTTTAGTCGGCTAAGGTGCAAAATCTTTGACTGTAGAAATACAATGCTGCAATCGCACAAATTGAATTTTGATACCATTTTTGATTGTTTTAAATACATTATATATTGAAAAAAAGTTAGCCCTTTGCACTCGAGGACTCCGGAGCGGAGCCATTTAAAATTTGTCTTCAAACTTGAGGGCTCCACTACGGAGGCAATAAAAATAATTTTGTGATATCTGTCTAGAAAAGCCAAGATTACATATTGGCAATTGCTTCAAGAGGTATCACACTTTACGATTACAAAATGTAATAATTTTATAATTTTTAGTTTTTTTTTTTTTTTATATATCATAAATTTGTATTCGTATTCATAAAGAATTAAAAAAATAATAAGATATAACTAAAATCACTTTGAGTTGCTGGTAATACAAATGAAAAAAACCTTTGAGTGCAAAGGGTTAAAATATTAAAAAAAATAATTAAATAATTTCTAAAATTGAAAAATAAAAGTTAGAATTATCAAACCTTTCATATCAGTTGCATACCTTGTTAATTAAACTAATTTTTAATCATCGTTTGACAAGCCGATTTACTTTAAAGACTTAAGCAAAGCATTATTTCAAGAATCAGAAGTAAATTTGCTTCATATACTTTTTATGCTTTCTGTATATTAGTAAAATATAGTAGTATAGGCTTGTTTACGCATAGATGTAATAGTTTTTCTATTTATTGAACATCATACTGTATATTATTCATAATTTAAACTAGACTAAAAGTAGAACTTTTGTTTATACAAGAAGTTTAACATAAAAGAAGGTAGAGGGAGGAATGGGACATGTTTAATTCTTTCTTTTTAATAAGATGAATGTAAACTGCTAATATGCAAATATTTTTAGAAGGTAATATATTAATTATAACATTATAAATATATTCATTTACTTCAAAACATAAATAAATTGAACTGATGATTTTTTTAATGCTATCCCTGATTGACAATCCTGAATTTTCCTTCCAGTGATGAAGTTACTGAAATTTGATATTGTAGCACAGACATCAACCCACAATCTTTGTTAGACTGCATATATAGCCAACAATAGACTATTTGCCCCTTATCATACATTGTTTTATAGCTGTCCCATACCTCCCTGTTAGTGGGAAGGTATGGGACACATTTTGAAATTTATAATTTCTTTATAAAATTGTTTCTGCAAATTATGTTTCTATATTGTTCAAGGACATTAGAGAGTGTTTCATTTTGTATTCTATATATCAAAATTTTGTTTATGTGTCAAATAAAGTTGATTTTCTTATTTTTGTAAAAAGCATCACATTCCTCCCCACTCTCCCCTCAAGGTCAAGTAAATAATAATTAATGTATAATTAAATATGCATAATAAAGATGAGATACATTTTCCAGGAATTATTCAATGGAACTTTCCTCATAAAGGTATCATATTAATTCACATCAAAGTCGTAAAGTAAGGAAGTTTTATTTCAGGTTTAGCCAGTCTTAATAATAATAAAAGCTTGATTAATACATAAATATATTTGATAAAAATATTGTGATTACCAATTATCAGCAATATCTTGATTTTTTTCAGAAATAAATTTATACTTTCTTCACGAAAAAACAATGAGTTCAGTCATATATCGAGAATTATATACAGTAGACTCCCTCAAATCCACACAGCTTGGGACCAGTGGTTGTGCGGAATTTAGAATTTTGCACATTTCTGATCATTACTTTGTTTACATTTTTTAAACAGTAATTTGAATGTAATAATGCATTCAAAATTATACATAATGCTTGCAATATGGTAAAATATTAAAATAATTAAGTAAAGTAATAAACTACAATGATAAAAAGTAAGATAATTTTGAAAATGATTAAAATATTGAAAGTAAAGGTCAAGTAAATGATCAATAATGTATAATTAAATATGCATAATAAAGGTAAGATACATTTTCCTTGAATTATTCAATGAAATTTTACTCATAAAGGTAACCTATTGATTCAAATCAAAATCATAAAGTAAAAAAGTTTTAATTAAAATCTTAAAGTAAAAAGTTTTCAAAAAAATGGGTTGCTCATGGAGGGAGTTCAAATGGGATGGTCTCTGAATGGAGGTAAAATTAGTATTGAGCCTATGGGAATAAATTTCGTTCCATGAAAAAATGATCGGTCAAGGAGGTGGTCGCACAGGGAGGTTTCACTATATATATGTGTGTGTGTGTAAATATATGTATATATTTAACACTGGCGTACAGTTACAGAAAAATACAAACTTTCATAGGAAAAAGAAAACATTATTCGTACCATTGAGCATGAACTCACAAAAACAAATTTTGTTAAAATATATAATAACCAACCTGTTAAATTAGAACAACTGTCTGTTCCTCTTTTTGCTGGGCAATTTTAGATTTTGTACCCTCTGTTAGGACTTTGTTCCAACATCATCTGTAATTTTCTCAACATGCTAGCAACCATGACTTCAGCATCTTTACCAGATGATGTCATTAGTTCTTGAAACTAAAAAATAAAACATAAAATAATAACAATGAAGAAAAAACTTTTAAACCCTTCATGACAAGCCTCCCTTGTACCACTATTTTCAAATAGTGACTTTTTCCTTATTTAATAAATTTATATTAAATAAGGTAAAAATGGTACTTTTTAGTTAGCCGGTCACCAGTGTTATGTATACAAGTATATATACATATATATGTATGTATATCTAACACTGGCGCCCGGCTAACCGAAAAGTACCGTAAAAATTACCATTCCGATATAGTAATAGTTACAAGGACTGTGTACACACTTTATATCACACATATGTTGTCACGAAGGGCTTAACATTACAATACATTTTGTAATGTATTTTTGTACCAATTTATATTTATTATTTATTATCAACTACACCGGTAGCAGAAAGTTAGAGATGGGAGTCGCAGATTTTCTTTTTTCGTTTGCAGGTTATTTTTCTATTGAACCCTTATTTCGCTTTATATTATGTTTGGCTCTTTCTTACTTAATACAAAAACTTAAGATTATTATTAGTAAAATTAATAAAATGCATAATAACATTTTTAAAAAAAGGTGATCGTTTGATTAACACTTCGATTGTAAAACTTGCAACCTGTCAAACCTGTTTTACCTGCAGATTATTTTCTGCCTCTGAAGTATCTGTTGCAAACACTTGGAGGATTTTCTGCTATTGGGTCAACTACTAAAAGTACACTTATTAAAAGTATGTACTAACTTTATTTGGTGAAATTGGTTGTCGGGATAATCAGGTAGTACCAAAAGAAGTAGTAGTATGAATTTCCTGCCCTGTCAGTTTTCACACTGCCAGTACAGATAAAATTATGGGGGGAAGGGACAAGAAGGGTAAGGTAATTTCATATTTATTAATTAAACAACAATAATAATAAACCAAGTTTTAATTTGTATGAATTTACAAAACATTTAATTTTTAAATAATTCTTATTTTGATTTCATTTTTTCCAATTTACTATTAATAACTAAAAGTATTGATGGGCAATTTTAAAATTAACAAGCTAACTGATAAGCATTTAAGGCTCATGATTTTATAGGCTGTGCTTAATATAACGGTATCACTTCAGGGAGGTGGAGTTTGGCACTTGATATCTTAAGATATCTCTAGGGTGAGGGAGAAGATTCATTTTCGATATTGTTACCATTTTTGATCCAACCAAAATATTCATTTTTCTATTTGTAACTGTTTCTTTACATCAAAATATTCAGTTATCTATTTTTATGAAAATACTAAGTTATTATTAAAATCATTAAATGATTATATATACAATTATTTCATTCTGAAATGTGGAATACCTCAACGTTTGGCTTTCCTATTTTTTTTTATATATATTTGCATATAATCCGCTGTTGGAGAAACCAGATAGTACGTTTGAAGTGATACTTGTGCTTATTAGTAAAATAAAGAGGAAGAATGTTGTCTATCTGTTTTGTTGATAAGAGCGGCAAGAAACAATATATCTGTTGAATACATTATGTAACAAAGAGCTATTTTTAAATACTTTTAAAAAATTTTATTGATATAAACTTATTTTATATTTAATATAGTGATATTTTACATACTCTTTCTTCTTTATTAGAAAATTTTATAAATAACAGATATATAACAATATGTTTACATATAACTGAAAATATGTAAAAATAAAATGAAAGGAAAAAAAAAACTTTGAGACACTGATAACAATATGATTAGTGATGGAAGGGTGGGACATAAGCCAGGAATGATAATGTAAGATATTGTAAAGGCCGGAAAGATTACAAAATTACTATAAAGTTGGTAACGTTATATATGTACAGCCTCTTAATATTAAAAGCTTTGCCGATTCTCAATCAGCTGGCAAAATGACATACGAAAATTAATTTCTACTGTAAATATATGTTTATTTTTAATAATTTTTTTATTCTTCACTACACATAGCAAATTTATTTTTTGAGATGTATACATGCACATGATTTAGTGGGGGTTTTTTGCAGAAAAACTTTTAAATAATTACTTGTGTTTGAAGACAGTTTTTAAATTTTACATATAGCAGCTACTATAAATATAGGAATAGCGAAAAGGGTATTTGTGCAATAAGGATAAGATATTCTCAAATAAATTTAATGAAGGACATTAAAATTATACAATTATTGGCACAGATGTCATATTCGCATATAATTGAAAAAAAAAAAAAAGATTTCTGTTTGGATGTTATTTTAAAATTACAACAGAAAATCATCTGTAAATATATATATAGACGCTAAAAGGGATAACAAACAATATACCTACATTTTGATAAATACATTTAAATGAAATGATCTACGTGTTTTATACGCTATGCACAGCATATATATTTTCAAATGAATGTAATTTGTTGAAGGTCAAAGTCTGTTTTGATTTGTAAATCAGTCCACAGCAAGGGGGTGGTGGTGATTTTAAAACTTTAAGTATACATTCCTTATTTTTTGAAGACTTTAAGAAAAAAAGATAAAATTTATTTTTACAAGTTTAAAATAATTAAACATAAAAACAAAATTGTGTTTAAGACTTAAGTGTTTTTAATTATAAAAACACTAGTTAGCCTCGATCATAATTAAAAATGTTTTATTATAATAATAATATGTTCCTAAACACTTACTCCTACAAAAAACTCCTTACACTTTCTCGATTTCGTATTTTATGGTTCATTTACATTACCATTACGTCAATCCTATGTGTTAAAAGTATATATAACGGAACTGCAGTTATGTTATCAAAATACATTTGAAAATTCGCGATGGTTACGAAACGTGAAACGATACGTTATAACATGTTTTAAGTAAATCATGTTTATAGAAGTTAGTTTAATTTAAGGATGTAGCATGCTGTATAACATAATTAAACAAAATAGCGTTGAATCAAATATCATCTTTTTCTCATGGGTAACTTACACAGAAATCTTAAATATAAGACAGTACAGAAGAAAAAAAGACTACAGTAAGAACGATTTAAACAATAATGATATATACTAATAAGTAAAAGTAATGGCAAACTTACCGCATTTTCTGTAAATGTTAGAAACTTGACACAACGAAAGCTTTCAAAACAGACGCCATTGGGAGACGCTACGCCTACGCTGGCCGTGAAAAGAAATAAGTTGCGCATGCGCAAAAATCGTACGGATCATAATGATTTCCGAACATGTGTTGGCTACACGATTATCACGAAAACCTTTGCAGGATAGTTAGAAAGTAAAGCAAAAACGACCCTTTTCAGAAACCTTACATGCTATCTGGGAATATTATAAATGTCAATGTGTGTCCGAATGTTTGAATGGAGTCAGCGTCTAAACGGATGAATTAATGTTTTTGTATCTTTACATATAGGTGTATTATAAAACGGAAATGAACATAGGCTATAATTCATTTAATTTATTCAAATAATTTTCTTAATAATTCAAAATTTCATTCTTTTTCATACAGAATCAATTGACATTTTCGCGATAAATTTAACCATCTTTCTTTCTTGTTGTCAAGAAAATCTAAATCTGGAATAATGATTTCTCCTCTACAATTAATTAATAATTAAAATTAAAAGAATTCAATAGAAAATAAATATGACGTCATACTTGAAATGAAAAATGGGGTATTTTTTATTACACATGAAGGATGAATATCGGTTACGTTAATAAGGGGTTTTCTGCGAAAAATGGAGTCATAATTAGAAGGAAAAAGAATCATATTATTAATAAAGTTATTCACTTGGAAAAATATGACTTCAAATTTGAAATAAAACAGGTATTTCCAAGTATTCGCTAAAAATACAAGGGCATGAATATCAGTAACTGATGAAAATAGATAAATAATGACGTCATATTAAAACGAATAACCGAAATATTTTTTACAAATAGACCTTATTCTCGCTTTTGGTTCGAAGCTATAAAAACCGCCATTTTACCAATTGTGACGTCACATGAATACTGTCCATACTGATTAAAATGTTTGAATATAAGTTACATACAAATGAGAGTTTTTTTTTTTTTTCAAAATTCACGTTATAATTATCAGGAGAAGATATTTTTGGTGCAAAAAGGGGGAAATAAAACGAATTAATATATTTTTTGACGCTATTTCCTCATTAAAACGAAAAAGAAATTAATTTCAATTAGCATAAATGGTACAGAAACATGATTAAAGTAAATTTTCTAAAATTGAAAACATATTTACACACATCGAAACTTCATGAATGAATTTATTCCACAGAAGTGAAAATCGTCTGTCAACATATTGACACAACCAAGGATGTAAATATAACTTCTGTACATTTAAGTGGATAGTTATATCCCACTATTCATACGAATTTTTAAAAAAGCATATGCTATTTTAATTAATTAATTTTAAAAGATGGCAGTTAAAACATGTCACAAAGGCGTTTTTAGTAAAAGTTTTTATCGGTTAAAAATAATATAATATTTTTTCATGGAAAGCATTCATTTTAATAAGAAAACATTAACATATATTTATTTTAATTTCGTCAAAACGATGTCGTTTTCATTACATCAGCTTCAAAAGTTAAAATGAAATCTCAAAATAACAATATACTTTTCAGAAATAAAATTTTGCATCGAAAGTCACATTATTTCAAAATGAAATTTTAGCTTACATTTTAAATACATTTTCATACTTGAAATGTAGTATATTTAATAAAAATAATGTTTCAATGCTTTTCTAAATGTACAATAACATGTTTTAAATAAATTAAAATGCATAATTTTAAATGATTCATGAAGTGAAAGAATATATATATATTTATTTCGACAAGTATCATTCCATAGGGAAAACTAACCTAGTGAAAGCGTCGTCATATTTTAAATCATTAGCTGCTTTTCTTTCAGAAAATATTAGCATTTTATAGCAGTTATACAAAATGGCGTCATTTGCACAGAATTTAGCAATCGCAAATACATAGGTTTAACATCCTTTTACCGTACAATCTCCCAGAACACTGGTTTCAATAAAATTTAATAAATGGCACAGGAAAGTCGACTTAAAAAATGTTTAGCAAGTAATTTCAATTTGTGATTAGACTTTACATGTGACATCATTTACGTGTAAACAAGAGCCAAAACCACTAATTAAGCAATAAATTTGTCTTTCACCTCACATCCCTCTAATATTTAAAGGCACCGTGTTTATCGAAAAGCGCAAAGGTAGAACGGAAATTTTCTTTTGATATTAAATTATCGAAATCTACAATTAAAAATCTCCCTGAAACACAATCTCTGTTCCCCGTTGGAGCATATTCGTGGAAATTTAAAATCTTTCATAAGCCAAAATTACAGCACAACAATAGACATGAAAATGTTTATTCATAATTGGGGTGCTTTTCCATAAATAGATTTATTCCGCGAAAGCAATAAGCAACTCTATTGCTTTATTAATAAGTATTTAGGCTCAAGAGTCTTCGGAGCGTGATAAACATTTTGATATTATTGGTAGATCTAGAGCTGATAAAAGTGTGGTACCGTGAAATTAAAATGTAATAAATACTTGAAAGTTAAAGATATTTCTCGTACTCTTATTATTTATTTTTTAGCTTTGGTGATTCACCATGTTTGATTATTATTTTTTAAATACCATTTAACTTTTTTTTTCTTCCATGATCTGATTTTTTGGAATATAAACATAATGTTACATGTTGATTTTTCAATTATTCTAATCATATCAAAGTCCCGTCTGAAGTGACCTGCTAATAACCACTTTGCTTTAAAAATATTTATTAATATATTTCTTTAAATAATATTCTTTGTCTCGAAAACATAAATTAAATCAATATCCTTGAACGGAATTAGTATAAAATAGAATAAATATAAATAATAAAATAGAATAAGAGAGATGTAAATTTATTCCTCATTTAATCTTAGAAAAGGTGTATGAAATTTCATGCTCACGAAAGAAATTTAAATGATCCTATATATATAAACAAAAATAAGCAAACTGGAATCATCAGAAGCGTTTCTACTGTAAAATGTGATAAAATGTTAATTATATATGCTTTTAATTATCGAAATTTTTTGCTTAATTGAGGAATTTCTTCTTCTTTAAATGTTACATGAACACAGTCACGGGTAACAGCTAGTATGTATATATATTGTGAAAAGTGAAATATTTAATCTTATAGATCTGCTCTATAATTTTAGTCTTTCTTTAAATGATCACCGTAAATAAATGAAAATTCACTTTAATTATCTTAGTTACTAGTTGAGGGTATGCTAAGATAGGGGCTTTGTTGCTAACTGGTAATAGGTTAAAAATATGCAATAATGGACCATCTCAAAATTTTTGGTTCATAAAAAAAATAAGCAACAAAGATTTAGCTTTTTTTTTTTTTTTTTTTCGTAACTGTTTCTTGTACGCCATATGTGATTATTGTTGACTATCTTGATTAAATCAGTCAGAAAGCAGAAAATTGGCATTTTTTTTTTTTTTCATAGTAATCGAAAAATTTTAATATACTAATGGCCATTTACAAAATTGCATTTATTTTAAAGATTTTAAGGCCTATCCATTAATAGAATGCTCAATTGCTCTTCTTTTATGAACTACTATCAAGCTTATTTAAACAAAAATAAAAATTATACTTAATTCTAATGAATTTGAAAAAGTAAAAACCTGACCATGCTCATTATTGAATTTGTGGTATTATTGAAGTTCTGTATTATTCCTTTTATGTACTTCATACTATCAGTGCTTAACAAACTGTATAAAAATAGATCTATTATTTTCGGTAAGTTAATTCAAAAATAAACAAGAACAAAAAATCATGCATTCAGAATAGATTATGAAACATTTTCCAACACATTCAGGATACTGTAACAAAATTTAACAGTTTATTAAGCTGAATGACGATGTCTAAATAAACAATTTGGAAAATGCATAACGCATTTGAAAACCCAATTTCTGCAATTACCATCAACAGACGGGAAAATATCCGATATTTTTTTGTGCGGCCCTTTATATGATCTATAGATTTGTGTGTATACGATGTAGTATGCTAAATGTTAGTTCAGTTAAACGGATAATAAAGTTGAAAAATCCCCTTCAAAAATTTCTGTGAATAAACGGAAATGTACTTGAAATCTTTTGTACAGCCCTGTATATGATCTATCGAATTTATAAACACCAAATAATATGCAACAAAAAAATGTTTAAATTTAAAAACGCACACCACAATTGAAAAAGTGAGTAAGTGTGATCACAGATCGCACAGAGTGTTTCGCTTAATATTCCTTTCAAAACTCTTTATTCTTTAATTAATAAAGCCAAATTGGTATAATTTATAATTATTAAATCCTTAAAAAAACACACATAAAAAGGTAAAAAACGCTATGGTTTAAAAAAATAATAATTGCCCCCCCCCCCCCCCCACCACCACCACACACACACAAACACCACGAAATTTCTCGCGCCATTCTTTTGAAAACTTGTTATCATGTGTTATAAACTATCTTAAAGTTTCAAACAAATCGCAGTGTTAGATTTCCTAATTTAAATAAAATTGAGTTCTTTTAATTCCACATTCCACCATCAGGGAGCGCACTCTATTCTTAACCAAAGTGCATCTGGACGAAACTCCCTTCTACAACTTATCCGTAGATACATTAGTCGAGGGTTGTGCCGGTCTTAAACTCCATTTTAAGATATTTGCTGAAATTACTGTTCTAAAATAGTGGTATCGACACTTATGAATTTTTTTTTATATTGAACAAGTAGTATTTATCTCAGGACTCCATCAGAAAACCGCACGTAAAACGGTAAATAACGCTAAGGCTTAAAAAAAAATTTAATGCACCTCCCCACACCTTCCCGAAATTTCACTCTATTCTTAACAAAAGTGTATCTGAATGAAACTCCTTTCTACAGTTTATCCATAGATTCATTAGTCGAGGGGGTGGCGGGCTTAAACACCAATTTAAGATATTTGCTAAATTACTATTCTAAAATAGTGGTATAAACACTTGTGAAAATTTTTATATTGAATAAGTCATATCTATCTCATTACGCCGTAAAAAAAAAAATAATAAATAAATAAATAAATAAATAAAAATAAAAATAAATAAAAACGCAAAACGGTAGAGCTACAGTTTAAAAATGGTCTTAAGCAAGAATTTAACGTATATGCTGAAATTACTATTTGAAAACAGTGGTATCAACACTTATGAAATTTTTATAATGAATAAGTAAAATTTATGCTGTATTTTTAAAAATGTGACACCGTTCTGAACGATGCTTTAAAAGCGATCGGTTCTTTCGTTTTCCTAATTTAAACAAATTCCCGTCCATTGTGCGAAAAAGCATCTCTTTTATAGGTTTAAAAATCGATTTTTTCATAAATCGGAAAGTTGTGGTCTGATTTTTTTTTTTTTTTTTTTTTTAGATTTTATGAATCAGCTTATGCAATAACATCCGAATGCGAAAGACCCAAATTTGTAAAAATATAGTTAAAAAATTTTGTACTCCCATTATCAAACCCTAGTATAAAAATATCTCTTTTTCTTTCCCTGTCATGTGGCCTGCTGTGTAAAAAATGCAATTCTGGAATTAATTACCGTAAAATTAATTATCTTCGCTTCCGATTGCCGAAATTAAAAAATAAAGACATATTCTGAAAGAGAATGAAATTTTACGTCGGATGGCGTAAAAATCGTTATAAAAAAATTTTGGTCCTGTATAAAAAATTCTGTGTTCGTTTCTGAATACAAGACACGCCTGTTTTATATTCTCTCGTTTACCACCGAAAATTCAATGTCATCAGACATCTGTCGCCTTCACAAATGAAGGAAAAAAAAAATTCTCCATTTTCAAAGAATTTTCGAGTTTTTATGGTACGATCGAGATGATTTTTAGAATTTCTGAAAGCGGATTTTTTTTGCCCGTCTTGTGGTACTAATTTCGAATTTCTGGGATGCGTAGAAAAAAAAAAAGAATTGCGTCTTAAACAAATCGCCTGTCCTTATATGCAGTTAAAATGACACCTGTTTTTAATCCGTCGAAGAGATCGTTTTTGTAATTTGATAAAAAAATCCCTGCTTTTGTTGAATTATGAATGCCTTTCCGATCTTGTAATTGGGGTTTTTTAATTAATAACGTCCGTTAATTACGACTCTTTCAAAATTTTATGATTTGTTGTTTGATGTGAGGTGTTCAGCTATTAGTATTCAAGTCCCCAACTGTTGTGAAGAGAATCAATTAAATCTGTTAAATCGATTTCTTCACAACATTCTTATTTGAGTTCATCTCCATTTTTGTTATTCCTCCATGGTTTCTGAATCTCATGGGTTTTCCTCCATGGTTTCCGAAGTCTATCGGTTTTCAAAGTTAATCTAAGTTACTCTTCTGCTCTTCTAAAATTTATCATTTGTTCATATCGATTCTAAAATATCATGGTAATCGATATTCATTTTACCATTTTGAAGCAATGTTTTATTTTATTTAATACTCATTTAATTTCAATAGTTAAGTCTTAGTTCATGTACTTCTACTTCAACTCCCAGTCATATATTTTTACCGCCCTTTCCTCTCATTGGATGGGTGAAGCCTCGCAAAGAATTTTCCACATTATTCTGGAAGCTTCCAACCAACCAGCGTCTGTTTGATTCGACCGTTTGCCAGTTTGGCAGATTCATCACCTTGTTCAATAAGGCTTGTTTTATTATGTGTTATTTTTGGTTGGCGAGTTTGTGATGTGCCTGTTGGCGTGTGTTGTAGTGTGTGGTAACCCACACCACGCGGTTTGTGCAAAAAAATTTGATTCAGTAGAACAGTAGTGTAGGAGTTGGTACCGAGTTAGAAGCATCAAGACTATGTGAGATTCTGTCATCCTGTTTGCCATTTTGGTTCACTCAGAATCTGAATATGTGGCTTGAAGAGTCATGCTATTCAACGAGGCGAGTCGTCTTCAACATGTCCTACAGATAAGCCTTTTTCCATTTTCTTTTACCTTGCTTTACTAAGTTTATTTAGAGAGATAAATTCTATTATTTAATGTATCGAAAAAAAAAGAATTTAACATTCGAATGGGATGCCAAGTAATATATTATGAGGTAAAACTAACTTTTTTTTTTTATCATGCACAAGGGAAAGTTTCTCTGAAGAAGAATCTTTGTGAGTGGTCAACGATATTTTAATTTGAACTGTACATTTATGCATACAGTTAATAAACTGGTGTTCAGTAAAAAAAAAAAGAGTCTACGCTCATTTTAGTTTATGGTCACGTGGAACCTCAGTTGAAGTAAAATTTTAGTTTACGTGACCAACTTATACCAGGAAAAACAAAATTATATTTACCTTTAGATTTCAGTCTAATTCCCACATTTTTGCTATTTAACTTTAAATATATTTACCTTTTCAATTTTCACTCATAATATTTAAATTACAACATGTGGTGCCGAAACCCTCTTCACCTGAGGTCTCTCTTTTTTTCTTATGTGTTTGAGTGTAGATAGTTGAGAATAAATACATATGACATGTAATTTCTCATGAAACAACTACATTAATTAAATAATATCTGCTTATCAAGAACAATTATATTTCTTTTACAATGATGAAATGACAGAAAATGATTGATTTAATGTGTAAATTAAGGAATGAAATTGAAATGTTTTTTTGAAATATTGTATTGGAAAATACTTTATGCATAATATTTTCAAAATATGAGAAAATAATCATTTTTACTGTGACCTTTTTTATCATTTTTGCTTCCTATGTGTTTAAAATAATTTCATCAAAACTTTTACATAATTGAAGAGTTATATAATGAAATTTGAGGCAACTCTTCACGTATAATTATGATAATTCAATATATTGAGGTATACTTAAAATCTGACTCAATGAATAATCATATTTGAAAGTAACAAATGCAGGACTTTGGTTCATTTTTTTCACTCATGATGTTCAATATATATTTATGTAGTAAACCAGTTGCCTTGAAGTATTGATATATTTGTGTATTAAGTATATATATAACAGAAAACTTAGCAATGCAGTACTTTTCAAATATTCCTGACTAAAGTATATATAATTTCAAATAACTTATTAAAATGGCTAGCAAACATATAAATATTCAGATTCAACAGTTCAGTGGGGATCCCACTCTTGTCAAATTTTTTTTTGATCAAATCAAAGAAGTAAAATCAATTTATAAGCTGTCAGAAACAGAGACTTTAGCTTTATATAAAAGCAAATTGGTAGGTCCAGCTTTGCAATTTTTCTTAGATTCATCTTACATTAACTGTAAAAATGATATTGAGGCTATACGAAAAGAATTTGAAAAATTCTTTAGTAAGAAAAGTACATCTACTGATAATTTATACCACAACATTTCTGAATAATGAGAAGAACAGACAACAAGTGTACAAGAAATCTCGTGAAGAAAGAACATTTCAAAAACTCCAAGTGAATGACAAAGTGTTAGCAAAATTCTCTAAAGTGTTTAAAAAAGAAAATCAAGGTCCTTTCATTGTGCAAAAAATTATTTCCCCTGCTATTGTACATGTCAAGTCAATGGAAAATGAAGATGCATCACCATTCTATATCCACCAAAATAAGCTAATTCGATTAGATGAAAGAAAAGAACATCTAATCCTACAACCTTCGAACAGTGTACCTAGTACAAGTGCTCAAAGTGCCAATAATAGTGTGAACAGTGCCAACAACTCTGAAAACAGTCCTCAAATAACAAGAGTTGTCAGACCAACTCGCAACAAGAAAAAGTTAGATCCCAACTTTGAACATTACTAAATTTTTTTTCCTCCATTGTCAGCTATATCTTATTCATCGACTCAAGCATTCCGGATCCAGATGGATGGCGCCCCACCTGTGTTTGGATTGACGTGAGACTCTCCATGGAAGCTGCCTGGTAACTGACCTTCTGCTGGCGGAAAAATCTTAGCTGCCCTGTAGTCTCCTGTGGAATGATGGACCTGATATAGAAGACAATTATGCAACTCCTAAATTCAGTTTAAGATAAGTTTTCTTTTAATGTTCACATAAGCTAAAAGTGTTTTTTCAATATGTTAAACTTGCAAAATCTATGATAATCTAAAATAATTATGTTAATCATGCTATGTAATCTATCATCATGAGTCTTATCAACCTTTATTGTTGGTAACTTTATTAAGTATTTAAAAAAAAAAAAATCTTCTGTTTTTTCTTCAAAAAAAAAAAAAAAAGTGTTCTGGAAAATATATTTTTGACCTTTTTATATAATACCAATTTGTGTCAACTTCAGCTACTGGTACTTTAGTTCCTGACTTTTCTAAATATTTTTGTGATGCTGTGCAAAACCCATCACATCTTTTTTTTTCTACGACTATACAATTTCTTCCCTTCGACATTGTGTTGCAGTTCAAAATTATTGCCCTGTATGCTTCACATATCACTGTACCAGAAGCTACCCCTTTTTGTTGGTCTGTACCAACAGTTTTTCTTCAAAACAAAATTTTACTGAAAGTCGACTCGACTCCTTGCACTGGTTAATAAACCAATGTGGAGGAGTAGGGCTTGTTTGGGTTGTACTGAACAAATCCTTTCACAGCCCTTTTCCCCTCTAGGACCGAGACCATAAGTCAAAGTCAGCCCTCTTTCATTTTTTTTCTCTGAAAGTTTTGGGTATGTGAGAGTGTCTGTTACCGGATGGGCAGACAAGACTCCTCATTCCCGTGCGGAAGCACAAAACCACCTTTTTCAATTTTTCATGTGTTCATTCACATTCTCCTTTTTACAATGTCTGCGATTGGATGGGCAGACAAAATTTTAGAAGCTGTGTGAATACAAAAAAAAAAAAAAAAAAAAAAACTAAGTCATATCATTTGTGTAAATAATTTTCTTAACTGTTTTGTTTAAATTTATTCATTTATGTGTAAAAATTAGAAATGTGTAATTTTGTTATTTCATTAGCTATATTAATTGCTCTCTCTTTATACCTATTAAGAGTAAATTGTAAGGTATAAATATGTTTAAAAAAAATGTGAGATAAAAATTACTAGTATATGTTGATGAAACAGTAAAGATTTAAGTTTGCTTTTTCTATAAAAAGAAATTATGGAGTACACGTTTAATCAACATTTAGACAAACCTTAATCAGTTTTGTAGAACCAAGTTGTTTTCTACGTGGATTATATTAGTAATAAACTTAGGCAAGTTTTCAAAAAAAAAAAGTAATTTTCTTTCAGTATTATGAAGGTAATGTTTTGTTCATGGCACATAATGGAATTAGTGTCAATTGTTCATTTTAATAATAATAATATATAAAAAAAAATTAAGTGCACTTGAAACATTTACTGAAGGATAGAATATGTGATAACTTTTAATCACTTGTTACTTAATGAATGATAAGTTAGGTAGTATTTCAGTAGTCACTTAAAGGATAGTGATAGTAACTTATTGTTTGTTCTGTTAAACTAATAAAACAGCCTTTTCATAAATTTAACCCTTAAAATAGCAACCAAACGCAGTTTGCTGTTATATATATTGATTACCAGTCAGGCAGTCCCGTGTCGTGCAAAAAAAAAAAAAAAAAAAAAAAAAGTCATGCAGAACAATTTTTTTTTACTTTGTAAATTTGCTGATTTGATCAGTTACTTATACTGTGTCTTTATATTTCAGTGTTTCTGACATGTGTTGGACAGAATGATGGTATGCTCCAGCTGTAACTCATCAAGTGAACTAGGTAAAATTGTAACTCATATGAGAGGAGCACCATAGATAAGATTGTTGACACAGAAGTTGTGACTGTAAATTCATTTGTGCTTGTAATGACCACAGAAGATTATGAAAATTGTACGTAAATCCCTGTGCATGATCATCTGCAAATTGGTAGGTTAATTTTTTCTTTGCTTCATTTTTTTCATTCATATTTCTTGTTATGTTGTATTCAGATTTGGTTTTTTTATTAAAAAAAAAAATTCTCTTTTCTCCTTCTGAAATTTAGCAATTAATGCTCCATTTCATTCAGTTCGTGCATTCAAATTTTTTTTCTCTGACAGCAAGGAATATGTTTTGAAGAGAATCAATTAAATCTGTTAAATCGATTTCTTCACAACATTCTTATTTGAGTTCATCTCCATTTTTGTTATTCCTCCATGGTTTCTGAATCTCATGGGTTTTCCTCCATGGTTTCCGAAGCCTATCAGTTTTCAAAGTTAATCTAAGTTACTCTTCTGCTCTTCTAAAATTTATCATTTGTTCATATCGATTCTAAAATATCATGCTAATCGATATTCATTTTACCATTTTGAAGCAATGTTTTATTTTATTTAATACTCATTTAATTTCAATAGTTAAGTCTTAGTTCATGTACTTCTACTTCAACTCCCAGTCATATATTTTTACCGCCCTTTCCTCTCATTGGTTGTGTGAAGCCTCGCAAAGAATTTTCCACATACTTCTAGAAGCTTCCAACCAACCAGCGTCTGTTTGATTCGACCGTTTGCCAGTTTGGCAGATTCATCACCTTGTTCAATAAGGCTTGTTTTATTATGTGTTATTTTTGGTTGGCGAGTTTGTGATGTGCCTGTTGGCGTGTGTTGTAGTGTGTGGTAACCCACACCACGCGGTTTGTGCAAAAAAATTTGATTCAGTAGAACAGTAGTGTAGGAGTTGGTACCGAGTTAGAAGCATCAAGACTATGTGAGATTCTGTCATCCTGTTTGCCATTTTGGTTCACTCAGAATCGGAATATGTGGCTTGAAGAGTCATGCTATTCAACGAGGCGAGTCGTCTTCAACATGTCCTGCAGATAAGCCTTTTTCCATTTTCTTTTACCTTGCTTTACTAAGTTTATTTAGAGAGATAAATTCTATTATTTAATGTATCGAAAAAAAAAGAATTTAACATTCGAATGGGATGCCAAGTAATATATTATGAGGTAAAACTAACTTTTTTTTTTATCATGCACAAGGGAAAGTTTCTCTGAAGAAGAATCTTTGTGAGTGGTCAACGATATTTTAATTTGAACTGTACATTTATGCATACAGTTAATAAACTGGTGTTCAGTAAAAAAAAAAAAAAAAAGAGTCTACGCTCATTTTAGTTTATGGTCACGTGGAACCTCAGTTGAAGTAAAATTTTAGTTTACGTGACCAACTTATACCAGGAAAAACAAAATTATATTTACCTTTAGATTTCAGTCTAATTCCCACATTTTTGCTATTTAACTTTAAATATATTTACCTTTTCGATTTTTCAGTCATAATGTTTTTCTTGTTACAACACCAACATATATAGTTTCTGAGAACGGGATCAGTGACAGACAAACGCACAGACAGACAGAGGAGTGAGACGAATAGGGTTTCGTCAGATGAACGAAACCCTAAAAAGTACTTCCATCAATTGTTGCTCATAGGAGTACTGTAGTCAAATTCTTTTGTGTGTCCCTGTAAAAGAACGATAAATTCCGTGCACACCCTATTCTACAGTTAGCCCCTTGCAGTACATCTCATATATAGCATATATAATAAATTTCAATATGTTTAATAATAATGTAATACCATTAAAAATAAAATACACCGCAAACGGTTTTTCCTCCACAGGCCGTATGTATCGGAAAATTCTTTTGAGTGTCTCTGTAAACGAGCCGTAAATACTAGACATTTTATTTTCAATACCGAACATTCCATAGTAAACCCCAATAACATATCAATTTCATGACAATCTGACTAGAGAAACCGAATTCATAAACACTTTTCAACTATGTTTATCAACTATATTGGTGAACTATGCCAATTATTGTTTCAACTATTATACCTTCATAATGCTAGAAACATGCAGCTGAATTTTTCAGTATCATCCTTACTTTCTAGCAGTAATCTTATTGTAACAGCATCAATATTCGAGTCAGTATAATCAATAATACAAATTGTGTAGACTGAATTAATCAGCGAGGGAAAAAAAACTCTCGTTGAACTCTGTAAGCGTATCCAAAATATTCACATAAAGCAGATATAAATATCTCTCATGCAAACTTCAAGATACGACACTAAAAACAGAATCGAAGTTCTGTGAACAGCAGCACGTCGTGTGAAATACCGTGTGAATGAACAGCACGTCGAAGTTCATTTTCTTGCCAAAGCGCTTGGCTACAGAGGTTGCCGTCAAGTGCGCTGGGACTTTGAGTGTTTGTGAATTTGCTGCCCGGATGGTATAATGAAAAAAATATATAAACTTGATACACAACATTTGTTCAACCACAAACTCATTCAAATATTTTTCTGCCACTAGCTGATCTGAACGGTATTGTTCGAGAATGATGAAAACGTTAAATATGCCTGAAATCAGTGTTGAATGATTTTATATTTTTAAACGAAAATCTTTCCAAACGAACCTAATGTCATGAGTACCACTGCCTTCCGCAGCGAACACCATCGAATGTGTATGATTTTATATTTTTAAATGAAAATCATTCTAAACGTGCTTAGAGTTGTAAGACCCCATATTGTGCTATACCAGAATATGTTCACTACTGAAAATGTGACACGTAGCATTTACTGTTCATTTAAAAACTATGTCGGAAAAATTATCATTTATGGGGAGTAATTGTTATAAGTGTGTTTAAATGCTGTTTAAACTATTTTCAAACACATTTAAATTTTAGCCCCTTTCTCTGAAAATACAGAAGACTTAAATTTTATTGAATTTACGTCTGCCATTGTTTATTGTGTTCGAGAAAAATCTGGAGTAACGCCAAAAGTCACCAAATGATTGCTTAAGTCGGTAACATTTGGTAAAACGCTGCCAAATGTGATACTGAAAGTATATCTTAAATACATTGCCAAATTGGCGATAACACGTTAATTTCGCGAAAATCCTACGCATTAATTTACCTCTTTTATTCACGTTCTAAAATCTTGGGTAATTGAATCTGTTCCGCGCATTGCAAACTCAAATCATCTGAATTATTCATGAATTATTTGAAAAGTAGCTGTTCCTTTGAAAGAATTTCTATTTCAAAATTATTCTATCAGAAGAATGTTTTACGAAAACTCGTGACACTATTATATCTTCAGATTATATCTTAGTATTCTTTCAACTATTTATAATCACTCCCGAAAAAAATTGCAGGGGTTTTCATAATATGATTCTAAAAAGTATATGAATTTGAAATACCACTAAATTTAACTTAAGATAATTAATTTTCATTTAAAATATAATCATAAATATTAAAAATCATTACGTGCAATGATTTTTTTAACAAAATTTCTAATAAAACTAATAAGTATTTCCAATAAATCAAAAGTTATATAAAAATTTTGAACTAACAGGTTAAAAAATCGATCTTTATAAATCCTAAACATACTTTTGGACGATGCTCCATATTGACTAATTAAAAGTTTCATTCACGTGATATAGCAACTGAATTTTTTTTCTCTCAGTTATGGTACGCTTTATCATGGAAAAAAACTAATATTTTCAAATAAAATTTTTGTTCTTTGGAGCCTGGCAATCAAATTTCTACAGTAGTTGATAGTTAGTGAATTTAAAAAAAATCCCTTAAGTCTATTTCATCTCATTCATGTTTGCTGCACACATTAATAACAATAAAATTTTAGGAAGATTGAATTTGATATATATCACTCAAGTGTAGTATAAGGTTCTTACTATAGAACGTGGTAGGCATAGCATTTAATCGTTCACTTATAGGGACAAAAATGGAATTGAATATAGAAGAAAATGAAAATAATTGAACTATTGAAGCCTGCGAACAATAATTGCTGGAAGAGCGTTTTCAGTTGTGGTATGCGTTTTTAAATTCAATTATTTTTTAAATGTCACTTGGTGTATAAAAATTCTTTAGATCATATATACTGCTGCACAAAAGTTTTCAACAACGGCGGAAATTTTCAACTGTACTGTGCGTTTAACTGAACTAACTTTTAGCATACAATGTTATATACATACATATCTCAAAATCATATACACGCCTGCACAATAAAATGTTATATTTTCCCGACTATTCATGGTAATAGCAGAAATTGGGTTTTCATATGCATTATGCGTTTTTCAAATTGTTCATCTGGGTATTACCTTTCACCTTAGTAAACTGCGAATTTTTGTTATAGTACTCTGAATCTGTTGAAAAGTGTTTCATAATCTATGCCGTACGCATGATTTTACGTTCTTCCTTAAAACCGTATCAGTTTTCTCAACAAGTGTTGCATAGTAAATGTTTTATACTCAGCATAACATGTAGATAATGCTTCTGCATGGTCGTCCTTTACTAACTGTCGGATCTGAAGAACGTGTTTCTTAGATAAAATAGAAAAGTATATAAAAAAATATGTTTGTGTATAATATAAAAGTATGAATAAATAAAGAATATCAATTCCTACGCATATATGAGTGGGGTTGTTGACAAATGGTGCTATGTTATTCAATGTTTTGGCTTTTTCTCAAATCACATATATTTTTTTGTTTATTTTATTAGACTTTTTTTTTTCAAAAACGCATATAAAATTCTATCAATCAAATTTGATTATTTATTATAGCAGCGTCTATTTTTCATACGTGGAAAATCTAAATTAAATCTAACTCCAGAACTTGAATAATTATCCGCAAAGAGTTTATGCCTGTCATTTTCTAAAGTTTGTGCTTCTCGAATCCAATCCAATAAAGGTGAACTTACTTTAACTGCTCCACCCATCCTATCAAACACACTCTGCTTTGGTGACAGAATAAACATCACCATTAAATTACTTTTAAGAATTTACTGTTGCAAAAAGTTTCGAATATTATTTTACAACAAATTACTAACGATAAGCATTGATTTTTTTCAGATTAATATATGATAAATTAAAAATGCTCATTAGTTATTCAAAAGATAAAATTTTCCTGTCAACCAGATTCAGCTTAAGTAAAAGGCCAATGGCTTTCAGCAAATTAAATTTTAATAATTTGTTCAGCACTCTTTAAGGGTGTATGCATAAATAAACGTTTAATACAACAAAAATAAAAATAATCTGAGAGTTAGAAAAGAAGAGTTTACTCATTAAACTTATGAATGAGTTATTAAATGAGCTATTTATTTTCAATATCTTAAAACTGTGCAGGGGTTATTTATATTAAATAGGTTTTATTAATGGCAGTTTGTTAATAAGTAATTTAGATCCAATTTACTAGCTTCAATTTGAATTTTTTTTATCACTTTTGTATTCTTTTTGACCATTTGTTTTCATTGCGTATTTAAAATGTCATTATACTAAACTACGTTTTATTTCATGTTTTATATGAATTATTACGAAGTGAAAATGTCCAACATACACATTTGTTTTCTGTTTCTAAATCAGGATAAATAATACATTTTTTGATATGATGACTCATAACAAAGAAGCAAACTACCAGATAGGGGTTTAGCAAAGTGCTAATTATTCTTTTTAGGGTTTCGTTCATCTGACGAAACCCTATTCGTCTCATTCCTTTGTCTGTCTGTCCGTCACAGAGACCGTTCTCAGAAACTATACATGTTAAAGACTTGAAATTTTGAGTACTTATAGCTGAACACCTCACATCAAACAACAAATCATAAAATTTTGAAAAAGTAATTAATTAACTGAATTATGGGCTAATTAACTTCTAAAATTAACCAATCCACCTTTTTAACGCAGGTTCAAACGGACCTTCTCCAAATCATCCGTGTTTCTCCTAAGGGTTGCCAGTAAAATCGGCCGATGCATGGTTACCACGGAGGAAATTAAGCCGAAAAATGAAGTGGACATTTTAAAGCGAAATCGCATATCAGAAAATATTGATCCGAGAAATTTGTAAATGGAATAGAGAGACGCAGAAAAAAATCTACTTTCATTTGGTATAAAGTTCAGATTTATGCGATGTGTATAAGTTAAAATATCCACTAAAAATCGATCGATAAAAATTTAATTTCTTTAATTGGAAAGACAAAGAAAATAAGATTTCAATTCGGCGGGAAAGCAGATAGACATGACGACGCTGCGGTTTTTCATAATAGCATATTTTAATACGAAATTTTAACTTTTTAAATATTAAATTTTTTGATTAATTTTTTTGGCATCCCGATGTCAAATTTTTCGCTGATTTCATTGATACCTATTTCTAAGTCCTATCTTAATTACAATCTGAAATATTAATTATTATTTAATTAATCGATTTAACTCGCAGAAGAATTAATGTTGGTAAACGAGTCGGTAACTCCCACATGTGTATTTTAAACAATTCTTTCTAAATGAGCTCCTAATTATGTTGGAGACATGAAATTTTGGGTACTTATACCTGAACACCTCACATCATACGACAAATCATAAAATTTTGAAAAAGTCGTACATCTGGGGGCACGGCAGTGCCCCTGCCAAGTCGAGAAAGCACAGCCGTAAGCATCCTTTTCTGGAAGCAACTCAGGGTACTTTTGACAGTCCCATATCCCTGCGCTGGAATTTCCCAGGAACTTGAAACTTTGTTTTTCTAAAAGCATTCTTCAATCGGAAGCAAATGTTTAAATTTCCGCGTTTCTATCTTTTCTAGTTCGGAAAATATATGAAATCAAAGTTTCGCTTTTTCGACACTGACTGACTGACTGACTCACCGATCATCAAAAATCTGAGGTACATCCTGTAGCCCTAGAAATTTGAAATTTGGTAAGAAGGTAGTATTTGGGATACAAAGAAAGGAAAAATTAAAAAATTCGGAAAATTCGAAAAAAAAAATCGAAAATCTTTTATTTTCCATAATCAGAATTCTTGCCAATACTGTTGTTCACTGCGATTATCAACACGATAAAACGCAGTTTGTCAACTATACTAAATCGAGCACGAAATAGCTGTGTCCTGAATACAGTAAAATTCGTTTTAATTGACTAGAACAAATAAAGATAATACTTGATTATTCCGTCGACCGAAAACCTTTCGCCAAACTATAAGATTAAATGCCAATAATCGATGATCGTAAATGTCGCATTCACTGGACATTAAAAACCATACACGCGTTTGTTACGTCATCAAATGATTTTTAATTTGACTTTTTACTTGTAGTTTCATTAAGGTTTTATTAATTTATTTGTATTTTCGTTATTTAAAATAAAAATTACGGCAATTTGTATAATTTGGCGAAATTGATCGACGGGATAATCAAATAGTACCCAAATAAAATTAATTTATTTTACCAAATGTTAATTTGGGGAATTTAAATATTTTATAAACATCCTGCAAATATGCTAACATTTCTTGATAGATAGCTGCTCTTATACTTTTGCTATGTTTAACATCACTACCATATTATTTTAAACATTGCTATAGTTTGATGCAATGGCAATAGATCATGCCGCAAAATTAGCAGCAGTTTTAAGAGCAAGAGAATTTTGCTGTCAAAGTTACCTCATATTTACAAAATAGTTCACATTGGCTGCCAAACTATTGACGTAGACAACAATTGTTGAAGAATAATAAATTCAATTTTTATAAAACATGGAGAGTGGCACTCAGGATATGACTAACATAATCGCATACCTAAAAAAAGTTTTTTTTTTTTTAATGGCAATACAAACTCCCCTGCGATGTATAATTTTTTTAAATATGTTTTTTAAGTACTCAAATTATCGTTTTGGAATTCAAAATCAAAATTCTACATTCCCCTCTCCCCAGAAAAAATGACATATTGAAAAGAAATCAATTATTTTTATATTTAAAACTTAAACATCATCACTTTTGCACCACTATGACGTCATTTTCTCTGACTTTTCACTTTCAACCGTGCTAAGACTACGAGCGGTAGATATGAATATTCAGGGACCAACCGTTAGTGGACTTCCAAGGGAGGCCATTTTTCATCTGTACTAACCGCAAGGGGTCAGGTAACCTTTGATCCAATAAAGTACATGGAAAAGTAACCTCTGTAAGAATTGCAATCCTTTTTTAACTAATTAACTTTTAATTATAAAATTGAAAACACATGTTAGGAACAATTTATTTTATCAATCAAAGTTGTTAGAAAAGGTATACACATATATAGTTTTTTTTAATTTATTTTTAAAGATAATACAATTTTTACGAAAGAATTATTCTTGCATGCATTGCGCGCATGATTTTTCCCATTTCAATGGCTGAAACAAGGCAAGATTTTTTTTAATGAGTACAGATATAAAGTGTTTTCAAAATGACCTACAATGAAAAAAAATAAAACTTGTAGATCTCGTGAAAAAAATTTTTTTTAGAGTAATTCGAAATATCGAGATTTTTTTTATACAAAAGTAGCCATGAATTCTAAACTTCTTACTTGAGAAACATAATAATAGGTCATTTTGTGCTTCTGTACGTTTAATACATCCACAAAAAATTTCGTGAAATTCTAGGCAACCGGTTTTCAAAAATCGTGCGTGCAATGATCAAAATCGCTGTTTTGAGAAAATTGGCTTTAAAGATTGAAAAACCCGTTGATCATATAGCAAAAGCTCAAAGTGTTTTAGGCATAACTTCTCTTCTAATGCGAATTTTTGTATGGGGTTTGATTTTAAATGTTCCCAAAGCATCATATTTAATTATAAGTTATTAAAAAAAAATCGATTTTTGGACGCTTCAAAGGTTACCTGACCCCAACATTAATTAAAATATGATGGGGAAATGAAACTGTCCGCATTAACCGTAGATATGTCTTAAGAGGAGACGCATTAACGAAAATTCCGCTATATTCTCCGAAACTTATTGATGTTTTGCTGATAGTATCTATCATATTTCTACATTTACTAAAACAAAATAAATATTTAAAAAAAACTACCGAGCTATGCTTGGTCTACTGTGTACTAAAATCATTTAAATAAAAAAATTATTACGATTTACTTTAAATTCGAAAGTATGAAGGTTTGAATGTTTAGTGTAAAATTCTTTCACCGACTTGTTTTTAAAAATAACTTGATTGTAAGTGTTGCATATCGAAAAGAGTAATAACTGAATTTCAAATTTTGGCGACACAGTTTTTTATTGTGTAAAATTTGAATTCTAGATGTCAGTGTGCATCTGCAAAATTGCTGAAAAGACGCGGTGACGGAGGGAAACGCGAAATTGTATGATATTCCAACGAAAGACATTGTTGATCAAAGAAAGTTTGAAAGGAAAAAACTGAAATGTTATATTTTGATCACAGCGAAGAAAGGCCTCATCGAGCAGTTCCTACATCTGACCTGTTTCATCTATATTTTCTTTTCTGTGCTAGGTAACATAGCTGCCTAGTCGTATGATATCAGATGTGCTATAGTTGAGTACGTGGTTGCGCACTGGGATTAGCTGGGATTAGTTTCTTAGTAGGTCACTTTGACGTTCTACTTCCTCTTCTTAACAGCTAGCAATAATCTATTATTTTTCCAAATTAATACCTATCACAGAGAGAAATCAGCTAGAGAAAAAAGTTAGAAGACCTGTTGAGGTCAAAGGGGGAAGGCCTAATCGTTCCGAGAAATCACGTTCTCAACAGCTCCAAGAAGCTAGAGCTCTCTATCGTCAAAACCATCTTCGAAAACAAAAACACACATTAAAACGTTGCAGCGATTCACACCCTGAAATGGGAAGACGTAGCTCGCTAAGAAGTCGCGCGCTGTTTTGTTTCCCACCCTGGTATGAATATTGGAGCTTACTGACGAAAAAGGTCTAGAGGTAAGCTGCAGTTTAAAATAAACACTTTAGAAAGCATTACGAGAGCTATAACTAAAAAAATGGGAAATAGACTGGAAGCAGACAAAGTTATAAAATGGACTCTGCACAGTAGAATTAACTTTGGAGGACTTTGATTGAACAGCTGATAAATTGAAACAATAACTAATATAGTTACTAGAAAAATTGAATGAATGGATTTCAAACAGTAGCACACATGACAAATTCGCTTTTCTAGGAAAAGCGGAACATCGAAGCAATCAGGAGCCATAAAGTCTATGAAGTTAAAGATATTGTAATTGAAATCGACGCTACTGGAAAAGCTTTCTTTGGCTTTTTCCTTACAAAAAGAAGTGAAATCCCATCAAGAACATCTCATGTAAAAAAAAAGCCAAGTCTCCTGGCACTTTGACTGTAAAAAGTTCTGAGATCATATGTAGAGCCAAGCTTAGCCCTCTTATTAACTCTGATATTTTAATTCACAAATTACTCCTAGTCTCTACACCTTTAGTAAATAATTATTTTGTGACTTGGCAATGACGCAGCACGGGAGTGTAAAGGCTGTTGTTTACATTTTAATATTAACGTTTATTTATAAAGTTTTGCATAAAATAGTTTCTATAAGAGCACTGAACGTATGTGTATTTGTAGCATGGAAATAATTTTACATTACATTGTAAGTCCGGATGCGAAAACTCTCTACTGGTCAACCTTGATGTCCGGAGTTTTGGGTGATTTTCTTACTATGTAACGTGAATAAGAGCCAGACCCCTCTTTTATAAAGACCCGCAATCGGTGCATCCCTTCTTCAGGCTTCTATCTCTCGCGTTCATATTCAGCCTTAATCAAATAATCTAATCCCAATTCAAAACATAAGTAAAGTGTTTACGTAATAACTTTCCTGTGCTGCGTAATTGCCAAGTCACAAAATAATCATTTACTAAAGGTCTAAAGACTAGGAGTAATTTGTGAATTAAAATATCAGAGTTAATAAGAGAGCTAAGCTTGGCTCTACACATGAACTCACAAGGAAGGTCTCCTTACTGGGAATACTCAGAATATTTTGGAAAAATACCACTTAAACTACTTATGTATGTAATAAAGGATCAGTCAAATATAGCGGCGGAATTACAGTAGAAAGTCTGTAAAAAAATAAAATACTTTCGGGTATTTGGCGCGAAAAAAACGAAAACGTCACACGATTTGGCGAGCAGTACTTTTTTTCGCCAAAAACAAACGATTTTAATGCACCTGGAAATTGTTTTTTAATTGATTTTTAGAATGCGTGTAAAAAGTATTTAATGAATTTAAACATAAGCAATGAGAGAGTTTAATAAATACATTTTTTCGTATTACATATTTATGTTGCTTGTCATTTAATTTTATTACTTAAAAAACAATTTCATATATAAAAAATACTTTCATATATTTAAGCGTATTCCAAAATAAATGCACAAGATTCATTTACCAGTTATTTATTTCAATATCAAAGAATTCGTCGTTTCCATAGAACAAAATTAAATCGACTCGACTGCTCAATTGGATTTAATTTTGAGATATCGAAACAATTTTATTTTATTTTAATTTTCTTTTAATTCATAAAATATAATATTTAACTCTCTTTATAAAAATCTATATATACATGAGAAAACTATAGTTAAATCAAACTAAAACTGACAAAACTAAAGTTATTTACATTAAATTTATTTAAACAAGTTCAATATGAAACATTTTTATCTTAAAGAGTATTCGACATAAAAAAGCATTTTTCAAAATTTCATTTCGTCGCCAACCGATGATAAATCACCAAATAAACGAAATTTTCATTATTTTTTTACAAACGTTCTATCGAGGTTCCGCCAAAAAAGTTTTTATAAACATATATATCCACATGAGAAGAACACTGTAATTTTTTCAGATTTTTCTGAATATGCCCGTATGGAGACCTTCCTTGTCAGAACTTTTTACGGTCAAAGAGTCAGGAAACTTGGCTTTTTTTTTTACATGACATGCTTTTGATGGGATTTAACCCTTTGGGCTCCCACATGTGTATTTTAAACAATTCTTTCTAAGTGAGCCCCTAATTATGTTGGAGGCGTGAAATTTTGCATACTTATAGCTGGACACCTTACATCAAACAACAAGTGATAAAATTTTGGAAAAAGTCGTACATTTAACCCTTTCGGCTTCCACATTTGTATTTTAAACAATTCTTTCTAAGTGAGCCCCTAATTATGTTGGAGACATGAGATTTTCGGTACTTATAGCTGAACACATCACATCATACGACAAACCATAAAATTTTGAAAAAGTCGTACATTTAACCCTTTGGGGTCCCGCATGTGTATCTTAAACAATTCTTTCTAAGTGAGCACCTAATTTGGAGGCGTGAAAGTCTGCATACTTATAGCTGAACACCACACATCATACGACAAATGATAAAATTTTGAAAAAGTCGTACATTTAACCCTTTGGGCTCCTGCATGTGTATTTTAAACAATTATTTCTAAGTGAGCCTCTAATTAAGTTGGAAGCGTGAAATTTTGCATTCTTATAGCTGAACACCTCACATCAAACGACAAATCATAAAATTTTGAAAATGTCGTACGTTTAATCCTTTGGGCTCCCACATGTGTATTTTAAACAATTCTTTCTAAGTGAGCCCCTATTTAGGTTGGAGGCGTGAAATTTTGCATACTTATAGCTCAACATCCCAGATTACACGTCAAATAATAAATTTTGAAAAAGTTTTATGTTTAACCCTTTCAACTCCAGCTCGTGTATTTTAAGCAATTTTTTCTAACTGAGCCCCTAATTAAATTGGAGATTTTAAATTTCGCATACTTATAGCAGAACACCTGAGGCCAAGCGACAAATCATAAAATCTTGAAAAAGTCTTACGTTTAACCCTTTGAGCTACCACATATGTATTTGAAGCAATTTTTTCTAAGAGAGCCCTTAATTATGTTGGAGGCGTGAAATTTTGCATACTTATAGCTGGACACCTTACATCAAACAACAAGTGATAAAATTTTGGAAAAAGTCGTACATTTAACCCTTTGGGCTCCCACATTTGCATTTTAAACAATTCTTTCTAAGTGAGCCCCTAATTATGTTGGAGACATGAAATTTTCGATACTTATAGCTGAACACATCACATCATACGACAAATCATAAAATTTTGAAAAAGTCGTACATTTAAACCTTTGGGGTCCCGCATGTGTCTCTTAAACAATTCTTTCTAAGTGAGCTCCTAATTAGTTTGGAGGCGTGAAAGTCTGCATACTTATAGCTGAACACCACACATCATACGACAAATGATAAAATTTTGAAAAAGTAGTACATTTAACCCTTTGGGCTCCTGCATGTGTATTTTAATAAATTATTTCTAAGTGAGCCTCTAATTAAGTTGGAAGCGTGAAATTTTGCATTCTTATAGCTGAACACCTCACATCAAACGACAAATCATAAAATTTTCAAAATGTCGTACGTTTAATCCTTTGGGCTCCCACATGTGTATTTTAAACAATTCTTTCTAAGTGAGCCCCTATTTCGGTTGGAGGCGCGAAATTTTGCATACTTATAGCTCAACATCCTAGATTACACGTCAAATAATAAATTTTGAAAAAGTTTTATGTTTAACCCTTTCAACTCCAGCTCGTGTATTTTAAGCAATTTTTTCTAACTGAGCCCCTAATTAAATTGGAGATTTTAAATTTCGCATACTTATAGCAGAACACCTGAGGCCAAGCGACAAATCATAAAATCTTGAAAAAGTCTTACGTTTAACCCTTTGAGCTACCACATATGTATTTGAAGCAATTTTTTCTAAGAGAGCCCTTAATTATGTTGGAGGCGTGAAATTTTGCATACTTATAACTGGACACCTCAGACCACATGACAAATCATAAAATCTTCAAAAGTCTTATATTGTTTACCCCTCCGGGCTCTAACTTGTGTATTTTAAGTAATTTTTCTAACCTCCACCCTTTTAACCAGGGGAGAAATTTTCTAACTGTTGCCGACACCCCTTTCATCCTTCTTTCATATTATTCGCCATAGCCTTACATATTTTATTTCCATATTTTACCGCCAGGTGCGCTACTGATCTCGGGTGCTGTGGGCCCAATCCCCTCGACTAATATATCTACGGATAGTATGTAAAACGGGTTTTTGTTCGGATAGATGTTTGTTTAGAATCGAGTGCGCCCCCTGGTTGCAAAATGTGGAACTAACAGATTTTTCAAAAAGATAAAGTGTTTTGAAAGGGATATTAAACGAAACCCTCTGTGCGATCTGTGATCACACTTACCCACTTGTTTTACGGTTTCGCTCATCTGACGAAACCCTATTCGTCTCGCTCCTCTGTCCGTCTGTCTGTCCGTCACAGAGCCCATTCTCAGAAACTATATCTGTTGGAGACTTGAGATTTTGCATACTTATAGATGAACACCTCACATCAAACGGCAATTCCTAAAATTTTTAAAAAGTCTTATATTTAACCCTCTGGGCTCCAACTTGTGTATTTTAATCTTTTTGTTCTAACTGAACCCCTAATTAAGTTGAAGACTTAAAATTTTGTATACATATAGCTGAACACATCACATCAAACGACAAATCATAAAATTTTGAAAAAGTCTTATATTTAACCCTCTGGGCTCTAACTTGTGTATTTTAATCTTTTTGTTCTAATTGAGTACCTAATTAAGTTTAGGACTTGAAATTTTGCATACTTATAGCTGAACACCTCACATCAAACGATCAATCCTAAAATTTTGAAAAAGTCTTATATTTAACCCTCTGGGCTCCAACTTGTGTATTTTAATCTTTTTGTTCTAACTGAGCCCCTAATTAAGTTGAAGACTTAAAATTTTGCGTACCTATAGCTGAACAGATCACATCAAACGACAAATCATAAAATTTTGAAAAAGTCTTATATTTAACCCTCTGGGCTCTAACTTGTGTAGTTTAATCTTTTTGTTCTAACTGAGCACCTAATAAAGTTTAGGACTTGAAATTTTCCATACTTATACCTGAACACCTCACATCAAACGAAAAATCATAAAATTTTGAAAAAGTCTTATATTTAATCCTCTGGGTTGTAACATCTGTATTTTAATCCTTTTCTTCTAACTGAGCCCCTAATTAAGTTTAAGACTTGAAATTTTGCATACCTATAGCTGAACAGATCACATCAAACGACAAATCATAAAATTTTGAAAAAGTCTTATATTTAATCCTCTGGGCTCTAACGTGTGTATTTTAATCTTTTTGTTCTAAATGAGCCCCTAACTAAGTTTAAGACTTAAAATTTTGCATACCTATAGCTGAACAGATCACATCAAACGACAAATCATAAAATTTTGAAAAAGTCTTATATTTAATCCTCTGGGCTCTAACTTGTGTATTTTAATCTTTTTGTTCTAACTGAGCCCCTAATTAAGTTTAAGACTTGAAATTTTGCATACTTATAGCTGAACACCTCACATGAAACGACAAATCATAAAATTTTGAAAAAGTCTTATATTTAAGCCTCTGTACTCTAACTTGTGTATTTTAATCTTTTTGTTCTAATTGAGCCCCTAATTAAGTTTAAGACTTGAAATTTTGCATACGTATAGCAGAACACTTGCGATCGCACGAAAAATCATAAAACTTTCAAAAAGTCTTATATTATTTACCCACCGGGCTTGTGTATTTTACGCAATTATTCTAACCTCTTCCCATTGCACCCGGTGGGTACTTTTCTAACTTTTGCCGACACCACTTTGACCACTCTTTCATATTATGCATATAGCCTTACATATTTCAGTTCCACTTTTTACCGCCAGGGGGCGTCTACCTATCTCGGGTGCTATAGACCCAATTCTCTCGACTAATATACCTACGAATAGGTTGTAAAACGGAGTTTCGTTCGGATAGAGGTTTGTGAAGAATAGAGTGCGTCCCCTGGTTGCGAAATGTGGAACTAACAGATTTCGCAAAAGGATAAAGTGTTTTGAAAGGAATATTAAACGAAACCCTCTGTGCGATTTGTGATCACACTTGTTTTCCTTTTTATCCAATATTTGGCTTATGTTGCTATGATTTAAAAAAATTATTTAACAAAGTGTATTTTTATATTTCTTTTCTATTCTTTTATATTTAACTAACATAGTATATATAAATTATGACAAATTTTCTAAACCTATACAACTATACGTTTTCTGATATCATAAGAGAAATAAAAACCCGTCAAAAGTTTAACTAGTTTTAGTTTACAAAATTTAAAATACAACTTTGTCAAAAATTCTAGGTTAATTTTCTTCGAAAGATGAACGAGATAACATAATCAGTTAGTGTTTTTACCTTTTCTCCAATCAAATTTTGTGTACACAAATTAAAAGGAACTTTTTGCAGAAATGAATCGCTTTGGTTGTTTGGTCGTTGGTCATTTTGGCACAAATCCGCACTTCGATATAAGCGCCAGAGCAATTGTTTAAACAGGACAAAAACACTAATAATGCAATTTATCCAACGTTGTTTGGATTGATACGCAGCGTCACTTTTTCCCCATGTGAAGACTTGGTGGGAGGAAGTTTGTCTGCTGAATTTCAACTTATCAGTACAGAGGGCATGATGCTCTGTTTAAGATGAATGCGTAAGGGTAAGGCATAAGGTCCTTGAAATAGCCAAGAGAGATAGCCTTGAAAAAGTGTTGAGATTGTTCAGGGATAAGGTCGTTGAATCACATGCGAGACATTTTAACACATGTTAATACCGTTCAGTGCGTCATAGAGTTCAAAATCAGCAAAGATTTTTAAAATGGCCAACCCAATGGTACATTCAAACAAAGTACAATATTGTCATAAATGTTTTCAAAAGTTCAAGTTCCTCTATAGTTCAAAAAATCTTGAGTAATTTTGTGGAATAAGAGTTCATTCTAAAAGTATCGTAATAATAATACAATCTGAAAATTCCATGACGAATGAAATGGAAAAGAATGCATCAGAGAAAACATCAGAAGGCCCAGAATTTTCTTAGTAAAATTCTTAGAAAATGAATATTTTGAAATCAGGTTTTAATTTGTTTATTTTAGAAAACGTGTTATTATTTAATAATTATTCTTTTAATTTAGCATTAAAATTGCTTATATCAACCGTTTAATTTCTCATAGTCTTAATAAATGTGTTAATAATCCTGATTCTTCAATTGTTCCAGTTTCTTTTTCTAACCTCATCATTTTACCATTTTATAATAGCATTAGCTTTAAAATATCTAATATCTTAAGGAATTACGATTTTAAAGCTGTTTTTAAGCCAGGTAATAAACTAACTTTTTCACAGCTAAAAGATAAAATTCCTACTCAAAACTTTTGTGTATTTACAATATACAGTGGTGGCCAAATTGTGGGCATTTTTTGAAATTTTCTTGTTTTTAAACTTTGTGTGCTTGAAGAATATAGGGTAAAGTAGGGACAGATGCCGCAGTTTTACTTTTCTTCTTGTAAAATGTACAATAATGCAAAAAACAACAAACTACGTGCTAGAAATCATTAATCAAACTCTTTAGAATATAATTTTTATGTTAAACAAGTTAAATTTTTTTTAATAAAATAGTCAGAATTATTTTCCCAACTAATTATCAATTTTTATGTGCAGGGTCAGATACCGCATGTAGAAAAAAAGCTAGGCTGTTAAGATTTTTCAAGCAAATCACATTTTTATTTTCGCAAACAACTTAAAATGAAAATAAATAGCAGTAAACTTACAAAAATTGTATATATATCACTAAATTGTGAAAGGTTTAACGAATATGCAAAAGCGTAATCTCAAAAAATAAAACTTAAGACAAAAAATGGAAATGAAAAGAAAAACATTTGAATTTACATGGATAGCATAATTACTGAAAACAATAGACAGCATAATTACGAAAAAGATTTACAATTCTATTTAGGCCCTAGTCTTTTTATTTTTGGCCTTTCTTCTAATATTTTTTATTTTGTATTTCCATTCGCCCACAAACACACTACACTTCCCGTTGCAAAAGTAAAGTGGGTATGTCTCATGCAGCCACCAAATTTAAAGCATGCATGGCACCGAATCCAGTCCGCATTAGATTTTGTTTCTTGATAAGACTCCAGACACTCAGCACGTCCAGAGTCATCAAATTCCATTCCATTACTGCCATCAGAATCTATAAGAGAAACATTTTCGTCATTGGCGGTAGGTGGCTCATATTTCAGGTTCATCATCAAGTGAGGTGTTTTCAAGTTGATCTTTCCCTTCCTGTTTTTACACATTTTACTTATGCAAAGCTGTTGTTCTTCGGCGATTTCTAGTTTCTTTTGCTTTTTATTACCTTCTTCTTTTTTCTTGGTTATAAACTCTGTGATTGTAATATTTGCAGCCTGTTGCTTTCTCTTACTTGGCTGTATAGGTCTTTTGACCATTGGAATAGGAGATATTTTGTTTAACAGCTTAGATGGTGACAATTGCAAAAGGCCTACGTTTTCTTTATCCACACAGGGTGAACTAACATTGTTGCTCAGAATATTTTGGTAAGTAGCAGAATGTGCTGAATAAACGTTCATTTATATGTAAGTTCTACTGAAATTGTAGTGATGAATATATTGAACCGAAAAACAAAAATATATCTTGCGGCATCTGTCCGTCAACCTCGATGCAGTATCTGTCCCATAGTGACGGGTAAGATGCTGCTCTAATCTTTTGTGTCATGTGAACGGTACGGGAGAAAGACAAGCGCGTATCTGTATTCTAAGAGGATCTGGCCTCCAGTTGCAATCGGTTTTGCGATGAAATCTCTGCTTATTTGGCTTAAGATCTGTAATAAACATTTGTTAGAATAAATTTAGAAACTTACCACGCAGGTGTGAAGCATACAAACTGGAATAAATATATAAATACTGGCAATTAGCTGGTAGAAACACATACAACACAGCACATAACACAGAGGAACACATCAAACTTCTTAATTTGGTCAAGGAGTCACTAGTGTCGCCCACATAATCTCTGCCGCATCTGTCCCACCGGGGAGTCTGTCCCTAATTTACCCTAATAAATTTAACTTAGATACAAATGGTTAGATATCATAGTCAACTAAATTTAATGTGAATTTAATAAAAAAAATTATAATTAAAATATCTCCATTACAAAAATAGTTGGATGTGCCAATTCCAAAACGTTCTTCTATCTCATATATTTTAATATTTCAAAATGTTGTTACAAATGTCAATATTACATTTTTATTAATTCAATACTATATCAACATTGACTTTCATACTAAATTTCTACTTCAGTCAATTAATTGAATTAAAAACGAGTTAATCTCGATCATGAAATTTATCAAAATCAATAGTTTTTCGTTTTTCTGTTGAATATAAGCTGTTCGCGAATAGTCGGCTTATCAGAATGGGAAGTTCCAGTTAATTCACGAGCCACCGGTGTACAATAGAACTAAGAATAATCAAGAAAATTGTACAAAAAATGCTATTATAGTGACCCCTTTCGGCGGAATATTTCCAAATTCCGGGAGGACTTTCTTGCCATGACCAAAAGCATACGCAAAAAATTTGGTTCAATTGTATGCATGACTTCATACAATTTTCGATGGTACAATATTCAAAATGCCACAAAAATCGCTATTACAGCGCCCCTTACCGGCGGATTTTTCCATATTAAGGAAGGACCTGCTTGCCACACCCAAAAATTTATAAAAAATGGTTCAGTTCTATTCATAACTTCATAAACTTTTCGATGGTACAATATTCAAAATGCCACAAAAATCGCTATTACAGTGCCCCCTACCGGCGGATTTTTCCAAATTAAAGGGGAACCTGCTTGCTATAGCCAAAAACTTAAAAAAAAACTCTTTCAAATCTATGCATAACTTCATACACTTTTCGATGGTACAATATTCAAAATGCCACAAAAATCGCACAAAAATCGCCATTACAACGTCCCCTACGGTCGATTATTTTTCCAAATTAAGAGAGGACCTGCTTGTCATAGCCAAAAACTTAAAAAAATTTTGGTTCAATTCTGTGCATAACTTCATACACATTTCGATGGTACAATATTCAAAATGCCACAAAAACACACAAAAATCGCTATTACAGCGCCTCCTACCGGCAGATTTTTTTCAAATTAAGGGAGAAACTGCTTGCCATAGCCAAAAACTTTTTAAAAAATTTGGTTCAATTCTATGAATAACTTCATATATTTTTCAATGGTACAATATTCAAAATGCCACAAAAATCGCTATTACAGCATCCCCTACCGGTGGATTTTTTTCCAAATTAAAGGAGGACCTGCTTGCCATAGCCAAAATTTTATAAAAAAAATTTGGTTCAATTCTATGCATAACCTCATACACTTTTCGATGGTACAATATTCAAAATGCCACAAAACTCGCAGAAAAATAGCTATTACAACGTCCCCTACCGGCGCATTTTTTCCAAATTAAGGGAGGACCTACTTGCCATAGCCAAAAACTTAAAAAAAGAATTGGTTCAGTTCTATTCATAACTTCATAAACTTTTCGATGGTACAATATTCAAAATGCCACAAAAATCGCTATTACAGCATCCCCTACCGGTGGATTTTTTTTCAAATTAAAGGAGGACCTGCTTGCCATAGCCAAAATTTTATTAAAAAAATTTGGTTCAATTCTATGCATAACTTCATACACTTTTCGATGGTACAATATTCAAAATGCCACAAAACTCGCAGAAAAATCGCTATTACAGCGTCCCCTACCGGCGCATTTTTTCCAAATTAAGGGAGGACCTACTTGCCATAGCCAAAAACTTAAAAAAAGAATTGGTTCAGTTCTATTCATAACTTCATAAACTTTTCGATGGTACAATATTCAAAATGCCACAAAAATCGCTATTACAGCATCCCCTACCGGTGGATTTTTTTTCAAATTAAGGGAGGACCTGCTTGCCATAGCCAAAAATTTATAAAAAAAAATGGTTCAATTCTATGCATAACTTCATACACTTTTCGATGGTACAATATTCAAAATGTCACAAAAATCACACAAAAATCGCCATTACAGCGTCCCCTACCGGTGGATTTTTTTCCAAATAAAGAGAGGACCTGCTTGTTATAGCCAAAAACTTTTAAAATTTTTGGTTCAATTCTGTGCATAACTTCATATACTTTTCGATGTTACAATATTCAAAATGCCACAAAAAACACACAAAAATTGCTATTACAGCGCCTCCTACCGGCAGATTTTTTCTAAATTAAGGGAGAAACTGCTTGCCATAGCCAAAAACATACACAAAAAATTTGGTTCAATTCTATGCAAAACTTCATACGCTTTTCGATGGTACAATATTCAAAATGCACAAAAATCGCTATTACAGCGTCCCCTACCAGCGGATTTTTTTTTCCAAATTAAAGGAGGACCTGCTTAGTATAGCCAAAAATTTATAAAAAATGAACTGCTTCAATTCTTTGCATAATTTCATACACTTTTCGATGGTAAAATATTCCATTTGTCACAAAAATCACAGAAAAATCGCTATTAGAGTGCCCCTACCCGCGGATTTTTTCCAAATTAAGGGAGGCCCTGCTTGCCATAGCCAAAAACATAAAAAAAGAATTGGTTCAATTCTATTCAGAACTTCATACAATTTTCGAATGTACAATATTAAAAATGCAACAAAAATTTCTATTACAACGTCCCCTACAGGTGGATTTTTTTTCCAAATTAAGGGAGGACATGCTTGCAATAGCCAAAAATTTTTTTTAAAATTTGGTTCAACTTTATGCATAACTTCATATACTTTTCAATGGTACAATATTCAAAATGCCACAAAAATCACCATTACAGCGCCCCCTGCCGCGGACTTTTTTCCAAATTAAGGGAGAACCTGCTTGCCATAACCATAAACTTTTAAAAAGAATTGGTTCAATTCTATTCATAACCTCATACACTTTTTGATGGTACAATATTCAAAATGCCACAAAAATCGCTATTACAGCGCCCCCTACCGGCAGAGTTTTTTTAAATTAAGGAAGAACCTGCTTGCCATAGCCAAAAATTTATAAAAAGGGTTCAATTCTATGCGTAACTTCATACACTTTTCGATGGTACAATATTTAAAATGCCACGAAAATCGCAGAAAAATCGCTATTACAGCGCCCCCTACCGGCGGATTTTTTTTTCCAAATTCAGGGAGGACCTGCTTGCCATAGCCAAAAACTTAACAAAAGAATTGGTTCAATTTTATTTATAACTTCATATGCTTTTCGATAGTACAATATTCAAAATGCCACAAAAATCACTATTACAGCGCTCCCTACAGGTGTATTTTTTCCAAATTAAGGGAGGATCTGCGTGCCATAACCAAAATTTTATTAAAAAAAATTGGTTCAATTCTATGCATAACTTCATACACTTTTCGATGGTACAATATTCAAAATGCCACAAAACTCGCAGAAAAATCGCTATTACAGCGTCCCCTACCGGCGCATTTTTTTCAAATTAAGGGAGGACCTACTTGCCATAGCCAAAAACTTAAAAAAAGAATTGGTTCAGTTCTATTCATAACTTCATAAACTTTTTTATGGTACAATATTCAAAATGCCACAAAAATCGCTATTACAGCGTCCCCTACCGGTGGATTTTTTTTCAAATTAAGGGAGGATCTGCTTGCCACAGCCAAAAATTTATTTAAAAAAATGGTTCAATTCTATGCATAACTTCATACACTTTTCGATGGTACAATATTCAAAATGTCACAAAAATCACACAAAAATCGCCATTACAGCATCCCCTACCGGTGGATTTTTTTCCAAATTAAGAGAGGACCTGCTTGTCATAGACAAAAACTTATAAAAAGGGTTCAGTTCTATGCATAACTTCATACACTTTTCGATGGTACAATATTTAAAATGCCACAAAAATCGCTATTACAGCGCTCCCTACAGGTGTATTTTTTCTAAATTAAGGGAGAAACTGCTTGCCATAGCCAAAAACATACACAAAAAATTTGGTTCAATTCTATGCAAAACTTCATACGCTTTTCGATGGTACAATATTCAAAATGCACAAAAATCGCTATTACAGCGCCCCCTACCAGCGGGTTTGTTTCCAAATTAAAGGAGGACCTGCTTGGTGTAGCCAAAAATTTATAAAAAAATGAACTGCTTCAATTCTATGCATAATTTCAAACACTTTTCGATGGTACAATATTCAATTTGTCACAAAAATCACAGAAAAATCGCTATTAGAGTGCCCCTACCCGCGGATTTTTTCCAAATTAAGGGAGGCCCTGCTTGCCATAGCCAAAAACATAAAAAAGAATTGGTTCAATTCTATTCATAACTTCATACAATTTTCGAATGTACAATATTAAAAATGCAACAAAAATTTCTATTACAACGTCCCCTACAGGTGGATTTTTTTTCCAAATTAAGGGAGGACATGCTTGCAATAGCCAAAAATTTTTTAAAAAATTTGGTTCAATTTTATGCATAACTTCATATACTTTTCAATGGTACAATATTCAAAATGCCACAAAAATCACCATTACAGCGCTCCCTGCCGGCGGATTTTTTTCCAAATTAAGGGAGAACCTGCTGGCCATAACCATAAACTTTTAAAAAGAATTGGTTCAATTCTATTCATAACCTCATACACTTTTTGATGGTACAATATTCAAAATGCCACAAAAATCGCTATTACAGCGCCCCCTATCGGTAGAGTTTTTTCAAATTAAGGAAGAACCTGCTTGCCATAGCTAAAACTTAAAAAAATATTGGTTCAATTCTATGCATAACTTCATCTACTTTTCGATGGTACAATATTCAAAATGCCACAAAAATCACACATTAACCGCTATTACAGCTTCCCCTACCGGTGGATCTTTTTCCAAATTAAGGGAGGTCCTGCTTGCCATAGCCAAAAATTTATAAAAAGGGTTCAGTTCTATGCATAACTTCATACACTTTTCGATGGTACAATATTTAAAATGCCACAAAAATCGCTATTACAGCGCTCCCTACAGGTGTATTTTTTCCAAATTAAGGGAGGATCTGCGTGCCATAGCCAAAAACTTAAAAAAAATTGGTTCCATTCTATGCATAACTTCATACACTTTTTGATGGACAAATGGCGACAGACATACGGACATACGGACATTGTCTATAAACATGTTTTCGGGGATCTCTGGCCCCTAAAATGTGTAAATCCGTAGAATACCGGAATTCGAAAAAAATATCGATTACAATACTTTCTTATATTGAAGATAAAAGAAAGTAAAAAGTTACGCTTGCAAAAAAATAAGATCTATCTTAGATTTCATGGTATTTTAAAGTTACCCTACGAGCCGTTAATTCCCAAATTGGCTCAGCCGAACTCAGCAATCTGATTGTTCGTTAATATTAATATTTTTTATTACTTTACTGTGATTTTGATCAAATTTAACAAAATAAATCAATTTAAGTCATTATAATTGCATTCTATTTTACATTACACTACTTCATTAGAAAATAAATATAATTTTCTACTATATAAATATCAGTTTTAGTCAATCAGATTGCTAAGCTCGGCTGAGCCAATTTGGGACTTAACGGCTCATAGTTACCCTTACACATTCAATATTTAGTAGGATAACCCTTGTTTTTTATTACAGCTTCACAGCGTCTTTTCATTGAGAGAACTAGTGTTTGGAGTTCATCCTTTTTAATCACATGATTCCAAGAAACAATTATAGCTTCAATAAGTTGCGTTTTATTAGATGGACTTTTTTTTTTTTTTTTGTACAAGGATTTTCAAACGTCGCCACAAATTTTCTATAGGATTCAGATCAGGGCTGTTTCCTGGCCAGGGTAATAATTGTATGCTTTTATTTTTAATCCATTCTTTGCATATTTTTGCCGTATGGCATGGAGCTGAATCCTGCTGAAAGATAAATGGTGCTTTATTGGGGAAGAGATTTCTGATGGAAGGTATCAATTTTGGTTCCAGGACAGTTTCGATGTATTTTATTGCATTCAGAATGCCATCGATCACTTGAAGGCAGCCCACACCATCTGCAGACATACAGGCCCAAATCATGACATTTGTTGGTTGGTTGTATTTATGTCGGCCAATTATCTGCACGTGGGATATAGGCCCAAAGGGGGGGAGTGCCTTCCGTGGAGGTCTTTCTAAGGGAACCTAACCCGTATTAACGCTTGGAGAACCAAGGTTCGAAGAAAACCACGAAAACTCCGAACGATTAGGCCTACGGGCGCGATTGGGATCGAACCCAGCACCTCCCGTGTACCAGCTTCGAGAGCAGAACCTCTCGGCCACTGGTGGGGCGACATTTGTTGGATTCTTTGTAGTTGCTTCAATGCAATCAGGATGCAGCTCTTTCCCTACTCTACGTGTCACATATTTTCGCCCATCACTACCCAAAAGCGATATTTTACTCTCATCGCTCCCGATTATTTTCTTTCACTGATTTTCTGACCAATTAATGTGTTCTTTTGCCCACTGGACTCGTTTCTTGTGTTGCTGAAGATTTAAAAGTGGTTTTTTCCTCGGAATTCTACTTTTCAGCCCAAAACCTGCTAATCTTCTCCTTATTGTTCTTGAACTTTAACTGAAATGCACATTGCATTAATTTCACATCTAACAGCGTCTGATGAAATTCTTCTATCTTTGAGGCATATCCTTATCTTTCTATCTCAGAAGCACTTGTGCATTTTTTTCGGCCTGATCTTGCCTTATTTATCACGGATTTAGTTTCTTCATAACGTAAGCACAATTTTCGTACACCAGATAAAGTGACTGGTCCGCAAACCTGTCTTGCAATTTCAGCATAAGAGAGACCATTTTCTTTCAATATGAGAATTCTGATTCTTTTTGTAATTGTCCAATCAGTTCTTGTTGTTGATGACGTCGTTTTAAATTATTTGCATTAAGAAAAAATAGAAATATTTTTTTTAAACGTTATTCTATTTAGTTACTCTAGTATTCACCCTTCTGCAAAATTCATTCCAGCAAAATACCGCTTTTACAAATCAAAACATAATACAGTTTAGTTACTGACATTTGATTGGCTCTCAGAACAGTCATTGTGATTGGCTACACTGTTAAAAATATCGTGAAAAATTACCTCTGTTTTTCAAGGCTATCTATTTTCTGACCAATGAGAACGCTTCATAGGTGTTTATGTAGCGTTCTCATTGGTCAGAAAATATAGAGCCTTTAAAAACAGAGGTAAATTTTGGTCACCACTGTACAATGCCAATGTGGTTTGTCCTATATTGGACAAACTAAGCGACAACTTCGTTACAGAGTCAAAGAACACATAAACTATGTAAAAAAAAAGGAATTACAAAAATTCTCTATTGCTTCTCATTGTTTGGGGGAGGGACATAATTTAAACTTACTTCGATTCGGCCACTATTATCAAGAAATGCAATATTCCTTCAGATTTAGACTTTTTTTGAAGTTGTTCATATTCATAAATTTAGAAAATCTCTGGTTAACGATTTTTCCAGTGTACCTTACATCTCCCCTTTTTTTCGCGGATCTGTCATGTCACGATGCTTCACTTCCCACGGAGGTAAAAGATAGATGGAGATGAAATGTTTTGATTTAGCGTGATGTTAAAAATTCAACCCTGAAACCGGTCAAAATTATCTTCAAATATTTGCTGTTCCAGAGTCTGTGTGCGACTGGACTACAGCGTCTAGAATATATAGTGTGGAAATCTGCTATCCCAGTAAATGGAGTTATAAATAAAGAGGAGGAGACATACAGTGTGCATTGTACCAGTTGCGAGTGAAGTAACTGAGGAGGTTGTCACAAGATGGCGGCTGCTTTTTTAAAATCGGATCTACAGTTTCTAATTACCATCGAAGAAAACTTCACACCAGTAAAATTGAATAAAAAATTTCGCCTTATTTAAAGGTCTTATTCATGGAAATACTTTCTCACAAATAAGGTGAAATTTTCTATTTCCTTTTACTGGTGTCAGTTTGCTTGTTAAAACGGTCAGTTTGTTTCACTGGTTGTCACACTATGGCGAAAACGCAGGGCCTGACTTCCGCCAAATCAAACTTCTACCAGTAATAATGAAAATCTGTTTCTGCCATTATTTATGACTGAAATTTTGCATTAGTAATGTGTTTAAATAAGGAGAATATTTCTATATGAATTCCACCGGTGGTAATCAGACCCTGCGAAAGCGATTACAGTTGAAGCTTCACTATTTTAAGGATATGTCAATTCCTTTTTATTAATAGTTCCATGTCCCAGTAATGCTTAAAAAAGTGCTAAAATATTGGATCCCTTAAATGTCAAACGATGCTGAAATTCAATGAGTCGATCACAGCGACATCTGCGGGATATTTTCTAAAACTCCAAGACGATTTGGTCTAGACGCTGTAATAATACGATGTTTACTTTGAAATTTGAAAATATATCGCAGATATCGCTGCGATCGGCTCCCTGGATTTCAGCATCATTGCACATTTAAGGGATACAACTTTTTAGCGCTCTTTGGATAGCAGATTTCCACACTATATATTCTAGACGCTGTAACTGGACCGAATGAGGGCATTTAAATTTGAGCTTTAACCGCCTGATATTGCAAACCGTTTTTACGGCATACTGCATTTCTATTATTACTTAGAACTCTGTGTTCTATTTCGCTTTGATCTCATTGATTGTTAGAACATGATGATCATTCGCTGCATTGTGTACTGGCATTTGGCTTATCGTCTTTCATGTATTTGGGGGTATGTTGATTTTATTTTATACATTGATGATGTGAGTACGAGTATTCATGAAACGTATACGTCTGTTAATTTTCACAGTGCTTGATTTATATGTATTGTGTGTTCAACCTTCGCTTTTTAAGTGATTTACGCTCGTATTCACCAACTACTTCGACCTCGAGTTATATCAATAACCTCGGTCGAACGCTCAAACGGTATGCACCTTTAATCCTGATTGGACGTCTCCTTGATAATGTCCAATCAAATGTTGCCGTGAATTTCATTTGAGCGTTCGACCGAGGTTTTCTAGGTCGAGGTAGATGGTGAATACGAGCATTAAGCCGGGAACCAACATACGGAAAAATACGACGGAATTTGACAGCGGAACGGCAAATTGACCCCATATTTGCCGCGTAAAAATGCGAAAACGCAGCGAAATTGCAGTTAAACATGTTTTAACTTTTTCCGTTTTCCGCGACGGCATCTGTAGAAATCAACGAATAAGAACGCTTCTCACTATTTCGTCGGAAGCGCGCGCAAGCGAAAAACGCAAGTGCGATTCTCATTTCCAAGTCGGAAATTTGACGTAGCGGAAAATTTGCCGCTGCAGATTTCCGTCTATATTTTTCCGCATGTGGGTTCCCTGCTTTAGTGGTCTACGTCGCATAATTTCTCTTAATCATCTTGCCGTGAATGTATTGTATATGCCGCCCAACAGTTTTCAATTAGGATTTTCGTAAGCGACAAAATATTTCTTTATACTCAGAGAAGTTTAAAGAAAATATTTATTTTCAATTACTAACTGTTACTAAATGTGGGTTCTATTCATAATTTTAGCCCCGCTAACAAAAAAAAAATAAATAAAGAGAAGTCTTCCGAAGCATTTACTTTTTGTCAGTTACAATAATTTTGCGGTACGAGTTTGTGAGCTTAGTATGACACCAGATTTTTGAAAGCATCGTAATATTCCCTTATATTCAAACATTTTTAAGAAAATAGATTCATTGCACAGCTGTTTGTGAAGGTAAGGCATATTCATATGTTTAACTTCCTATGAAAATCAAATAAAAGGCTCCTGTAAAATTTACATTTTGTCTGTTAACTAATTCGGCGAGAAGAGTTCGATGTATTAGAAGATCAGGATCTGTTCACAGCCTATGCAAACTCCCACCACATTTTTAGAAAAAAAATTTCGAATTGTTTATTCTATGATTTCTACGATTGAATAAGGTGTAAATTTATTTTCTAAAAAAGTAGGGTGAGTTTCCATAAGCGGTGATACAGGCTCTGTCGGAGACTGTCCATATTGGCATGCGCATTTTCAAGATTGAGTGATATTGCGACAAAACAAAGTATTAAATTAATTGTACAGTCTGCGTGAAATATAGTATATATATATATATACAGGGTGTAATATGTTATCTATCGCCGACCTTTAATTTCTCAACCGTTGGTCGTAGACGTATAGTTCCAATTGCAAAAACGTTTCAAATGAGGTAAATATTCATGTTGTGGCATTATTTAAAGTCAAAAATCAATTTGATAAAAATTACAAAAACTAGCTTTTTATACGGTCCCCCAGTCCCTATAGTTATATTTAGTAAAAGTTTACTTATATCATAACAGATATAACACAAAAAGTTTGACATCTGTACTACAAAAATTGACCCAGTTATTAAATTTCAAAGTTTGGGATTTTTGCACATGATTTTGCCTTTCATTGAGGGATCAGTTGAAAGATGAATTAAAGTAATTCGAGATCAAAATCAGGATGCAATGTCCTTTTTACGGCGAAACCACGTTTAGCCGGCCTTTTGAATGTTGTTCGACCCATAAAAGTTAGCTCAAATTTTTAGATGAAATAACCCTATTTTGTGATTCTCGGAATTGGTGATACCGGCTAAAAATGGTTTTGCCGTAAAAAGGACATTGCACCCTGATTTTGACCTCGAATTACTTTAATTCAACTTTTAACTGATCCCTTAATGAACGACAAAATCATGTGTCTCAAACTTTGAAATTTAATAACTGGGTCAATTTTTGTAGTACAGATGTCAAACTTTTTGTGTTATATCTGTTATGATATAAGTAAACTTTTACTAAATATAACTATAGGGATTGGGGGACCGTATAAAAGTTAGTTTTCGTAATTTTTTATAAAATTGATTTTTTACTTTAAATAGTGTCACAGCATGAATATTTACCTCATTTGAAACGTTTTTGTAATTGGAACTATATGTCTACGACCAACGGTTGAGAAATTAAAGGTTGGCGATAGATAACATATTGCACCCTGTATATATATATGTATATATCGTCTATTAACATTGCCGCAAATCATCTTAAAGAAATGTGACTGATAACAATTGATTAGCAATAACGTCTACTAATTAATGTGATCTTAATTGGACGTCTACTACATATAGAAATTGTTATAAAGTTTTTAATTTCAAAACTAACAATTATTTTTGAGATCATATTTGTAGTTTTTTGGTAAATTTTTCCATAGGAAAGCAAACGGAAAGTTATTCAATCAAGTAGTTTAGGAAGTGTGGTGGTTTAAAGTTTGGAACGTCTATTGTTAAATCATTTTTTAATCCTTGCGAAACAGATTGAAATGCGGGTAGTTTTTTAAGCACAGCGTAATAACTACTTGACGGAATGAGCTATAATTTTAGATTCGCGTATTTGAAGCTTCTAGAAAGCGATTTCTACTTCAAGAAAAAGGATACAATTGATATTTAATTTCGAAAATTAATATTAATTTTTTTCTATATTAATTTTCGAAAAAAATGCGTATTAACCTATTCATTTTAACATAAATCAATTTTTATTCACATTTAACCTAAATCCAAAATTACAGCTCATTCCGGAAAGTAGTTTTTGTGTTACGCTTAAAGAATTATCCCATTCCAAATAGGATGTCATATTTGGTGAAATATAGTGTTAATATTGAAAATTTTAAAGTTTGTTACAAATTTCATATGCACATACATGATCCTTTTGGCAAAATTTAAGATTGCACAAGGCTTTTACTTCTTTTAAAATTTGGCATGCGGAAATGAAATATGCAATAAAATGTTGCAGTTGCTATGTAACTTTTAAAATGGTTCAGTTTTAATATGTAGATGGCACTTTACGATAAAATAAGCCACAAATAATTAGAACTGTATATGAATTAAAACATTACTGTTCTCTTCTATTCTAGTCTTAATTAGAATTAAATTTATAGCTATCGTTGGATTTTTTTTGACATATTGTACAAGTGGTCATAAGGGCAAACTTTTGTCGACAAAATATTTTATCTTATCCTTTATTATATTATACATTTCCCCTGGCTGAGGTTTGAGTTCCTTATAGGGAATTTCATAAAGAAATTGTGTTTTGTTAAGCATTATAGGCTAACCCCGTTGAATTTCTTCAAACATCAGAGTTTCGGTTATAACAAGCATTCATAACGCGATTCATCAATTTTACGTGAAGGTCTTTTTTAATGCACAAATCACACTAATTATCCTTATATCTACTCTAGATCTTGTACAAAATGACGGTGGAAATTAAAATCTAATCTATCAAAGATTTAGCTACATGGACAGGGCAGCTAGTAAATGTTTTATACAGTGACTACAGTGAAGTAATTTTCGAGACAGTTTATAATTCCGCCTTCTGATTGTATTTTTTCTACCCTCATACCGAATATCATCGAGGCTAACAAAAAAGAAAGGCTACCGCGGTTCTTTAGAGGCGCCTGATTAATGTCCCCATGATTTGTGCCCCCATACGTCATTTTGACGTCACAAGAAATGGGGATATAAATACAGTGCTGGATCATTTCACTTTTCACGAAATCCTGATTAATGTTCCCATGATATATGCCCCCATATCTGAAAGGGACACAAATCCAATGCTAGAGAAATTTCCTTTCATTGAGAGCCTGATTAACGTCCCCATGATTTAAGTCCCCATGCGTGATTTTGACGTCACAAAAAATAGGGACACAAATCCAGTGCTGGAGCATTTCACTTTTGACGAAATCCTGATTAACATACCCATGATATATGCCCCCATATCAGAAGGGGACACAAATCCAGTGATGGAGAATTTTCCTTTCATTGAGAGCCTGATTAATGTCCCCATGATATATGCCCCCATATCTGAAAGGGCCACAAATCCAATGCTAGAGAAATTTCCTTTCGTTGAGAGCCTCATTAACGTCCCCATGATTTAAGTCCCCATACGTCATTTTGATGTCACAAAAATGGGGGCACAAATCCAGTGTTCGAGCATTTCACTTTTGACGAAATCCTGATTAACATCCCCATGATATATGCCCCCATATCAGAAGGGGACACAAATCCAGTGATGGAGAATTTTCCTTTCATTGAGAGCCTGATTAATGTCCCCATGATTTATGTCCCCATGATTTATGCTCCCATACGTCATTTTGACGTCACAAAAAATGGGGGCACAAATCCAGTGCTGGAGCATTTTACTTTTGACGAAATCCTGATTAATATCCCCATGATATGTATCCCCATACGTCAGTTTGATGACGTCACAGTAGATGGGGACTTAAATCAGGGGGCACAAATCCAGTACTGGAACATTTTATTTTGTCGAGAATTCCTGATATACGACCCCCTGATTTATGCCCCTATACTTCATTTTTACATCGGAACAAAGGGGATTCAGAGTTCCTGCAGGATTGGCCACTAGAGTTCTGCACGGGCAGGAATTTCCAGCTTGATTTCGGCCCAGTGTTAAAATTAAAAGCTCGGCCCGGGCCTGGCGCGACCCGTGACAAAATTAATTAAATCAAGTCCGATCCGGCCCATTCAATTTCTACAGAAAATCCAGTTTTACAAAACACACAATTAATGATTCTTTTAACCCCTTAACGGTCGCATTAAACTACGGTTTAAAAATTTAAATTGCTTATTGTCACCACTTTTTTGCAAAAGAAATATTCACGTTATTTAATGACAGGTAAAATGATACCATAATAAACCCAGTTTCACTGTTTTAGAAAACTGTTGGGAATCAATCAATCCGAATAAAAGACACAGCCCATGAATATCGCGGGAGCAGGGATTAAGGGGTTAAAGAAGACAGGATACATATTTTGGGGGGAAATTTTACCGTACTAGGGGGCTCAGCCCCCTGCGAGCTACGCTCGCCAATCCCCGTTCATACTTCGCAGCTTTTAAAAACATGGTAATGTGCCCTATTTTACAAATGTTAGCAGGTTACGGAAAATTGAATGATACTACGAATGGCGATTATCTTCTGCAATCGGGTTGCCACGCTTTTCCGTTTGAATAGTGTATTTTTCTTTTACCATGGCCTCATCCATCGCTATCACGACAGCTGGCGGCTATTTTTGGGATTGATAATTAAGATAAATTACACATTTTAAAATCAACTTGCACAAAAGGGTAAGGTTGAAAATTCTGCTGCCTCTAGCATTTTTATAACGGTGCTATAGAGTATAGACAATATTCATCCTTTGAATTCGAGATTAAAAAACAGTTTTCTTAGGAATAACATTCAGAACTACGGTACTGAAAACATTGTTTTTTAAAATTTTACGCTTATATTTTATCTTTTGATTTAGTTTCAGATATTTTCAGGAACAGGCTTATGCATAAAATTCTTTTTATATTTTATTGAACCATTATACATATTTTCATGTTATTTTTTTAAATTTAAATTGTTTATTTGGGTACTTTTTCACTATAGGGGCCTTGGCGAAATAGAGAAAATGGCCTTGTTGAGAGAAGGAAATTTGGCAGCATATTTTTCTGTCAACTTATTTACTCCTTCACAAGCAATTTATTTTATATAAAAATCAATAATGTATCTATATACATAAAATCTTTAAACAGGGTTATTCCGAATTCATCGTACAAACTTTAAGGGTTGGTACAGGACACTGTAACAAACATTTATTGTATAGGAATGCATGGGCGCAAGTAACGCGTTGAGGCACAAACAGCAGGGTGGCCAGTTCAGCCCTTTTTTTATTTTCAAAATTTCGCATTCCTACCAGAAAATTTCTATAATATTTTGTTTATTTAAAACAGACATTTTGTGATTGTATAAAGCAAAATTCTTCTTTGAAATTTTCCAGTATGAATTAGAAATTTTTGCATTCAAGAAAAGGCCACGCTGGCAACTCTGGCAAACATTTCATGTATTTGCCACAATTACCAGTTAGGCCTTTTTTTTAATGAAAAAATTTCGAATTCACACCGGAAATTTTCAAAGAAGAATTTTTACTTTAAATAATTACGAAATTTGAGTCTTAAATAAACAAAATAATGTTACAGGAATTTTCTGGTATGAATGCTAAAAAAAAAAGGGGGGGGGGGACAAACTGGCCACCCTGGTGTCAACGCGCCATTTGCGCCTATACATTCCTATACAATAAATGATTGTTACAGTGTTCTGTACCTACCCTTAAAGTTTCTACCGTAAATTCATGATCACCCTATACATATAAATAAAAAACTTTTCAAAAGCAAAAAAAAAAAAAGCCAAGCAAAAAAAAAAAAAAAAGAAAAAAAGGTGAAGGTTGTGGCTAAAAAATAGTGTGATATCAAATTTCCAAGCTTATTTGGTACTTATTTAACATTTTCCATTAAAAATTTACCATATGTAAGTCGAGTACCTAAGTATGCGTTGATAGAAAGCCTTTTCTCCTTTACTAAATACATCATAACGTGTTTCTGAAAATTAAATTTTTTTAATTATGCATGATGGGCTTTGGCGGCCATCTTTCCATATTTTACACAAACTTCTAAGCACAGAAGTTCATTGTTAAGATTGGAAGTTCAAAATTGTTACTAAAGCAAACATTTTATTCTTTTAATTTATGGAAATGAGTGCCTAAAAATTTGTGTCTTGAAATAAAGCTCAAGTAACTTCAGGTTTCATCTTATGATTCTCTTTTTTCAGAGGGGGGTTAATTAATTAGTTAAAGCAGTAAAAATCAATTTGTTTTTTCAAAATAAAAAACTTTCTTAATTTATCTGTCTGCAGCTAAAACTAGAAGTTTGAAATTCTTAATAATGCAAATATGTTACGAGCTTGAGTGCTTAGAAATTTGTGTAAAATATGGAAAGATGGCCGCCAAGCCCATCATGCAAAATTTAAAAAAATTTAATTTTCAGAAACACGTTATGATGTATTTAGTAAAGGAGAAAAGGCTTTCTATCAACGCATACTTGGGTACTCGACGTACATATGGTCAATTTTTAATGGAAAACGTTAAATAATTACCATAATATAAGCTTGGAAATTTGATATCACACTATTTTTTAGCCACAACTTTCACCATTTTTCTTTTTTTTTTTTTTGCTTGGATTTTTTTTTTTTTTTGAAAAGTTTTTTTTAGTAGATATCAGTTCTTTTTTTAAAACAAATTATATATAATTGAAATAATTCTACTAGCTCAAATTAAAATTAGTCCTTGTATAGCCTTTATAAGCAGGGAGCAAACACAATAGTATACATTTTGTTTACCTATCATTCATTTTTTAGAGTGACTAATAATTTAAAAGTAAGGAAAGTCAATTTCTTCTTTCAAAGTATCAGTCTTTCTCAATTTATATCTCCTTAAAATTTTCTACGAAAGATGAAAATTCAGTAAAAAACAGTCGAAATAAAATATATATTTACAGTTAGTCTTTCAGTTAGGTGTTTTTTATAACTTTTTTTTGCTGACGGTTTTGCAAAATAAATTTACCTTTACAAATACCTACGGTTAATCCGAGAATGAAACCCCGCAGGCATCTAAAGAATCGAAGATCTGTAAGTCTAGCAATTCTGGACATAATAAAGGAGCATTTTTTATTTAAAAAAATCTAAAAATTTAAAGATATAAACTGTACATATAGCTTCATCTTCATTTAGATCGTGTTATAAGAAAGAATAAATATGTAAATTTACTCAAGTCTGTTTATCCATACCTATTTGCATAAATGTGAGGATATTAATTTACTATAAAATTTCCCCTAAATTGATTATCTTTAATAGTCTATTATTAAAGCCGCATATACATTAGAATTAAATATTTTTCGGTTAAAAATTGCCGGAAATCTATAGTCTTATCGTTCGTCAAATTTGTTTTATGTTTTTTTTAATACCCAGACTCTTTTTCTGAACTCTGACAAAAAATCACAGACATATTGAAGTTATCCAAATTCTTATCTTTCTATCGTATTTCCTTTTTTGATGGGAGGGGGGGTGAGGAAGAGCCCTTAAGAACTTCGTTTTGTTCTCAGAATTCTGAATTATTCATTCAAAAGATCTACCTACATAAGTCTTGTTGCAGAATTTTCATTAGCTAAGAGTTGCATCAAGTTATACATCATGTGAATCTATTAAATTACTTTTGTGAAATACTAGATGGAAGTCATTGATATTTCCAGACCATTTGCCTACATTTTAAACTTGAGTCATTTACTACTATTCATTAATTTTCTATACGAATTAAAGAGTCGTTGTTTCCATGCCAACTGTACCTTTCACTATTGCTTGCTTGTTTGTTTTATTGAACACGTACATCATATCACATGCGGATCACGGCGGGATTCGAATCTGCTTCCACCTACGCTCTCAAGCGATTAGCGGCATGGTGTCTTATCCACTCAGCCACGGTGGGCCACTATTGCTTTCTCTAATACCCAGATACTCAAATTTAACCAACTGCACTTAGAATCATGGTCATAACGGAGAACATTTATATGTTAGAGCAGTGTTGCCAGTTGTCTACTTTTTTTAAATTCAGATTTCTTGGTTGCCACCACTTATGAACGGTAAAATTCCCTTTATTTTCGCCTTAATTAATATGTCATCAAATAAGGCGCATTTTACAATTTCAAAAAAATGGTGCCAATCAAGTATCTGAATTAAAAAAAGTAGTCCATCTGGCAACACTGTGTTAGAGTGGTGACATATGCACAAGTCATGTACTCATATTCAATTTTTTGTCCGAAGTACGGTAACTCAGTTTTCAGTAATAGGCGAGGAAGATTTCAATTAAACTAACCAGAAAAGTTAACAAACATTGGCTTCCTGATTTGATTTTATTCAAAATTGTTTTAACCAACCAAAGTTAATGTTCGGGATCCAGATAAACTTTTCTCTGTTAGTAAAATTAGATTGACCAATCAGTAGCCTCCATCCTTGCAGGCTTTTCGGTGTTTAATGCAAACATCAATCAGACGTCTGCATTTTTCCGAACTTTGTGATCAATCTCATCCCGCTAATAGCGAAAAACTATCTTGATCCCTGCCTATTCAACGCCCTTTAAATATTGGAGAAAGCCTTGACACATGTCAGGAAAACGTTACACAAAGCAGGCAAAGCAAAGAAACAAAATCATTCATTGGCTCGTGAATATGAACGAGCCAATGAATGATTTTGTTTCTTTGCTTTGCCTGCTTTGTGTGATGTTTTCGTGTCGCGTGTCAAGACTTTCTCAAATATTTAGGGGGCTTTGGATTATTTCACCACCATGAAGTTATGAAAGGAGAGGAACAGATATGTCAATCTTCCCGTGTAAAAAACTAGGTACAAAAAAAACGAGTTCTTTCCCTCTCTTCTGCCCTTTTCTCTCTTGATTTTGACCCATAGCAGCCAATTTAGCAGTCTCCAGTACAAGATGCCGCTATATACGGTGGACGCAGAAGGGAGGGTTTGTTTGTTTGTTTAATTGAACACATACATCAGACTTGTGTGCTTGACACCAGGGCCCGCTTATAAGTCATCGTCGATATACAGGGACGAGATAACACAAGGAAATTTACAACACCAGAGAATTACATCCTAGGGGCTCCACAAAGAGTGTGCAACGGAACCGGCGGGATTCGAACCCGCCCCCACCTACGCTCTCAAGCGATTAGCGGCGTGGTGTCTTATCCACTCAGCCACGATGGAGGAGGGAGGGTGTTAGCGCGACCAATAACATAATAGGCTAGTTCATGATGTTTAACCTCTTGGATTCGGCGGGTACGACGTATGTACCCTAAAAAAACTTTCCCCAAACAACGGCTAGGGTACACCGTGTCTACCCTAAAGTTCGCTTCTCCCATTTTGAAGGTAAGGTAATCAGTTATCTGTCATCTGAGACTTTCAGGGGAGGAAGTCTCTTTATCTCCGGAGTGAAAGGAAAAATATCTTTTGCTTTGGCGCGGTAATGCAATAACAGGTTTTTGAATTGGCGATTTCTTAGGCAGAGCTCTTTTCTGTCATTCTATGATCATAGATACGTTTGCTAAGTAATATTATTTTCTTGCTCTCTTTGGTCGCTCCAAAAATTACTATATATATTGTTTGATTATTAAACAATAATTTATATTTGGAGAAAAATGGCTCCGCGTTTTAAAAGTCTGAGCCAAAATTAGCATATTTAATATATTGCAGTTCCATAGGCTCTCTGATCCCATCTGTTTTTATTATTTGAATATCTAATACGAGAAAAATTATCTGATAAAACTTTTATTATATATCTTTTAACACAAGATAGATGTAGAAACTTTTATATAAGACATTATCGCTCTTCATTAAATTGACACTCTAAATAATGCATTTTAAATCCGCAGATATCGAGAATTTTTAAAATGAAAAATAATAATCAGCTTTTCATCAATGTTAACACATGGTTAAAGTGAAAATTTCTATATAGGAATGTATCATTTTCATTTAATTTACACACTTCAAAAATAAAATGCTGTTTTAAATGTACAGACTATTTTCCCCAGAATAAAAAAAAAAGTATAATAATTTTATTTCATCAACATAAAAGCAAAACAGAAATGAAAACTTCTGTATGAGAATATACCGTTTTTCATTTAACTGAAACACAGAAGAAAAAGGTTAATTTAAGAGCATAAAAGATTCTTTCAAGACTCTAAAAATATGCAAAAGCTAGTAATCAATTTATTTCATTAGCATAAACATAAGGTTGAAGTGGAAACTTTTGTATGGAAATATATCGTTTTTCATTTAATTTACACACTGCAAAAACAAAATGCTATTTTAAATGTACAATCTATTATTACCAGAATTAAAAAAAAAAAGAAAACTGTAATCATTTTATTTCACCAACATGAACACAAAGTTGAAGTGAAAATTTCTGTATCCGAGTTTATATTTTTTCTCTTAACTGACACTAAATAAAATTCTCTGTTAAAAGAATAGTTAAGTTATTGTTACAAAACAGTTCATTTAAAGATGAAAAGAAAAAGGATATTTTTTTTTTTCGAGAGGGGAGGCAAAACAATTCGTATGGTTATATAATAAATTTTATTATAAATTCTTAAATAGAGCAGAAAAAAATTAAGAATTTCAATTTTTTAAACTGCATTGGGCGCGGGAGGGAGTGAAGAGTTATGCTATTATTTATGATGACCAGTTATCAACACGGGGGATATGGGCCCGAGTGGGGGAGGTGCCCTCCACGGTGGTCTTTCTAAGGGGACCTAACCCGTATTTGCGCAAGGAAATCCAAGGTTCGAAGAAAACTCCGAACGATTAGGCCGACGGGTGCGATTGGGTTCGAACCCAGCACATCCAGTCTACCACATTTGAGAGCAGAACCTCTCGGTCACTGGTGGGGCAGGGAGTGAAGAGCGAAATGCAAAGAATTTGGGAGGAGGGGATAATTCAAGTAATAGATTATTTATTTATTTATTTATTGTTACTGTAATATATTAAATATGTCAAAAAATTTAAAGTGATATAAAGATTAAACTATGCATATTTGGTACCAGAGAGTGGTTGGCAAAGGGCACAGCAATAATTTTGGAGGGAGTAGATGATTAATTATTTACTGTTACTATAAAATACAGTTTTTTCAAGAAAAAAAGTCCAGTAATGCGGGCGGGAAATAGCGCGGTGGTGGAGAAAAACGCACGACAGAGAAGACAAAGAGCAGGTAAGAGAAGAAAAAGAGCTTGAATTAGGAGAAAAAAGCATCAGGAGACATGAAAGAGCATTAAAGAAAGACTAGCATATCTAATGCTAAAAAATAAGTTTTGGTAAACAAATTCATATGAAGAAAGTTGCAAGCGCTCTTACAATATTGCAGAAATTTAGTTAACTTCACCTCCTTCAAAAAAGAAGAAAAATAAAGACCCTCGGTAAAATCTAGTTACTCGACCCATTACACTTTTTATTATTTTTATACACTTCATGCATAATTATAAATTAAAATTAAGATGATCACAAACGGTCTTATAGTTGCCAACCTCCCGATTTTTTGAATACCAGTAAATTCTTACAAAAATTCTCGCTTTACTTAATTTCAGAAATTGCACGATTCTTCAAAACAAGTATTTCTGCATAAAAATATTCGTATTAAAAAAATCGGGATGTTGGCAAAAAAAAAAGAAAGAAAGAAAAAAAAAAAAAAAAAAAAGAAAGCCGACAATGGAAAGATCGGCTTATCTGACTGGATGCGATCGTTTCACGAAATTTACGATTTTTTCCCTGGATCATTTGGCGAAATCCACAATTTTTAGGTCAGAGGCTATCAAAGCCTGAGAGGAAATGTGCCCGCAGAATTTGTATGTACGTACGTATGTTTGTAACGAGGTAACTCTTGTTAAAAATATCGGATTTGCTTTAATGTTTTTTTTTTCTTGGTTCATTTTGATAAGGCGCTTCCCTGATTAGTTTTGGGGATTCATTGGTTAAGTATAAAGGGGTGGGACGAGGGGCTAATCCCCCCTTAACTTAGATAAATGAGTTTTCATCCAGAATTATCCGATTTGCTTCAAATTTGGTATACCGTTTTATACTGATAAGGCGCTTCCCTGATTAGATTTGGAGGTTCATTGGTTAAGTATATAAAGGTGTTGGGGATGGGCGGATAATCCCCCCCCCCTGAGATTAATTGGTTATTCATGCAGAATTATCCGATTTGCTTCAAATTTGGTATACCGCTCTATTCTGATAAGAAGGTTCCCTTATTAGATTTGGATGTTCATTGGTTAAGTATAAAGGGGGAAAATGGAGGCTAATCCCCCTTAATTTATTTTTCGAGGGGCACTAAGCTTTGAAATTAGAGTATAATATACAATTATTTTGAATAGTCTGCCTACTGTTCAATTCGAATTTATTCGAAGGATCGCGAAAAAAAGTGCAATTTTGTCATATCGCGGAAAAAATGTGAATTTCGTTTAGTGAGCGCAGAAAAACGCGAATTTCTAAAACTATCTGGGAAAAAACGTGAATTTCGTCAAAGGGCAATTGAAAGAACGCGAATTTATTCTAAGGATCGTGGGGAAAAAATGCATATTTCGTCAAATGATCGCGGAAAAAACGCGAATTTCGTCGAATGATCGCGGAAAAAAATAGGGTGTTCGGCAAATGACAGTTGAAAAAACGCGAATTTTGTCAAAGGATTACTAGCTATTATTTATTACTTCACTAATTGGTTTATTTCTATTAAATGCTCATTTTAAAAGGCAGTCACGTGATTTTTTGTAGTAGAGTTTTTCAGAACGGTGTCACATTTTTAAAAATACAGCATAAATGTGACTTATTCACTATAAAAATTTCATAAGTGTTGATACCACTATTTTCGAATAGTAATTTCAGAAAATATCTTAGTCAAGTAAGACTAAGACTACAGTACTGTCTGTAAATACAGGAGATGCAGAGGGCCCACCTGACCTCTGTTCGGGGCCTCCAATTTCTGCTTGTATTCCTGGCGAGTGACCTTAAACTTAAACCATATTATGAGAGGAAAGAAAAACCTGGAAAATAGAAATACTTTAGTATATTTTTATTATCCTTTAAAATATCAAACTTACGTATAACTTCATTATACATGAGATTCACCATGTACACAAAATTAAAAATGATATTCAAAATCCACTGCCTTCCCCTAAAATCTCTTGATCCTATTCTTATACCTACTGAACCTGATGGGAAATAAAATCGTCATGCTCATGTTTGCTGCTTGCACAAAAATTGAAGCGTGATATTTAAGTTGCTTCCCAATTTTCTCTAAACTCATTTGACGACGGGTTTTTTTTTCTGATCTAGATTTATGATCGTAAAAAAAACGACTTGGGCCCATAATTATGATAACTCGGTCCCCTACACAGCTCTATTCTTCACTTTCTATCAAAAGTTATATTGATGCTGAGGTACAAATTTTTTTCATAAAAACTGAATTTAGTGGAAAGGATGATATTTTTATTCTGAGAGCGCGGATAAATGCCCGGTATGTCCAAACAGCATAAGATGGGTTAAGGATTCGATGCCCTTCCCTCAAAATAGGTGGAAAAGGTCACCCCCGTTGTCTATTAAAAGTAAAGTTTGAGAAAACTGTTATTTTCCTGCAGTTTTTTTCTGTTTAAATCAGAGTCAAAAGTTTTATGCAATACACTTAAAACTTCTTTTCTGAATGAAAAATAAAGACACTTATTGATTTCCTGTGATGAAATGATACACCCTTCAAAGTATTTTTCTCAGATTCAAGCCACCTGCTTGTCTTGCGATTGACGAGCTGGTTACTGAACAAGAGCTTGCTTGGTTCGAACCCAATCAGGTATGGATGTGTGTAGTGGGTCAGATTGCATTTTAAACTGAAGTCCCGGTCTGTTTAGTTCACGTGTGCAAGAGATGACCATAGCATCTCTAACCAACAAAAGCAATCGCAGATGCTCTGAAAATTACTTTCATAATTATACTTAAAACTGCATAATTTTAGCCATAAGAGAGAATTTTTCATTAAAATCTTTAATTTTCACAATTAATTGCAAATCTTTTTCATTTTGTTGCTTGGATTGAATAAATCTCAGATAAAATAGCGCATAACACGAGGCTTGTGCAAAGGACATTTTGTTCCATGAATTTGTTCAAGGAAAGACTAATAAGCTAATTATCACAAAATGAAAAATGTCAGCCTCAAGTTCATTTGAATCTGTCTATGCGTGTCCTTATCCAAATTTGTAGACTTCTACGTGCGATAGATTTCCTTAACCGTCGTCAACAAACAAACAAACACGCAGAAGACACACGGACAAGAAACCTTTTTTTTTTATTATTAATATAGATATTTTAATATAAAAAAAATTGTAAGTACTTTTACTTAATGTGTGTCTATTATATTTTATAAATAATAATACAGTGTTATCATCAGTAAGAACACCATAACAAGCATTTTAAACTATTAACCCCTTCGCAACAAGCGTCGTTTAAAGAATTTTTAATCTCTTATCACCGACAATTCATAAAAGAAATTTTTGTCCAAAATAATTTCAGAAAATCTGCGATTTAAAAAAAAAAGGAAAATTTTGTATTCAAATTTACTGGTATTAGTTATCAAGGATTCTGAGAACCATTTATGTCACAAACACGTGAAATTCGTCGCGAAACGGTTAAACTCTCATGTATGGCAACCTCATAGAAATTTGCATTGAAAAGCTATACCCCACTCCCCACCCCCAGTGAAGTATGCTTATCTTATTTTTATTTCTCTACTAGCACACCGGCTCGTCATTAAACGGGCCCGCGATAACCCTAAATATGTCTCAAATTTGTAGATATATGTAACCCGATTTTTTGTAAAAATTTATACTTGAAGATGAAAATCTTTCAAACGAACCTTGTATCGAGGTTCCCGCAATATTTATATTTTTAAAAGCAGAATGTGTCGTTTTAAAGTAAAATGTAAACGTTCTTTAAGTGGGTTTTATATGCTAAAAAAATAAATAAATAAAAAAATAAAAAAAAAACTAATTTAGAATTTTAAAGTGTGCGGATTTTTTTTTTTCACATCGGGCCATATACCGACCCGTTCGAAATACGAAAAAACGAAAGGCACAAAACTACATCTATGTTCCTTAAGCTTTCTAACGGAGTAATCCCTTTTTTAAAAATATTAATATTAACCATTCAAAAAAAATTAAGAAATGCCGAATTCGTGTTTTTTATTCCCCGTGTTTACGAAGCTCGTATCCATTTAACTAACCGGAATACGGAAAATCGATTACTCCAAATTAAAAATCATGCTTTCCTTTTAAAACTTTGCAATCCGTTTAAAAATATCAATGTTAACACTTCCAAAAAAAAGTTTCCCGAGAGTCATTTCTGTATTTATCGCAATTTCTGCAACATTTAAAAATCTGCGGATCATACAGGTATGTGTTCAATTTTTCCTTTGAATTCCTCAATCCGTTTCGAAAAGTACGAATATTAGCTGTTTGAAAAAAATTCTTTTGCAAAACTCACTTTTCTAAATTACGTTTTTTCTCCTGTGTTTAACATTCGTCTTCGGCTTCGTAAATCAAAATATGAAAAAAATTAAGATGACAAACAACATCTGCGTTCATTTTTTTCCCGAATGCCGCAATCTGATTTTTAAAATATTAATATAAAACCTTAGCCGTTCGTTTCCGTTAGTCATTTTTGGGATTTCTGTTTTCTTTTGTGTGATTATTAAAATTTGGTATTGGCTTCAGAAACCAAATTACAAAAAATGCCAGCCAACATCTGCGTTTATTTTCCTTTCAAATTCCCCAATCCGTTTCTAAAAACATTACTCTTAACTCTTTGAAAAAAAATCGTTTGGTAATTTTTTTCTGGGATGTTTAAAAATTAGCACCAGCTTCGGAAAGTAAAAAGAAAAGAAACACAGATACCAAGCTATATCTACGTTCATTTTCCCTTTGAAAACCGAAATTCGCTTTAAAAAATATTAATAATAATCATTTAAAAAATATATTTTCCGAAACTCACTCTCGTATTTTTTTTTTTTTTTTCCTTTCTTGTTTTTTTTTTTTTTCTTTAGTATTTTCCAAATATTTAACGTTTTTCACTCGGAAATTTTTAAACTAAATACGAAAAGACAAATCACGCACGGTTAACAAACTTACTTTCAGCTGTAAAAAGCAATCTTCGGTTTTAAACAATATAAATATTTAACCTTTTTAAACAAATTCGTTTCTGGAAGTCACTTCATGATTATAGCGGATTCAGGATTATACGGGGTGCAATATGTTATCTATCGCCAACCTTTAATTTCTCAACCGTTGGTCGTAGACATATAGTTCCAATTACAAAAACGTTTCAAATGAGGTAAATATTCATGCTGTGGCACTATTTAAAGTAAAAAATCAATTTTATAAAAATTACGAAAACTAACTTTTATACGGTCCCCCAATCCCTATAGTTATATTTAGTAAAAGTTTACTTATATCATAACAGATATAACACAAAAAGTTTGACATCTGTACTACAAAAATTGACCCAGTTATTAAATTTCAAAGTTTGAGACACATGATTTTGTCTTTCATTAAGGGATCAGTTAAAAGTTGAATTAAAATAATTCGAGGTCAAAATCAGGGTGCAATGTCCTTTTTACGGCAAAACCATTTTTAGCCGGTATCACCAATTCCGAGAATCACAAAATAGGGTTATTTCATCTAAAAATTTGAGCTAACTTTTATGGGTCGAACAACATTCAAAAGGCCGGCTAAACGTGGTTTCGCCGTAAAAAGGACATTGCATCCTGATTTTGATCTCGAATTACTTTAATTCATCTTTCAACTGATCCCTCAATGAAAGGCAAAATCATGTGCAAAAATCCCAAACTTTGAAATTTAATAACTGGGTCAATTTTTGTAGTACAGATGTCAAACTTTTTGTGTTATATCTGTTATGATATAAGTAAACTTTTACTAAATATAACTATAGGGAGTGGGGGACCGTATAAAAAGCTAGTTTTTGTAATTTTTATCAAATTGATTTTTGACTTTAAATAATGCCTCAACATGAATATTTACCTCATTTGGAACGTTTTTGCAACTGGAACTTATACGTCTACGACCAACGGTTGAGAAATTAAAGGTCGGCGATAGATAACATATTGCACCCTGTATATTGGATAGGAGCATGAAATAATAGAAAATAAATCTACTAAAAAGTAATTAAACACGGGTTTTAGCGATTTTAGAATTTCAGCCCCTTAAGGGGGTTAAAAGTGGGGTCGAAAATTTTAGAACATTTCGCCTGTCTCAGCAGCCGTTTTAAGTAGTAATGTGAAATTCCAGAAAATAAATCTACTGAAAAATAATTAATTACGCGTTTCAGCGATTTTAGAACACCCCCCCCCCCCTTAAGGGGTTTAAAAGGGGCGGTAGAAAATTTTAGAATATTTGGTATATCTCAGCAGCCGTTTTAGGTAGAAGAGTGAAATTCCAGAAAATAAATCTACTAAAAAAAATAATTAAACACGTATTTCAGCAATTTTAGAAATCCTTCCCTAAGTGTCCTAAAGAAGGGTCGATAATTTTAGAACATTTGGCATATCTCTGCAGTTTTAGGTAGGAGCGTGAAATTCCGGAAAATAAATTATTAAAAAATAATTAAACACGTATTTCAGCGATTTTAGAATTCCCTTAAGGGCGTTAAAGTTGGGGGTCGAAAATTTTAAAACATTTGGCATATCTCAGCAGTCGTTTTGGGTAGGCGCGTGAAATTCCAGAAAATAAATGTACTAAAAAAATTATTAAACACGTATTTCAGCGATTTTAGTAATTTCCCCCTAAAGAGTTAAAGAGGGATCGAAACTTTTAGGCATGTGGCATATCTCAGTAGCCGTTTTAGGTAGGAACATGGAATTCAAGATAGAAATCTATTTAAAAATAATTAAACACGTATTCCAGAGGTTTCAGAAATCGCTGGACCTCTCAAATATGATTAAAGGTAGGGTTGAAACTTTTAAGTCATTTCGCGATATCTTAGCAGTCGTTTTAGGTAGAAGCGAGAAATTCAGAATAATTAAAGTATTAAAAAATAATTAAACATGTACTTCAGCGATTTTAGAAATCACCACCCCCCTCCGAAGAAAATTAAAGGGAGGGTCGAAACTTTTGTGTCATTTCGCCATATCCCAGCATCAGTTTTAGATAAAGACGTGAATTTCAGGATAACTAATCTATTACAACATACTTAAACATTATTTTACCGATTTTAGAAATTCCCACCTAAAGGCATTTAATGGGGTGGTCGGAAGTTTTAGGTCATTTGAAGTATCTCAGCCGCAGTTTTAGGTAGAAGAGGGAAATCCAAGATAACAAACCTGCTAAAACTAGTCGGATGTACCAATCCCAAAACTTTCTTCTATTTCACGTTTCAAAATTCGCTATGACACTGTCAAAATTAAATGGCAATTTATGATCCTCATGAGGACTCTAAATATATAAAATTTCGTGTATTAGCTCTTGAGATTAGACTATCGCTGAAATCGTGTAAATCCAGCAAAATGCAGCCGAGCAGCGCCACTTATTGGATGATTTATACCAAAACCTAATCAGCAACAATTTATGTCAACGTCTGACTGAATCTGAAGTTTGGAGAAAATCCGTGCATTAGTTTTTGAGATAGAGCTATTACGAAAATCATGAAAAGTGCAGCATAGTAGCACCACCTATTGAGCGATTAACACCAAAACTTAATCAGCAAGAACTTGTGTCAACGTCTAATTAAATCTGAAGTTAGATGAAAATTCGTTCATTAGTTCTATAGATAGAGCTATTGCAGCAATCGCGAAAAATGAAGCATAGCAGCGCCACCTGTTGGGCGATTTGCTCCAAAAACTAATCAGCACTATTTTATATTAGGGACTACCTGAATATAAATTTTTATTAAATTCCGTGCATTAGTTCTTGAGATAGAACGCCCACAAAATTTGTGGTCACAGACTCACAGAGAGACATTTTTTAAAAACATGTTTTTCGGGATCTCTGACCCCTAACACATGTAAATCCGTTGAAAACTGGAAGTCGAATATTCTCACGAATCCAATACTTTCTTCTTGTAAAGATAGAAGAAAGTAAAAGTAATTAAACACAGGTACTTTAGTTATTTTAGACCTATTTTGTCTATTAAGTGGCCAGCATCGACTTTGAAATGGATAATGTAAGATTATAGAAATAAGACAACAATTATGGATATTTGATTAGAAATCAAGAAACAAAATTGTTAATTTGATCTTTGCAAGAGATATTTCGTTTGATTCAATTTTCTTATAGAGAAACCGACCAGCGAAACGGGTGAGGGCTGCTAGTAAACAATAAATAAATAAACAACCTTAATTTGCTTATTTTTATTAACTAATTTTAGAAAACGCACCTGTTTTATATTATTTACTTCAATATTCAAATGTATTAACATATTAAAGCGAAATCCTCTCGGCAATAAATCTTACAGCCTTAGTAAAAATGACAAATTATAATTTTAGCTTTCCAAAGACTATTATTTTCTATCTCCAATGTTTGAGGAAATAAATGTGATCATAATAATGGTTAAAAAAAAACTTTTCTGAAAAATTTCAATGACAATTTTAAATTTCATGAATTCAATGTATGTTGTTCAAACAAGTCGAAATTTTACGTCACACGTGGAAAATGAAAAAGTAAGAAATTAATGCGTACAAACATTTTTTACATTTCCCCTGGCCTTTCTACGCCCACTTCCAGCATTTGACTCATTACTTTCTGTTTATTAAGTTGTTCATAACTCTTCTTCTAGTAATCGTAGAAATAAAATTAAAACATATTTGAAATCGTAAAAGATTGCTCCTTCAAATCAAACCATAAAATAAATTTCAAAAATTTTCACCTAAACAGCCAGTTTAATGTAAACAAGTAAAAACAAGTCGGAAATTGTATGTCAAGCGTGGAAAATGAGGTGCGTTCGTACTATAACTACTTTGATAAATATTCAGATCTTGGTGCAATAGCTGTTGCACTCTTATTCAAAAATTCATGAATACATAATTTATTACGATTATATAAATTAATTTCAATAATACGAAAATAATATGATTCGATCTTAAATTGCACGCGTCATCAGCATAGCAACCTAGAATACCTTACTTATAATGGGAGTTCATTGAATTAATTACGTATGATACGATTTAATAGAATAATCACTATGGTAACCTAGAATCATTACCTATCATGAGATATCATTGAGTTACTGACGTATGATAGGATTTATTAGCATGAAGAAAACTTTTATTAGTATCTCTGTAAATTTGGATTCGATTTTCATAAAATTTGAAACGACTCGGCAAAATTCTGCAACGATTATACATATGAAACTTCGAACCATTTAGTTGGGCAGTTATATGCGGACAGACGGACAGACAGATAGATGCACCAGGCGAAGACTATAGGTGCTACGTATTTATATAGTTACGAACGCACATAAAAACTGTCTTTAGAATTCTTTAATTTGGACCGCGATTATTCCAAACCCACCGCTTAAATTAGGTTTGATAGAAAGCGCGAAATGAAAGTTATTGAATGATAAATCGATTCATTCTGTTTCATTTCTAAATTGAAGAAACGAGGGGGGAAATGTTAATGATATTATAAAATTCCATCTTTACGTACAAGAATAAATTTCAGTTTACAGTTGATTATATTTTTAAAAAATCAGAGGTCTCAATATCAAATCAACTCTACAAGTCACGTTTTAATTTCATTTTATTTTGATACTGTCACCGGCGATGGTCACCGGTTTTGATACCAACCGGCGTTTGCAGGGATCACCATAATAGCCTTAAATATACCTTAAATTTGTATGATTTTATATCTTTAACCCGATTTTGTATGGTTAGATAAATATAACTGTATCTAAGTCCCCTTTAAAATTTTATGAAAAAATGTGCATTTTTGATAGGGAAAAAAACATGAGACGAACAGAGTTTTAAGGGTTTTAGTCATACTCAGCGTCCGAATCTCCTTCGCTAATGTTAAACTTATGGGTGCATTCTTATATTTAAAATATCTCCTGAGAAAAATAATTTTAACTTGCTATTTCGTGTATGCTTCTTAAAGGAAGTCTCTTTTTTTTTTTTTTAGATCTCAAATTATTTCTAAAATATCTGCTTAATTCCATATTTTGTACGTTAAAATTTGATAAACTGTGAGCAAAATTTCATATAAAATTAAATCTATATTTTAGAAATATTTTTATAACGAAGAAAAAAAAAAAGCATCCTGTAAGAAGTGAAAACAGAAAAAAAGGAAGTTAAAATTATTAATTTCTCGAAGAGATATTTTAAATATACAAATGCATTTTCTAAGCGTTTTCATCGAAATTTCTCATATTTTATATAGAAAAAAAAATACTTTTACGAACGTATATGTAACGTACTAAGTAGGGCCCTACGTATACTCCAATGCTTAGCTACAGGATCGTGTGAAAGGTGGGAGGGCGAAGTAGGCGGTTGCCCCGTGCGCGGAAATCGAGGGGGCGTCAAATTTATACTACCATTCTCATTTTTCTTCTTTTTTAATGTATAAACAATTATATATGTAGATAGATATCGGGGATTTTTTCCCAATGAAAGTGCGCATTTTTTACATTTCAAATTTATTGCATCGTCCATTACCCCACATCCAAAAACAAATTACTGACTAAGTACAACTTTCTTGCCAACTGTTATACAGTATTGTTAGATGCATTTTTTCCACAACCATTTCCCAGATCCCCTTTGCCATAATATAACTGCAAATTTAGGTTTTTTTTCTGAATTAAAAATTTTAAAGTTCCAAAAAAAGCGCGAAATATGCATTCAACAGAATTTATTTCTGTTTCTGCACTTCGCCAATTTTGTGCCATCTGTCACAGAGAGAAGTCGAAGATTGGGGTCCACAAATTTAAACTTTGGCCCAGGTGCACTTTTCTGTTCGCACAGTGCTGCTGAACTAATAAACTTTATATTTTAAAATCATATACGTATATCATAGAAAGATAATATAATATAGATAATAAAATGTATGAAAAATACTACTACTTTAACATGTAATATGCATAATTATTTTTTATTTTGAAAGATCTATCCTTTACAATAATTTAAATATTTATGTTTTTCGTTCACAGTTACTTTCACCAAATCTATACATACCCCGACAGTCATTATAAACTTTGTAATAAATAAAGTTAATACCCACTTCCTTCTCACGATTAACTCTTTCAGAGGTAAAGTACTTTTCTTCTTAAAATTTTGAAATGACAGGTTCACGTCAGGATTTAGAATCAATTTTATTTGAAAATAAGTAAACGCTTTTCTTCACGTACAGTATAAATGCAAAATTTTATTTCAAAATTCTGGTGTTAATGTGGCATTTCGGAATTAAAATTAAGTGGGATATATTATATTTCGCCGCCCCTCAAGGGGTTAAACATTTAAGAACAAATCTAGACCAAAAATATGCAAAGTAAAGGTTATTTCAAATTTTATAGAGACTCTGAGCCCCTAACGCGACCTCAATTGGAGAGGGACCCTGGTTGAGGTCTGCACGGGCCGGAATTTCCAAACAGGAATCAGTGAAAATTTCTACAAAAAATTCAGATTTTTCTTAACATACAATTAAGATTCCTTTAAAGAAAACTGCATACATATTTATGGGATAAATTTACAGCATATATTTGAAAATTACGATGTGTTTGGAAGACAGAAAATACACAATAGCAACATTAATAATTACTTAAATTCTTATAGACGTTTCAACATTCAAATAAGGGTTCATTAAAAAATAAATGTAGTTTAGAATAAAAGAAAAAAGGAGGTTTAGAAACATCATAACTTTTGAAGCTGTATAATAAAAAAGTAGATTTGTGAAAATATTTCTTTCTCATTTATTAAGGCTTATCTAAAATCCAAAAGAGGTACTTTCTGACACATTTCTGAATTCATTTCTTTTCGGAAACGCATAAGATTGGCAGGTGTTGTCGTTCGGAAACTATGTAATCGAATGGCATTATCGATTTTTTGATAAAGGATGATTTTGATAAAGATATCTATGAGGAAATACTGTTAAAGGTAGCATTTTGAATAGAATTTCCGGAAGCGACATCACGGGAAAGAAGAAAAACCCGAAGCCATGACAAGAATCTCTTGTATGTCGACAAATAATTTATTTATAAAAAAAATGGGAAACGCTATTCGATTCGAAATCCCTTCAATAGTTAGGCTTTTTAATTTTATGCCTTGCAGTTAAAAGTTTGTCAAAAATGTGTCAAAGTTTCGCGTTTGAGAACCACCTTAAGGTATAATTCCAAAGATTACGTTAAGGCTGTTCTCAACTGTTCTGCTCAACAAGAGCAAAATGTTTTAACACATTCACAAATTCATTTTTTAATGAAAAGATATAAAATTGGAAGGTCTGACTATGGAAGCGATTTGAACCATTTTTTGATAAATTATCTATTGAGTTATAAGCAATTCTGAGCACGTAACAATGACGTTTTTCACCCTTCCTTGGGTGGTTATTCTTCTTTCACACGGAAATTAGGTTCAAGCGCTCACTTTGACACTATTTTCTGAAAGATCTATTGTGTTTGCAAAAACAAACGGAAAACACAGTTCGATTACATAGTTTCTGAACAACACCTGCTGGTTTTATACATTTCCGAACGAAAATAAATTAAAACCTATGTCATAAATTTGCGCTTTTGGATTTGAGAACAGCCTTAAATAAAATAGGAAGAGCACTTATTTTCTTTTACGCAAACTTTTCTTTCTCAGCAGGATAATTCACCCAGTTAACTTTATTGATTATAAATCTGGTGTGATATTTATGAATCAGCTCAACAGAATAAAATCCCATATAATGGAAACGTCAGGAAACGCTGGACACGTAATTACACAAGATTGACTTTTTTAACACAATTATTATAATTGGTAAATAAATCATATGAGATTTAATGTTTCGAACTGGGCGAAAAATGTCCGGGCTAGGATTCGAAAAAGGAATATCCTGGCTGAAGCCGCCAGTGCTCTACCAATTATGCCATCCTGGAGAAGCTGGAATTACTAATTCACCCAGTTAACCTTACTAATTATAACATCTGGTCTGATACTTATGATCAGCTCAACAAAATTAAATCGCACATAATGGAAACGCCATAAAGTACTGGACACGTAATTACACAAGGTTAAACTCTTTTAACAAAAAAAATTCCTGGGTCGAACTTTAAATTTTTGCACCGGGCCGGGCCGTGCCAGGACCTGAAAATTCCGGTAGTGCAGATTTCTAGTGGTATATCCTAAATGGAATCTGAACCCCCTTTGTTGTGACATAAAAATGACGTATGGGGGCATATATCATGGGGTCGTAAATCAGGAATTCTTGAGAAAATAAAATGCTCTAGCACTGGATTTGTGCCCCCTGATTTAAGTCCCCATCTACTGTGACGTCATCAAAATGACGTATGGGGATACATATCATGGGGATATTAATCAGAATTTCGTCAAAAGTAAAATGCTCCAGCACTGGATTTGTGCCCCTATTTTTGTGACGTCAAAATGACGTATGGGGGCATAAATCATGGGGACATTAATCAGGCTCTCAATGAAAGGAAAATTCTCCATCACTGGATTTGTGTCCCCTTCTTATATGGGGGCATATATCATGGGGATGTTAATCAGTATTTCGTCAAAAGTGAAATGCTCGAACACTGGATTTGCGCCCCCATTTTTTGTGACATCAAAATGACGTATGGGGACTTAAATCATGGGGACGTTAATGAGGCTCTCAACGAAAGGAAATTTCTCTAGCATTGGATTTGTGTCCCTTTCAGATATGGGGGCATATATCATGGGAACATTAATCAGGATTTCGTGAAAAGTGAAATGATCCAGCACTGTATTTATATCCCCATTCCTTGTGACGTCAAAATGACGTAAGGGGGCATATATCATGGGGACATTAATCAGCGTCCCCAATAGGAGGACAGCTGCATTGAGAGGCAGCCACGTGAAGTTATTAAACCTATTTTACTGTCTGATCCGAAGCTAACGATGAGATAGGCTCCACTGCATTTCGCGTCCGTTCCCATTCGGATCGCTAGAGTCACGTGATGCTCTTTTCGCGCACCTGCATTCGTGCTTTTGCTGCTCCTGAGTCACGAAAAGAACATCAAATGACTCAAGCAACCCTAAAGGAGACGAATATGTAACGCAGTGCGACAGCTTGTCTTTTTTGTTAGCCTCATTTCTTATCATTATCACGTTAAGAGCTGAATAGTTTCATGACCCACTGTAGTCGCGTTTATCTTAATTTTTACACTTATTTTTGTTTCCTTTTTTCAATTCCTACTATTAGTTCACACTCTCCCTATATTTATTTATTTATTTATTTATATATCTTGTTCAAATTTCCAATCGTTAATAAAATACTTATTATTCACCCTATCAAGTTGAAATAAATTTTTTTAAACTTGTACGGGATGACAATTAATGTTAATACAGTTTTTTCAAATTTTAATTTATTAATTAAATTTTAATTAATTAATTTATTTTTACATGGGAGATAAAATGGTGGCCATTGGCTATTGAAACATTTAATGCATCTTCATATCTATAAGGGGGGTTACCATATGGGGAACCCTGTTCTGTCGCCAAATACCGCCAAGTTTGTTGCCAACTTGGCAATATCTCTAATATTTCGCCAAATTCCCATAGACTTCCATTGTAAACCTACTTGCTTATAGAAAATCAACAAATTGAGATATTTTAATGCAACAAAAACTAATATTAGCTTAAGGGATTATATTAAATTTATCTTTCATGACCTAAGTAGGAATTGGCTTAGAAACAAAATTTTTATATTACTTGTTTACTTTTATTTCATTATTGTAAAATACCCCTCTTTTATATGCGGTATATTTAACTGTATCTTAAGATGTTTTGTATGAATGAATTGGAATGTATTTGATATACAGCATCCACCAAATGTACGAATCGCTGGTTATTCTAATCAGATGATTTTAAGACTCAAATTGACTAGAAAATACTAAAATAATAGTATTATGTTCGACTCATAGTACAATCAGACGGTTTATTGTATAAAAATTGTTTGTATAAATTCAATTCTTTTAAATGGCAACATCTGTATTAAAATTTTCATATTACGTAAATTTCAACGAAATTGATACTTTTTATCGGAGAAAATATAACTTTGAATTATGTATTCAAAAAAATGAATTACAGTATTTTCAATTTTTTACGTTTTAATACAGAATTAGTTGCCAAGATGGCAATAGTAGCACAGTTTGAATAAAAAAAAAAATAATTCGTATATAGGATTTTGATCCTGGATAGTTTCAAAAAATTCTTAATTATAATTTTGATGCAACTTATCTGTATTATAAAGGACAAAAGTGTCCGTGCGTAACACTGGCGTCCATTTTGCGAAAGGAAACACTTGACAATGAAATTTCGGTTTTGCAATTTTTGCTATTGCGTTCTTTTTAAATTTTTGAACATCGCAGATTTTCGAGTTTTACACCGTCATGTAAGAAAACAAATCTACTTCCAAATGCAATTTGTTTGAAAACTTCATTGACTGACTTATTATGGCTTTTTAAATAATTTTCAAGAATGATTTTCTTTTTAATCTAACTCCATCGCGCGCAGACTCAATTACGAAATAACCCATTTCCACTTAAAATAATATAAGCAATTCAGCATTTGCTTCTGGCTGACTTTTCATAACGAAAATAAAACTTCACCAATCTATTATATTAAAAAGTGACTTTATTTCACAGCTACTCCTCCTAGAATACGGAACGTTGTGCGATCAAATTAACGCCCGTTATCCACATAGATCCGAGGATGTCAAAAGTGGTCTTAGAATTTTAAAATTTGATTTAGTTTTCGAGATATTAATTTTTTCGTACTTCTTAATGACATTTCTGTAATGATGGCAACTAAACTGCTCAATTTTTGTGGTTAAAAGCGGAGGGGGAAAGAAAACGATATGATTATTAGATTTCTTTGGTTGACATCATTTCCAAATAAAATAACTTTTATTTGAATAGATAGTGAAATATATTGTGATTGAATTGTATTTTTCAAGAAATATATAAACTTATTTTTACATATTCAAGCTTCAGGAATCAGTTTATTTTAGAAAACAAAAAATCATCTGTCGACTGGAACATTAAGATAAATTACATTGACGTAAAAGAAAAAAATCCTTCGTAGCTTTTTTTAATTTAATTTAAAGTAGAGAAACAGATTTTCAACTATTTCCTTAAGATGGTGATTAAAACTGTTCACAGGGACGTTAAAAATAAAACATTTTAGCGAGAAAAATTATACTTCTCTAAGTATTTATTTTAATTCATAAATATAAAATGCTTTTGAATAAATTCGCCAAAACAAAGTCATTTTTGTATAAGTTCACCCAAATGACGTCATTTCTACCAGCTCAGAAATTAGAAGCCAAATCTTCGAAGAGCGAAACGCTTTTGGCAAACAAAGTTATAGAATACGTGTATTTTTATTGAGAAAATTTTTGAGTTAAATTGTAAATATAATTTATTATTTGAAATATTGTATTTAATAAAATTAATAATATAATTGCCTTCTAAATTTACAATAAACTTAGATTTCATTTTCCCTAAAAGAATCGAATGATCTCATGCAATTCAAAAGCAGCACATTGTTTTACTACGCAACTAGTTACGATAATACAATAAATTAAACATAATATGAGCATGAGCATACAAATTAAAATGCCGAGTAATTAAGAAAAATGTCTATTTGGCATTTGAACTTATCCTTGTAATCTCATTTATTTGAATTAAGCATTTAAGATGCGTATACTTTTGCATACCACTATTTCCGAATAGAATTCTTTGCCTTATATAATCTTCGAAAGTTTTTACACATTTTGAGATTAAGTAAGGTGAAGATTTCTATTGTGAAATAGTGTTGTCATACTCCTTGGAACGTTTAAAGAGTGTATGTACCTTGATGTTATATTATTTAACAAAATACGCATTACAACATTTCAAAAAACAAATGCAATGTATTATAAAGCTTAAAACAATATTTGCTTGTTTCTTCTGCCGTTTTAATTAACATTTCAAACTTTCAACAGAAAATTTAAAAATGCTTCGGATGCAGCCTATCTAAATTTATATATTTGATCATAAAAATAATATAATACTATAAGTGCTTTATTAGTACAACAGTTAATATTATTTAAAAGGTTTTTAACAATCTAGGCTTTTATTGTAAAACATGCCATTTTAATGATTCTGAAATACTAAAAACCAAAAAAAGTATCATGAAAACATTCTTAAAAAAATAAAAGTACTGTATTTTAAACTTTTAAATAAAATATATAATTGTACAGCTGCTTTTTTCGTATTTCGGTAATTCCTTAATTAGAAAAAGTCCATTAAGACATCTTGTTATTATAGGAACAAGGGGGTAAAACCGGCCTTTCCGAGATATCGAATATAGGTGAAAAACATCATATATATTATTTCTGATGTTAACATCCTTTTTCTCTGGACAATTTAAAAGACACAACTATGAATGAGGTATTTTTCGAGGTTTTGGTTCCGGAAGCGGCTTTTGACGTAGTACATATAGATAAAACACTGCATTGTTTGATAAACTAATTGCAGTTATGCTTTTTTTTTATAACTCTAATAGATTTTTTAACATTTAATATATTTTTTACAACTCCGACTAATAGTATGAAAAATCATATTTATACGAAAAATAGCAATAATGCGTTCAAATAAAGTTCTAAAATGCATTAAAAGCGATATTTTCATATTGCCCTCGCGTTAGGAGTTAGCAGCCGAGGCAATCACCAAAGATCGCTAAAATCAGCCTTTTTGATTATATTCATTTCAGTGTTTAAGCTATTATATGTCCTAAGTTTGTGTTTTATTTATTGGTTGATAAATGCTTTGATTTCGTTATGGAATTTAAGCTGGAAACAAATGATGAGCTATTTATATTAATTTAAGTGCAAACGGATTTATATATTATCGAATAATGAAAATATCTTCTGCACGCGATAGATTTGAAAAAAAAAATGCTTGAAAATTAATTTTAAAACAATAAAAATTGCAAAAATTTCGATACAGTTTTGAAACAATTGCGATATAGTTTTCAAAGAAATTACATTTAAGAGTACATTTTCTTCCCTATTCGACGGGTAAAAACTGAAAATGTGCGGTATTTAGAAGTTTAAAATATTGCAATAAAAGTTAAATTGAATCGTCTGCTGTTGCCATCGTCAAAATGACGTCAGCGTTAAGCACAGACACATTTGTCCTTTATAATATAGATACTATACTTTAATACTTCGATGAAAATTTTAAACATAGCTTACATATTTCCGAAAATGTGCTGGCTAGAAAATTCTTAGATACCTAAAAAATAGAGATTCCAAGTTAACTAACTATCAAATGCATTGTCATCACAACGATGCAGTTGGAGATATATTTCCATTAAATAACTACATATTGTGAACTTCTGCGATATAATTGATGCACCTGCATTATTGAAACCTGTATTATTAGTATGACATCGTACGGTTTCAGTCTACAAATATATTAAAATTAAAGATCAGTATACACATATCTAAAGAATAATATGAAATCTTCAGCTAACTCAAAATATAGTTTATGCAATTTAATGATTTTGTTAGGTTTCCGTTAACATATAGGACTTCCTATTCTAGAGTTTATCACGCAAAAATTTGAAATTATATAATTATAGTGTTTCATATAATTTCAATGATTTCAGAAGTTTGGCACGCAATTTTTACAATTTACCCCTGGATTATTTGCATTCTAATTAACAGCAAGAATATTTTGTAAAGGGAGCGCTATCAATCAACAACCTTGTGCAAAATACGCAAAATAAATATTTTAATTTTAGGCTTGAATTGTAACTAATGCAAGAAGAAAAAAAAGAACGGTTTTGTTTAGTTTCGTACTTGTTTTTGTCATGAATAATAATTTACGTATTAAAATTTATCTTAAATTTTAAAAGTTTAAGTTCTTATTACATATTTCCATTGAGATCAAAAAAAAGAAAAGAAAAAGACAATTTTTTATTAATTTTGAATTAATGTTCAGTGAAATATTGAAGCATTTAATATTAAAGAGAAAAATCGGTTGTTTAAACACACAAATCATACAGTCTGCCTCAGGAGTTTAGGCACAATAAGTAAATGTCGTTTATTAAGTCATAATACAAAATTAAACAAAAACACATTATGTATTTATTAGAGTCTGTAAAATTATTCAAGTAAATCAAACCAAAATGAATAAATAGCTAATTTTGATATCACTTTAATGTTTATAGTAACTTTGATTAAAAAAAAAATAATAAAAGTCTGTAACTATAATATAGTGTCTCAACAGTTTGGGCAAAATGAAAACAAATACACCATTTAACATTTTTACATGATGCCATTTATTAATTGTATTTCGCTAGCTTCGGATAACTTCAAATAATCCTTTTTCTTTTGAATCAATTTATTCTTTATTGATTGTAGAAAATGCCATGCTTTTCAATGGCCTATTTCAGTTCTGTTGGTAGAGTCATAATGCTTCCCACTGATGTATACTTCACGGGTTAAGAAACCCCAAATGTCCTCTATTAGATTTAAGTCCAGGCTTAGCTGGCCAATCTAAAACATTTGTACTACGCTAGTCATGGATTGAAGTACTGTCGTGCTGAAATATCCACTCAGGACCAACTAAGATTTCACCAAATGAAAGTAGATGTTGCTATAGTGTCTCTTGATATTTTTTAAAGTTTTGTTTCCCATGAAGAAATGCCAGGCAGGTTCGGCCATCAAAGCCAATCGTTCTCCAAACCATCAGAAACTTGTTGTTTACTGAAGAAAGTACGTGGATGATTTCTGAGGTCATGCCACTAACAATTTCAAACATAGGGACAATCCAGATTCAACATCGTTTGTTGCTGAATAAGACGGTGAACCACTTGTCCCCGTACGACCATTGACACCTAGATTACAAAGCCTTCTGACTGGCTGGTGACGTCATCAGAAAGAGGCGAACAATCTGTGTATCACATTGATAAAGTAAAGTTTAATATTGCCATGTTTTTTCTATATAAACCAGTGATCTTTAAAATGACCTAATAATGGAATTGTAAGCTTGATTGTTCATCAATAAATTGCTACTGATATATAAATTAAACTTTATAACTAAAACATTTTAACATGAAACACATTTATTATCACTTTTATGTTTGTTGAATTTTCTTGAGATAGTGATAAATACAACTAATTTCATAAATATGTTCTAAATAAAAATATTTTTAACTAGATTGTTCATTTTAGAATCAAAAGTTGGGTAATCTGAAAAACAGGATTTTTTTCTTTTCTTTCTTTCTCGCTCTTTATTTTTTTTACTGAAATGCAGCAAAAATTTTGAAGAAATATGTAAATATTATGAAGAAATGTTTAAATAATCTTTAATTATTATAAATAAAGAATCATAAAAGAAAAAAAAAGGAAGATCTAGATTATTCATTTTAAAATCCATTTTTCGGGGAAAAATAGGATTCTTTTCTTTCTTTCTTTCTTTTTTTTCCCCCCTCTTTTGTTGAAAAGGCAGTAAAACCTTTGGAGAAATGTTATTATTTAATTCTTATAAATAAGGCATGTGAAAAAAAACGAGCTTGTTCATTTTAAAATCAATTTTTCAATACTCTGAAAAACAGATTTTTTTTTTCTTTCTGCCTCTTGATTTTTTTGCTTGAAAATTCAGTTTACGTTTTGAAGAAATGTTTAAATATTATCTAATTATAAAATATGAAATTGATTTTGTGTATTATTTCTATTATTATGTAGATATATATATGTACATCAATGTGATAACTTCAATTTCATTACTGAATAGTTTTAACAGAAAAATATTTATCATTTTTTAAGTTTGCAATGCGTTACTGAAATTCTGATAATACCCTTTCAAATAAAACTATTTTTACTTTGCATAAGGTAAAACATTCTTTAATTATTATAAATAATGCATCAGAAAGAAAAAACAAAAGAAAAGAAAAGAAATAACTAGGTTAAGATAGGGCATAAGAATGAATGTCTTTTGTTGAAAAGGCAGCAAAACCTTCGAAGAAATGTTATTCTTTAATTAAATAATTAAGCCAATTTGTAAATTTATTAAAAATAATTTTATACCAAAAGACAAAACTTTTTCAAAAATAATATTTTTGTGAAAATAATTTATATTTTCAACATTTTTTTTTTCTCTTGAAAATTATTAGAATTTCAATTTATTCAATATTCCAAGACTTTTTATGTTTAAATATATTATTTTTTTATTTATTTCTGAAAAGTAATATTTAAATCTTTTATTGAAAGTCTCATTTTGCTCTTTCTTATTTTTATGAAAATGATTCATATTTTTTATTTGTCTTCATTTATCATTAATGTATAGAACTAATAAAGTGTTGTTCCCATTAAGTAGGAGGATGTTTATTATTATAAGATTAGTCTTTTATTTTGATAATTCTTCAAATATTTTGTAAATATTTAATCACTTTCTTCAAATATTTTTACTTGCTTTTAATAACGTTGAACATAATTTATCTTAAAATATCCAAGTGCATATAGTAATGTTGTTACTATTAATTCTATAGACAATTTTTTACAATGCGAAACTAAAATATTAAATTATAAATTAAATAAGGAATTTTAATAATATTATGCATTATTTAAAGTTAACTTTAATTATTAAAATTAAAAAAATGCACAATACATTTGCCTAACTGACTAAAAACCTGTTATTAGTATTTATTCAATAATTTATATAACTGAAATCTGTAGAATTAATCCATATAAATTGGCAATAAACTCAAAATAAATTTTATGTACATACAAAACTAGTAAATTTTATTTACACTCTATAAATTTTAAAATATGTCCAAAACTAAAATTTGTAAATTAAAATGCCGAAAATTTAAAAATGAAGCATTTAGTAAAATTAAAAAGTATAAAATAAACAAATTGTAATGCTAAAATATCCATTATTTAATGACGTTTAATTTTATTTTAAAGAAATCACACTAAATTTCATATCTGACTGTTATTAGTATTTATTCTAAAACTTTAACAACAGTAGTGTCAGGTTCTGAGAAACATCTGCTGTTAGAACTATGGTTCTATATTATTTTTGTCTTACTATATTATATATTGTATGGTCTGTGTACTGGAAATTTCAAAGTAACATTCTTCCCTTGTCTGAAACTGGATCCAAGCAGGTGAATTGTACAGCTTGGATGGAGGGATAAAGATGGATGGAGAGGGGTTTGTCTGACCTTTTGAGATGTCTGTTGGAGATGGGGAGACAAAGGAATTCCCTAAACGAGGGAGAGAGCTAAGAATGTGGTCAGGGTGGAAACCCCGGATTTTACGTGGAGAAAAAAGCAGAGGGTTGCTAGAGAGGTAGTCTCTTCTGCTGGGAGAAAGTGAGTGTGAGCCTAGAGCGCAAAGTGGTAGGTTGTTCCTGTGTATAGCTCTTAGATACAGCGTAGGGTTGAGGGAAGCTCGCCGAGCTTAGAGCCCATGTGTTGGGAGATTAAGAGTAATCTCCGGTAACCCTAATTTAACGAGTGTAGAGTGAGAGTGATATAACGTAGTTTAACAGTACACAGCCAGCAAGTACTGTATTTAATTTAATGTTGGACCGGTTAAAGTTAGACCGAAAAAGTGAAAAAGTTAGACCGAGGGAAGATAGTAAAGTTAGTGGTAATTGGAGGCAAAACGGGAATAATGAGATTAATTCTTTTTCGAATAGAAAAACTGAGTTTAAGAGATATAGCCCTAGATCCTTCAAATGTGGTTTAAGAGGTCATTACCAACGTTTTTGTAATAAACTGGGTAATGAGGGAAATAATGATGCTAGTAAAGGGCGTGACCAGAAAGCGGGTGTAAATAAGATTTTCGTGAAAGGAAACAAAGAATTACCTAAAGGGGCTATTGTGGCGAGGATATCGGCAAAGGCCGAACGGAGAACTAATGTTATTGGTGAGAAATTAAATAAACTCGAGAAAATTGAAATTAGTGTAAATGGGCAGAAAGCGAAAGAATTGGTTGATTCTGGATGCGAAATTAGTGTCGTTCATAAAGATTTGGTACTGGAAGAGAAATTAAAAGGAGCGGGTAGTATTTATTTACAAGGATTATTTGGTGAAGCAGTTAAATCACCGTTGGTTAAATTACCATTAGCTATTCCGCAATTCGGACAAACTAATGTAATTCATCAGGAAGTACTTTGCGCGGTGACCGATGATATTAATGAGCAGGTGATTTTACATCCCGAAGTGATTAATGAGTTGTCAGGGGTCAATCGCGAGGAGCCATTGTTAAAGTCCCAAGAATTAGAAAGTTTGGGAATTAGTATTGATAACTCGAGTGAAAAGAAAGATATGAGTAGCGATAATTGTAATGTTTACGCAATAGAGACGAGATCGGGAAATTTACAAGGTCAAAATGTAGAAAAAAACGGAAATAGAGGAAAATAATAAAGTTATTGTTAGTAGTTCAGATATGTTTAAGAAATCCCAATTAGAATGCAAAAATTTAGAGAAAGTTTGGGAATTGTCTAAAACGGATAAAGGAGATTATTATATTGCAAATGGTTTATTGTATCATAAAGAGAAATTGTTAGGCGAAACTATAGCTCAATTACTAGTGCCTAAAGTCAAAAGAGAAGGAATCTTAAAGTCAGCGCATGTGTCTAATGAGGGAGAACATCACGCGGCAAAGAAAACCTTAGAGAGAATTAGGCAATCTTTTTATTGGGAAGGTATGGCTAAAGAAGCAAAAAAGTTTTGTAAATCGTGTCGAGAATGTCAATTATATAGAAAAGTGAAAGTGCGTGATAGTCATAGTTGAGATGGCGGATGGTAGCAAAAAGTATATATATCAAAATAAAGGGGAATTTATGGTCAAGTGTAACATAGTCAATATTGTTTTTGAAGGGGATGAGGAATTTGGAGAAGTTGGGGAAATTCATATTTTAAACCGGGAACAAGAGGTAGAACGGGACATAGAAAGGTTCGAAATAAAAGGGTTATCTAATAGTCAAGTTAAGGATATAAAGTCCATTTTGAGGAGAATAAAGAGGTATTTATGGGTCCTGTGTGACCAGCGGAAGTAGGGAGCACCGTATTGATTTGAAACCGGGTGTGGCAAGGAAAAAGCCAAAGTTATATAGTGTACCTGTTGCTCATAAAGAGGAAGTAGATAGATTCAGGAGTTATTAGAATTAAATCTAATCGAAGTGTCAAATGCAGAAATTAGTCATCCACTTGTTTGCGTGGCGAAAAAAGACGCAACTGTTAGGCTGTGTATAGATTATAGAGCTTTAAATTCAGTAACGCTGGACCCAACATTCCCTATGAAAGATTCGCAAGAAATCATGTATACTGCGGGGGCAGCTAAATATTTATCTTCGATTGATTTATTCAGGGGTTATTGGCAGATTAAAATGGCTGAGGAATGTAAATATTTGACAGCTTTTACAACTCATAATGGGACTTATCAGTGGCGTACTATGCCTTTTGGTTTATCATGGGCGGCTGCTACTTTCCAAAAATGAATGAGGTCCTTCAAGCTCATCGGAGGTATGCGCAAGCATATATTGATGATGTCATCATTTTCTCTGACACTTGGGAATAACATTATGAGCATGTTAGGGCTGTCATAGAAGAACTTAAAAATAGAAATTTTACAATTAGGATGGATAAATGTAAATTTGGAGAGAAATTGACAAAGTTTTTAGGTCATGTAATTGGGGGTGGAACGCATGCACCTGATGAGGAGAAAATAGGAGTAATAAGGAATTTAAACAGACCGAAAACTAAAAAGGATGTGAGATATGTTTTGGGATTAATGTATTTTACCGATCTTATATTCCAAATTATGCAGAAATTGCTACACCTTTAACTGAACTAACTAAAGGGAAGGTTAAAAATACTGTACCTTCATTAAGGGTTGTAGCAATCATGGTAGCTTACTTCTAAGACTTAAAAGGAAGGAAATATAATAAAAACTCCGAGCACTGACTTTATTTGATCAACTACTGGCTGGGTCACTTTATATATTTTTTAATAAGTGGACTTGATGTGCTTTGTAGGTATTTGTACTTGATTAGATGGTATTTGACTATCACGGCGGTAAATCTTTATTCTTCTAGCTTCAGTAACTTGTTGGTCTTTATGGTTTTCTATTATTTCAGCTTCAGAAACATGTAGGAGGTCAGGTTCGGAAATAGCTCCACGAGATGTATTTAGTGTTCTATGTGGACTCACAGCGATAGGAATATTTCCAAAATGTGTGCATTTCTTTAAGTTGGCTGCTTGTTGGCTGTTGTTCACCTCCACAAGAAGTTCACCAGATCGTAGCTTTTTTTATTGTTTTTAGTTCACCCACAAAACCCTGGATAGACTTATGAATCAAGAAGGGAGATGTTTTATCAAAACTCACTTCTTTGTGTTTTACAATAAAGAATTTTTCATCTGTTTTACAGGTTTCGTGTATACTTGAGTTGCTATTTTTAAAACCCACTTTAGAAACATCTTCAACTCTCTCAGCCCATAATTTATCTTGGCTCTGATCAAAAGTAACTTTCGACCCAGAGCCCGAAGTATTTTTCTTCCCTTTATTTTGCTGTGAGGCTTCCACTTCGCATGTTTTATTTCCTGAAGTTGTAGCTGCTATATTTTATGCTAAAACCACATTTTAAACATCAGAGGCATGTGAAAGTCTAAAAAATAACGAAGTTGTCTGGAAGACTTAGTGAAGAAGCAGGAAATTCTAATAACTAATTATTAATGACGATAAACTTGATGATACATATGAAAAATAACAAGCATAACTTCGCTTGAACTAAACAAACGTAAAATAAAAACTAAATAAAGCTTAACGTAACATTGCTAGCAATTCTCGTAGCTAACCGCTACTACGCCATAATATAAATACATGAGCTGCTAACAAACATGCAGCTATGACAAAGGCAAAATTCATCAGTTTCGTTCAGTCATTTATACAAACAAAATACAGAATTTCTGCATATCAAGTGATGCCATTACTAGAAATGAAATACTACGCAAACGCCATTGGCTCAAACGCTTATACCTCCTGCCCGGCGCTAGGACGTCAAACGAACGAACGACAGCCGTTACTAGCGAGTAACAGGTGATATTGCAATCACAGTTCCGGATCTCTACAAAATCTCGTATTTATTGAAATATCGGCATGCCGGCCGCGAGAAGCAATGGCGTTTTCACGTATTTCGCCGTTGACTTGGAGGGGGTAAAAACAAAGTATGTCATGTCAAATATATTAAATTTATTTTAACAAAAACCGAAATTTTAAGTTAACATGACAACAAGCAGCCCCCTTTTTAGCCTCTCCAAGACATTGCAAAAGATTCAAAAAATTTACATAAATATTCAAAAATTCAAAATACAATATTAATTGAAAAACAGTCTGTCTAACCAATACAGAGTCGGGGAAAATTGAAACAAAATTCACCGGCTAGGTACCAATCAATATCTGACCAAAATGTATAACTTTTTCTCCCCTCAATAATTAAACTTATGAAAAAGGCAGTCTGATCAATGTCATGTCAAAATAAAACATGGCAATGAACAGAGTAACCAAAAATGTATAAATATTAAACTTTAAAAACTTGCCTACAAAATTTCATTAACTGTTCTTCAACTTGAGGTTTAGTAAAAGGATCTGCTAAATTTGATTTACTTGGAATGTACTTTAATTTAAAAATTTTATCATAAACTGGATTTCTTAGAAATAAATATTTAATATGGATATGCTTGGATTTTTTTTATTTTCAACTGGTGAATTAGAAAAAGAAATTGCTGCCTGATTATCACAGAATAAAGAACATTCAGTAAAATTTAATTTTAAACTTTCATTTTGTAAAACATTTTTTATCCACATCGATACTTTTGCTGCTTCAGTGAGTGTGACATATTTAGCCTCCATAGTAGAGAAGTTAATGCACTTTTGGTTAAAGGTTTTCCAAGAAATTGGCGCCCTATCTAAAAGTAAAATATAACCTCCTATAGAGACCAGATCGTCACGATTTGCAGCAAAGTCAGAATCTGAATAACATGAAAGTTTTAGCTCATTTACTCTGGATAGATCTAATTTAAAATTTTTAGTGTACTGTAAATAACCCAGTAATTTCAATCTACTAAAAAAAACTTTTCAAAAATAAAAAAATAAATAAAAAAAAGAACAGAAAAAAGGAGAAAGTTGTGGCTAAAAAATAGTGTGATATCAAATTTCCAAACTTATATTATGGTACTTATTTAACATTTTCCATTAAAAATTGACCATATGTAAGTCGAGTACCTAAGTATGCGTTGATAGAAAGCCTTTTCTCCTTTACTAAATACATCATAACGTGTTTCTGAAAATTAATTTTTTTTTTAATTATGCATGATGGGCTTGGCGGCCATCTTTCCATATTTTACACAAATTTCTAAGCACACAAGTTCATTGTTAAGATTGGAAGTTCGAAATTGTTACTAAAGCAAACATTTTATTCTTTTAATTTATGGAAATGAGTGCCTAAAAATTTGTGTCTTAAAATAAAGCTCAAGTAACTTCAGGTTTCATCTTATGATTCTCTTTTTTCGGAGGGGGGTTAATTAATTAGTTAAAGCAGTAAAAATCAATTTGTTTTTTTCAAAATAAAAAAATTTCTTAATTTATCTGTCTGCAGTTAAAACTAGAAGTTCGAAATTCTTAATAATGCAAATATGTTACGAGCTTGAGTGCTTAGAAATTTGTGTAAAATATGGAAAGATGGCCGCCAAGCCCATGATGCAATAGTAAAAAAAATTTAATTTTCAGAAACACGTTATGATGTATTTAGTAAAGGAGAAAAGGCTTTCTATCAACGCATACTTAGGTACTCGACTTACATATGGTAAATTTTTAATGGAATATGTTAAATAAGTACCATAATATAAGCTTGGAAATTTGATATCACACTATTTTTTAGCCACAACTTTCACCTTTTTTTCTTTTTTTTTTTTTTTTTTTTTTTTGCTTGGCTTTTTTTTTACTTTTGAAAAGTTTTTTTTAGTAGATATCATTTCTTTTTTTAAAACAAATTATATATAACTGAAATAATTCTACTAGCTCAAATTAAAATTAGTCCTTGTATAGCCTTTATAAGCAGGGAGCAAACACAATAGTATACATTTTGTTTACCTATCATTCATTTTTTAGAGTGATTAATAATTTAAAAGTAAGGAAAGTCAATTTCTTCTTTCAAAGTATCAGTCTTTCTCAATTTATATCTCCTTAAAATTTTCTACGAAAGATGAAAATTCAGTAAAAAAACAGAGTCGAAATAAAATATATATTTACAGTTAGTCTTTCAGTTAATTGTTTTTTCTAACTTTTTTTTTTTTGCTGACGGTTTTGCAAAATAAATTTACCTTTACAAATACCTACTGTTAATCCGCGAATGAAACCCCGCAGGCATCTAAAGAATCGAAGATCTGTATGTCTAGCAATTCTAGACATAATAAAGGAGCATTTTTTATTAAAAAAAAATCTAAAAATTTAAAGATATAAAGTGTACATATAACTTCATCTTCATTTAGATCGTGTTATAGAGAAGAAAGAATAAATATGTAATTTTACTCAAGTCTGTTTATCCATACCTATTTGCATAAATGGGAGGATATTAATTTACTATAAAATTTCTCCTAAATTGATTATCTTTAATAGTCTATTATTAAAGCCGAATATACATTAGAATTAAATATTTTTCGATTAAAAATTGCCTGAAATCTATAGTCTTATCGTTCGACAAATTTGTTTTATGTTTTTTTTTTAAATACCCAGACTCTTTTTCTGAACTCTGACAAAAAATTACAGACATATTGAAGTTATCCAAATTCTTATATCTTTCTATCGTATTTCCTTTTTTGATGGGGGGGGGGGCGGGTGAGGAAGAGCCCTTAAGAACTCCGCTTTGTTCTCAGAATTCTGAATTATTCATTCAAAAGATCTACCTACATAAGTCTTGTTGCAGAATTTTCATTAGCTAAGAGTTGCATCAAGTTATACATCATGTGAATCTATTAAATTAATTTTGTGAAATACTAGATGGAAGCCATTGATATTTCCAGACCATTTGCCTACATTTTAAAATTGAGTCATTTACTACTATTCATTAATTTTCTATACGAATTAAAGAGTCGTTGTTTCCATGCCAACTGTACCTTTCACTATTACTTGCTTGTTTGTTTGTTTGTTTTATTGAACACGTACATCATAACACATGCGGATCACGGCGGGATTCGAATCTGCTTCCACCTACGCTCTCAAGCGATTAGCGGCATGGTGTCTTATCCACTCAGCCACGGTGGGCCACTATTGCTTTCTCTAATACCCAGATACTCAAATTTAACCAACTGCACTTAGAATCATGGTCATAACGGAGAACATTTATATGTTAGAGCAGTGTTGCCAGTTGGCTACTTTTTTTAAATTCAGATTTCTTGATTGCCACCACTTATTATAAACGGTAAAATTCCCTTTGTTTTCGCCTTAATTAATATGTCATTAAATAAGGCGCATTTTACAATTTCAAAAAAGTGGTGCCAATCAAGTATCTGAATTAAAAAAAGTAGTCCATCTGGCAACACTGTGTTAGAGTGGTGACATATGCACAAGTCGTGTACTCATATTCAATTTTTTGTCCAAAGTACGGTAACTCAGTTTTCAGTAATAGACGAGGAAGATTTCAATTAAAATAACCAGAAAAGTTAACAAACTTTGGCTTCCTGATTTGATTTTATTCAAAATTGTTTTAACCAACCAAAGTTAATGTTCGGGATCCAGATAATTTTTTCACAATAATTTTTTCACAATAATTTTTCCACATAATTTAATCACAAAGTTCGGAAAAATGCAGACGTCTGATTAATCAATCTCATCCCGCTAATAGCGAAAAATCTATCTTGATCCCGGCGTATTCAACGCCCTTTAAATATTGGAGAAAGCCTTGACACGTGTCAGGAAAGCGTCACACAAAGCAGGCAAAACAAAGAAGAAAAATCATTCATTGGCTCGTTCATAATCACGAGCCAATGAATGATTTTGTTTCTTTTGCTTTGCCTGCTTTGTGTGATGTTTTCGTGTCGCGTGTCAAGACTTTCTCAAATATTTAGGGGGCTTTGGCTTATTTCACCACCATGAATTTATGAAAGGGGAAGAACAGTTATGTCAATCTTCCCGTGTGAAAAACTAGATACCATAAAAACGAGTTCTTTCCCTCTCTTCTGCCCTTTTCTCTCTTGATTTTGACCGATAGCAGCCAATTTAGCAGTCTCCAGTACAAGATGCCGCTATATACGGTGGACGCAGAAGGGAGGGTTTGTTTTATTGAACACATACATCAGACTTGTGTGCTTGACACCAGGGCCCGCTTATAAGTCATCGTCGATATACAGGGACGAGATAGCACGAGGAAATTTACAACACCAGAGAATTACATCCTAGGGGCTCCACAAAGAGTGTGCAACGGAACCGGCGGGATTCGAACCCGCCCCCACCTACGCTCTCAAGCGATTAGCGGTGTGGTGTCTTATCCACTCAGCCACGATGGAGGAGGGAGGGTGTTAGCGCGACCAATAACATAATAGGCTAGTTCATGATATTTAACCACTTCACCGGCTGCCCCGAGATAACTCGGGGGTAAAAGCACTGTTTCCCCATACCTGTCGCCGGTGAAGTGGTTAAAAGTCACACGGAGTTGGATCGAGGCTAACGAAAACGACAGGCTACCGCGGTGGGTCCGGTTCTTCGTTTTTTTACAAACCGCTGGAGTCAGGTGATGCTCTTTTCGCGCACCATCATTGGTGCATTCGAGCATCACGTGACTCCAGCGGTCTCTAAAAAAAGAAGAATCGGACCCACCGCGGTAGCCTGTCTTTTTCGTTAGCCTCAGATTTGGATCACCTTTACAAGATGATTAGTACAATGCTGCACGCCGATTTTTTTTTGTGTCCATTGCCATGTACAGATAATCAACTTCGTGTGACGTTATGAACTGGCCTTATAAGTTGTTGGTCACAGTTTAGGAACAGCTTCAAATGACTTCATCTATATCTACTCCGAGGCAAACGAAAAAGACAGGCTACCGCGGTGCTAGAGCGCATAAAATATATAGCGTGAAAATCGGCTATCCCAGTAATACTTAAAAAAGTGCTAAAATATTGGATCTCTTAAATTTCAAATGATGCTGAAATCCAATGAGTCGATCACAGCGATATCTGCAGGAAATTTCCTAAAATTTCATGACGATTTGGTTACAACGTCTAGAATACCTCGTGTGGAAATATGTTATTAAACAACGCTAAAAATTTGTATCCCATAAATGATCGACGATACTGCTAAAATCACAAGTGTCGATCGCAGCGAAATCTGCAGGATTTTCGTATTACATTGTATAGACTAGCAATATCTTGCAGTTATAGAAAATATCCTGCAGATGTCGCTGCGATCTGTATATTTCAGCAGCATCGTTGCACATTAAAGGGATACAATATTTTAGCACTTTTTTAAGTATTACAGGGATAGCCAAATTCCACACGATATATTCTAGGCGCTATAATTTGGTCTAGACGCTATAGCATTTTTTTTTTTACATTTTATTAACATACATCTGACTTGTGTGGGGATAGCAAATTTCCACATTATGTATTCTAGACGCTATAGCTGTGCATTATACGTGTCTCTTTCTTCTTTAAAAAATATCCTGCAGATGTCGCTGCAAATGACTGTATGGAATTCAACATCGTTGTACATTTAAGGGATTCACTATTTCCGCGCTTTTTTAAGTATTGCTGGGATAGTCGATTTCTACAACATATAATCTAGACCTATAACGGAGCTATAGTGTCTAGAAGATATAGTTTAAAAATCGGTTTATTAAAAAGATGCTAAAAAATTGTATCCCATAAATGTTGAACGAGGCTGAACGATGAATGTCGATCACAGCGATATTTGGTAATTCCAACGTAACTGTTTCAAAATACGTCAATTGAGAAAACGTTTCGCTCAGAGAAGATCTAGATAATGTTGCTGCTATCGACATTTGTCATTCAGTATTTTTCAATATTTATGGGATTCAATTTTTAGCAATTTTTAAAGTATTACTGGAATAGCCGGTTTTCACACCATGACCGTGATCTAGGTAGATTTTTCTCTGTTATCGCAACGAGATTGACCAATCAGAAGCCAGAATTTTTGCTAATTTTTCACTGTTTGCAAAAATGTACCTGGATCCCGGCCTATATTTCTAGACGTTATAACTGAGCTCAGGAATAGTACAGAAAGCAAACTCCGTAATTTGATACATTAAGGCCGGGATCTAATTAGGAACAAGTGTGTCGCTATAACGAAGTAGCGACATATGACCAATAAAGTTTTATTGGTAGAAGTGATAAAACAAATCGTTAAAGGTCTTTGCGAGCGTGTCATTATCGTCAGACTAATGCATATTGAATTATTTCCCTAGTCTAATAAAGCTCGTCCATGCGCGTATCGTCTAATGGAGGATATTCCAAATATGGGTTCAAGGCTGAAAAAGTTACGTGGTACCGGCAATGGGGGATTTTTCATCTCCGTTTTGATCACGTGATCAAGGTAAAAACTTCTATCGTAAAGAAGGGAAGGCTCCGTAGACGTGTAATGTAAATCCCAGCGAACCAATGAAACAGTTCATGAGGCAAAGCAGTAGTATCTTCCCTTCTTGTCAATTAGAAGTTCCTTGGGTAAATTACCGGTATCATGTAACTTTTTTCAGCCTCAAACCCATATTTGGAATATCCTCCATTTACCTAAAGAACTTCTAACTTATGAGAAGGGAAACAGGAAACTACTACTGCATTCTCTCGTGAACTGTTTCACTGGCTTAGCGGGGATTAACATAACGTCGACGGAGCCTTCCCTTCTTTACGTTAGACGTTTTTGCCTTGACCACGTGATCATAATGTAGATAGAATATCCTCTATTCAAGAAAGTGGATTGCCGTACTATAGCGCCTAGAATATATTGTGTGGAAATTGGCTATCCCTGTAATACTTAAAAAAGTGCTAAAATATTGATCCCTTAAATGCGCAACGATGATGCTGAAATATACAGATCACAGCGACATCTGCAGGATATTTTCTGAAACTGCAAGATATTTCTAGTCTATACAATGTAATATTAAATCCCGCAGATGTCGCTGTGATCGATACTTGGGATTTTAGCAATATCGTCGCACATTTAAGGGATACAAATTTTTAGAGTTGTTTGGATAGCCTATTTCCACTGTTAAAAATATCGTGAAAAATTACCTCTGTTTTTAAAGGCTCTCTATTTTCTGACCAATTAGAACGCTAAATTAATACCAATGAAAAGTTCTCATTGGTCAGAAAATAGATAGCCTTTAAAAACAGAGGTAATTTTTTACGATAGTTTTAACAGTGTATTCTAGACGCTGTAGCCGTACTTTCGGCAAAAACTTGAAATGAGCATGCCTCCTGTGCTTATATCACCACTCTTATGTATAAAGGCTCTCTGTTATGGTGTTGATTCTGATCGCTGTTTGTTATATTTCTATATTTGTGTTTTAGAGAAAGCAATACAGAAAAGTACTGTTACTATGGAAACAACTTCTTTAATATCGAAATGTATAGCAAAGGAGTTCAGAATCAATGCGTTAAATAGTTTCGAATATGTATTGTTGTTATGACAATCAATACCCCTCCTGGATGTGGAAATGCAAAATTGTGTTCAACATAATGGAGGATATTCCATCTACATTTTGATCACGTGGTCAAGGTAAAAACTTCTATCGTAAATAAGGGAAGGCTCCGTAGACGTGTATTGTAAATCCCCGCTAGCCAATGAAACGGTTCATGAGGCAAAGTAGTAGTAGCTTCCCTTCTTATCAGTTAGAAGTTCCTTGGGTAAATTACCGGTATCACGTGACTTTTCTCAGCCTCGAACCCATATTTGGAATATCCTCCTTTGAGCGCAATCTAGATAGATTTTTGGCTGTTAGAGAAACGAGATTCATCAATCAGAAGCCTGCATTTTTGTGAACTTTTCGCTGTTTGCAGAAATGCAGGCTATTGATTGGTGAATCTCGTTTCGCTAACAGCGAAAAATCTATCTGGATCCTAACCTACATTTCTACAAACATTGCACTTCATCCATGGCACTAAAAAAATGACTCAAAACTTGCATTACATATACCGGGATCCAGAAACAGCAAATATTCTCAAACATGCAGGCTTCAGATTGGTCAAACTTATTTGGCTAACAGCGAAATATCTATCTGAATCTCAGCCATAGTTTTCTTCGATGAAATCAATGCAAAAGGATAATATAAAAGAAAAGTATAAGATTTCTAAAATGATTTGGCGGGTTTATCGCTATTTGGCATAATTTGTAAACTTTAGAATTAATAAACAGTTTTTCGCTAATTATGAATAGAAAATTTATGTTTTTAAAGCTGAATTTTATAAAAGCACGTAGATTGAGTAAATATCTGTCCAAAAATTCAATCCTTACTTTTTTCTGTCCATTATTTAAGTCTCTACCTCGATTGAAACATAAGGTGTGACGAAGAAAAGAAATCTGTCATTTTCAGTATCTCGACGTTATTTTAAAAAATCTATATCTCTGTTTATAATTAATTTATGAGGATGCATTTGATCTCAAATTGAAGATCTTCTTGATTAGGCCCTTCCGGTTTTGGTTTTATTTTTCTGCGATGATTGGTTCTTTTGATATGGGAAATTTTACGCTGCCATGTTTGGTCGATTTAACATGGAGTAGTTGACTTCAGTATAATAAGCAGTTACGGTGTCTTGCCGTTATTCTTGGCGTTTGTTTGTTTGGCGGTGTTAGCATTTTTTTTTTTCAGCTTGGCTTGGCAGAACGACCGTCCTGCTTGATAAATTGTGCCATTTCTTATATCTGGGTTACACTGAAATTGAGAAAGTAGATTTACAGCATACATAATGTCGGGTCGTGTTCGACTTATAATAAAACACAAACAATCAATTATGTTTCTATAGGGATACTTAGACATTTCATCAATCCCTTGTTGATTAACAGGACAGTCCAATTTTGGCAAAACAGGCCCCTTAGGCATTGGTACAGAAATTATGGAAAATTTATATTTAGAATACAAATCACAAATTTTATCTATATATGAAGTTTGGTGAATAAAGTGTTTGTCTTCACTCTCTTCAAATTCTATACCCAAGAGTTTTCTTTTTTTCCCTAGAAACTTTAAGTTGAAAAAACTCTTTAGTAAATCTACACCAAATTCCAGGTCTTCTTCAGTTCTACCAAATATTATAATATCATCAACATACAATAAAAGAACAAATTTATTTTCAAGAGTATAGACACAATTACACCACTTTAGTTTCTGAAAATTTAATTTTAAAAATGCATCATCTATTTCAAAGAACCATTGCCTTCCAATTTGGTGGAGACCATATAATGATTTATTTAACTTACAGACTTTTCCAGTTTCTACTGTAAAACCTTCCGGCTGCTGCATATAAATTACTTTATCCAAACCAGCATATAAATATGCATTATTAACATCTACCTGTACATTTAACCATTTAAAAAGACATACAAAAATACTAAAAAACAATCTTATAATAGAAAAACTCACCACTGGGCTTCATCATAACTTAAACCTTTAATTTGGCTGAATCCCTGAGCCACAAGGCGTGCTTTGAACCTTACAATTTCATTACCTTGATTTCTTGTTATGGTGTAAACCCATCCATTACCAAGAATTTGTGCATCCTCAGGTGGTTCTAACAAATCCCAAACTTTACGGCCATACATGACCTGCATTTTTTGATTCATAGCTTCCACTCATTCAGTTGCTTCGGGGGTTTTAATAGCTTCCTTGTAACTTCTAGGGATTTTTACCTCAACTACGTTAACTTCTGTATTTGAAAAATTTGAAACTTTACCAGACTGAATATTTTTACCACTGAAGTAAAAAAAAAAAAAAAAAAAAAAATCGTATTTTATGTTGTTGTCTTCGCAGTATTTAATTGTATCATTCAAAGATCTATATTTAACTTTAGTTCCCTCAATGCCATAATAAATATCCGTTCTAGGTTCGTTTCTACGAGGAACGTATCCAATTAATGGATTTACAAGGAATTAAACCTGAGCTATCACTCGATTTAGGATCTAAACTACTAGTTTTAACAGGACTAACCTGACTCTGAGTACTACTTTCCTTTGTTTTGGATGGGCTATTACATCTACTTTTTGATTCAATAATATCGTCTATTATAGGAAAAATATCTCCATCCTCAGGAAAGTTAAAATATGAAAAATAATGAAATTTTTGCTTAGTCATTTATGGCATCAATCCCCCTTTTACTTTCATCAAACCTTACATTTATAGTTTCATAAATATAGTTTCTTAACTATACTTTCATATAGTTACATTTATAGTTTCCGGTAAACTTTAGTGCAATGTGCATAACCGCATATTATACCAAGTTTTGCTCTCATATCGAGATTTTTCCTGTTTTGTTTTAGGTATACTGACATAAGCTAAGAAACCAAACTCTTTGAGGTGAGAAACAGAAGGTTTTCTCCCAGAATATAACTCAAAAGGTATTAATTTAAAATTTTTGTGACACTCTGTTCCACACATAAGTGAAACATAAAATAGCTTCTGCCCAAAATTTCTGGGATAAGCCACTAGAATTAAGAAGGGTTTTTACCCCATCGAGGGCGGTTAAATTAAAACGTTCCGCACAGCCGTTCATCTCGGAAGAATTCGGGTTTGTCTTTTCGTGTGCAATTCCCTGATCCTCTAGAAATTTATCAAATTCTTGATTACAAAACTCAAGACCCCCATCTGTTATGACAGAGACAACTTTCTTATCTGAAAACCATTCGGCTCTTTTCTGATATTTAAAAAATGTCTCAAGAACGTCAGATTTATTTTTCAGGGTATGAACTGTAACCTTTCTAGAAAAGTTTCATAGACAAAAAATACCTACTTCCTCCATGAGATGCAACGGGTAAAGGCCCACATAAATCCATATGCAGCAGCTGGAGAGGAGATTTAAACCTTATATGACCTATTGGTTTAAATGATACTCTTTTCGATTTGGCTAATTTACAGGAAATAAATCTTCTGTCAATTTAGATAGCATAGGTAAACCGTTAAAAATTTTTTGTTTACTTGTGTTTACAATATACTCACTGTTAATATGGCAGAATCTTTCATGCCATAATTCATTAACATTTATTTTTTCTACTTGATTTGCTGAAAAATTGACTGAATTGTTATTTCCCTCACATTTAGTTACATACTTAGAAAGCCTCAAATGTAAAGGTCATGTTTTCTCAATGAATAAAAGAGCTCATTACCATTTTTATCATATACAAAAACTTTACCATCTTTACCTACAAAATTAATCCCTAACTTTCCCAATTTAACTCCAGACAACAAATATCTTCTCAATTTGGGGTTATATAATACATCTTTCAAAATAATACGATTAAATTTACCATTTTTACATTTTATTAAAAACTGAATTGTTCCCTTTCCCCCAGCTGGACATTCTCTCTCCCCAACTGCGAGAGACATGTGCAAATCAGATACTGGCTGAAAATCGAAAAACAAATTTCTATTACTACAAAAATGGGCTGTAGCTGCCGTATCAAAAACCCATTGGGTATTACCATAATCCAGATCTGATGAATTTGCCTCGCACAGTTCAGGAGAAAGTTCTATCAAACTACATTCCAGTTTAGAGAAGGTATAATTAAACATTTTACATTCAACATTACTAGTTTCTGACTGAGAAGATTTCTTTGAAAATTACTTTTAAAATTAGGTCTATTTTGAAATTTATTTTTAACATTAGCTCTATAAGAATTACATTTACTATCTTTTTTAAAATTACTTTTACCAACTGTTTCACAATTACTTTTACTATTAGAATATTTAGAATTTTGGTAATTAGATTTACTTAATTTGAGCTTACAGTTAGAAATTACATGATCATACATTTTACAATAAAAACAAGGGCCAACTGTGTGTTTACCTGATTTAACAGACGATTCACTGGAAAAGGCTACATTCACATCAAAATCTTTTTGCAACAGCCGTAATTGATTTTCTTCCAGCAGGAGCTCCGATTTTATTTTGTCAGGCGTAAATTCCACATCTTTCGACAGGTAGATGGCTTGGACGGTAGCTCTAAATTCATTCGAAAGCCTCCTTATCATCTGATAACCAACATAAAGTGGCTGTAGTTGATGACCTATGTCACGAAGACGTTCAGCAGCCTGTTTGGCACGACACAAAAAAAGTCCCAAATTCTCACCCGGAACATACTTGGTACCAAAAAAAACACATCAAGTAACTGGATCACTCGCGCTCTCGTTGTTGGCTCAAAATGGTCATGCAAAATCTTCCATGCTTTGGCTCCGTCTGTTGTACTAGATATCAGTGGTCTAAATTCAGAGCTGAGGGATTGGTAAATTATGGCACAAGCTCTATTTCTTCTTAACTTCAGGTCTTGCTTCTCTCTCCATGTCAGGTCACTAGCTTCTGGCTCTACTTTTGATTTAACAGCAACTGATTCTAACGTTTTAGAAGGTGATTTTTGACTTTCTAAAATATCATCATTCTGTTCTGGCTTTTCACTTGAGACTAGCGTCCTAACAAGTGGCTTGTCACTTTCTTCCGTCCCTTCAACAAACTCTCAGGCTCCATAGTGTAATAATAATACCTTGACCTCGTGTTTCCATGACTCCCAGTTGCTACTTGGGAGCAGGGTGATGTTTTGTTGAAACTCCATCAGCCCCTGTGAAAAGGAAATTTCTATCATGTCAACCGGCGAAACTAAGCGTCAACAAGAGAACAAAAAGTTCACCCAAAAAACGGAAAAGTTCACAAACGACGAAAAGACATCTTTTTCACTTCCACATTTTTCAGAACTTCACTAAAAATGGTTTTTTAAAAGGTCTGGCCCCATAACCATTGTTACATTTTATAGCTAAAAACTTCATTTTAAACAGCAGAGGCATGTGAAAGTCTAAAAAATAACGAAATTGTGAGGAAGACTTTGTTAAGAAGCAGAAAATTCTAATAACTATTTATTAATGACGATAAACTTGACGATATTTACACATGAAAAACAACAAGCATAACTTCGCTTGAACTAAACAAACTTAAAATAAAAACTAAATAAAGCTTAACGTAACATTGCTAGCAATTATCGTAGCTAATCGCTACTACGCCATAATATAAATACATGAGCTGCTAACAAACATGCAGCTATGGCAAAGGCAAAATTCATCAGTTTCGTTCAGTCATTTATGCAAACAAAATACAGAATTCTTGCATATCAAGTGATGCCATTCCTAGAAATGAAATACTACGCAAACGCCATTGGCTCAAACGCTTCTACCTCATGCCCGGCGCTATGCCGTCAAACGAACGAACGACAGCCGTGACTAGCGAATAACAGGTGATATTGCAATCACAGTTCCGGATCACTACAAAATCACGTATTTATGAAATATCGGCATGCCGGCCGCAAGAAGCAATTGCGTTTTCACGTATTTCGCCGTTGACTTGGAGAGGGTAAAAACAAAGTATGTCATGTCAAATATATTAAATTTATTTTAACAAAAACCGAAATTTTAAGTTAACATGACAACAGTAGCCATATTTAAGAGAGAAATTCAAAAAAGCCAGGCATCGGCCCAGGTCACCGACCCTTCTTCTTTAAACTTTCGTCCCTTACTTTAGGCGCAGGTCTCAAAAGGGTTAAAACTATTCTCAACAAACTTCCACACTATTCGAACGTTGGATTAAATTCGATGGCATTTCTTGTCTCTAGTTCTTTCACTTTGAAATCAGGTAGCCAGTAGGTAAGCATTTACAGCTCTGTCCAACCTACAGCCCCTTACTCCGAAAGACACCAGTCTCCCGGTGTTGGGCCTAACAGCCACCATGCAAAGCATGGCGTCCTCCGATCACGGAACCGAAGTTTGGAAATGCCCTGCACTCTGGGACTCGAGATCACCCTAAAAAGGTAGAACTGAGGCGAAGAGATTAAAAAACCTCAACACCCAGAGTGTCTCACGTAAAATAAAAAAAATATATTGTAAAAATGCGAGAGAGAACTTAAAAATAAGGATTTTTGTCTTTTTTAAGTAATTTTAAAGGGGGTTTTTTTACCCTTTTTTTTACAAAACAACGAAAACAAGGTTAGTAGAACAAAGACCAAATTGAACAAAAAAGTTAGTAAAACAAGCAAACATGAACAAGAACAAAGAGTGACAACAAACTAAAAAGAGAAGATTAAAAAGTGTGAAATAAAGAAAAAAGGATAGACAACCAAAAAGAGATGAAAACGGGAAAGGAGAAAGAGTGCTCAGGAACCGGGGTCGCGAAAAACCCGTTTTTAAGTACGTAAAAGGTATTCTCCAAGGGGATATATATAATTCGAAAATATATTTTTAAATTGTGATATGACAAAAAGAACTTAGTAAAAACTTTTTCTTATGAAATTAAATTAAAACATGTTAATCCTTTTCAAAATACTATTAAATATTTTACTTATTGCTTAAAAATTTAAATTATTTTCAAAATAATAATACGTTATAAGAAAAATAAATATTGTGTTACAATTTCTAAAAGTTCTTTAATAAATTTAATACAATATTAACAATTGCGTAAAAAACTTCAGTAATATATATTTATAAATTCATATAATTACTGGTGAAAATTAGATTCAGAACGAAAATTTAGAATGGTTGCTATGGAAACATACTTTACGTAAACACATACGAGTATTCGATCTAAATAATAAAACTAACTATATGCATAATTTTTCTAAAAAATATGTCATGCTAAAATTTAAAAAAGTTAAAGCAAGTTTTTATGGTAAAAAATAAATAAAAATAAAACGATAAATTTTTCTTTTTTATAAATTACATTATAACTTCATGAAAAAACATATTAAGATCACCTAGTCTTTTATTGACATACACGGACTCGTTATGATTCCGATTGCCCTAGAAAACACCCGCTATTCTCAGAAACAAATAAAATGGTTATAGGTATAATCAAAGATAAATTGAACGAAAGAGCAAAAGGCATATCCACACGGATTATCAGAAAAAAACTGACCCATAAAGTTTATGTCAGTGCTTACAGAAGAAACCTACGAAGTGCAAACAAGAATTACCCAACAAGGATATCATCTACATACTGTAAAACAGAATTATAACCGTCTATCACCATTCGATGACAAAAAAGTTTTATTGAAAGACAGAATAACAAATCTTGCCTATGGGCATTGCTAAACATATGCATGATGAAGATGAATCTCTAAAGATCATGTCATTCTTAGAAACTAGGTTATGATATACCTGTGACTGAAAAGCAACCTAAGGATTACCTCATAGGGAGCCTTCCAAGTATAAATAAGAAAGAAAAAACATGCATCAAGCATAGATTATGAAATAATTTCCAACCCATTCAGAATACTGTAAGAAAATTTCACCCTTTAAATGTTGAAAGTTGATGATTAAATAAACAATTTGTAAAACAAATAATACTTTTGAAGACCCAATTTGAAAAATAACCATCTATAGCCAGAAAATTAACCAATTTATTTTGTGTTTGTGCAGCTGTGTATATGATCTACAGATTTATGTACATGCTACATAGTACGCAAAAACTTAGTTCAGTTAGGAAACCCATAACCCAGTAGAAAATTCTCTTCAAAAATTTCTGTCAATAACCGGAAATGTACTTGAATTCTTTTGTGCAGCTCTATGTTTGATCAATAGAATTTATGCACAACAAGTAATATGCAAAAAATTAGTTACATTTTAAAAAGTATACAACAATTCAAAACTAATTTCAGCAATTACTGCTGGAACTGAATTCATTTGTGCATCCCTGTAAATGAACGAGAAATTCTATGCAATCATATTTTATAGAAATATCGGTTATGAATAGCATTTGCAATATGTTTGAAATAGTGTAACGTTATTCAAATACACTGCAACCGATTTTTCCCAATAGACACGGAATTATTTTTCAGGGCCCCTGTCAATGAACTATAAGTTCTACACACTTCATTTTTAATACCAAACATGCCATGTTAAACCTCAATAACATATATCAATTACATGACAATACGAGTATATTAACGCGAGACAAACGGAATTCATAAACACTTTTCAACTGTGATAGAAAGTGTTGAAAAAGCATAGTGCGCTCAAGGCTGTACGTCATGCGTGGTGCAGAAAACAGCACTTTTTTAGGTTTAAAAAGACTATCATCACAAGCAGAACTCACAGATAATGTAATTCTTCCAAAATGACGCCTTTATTTTGTATATATTTTTCTTTTTATTCAAAAAACTTCTATTTTTTTTTTCAAATTTCCTAAAATGACTTAGTTTTTTATATTTTTTTATCCTTTTTCATCTGAATTGTGGCGTTATGAATGTTTTCATAGCAGATAGTAGAAGGCACAAATGTTTATAAAAGTTCATTTTTTTTCTTAAATTTTAAAATTCCCTTTTCTGCAAAGTTCGCTTATTTCTTAAATTGCCTAAAATTCTTAACTCTACTACACTCCTTACCTCTCCTTAGCTACCCACCAATTTCGTTATCAGACATCATGGGTAGGAAACGAAGGTACTTAGCAATTCTACGATCAATCCCTAATCCTGCTAGGGTAGAATTCTCCTTTTCATATTTCTAATATATCCTTTTTTGACTCCTATTTGAACCAGCATAATCGAAAAACTCCTGTCATATTTTGTTCTAATTCTGACATTCTATAGCCACATTGTGAGGAAATATGTAAAAAAGAAAACGTTAATGATCCTTATATTAGATATCGTCCATAACTGACAATCAGATTGTTGAAAATCTTACATAAAATCCTACTTTTCTTAATTTGTACTTGCTATTTTCATAGTCAATTTTTCCCTATGTATATTCCTATTGGCTGCGACCCAAATTTCCTGAAGTTCTATTGGTCAATAAATCTATCTATCCACTTCTCTTCTCCAAAATGATCAAAATTCCGTTATTTTTTGCTTTTATGACGATACACTGAATGCTACCGAAATTATACTATGCAGAGCCCGATTAACGGAGGAGAAAACTTCCACATGTAATTTATAAGGGTTTTGTTTACCTTATTTTTAAAAAAAGTTCTGCATTTAAAAAAATTAAAAGTAAAAAGATACAAGCGAGAATTTCTGTATCTGGAAGTTTTCCCCTTTTTGAATTCGGCCCTGATAATATACAATACTTCGTAAATTGTTTTATGCCTACAACTTTGTTTTATACACTTATGCTTGGTTAAAGATCTTTTAAAATACTTGATTTCACTTTCATTTTACTGATCTTACAAATCTGTGTTGTCTCATATAAATATTTACATATATCGTTGGAAGTATTAGCTAAATTTATTTCATATTTATAACAGCAAACTTTCAAAACCTTTTGAAATGATTAGGTAGAATCATTTTACAAATTTTAAATCTCTCTGAAAATCTCGCAGTTTTACAGATATGTTGAGCCCTTTCATAAAAGATTACAACACTGTCAAATGAAGCAAAAATAATGAAAAGTTTTAATTATTTGGAAAGCAAAGTTTACGTAAATAAACTAGTATTCCTCTAATATTATAAAAAGGTTTTAGAATAGAGGACTTAGGGAATCAAGTTTGTACTCTTTAAAAAAATATCTCAATCGATTTCCTGATAAAACTGTCACCAGGTGTTTTATCCATTTAAATACAGTAGTCTCCCGTTATATCGCGACTCGTTATTATGACATTTAAGAGCTGTGTTTATAATTAAAAAAATAAGTTTTACCTTAATAGCACTATATGCAGTAGTACTTAGAATTCAGTGGTTTTTAATGTGTCCCTCTTTTTCTCGCTCTCTTTTCTTTTCTACTACCGCAATGCGTGGCACAAAAATAAAAAATATTAAAATTTCAAATCCCAGGTATTTTTACTTTTTTAACTTATAACTTCATAATAAGCACATTCTATTTTCACCCATCTATTTTTCGTAGCATACTTATTTATATATGTAATGTTCTAATGTATACAGTTTACCATTGCGTTCGTATTTTCATAACTATTCGGAAAATTAACTTTTATGGGGATTTTTACTAAGAAATATTTATGAGCCTGTAGTTTGCAAATCTGAAATGAATAGTAACAATAATCATAACAATAATAAATTGTCTGTGGTGTCCGAAGTCATTAGACTTTCTCACTAGTACTTTTCCATTCTCCTAGTGATTTAAACTATTCTTACTCTTTTATAAAAAGTCATTTTCCTTGCCTAACTGTCAAACTCGTTCTCTTGGTTTAGCTCACATCAGCATATCGATTCCTCATAGTGCAAAGTCTCTAATGCCTTAATTTGTTTGGATTTCTCTTTAAAGGATGGAACAATTGACTTCCTAGCCCAATTTTCAGGGAATAAATGGAATAATAAATAAGAACTAGTCACTAGAGAGAGAGAGATAGGGTAATATGATGCGATTCAATCAATATAAAAGTTCAGCAAACTATTACAATTCCTGATAAAAAGCTTTCTTCAGTATTAAATTGAATAAATAGTATTTAGGATTTCTTTCTAAATTTAAACTGTTGTTAGATAATAAAATACTTCAATAATCAAAAATTAGTTTTCGAATGCTGCTATCAAATCTCATCATTTTCTTTTATTACAAACTAGTTTGAAATAATAACTATAAAATAGCCATTCAATATAAAAATAGCAAATAAAGCCTTTGTGCAACAATATTAAAAAGTAGAAAAACCAACGTTTAAAAATGCACAAATAATACATGAAAAGCAGCAAACAACTGTTTCGAATCTACTGTAGAGATTCTTCTTCAGTTCAAGATAGGGGAAAAGGGAACAGCATGCTAGAAAAAGCAAGGCTGAGCAAAATTATAGACAGAGACGCGCTGGCTTATATACCCTATGCGGGTAGCGAAGGCGCCAAAAAAAAACCACTGAGAGAGAAGCAGTGGAAACGACTGGGTGGACAAGTACCGACATCTACCGGAGAAGGAGAGAAAAAGAAACAAAAAGAGGGGAAATTAAATTAATGCTTTCCAAATACTTGGAAAATCAGGAGTACTAGATAAGTCATTGACTAAAGAGTGAGAGTTTTTAATGATGTGGTAAGCCTCCCAAAAATCAAGATCAAGGTTAGAAGAACATTTTTGGATAATGATGGCTGAGGAAAAATCGAACCTATATTGAAGACCAAGAATGTTGAGTAATAGAAGAACGTTTGAGCTCCTGATTTTTAACGTAAACTTTATGCTCTTTTAAACGAAATCTAAGAGCGCGTTTAGTCTGGCCAATATTAGAAAGGCCACACTGGCAAGAGATTTGGTAAATACCGCAGTTATCTAGGTGATCAACGGGGTGTTTGAGATTTGAAAAGTAATTTTATTAACAGGAGAAAAAATAACATTAAAATCAAACCTTCTTAAGATTTTAGCAGTGTTTTCCTCAGTGTTTTTTTTCCCTTCTCACAATGTCTCAAATCAATAGGTTTTGTAATTTACGATTAAAAAAGTACAGGTTTTTGGAACACTTACATTTCCTACTTGATTGTAGGCGTAAGAAGTTTTTTCCTAAATTCATTTCCATACGTTGTAATTTATTTTCTTCAAATAGGATTGACAAGGTCTTATTTCGTTCTAAATTAGGTCTTTTAAGAGCTTTGATTCAAGAGACTCGCCACAAAATTGCTCATATAGAGCGCGAGTTATATTCTTTACTTATCAGCCTCGCTAATTCTACACCTGATTTTGAGTCTATCGACAGAAGGTCATGGAGCAGAGTTCTCACAGCTTCTTCTGTTCATTGTTCGGTTTTAAAGAAGAAATTTAATACACTTTGTGAAAGTTCTGTCGCTAATAACTCCAAGAATTTGCCTCTTGTTAACCAAAATGCTGTTGTCAATCTTTCTAGTGTTCCTTTAAGTAATAATCAGCTCAATGCTCTCAAATTGAATAACAATTTTTCTGTCTCTGCTATTCCCTCTTAACCTAATCTTATTGCTCCTATTGAAAGAGCCTTTAAGCATAGCGCTCTATCTTCTTCTCAAAAAGAGTCCATTAGGCATCTCATTGCCAATACTGTTGATTTCAATTCTAATGTTTATAAGCCCAATCTTAAACATGCTGTTAAATAATGTCTCAAAAAATTGCGTTCTGATCCAAACTTAATTATTACTAAGGCCGACAAAGGTGGTCAGATTGTTCTTCTCGACAAATCTACGTATTTGGAAAAATGCCATAAATTAATTAATGATGGTCCGTATGTGGATATCCGCAAAGACCCTTCCACTAGTAAAATTAACTTTATTAAGTCTGCCATCAAGTCTTCTTCCATTATTCCTGCTAATTTTAAGAAGTCTCTTATTCCGTCTATTGCGCATTGTGCCAGGTTTTATGCTTTACTTAAGGTCCATAAACCTGACATTCCTTTTAGACCTATTGTCTCTAGCATCGGTACAGCTTCTTATAAGCTTGCCAAATGTATAATTTCTGTTTTTCCCCACTTTTAAGCAGTAACTGTTTCACTATTAAGAATTCGTTTGATTTTGTTAAAAACTTCATAATTTTAAGCCGCAGGGTCACACGATGGTTTCTTTTGATGTTAAATCATTATTTGCAAACGTTCCGGTTGAGGGGACTTTAGATTGCCTCAAGAAAAGGCTTTGTGAATTCCATTTCTCTTATTTTGAGAAAGAGACCATCTCTCTTATCGAGGAGCTTATCTTCTCACTCGCGCTTGCTTGTCGCAAAATACTTTTGTTTTCAATGGTAATTTCTTCCGTATGATTGACGGTTTGGCTATGGGTAATCCTCTTAGTCCAATTTTATGCGATATTTATATGCGCTATTTTGAGGTCAAACTTTTTGAAATTTTAAAATTTCCGTTCTATGTCCGTTATGTTGATGATGTTTATGTCCTGGTTGAAATGAATTCGGATATTAATCATATTCTCCCTATTATGAATTCCATTGATCCCTGCATTCAATTTACTTCTGAAATTGAGACCAATAACTGTCTTTCTTTCTTGGATGTCCTTGTTATTCGTTGTGAAAATGGCTTTCAGACTACCGTCTTTCGTAAACCTTTTTCTGTCACTCTCCCACCTCACAGGTATTCTTCTCATTTCCCTAACCAGAAATTCGCTGCTTTCAATACTTTTGTTTTTCGGGCTACAAATATTTGTTCCACTCTTCAGTTACTTAGTGCTGAACTTAATTACCTCAAAGCTATTGCTGTTGATCGTGGTTATTCCTCTAATATTATTGATTCTATTTATAAGAAATTGACAAACTCCGTCCATTCTGAAAAGCATTCTAATTCCAACTCTAATACTTCAATTGAGTTACCATTTTTTCCAAGAATCAGTCAGCAAGTTGTTAAAATCTTAAGAAGGTTTGATTTTAATGTTATTTTTTCTCCTGTTAATAAAATTACTTTTCCAAATCTCAAACACCCCGTTGATCGCTTAGATAACTGGGGTATTTACCAAATCCCTTGCCAGTGTGGCCTTTCTTATATTGGCCAGACTAAACGTGCTCTTAGATTTCGTTTAAAAGAGCATGAAGTTTACGTTAAAAATCAGGAGCTCAAACGTTCTTCTATTACTCAACATTCTTGGTCTTCTCAACATAGGTTCGATTTTTCCTCAGCCACCATTATCCAAAAATGTTCTTCTAACCTTGATCTTGATTTTCGGGAGGCTTACCACATCATTAAAAACTCTCGCTCTTTAGTTAATGACTTATCTAGTACTCCTGATTTTCCAAGTATTCGGAAAGCATTAATTTAATTTCCCCTCTTTTGGTTTCTTTTTCTCTCCTTCTCCGGTAGATATCGCTACTTGTCCACCCAGTCGTTTCCACTGCTTCTCTCTCATTGGTTGTTTTTGGCGCCTTCGCTACCCGCATAGGGTATATAAGCCAGCGCGTCTCTGTCTATAATTTTGCTCAGCCTTGCTTTTTCTACCACGCTGTTCCTTTTTCCCTATCTTGCACTGAAGAAGAATCTCGATAGTAGATTCGAAATAGCTGTTTGCTGCTTTTCATGTATTATTTGTGCATCTTTAAACGTTGGTTTTTCTGGTTTTTAATAGCCATTCAATAATTTAATATTTTTTCAAAAACCAATGCTTCTGTTATTGTGTATTCCATATTTTCAACTAGATGTTTATTCCACCTCATTAGCATTATTTATCACGATGTACATTCCTCCGTCATGACAAATGAGAGTATAAACGCCGAATTTTTGTAATTTTAAGAGGTTCGAAATATTTGAATACTATCATTAATAAGCACTAAAACAGCAGTTAAAAAATGATCAGCTTTTCATTGGAGGCTACTTGAATTCGTGAGTAGTCGACGCTGTTTATCGTTGGAAGCTTCACTCAATCCTAATAATTAAAAAGTTAACGTCGCACTAAAATGACTCTTTATACCGTTTCTCATAAATTTGGACAAGTTTCGAAAATTAACTTTCAAAACTCTAACAAAATGGAGTAGGCACTGTATAACATTTGTATGCATTTGTGTAAGAATAGCACGTATATTCCTGAAAATAAAAACTTTTCCTTTTAACCCTTAAATGCATAGTGATGCATATCTGCATCACTTTTTAGTTAACTCTTAGGAACCACTATATTTATATAGAAACATTAATCCTGTAAAAATTACAAAAATATGCTACTAAATAAAGTTAAAATACTATCTTAAAATTTCTGGTGTCTAATCTTTAAAATAAGAATCAAAAACACAATTCTAAAAGAACAATTCATGCATTTAAGGGTTAAATTTTACAAAATAAAGAATTATATAAAATAATATATTTAGTTTCATACTTATTAAAATATTTACTAATTTGCAATATTTTAGTTATGACAGTAGTTTTTACTGGTGTTGCAGATGTGCAACATAAGAAAAGGTTGACATATTATACGAAAAATCTTTCTCTGATTTTTTTTGTTATTTTTTCTGTGTAATAAACCTTATTAATATATGGAAATTATTCCAGAGAGAAACATTCGCTTTGGATACAATATTTCAAATGAAAATCAAATTTCGAAGTAATTGCTTAAAAAGCGCAAAGGCCAACATAATGAAAAAGATTCCAAGCCGGGTCTCGAACCCGGGCCATCAGTATAGCGCACTGACGTTCTACCGACTAAACCACTTGGAACGATACACAGCTCGGAAAATTTCTCACTATTATATGTTGGCAAGGCTACAAACTCAGCACAAGATGGAATATTAATCATGAGCCACCGACCTGGGGCTAACACGAAACATAATTAAATCCAGCATCGATAGAAACTATATTAATACATGGAAATTATTCCAGAGAGAAACATTCGCCTTGGATACAATATTTCAAATGAAGATCAAATTTTGAAGTAATTGCTTAAAAGGCGAAAAGGCCAACATAGTGAAAAAGATTCCAAGCCGGGACTCGAACCCGGGCCATCAGTATAGCGCACTGACGTTCTACCGACTAAACCACTTGGAACGATACACAGCTCGGAAAATTTCTCACTATTATATGTTGGCAAGGCTACAAATTCAGCACAAGATGGAATATTAATCGTGAGCCACCGACCCGGGGCTAACACGAAACATAATTAAATCCAGCATCGATAGAAACTATATTAATACATGGAATCACTATTTTGGCCTTTGCGCCTTTTAAGCAATTGCTTCGAAATTTGATTTTCATTTGAAATATTGTATCCAAGGCGAATGTTTCTCTCTGGAATACTTTCCATGTATTAATATAGTTTCTATCGATGCTGGATTTAATTATGTTTCGTGTTAGCCCCAGGTCGGTGGCTCACGATTAATATTCCATCTTGTGCTGCCTTGCCAACATATAATAGTGAGAAATTTTCCGAGCTGTGTATCGTTCCAACTGGTTTAGTCGGTAGAGCGTCAGTGCGCTATACTGATGGCCCGGGTTCGAGTCCCGGCTTGGAATCTTTTTCACTATGTTGGCCTTTGCGCCTTTTAAGCAATTACTTCGAAATTTGATTTTCATTTGAAGTAATAAACCTTTCTGAGAATCATATATATTTTTTTTCGAAACAAAATAAAAAATCATGCATTTAAGGGTTAATTTTTTTTTTAATCGCATGTTTTTCGTTTATAAAAGGCACTTTTATCAACCACATTTAATGCTACTTTCGGTATAGCAGAAAAATTACATTGCAATTATAAAACGAATGTATTGGCTATTTCATAAAATATCAGAGTTAAGAGCATAAATTTATATGATCATGACTTAGAATACTTTAAATTCGGGTTAAACCCTTCATGATACGGTTTGACGAAATGTTTTGAGCACATAATGAGGATTTAAGTAATGCAAGAGAAAATTTTATTATAAAATTAGTTCTTGTCTATTGTTCTGTGTGTGCCTGCGTTCAAAAAATCATGAAAATTTGTACTCATACCATTTATGAAAAAACATGCATTCCGACATTATTAATAAAACACGCAATAAAAGAATAAATGTGTCTTGCACGCATGACAGCAAATTAGAAGTGAAAATTTCTATAGCAAACGATGTCGCTACCAATAGTAGAAGTATTAACACTAGAACGACCATGAGCGGTCATTTTGACCACTACCATATGAATACATTCTGGTTCAAACCAGAAATGTCATTATAGAATAAGTTTAAAAGACACAAAGTGGAAAAGCGTTAAATAAATAAGTTAAAGTGTTTTAAATAAAAATTCTGGTGTGAAATATTTTTATAAAACTTGGCAAAAATTTCCAGCCTTTCTAATGTTAAACCTGGGCACATATGCAGTTTCACCCTCTGCCCTAGCTAGAACTGCCTTACATCGATGCTATGCTCGGGATTCGGGAATGAAACTTTCTCGCAAGAGTTGCTGAATATACCTTTCTATGCAAATCGTTCGTAATTTCAATTTAAACCCCATCTACTACCTGTATACAAGTTTTCAAAGTAATTAGTTCAGCCTTTTTGACACCATTGCTTTACAAACGCCCAAAAGCCCTTCCACCTTTATAATATTAATAGAGTAAAATCGGCATAATTGCGTAAAAATCAATAGGTCAATCTTTTGCTGATGTCGAATACGTTGTTGGGGTGCGGTCGCAGACGATTAGCCGAAAACCAAATAGCCGACAAGACATTTAGCAGACAGCATTTAGACGACAGGACGTTTAGCCGACAAGTACATTTAGTCGACACGTACATTTAGCAGACAGGACATGTTGCCGACAAGTACATTTAGCCGACAGGACAAGTAGCCGAAACGTACGTATAGCATACAGGACAATTTGCCGAAACGGACATTTAGCAGACAGACAATTGGGCGACAGGCAATTGGCCGAACGTGACAATTAGCCGACAGGACAATAAGTCGACAAGACAATTAGCCGACAAGACAATTAGCCGACAGGACATTTAGCCGACAGGACAATTAGCCGACAAGACATTTAGCCGACAGGACAATTAGCCGACAAGACAATTAGCCGACAGGACAATTAGCCGACGAGACAATTAGCCGACGAGACAATTAGCCGACAGGACATTTAGCCGACAGGACGATTGGCCGACAGGACATTTAGCCGACAGGACGATTAGCCGACAAGAAAAATTAAACGACAGGATATTTAGCTGAGAGGACGATTAGCCTAGTTAGGTTATGGTTAGGATACTTTTGGGTTACGGATAGATTATAATTAGTTTACGGTTACGTTAAACTTAGGTTACAGTTACGTTAAGGTTACAGTTAGATTACGGTTACGTCCCAGTTATGTTACTTTCAGGTAACAATTAGGTTACTTTTAAGTTACAGTTAGATTACGGTTAAGTTACGGATAGGTTACAGTTAGATTACGGTTAAGTTACGGATAGGTTACAGTTAGATTACGTTTCTGCTACGATTAGGTTACGGATAGGATACAGTTACGTTACAGTTTGGTTACAAATAGGATTACGGATAGGTTACAGTTAGATTACGGTTAGGTTCCGGATAGGTTACAGTAGGTTCCGGATAGGTTACAAATAGGTTACGGTTAGGTTACCGCCAAGCTACAGTTAGGTTACGGTTAGGTTACATTTAGGTTACAGTTAGGTTATAGTTACATCACAGGTAGGATACGGTTAGGTTATAATTAGGTTACGGTTAGCGTACCGTCATGTTACGTTTATTTAACAGATAGATTACTGTTAGGATACAGTTATGTTACAGTTAGGTTATGGTTAGGTTATAAGTAGGTTACGGTTACGTTACGGTTAGGATGAAGTTAGATTACGGTTAAGTTATGGATAGGTTACAGTTATATTACGTTTCTGCTACGATTAGGTTACGGATAGGATACAGTTACGTTACAGTTTGGTTACAAATAGGATTACGGATAGGTTACAGTTAGATTACGGTTAGGTTCCGGATAGGTTACAGTAGGTTACGGATAGATTACAATTAGGTTACGGTTAGGTTACCGCCAGGCTACAGTTAACTTACGGTTAGGTTACATTTAGGTTACAGTTAGGTTATAGTTACATCACAGTTAGGATACGGTTTAGTTAATAATTAGGTTACGGTTAGCGTACCGCCATGTTACGTTTATTTTACAGATAGATTACTGTTAGGTTACAGTTATGTTATAGTTAGGTTATGGTTAGGTTATAAGTAGGTTACGGTTACGTTACGGTTAGGTTACAATTAGGTTACGGTTAGGTTACGGTTATGTTCCATTTCCGTTACAGATAGGTTACGGTTAGATTATGGATAGGTTACAGTTAGGTTACGGGGGTCTATGTCATTTAGCCGAAAACCAAATAGCCGACAAGACATTTAGCAGACACCAATTAGCCGACAGGACGTTTAGCCGACAAGTACATTTAGCCGAAACGTACATTTACCCGACAGGACGTTTAGCCGACAGGTCAAATAGCCGACAGGAAGTTTAGCCGACAGGACAATTAGCCGACATGATATTTAGCCGACAAGACATTTAGTCGACGTGACAATTAGCCGACAGGACAATTAACCGACAGGTCAAATAACCGACAGGACATTTAGACGACAGGTCAAATAGCCGACCTGACAATTAGCCGACAAGTCAAATAGCCGATAGGACAATTAGGTGACATGAAAGTTAGCCGACAGGTCAAATAGCCGACATGATATTTATCCAAAACATACATTTTGCCGAAAGAATTTAGAAGACACATTGATATGGGTCGGTGATATACCAACAATGTCAAACCTCAATAACTCGTCACCATCATAATTCAACTTTTTAGCTCACAGGCTATCAAAGTCAGAGAGCTGATGTGCCCGCCGTTCTGTATGTATGTAAGTATGTACGGACATATTCACATAACGAGGTAACTCTTGATAAAAACATCCGATTTGCTTCAATTTTTTTGTCTAGGTTCTTTCTGGAAAGGTGCTTTCCTGATTAGTTTTGGGGGCTCATTGGTTAAAGATAAAGGGGAAAAGGCTGCTAGTTCCTCCCCTTAATTTAGATAAATGGGTTTTTCATGCAGAATTATTCGATTTGCTCTAAATCTGATATACCGGTTCATTATGTTAAGGAGCTTCCCTAATTAGATTTGGAAGCTCATTAGTTAAGTATAAAGGGGGAAAGAGGGCTACTCCCCTTAATTTAGATAAATGTTTTTTCATTCAAAATTATTCGATTTGCTCCAAATTCGGTATACCGGTTTATTATGTTAAGGAGCTTCCCTGATTAGATTTGGAGGTTCATTAGTTAAGAATAAAGGGGGGATAAGGGAGCTACCCCCCCCCTTAATTTATATAAATGGGTTTTTCATGCAGACTTATTCGATTTGCTCCAAATTTGCTATACCGGTTTACCATGTTAAGGAGCTGCCTTGATTAGATTTGGAGGTTCATTAGTTAAGAATAAAGGGGGGGAAGGGGGCTACCCCCATTAATTTAGATAAACGGGTTTTTCATGCAGAATTATTCGATTTGCTCCAAATTTGGTATACCGGTTTACTATGTTAAGGAGCTGCCTTGATTAGATTTGGAGGTTCATTTGTTAAGAATAAAGGGGGATAGGGGAGCTAGTCCCTCCCCCCCCCACCCCTTTATTTAGATAAATGGGTTTTCCATGCAGAGTTATTCGATTTACTCGAAATTTGCTATATCGGTTTATTATGTTAAGGAGCTGCATTGATTAGATTTGGAGGTTCATTAGTTAAGAATAAAGGGGGAAAAGGGGGCAAATTCACTCCTTAATTTATCGGACACTTGTGGTACGAATATCATAAAAGTTTGTTTTGGGGCTAATTGAAGGGTGTAGAGTTCATTTATGCTGTCAGAATTCTGTACTGCTATTGAAAAAAACAAAGTTATGGTTCGTTTTAAGATTCAGATGGCCCCCTAAGCAAATTTTATATACATCATTTAAAAGTAGACTTTATTACCAATCGTTTGGTACCAGTAACTTTCTTCTACGATAATTTTTTCAGAGTTAGTAGGGGTGTTTAATTTTTTTTTTCCCACGACTGTACACTTTAGGTTTTTCGGATTGTGCTTTATATCTTTCGGTCGGAGTCGGTGTGATCTGGTTTTTAACAAGGAAGTCCTGAATATTTTTCAAATGAAAAACTATAGATTTGACTATTAATGGTGGCTCATAGTAATACCCATGTGTTCATTTCTGTACTTAAGGGATAAAATTCTACAACACTTTATTATAAACGTGTTAAAATTGGAGCAAATTTCTTTTACTTTGGGGTTTGGTGGAAGTCTGTCGGTTTTGTGTTGAAGAAATTGTTTTGTTGGGTGCTCGCACACTCCATTCCTAGGCGTTGAAAATTATTTAGAGTGTACCATATATAATATAGTTTAATAAAACAAATAATTAAATAATTTGATAACATTGCAATGATTGCAGTAAATATAATGTGACACTAATAATCCAAAAAAGTAAAAAAGTCGGATAATTAAGAACTTGAATTATACTCGCCCCTCCTCCACCCCTAAAAAAAACTATCTTAAAAAACTCTACACCTGAATTTCTAGCCATCAGGGGCAAGTTGTACACAGCTGAGAAGCAATTGATAAAAGAAAATTTCTCTCATGTATTTTTTAAATTAGGCAAAGTACGATATATATCTCTCCTTAAGAAAGTTCGAATAGGAAATGTTTTGGATAATTATTAATTTCTATGCATAAATCCTTTATTTAATGCATATGTTTTTATTGTAATCAAATCTGACAAATTATCATAGCGTTTGAGCAATTTTTTAATTTTTGTTTGTCTGACAATTGATGAAAATTTTCCGAAAAATCAAATTCCTTGGGGGGGGTTGCCCCCCTCAGCCCCCCTCAAATGGCGGCCCTGTTTCCAAAACTTTCTAAAATATTCATGGAGACATTTTTATGCATAAATACATTAAAATAAAATCCTTTATATCTAACTTCCTTTTATCAGTAATTTATTTATTTTTTTATTTATTTTTGACTAGATAATCGTAAATTTAAGAGCTGTTTATTTTTATTCCACCCTAACATTATTTATTCCAGACAGTGTTGCGCCAACATATGCGTATATGGCGGAAGCATGATGCAACAGTTGAAAGGAGAAATCAATCATCATGTTTGGACATTTCTTTATTCATTTCATTTTCTTCGGTTACTAACGAAAAAGAGCTATTATTTGACACCAATTTAGCCGTGCTAATAAATCTGTTTTATACAAATAAAGCATATTATGGCATTAAACTGGATTATTCCTAATTTTCTCTTATTGATCAAGTTAAATTTAGACACATTTTTTTCGTGGGGGATTTCTGTGATCTCCGGGATGGGGGTGGGGTTGGAATTTGCACTTTTTGACCATTGAAAACACAAAATCTCAAATCTTCCATGGGGACATTTATTCTCTGGGGAGAATGTCTCCCCCAGGTCACCCCATGAATTCAACACTGTTAATGATTAAAAAAAATATATTAGGACTGTTTCTCTTTCTGATTTAATTAAAAAATTTAAACATTTAAATACGGAATGTAAAAAATTATTTTGGAGAAGCTATTATTTGTATAATGAATGCCATTGTTGGATCATATACACCTACGTTTACAAATGAACTGAAAATTTAATACAATAATATTAAACTAGAGAACAGGAATTCTGTTTTTTCAGAATTTAGTGTCGCCCCCGGTATTTCCATTACTTCAGTTTCTTCTGATGGACTGATGGCTTCTATTATTATGAAACAGCCATTATAAATGAAGTGTTAGGTGAAGATGAAAGAGCAGCCGTAAAAGTTTGAACTCTGATTTTCTGGTCGGAATGGGGGGAAAAATGGCTATATATATATATATATATATATACATATATATATATATATATATATACATATATATATATATTTTTTTTTTTTTGACGACTGCTTTTTCATCTTCCCCTAACACTTCATTTATAATGTCTGTTTCATAATAATAGAAGACACCAGTCCGTCAGAAGAAAATAACTCGGTTAAGCATTACTCTACTGCAGTACAAAACATATTTCAATTTTAAGACTTAAAGCACACGTTTTATTTTATGTAAAATGACGTCATTCGCATCCGCTTAAGAATTCCACATTTACGATCTACTCTTAAACATCTGCAGTAAAGCATGCATAGCACATCACTATCGCGAAATAATGCACAAATGCAAAAAAATATTCCGTCTTTCAAGGGAAAAAAAAGGCGATCTAATGATTCATAGATACTTACAATTAAATATAGTATATAATAGCTCCATTGTTTTAACAGAAATCATTCGTTTATATATATATTTTTTTCAAAATAGCACGTATTTTAATTACATTTTCTTTCGGTTGTTGCGAGAAAATGGCAAAAAAATATATAATTGCTATTTTAAAACTATTCTTCCTTTACTTTCTACAGAAATCGAGTTCTTCCGTTGCCAATATTAAGCAAATGGCTCTAAAAACTACAAAAAAAAGAATATTCCAAAAATAAATGGAGATACAGTTTTCTTACAAAATGCATTTAAAAGAACTTTTTTTCTCCAATACGACGGTATAAAAATTGAAAATGTGCGATGCTTAGAAGTTTAAAAAATTTCTAAACAGTATTTAATCGTAATGCTTTGTTTTACGGCTAGCCTCTGTAAGGTAACGTTATTTTTTGGACACAAAATAAGCTGGGAGAAAGAAATAGCATACCGTACTGGAGGCTAATAACATTTTGTTTTAAACGTGATATATAATTTTAATTGTTTCACCAATTTTCAAGTTTATTGAGAACTTTTTACGTTTCATCCTCATTCCTCTGTTTGTATTAACTTAATTTTCCAATAACGGTTTCTTTGTAATCATTAATACTCTAAAGTTAAAAAATATATGTTGAGAAAATTAAAAATATTTTTTTCAAATAATTCTAATTTAATTTGATATTCAAAATTTAAGAAAAGCATTTATCGAATTAGATATATATGGTAAGCATATAGAATTTTTCTTTAAATTTGAAGCTAGGTCCTCCTTTATATTAATAAAATTGGTTCTTATTTAATATTATTTTTTTCATTCTTGTTAATAAAGTTTGCATTTGTAGTCGTAGAATGTATCCAGCCTCAGCTAGGGATCTAACGAATTTCGGACGATATTCAGTATTAAGCAGAATATTGTAGATATTTAGAGGAATAAAATCAGGGTAATACATTTTTAGGTAGATTTCGTAATAAGAAATATTACATATTACATTTTTCCAACATTTTTGCAGATCTACGCCGATCATGAAACCATAGAACACCAAACCACCCCCAGTTCAAAACTTTATCTAACTATCTACCCATATATATCACTTTTTTATGGACACGATAACTTCCATAATTCTGCACAAACCTCTTCCTAACTGGTCAAGGCCATACCATACAATCAAGGGGCAGAAAATCTCGGTAAAGTTCGTTAATGGGCAAAATAGACCAAGGGGATGGAAATAGGGAAAGATTTTGTTAAAACAGAAAAAAAAACTTCTTAATTATAATGCATATCAAATCAGTTTAAAGTTATTATTACTTCTAGGAAGAGGTAAAAAAAAATTATGTATAACAGGTTTTTGATATCATTAAAAATGGGCTCAAGGGGCAATAAAAATAGAGTTTTAAGAAGAAAAAAATTCATAACTTCGTCAATTCACAAGATATAAAATCCACTTAAATTTATTATAAATCTTCTTAATCTTACCTACAACTTTTATATTGACAAGTTTTTGATAGTACCAACTCTTACAGAAAAAAGGGAGAGGGTTAAAAAGAAAAAAAATCATAACTTCGTCAATTCACAATTTATCAAATCCGCTTAAATTTATTATAAATCTTCTTGATATTATCTACAACTTTTATATTGGCAAGATTTTGATAAAACCAACTCTTACACAAAAAAGGAAAAAAATATCGTATTAAGGCTGTTCTCAAATCCATAGGGGCAACTTTATGACATAAGTTTGAATTCCTTTTTGTTCGGAAACGCATGAAATTGGAAAGTGTTGTTATACGAAAACTATGTAATTGAAAGACGTTTTCCGTTTTTTTTGTAAACACAATAGATGTTTCAGAAAATACTGTCACAGTTTGAACCAAATTTCCCAACAAAAGGGAAAAAACACTGAACGAAGGGAGAAAAATCCCTTCTAGTAGGTCTGCCAATTTTACACAATTACGATAAAAAATCTGTACGTCATTGTGTCAGAACCTTGTTGAACAGAGTAGTTGAGAACACAGCCTTAACATGATTCTGATAAAACCAGTTCAGAAAAATAAAATTAAAAACTCGTCAAAAGCGACCAGAAAAAATTGTCAAACTGTGTTTATCTCTAATCTTGATTTAGCCTTTTTGGTGAAATTAGTACTTAACTTCGAAATCTACCTGTGCCTGCAGGCCGAGCCGGGAGTGATTTTTTTCTCTTTCTTTTCTTTTTTTTTTTTTTTTTTTAATGATTTTCTCAAATCCAAATTAGCTATTTTCTAACGCATTCATATAGAACCATTTTTATTTCTTACAAGCATAAAATGTACAGCTATTTTCATTCAGATACTAAACAATCAAATTCAATTTTTTAGTGTCAGACTATTTTAAGAATCCATAATCTGCCTGTTTGTCATACAGTTTTATAATGAGGCTCCTAAAACTTCGCTTATCGGTGAGAATTTTAACTATTTTTTTTTCATTTTGCACAAAACTATCATTATTTGATAAATTTTATAGTACAAATAATGTTCCGATACGACAGTTTGTTGAATTTTCATGATTTTTTTTAAAAAATAAATGGATATGGGCCATTGCCATTAAAAATATATATATTTTATGAACTGAGATAAGGATTACTAGTGCAATTTGTTTGTGTAGAAAAATGTAAGTCACATAAACAAGGTTTTTTAAGAAATAATAATCTCTTTGTGATGTTTCAACATATTATATTAAACGTATAAAACAGACATATGAATAACGAAATCTATATCGAATTAAAAATACAAAACAAACTGTGCGGTATGAATTTTTTGCTTGCTTTTTCTAGTTCCCTACGATGCAACCAAATTTTATACAATGCAATTTTATATCACACTAGCTGACCCACCCGGCGTTGCCCTGGCCCATCATAATAACCTTAAATAAAACTCAAGTTTGTATGATTTTATATCCTTTGAAAATCTTTTAAATGAACCTAGTTTCGGTTGTTCCATTGCATTCCACAGCGTCTCGTGTGTTTCCAACAAACGTTTTTCCGAACGAACCTGTAATCTGGGTCTCCGCTACCTAACGCAGCATGTGCCGGAAGTGCTCCGCACGTATCGTAGACAATCGAAAACCAAGTCTAGTGAGCCAAACTTCGTAGTAATTAAGCTCATAGAACCGGAAAAACGAATGCATCATTAATGTTCGAAAATGTCGTTAACTGAAGTCTAAGATAAACTTTCATAATCACAGAAAGTAGTATTTTCACAGAAAGTAACTGAATTGTAATCTAAGTTAAATAAACCAATTCCCGTTGAAATTGGGTTCTTATAACCCGACGAAACAATTTATCCTTACGCGGTGGAAGTTGCCTCCCTCCTCCTCTATAAATTTCACGGTCTACTTTTAAAATTAACACGATATTATTTAATAAACGGATATTTACTGATTTGCAAAATTTTAGCGTAAAACAGCCACACAACAGTAGTTATTATTTTTATTGCAGATGCGCAACAGAAGAAAAGATTGCCGTATTATATGAAAAATGTATCTCTGATTTTTTTTTCATTATTTTTCCTGTGTAATAAACTTTTCAGAGAATCATATATAATTTTTTCGAAGCAAAATAAAAATCGCGCATTTAAGGGTTAACGTAACGCGATTTTTATTTTTAATTTACGGATGCAGTGGGTAAACGTAAGTTGCTGCCGAAAAAGGAGATTAATATTCAAAAAAGGTGGTAGCTTGGGTATAAAGAAGGATCGGCCACAGGGGACAGGATATTAACTGGAATGTAGTTGGGTAAAGGAAAAAATTTTAATAGTTTTAAAGTAGCTGTAGGACGCAAGAACTATGAAGTAGAAAATTGTAATAGAGTAAGATCGTTTTTAAAGAAGCTGCAACAAAGGCCCCAAGAAGGAGATTAATATTCAAAATTGGTGGTAGCTGAAGTGAGAAATTTTTTTGTCGTTCACGGAGTTGGTAGAAGACTTAAGAAGTTGTTGAAGAAAAAGCTAATGAATCGTGTCATTTTTAAGGGAGCTACAATAAAGGGCCCAAAAAAGTCCAACTGATAGTTAAGAGCAGGGCCCTAACATGAAAATATGTTAAAAGGTCTTAGATCTTCAATTATTCAAAATTAACCATAGAGTTGTGAATTAGTATTTCTTAGAATAATAATTTAAAGAAATGCGCCAAAAATTGGGCAAATGCTGTCCTAGGACTGGAGAGCTGATTGTCCAAGGGCCCAAATAAAAAAGTCCTTCCGGCCCGTGCCGGGAGGAACAGGTAGCTTTCATATTCCTTATTTTAAAAAAGCCAACTTATATTATTCAAACACACGAAGCTCAATTTAGTGGAAACCGAATATAGGAGATTCACTACTAATTTTTATCAATAGTAAATCATTATGAATGAGAATTTCGCGAAATTAGTCAGCTTTATCCGAGCTGCTTTTATTTAAAGCAACTTATATTTGGCTGCCAAATTCGGCAATTTCTTAAAGTGCCTGCCCTTTTAAGAGAACATGGTGGATGAGGCTAACCAGTGAACTTGGTCGAGACCTTAGTAATTGCTGTGCACATGCTAACTCACATCGGAATCGATTGATATATACGAGTGCTGTCGCAGGCAAAAAATCAGATTTTTCAAAATGTCACCCACATTAGGTATTGAAATTGCTATATCTGAGCCATTTTTGAAGATAAAGACAAACAAAAAATGCTCCTGAATCCTTATATCAAGGTCAAATACTTAAGAAAGAAACCTTTTTCAATTTATGATTTTTTTAGGTAGCTTTCTTTACAAAAAAGCTACCTATTGCAGCCGTTCGGAGGAAAGCGATTTCAAAAAATTTTGGTATATTTTCATCGATCATGACCCCCAGACCCCGAAACCACCCTTCGTTCAAAATTTATATATATATATATATATATATATCTGACCTATGTCACACTGTAACTCCCGTAATTATGAACCGATTTCGATGTAATTCAGTGTGTACATAGTACATACCAATGTCTCGACCGAGTTCGTTGGCCAGCTTCATCCGCCGTTTTGTTTCAAAATGGCGGCCATTTAAAATTTTTAAAAAATTTTAAAACTTGAAATGTGGTACCAAAAAATTAAAAATGGAAAAATATTTTTTCTTATGTATTTGACCTTTATACAAAGATTCCGGAGCAGTTTTTGTTTCGTCTATATCTTAAAAAATGGCTGAGTTATAGCATTTTGAATTTCTAGCGTGGCTGACATTTTGAAATGTCCTGAATTTTGTCACGCGATAAAAGGCGTATTTATGAACCGATTTGGATGTAATTCAGTGTGTACATAGTACATACCAATCTCTCGACCGAGTTCGTTGGCCTGCTTCATCCGCCATTTTGTTTCAAAATGGCGGCCATTTAAAATTTTTTTAAAAATTTAAAATTTGAAATGTGGTACCAAAAAATTGAAAATGGAAAAATATTTTTTCTTATGTATTTGACCTTTATACAAAGATTTCGGAGCAGTTTTTGTTTCGTCTATATCTTAAAAAATGGCTGAGTTATAGCATTTTGAATTTCTAGCGTGGCTGACATTTTGAAACGTCCTGAATTTTGTCACGCGATAAAAGGCGTATTTATGAACCGATTTGGATGTAACTTCGTTTATGCATAGTACATACCAATGTCTCGACCGGGTTCGTTGGCCAGCTTCATCCGCCATCTTGTTTAAAAATGGTGGCCATTTAAATTTTTAAGAAAAATTTAAATTTGAAATGTGGTACCAAAAAATTAAAAATTGAAAAAAATATTTTCTTCTTATGTGTTTGACCTTGATAAAAAGATTCGGGAGCAGTTTTTGTTTTGTCTATATCTTAAGAAATGGCTGAGTTATAGCATTTTGAATTTCTAGCGTGGCTGACATTTTGAAACGTCCTGATTTTTCTCACGTAATAACAGGCGTATTTATGAACCAACTTGGATGTACCTTGGTGTGTACATAGTACATACGAATATCTCGACCAAGTTCGTTGGCCGGCTTCATCCGCCATCTTGTTTCAAAATGGCGGCCATTTAAAAAAAATAAAAAATAAAAAAATTTAAATGAGATACCAAAAAATTGGAAAGTGAAAAAGATTTTTTTTGTATGTGTTTGACCTTAATACAAAGATTCCGGAACAGTTTTTCTTTCGTCTATATCTAAAAAAAATGGCTGAGTAATAACATTTTGAATTTCTATTGTGGCTGACATTTTAAAACGCCCTGATTTTTGTCACGCGATAACAGGCGTATTTATGAACCGATTTGAATGTAACTTGGTGTGTACATAGTACATACAAATAACACAACCGAGTTCGTTGACCAGCTTCATTCGCCATCTTGTTTCAAAATGGTGGCCATTTAAAAAAATTAAAAAAAATTATAATGAGATACCAAAAAATTGGAAAATGAAAAAGATTTTTTTTTGTATGTGTTTGACCTTAATACAAAGATTCCGGAACAGGTTTTTTTTCGTCTACATCTAAAAAAAATGGCTGAGTTATAACATTTTGAATTTCTATTGTGGCTGACATTTTAAAACGACCTGATTTTTGTCACGCGATAACAGGCGTATTTATGAACCGATTTGAATGTAACTTGGTCTGTACATAGTACATACCAATGTCTCGACCGAGTTCGTTGGTCAGCTGCATTCGCCATCTTGTTTCAAAAGGGTTGCCATTTAAAAAAAAAATGTAATTTAAAATTTAAAATGAGGTATTAAAAAATTGGAAAATGAAAAAGATTTTTTTTATGTGTTTGGCCTTGATACAAAGACTCTGGAGCAGTTTTTGTTTCTGAAAATTTGTTCTTTTGTTTATATCTTAAAAAGTGGTTGAATTATAGCACTTTGAATTTCTGTCATGGCTAACACTTTGAAACGATCTTGTATTTGTCACGCGATACCACACTTATTCATTCACCTATTTCGATGGAAGAAGGCATGTGGATAGTATACATCAATATCTCGACCAAGTTCGCTGGCCAGCTTCATCAGCCATCTTGTTTCAAAATGGCGGCCATTAAATTAAAAAAAAAAATTATATTTAAAGTGAGGTGCAAAAAAATTAGAAATTGAAAAAGGTTTCTTTCTTAAGTATTTGACCTTGATATAAGGATTCAGGAGCAATTTTTTGTTTGTCTTTATCTTAAAAAATGGCTCAGATATAGCAGTTTCAATTTCTAAAGTGGGTGACATTTTGAAAAATCTGATTTTTTGCCTGCGACAGCACTCGTATATATCAACCGATTCCGATATGAGTGAGCATGTGCACAGCAATTACTAAGGTCTCGACCAAGTTCACTGGTTAGCCTCATCTACCATGTTGTCTTAAAATGGCAGGCACTTTAAGAAATCGCCGAATTTGGCAGCCAAATATAAGTGACTTTAAATAAAAGCAGCTTGGATAAAGCTGACTAATTCGAGCTCGCGAAATTCTCATTCATAATGATTTAGTATTGATAAAAATTAGTATTGAATCTCCTACATTCGGTTTCCACTTAATTGAGCTTATTGTGTTTGAATAATATAAGTTGGCTTTTTAAAAATAAGGAATATGAAAGCTACCTCTTCCTCCCGGCACTGGCCGGAAGGACTTTTTAAATATCTTTTCATTTTGAATGTCAACAGTTCATTTTGAAGTATTTTTTCCTTTTGGTATCTTATATATATTCATATATATTCCCAGGTCGCTAAATGATTTAGCAATCTTTTAAATATTATACGCTTAGATAATTGCTGCAATAGCGCACTGTCTATGTGTATTATCAATATGATTTCTACTATGTAGTTATCTGATACCTATTTCAGGATTCCATTAATTTTTTCATTCCTATCATTGCATAGCTTTATTTAATGTTATTAAATTTTCTAGTTATAATTTTATTTGTCGGTGTCCACTTTCTTATTTTTCTTCCATAATAATTCTATAATAATAAATTTAAAAAAAAATTTTATACTTACAGCTTTAATTCCTAATATTACGGTTTTTGATGGTGGTAGGTTATGTTTAATTAATGGTTATATATTATATATATATATATATATATGTGTGTGTGTGTGTGTGTGTGTGTGTCAGTTTTGAACGGAGGGTGGTTTCGGAGTCTGGGGGTCATGATCGATGAAAATATACCAAAATTTTTTGAAATCGCCTTCCTCCGAACGGCTGCAATAGGTAGCTTTTTGTAATGAAAGCTGCCTAACATGAGGGTGTTGGTCCTGGGAGAAGAGTCCAATACTCAGTTTTAAAATTATGCACTGAGAAGGTAGAGGGCGAAAAATGATTGGCGCACAAAAAATTCAAGGGACCTACGGAACCCTAGGGGGGGAGAATGGAGCAAGGGTCTTAACTGGGATGTAGAAATGGCAGAATAACTAAATGAAAAAAGGATACCTAAATGAAGATCGGATTAAAAGAAGCAATTTATTAACAATTTAGGGCGCAAAAACTTCAAGGGGTGCTGTACCGGGTTCCAGGCTGCCAGGGTCTTAACTGGAATGTAGAAATGAGGGAATAACTAAATGGAGAATTGGCCCCAAGAACGAAGAAGATCGGATATAAAGGGGGTAAGTTATTAACAATTTAGAGCATAAAAACTGAAAGAGGCACAGGGGCCCCGACCCTTAAATAAACGGTCAAGTGCGAGCATTACTCGCGCACAGACGGTTACATAGAATAAATATATGAATTTGTAATTGTATTATAAAGAAAAAAAAAAAAAAGTTGCTAAAAGAGTACTAAGACTGTGTAAAAAACAATACAACGTAGGGTTGAGTATAACTGTATATATTAGAAAAGTGTAAATGGGTATACCATGAAAGTTCAAAGAGATATAGAACCTAAATAATATCAAACATAGCTGTTCGTATAACTCTTTCTTTAATATTATATTAATCTGTTTATGATGAACTTAATTCGGTACTGACAATAAAAGCAGTGCATAGTTAAACTTCATTTGGCATTTCATGAAACTAAATTCAGCGTAGTAATAACCTTTATTTCTACAGTGTAGCTAAAACAAAACCTTTGTTCAAAGTTTAAATTTGGCATTGTGCTAAGCGCGCTTCGAATTGAGGTCTCAAAGTTGCAACGCCGCCTTGACCAGTGCCGCGTTTTTCCAGATAGGTGTTTAATTAACTTTTAAAGTCACTCGAGGCGCATTGAGAGATACAATCAATGTAAACTATCGCGAATCCCACAGTATTTATGCGATTCATTCTAATTAAATCTTTCGAGGGCGATGCCCTTAAAAAACGGACACCTAATTTTTATTCCAAAACAGACAAACGGCACCAAGAATATTTAATTAAAATTTGCCTTTTATCATGTACGTGAAAAAAAGCAAGTTCGCATTTTCTAATAAATTCATTTATAAATTCTGGTGTCAGCTCATTATTTCATACGTTTATAAATAGAATTACTCCGTGCCGGAAAGGATTAAGTGGTCGCAGGACTCTTAAAGCTTCAAAATTTAAGAAATTTTAATTTTTTTAGATGTTAAACTCCTATCTTTTCTGAATATTTTGATATAATTGTTTCCTTGAAATTCCCATTAGAACAAAAGTTTTGGCTTTTAGAATTATACCCGCTCAATAGCTGAAGCGGCGTTTCCGAAACTTTAAAGTCATTATTTTCCAAATGGCGTTTTTTTGGCATAACGCTCAGGATACCTCAAAAACTTCTAAATATTTTTTCATGAAATTTTCAAATTTTCAAAACATATAATTCATGTTAGTCTATATAAACTGAACCTAAAATTTCCTTTTTATTGTTCAAAAAAATATTTTTTAGGTGATTTTACTGTTGAAATTTTCAAAATTTTGTATTAGCTAAATACAACGTTGCATTAAAAATATAAAAAGGCTTTAAATATAAATTTATTTAAGTTCAGGGAAATTATTACAATCTGAAGTATAAGTAAGCACCAAAATTTTCATTCTAGTTGCAATATTTATTTTGTAATCCTACGCGTAAACTGTTATGCCAATTTTTTGTTCGGCAAATGTCTAACAATTTCGAGCCCCCTATAAATACTAATTCTGTATCTTGCAATTTTTTAAATGCGTGAAACGAAAGAACATACTTATATCTTTCATTCCAATTAAAATTGTGTTTTAAAATCATATACATTTTACGACATTAAATGTTGAAAATGGTCTTTTTTTTTCACTTTTTAGAGTCCCGACACCCCTTAAAATAGTATGGTTTTAACAATTTGACGTTTATTGCTTTTATACTGTTACTGGACATTACATTACACATATATATCATTAAAAGTTGTTAACAAGGCATAGAGTACGCCGCCCTGTCCTTGTGTATGTCTAAACTGACCGTACCTTTAAGGGTTAATATCTCGGCTAATTACCGATGATTTTTTTCGAAAATCATTATCAACAATGCTTTTATTCTTCTGTAATGATAGGTATATTCAGCGATGCTCAACAATTTTTCTGAATGCCCGTAAATCGAAATTTGTTGTATAACAGAAAAACGCTAATTACTCAAAAACTATGTGACCTAGGGTAATCGCTATAATTTTCCGGCAAGGTTTATATTAATGCCTACTACCACCATTTTTTTCATAATTATAGTTTCAGTAGATTCGGAATTAGATGGGGGGGGGGGGGACATATTTTTGCGCTACATTTTCAACAATATCTTTGAAAATATAATACCTAAAATTAAAAGGAATGTATTTTTGAGTTCAGCGTTACAAAAGCTTTCACAGGATACCCCACATGATATACAATGAAAAGATTTTTTTTTTCAAGTAGCATAATTAGCCCTTCCACTTTTTTACTAAATATATTTATGAATGTTTATTAATATGAAAATATGTGGGTCAATGGTCTTTATTATTTCCCCGAATTTGAACTTTCCACGTTCCATAGTTTACGAGTAAAATGGCTGTGACAGACAGACAGACACAAGAGTGATCTTATAATGGTTTCCGTTTTTACTTTTTAAGTACGGAACCCTAAAAAAGAAAAATCTGATTGTCAGGTGCATCAGGACATGTCTTGGATTGTTCTCACCTAAATGTTCAGACTTCTAGGTGCGGTAGATTTTGCTAGTCATCAAACGCAGACACACAGACACTCAAACACTCACATACACACAGACAGAGCGAAACTTTCTTTTATTGGTATACGTTTTATTCAATTTTCCTCGCTAAAAACTGAGTTGTCGTTAAATCCGATCTCGCTGAAAACTTATTCTACAGTTAAATACAAACACACTTTTAGTAGCTGACGAGTTATTGAGGTTTTATTGCATATGTATAAAATATTAATGATGATTGAGTAAAAGCACTGATTTATGAAAATGATGAGCTATCGATATTATAGCGCCCCCATATCAGTAACAAATAAATACTACTTCTTTCAGCAAAAACAAAGGTTTATTAAGGCTGGCGAATCACTGATCTTTTAATATCTCTCTATTCTAAAAAAAAGTAACTACCGCTGTCACCGCCGCCGCCGGTTTTGAATTTTTTGTGACCGGAGGTCTTTCTTCGTTAATATTGAGAAAAATAATGCATACAAAAATATGAAAATCAGTGGTTTTATACAGAAATGTTTGATAAACACGCTGATGCAGACAGTTTTCAAATCGAAGAATTATTTTAAGAGATATTTAATGCTAAATTTGGACAAAATCGTTCCACTAAAAAAGTTTTATAGCAGCAAAAACTATACATGGCAGTGTAATCATTTTTAGATCATTTTATGCGTTAGAATTTGCCGGAGTGCAGATTGCATTATTTTTTTTATTTTGACTCATTTTTTCAGGTTTTATTTCTATTTTAAATTCAAATTTTCAGCATTTCTAGAGATATTTTTTACAGATTTCAGAAAATTGTACTAATTTAAACTGTTGCCAACTGTATAAAAAGCGCAAGCAATAATGTTTGCTTCAAATTAAAAATTTATTTACACGTGACTATTATAAACAGGAAAAAAAACTTTCAAATTAGAATTAAATAATTATGTATAAAAAGCAGGAACTTATTAAAAATTACGTCATAAAAAGTATACACGTGAATTTTAAAAGAGAAAGGATATTGTAAAATAGTAAATTCATTAACATGCGTTAGAAGTCTTAGGAGAAATTACGTCATATTTACGTCACATTATAGTTATTACATAAAATGAACACAAAATAATATTGCAAAAAAGTTTAAATTTAGAAATTGCGCTAGACATTTATTTAATATTTTGAGAGGATATTTTCAACTATTTTTGTTAGGAAAGCGCAAATAAAATTTCATTGCTAACAAAAGTACTTTCACGCGATTATTTAAAAGATAAAGAATAGCTTGGTAAAAATTACGTCAGATTTAAAACGATTAATTTAAAATGTCTCATTTAAAAGAACTTCCTTTTCGCTTTGTTAAAAAATACCAGGAGACAAAGACTCTGTTTACTTAATTCCTTTTATATTAGCTTATTTTGAAATGTTGTTACACATGTCTATGTCATCAAGTTATTTTTATTTCGACGTTTTATTTGTATTTTTATTTATGTTGTACGAATTTATTTGTGCTTTCGTTATTTAAAATAAAAATTATGTCAATTTGTATAATTTGGCGAGTGGTTTGGCGATTTATATAATTTGGCGAAATTGGTCGATGGGATAATCAAGTAATACCGCAGCGGATTTGGCGTTAAAATTCCCCAATCAAAGAGAAATGAATAGAAATTCTTTTATAGGGAGATCGCCACTGTTTTTTAAATTATAATTCAATCTTTCGAAATCTTTTTAAAGCCGATCAAATTAGCGTGCATTTGGAGCCTGCGGTGTCTGGACGGGGGTTGGCGAGCGTAGCTCGTAGGGGGCCGAGCCCCCTAGTATAAATTAAATAAATTCGATGCGCAAAAAGACGAATTTGTGAGAATGTCAAGTTGTCAAGATTGGATATATATAATTCATTAATGACATTCGACTTAATAAAATCACAGATGATTAATGATGACGGCTTTTCGAGGTTTTTTGGAAATCATACAAAATTTATATCAAACTGATTAAAATATAAATTTAAAGAGATGGCGAAGTAACTAGGTTTTTGCGTTTAGAGAGATCGTTTGGGGATAACTTGTTATTTTAATTTTATTGCGGATGTAAAGAAAATTAATTATATTCTATTGCATAGAAGCACTGCTTTATGAGGATACAGAGTTATCAAGGTTTTAACCACAATGACCAATGATAATTGTTTAAATAAAAACATAGATTTATAAGCTTGAGGATTCATCAAGGTTTAACCGTATAACTTGTATTCGATAGAAAATAAAACTGATTAATGAATCTTCAAGTTATCCAGTTTTTAGAGCAAAGGTATAAATAATATTATTAACTAAATACACTTATTTATGAGGATGTCGAGTTATCGAGGCTTTAACATATAAGCGTAATAATAATAACATTTTATTAAACTAGCTGGCTTCGCACTCTAGCGCGCTCATAATTACATCGGGCCTCTAATTTATGCTAACATCGAATAAAACGAATGTCGAATTCATATGAAAATTTTCGATAGGTGCAGTAGCTTAGCTACGTTGTTTACCGCCCGGGATTTCATCCGTTTATTAAATAATATTGCGTTAATTTTAAAAGTAGTCCGTGAAATTTATAGAGGGGGGGGGGCAACCTTCCACCGTTTAGGGGTGTATTCTTTCCTCGGGTTCTAGGGGACCGATTTCAACGGGAATTGGTTCATTTAAGTTAGATTACAATTCAGCTACTTTCTGTATTATGAAATTTTATCTTAGACTTCAGTTACCAACATTTTCGAACATTAATGATGCATTCGTTTTTCGGGTTCTATGGGCTTGATTACAACGAAGTTTGGCTCACTCGACTTGGTTTTCGATTATCTGCGGCACGTGCGGAGCACTTCCGGTACATACTGCTTTAGGTAGCGGGGACCCATTTCACAGGTTCGTTCGGAAAGAGATTTGTTGGGAACACACGAGAGGCTGTGGAAGGTAATGGGACTTCCGAAACTAGGTTCATTTAAAAGATTTTCAAAGGATATAAAATCATACAAACTTGAGTTTTATTTAAGGTTATTATGATGGGCCTGGACAACGCCGGGTGGGTCAGCTAGTGTGATATAAAATTACACTGTATAAATACAGGGTTCCGGAGCCCAGTGCAATAGCGCTTCCGAAAAACCGAAGCTTAAATTACCTTTTCCTTTCCTTCCCATCTCCAAGCTTCTACATTCTTTTTAACAAAACACTTATATGTGACGTAATGTGTCACACACGTAGGAGATGGAGATAAAACGGTCTCAATTTTTATATCAGTTTTTAGGCTTAGACTGACTCGAGCTCAATCTGTATTACATTTAAAATTTTATTTATTCATGTATTGAAAAAAAAATCCTCTTTTAAAATTACCTACGATATTCCACTTCAAATCATTTTAATGCTATTATGATCAGAATGAAGGGGAAACAGAAATCGTGTTTTACTATTTCAAATTTATATCGGCGACGTGTTGATACGGCACCACTCAAGACACTGAACAATAAATTTGCTTTCAGTTCGATTTTCTTTTGTGACAGTAGGATAATTTTTTATTGGCTGGGTTTTCTTTTTATTATTTCGATATTTAACCTGAAAAGAATATTTTCTGTTTTATCCAACAAGCATCAGCTTGATGTTTGTTTGTTCGAGGTTTTTTGTCTTCTATTGCGTACGAGTATAAAAATCACGTTAGTGATTTTCTATTTATTTTGTATCATGAACGGTACCCACGCTAAGGCTCTCTGCACCTATACGAAGTCACTTTCCTTTGTAAATAGATATAATTACCATGTATTGTTATTCTGATAGAAAGCAATCGAGCAGTGGTTCCCTTTTTTCTATAAAAGCATAGATTCTTTCCGATAACGTTGTCAAATTTTTAATTTTATCTGATTTTCAGGGACTCACCGCAAAAGATTGTAATGCGGAAGGAAATGATTATAGTTTAAGATATGCACATTTTTCAGGAAATTGTAAAACATTGTTCCATTCTTCAGCATATAAATATTCATTTCTGTAAATTTCATTCATTTTTTCTTAAAAATGCATAGCTGCGAACTATCTCTTTTCTGTGTTAAAAAAATTTCCTAATCATAATCGTTACCCGATTTAATCGCAGAATTCTGCAATTAATTAACATAAAAAATAGGCACGGATTTTTACTATTCAGAAGAAGTGATAACTAAAAAGTGGAATAGTTGGCAGCTAAGTACATGCAGATAGATATATTTAAAATTTTTATTTTGCTAAAGAAAAAAAATGCTTTAAATTTTGCAGTTAATGTACCAAATATAAATATGCAGATTACAGGGGCAGGGGGGAGGGGTGGAAAGGTACAGTTGTTGTACCGGTAGCGCTGATTAGGGCTCCGGAACTTTTTTGTTAGAATTTAAGACCTGGCCGCAGTAATCTAATTGTAACGTAACCTTAATCTAACTGTACCATAAACATTACCTAACTGTACCCTAGCTGTAACGTGTTACCTAACCGTAACCTAACGGTAACCTAACAGTAACATACCTTCAACCTAACTATAAACAAATTATCATCTAACCGTAACCTAACTGTAACATAACCGTAACCTAACTGTGACGTAACTATAAACTATCGGTAACTTAACCGTAACGTAAACTAATTATAAGCTAAATGTAACGTGACTGTAACCTACCTGTAACCTATCCATAACCCAATCGTAAACTATCTGTAACGGAAATGGAACATAACCGTAACCTAACCGTAATCTATCTGTAACGGAAATGGAACATAACTGTAACCTAACCGTAACCTAATTATAACCTAACCGTAACGTAACCGTAACTTACTTATAACCTAACCCTAATCTAACTGTAACATAACTGTAACCTAACCGTAATCTATCTGTAAAATAAACGCATCATGACGGTACGCTAACCGTAAACTAATTATAACCTAACCGTATCCTAACTGTGATGTAACTATAACCTAACTGTAACTTAAATGCATCCTAACTGTAGCCTGGCGGTAACCTAACCGTAACCTATCCGTAACCTAACTGTAATCTAACTGTAACCTATCCGTAATCTTAATTGTAACCAAACTGTAACGTAACTGTATCCTATCTGTAACCTAATCGTAGCATAAACGTAATCTAACTTTAACCTAACCGTAACCTAACTGTAACCTATCCGTAACTTAACCCTAATCTAACTGTAACCTATCCGTAACCTAACCTTAACCTATTTGTAACTTAAACGTAACTTAATTGTTACCTAAATTTAATCTAACTGTGATGTAACCGTAATCTAACTGTAACCTAACCGTAACCTAATTGGAACCTATTCGTAACGTACTGTAACCTATCCGTAACCTAACCGTAATCTAACTGTAACCTATCCGTAATCTTAATTGTAACCAAACTGTAACGTAACTGTATCCTATCTGTAACCTAATCGTAGCATAAACGTAATCTAACTGTAACCTATCCGTAACCTAATTGTAACCCATCCGTAACTTAACCCTAATCTAACTGTAACCTATCCGTAACCTAACCTTAACCTATTTGTAACTTAAACGTAACCTAATTGTTACCTAAATTTAATCTAACTGTGACGTAACCGTAATCTAACTGTAACCTAACCGTAATCTAACTGCAACCTAACCGTAACCTAATTGGAACCTATCCGTAACGTACTGTAACCTAACCGTAACCTAATTGGAACCTATTCGTAACGTACTGTAACCTATCCGTAACCTAACCGTAATCTAACTGTAACCTATCCGTAATCTTAATTGTAACCAAACTGTAACTTAACTGTATCCTATCTGTAACCTAATCGTAGCATAAACGTAATCTAACTGTAACCTATCCGTAACCTAATTGTAACCTATCCGTAACTTAACCTTAACCTATTTGTAACTTAAACGTAACCTAATTGTTACCTAAATTTAATCTAATTGTGACGTAACCGTAATCTAACTGTAACCTAACCGTAACCTAACTGTAACCTAAGTTTAACGTAACCGTAAACTAATTATAACCTAACTGTATTCTGACTGTAACCTATCCGAAACCTAACAGTATCCAAACCAAAACCTAACTGGGTTAATCATCCTCTCGGCTAAATATCCTGTCGGCTAATTGTCCTGTCGGCTAATTGACCTGTCGGCTAAATGTCCTGTCGGCTAAATGTCTTGTCGGCTAATTGTCATGTCGGCTAAATGTCTTGTCGGCTAATTGTCTTGTCGGCTAATTGTCTTGTCGGCTAATTGTCCTGTCGTCTAATTGTCTTGTCGGCTAATCATCCTGTCTGCTAAACGTCCTGTCGGCTAATTGTCCATGTCGACTAACTGTCCTATCGGCTAATTGTCCTGTCGGCTAATTGTCTCTGTCGGCTATCTGTCTTGTCAGCTAACTGTCGCTGTCGGCTAATTGTCCTGTCGACTAAATGTACGTGTCGACTAAATGTACTTGTCGGCTAAATGTCCTGTCGTCTAATTGCTGTCTGCTAAATGTCTTGTCGGCTATTTGGTTGTCTGCTAAATGACATAGACCCGTTGGGGTGATTAAACAAAACATTTGTAATTGATGCGGACAGTAAGCGCTTGAGGACTGTATCACAATTTTTAATTCACACACAATAAAATGATCGAGAGCCGATATTTACATTACTCCTCGGTCTGGAACCCAACTTACAAGTTTTTAACCAATTTATATAGATGGCGCTTCTGGCGACAACATACCGCCGGCCCTTGAATGTTGCAAACATTCAATACTATAAATACGATATCAATTTAGAATACAATCTCAATAACACAAACTTTTCTCAACACGTACACTAGATGAAATATTAAATTTACAAATATAAATACAAGAATGTAATACTACAACACAAAAATTTTTGCTTAATTAAATAAAATGTATGAATTTAAGTAGTTAATGCGGTTTCATTCACATGAGGCAAAACAACAATTTTTGTTACTGGCCTTTTACATGTGCCATTTTTATCTTTTAATGTTACAACTCCAACTATACCATCTTGGCCTGGATGGATTTTAATAATTCGTGCCAAATGCCATTTTAAAGGGCAATAATTATCAGAATTTTTTACTAATACTAAATCTCCCTCTTTTATCGCTACTCTTCCTTTATGCCATTTGTGTCGATTTAAGAGCTTGTTTAAATATTCTGATGACCAAATTTTCAAAAGATGTTGTGTCAGTTTTTGAACTAATTGCCATCTGCTGAACAGATTCATAGGGATTTCAGTATAATTCTGTTCAGGTAAGGCCATTAAAGATGAACCAATAAGAAAGTGAGCAGGTGTCAAAGCTTCAACATCATTTCGATCATTTGAAAGACGGCAGAGTGGACGAGAATTGAGAACAGCTTTGATTTGAATAATGAGAGTCATGAGTTCCTCATAACTTAAAATAGTTTTACCTACAACACGCTTTAAATGATATTTAAGTGATTTAACACTTGCCTCCCATAACCCTCCAAAGTGAGGAGTTAAAGGGGGATTACAATTCCAAGTAACTCCTTCATTAGCTAAACAATTTTGAATTTCCTCCGCACTTTTATCCTTAAATAAAGATCTGAGAATTGCTCTTAATTCTTTATTGGCACCAACAAAATTTCGGCCATTATCACTGAGTATATCAGATCGTTTGCCTCGTCTCGCAATAAAGCGTTTAAGCGCTGCTAAAAACGCTGCACTTGTTAAGTCATTGACGATTTCAAAGTGCAAGGCCTTTGTAGTAAAACACACAAAAATGCAAATAAAAATCTTTTTTACCTGTTTACTCCTACCTGTTGAATTTTTTACCTCAAAAGAGACCACAGTAGTCCAATCCAGTACGCATAAATGCTCTGGACACTGTTACTCTTGCTGCTGGCAAATCAGCCATCTGTTGCTGCGAAATTTTAGAATTTTCTTGCAAATAATACAATTAAAACTAATTTTTCGAACTACATTTCTTACAGATAAAATCCGAACCTGATTTCTGATGAGGGACAGTGTTGTTTCTGAACCTGCATGAAAATATAAAACATGAAAATTATTAATAACACAAAAGTAAAATTATGTTTAGTAGGTATAATCATAGGATATTTTTGGTGTTCGGATAAGTTACTGTTTTTCAGTCTACCACCAACACGAATGATGCCATCACTGTTTAAAAATGGACAAAAGTTTTTCAGTTTGCTATTGTTAGGGATATCAGTACCCCTTTCTAAACACTACATTTACTTCACGAATGTAGCCCTTTGAATGTTCTTTACAATGCACAACAAGGACTGACAGAGTTCACTGCTTGATAAAGTTCCAGTTGTACAGCTCATATTCAAAATATTAGAATAATTACTCTTTTTAACAAATTGAAAATATCGCTTGGTAAATTAATACCTTTTAATACAAATATGCAAACAATATTTTTATTAAGAACTTATTGTTGATTAAACTTATTTATTATCTGAAAATTAGTATCATTTTTGAAAAAAAAATTATTTTGAAAAGTCAAAATATTAGAATATTTATTCAAGTGGAAAATTATTTTTTTCCAAATTAAATTTTGTATAATCTATCCCTATTTGCCACAAACGTCTTAAGATCATTGGACTCCTTTTTTTAACCATGCAAGTACAATAGTGCTATCTGTCCAAAAATAAGTTTTAGAAACTTATAGTTTTTGAGCACTTAACACCATTTTCCTTAACTTAGATAGCAGGACTGCAGCAGAAAGTTCAAGACGCGGGATGGTGACATGCTTTAGAGGAGCTACTGTAGATTTACTAGTGAGTAGCTTAACAGCAGTATCACCGTAAGAATTAGTAAATTTCACATAAATGACCGCTCCATAAGCAATTTCATATGCATCGGCAAGTCCATGTAATTCTGCACAAATAGACTGATCAATAGGAATGCATCTAGGGATACTGATCAGAGTTGCACTCTTTAAGGAAGTAAGAATGTCATTCCACTCCTTATTTTCCTTCATTGGAAGATAATCACACCAGTCTATTTTCAGCAACAATCATTTTTGCAGAAACACTTTTGCCCTTGTAATTATTGGACCTATCAAACCCAAACGGTCCAATATTCTAGAAATTTGTGACAAAACTGATCGTTTAGTGTATAATTTGCTTTGCTCGATAATTAAGTTAAACCCAAAACAATCTGGTTGAGGCTTCCACAATATTTCCAAAATTTTTGTCTCATTAGAAAAAGAATATTCAGATTCTGAATTATTTCATAAAAGAGAAAAATTATTTACTGCCCATTTATGGATATCAATGCCTCCTCTTTTTAACAAAGATATCAGTTCTTGCTGAATCTCTTTAGCTGTGTCTATATCATCCGCCCCTGTTAGGATGTCATCCATGTAAACGTCCTGCAACAACACATTCGCAGCTAAAGGAAATTCATTTCCTTCGTCTCTGGCATTAAGTTTCTTGTAGCTAAAAAAAGCGCACTAGTTGTGCCGTACATAACTTGTACACTTTTACTGGCTCATTCACCTCAGGATTAAATAATATTCGTAATAAGTCTGACTCGGATGTATTAATATCATACAAAACAATTTTTTAATATCTGCTACAAAAACAAATTGGTGATTTCGAAATCGCAACTCATCTTGGATTGTTCCCTCGTTAAACTGCAAACTGTTTAATGATTTTCCTGTAGAAGTTAAGGAAGTAGCGTTAAACATTACTCGTAATGGTGTGCTACTTGATTCTGTACAGAACACGCAATGATGTGGAATATAATAAGTGATTTCTGGCTTTTCAGATTCTATCACCTCTTCCATGTGACCTATACTTATTCTTTCATAAATGCTTTATAAAGATCATTAAATTTAGATTCTCTAACTAAGCGATTCCATAATGAATTTCAAATTTTCATTAAAAGTCTCAAGCGGCCTAGACAGCGTAAATTCTGTAATTTTTTGGAACGACTAAAAAATCTAATTTTAAATGAAAATCCTTATCTCTATTTGAAACAGTTGTGTCAACCCTAGATCTAATATTCAGCGATAAATTATTTATGCCAGAAATAGAAATGTTAGTCTTTTCTCTTTTCAAATTACGTTTATATACTAACCTTTTACTCATAAAGTTAGAGTTCGCGCCGACGTCTAATAAACCACGTACTTCATGAAAATTACCCAATGCATCCTTTTTTAAACAAACAAATGTGCTAAGTAACACAGCTTTTAACTTATTAGCCAAATTACATGTCGTTGAAAATACATTGTTTTGATTATCAGCTGTGAAGGCTGAAATATTGAAGCCGAAACATCCAAATTAGATTTATTACCTCCTTTGTTTATATGACTCATTTCCTGTGAAATTGATTTACAACTTTATTTATTTTTTGTTCGCGAGGAAAATGTAAAGTTATATTGTGCCTTTTCCTATAAATAATACATGAGAATTTAAATTCACAATCAACCACTTTCTAATTCATAAGAAAGTTAAAACAAAGATTTTTTGCTTTTACCACTCAACTCTATCACTCACTGACATATTTTTATAAACAGGACATTTATGCAAAAGATGATTTTCATTACATGACAAAATACATTTAGAAGTTTTTACATCAGTTAGAAAAACATTAGAAACTGGCCTGGAATAATTATTTTTATTATTCGACCTAAAATTATCAACCACGGTTTTTTCCCTTTGATGTGTAATATAAGTCTATCTCCCTAGATAACTCAATTGGACAAAACCAAGAATCTGCATGTCTAACATTTATAAAACACATAACATCCTTATCAAGGGTCTGACAAATTTTATCAGAAATCACTGTTTTAAAGTTTCAAAATCTGTCACATTTCTCAATTTTAAATAATAATCCTAACTCGTTATTAATCGGGATGTAAATTGTACAACAAGTTAGGTACTTCCACCCTTGAATAATCTTCTAATTCCTCAGCTTTAATGTATGTAATAACATTTGTTGCCCTTTCCCCTAACATGTTTAGAAGAATATCAGATTTATACTTTTCTGGGACATTTTTTGAAATAAAAGCTTTTTCTAAAGACGAAAAAAAATAAACCCAACCTTCCAGTCTAGACGGAATTTTGATTGTAAGTGTTCTTATACTTTTAATGAGAGAGTCTAAAGATTCCATGCTTTCTCCCTTCTCGAAATCATTTAATTTATCACTTTTTGTTTCTGCTCGTGCCTTAGCCAATTGAAGCTCTAATTTTGTACGTTCAACTTTAAATTTTTCAAGCTCTAGTACCTTTGCTCCATCATTTTTTCTCTCCTATAATATTATTGGACATATCTTCTACCAATTTTGAATCTGCTTTATATTTATCACTTTCCTTTATCAAATTCATTAAATCATAATTAGTTAATTTTATATCAGAAATATCAATCCCCAACTCAAAAGCTATCCCTGGTAGTCTTCTTTCTTAGCACTTTTAAACATTTTAATAATTATAGTTCACAATAAATAGATAAATAAATCTCACATACCTTCAATTAATTTATCCAAATTGCTAAACGACGCCAGAGTAATATTTTGTTTGCATTATTTATTTTATTTGTCTTCTCAAAATAAACTTCGTATCTTCTCTGCGATAAATTTTTACGTATGATTGCGCAACACTCAATGACAAAACATAATTATTCTTGTTCTTGAATCATAACGAATGATTTAAACTCGCAATAAAGTATTTTTTAACACCACAGTATTAAAGTAATATTATAATAACTTATTAGATTAAAAAAAGCAAACGCACAAATTTTCATCAAAAGGAAAACGCTTAACTCGTTTCGGTACACTTGCACGCTTCGAATCGAAACTACTTAACGCGCAATTAAATGAATGCTTGGTTTTTCCTCCGGAACGAGAGGACCATAGAAATGGTCCCGCCAATAGCTCTATCTTAAATAATCACTACACACAATAAAATGCTTGCAGACTGTATCACAATTTTTAACTCACACACAATAAAATGATCGAGAACCGATATTTACATTACTCCTCGGATCGGCGTCTCGAACCCAACTCACAAGTTTTTAACCAATTTATATAGATGACGCTTCTAGCTGCAACAGATGATATATATAAGTTGCTGCATTTCTGATTTTACAAATATTTTTCTTTGGATTACTTTTCATTTTCAAGTTAATCAACATATTTCGCTTAATTGACCTCATTTTACATATATACAAAATGAAATATGCAACACAATCCATTGACATGCAAGGGTCTGACCTCAATGAAACATATATTCTAAGTTTATAAAGGCAGATTGGGGAATATAAAAGTTATAAGTAGTAGGGAAATAACAGTTCTGGGTCATTAGGAGGGGGACGGGGGGCGGCCCCTTCCTCATCCCTCCGCCTCCCACCCATCCTCCTGTCCCTCCAACACCACAGCACTGCTCCCTAGCGGGAAAAATAAATTTATGTTATAACATGAGGGGTGAACGCCCCTCTATTCAATTATCACCAATAGATTTCTTATAGACAAATGCTTTTTCAATATTTATATTAAAATATTATTAGTTAATTAATATTATTTTTTATGCTGATTTTGTTTAATTTTTGTTATAGAAATTTATCAGAAAATTTAATCATATTTTAGTAGATATGATTATGAAAGTTCTTAATTATACTAATGAAATAGAATATACTTTTATTTTAGATTCAGTATAATATGTATGAAAAATAAATATTTATCTCTAGTAGAATTTTCTTAATTTTACGTGTTTATTCAAATCTTAAAAATATAATTTTTGTTTTATCCTTTAATAAATTTTAATTAATAATAATAATTCAACTTAATATGTACATTTGAATATTTTTTTCTTCAAACTAATACATTTCATTAATTGATTTTTAATCTCGAAAAGTAAGAATGAAAATTATCGCGGTTTTGCGAAAACCTGGAGTTTTGAACTCACCCTCCCTCTCTCCATCTGACATACACACCACTTTATGCGTCCCCCTCACCCCAACAAGTCTGAAGGCAACAAACTTTCAGCTGTCTCTCGAACTAACAGGTCAAAGGAAGTCATTCACCTGTGACGTAAGTAAGGTTTTAATTCGCATTTGAAATTCACCTCTACGACAAAATATTTTTACTTATAGTAACTATTTTCAACCCATACTTTGTCGAGTCAAGACGCTTTTTCGACTTCCATAGTTATTTTACTGCAGCTACGAAGCTACGTTTTTAGGATAATTGAAAAGATGTCTTCCTAATTGAATCTAGAGACAGAAGTAAGAATTATTTTGATATTTTTAATTCCCCTTTTTCTTATGTAAAGATCTTTGAACGATATTTTTTAATGTAATGTTAATACTATTTTTTTCTTATAGAATATACTTCTTTTTCGTGTTAATAAAAATATAATCTTTTAAAAGCGAATATTATATTTGTGTATTAATTTTACAATTTAATAATTAAATAATTTGTTTGTATGTAATGATTTAAAACAATTTTTTCTATAAGAATATCAGTTACAAATTGAAATGCTTTTTAAGATTTCTAAAATCGACATAGTTTAAAAATAAGATCTTTTTCATTAACTGTTTTTTAAACTAGATTAGCAATAGATTTTTTTAAACTGTTTTTTCAATTAGATTATCAAGATTTAAAAAAGTTATTTTTTTATACATTTAAAAATAAAGTTAACTGAAAAGGTTTTTGAATAGATTGATATATTTTTCTTTATAAAGAAAATTGAAAATATTTAAAATAATCTGTTTGTATTTTTTTCAGGAGAGTATATACGTCGATTTTGGGATTTCTACGACTGAATTGGAGACTGTGCAATGACATTGAAGTTGCATCAGAAGTTGCTTCAGATCTCCCATCAAAGAAGCCTACAAAGGATACCTTGAAGAAAGTTCCAGTTATACAGAGACCCTCGAACCCTCAACCTGACCCAAGTAGAATTCGTTCAGAAAATGTTAAGAAGTCTTTGGTAAGTTTTTTAAACAGAAAAATTACTTTGAAATTTTCTTTTAATCGCAATTTATAGAGATGATGATTTTTTCCTTCTTTATCTACTTTCAGGATTGTGCTTTGTGTGGAATTATATTTCAACACAAACGCCATCTACTTAGACATTTCGGATGGCACTCCATGAATGCGGCATCCAGCAGTGGAAGTCCCATGGAAACATATGAGGATGTACAGTCTAACAAATCTCCCATTGTTGAATCAGCACAAAATGGGAGCCAGTGAAGGAGTCAGTGACGTTCGTCCTAAGAAGACAACCACCAACGGCCAACCCAAACTGACAGAAGCTTCAATGCTTGTAAGTATTTTTACAAAACCTATCTTGCTATGGTGAGACTAGCGTGAGATAGAGTTTGGTGAAGTCTTATTCTGCAAATTCTGTTTCCATGTTTTGAAGTCTACATCGAAGTATGACTGACCAACAGTACTCTCGAGACACTTCAGCGCGCAGGACTAACTCATCCGAATTTCTCTGTGTTAGGTAGGAAATTTTAGTATCTCAAATTAGCTTTAAAAAATTTTAAGTGTTAGAAAAATTAACAATTATAAAAATGGTAGGTATACATTGTTAGATAAAAATTATTCAAACTAAAATTATGTACATTGTTAAATAAAAATTAATCAGAATAAAAAAATATTACACTTAAGCTAAATATTCAAAATCACTTTTTATTCCTTTCAGGAATGTCCCGTTTGCCACAAATCATTCAAACAACGAAGTCATTTAAATCGTCACCTGAAGATTTATAACACTGAAAAATATTTTACGTGTGAAGAATGTCCCAAATCATTTAAAAGAAAAGAGCATTTGATCCGTCATCAATAGGCACACGAGAATCAGGATTCATTTTGATGTCAAAAATGTTCAAAATCTTTTACCCTAAAAGACAACTACAATAGACACTACACACGAAAAGCAGATTTCATTTCCCCTGTGAAGAATGTGGGGAAGATTTTACGAGAACTGATAATTTAAAAAAAACATCAAGAACGGCATAGCGCAACACCTGCTTCCCACCAATGTGATGATTGTCAGAAAACCTTTGCCCAGAAATCTAATTTACTACAACATAAACATACCCACCATGCAGTTGAGTCATTAATTACTGTTAAAAAACAACGGCTGTCAAACCCAAGAAGACAAGACCTACTGAAAAAGCTTTAAATACTTTCACGAAAATTACTATCCCAGCTACAGAAGAAAACACCTATGATTTAGATTTTTTCCATGCCCAAATTACAGATGAAATAGAAAGTAACTTTTTTAACGTTCTCCATGAAATTGGATCTGTTAAGTGGCATCTTATACACACAATCCGGTTCCAGCTAAGCATTGACGATGCCGAAGAAGTTCAAGCGATGTTGTGCTACTTCAGATGTGATCCTTGCCCAGAGCATAACGAAGAAACGGTCAGAGACCATATAACTGAAAATCTGCAAAAGATCAAAACTCTTTTTGAAGATTTTGTTCAACTCAGATCGGGCTGTGTGCTAGATAGAATAATACACACCGAACTATACATAGCGCCGGAAGCAGTTTCATCGAAACTCCTAAAATACTTGCTCTAAAACATGCCCTCATCAATGTTCAAAATTTCAGCGATCACAAGTGCCTTATTTTGGAGTCTTCTCGCTCACAAAAAGAATATCGAAAAACATGCAGAACGCGTTTCCAACTACACACCTGTTAAAAGTGAATTAATATTAGGCGATATCCCCTGTCCAGTCTCCTACCATAAAATTAAAGATATTGAAGACAAAAACAACCTTAGAATAAATGTACACTCTTATGATGATGAAGAAGAAGAATTCGGAATGCTCCATATATCAAATCGAGTCCATCAAGAAGCCATAAACCTGTTATTAATTGGAAATGAAGACAACAACACACACTACATCTACATTAGTCACTTTTCACGACTCCTTTCCCATCTCACCAAATATGATGGAGAAGTCTATTTTTGATATCGTTGCCTCCACTGCTTCATGACACAAGCACTTTTATACAATCACCTACAATGTTGCTCAGAACATGCTCCTCAACATATCAAGATGCCTAACACCGAGAAAAATATTTTAAAATTTAATGGATTTCCAACACCTAACACCTTATACCATCATAGCCGACTTTGAAAGCCCCATCGTACCTATCCACACAAAAGAACCTAAACCTAAAACTTCTTATACCATCCCTAAACAAATGCGTGTTCCTTGCGGATATGCATATATCATAATAGACCAAGACGGAAAAACATACAAGAAAAAATTTCAATCATATTTAGGTCCAAATGCACTATCAGATTTTTTTTTAAATATTTTTGAAGAGTGAGACGAGTTAGCTGAAATATTGAACACATCAAACCTGTGAAATTGAGTAAAGATGAAGAAAAGGCCTCTAGAGGAGCTATTGTGTGTTGCATCTGCGATCAACCCATCGGAGCTAAAACGTGCCGAGAACATAACCACATCTCGGGAGCATATCGTGAAGAAGCAGAAGAGAATTGCAATCTTCAATACAAACAAACCAAAGTTATCCCAGTTATTTTCCACAACTCGAAGCATTACGACGGCCACCATCTCATGACAGAATTAGGAAAATTTAAAGAGTACTCCATAGACGTCATTGCTTATACTATGGAAAAGTACATCTCCTTCACCATTAAAAAACAAGACTGTCCTATAAAACTTCGCTTCCTCGATTCTTTCCAATTTTTACTACATCCCTTGAAAAGTTACTTGCTTTGATGTAGATGTTTTCGTAGAAAAACGTGGAGTGGACATTCGACGAATCATAGAAGAAAAACTGACTACATATCGAGGTGTTAAATGGCAGATCCTCGCGAAATGTCTCTTCGAAAGAAAAACCCCTGAAGGTGAACTACAAGCCATTTCCACTTATTTCAGAAGATCAAACTTTACAGAATTAACCACAGATGAAATAAATGAGCATATCTATCAAGCTTTTGAGAAAATAAAAATATTAATTGATGAGTTCATAAATTTAGGATCAGGTTGGATTTTCCAATACATTCAACATATCGAAATACAAATAGCCGACTATCATCCCCTAGCACCAAGCAGCCACGTTAAATCCTCCGACTTCACTGAAAAGAGAAAAGCTGTGTTAAATGTCGAAAATTATAATGATTCCAAATGTTTGATATGGTGCTTGATCGTGCATCAATTAAAGTTAGATTTTTAATCACATCCAAAGCGATTATCCCATTATGCACCTCTAAAATACACTATCGAGATGGGAAAGGTACCCTGTCCAGTACCAGTAAAGAGTATCCCTAGAATTGAAAATCTAAATAATTTGCGAATCAATGTGTTTGGGCTTGATGACCAAGAAGTTTATCCTCTGTATGTTTCACCGAAAGAAGATTCAGATGTCATTAACTTCTTAACCCTTTAAGCTCTGGGGTTGAATTTCTTCAAAATGCCCAAATATCACATTGCACCAGTGCTTTGAAAACAAAAGATTCGACTTATAATATACTCGAAAAAATGCATCAATCTATTTTAAAATAAATTTGGCTGAATATTCCGGTGCCAATGTGACATTTGAAGATTAAAATTAAGTGGAAAGAAATTCACCCATCAGAACTCAAAGGGTTAATCTTAGAAAAGGGTGATTAGTTTCATTATACACTCATTAGAAGTTTTTCAAGACTATTAGGTAATGTGACGAAAAGTGGTCATGCTATCTACTATAGTTACCGATGTTTGCATCGGTTTTCTAGAGAAGGTTTGTTAAGTGCCCACACCGAATTTTGCAAACAACACACAGCACAGAGAATAAACTTGCCAAAAGAAGGTGAAAATGTACTATCCTTTACGGGGACCCATCTGAAACATCCGATCCCTTATATTGTGTATGCAGACTTCGAAAGTCTCTTAAAGCCTAAGACCCCAGCTTCTCAAACTTCACATTGTGAGAAGATTTCAAAGCATGGAGCATGCAGTTTCGCATTCATCATTATCGATTCCGAGGGAAAACCTTACAAGAACAAACTCTTGCTTTATCGAGGGGAAATGCTGCAGAAGAGTTTCTGAAAACTCTGATAGCAGAAGCAGATGCCATTCGAGAAAAACTGAAGATGTAAAACCCATACAACTTTCCCCACAGCAAGAGTTAGATTTCCAATCTGCTACACGGGCGATTCCATGCGGAGAGTCACACACGTAACGCAGACTTTAATTTGCATTTATTCAATTATTTATTATATTTTAATGTTAATTCTGATTTTAGGTGATATGGTAAATAAGTTATTAACATATTTTTTAGTTTAAATGTGCATAAGTAAAACTCACAGAAATATATCATTTAATTTCATACTCAAAATGTGCTTTTTTTCTGAAGCGGAAAAAAAGCACATTTTGAGTAATGAAATTAAATGATATACCTCTGTGAGTTTTATTGTCACACATTTAAATTTAAAAATATGCTAATAGCCTCTTTACCATACCACTTAAAATCAGAATTAACATTAAAATTTAATAAATAATTGAATAAATGCAAATTAAAGCCTGCGTTACGTGTGTGACACCCTCCACACGCCATATTTGCAAGAGGGAGCTCTTCAGTAGAAGGACCAGGGATCATGATCACATAACAGGCGCGTACATAGGGCTGCTCATGTAGGATGCAGCCTAAACTTCAAGCAAAGCAGAAACATTCCTGTAGTGTTCCACAACTTACGACATTATGATGCCCATCATATTATGATATACATAGGAAAATTCAAGGAATACTCCATCGAAGTTATTGCATCTAGATTAGAGACATATATAGGCTTTCGTATGGTGAAAAAGGGCTGTCCCATCCATTTAAATTTCATTGACAGTCTGCAGCATCTCTCAACATCACTTGAAAAATTAGTAAGCAACTTGGAACAAGATCAATTTAAAATCTTAAACCTCATTTTAAAAATCATGATGCATCCCTACTAACACGTAAAGGGTATATATCCTTATGATTATGTGACAGATTTCAGAAAATTTGATGAAACAGTTCTACCGCCTCCCTCTGCATTCATCAACAAATTAACTGATGACCCTATTAGTCAAAGCGATTATCAGCACGCTGAAAACATCTGGCAATCCTTCAATATCCAAAATTTAGGCAAATATCATGATTTATATGTGAAGATAGATATTTTATTACTAGCTGATGTTTTCAAAAATTATCGTAAACTGTGCCAACAGTACTATGATATCGACAGTGCTCATATGTACACATTACCTAGTTTGTCGTGGCAAGCTTGCCTCAAGAAATCTAACATAAACTTGGAACTGTTAACCGACATTGACATGATGTTAATGTTTGAAAATGGGATTCGTGGAGGTATCAGCATGATCAGTCAGCGTTATGTCAAGGCGAACATCCCCAACACGCCTGTATATGATCATGATCAAGCACCAGCACCCAGTTACATTATGTACTGGGATGCGAACAACCTTTATGGTTGGATTACGTCTGAGCACCTACCCCAAGGTTCATTTCAATGGTAAGATCCAAAACAGTTCACAGCAAATATTATATTGCAGCTGGCCGACGATTCCTTTACAGGATACATTTTCGAGTTGGATATGAATTATCCCGAAGAATTTCACGTATTACATAACGAATATCCTCTCGCACCTGAAAGAATGACCTTTGAAGAAGATATGTTATCACCCTTCGCGAAGGCGATGCTTGGAAATAAAAAATTCAAAGGCGCTCCCAAATTGATCCCGAACCTTCGACATAAGAAGAATTACATCGTCCATTATAGAACCTTACAGTTTTAGATTCATTCGGGAATGATACTAACAGGAATTCATCGAGTGATCCAATTCCAACAAAGTCCCTGGTTAAGGGAGTATATCTCCTTTAACACCGATAAACGTAAACAAGCAAAATCTACTTTCGAGAAGGATTTTTTCAATCTCCTGAACAATGCCGTGTATGGAAAAACGTTAGAAAACCTTCGAAAGCGTCGAAATGTGGAATTGTGTAATACCGAAAAAAGGGCGAAAAAATTAGTCCCTTCACCTGCGTTCAAAACATTTAAAATGTTCTCTGAAGATCTTGTTGTGGTGGAGCGCACTAAATTATCACTATTAATTAATCGTCTTCCATATGTAGGTTTCTGTATTTTGGAGCTTTCGAAGCTTCTAATGTATCAATTTCATTACGGCTTTGTGAAGGAGACGTACCAACATACAGCCAATTTGCTTTTCACCGACATGGATTCCCTGTGTTACCAGATTTATACAAAGGATATTGTTGCGGATATGAAGGAAAAAAGAACTTATTCGATTCTTCTGATTATCTGCAATCGCATCCTTTGTTTTCGACTGATAACAAAAAAGTTCTAAGGAAATTTACAGACGAACTTAGCGGTGAATTTGATTTAGAGTTTGTCGGGTTAAAGGCGAAAATGTACTCCCTGAAATCACGAATAGAAAGAAATAAACAAGCGAAATGTGTCACAACACATATCGTTCGAAAGAGGTTGAAGCATGAAGATTATTTGGAGGGCATTCAACAACTCAAGACCAGCATAGTTACACAAGTTCGAATTGGGCAAGAGAACCAACAGTTATTTACAATGCAACAAAACAAGGTTGGTTTGACCCCATTCGATGATAAAAGATACATCCTAGAAGACGGAAATACAGGTCTCACATATGAGCACTGCGATATCGAAAAAATGTAAATAGCCCTTCACATTATGGACAATGTGCGTGATTTTCCATTGCATAAGGAAAATATTTGTATATATTTTTTCAACTTTTGGACAATGTGCACTGTTTCCATTGAAAAAGAAAAAATTTTCTATATATTTTATCAAGTTTTGTTGTGTACAAAGAAGATTTATTTTATTATCCAACTTATGGACAATGTGCGTTATTCCCATTGCCTAAGAAAATAATTTGTATATATTTATTTGTACAGAGAAGAATTTTCTTTGCATATATTTAATTTGTACAGAGAAGAATTTTTGTTTTCATAGTGAATTTGTAAATATGTTACAGCGCGGTGGGATACTATGGTGAAGACGTCCTCGCAACGTGTATCCTGGAAACGAAACATAAGCTAAGTTCAAAAACAAAAATGTTTTTGTATTCAGCTTGTGTTTCGGCTAACATTCACCCTTGACAATAATTAAACAAAAACATTATTGTCAAAAAACTAATTCGCGTTCTTTTGATTAGTAAAAAAATTTGTACTCTAAAAATAATTGAAAAATTATTAAAATGAAAAAAGCCTTGCTTCGGAAATTAAGTATTAACATAAAAATTAACTTATTGAATAAAAAGCTTTATTTGCAAATGACTTACTGAAAAACTTGTTTCAAAAATTAACAAATGACTAAATGAAAATTAACTAATTTATTTAAAAACTTTATTTGCAATGACTAAATGGAAAAATAATTTAAAACTTGTTTCGGAAAATAACAAATGATTAAACTAAAAATAATTACAACTTATTTCGTTAAAAAAATCTAACAAATTAATTTATGAATAAATGTATTAACTTCTTTATGCCAACAACTCCTTCAAAAATAGGACGACATCATCTCATGTGAGTTCAAAATCCTATCAAGAGAGGGCTCTCGTGTTCATGCCCTCAGATAAAACAATTGTGTTGCCACCTAGGTTCGACTCTCGAGCAATCAGAAGTCAGCTCCTTATCTAGATGAAACCGGTTGTTGCATGCTTCTTCGCGCATTAGCCCAGTGGATTTCATAGAGGTCGGACGTGTCTGCACGCTGCTCCATAGTAAATTATTTCAATAGTTTGCATGCGATCTTTTCTAATCACCTAATCATTCCTAATTACCTAGCCATTCATTATCTTTCCTTTCTTCTACCTTCCTCTTACAACAGACATTTTATTCATTTACACTCCTCTTAGGGTAGACTTTTCATTAATTACCTCTTTTACAGTACACTTTTTATTAATCATCTTCATGAACGTTATCCTTTGTTCTAACCCCTCTACTATAGCATGCCGCCAGGAGCGGGTCGGAGCCCGTCTGTCTCGACTCCACCTACCTGTTCATCATTTTCTTTATCTCCCCTAACCTGTCTATCACTCAACCCCGCCTACCTGTCAATCATCCTTGCTCCCTGCTCCGCGCTCCACCTGGTGGCATAGAACCAGCTTTTTCCTTCTACTGAGATAGTATTCTATTTTCCTCAGTTCTTTTTCTTTCTACGATATAGGTGCAGATTCACAGTCGCCTCGTGGCGACTAAATTTTTTGCTTTGGTTACTAACTTTTAGTGTCTAAGTTGCCATCTATTTTACAGGGATGCCCCTTTTCTGCCAAATGACGGATTTCCACTTTTTTTATTTTTTTATATAAAATCCACGGAGTTTCATCTATTATTCTCTGATATTTACCTAGTGTTGACTTTAAGCCGTTTTAGCAGGGCGCGGTGCCCGGCGGCCCATTTTATTTCTTTTATGCGACTGGCGGCCCCTTTTAACCTTCCGATGCCCCCGGTGTCCGCCCTTTTTAACACTTCCTATGCACCCGTGACCTTTAAGAGAGTTTCACAGCGCCCAATTGCTCTTCTTTATAATGAAAATCCGCCATTTTCTTTTCTTCTATCAGCATTTGCACGAAAGCAAGTGCATATTTTTCTGCGCGGTCCCATTCTTAGCGATGAGATAACGAGGATTTCGAGCATAGGATGTGAACTAATCGGGAATTGGATCGGATTCGGATTTTTATCCCGCGCAATTTTCTCGGCAAATTTGCTTCAACTCTTTGCGTGAACACTCTAGTGAGTGATACGGTTCGGTCTAGGAAAAGCAATTTTTGCTAGAATGATCTCGTGAAACACTGCAATTGAAAGTCGATGCTGTTCCTTTAGGCCTGACTCTGCTTTATCATGAAGAGTAAAAGGGACAGTAAATGGTTCACGGCGATGCCCTTTTTTAGAATAGTGCACTGCAAATAGAAGTGTCTTAAATTCAGACACATAGATGACTGAAAAAGCAATTCAGACACTTAAGTGTCTGAATAAGAAATTTCAGACATTATACATGTCTGAATTTAAGACACTTAAGTGTCTTACTGTGATCGTGGTATAAAGGAACAGATAAAAATGTCTGAATATTGGTGATATGTCTGAAATTAAGACATTTAGAAATTCAGAAACTCGAGTGTCTGAATTTTATGTAATTGCAATAGAAAGTTGAAATTTTAGTGCACAATTCACCTTGATTACTAATAAACATATATAAGATACATAAATGTAAATACATTGCTTACAGGTGTCAAGTATAATAAAATCCTTTAAAAACACATTAAAGTCATTTAAAATCCAAAACGTTTTCGACCGACACTTACTCGGCCATCCTCAATGAAAAACTAACATCTGTTCACACTCTGTGTCTTTAGCCTTGTCCGGAACAGACTATTTTATTTCAAGGGTGGATTGGAATATAAAGGGGGGGGAGGAAGCGCTATTCTTTTTTCAAAAAGTACAGGTTTATTAACTATGTATTAATTCTTTCCAGACTCCGTGGATATCATATGATAATATATCGTTACAGACTATTTCTTTATTAGATATTATTTCCAGAGATTCTCTTATGATAGCTTGTTGGTGATTATTTGTATGGAAAATAATTTTGGCTCTATTGAAATCTACTTTTATAGGTTGAATTTGTGCTAATCTTTCTAATGCGGTGTGGGGTCTATTTAATCTCAGATCTGCTTCATGTTCCTTAATTCTGTCACGAAATTTTCACAGTGTCATACCTATGTACATAAAATCTTTATTTTCTTTCTTGAAGGGTATAATATATACTCCTGATCTATTGATGGCTTGGATAGGGTCAATTTTCGCATTTAATAAATCCTTTAATTTCGGGGGAGGGACTGCGAGTAATGTAACACCAAACTTGAGGAGGGAATGCCTCATACTCTCAAAAAACCTTGGGATGTAATTAACTTTACAAAATTTCAAACTTTTAATTGGAACTGTACTTTGTCTTTCTTCATTTTTCACTTTAAACCTGTTTATGATTTTTTCAATGAAATGAGATGGAACAGAAGCCGCTATTTTCTCAGCCGCTATTTTTCTAATTACATCTATTTCTGCATTAAGGAAATGGCTTGAACAAACTTCAAATGCTCTTTTTGTATAAAAATTGAAAGGTGCTAATTTGTAATTTATAGGTGAACTGCAATTAAACGGGATAGTGGAATTAGACCTGTTAACTTTCCTAAACACTGTGCGATCGAGACTCTGCTTATCCATATTTCTGATTAGTTGTACATCCAAAAAAGCCAGCTTTTGATCTTGTTCTATTTCTAATGTAAATTTAATTTTGTTGTCTAGGCTATTGATTTTATCTAGAAATGAGTATAATTGATCTTTTCCGTGATTCCATATTATGTAAACATCATACACATATCTGAACCAGCAATCTGGACCTGGTTTTATGGTTTCCATGATTATATTTTCAAGAGGACGTAGTTTAAATTCTGCAAGTAAACCCGAAATGGGGGAACCCATTGGGGCCTCAATGGGCAGGAGTATGGGTGATTCTGTTCCTAATTTTCCGAAAATTTAACCCTCTCGCTGCGCATCCCGCGATTTCCACGGTCAACGTAAATGTGTCAAAACTTGTGTAACTCGCAATTTCCTCAGCAAATCTTTTTTTTATGATCTAATTCTATTTAAAAAAGAAACGCTTTCACAAAGATTTTGGACATATTTGAACTCTAAAATATATGCAGATTTGAAGTATGCAATAAAATAAATGCGCAAATTTTGAACCTATATATATATATATATATATACAGTGAATTCTCGATAAGTCGAATTCGAAGGGTCCGGCAGGAACATTCGAGTTATCGTAAGTTGGACTTATCGAAAATCCTTAAATACATACAGAAAATATATGAAAAATAATTCAATCATATAGTACATAGGAATTGCAATTATGCTGTAATAACGGAGTTTGGCAAAATGAACGCTAAAGAGATATAATTTAATGGTACATATGAGGTCCTTACAAACTCAAATTTTCTGAAAAAACTTGTTAATGATGACTGTTTGAAGGAGCTTTTTTGTCTTTCACACGTTAGAATGTATGTAAACAAAAGAAAAGAGAATCGTCCACACCGTCTTTACTTTCGAGATATTGCTGCCGCGTCGTCATTGCCGCATGTGCTTCTTGATTGTTTGGAGGTGAAACGTAATTTACTTCCTCACCATCTTCAGATTCAGGATCGTTCTCCACCTTTTTTATTGTTTTAACTATATCTGAAGCACTAAGTTCTCCGTAAACTGCGACGTTTTCGTCAATATTCAAAAACTCATTATTGTCTTCTTCAGAAATAACTTGACCTTGTAGATTTGCATTCACAACATATAAGTGCACATTTCTTCCAAAGAAGCGACATCTACTGTAGCAATTTTTGATAGTGATTTGTTTCACATCGTTGTTCCAGGCACTTGAAATCAGTCTAATTGCTTCTAACACATCACACTTTTGATTTATTCCATTTTCCTCATCATTGATTGCCTTCCGCACTAGACGTTTTCTGTAGGAATGTTTTAAGCATTTAATTATTCCCTGGTCTGCTGGCTGTAGTTTAGAAGTTGTGTTAGAAGGGAGAAATTCTAACTTGATAGATTTCAAGCTCAAAAGTTGATCATGAGCTGTACACGGATCAACGAAGATCTACATTTTACGCTTTTTTGCATGAAACACTGCATCGAAATTTTGATGTACACCTCGAACAATATCAGTGTCATCCAAGCCTTGTTATTTGATCTATACTCTACCTATGTTTGAAACAGCGAGGAGTTTTGTATTTAACGATGACCAGTAAAGGTAATTTTTCTGTTCCTGAAGCATTTGCTCCGACAAGCACATTTAAACGTTCTTTACTTAATTTTCCACCAGAACATGATTACCCCTTAAACATCATTGTCTTGTTAAGAAAACATTTGTAAAAATCTCCCATTTCATCCATATTCATTGTAAACGTCGTCCGTCACCCGCACTATAGCCTGCAAAAAGTTTCGGTAACGAAACTGTCTTCCATTCATCACGCAGCGTATCAGACACATCTTTTGCTTCAAGTTTAATGTCCGAAACACAATGTTGTGTTTGGCTTTAAATTTTTCCAGCCATCCCGTGCTTGCAGTGAATCCTTCCACATTCAATAATTTTGCGAAATCCAAAGCTTTTTCATGTAACATCGTACCACTCAAAGGAACTACACTCTTTCTTCTGTGTACTGTAATATGCACGAGGTCTGTTTCGATATCTGGGAAGGCACACGTCTTCACCCGTTTGCACTTTGGGTGGCACTGTAAAAACAACGGACCTAAATACGGAAATTGTACTGGCAATCGAGACGCCAGTACTATTTCTGTATTTTAACGGAAATTTTTTTCCCGTAAAATACAGAAAAAATTCCGTTTTTCTATAGTTTACGGAGGAAATTTTCCGTTAAAATACGGAAATAGTACTGGCGTCTTGATTGCCAGTACAATTTCCGTATTTTAGTCTGTTTTTTTTTTTACAGTGTGACATTTGACTTACGTCTTTTGAAAATGCGTTCTTTATCTTTAAGTATTGTAGATTGCGTGTTAGGAGGGATACCATATTTCAGGGCTAGATCTTTTCCTTTAAATTAGGATTGCCTTCAATATATTTTATCAAATTTACTTTTAGTTTTTAAGTAACAATTTGTAATTTCCGCTTCGACATTTTAAAAGACCCAACTGAAAACGTATCACGATGTGAAAGTAATAAACACTAAAATGACAAGACTCAACATTAAAAAAAAAAAGAAGCGCAATGAAAGCTCAATAATAGAATCGAAAGATTTAAAAAAAAATCCTTCCAGAAAAGCGTGAGAAATTTGGCAAATTAGAATACACTAAGCCACTTACCTGTTCTGTTTGAAAGAATCCAAGTTGAGAAAAGGGAATAAGTAAAGGAGAAATGAATGGGGAGGGAGAACGATTACCACCGAAATTGCAAACTCGCAGACTTATCTCACTGTCGAAGGTGGGAAGTAAAAATAGCGTCCTTCAAAGCTGGCAAAGGAGTGCAGAAAAGTATTATCTAACAGAAAGTGTCAGTATTTTTGAGCTGTGGCTGAAAAATTAAGAAATTAGTCCAATTACTGTTATTTCTCTGTCTGAAAAAAAAAATCGACTTAAAAGATGTAGACTTCGACAGAACGAGAAAGTTTAATATTGATTTGTAATAAAGGGGTCCGGACTTTGTGTAAACTTCGACTTAAATGAATATTCGACTTATCAGATTTCGACTTATCGAGAATTCACTGTATATATATATATACAGCGAGAGGGTTAAGGCATTCGGATACGAAAATTTAAAAAATTCATCGATCCGAATATTTAGACATAAAAATAATCTCGAATTTTGACAAAATGGTCGCCATAAAAAATCTATTTCGTCAATCGTTCGCAGAAAATAGCTTCAATTTCGTCAAAGAATCGCGGCAAGAATGCGAATTTGGTCAAAGGGCCGCGAAAAAAACGCGAATTTGGTCAAAGGGCCTCGGAAAAAACGCAAAATTCTTCAAATAATCATGGAAAACACGAATTTCGTCAAAGAATCGCAGAGAAAACGCGAATTTTGTCAAATAACCCCGAAAAAACGCGCATTTCGTCAATAAAGGATCGCGAAAAAATGCAAATATCATCAAAGAATCTCGAGAGAAACGCGAATTACGTCAAAGGGTCACGAAAGAAACGCAAATTTTGTCGAAGGGTCGCGAAAGAAATTAATTTTTTGTCAAAGGATCGCGGAGAAAACGCGAATATCTTCAAAGAATCGCGGAATAAAGCTAATTTCATGAATGAAACGCGGAAAAACGCAAATTCCGTCAAAGGATCGCTGACAAAACACCATTTTCGTCAGAGGATCGCGAAAAAAATTCGAATTTTGTCAAAGGGTAGCGGGGGAAAAAAACTCGAATTTTATCAAAGAGCTGGAAAATTACACTAATTTCGTCAAAGTGTTGCGGAAGAAACGTAAATTTCGTCAAAACATGCGAATTTCGTTAGAGAGTTGCGTAAAAAACGCAAATTTCGCCAAAGGGTCGAGGAAGAAATGGGAATTTTATCAGAGTCGTGGAAAAAATACAGTGGTCTCTTCAGAAAACAGCACACATACACACACTTACGTTTATTATTATAGGTATAGTTTTTAATCTGAAATAATATACTGAACTAACTTTTGAAGAAAACGGGTCAACCCAACCCCAGCTTGCAGGAATCTACATGCAGCCTGAAATCGACCCGAATCGAACACAGTTAACCCGACCTGCAACAAAGATAATTAGTGCCAGAAGGGAATCCCCCACGCCCTCTGCTGTAACATTTCAAAAAATTTGCTTTGAATACCAGATTATTTTTTTATTACTGAGAATCACCCCTGATCAGGAGTTTTTATTACTGCGATTCTTAATTTTAGTTTAAAATAGCAACGACAGATGGCGCTGCAAGCAATAGGCACTAAATAGGTGCCCGATTTAACGACTATTGCTGGCAGTGCCATCTATCGCTGCTATTGTAAAGTAAAATCAAGAATCGCAGTAAAAAATCTCCTGACATCTTACATAACCCTCCTGCAAGATTTTTTTTTATTTGCTGTCACCATTTGCAAGATACTGAATTTTAAAATCAGTCACTCCATTTCAAGACACCTGGTATGTTTTTTAAAAAGTTTCAAAGCATTCTTTACTGAATTACAGCTGATCTTAGATATAAAGAGACAAGCAGTCTTATACCAAATTAGTATTTTTTACATAATCCTGAAGATTAAAAGTGTTAGCAAATAACTGATAGAGCTTTTACTGTACATAGTTTTTAACTTCAAAAATATTTAGACTTTCTTTTCAAAATTCGGGTCAGCCCGAACCCTTCTCGCCAGAGTGAAACCCAATCCGAAACTGACCCAAACTCGAAATAATGTATGTCAATCTGCCCCAAACCCAACGCGCAACTAAAAAGTAGGTCAACCCGACCCGCTGCAAAAAGTAGAAGTCAACCGAACCCAAACGCGACCCACATCAAAAAGTAGCAGTTAACCCGACCAGCAGCAAAAAATAGAAGTCAACCGAACCCAAACCCGACCCACAGCAAAAAGTAGAAGTAACACAATCCCCGTAGTGAAAAGAATTAGCCCCGAAGCGCGCACCAGATTAGAGTCTCCAGATTTCTAAAATCGCCCCCTCTCCTTGAGGACTCTCCAGATCCGCCCTTGATCTAATCATGATGAATATTTTATCAAATTACATTTGCAACTTTATTTTCACACTAATAAATTAGGTAAGAAAGTATCTCTTACCTTTTAAAGTCTTCTGCTCATTCTTATATCAACCTTATTTTGTGTATCTTCTGTAGCTCAAGACTTCATCATAATTTATTAAAGAATAAATAATCCTTTGGTATTATCCAGGGTGACGTTACACATGTTATGGCTTTAAGATCTGTATATTATGTTGTGCATTTTTTTACTGCAGGCACTAAGGTAAGATATAGAGAAATTTTAATAAGTATTTTACTCATTTTGGAGCTCAGCAACACAGCTCCTTTCACTCTCGATTATATTATACGACTACATAAGAACAAGTGGGTAAGTGTGATCACAGATCGCACAAAGGGTTTCGTTTAATATTCCTTTCAAAACACTTTATCCTTTTGAAAAATCTGTTAGTTCCACATTTCGCAACCAGGGGCGCACTCTATTCTAAACAAATCTCAATCTGAACGAAACTCCGTTTTACATACTATCTGTAGATATATTAGTCGAGGGGATTGGGCCCATAGCACCCGAGATAAGTAGGCGCTCCTGGTGTTAAAAAGTGGAACTAAAATATATAAGGCTATGGTGCATAACATGAAAGAATGGTCAAAGGGGTGTCGGCAAAAGTTGGAAAAGTGCTCCCCGGGTGAAAAGGGCGGGGGTTAGAAAAATTGCTTAAAATACACAAGTTAGAGCCCGGAGGAGTAAATAATATAAGACTTTTTGAAAAGTTTATGATTTGTCGTGTAGTCTGGGGTATTCAGTCGAGAAGTCTGAGGTCGTATGCAAAAATTGATGTCTCCAACTTAATTAAGGTCTCTCTTAGAAAGAATTCCTTAAAATACATAAGTGGTAGCTCAAAGGGTTAAACGTAAGACATTTTCAAGATTTTATGATTTGTCGCCTGGCCTCAGGTGTTCTGCTATAAGTATGCAAAATTTCAAATCTCCAATTTAATAAGGGGCTCAGTTAGAAAGAATTGCTTAAAATACGCATGTGGGAGCCCAAAGGGTTAAATGTACGACTTTGTCAAAATTTTATGATTTGTCGCATGATGGTGTTCTGCTATAAGTATGCAAAATTTCACACATCCAACCTAAATATGGTCTCACTTAGAAAGAATTGTTTAAAATACATATGTGGGAGCCCAAAGGGTTAAATGTACGACTTTTTCAAAATTTCATGGTTTGTCATTTGATGTGAGGTGTTCAGCTATAAGTATGGAAAATTTCACGCCTCCAACCTAAAGATGACCACTTAGAAAGAATTGTTTAAAATACACATGTGGGAGCCCAAAGGGTTAAATGTACGACTTTTTGAAAATTTTATGAGTTGTCGTCTGATGTGAGGTGTTCAGCTATAAGTATGCAAAATTTTACGCCTCCAACGGAATTAGGGCTCACTTAGAAAGAATTGTTTAAAATACACATGTGGGAGCCCAAAGGGTTAAATGTACGACTTTTTCAAAATTTTATGGTTTGTCGTTTGATATGAGGTGTTCAGCTATAAGTATGCAAAATTTCACTTCTCCAACCTAATTAGGGGCTCACTTAGAAAGAATTGTTTAAAATACACATGTGGGAGCCCAAAGGGTTAAATGTACGACTTTTTCAAAATTTTATAGTTTGTCGTTTGATCTGAGGTATTCAGCTATAAGTATGTAAAATTTCACGTCCCTAACCTAATTAGGGGCTCACTTAGAAAGGATTGTTTAAAATACGCATGTGAGACCCCAAAGGGTTAAATTTACAACTTTTTCAAAATTTTATGATTTTTCGTTTGATGTGACGTGTTCAGCTATAAGTATCCAAAATTTTATGCCTCCAACCTAATTAGAGGCTCACTTAGAAAGAATTGTTTAAAATACACATGTGGGAGCCCAAAGGGTTAAATGTACGACTTTTTCAAAATTTTATGATTTGTCGTTTAGTCTGAGGTGTCTAGCTATAACTATCAAAATTTCACGCCTTCAACCTAATTAGGGGCTCACTTAGAAAGAATGGCTTAAAATACATATTTGGGAGTCCAAAGGGTTAAATGTACGACTTTTTCAAAATTTTATGATTTGTCGTATGATGTGTGGTGTTCAGCTATAAGTATGCAAAATTTCAAGTCTCCAACATGTATAGTTTCTGAGAACGGGCTCTGTGACGGACAGACAGACAGAGGAGCGAGACGAATAGGGTTTCGTCAGATGAACGAAACCCTAAAAAATTGATGCATATAAAATATCTGCGTAAATAATGGGTATTTAGAGTCATAAATTGTTATTTAGTTTAATGTCTTTTAGTCCATAATAAAGTTTATTTATATCTGGGAAAAAATTTTCATTTAAACATTAGTTATTATACACTTAATTGAAATGTCCTTGTAAAGTTTTTCTGCATTGAAAGATAAATGTTTATTTATATGATTTGTTGGAGCTAATCAGGAAGTAATATTTCTTTAAAATGATTTGGGAATTATGAGGTGTTGACAGTTATTGATATTTTTAAACACTTAATGTAATAATAATTACTTGTGGAGATTTATGATTTCTTTTCTCTGAAGAGATTAATATTTCTAATAGTTTTTACGAATGTCGATAGATATCTCTGAATGTTGGAATACTAATATCAATTTAACAATATCGGCCAATGTAAATAAAATATTAAAAATAAGGCATTAAAAATCAAGTTTTCTAAAAATGGCAAAATTGTTGAATTTTATTGTTTAGATTACTATTTACTTATTATAATGTTATAAGGAATGCACAAAATTCGTTTGGATGCTTTCTTTTAAAAACTAATTTTAAGTTACATCTGTGAATATCGACAGATAATGTAAATTTGACGTCTGACATTCAATGACTTTCGAGATATTGGCCAATACTGATCAGGACATTAGCCGATATCTGTGAGCTACCTGGGTTCTTTTGTAAAATCGGGTCAACCCGAACCCCTCTTCTGGCAAGAGTGAAAACCCAATCCGAAATTGACCCAAACCCGAAATAATGTATGTGAATCTGTCCCAAACCGAACGCGCAGCTAAAAAATAGAAGTCAACCCAACCCACAGCAAAAAGTAGCAGGCAACTTGACGAGCAGAAAAATGTCCTAGTCAAGCGGACCCAAACTTGACCTGCAGCATAAAAGTAGAAGTCAACCCGACCAGCAGCAAAAAGTACTGGACCCAAACGCAACCCACAGCAAAAAAGTAAAAGTTAACCCGATCAGCAGCAAAAATAAAAGTCAAGTGGACCCAAACTCGATCCGCAGCAAAAAAGTAGAAGTAACACTACCCGCACTGAAAAAAATTAGACCCGAACCGACCCGAGCATCAGATTGGAATCTGCAAATTTCTAAAATCGCCCTCCCCCCTTGAGGGCTCTCTGGATCCACCCTTGCCTCGAAGAGAATGTGATGGACCTTATGCACGCGACCTGAGGTCGAGTCTAAAATTCGTCTGCTGGCGGTATTTACTTGCGGTGTTTAGCATAGCAGTCTATGGAGTGTGAGTTATTAATGCTTATTTGTTAAAAATACCGCAAAAAAATTCTTTGATGCAGTAGCATATACTTATTATATTGTAATCTATATTCAAAATGTTGTTCTGTATGCGAGAAAATTCCCTAACTTTGCAAATTTTCAGTTAAAATGTATGCACTCAACCTGGGTCAAGGCTAAAGTCGTCTGCTAGCGGTGTTTGCGCCTGCGCATACTAGTATTCTGCCGGTGCAGTAACTAGAATAACAGATCATCATACCGCCAGCTCTGGGGTCTGACGTCACCTGAATAGAGTCCATTATATCAAAGAATAGATGTTAAAAGTATAAAATGAATCTAGGAAAAAAGGTGACCGGAAAAAACGTGACAAGGAAGTGTTAAATATTGAACTTGTCGATAAATAAATGCTAAAAACTAAAGTAAAATTTTTCCACTGTCAGTTTCTTACAGCGTAGGAAGGGGGGGGGGGCAGAGTTAATGGGTGAGTTAGACAATTCTAAGATTTCGTCCAAAAAAATGCAATTTTAACATTTCATTAAGAGAAGTTTAGTATGACTTCTACAACGGACAAGTTAGTGCTTTCTACGGAGGGGGGGGGGGGGGTATTAAGGAAATACAATTTATTGATTCTTTCAATTCGCTATTGATAGTTTATGTATGAGCAAAGATGTTTTATAAGGCGGAGGGGGAGGGAAAAAATTACGTACACAGCTTGTAAAGGGAATAAAATAAAGACGAAGAGAGGAGGCATTTTCTTTAGAGGAATTTTTTCATTATCCTGCTTTTTGCTCGCAGGCTATCAAAGCCCAAGCTTATGTGCACGCAGGTTCTGTATGTATGTATGTATACACTTACGTCTGCATGTATGTAACGCGATAACTCTTGACAGAAACATCCGATTTGCTTTAATTTTTTTCCAGGTTCATTCTGTTCCCTCATTAGTTTTGGGGGTTGTTGGTTAAGAGTAAAGGGGGGCTACTATGGGTTTTTCATGCAGAATTATTCGATTTGCTCCAAAATTGGTATACCGATTTATTATGTTAAGGAGCTTCCATGATTAGTTTTGGAGGTTCATTAATTTAGTATACACGGGGGAAAGGGGCTAGACCCCCCGTTAATTTAGATAAATGGGTTTTTCATGCAGATTTATTCGATTTGCGCCAAATTTAGTATACCGGTTTATTATGCTAAGGAGCTGCCTTGATTAAATTTGGAGGTTTATTGGTTAAGTATGAAGAGGGGGGCGGGGTCTAGTCCCCCCCTTAATTTAAATAAATGGGTTTTTCACACAGAATTTTTCGATTTGCTTCAAGTTTGATATATCGGTTTATTCCGATATGGCGCTTCCTTCATTAGGTTTGGAGATTCGTTGGTTGAATATAAAAGGGGGATAAGTCCCCTCCTCTTAATTTAGATAAATGGATTTTCATGCCGAATTATCCAATTTATTTTACCTTTTTTCTATGTTCATTCTGATAAATGGGCGGGTCTGGTATGGACAACGGGGGTAAACTAGAATCCCTTAGGTTTGAGTAACAAAAGGGCTTAGGTTTGAGTATAGTAACAAAAATGTAATCTTGTATTGTAATTTTGACAAGCTATGCCAGATAAATAGAAAGACCTTTAGGATATACTCGTAAATATGAACTTCATTCCTATCCCTTTGTATTTAAAGAGAGAAAAATGGTTTATAAACAATATCAAAATCCATGAATGTGTTTCAACGAAACTTATTGCACCTGTGGAATGCAATAAATTTTGAAATACCCGGAAAACCTCCTTATTTGTCACAAAAGGTTCAGTTAAACAATTTTTCTTTTGTGTTTTTTAAAGGACTTTATAATGTTTCATTTTCTACTTCTAGACCTTCGCTTTTAGTCTTCATAATATTCTTCTTTTCTATTACATTACTTCACGAATAGTAATTTCTATATAATTTCTTAATAGTATTCTTAACTGTATTGATTTTTAAGAAATAGTCTTAGTTTTTAGCTCACAGGCTATCAAAGCCTGAGAGCTAATGTGCCCGCCCGTTCTGTATGTATGTATGTATGTATGTATGTATGTACGTACGTATGTACGTAACGCGATAACTCTTGATAGAAACATCCGATTTGCTTCAAAATTTTTTTCCTAGGTTCACTGTGATAAGGCGCTTCCCTGATTAGTTTTGGGAGTTCATTGGTTAAGGATAAAGGGGGAAAAACGGGGTTAGTCCACCCCCCCCCCTTAATTCAGATAAATGGGTTTTTCATGCAGAATGATTCGATTTGATCCGAATTCGGTATACCGGTTTATTATGTTAAGGAACTTCCCTGATTAGTTTTGGGAGTTCATTGGTTAAGGATAAAGGGGAAAAACGGGGTTAGTGCACCCCCCATTAATTCAGATAAATGGGTTTTTCCTGCAGAATGATTCGATTTGCTCCGAATTTGGTATACCGGTTTATTATGTTAAGGAACTTCCCTGATTAGTTTTGGGAGTTCATTGGTTAAGGATAAAGGGGGAGAAACGGGGTTAGTCCACCCCCCATTAATTCAGATAAATGTGTTTTTCATGCAGAATGATTCGATTTGCTCCGAATTCGGTATATCGGTTTATTATGTTAAGGAACTTCCCTGATTAGTTTTGGGGGTTCATTGGTTAAGGATAAAGGGGAAAACGGGGTTAGTCCACTCCCCTTAATTCAGATAAATGTGTTTTTTATGCAGAATGACTCGATTTGCTCCGAATTTGTTATACCGGTTTATTATGTTAAGGAACTTCCCTGATTAGTTTTGGGGTTCATTGGTTAAGGGTAAAGGGGGAAAAGGGAGGTTAGCCAGCCCCTCTTAATTTAGATAAATGGGTTTTTCATGCAGAATGATTCGATTTGCTCCGAAGTTGGTATACCGGTTTATTATGTTAAGGAGCTTCCATGATTCGTTTTGGCGATTCATTGGTTAAGGATAAAGGGGGTTAGTCCACCCCCTTAATTTAGATAAATGTTTTTTTTTTTTTTTTTGCAAGATTATTCGATTTGCTCCAAATTTGGTATACCGGTTTATTATGATAAGGAGCTTCCCTGATTAGATTTGGAGGTTCACTGGTTAAGTATAAAGGGGGAAACGGGGGCTAATTCCCCTTCACTTATTTTTTTGAGTGGCATTATTCTTTAAAATAAGAGTATAATATACAATTAGTGTGAATAGTCTGTGAGCTCAATGCCATCGGTTTAGCTGGGCACTTTTCTTTTTTATTGAATTTTTATATTAATTTGATATAAAAATAATTATTTCTGACAACGACAAGGAGAAATTTTTGGCAGTGGATGCATACTTAGTGCATAAAACTGGAAAGCAATTTATTCGTTGGAGATAGACGAAACATAAATTAGACTGCGTTTTAATTTTTCTATGTGATCGGTGGCCTTGTAACCGAAAAAAAAAGTCCTTAACTGGAAACACTTTTTACGAGAAATGCTATCAAACCGTTATTTACAAAAAGTAATATTCACCTCTTTTAATGATAGAAAATCTACGATTATATTAAAGAAAATATTTTTTTTAAATGGTTTTTTTTTCTTTTTTTTAAGTGATATGCTTTAGTCTGGCATAAAGCACGTTTCCAGATCAAAGTTAAATAAATCTACAGTAAATTTATGATTGTAATATCATAGATACTAAGATTTATATTTTTAAAGCAAAATGTAGATAACATTGCAACATGAAACTTTTGAAATAAATTTCTTCATTACCCGCTATTTATTACAAGCATTGTTTGACCTCGTGATCGAGCATTTCTTGATGTTGCTAAAATTCTGTAATTTTGATATGAATTTCTACAATATTGAAAGTTTCGATTTAGGCAATATTTGTAGAAATGTTGTAGATTGGAAAAGAATCGGATAAAAAGAGTTGACCACTGTTAGGGAGAATGTAGTAATATATTAGCTTCTATATTTTTTTGGAACTTTGAACAAGAATGCCGTTGCGTGGAGGGGGGGGGGGGGATAGAAAAACTAGAAAACTAGAATTCTGATTTTTACTTTCTTCTATCTTTACAAGAAGACTGGATTCGTGAAAATTTTCGACTTTCGGTTTTCGACGGATTTACACATTTTAGGGGTAAGATATTCCAAAAAACATGTTTTTACAAAATGTCTGTCTGTGAGTCTGTCTGCCTGCTTGTATGTGACACAAATTTTGTAGGCGCTCTATTTCAAGAACTAATGCACGAAATTTAATAAAAATTTATATTCAGTTAGTCCCTGTTATAATTTGATGTTTATTAGTATTTGGTGTAAATCGCTCAACAGGTGGCGCTGCTATGCTGCATTTTTTACGATTTCCGCAATGGCTCAATCTTCAGAACTAATGCACGGATTTTCATCAAACTTTAGATTCAGTTAGACCTTTACGTGAATTAAAGTTTTATACATTCGGTGTAAATCACTCAACAGGTGGCGCTGCTCTACTGCATTTTTTTTACGATTTACGCAATAGCTCTATCTCAAGAACTAATGCACGAATTTTATCAAACTTCAAATTCAGACATACTTTGATATAAATTGGTGCTAAATTGATGTAATTTCTTGTACTATTTAAATGATTTAAATGACGTGATTTATATAGAAGAAAGTTTTGTGATGGCCACAACATACTAGTTTAGAATTTAGTGTCACCACCGATTAAAAAAATTACTTATACAAATATAGATAGTACAAAACACATTTCAGTTTTAAGACTTAAAGCACACGCTTTTATTTTATATAAAATACTCGCATCCGTTTAAGAATTCCACATTTATCATTCAGTCTTAAACAACATCTATAGAAAAGTATGCATATGGCGTCACTATCTCGGAATAACACACAAATCCAACAAAAAGTAATGTCGTCATTCAAGAAACTTGACAAAATAAATCAGCTATCTGGTGATTCATATGCCTTCATTTGTTTGCAACATTAATATAGATACTTAAAATTGAATATAGTTTGTTATAGCTCCAAGTTTTATCAGAAATCATTCATTCATATTTTTTTAAAATAGCACATTTTAATTGTAATTTTTTTTTTCAATTTTTATGGGAAAATGGCAACAAAAATATATTAATCTATTATTTTCCAACTATTTTTTCTTTAATTTCTACAGAAATGGAGTACTTCTGTTGCCAACGTTAAAGGAATGAAGTTAAAAACTACAAAATAATACAAAATTTAACCGATACATCTATTTTGTTCTACGGCTGGCTTATATAACGGAACATTATTTTTAGAGACGACACTTTAATTGCTGCCCGAAAGAAATAGCATAACGGTGGCTAAAAAAATACATGCAGAGATTTTAAAGGGCATTGAAAAAAAAGCGATTAAAGTAATATATTTTTTTTTTATATTTTTTAGCATCTAAAAATGCCAGATGATAAGGCGAGATTTAAAGAGCAAACAGAAAAATAATAGATAAAATATTGACATATGTATCATAAGTCCGAACCATGACATTATATTGAGAGAAAAGTTTTTTTCCCCCTTCCAAGAAAGTAGCTTTCTTGGGTGGGTGGGGGTGTTAATGGCGCGTTAAAAAAATACAGATTCTTCCAAATCGTTACATTGATAGCTTATATATTATACATTCAGGCTTACATACATATATCTTTTAACTTTCAACAATTGTAACCATTGGAGATATAGGGAGAGACAATAAAATAAGAATAAATTAAACATTTACAGTCTTTAAACTTATTACAACAGTAGCTTTTATGCTGCGCTAGTTAAAATATATGTATCAGCAAATTTACTTATATATGTAAGCTATACATGTAGAGAGGTGAAAGAATCTATAAACTGTATTTTCTTTTAAATTAGTCCCCCCACACACACACACACACAGAAAATCCTACCCTCCGACCAAACCTTAAGATTTTGTCATATCTTTCTGTTACTTGCTTCTAAATCTACCCCTCCCTCACCTTAAAAATTTAGGTAATTTTAAATCTTCCCTTTTATTTATCTATATTTCACTCCCTTTAATGTCTCTGTATATGAAGATTTTTTTTTTACTCCTTCGCCCCCCCCCCCGCCCTTTCGCATACACACACTGAAACGTTATTCTTCATCAAAATTTATATAAAAGCAACATTGTTTTTATATATGAAGATCCCAGAAGCCGGTGAACCCAGAAGACGATTCATTTTTAAACGTAAAGGCCTGGGTAAGTAAAAAAAAATTCTATAGCTTACTAAAAAATATATAATTGAATAAAATTAAAATATTTCAAACTAAATAAATATGGCTATTAAGAATAAATGTACCCAAATTTTGAACTTTAACGAAAAATCATGCTTTCGAAACATGGGACCCCCCCCCCCCCCCCAGGTTAAATTCTTAATCCTTCAACAAAGAGAGTGGTTCCTCTTATTATTGATTGACAATCATTCAAAATATTTTGCTTTCTATTTGATTGTAACAGGCGTTTTGCAGATTGTAGTTTTAAAAGAATGATAGACAGGTATTATGTTGACGAAAAGTACATTGGAATTTTACAACTCACTTCAATATATATATTTGAAAGTGATAGAAGATAAACCTTAGTTTTCCAGAATGGTTTTGTTGAATGATATTAATCTGACAGACGAATAATGTATAATAAAAGGGTTGTTTCTTCTGTGAAATTTTTACGTGCCACCCATCGTGTTTTATGAGATATTTTCATGTAAATAATAGGTAATGGTGTTGATTTTAGATATTTCACACAATTTGAGATAGCGTATAATGAATAACTTTGAACCGGATTATTGGAACAAATACTCAGCTATATTTATTTTTGTTAAATATTCCCTGAAGTGCCATATGCTACATTTCTAGAGACCTCACAAGTTTAAAGACTGGATTATTTTTTGCTTAACTATTGCAGATTGATGTATAATAATTTAAGAGATTGGTTGGTTTTGTTTATGACGGCCAATTATCAACACGGGGGATATGGGCCCAAAAGGTGGGGGTGCCCTCCTTGGGGGTCTTTCTAATGGAACCTAACCCGTGTTTACGCATGGAAATCCATGGTTCGATGCAAACCACGAAAACTCCGAACGATTAGGACGACGGGTGCGATTGGGTTCGAACCCAGCACCTCCCGTCTACCAGCTTCGGGAGCAGAACCTCTCGGCCACTGGAGGGGCAATAGTTTAAGAACTCACATTGTTTTAACCTTGTTGTAGATTTAGGAAATGTACAAATGTCATGTTCTTACAACAGAATTCACCCCCCCCCTCCCCCCAATCTTTCAACATCAAGAAAGCTGAAAAGATGCAAAGGCAAATAAATCATCATTTTAAAAATACTTTTGTTTTGTGCAACCAATAATGCTTTCGAACATGATAGAGTAAAGCGTCTGTAACTCATTCTAAACTGTATTACTACTAATCGATGTATTAAATAAATTTTATAAACAGTTATTATAATGGTATTTTGAAGAACTGTCGTCACATAAAGGGTTAATGTATTATTTAATTGCTAAGTTTCATATTTTCCATTTCCACGTTCCTAATACGATTACGAAATATTTTTTATTCCTAAATATGTATGAACATTTCCAGAATTTTTTCTCGATCAGTTTCCACAGAATTGATCAGAAATATAAATCTTAATTTTACCATGCGGTTTTTTTTCTGCCTACCAAATTAAGTTTAGGTACATAAAGATAAGTGAATACAGTCAAACCTCGTTAACATGAACCTCAAGGGGAATTAAATTTTTGTTCATGTCACCCGTAGTTCATGCTATCAGTATAACAAAAAATCCAGATAACAAATATTGAGAAAAAATACATATAGGGGAGACTGGGGGCTAATGGGACATAGGAGCAAACGGAACAATTGGGTTTTCTTGTAAAATATAACAGTATAATATAATCTTGTAAAATATAACTTTTAAAGAATAATGCACCTCAAAAAATTAATGATTTTTGAAATGAAATTTATGAAATTTATGATTATATTTTATTATATTTATTATGATTATATTATGATTATATTTTATTATATTATTATATTTATTTTATAATTTTATGAAATTTCCCCCTTTTATAATTAATCAACGAATCTCCAAACCTAATGAAGGAAGCGCCATATCGAATAAACCGATATATCAAATTTGAAGCAAATCGAAAAATTCTGCATGAAAAACCCATTTATTTAAATTAAGGCTGGACTAGCCCCCGGCCCCCCTCTTCATACTTAACCAATAAACCTCCAAATTTAATCAAGGCAGCTCCTTAGCATAATAAACCGGTATACTAAATTTGGTGCAAATCGAATAACTCTGCATGAAACACCCATTTATCTAAATTAAGGGGGGGGGGTCTAGCCCCCTTTCCCCCGTGTATACTTAACTAATGAACCTCCAAACCTAATCAAGGCAGATTCTTAACATAATAAACCGGCATACCAAATTTGGAGCAAATCTAATAATTCTGCATGAAAAACCCATTTATCTAAATCAAGGGGGTGGCTAGCTCCTCCCCCCCCCCCTTTATATTTAACTAATGAACCTCCAAAACTAATCATGGAAGCTCCTTAACATAATAAATCGCTATACCAAATTTGGAGCAAATCGAATAATTCTGCATGAAAAACTCATTTATCTAAATTAAGGTGGGGGGAGTAGCCCCCTTTACTGTTAACCAATAACCCCAAAACTAATTAGGGAAGCACCTTATCAGAATGAACCTGGAAAAAAAATGAAACAAATCGGATGTTTCTGTCAAGAGTTATCGCGTTACGTAAGTGCATACGTACATACATATAAAACCTGCGTGCACATTAGCCCTTGGGCTGATAGCCTGCGAGCTAAAAAGCAGTATAATGAAAAAATTCCTCTAAAAAAAATGTCTCCTCTCTTCGTCTTTATTTTATTCCCTTTACAAGCTGTGTACGTAATTTTTCCCTCCCCCTCCGCCCTCCACTGTACCCAAAAATCATTATTGATTAAAGTTTTATAAATATATAAAACATCTTTGCTTATATATAAGCCATCAATAGCGAATTGAAAGAATCAATAAATTGTATTCCCTTAATACCCCCCCCCCCTTGTAAAAAGCACTAAGTTGTCCGTTGTAGAAGTCATACTAAACTTCTTAATGAAATGTTAAAATTGTGCTTTCTTGGACCAAATCTTAGAATTGACTAACTCACCCTAACTCAGTACACCCCCCCCCCCCCCCCCATCCCGTGCGCTGTAAAAAGCTGACAGTGGAAAAACTGCACTTTAGTTTTAATTGTTTATTTAAATATGGCCTTCATGTCGTTAAAAAAATATAAGGTTTACTATGTTTTTAAAATATATACTAAATTTCTTAAAAAACAAACTTCATATTATATTTTCTGTTATGTATACAACTTAATAAATAGAATACTTTCCCGTGGTCTTTTATCCGATTTGTTTTTTCCTATGTGCGCTTTTTTTCCGTGATTCCAGTATCTTATAGAAATGTTTATTTTAATTTATTTTGTTTAGTTTAAATGTTTCGAATAATATATCTGGAAATTCCATGATGAAACCAAAAATTGCAAAAAATTTGACTTCAATCAATTGCTTAATATAACAAAAAAAAAAAGTAACAAACTATGCTAATTTCTAATTTTAGGCATATCTTAACAAAGATATTTACTTATTATTATTTTTTCTTTATTTGTTCTGTTAATATCTGAAAATACTAATGCCACTGATCAGGACATAAAAAATTATAAATAGATAGTGATTCAGAAAGTCTAAAAAATGTTATTATTATTATATTAATATAATTTTATGTTAATAAACAAAAAATTCAAATAACGTTAAATAAAATAAAAATAATAAAAATAAAACTTTCCAATCGAATCTATTATAACTAACTTCTTTAAAATTAAAAAAAAAAAAAAAAAAGTTTATATGATATTATACATGCGTAAGTCGAAAAACAAGTTGTTATGTAAACGAGCGTTCTCGTATGCGAACATTCACAACATTTTTCGATATTTGCATTCTAATTATCAACGGAAAGCATTCTTATTCACATAATGTCCAAATTAAGTAGTAGTGTAAATGTGAATTTTCATATGCGAATATTCAGGAATTTTTTTTATAATAGCATTCTTAAACATCAACGGAAAATTTTGGTATTACCGTTCGCGAATATCAAATATCAAGTAGTGATGTTAATTAGAATTATCGTAAGCGAATTTTCAATTTTTTTCAATATTAGCATTCGTAGACATCGACGAAAAATATTTGGATTCGCGTTCGCGAATATGCAGTTGAAAGAATCTATAAATTGCATTTCCTTAATCCCCCCCCCCCCCCCCCGTAGAAAGCACCAGCTTGTCCCTTGTAGAAGTCAGGTTAAACTTCTCTTAATGAAATGTTAAAATTGTGTTTTCTTGGACCAAATCTTAGAATTGTCTAACTCACCCATTAACTCAAGCATCAACGGAAAATATTGGTATTACCGTTCGCGAACATCAAATATCAAGTTGTGATGTTAATTAGAATTATCGTAAGCGAATTTTCAAATTTTTTCAATATTAGCATTCGTAGAAATCGACAAAAAATATTTGTATTGGCGTTCGCGAATCTGCAGTTGAAAGAATCTATAAATTGTATTTCCTTAATCCCCCCCCCCCCGTAGAAAGCACCAGCTTGTCCCTTGTAGAAGCCATGTTAAACTTCTCTTAATGAAATATTAAAATTTTGTTTTCTTGGAGCAAATCTTAGAATTGTCTAACTCACCCATTAACTCTGCCCCTCCCCCCCCCCCTACGCTGTAAGAAACTGACAGTAGAAAACTTTAGATTAGTTTTTAACATTTATTTATCGACAAGTTCAATATTTAACACTTCCTTGTCACGTTTTTTCCGGTCACCTTTTTTCCTTGTCACGTTTTTTCCTCTCTTGTTTTTTCTGTCACGTTTTTTTCGGTCCCGTTTTTTCCTGTCACCTTTTTTCCGTTTACCGTATAAAATAGTGCATAAGGAAATTTCAGATACATAGGTAAATTTCGGAAGTTTGTTAGTTGTTGCCCCTTGTCACTAGTGACGCTAGTTAACGGTGCTAATCTATGTTCCGATGCAGCCACTTTGTATATCGTCACTATCATAGAGAGGCATCCTAATTAGCGGCCTCTATCCGATAGCGAGTAGCTTAAATTATTTCTAAATTATTCTCCAATAGAGAGTGTTTTAAATTCGAACACAATGTAAACTTACCCTTTTTTCGTAAATAACTAAATTACCATCAAATTTCTTTTTAGGAAACTTTCATCATTTAATAATGTTTGGCAGCACTTGATATAGAATAGAAAAACAGTGGCCACACGGGAGTGTCTATGCTTCCGGCTGGCAGACGGAAGCGGAAAACACAGCTCTAAATCGACGGCTGGCTGCGCCTGCCTAGTAAGCGCCTGTATCCCCGCCTTTTTGCCCGCGTCATTTCACATTCAATGTGTTTCGTGCGAGGTTTCATGGCTTTCTGATGTGACGTCGTCTGAGCGTGTGGAAAGAATATTGGATATAAAAGAAGAAAAATACAATAAGTGTCTCTTTTATATTGTTTTCTGTTTAAATGATATTTTGATAAATCCTGTTATTGGAACTGTTTATGCCCAGTGTTATTTCATTTTGATTTTAATATAATTAAGCAATGTATATTTGTGGCAGGAGGGAAAGTACGTATTAAATTACTTTTATTTCAAAGAAAATCAGTGTTGCTGAAATCTGTAAGGTCGCTTTTTTCTCTCCACAAGAAAAATAAATTAGTTACATGCTTAAGTTAATTCACCCATTGTTATTTTATATTGATATTAATATAATTAATGTGTGGTAGGAGATAAAATACCTATTAAATTACTTATTTAAAAGAAAATCATTCTTGCTGAAATCTGTAAGGTCGCTTTCCCCCTTCCCAAGAAAAAAAAATTAGTTACATGCTTAAGTTAATTCATTTATTTTGAAAGTTAGCTGACCAAAATTGCAATAATCAGCAGTTCAATCGTAATTTAAAACACTTTATTATTTCTTTTCGCCTCTGTGCTTCAATTAAAATTTATCGCTTCAAAAGAAAAAAAAAAAAAAAATCCAAGTATATAGTAGTTAATTGCTGTATTTGGGAAATTGAGAATATATGAAGTTCCTTATTAACATAACAAAATCTGGAAGAAGAATCGCTACTGGTATACTACTGTATATCTTACACTACATAACCATAATATAGTTAAAATTGATTTTCTTTCCTCTAATAGGACAATTTTGAGAGCTTTTATTGATCTTAAGTACTTTGACATCTTGCAGAAGATCGAAGTGAGGTAAAAAAGATTCATTTCACTTAAGAGACTACTGTCTGAAAATTGAGAAAAAAAATCAGTGTTTGAGTGCAGATTACCTGAAGTTATTTAAGATAGAGAAAAAGCTCAGTGTTTGAGTGCAGATTACCTGAAGTTATTTAAGATAGAGGAAAAGCTCAGTGTTTGAGTACAGATTACCTGAAGTTATTTAAGATGGAGAAAAAGCTCAGTGTTTGAGTGCAGATTACCTGAAGTTATTTAAGATAGAGAAAAAGCTCAGTGTTTGAGTGCAGATTACCTGAAGTTATTTAAGATAGAGAAAAAGCTCAGTGTTTGAGTGCAGATTACCTGAAGTTATTTAAGATAGAGAAAAAGCTCAGAGCTTGAGTGCAGATTACCTGAAATTGTTGAAGATTGATAAAAAGCTCAGAACTTGTGTGAAGATTACCTGAAGTTATTAGTAAAATCATCTGATATTAAGAGCAATAGCCTGGTGAAAATCTCTAGTGCATAGTGCTCTCCCTTGTAAAAGGTGGCCGTTCACTAGGGAAACATTCCCGGATAATTTGCTTTTAAAAGAATTTGGAAGAAGCAGTAAGTAATTTTATTTTCTATCTCTTAAACTGTTTTTTGAAATAAGTACCCCCCTCCCCTCCTTAAATTCTTAATTCCTTATTTTTACTGACCCATTTTTTTTTTTTTTTTTTCCCTGAAGATTTTTTTCTCTTTCGGAAAACATTCAAAATTTTCTAATGTTCATTCCAATGATTTTTTTTTTCTTTTATCTCCAATTTGAAACTACGTGAAAACATTAACTATGAAAATAGGTAATAAAATGCTAGTTCTTTCATTAAAAGTTATTGCAAAATTATATCGAATAATACCAATTAGTAGAAATGGTAAGGTTGGAAACAAAAATAATATATATATAGAGATTTTTCCTCCAGACATTTTCAAAGGGGTGCTTCCCTCACCTGTCTGTTTTAGTTTACAAAGTATTGCCCCTCATTAAAACATTACCACCCTTCTTGCTTCTCAGTATTAAAAAAAAAATCTGTGCTTTCTCATTTTTGCATTAAAACATTTGTTTGCATAGTAAAAAATTCATTAAATATTCTCTTGGCCTTTTATGACAAACTGTGAGATCTTATAGTTGTTTTTTTTTTTTGGGGGGGGGGGGGGGGGGAGGTCCCATTAAGGGGACAGATTACCTTTTCAACAATTTTGTTTATTTTTAAAAAATATTGTGCAAATGGTGAACTCACTTCATTTTAATGTAAAAAAAAACGCACAGTTTTAAAAAATAATTTAACTGCATATTTAAGTTTAATTTTTTTAAGTCCCAGTAGTGAGATAATGAGAGTTCTACGGCCACAGGAGTAGGAGTAAGTGCAGCTGAACATCTGGTGTGCAGAAGACTCCTACGTCAATTCAAATTTACTCAAGTCTTACTTTCTAATTATCAATCTCTCTCTATCAAAGATACCATATTTGTCTAAACGGTATTGGACATTTTGCTAGAAAGATTTATATCTTTTTAAAGAAGCTTAAGTCAAAAAGAGTGCAGGTGTATATATGTGAATAGGTATAAGTGTATATAATATTTCTCAAAAAAGTAGGAACAATCCACTAAAGAGGTTCCAACCTCAATTTATCAAACTAGTTAAATCTTATACTATGTCTGTTGCGATAGTATCAAAGCGTTTGTTATGTGTTTAACCATATATGTGCGTTGTGTTTATATCCAAAATCTTATGCATGTGTGTGTGTATGTGTATGTATGTATATGTGTGTGTATGTATGTATATGTGTATATGTGTGTGTGCGTGTGCATGTATATGTGTGTATGCATATGTGTGTGCATGTATGTGTGTGCATGTGTGTGTATGTATGTATATGTGTGTATGTATACGTGTATAAGTGTGTATGTGTATGTATGTATATGTGTGAATGTGTGTGCGTGTATTAAAAAATTAAAAAAGTTTTTTGTCAAATTAAAAAAACAATTTAATAAATTAAAAAAAATTATACCAAATAAAAAAAAATTTAACAAATTTTTAAAAAAAGTTAACAAATTAAAAAAAAACTTATGAAAAAAGTTATATCAACTTTTAAAAAGAGTTAAACAAATAAAAAAGATATTCCCTAATAAAAATAAATAAATAAAAAAAATTCTTAAACAAAAAAGTTTAAAAAAATTTACATTAGTTTAATATATATATATGATTTTATTATATGTATGTGTGTACATGTATGCATGCGTGTGTAGTGTGTGCATGCGTGTGTGTGTATGTGTGTGTGTGTGTATGTATGTACGTGTATGAACGTATGTGTGTGTGTGTATGAACGTATGTGTGTATGTGTATGCATGTGTGTGTGTATGTACCTGTATGTATTTAAAAATGTAAAAAGTTTTATCAAATTAAAAAAAAACAATTTAATAAATTTAAAAAAATTATGCCCAATTAAAAAAAAGTTTTAACAAATTATAAAAAACTTATGAAAAAAAGAAAGTTATAAAAACTTTTAAAAAGAGTTAAACAAAAAAAAAAAGATATTCCCTAGTAAAAAAAAAAATAAAATAAAATTCTTAAACAAAAGTTTTAGAAAATTTACATTGGTCTAAAATGTATATATATGATTTTATTATATGTATGTGTGTACATGTATGCATGCGTGTGTAGTATGTGCATGTTTGTGTGTGTATGTATTTGAAAGTGTAAAGTTTTGTCAAATTAAAAAAAAATTAATATATTTTTTAATTTGATTATAATTTTTTTTAAATTTATGTCAAACTAAAAAAAATTATGAAATAAAAAATAGTTACAGCAAATTCAAAAAAGAAAGAAAAAAATTTATGAAAGCTTATTGTTACACATTATGAAAAGAACATTTAATATTACCTAAAACCAAGCACTTAACTGAAGCAAAAACACGTCCTTCTTCTAAGCTTCCCTAACGTGAACTGATTGATAACATGCTTGCTTCCTTATCACTTTGAAAAACGTGTGACGTCACATATCACATGATATATTGTTGATAAGATAAGGTTAGCTGATAAGAACTTATACTATCATTCATTTACCTTTCAGACTTTGCTGGAAACGGTTGAGTTTACTCTCTTAAAATATTTTTAATAACTAAGTTATATGACAAAATTTACATGTTTAATATTTATTAATTAGTTAATTTAATTAATTATTTTAAATAGACTAATTGAGTTATTCTAAAAACAATGACAGAGTGTGTCCATTACAAATATAAATTTGAGTTTTCATCTACATTAGTCATTATAAATTCTACACATGTCATCATTTCTTTTGAGTTAAATGATTCTACACTTCGGTTAAATATAACTAAGCTTATATTTAGTTTACATCTAGGTAAAAATCTCATTTTCAAACGTTTAAAAGTCTTTAATTAAACTTAAATCTTTAAATAATCTTTAATTAAACTCAAATCTTTAATTAATCTTTAATTAAACTTAAATCTTTAATTAATCTTTAATTAAATCATATTTTAATTACACTACACATTTACTAGAAAATCTGATTTAAAAATCAAAATGTTTTAGCATTGAAATAAAAGTCTGAAAACCTAGTCTTTTAATTAGCAAATAATTAGCAATTAATAGCGTCTTATGTTAATGAGGGAATCTCATTAAAGTATTTTCATTAACACGCTTAATTACGAATCTTGTATTATCATATATGAGGCCAAAGCTAGAAAAACCCAATGACGTCACAGATCTGATAAGATCCCCTTATCAGATTTATCAGATAAAGTGTAGTGCCTAGGCGAGCAAACTCATTCTTAAACTTGTTCTGCTGTAGTCAAAACATATAAAGTGTGTGTTCAAGCTAGTAGTGCTTCCAAGTAATTTTTATATTAATCAAGTAAAATTGAAGAATGTATTCACGGAATCAAGATATTATGGGTATTTCAAACAATGAAGTAAGTAATTTTCATTATATTTATTACTGTACATGAATTATTACTATTTTAAATACACTAAATTTAACGTTTTGTTAATATTATATTTAAAAGTAACTATGCAAATCTGCTTCAAAAATAAATAAAGGATTTATTTGTAAGCTGTTTAAATTGAACGCTTATTTGATTATTTTTGACTAAAGCAATTAAACAATACTGTTTAACGCCTCTTTTATAAGCAATTTATTTTTGAATGAAGTAATATAGATCTATACCTTTTTTCAAATAATAGAATCAAATTGCATTTTAATGATTTATAAAATCACTCTTTAAAATAAACGATTGATTTAATGTTAATATATGCTTTCAAATTATTTTAAACTTAAAATCTGTTTAATAAGAAATGGCTCTCTCTCTTTTTTTAATTGGTTAATGTAAAAAGAGTAAACGATATTTCATTCTTGCCTTTGGGTATCTAATTAAATGTTTGAAAAAAACTCTAAATTTTACTTGTTATTAAAATTTTCTCTAAATTTCCACACTATTAAAACTTAAAATTTCCTTAATCATGATAGAACATAAAGGATGACTCATTATAACAATGTTAAAAATATATTTTAAATGATACTCTTATTATTATTTCCATGCTTTTAAAAACTGTTTAGTATCATTCTTTATTTTAATGTATTTATATGCTTTATTCCTTTCTAAATGATTTTAACCCAAGATTTTTCCACAAAGAGTGAAGCTTAATATTTCTCATTGATTTATTTTTTAAACTCTCTCCTAATGTATCTATTCAATTACTTACTTATTTTTAAAGTTCTACTAATTTTCTTGAAAAACTGCTAATTTAAAAAAGTAAATTGTTCTTCTGATATGTTATTATTTATGTGGTGTTCTATTCTAAATGTATTAATTTCATGTGAAAAATGTTTTATTCACATATATATTTTAGTTAAACATTCTCTTAAGATGTTAATCCTAAAAATTTCTTTTTACAAGGTAAATTTTAATTCGAGTGATTTTTTTTAACTTAAATCAAAATATAAACAAAGTCTTTATTCTATATGAATTTTTTAGAACCTGTTATTGTTGAATCATCTTAAAAATTCTAAATGTTACTATACCCTTTTCGAAAATAATTTTAAATCGTCTAACTTTTAATGTGTGGTAAAAATATAACCAGAAGTGTATTTTTTTTTAACCTAACTTCTAATGGGCAGTTATTTTCATTAACCCTAACTTGTAATGGGTAGTTATTTCCATGAAATATATTTGAAAAAAATTTAGATACTCTTTCGAAATTTGTGAAAAGCATTTATTTTAATAATCATTTCTAAAAGTTATCTTAAAATGTTGAACGCATGTTTAAACAAGAGTATGACTAATCAAGTGATAGGGTGAAACCTTTACCTTTTCTGATACTATTTAGCTAACCCCTTTTTAAATTGAATGTTTAGACTCTAATCCATTAAAAAATAATTCCCAATGTGGGTTATTTTTCTAATTTAGCGGGATATGGATATGAGTTTCTCGCCCAGAAAGATTTGACGTCTTGTAGATTTTAAAACTCTGAAGGAAATGGAACAAACTATGAAGATATTTTTTAATTATTTTCATTGTAAAAATGTAGATCTAAGAGTATAAAAAAACTATAAATTTTTCAATCTTATATAATTTATATTATAAAACATAAGATTTAATTGAAAACCTGCTATCTAAATTTTACTAGAATAAATTATTCAACCTGAATAAGATTTTTTAACTTTATTTATTTGTAAGTAACTTTTATTAAAAAATTTACATATTATAAATATAGTTTAAGCAAAACAGTCTAATTAATTTGGGGTTAGAAATACATGTAAAAACTTTTGGCGGGGTTAATTATTATTTTTTCTTTGTTCAGTGTACTAAAACTCTTACACAGTTATTAAAAACTTTAGAGGTGGCTGAATATAAGCACTATGCTTCAACTTCAACCCAACCAGACATAGAATCTTTCAAGATGTGTACATGTTTTATGAAAAATAAATTACTTGTCTACACCTAAAGTGTTTTAAATGTTACCTAAAATTTTTAACGTTGTTAGAACCTAAAGTATTTTAAATGTGAACTTAAGTTTTTAACGTAATATTTTTAAATGTTAACTCGACATTTTTTAACAAATAGTTAAAAATAGATATTAAGTATATCTTTTCTAAACTAGAAAGAGTAAAACAAGTTTTTATTTATTTATAAAAAGATTTGCTTCTGTATTACATCAGCTGCTGCCAGAGACTAAAGTGAGGACTTCTCAAAATGGTGAGATATCTGCTTTGAAGTCTACCAAGGTAAGAGTATATTATATAAAAAAATATTTTTTCTTTATTGTTTGGAAAAGTTTAGTATGATCGATTTAAGAGAGTAAAGTTTTATATATTATTTTTCCCTTCACTTAATAAAAACCCATGCAAATGTTATACGGAAAATTAAGTCCATTAAAAAGCTTTTTACCAAAATTAATATTTCGCTTAATTAATTAAAAATATAAAATTTAATAAAAATCCACCAAAGAATGTTTTAATGACAAATAAAATTCGAAAGAAAGCTTAAAGTCTAAGTATAACTATTTGATTATTTCACATAACACAAATGATTTTATTTATAGTTAGAATTATAAAGATATAAACAGGTTACATTTTCAAAAACAAGTAGCGTAAGTTGCTCAATAGTAAACTAGTAGTTCAGCTATATATTAAAATCTAAAGACATAGAATATTACATATGAAAATTTAAAGTACTGAATATTTAAAGGAGAATTCCAAAAGATTAATTTTTCTAAGGTATTATCAATATGTTCAAATACTTTATTTAAAATTTTTTATGCTCATACAAATTAATGATTAGTGCATTACTAAAACGCACATTAAAATTAATATTCATTACTATGGTTAAAAAAATTCTCAAAAATTCATTAAATATCCTAAAACTATTAATATATACTTTTAAATTATAAAGTATTCACAGACAAAAGAAGTAATACTGATACTCACACGTTAAAAAAAAAAAAACCTCTATCATTCATTAACATATCCCTATGATAAATATCACTTCTAAAATTTATTAGCTTATCAAAATATTATTTGCAAATTAAAAATGAACGTTTAAAAAGTAAAAGACATAAATTATACTAATTTAAATATTTAATTAAATTCAAGTTACAAGCATGCAATGCATTGGGTAAAAAAAAAAAAAAAAAAAAAAAAAAAAAAAAAAAAAAAATCATTTCGAACTTAGATTATTCATTATTTAAAAGAGCTCCAAACTAATTCAAATTAAATTTTAATTGCATAGTCATTAAATATTCTAAAATTAAAAATACATATTTTTAAATTAATAAATATCTACAAACAAAAGAAGTAATATCGATACTTACACATCTAAAAAAAAAAAAAAATGAATCTATCGTTCATTCGCATATCCCTATGATAAATATCACTTCCAAAAAATATATCAAACACTAAGTCATTATTTATCAAATTAAAAATACACATTAAAAAATAAAGGACATTAATTATACTAATTTAAATATTTAATTAACTTCAAGTTACAAGCAAAGCATTGAGTAAAAGAAAACAAAAAAAAAAAACATTTCGAACTTGGATTATTCGTTATTTAAAAGGACCCCACACTAATTTAACTTATATTTTAATTACATAGTCATTAAGTATCCTAAAATTAAAAAAAAATATTTTTTAATTAAAAAATATCTACAAACAAAAGAATTAATATCGATAATTATACGCTTAAAAATACAATTTCACTTCCTCCGCTACATTAAAAACTAAGTTTATTATCTATCAAAATTATTTCCTTAAATTATACATTACATATTCAGAAAATAACATATTTAATTCACTAATTAAAATATTCAATTAACTACTAATGAGAAACATGAGAAACAATTATAAATATTCATTTCAATCTCTAACGCTATTAAACTACCTACGATTAAAAAACTACCTAAAATCTGAATGGAACCCGTACACTTCAAACCAAATGAACGCTGTATCAAGCCCCGCTGGTCTAATGGTTAGCATATGAGACACTGGCTGTTAAAATCTAACGTCCACTCAACCAATCAGGGATCTCTTTGCCTGCTGTGAACCCCACCAGAGTAAGATCGGCAATCTCAGAGGTCACAATAAGATGGCCAAACTACGCAGGAACTCCAAATGCTTGTTTGACTTGTTTTCCAATGTTTTGTGATCAACTCATAAAACTGCTACAGAAAGCAGTGGAGAAAGCAGTAATCTAGGCTTATCAGTTCAATGAAAGAGGGGGGGGGGGTGATATAAAGAAAAACTTACTAAGACAAAATTGAAAAAGACAGGGGAATTTTTCGTTTTAAGCAGGTTTTTGTCATAACAGGTAGCACAATTCTAATACAATGAAATCTGCTTAGACGGAATCACATGGGACCAAACGAATTCCGTTTTAGACAGATTCCGGTCTTACAATAAAGGTGCAGATTCCCAAAATCTCGAAGGGCCCAGTGGCTTCTAAACCCAACAAATCCAGTGACCACATTGTGAAACAAATGAATAAAAAAAAAAATAGTGTTTATAGGGGGGGGGGGGGGGACTAAAAAAAAAACCCTCAGGAGTTCAAAGTGAAAAATTTGAAATTGGATGTATGACATGTATGTACATGGGTAATGATATTAAATGTGACGAAGGATTACTAGTTTTTGAATATTTAGCAACATGTAATGAGCTGACCGCCTATGAAAAAAAACATGTAATTTTTTTCTTTTTGATCTTAGTTCAGTTTATATATGTTTTTGCACTAAACATATAACAATTTGTTCGCGTGACCTTAATTGATTTATGTACTTGAAACTATAGTATATAATTTCTTTAATAAATATTTCAACATTAAAACAAAAATTCAATATTTTAATTTTTAATACTTGATATAAAAAGGTTAATTCTAAATTAGAATCTAAAGTGTATGACTGATGTGTGTAATATGACTGAATGAATTTATTATTGCTGTTGCGATTCATTACTATGAATTTTCAAATTAATAAACAATAGTGCCAATTTTGAGTAATATTTCAAATGAAAATATGACTATTTCGATAAGTGCAAAAGCTATTTTTTAAAAAAATATATCAAAATTGGTGTTTTGAAGCAATTTTTCAGCACAGACAAAGCGAAAAAAAGGTCCCCATGGGACATTAATCACACATGACATAAACCAAAATGAAATTGCAATGCATTTATCGAACAATAAAAAACGACATTCCATTCCAAAGTACAATCTGCTAATTTCATGCTTTATGTTTAAGAATGAGTTTGCAAATGTCAGAAAATTTGTCACTGTTAAACGATTTTTTTTAGGAAAGGGGGAGGGTATGTTTGGTTGGGTTGATTTTTGATGGCCGATTTATCTACTCGAGGGATAGGCCCGAGGGAGAGTGCCCTGTGTGGGAATCTTTCTAAGGGAGCCTAACCCGTATTTACGCTTGGAAATCCAAGGTTCGATGAAAACCAATAAAACTCCGAACGATTAGGCCGACGGGTGCGATTGAGTTCGAACACAGCATCCCCCGTCTACTAGCTTCGAGAGCAGAACCTCTCGGCCACTGGTGGGGCGGGGGGTGGAGATAAGGTATAATCTACTTTTAAGTATACTGTTGTACAGGGCTTGCCTTCACCTTAAAGTTAAAATAAAACGGAATTTAGATCTCGTTAGGTGCAGGGCATAGTGCAAACCTTTTTAAGACCCAATTTATTTAATTCTTTATTATGTTTTTCATGTAGAAAAAAACGTTTTTTAGTCTCATCGGAGGTCCCTATAATTGCGGGGCCAGGCTGCATTACACTTGCCACATCCCTTTGCTGGTGTCGTTTTTTTTTGTATTACAGAATATGTGAAAATATACCCATAACAGTATGTGTTTACCTAAAAGTGCGAATTACATGAAAAAATATTTTTATATATTAAATACTCGTAAGAATCGTTAAAACATTTGCAATTCTAGACTTCGGGTAACCTTTTTCAAAAAAGCAATGAACACATTAATTTCAAAATTTTTATGCCTCCTGAAAATTCATCATAAAAGAATAATAAGCATCAAATACATATTAAAAATAAAGTAAAATATATATTGTGGCGAATTTTGAAAATCATTGAAATATTTTTACGATTTATCTTCGCAATTTTTATGCTGTTCTAAAAAGATTTTTTATGTGTAAAGAAACAAAATAAACTTAATAAGCATTAAAATTTTCAATCGGGAAAAGAATAAAGAAAATTTTCAAAATCCATACGATACAGTACAGTGTTCACATATTCAAGATTAAAAAGATGGCGTGACATTAGCAGCAATAGTAAAAGGCAAGTTCTGGGATATTTACTCATTGTTAATTTAAAATGCCTTATCACATATGAACAGCTACTTTGAAATTTTCATTTAAGGATGTTCTCAAATCTAAATTTGTCTACTTTCTGACGCATTTTTTAATTCATTTTGTTCGCAAACGCATGAAATTGGCAGTTGCTCTTAGTCAAAAACTATGCAATCAAATAGTTTTTTCCTTTTTTTAAAATCTATTTTTGATCATTTCCTAGCATGTCCAATTTCTATTTTTTCTATTTCATTACATTTTTCATTATTATTTATTTATTTTTCAGCCTGGAACAAAATTTATTTTACCAATGACCATCTGTTTTCGTTCTCTGACTGACACCCAGAAATCCCAAATGACTGAAATGTTTTGCTCCATGTTTAACTTGTTGCCTTTTCAATTTGTAGTTATATTCATAGTATGATGAAATTATAAATATTAGTGTCTTTATTTGGAAAAACGCGCGAAAATATAATTTGATAAAATTACAACTTTATTAAAACGTGGTAACTTGACTTTGAGTTGTCATTTTTCACAATTTGTCCACCCGTCAAAGAAAAACAAACTGGCCGTGCCATTTTACTAAAATCGTTTTGAGCCCACTCAATATTTTTGAAAATTTGGAGTCACTGTTATGTGTGATTCATGTCTCATGGGGACCTTTTTTTCGCTTTGTCTGTGCTGAAAAATTGCTTCAAAACACCAATTTTGATATATATATATTTTTTAATAGCTTTTGCACTTATCGAAATAGTCATATTTTCATTTGAAATATTGCTCAAAATTCGCACTATTGTTTATTAATTTGAAAATTCATAGTAATGAATCGCAACAGCACTTTAGATTTTAATTTAGAATTAACCTTTTTATATCAAATGTTAAAAATTAAAATATTGAATTTTTGTTTTAATGTTGAAATATTTATTAAATTATATACTATAGTTTCAAGTACATAAATCAATTAAGGTCACGCGAACAAATTGTTACATGTTTAGTGCAAAAACATATATAAACTGAAAACTAAGATCAAAAAGAAAAAAATTACATGTTTTTTTTTCATAGGCTGTCAGCTCATTACATGTTGCTAAATATTCAAAAACTAGTAATCCTTCGTCTCATTTAATATCATTACCCATGTACATACATGTCATACATCCAATTTCAAATTTTTCACTTTGAACTCCTGAGGGGTTTTTTTTTTAGTTTCCCCCCCCCCCCCCCTTATAAACACTATTTTTTTTTATTCATTTGTTTCACAATGTGGTCACTGGATTTTTTGGGTTTAGAAGTCACTGGGCCCTTCGAGATTTTGAGAATCTGCACCTTTATTGCAAGACCGGAATCTGTCTAAAACGGAATTCGTTTGGTCCCATGTGATTCCGTCTAAGCAGATTTCATTGTATTAGAATTGCGCTACCTGTTATGACAAAAACCTGCTTAAAACGAAAAATTCCCCTGTCTTTTTCAATTTTGTCTTAGTAAGTTTTTCTTTATATCACCCCCCCCCCCCTTTCATTGAACTGATAAGCCTAGATTACTGCTTTCTCCACTGCTTTCTGTAGCAGTTTTATGAGTTGATCACAAAACATTAAAAAACGAGTCAAACAAGCATTTGGAGTTCCTGCGTAGTTTGGCCATCTTATTCTGACCTCTGAGCTTGCCGATCTTACTCTGGTGGAGTTCACAGCAGGCAAAGAGATCCCTGATTGGTTGGGTGGACGTTAGATTTTAACAGCCAGTATACGAGACTCTAAACCAGACATCTTTGGTTCGATCCCCTGGCGTGGGAAACTTGAAAAAATTATTTTAAATAACTCAACAGATGGCGCCACCATTAGAAAATGAATCCGAAACTAATTTAAAACACTTTAAAAATAAATTTAGCTAAATTTTAGACCAGCACAAAGTAGATATAAAAAGGGCGTTCAACGCCAGTGGCACGGGTGGCACGACCTTGAATGATCTCTGTGCGCCTGTGAAGGTTATGCGGCATACGTGAAGGTCATGCGGTGTGCCCTTGGAGGAGGGGTCAAGGTCATCCTTCAGTAGATGGCGTCATGGTTGATGACATCATGAGAGATAAGAAGGGGTGAAAATACTGACGTAGAACCCCTTTTTATATCTACTTTGTGTTGGTCTAAAATTTAGCTAAATTTATTCTTAAAGTGTTTTAAATTAGTTTCGGATTCATTTTCTAATGGTGGCGCCATCTGTTGGGTTATTTAAAATAATTTTTTCAAGTTTCCCACGCCGGGGATCGAACCAAAGATATCTGGTTTAGAGTCTCGTATGCTAACCATTAGACCAGCGGGGCTTGATACAGCGTTCATTTTGTTTGAAGTGTACGGGTTCCATTCAGATTTTAGGTAGTTTTTTGATCGTAGGTAGTTTAATAGCGTTAGAGTTTGAAATGAATATTTATAATTGTTTCTCATGTTTCTCATTAGTAGTTAATTGAATATTTTAATTAGTGTATTAAATATGTTATTTTCTGAATATGAAATGTATAACTTGAGGAAATAATTTGGATAGATAATAAACTTAGTTTTTAATGTAGCGGAGGAAGTGAAATTGTATTTTTAAACGTATAATTATCGATATTAATTCTTTTGTTTGTAGATATTTTTTAATTAAATTATTTTTTTTTATTTTAGGATACTTAATGACTATGTAATTAAAATATAAGTTAAATTAGCGTGGGGCCCTTTTAAATAACGAATAATCTAAGTTCGAAATGTTTTTTACTCAATGCGTTGCTTGTAACTTGGAAGTTAATTAAATATTTAAATTAGTATAATTAATGTCCTTTATTTTTTAATGTGTATTTTTTATTTGATAAATAATGACTTAGTGTTTGATACATTTTTTGGAAGTGATATTTATCATAGGGATATGTGAATGAACGATAGATTTTTTTTTTTTGATGTGTAAGTATCGATATTAATTCTTTTGTTTGTAGATATTTAACAATTTAAAAATATGTATTTTTAATTTTAGAATATTTAATGACTATGAAATTAAAATTTAATTTGTATTAGTTTGGAGCTCTTTTAAATAATGAATAATCTAAGTTCGAAATGATTTTTACCCAATGTATTCCATGCTTGTAACTTGAATTTAATTAAATATTTAAATTAGTATAATTTATGTCTTTTATTTTTTAAACGTTCATTTTTAATTTGCAAATAATATTTTGATAAGCTAATAAATTTTAGAAGTGATATTTATCATAGGGATATGTTAATGAATGATAGAGGTTTTTTTTTTTTTTAACGTGTGAGTATCAGTATTACTTCTTTTGTCTGTGAATACTTTATAATTTAAAAGTATATATTTATAGTTTTAGGATATTTAATGAATTTTTGAGACTTTTTTTAACCATAGTAATGAATATTAATTTTAATGTGTGTTTTAGTAATGCACTAATCATTAATTTGTATGAGCATAAAAAATTTTAAATAAAGTATTTGAACATATTGATAATACCTTAGAAAAATTACTCTTTTGGAATTCTCCTTTAAATATTCAGTACTTTAAATTTTCATATGTAATATTCTAAGTCTTTACATTTTAATATATAGCTGAACTACTAGTTTACTATTGAGCAACTTACGCTACTTGTTTTTGAAAATGTAACCTGTTTATATCTTTATAATTCTAACTATAAATAAAATCATTTGTGTTATGTGAAATAATCAAATAGTTATACTTAGACGTTAAGCTTTCTTTCGAATTTTATTTGTCATTAAAACATTCTTTGGTGGATTTTTATTAAATTTTATATTTTTAAATAATTAAGCGAAATATTAATTTTGGTAAAAAGCTTTTTAATGGTATTAATTTTCCGTATAACATTTGCATGGGTTTTTATTAAATGATGGGAAAAAATAATATATAAAACTTTACTCTCTTAAATCGATCATACTAAACTTTTCCAAACAATAAAGAAAAAATATTTTTTTTATATAATATATTCTTACCGTGGTAGACTTCAAAGCAGATATCTCACCATTTTGAGAAGTCCTCACTTTAGTCTCTGGCAGCAGCTGATGTAATACAGAAGCAAATATTTCTATAAATAAATAAAAACTTGTTTTACTCTTTCTAGTTTAGAAAAGATATACTTAATATCTATTTTTAACTATTTGTTAAAAAATGTCGAGTTAACATTTAAAAATATTACGTTAAAAATTTAAGTTCACATTTAAAATACTTTAGGTTCAAACAACGTTAAAAATGTTAGCTAACATTTAAAACACTTTAGGTGTAGACAAGTAATTCCTTTTTCATAAAAAATGTACACATCTTGAAATATTCTATGTCTGGTTGGGTTGAAGTTGAAGCATAGTGCTTATATTCAGCCACTTTTAAAGTTTTTAATAACTATATAACAGTTTTAGTACACTAAACAAAGAAAAAATAATAATTAACCCCGCCAAAAGTTTTTACATGTATTTCTAACCCAAAATTAATTAGACTGTTTTGCTTAAACTATATTTATAATATGTAAATTTTTTAATAAAAGTTACTTAAAATAAATAAAGTTAAAAAATCTTATTCAGGTTGAAAAAATTATTCTAGTAAAATTTAGATAGTAGGTTTTCAATTAAATCTTATGTTTTATAATATAAATTGTATAAGATTGAAAAATTTATAGTTTTTTTATACTATTAGATCTACATTTTTACAATGAAAATAATTAAAAAATATCTTCATAGTTTGTTCCATTTCCTTCAGAGTTTTAATCTACAAGACGTCAATCTTTCTGGGCGAGAAACTCATATCCATATCCCACTAAATTAGAAAAATAACCCACATTGGGAATTATTTTTTAATGGATTATATTCTAAACATTCAATTTTAAAAGAGGTTAGCAAAATAGTAACAGAAAAGGTAAAGGTTTCACTCTATCACTTGATTAGTCATACTCTTGTTTAAAGATGCGTTCAACATTTTAAGATAACTTTTAGAAATGATTATTAAAATAAATGCTTTTCACAAATTTCGAAAGAGTATCTAAAATTTTTTCAAATATATATTTCATGGGAAATAACTACCCATTATAAGTTAGGTTTAATGAAAATAACTACCCATTACAAGTTAGATTAAAAAAAAAATACACTTAAGGTTATATTTTTACCACACATTAAAAGTTAGACGATTTAAAATTATTTTCGAAAAGGGTATAGTGTTTAGAATTTTTAAGATGATTCAACAATAACAGGTTCTAAAAAATTCATGTAGAATAAAGACTTTATTTATACTTTGATTTAAGTTAAAAAATCACTCGAATTAAAATTTACCTTGTAAAAAGAAATTTTTAGGATTAACATGTTAAGAGAATGTTTAACTAAAATATATATGTGAATAAAACATTTTTAACATGAAATTAATACATTTAGAATAGAACACCACATAAATAATAAAATATCAGAAGAACAATTTACTTTTTTAAATTAGCAGTTTTTCAAGAAAATTAGTAGAACTTTAAAAATAAGTAAGTAATTGAATAGATACATTAGGAGAGAGTTTAAAAAATAAATCAATGAGAAATATTAAGCTTCACTCTTTGTGAAAACTCTTGGGTTAAAATCATTTAGAGAGGAATAAAGCACATAAATACATTAAAATATAGAATGATACTAAACGGTTTTTTAAAAGCATGGAAATAATAATAAGAGTATCATTTAAAATACATTTTTAACATTGTTATAATGAGTCATCCTTTATGTTCTATCATGAATAAGGAAATTTTAAGTTTTAATAGTGTAGAAATTTAGAGAAAATTTTAATAACAAGTAAAATTTAGAGTTTTTTTCAAACATTTAATTAGATACCCAAAGGCAAGAATAAAATATCGTTTACTCTTTTTACATTAACCAATTAAAAAAAGAGAGAGAGCCATTTCTTATTAACCCTAGATCTACCGGGAATTTTATTCAAGTTTTAATAAAACGTTCTACACCAGAATTTTTATTTAAAACTATTTAACTTATTTATTTACCTTATTTTTGTCTGGTTTATATACTTAGTTTATTTAAAAAAAATTTCTGGTTTGAATGAATATTTTGTATGTACCTGTCGGGTCCAATGGACCCGTCTGGTAGACGGAGGGTTAAACAGATTTTAAGTTTAAAATAATTTGAAAGCATATATTAGACATTAAATCAATCGTTTATTTTAAAGAGTGATTTTATAAATCATTAAAATATAATTTGATTCTATTATTTGAAAAGAGGTATAGATCTATATTACTTTATTTAAAAATAATTTTTTTATAAAAGAGGCGTTAAACAGTATTGTTTAATTGCTTTAGTTAAAAATAATCAAATAAGCGTTCAATTTAAACAGCTTACAAATAAATCGTTTATTTATTTTTAAAGCAGCTTTGCATAGTTACTTTTAAATATAATATTAACAAAACGTTAAATTTAGTGTATTTAAAATAATAATAATTCATGTACAGTAATAAAAATAATGAAAATTACTTACTTCATTGTTTGAAATACCCATAATATCTTGATCCCGTGAATACATTCTTCAATTTTACTTGATTAATATAAAAATCACTTGGAAGCACTACTAGCTTGAACACACACTTTATATGTTTTGACTACAGCAGAACAAGTGTAAGAATGAGCTTGCTCGCTAGGCACTACACTTTATCTGATAAATCTGATAAGGGGATCTTATCAGATCTGTGACGTCATTGGGTTTTTCTAGCTTTGGCCTCATATATGATAATACAAGATTCTTAATTAAGCGTGTTAATGAAAATACTTTAATGAGATTCCCTTATTAACATAAGACGCTATTAATACCTAATTATTTGCTAATTAAAAGACTAGGTTTTCAGAGTTTTATTTCAATGCTAAAACATTTTGATTTTTAAATCAGATTTTCTAGTAAATGTGTAGTGTAATTAATATTATCTCATTAATTTGTAGTGTAATTAAAATATGATTTAATTAAAGATTAATTAAAGATTTAAGCTTAATTAAAGATTTGAGTTTAATTAAAGATTAATTAAAGATTTGAGTTTAATTAAAGACTTTTAAACGTTTGAAAATGAGATTTTTACCTAGATGTAAACTAAATATAAGCTTAGTTATATTTAACCGAAGTGTAGCATCATTTAACTCAAAAGAAATGATGACATGTGTAGAATTTATAATGACTAATGTAGATAAAAACTCAAATTTATATTTGTAATGAACACACTCTGTCATTGTTTTTAGAATAATTCAATTTGTCTATTTAAAATAATTAATTAAATTAACTAATTAATAAATATTAAACATGTAAATTTTGTCATATAACTTAGTTATTAAAAATATTTTAAGAGAGTAAACTCAACCGTTTCCAGCAAAGTCTGAAAGGTAAATGAATGATAGTATAAGTTCTTATCAGCTAACCTTATCTTATCAACAATATATCACGTGATATGTGACGTCACACGATTTTCGAAGTGATAAGCAAGCAAGCATGTTATCAATCAGTTCACGTTAGGGAAGCTTAGAAGAAGGACGTGTTTTTGCTTCAGTTAAGTGCTTGGTTTTAGGTAATATTAAATGTCCTTTTCATCATGTGCAACAATAAGCTTTCATAATTTTTTTTTTAATTTGCTGTAACTATTTTTTATTTCATAATTTTTATTAATTTTTTTTAACTTTTTTTAATTTGACATATATTTTTTAATTTGATATAATTTTTTTAAATTTATTAAATTGTTTTTTAATTTGACAAAACTTTACACTTTCAAATACATACACACACAAACATGCACACACTACACACGCATGCATACATGTACACACATACATATAATAAAATCATATATATACATTTTAGACTAATGTAAATTTTCTAAAACTTTTTTTGTTTAAGAATTTTATTTTATTTTTTTTTACTAGGGAATATCTTTTTTTATTTGTTTAACTCTTTTTAAAGTTTTTATAACTTTCTTATTTTCATAAGTTTTTTATAATTTGTTAACTTTTTTTTTTTAATTTATTAAAACTTTTTTTTAATTGGGCATAATTTTTTCTTAATTTATTAAATTGTTTTTTAATTTGATAAAACTTTTTACATTTTTAAATACATACAGGTACATACACACACACATGTATACACATACACACATACGTTCATACACACACACACATGCATACACATATGCATATACGTACATACACACACACACATGCATGTACATACATACATACACACACATACACACACACGTACACACACACGCATGCACACACTACACACGCATGCATAAATGTACACACATACATATAATAAAATCATATATATATATTAAACTAATGTAAATTTTTTTAAACTTTTTTGTTTAAGAATTTTATTTATTTATTTATTTATTTATTTTTTATTAGGGAATATCTTTTTTATTTGTTTAACTCTTTTTAAAAGTTGATATAACTTTTTTTCATAAGTTTTTTTTTTAATTTAATTTTTTTTAAAATTTGTTAAAACTTTTTTTAATTTGGTATAATTTTTTTAATTTATTAAATTGTTTTTTGAATTCGACAAAACTTTTTTAATTTTTTAATACACGCACACACATTCACACATATACACATATACATACCGGGTGTCCCAAAAAGGACTGACTGATTTTAAAATTCAATAAGTTGCAAACGGTGACAGATATTAAAAAAATTCTTGCAGGAGGGTTATGCATAAGGTCAAAAGTTTTATTACAGTGATTTTCAATTTTAGTTCGATTTACAAACAATAGATGGCGCTGTAAGCAATAGTCGCTAAATACAGGCTCGATTTTTGGTCTTTTATCTTGTTCCATGCAGAAAAAGGAGATGAAAATGTATTATCCGGGCCACGAAATACCAAAAATCGAGCGTGAATTTAGCGACTATTGCTTACAGCGCCATCTATTGTTTGTAAATCGAACTAAAATTGAAAATCACTGTAATAAAACTTTTGACCTTATGCATAACCCTCCTGCAAGAATTTTTTTAATATCTGTCACCGTTTGCAAGTTATTGAATTTTAAAATCAGTCAGTCCTTTTTGGGACACCCGGTACATACATACACACATATACATACATACACATACACACTTATACACGCATACACACACACACATATGCATACATAAATATACACGTATATACACACACACACATACAGACATATACACGCATACATACACACATATACATACATACACACACATGCATACACATACATGTACACACACATATGCATACACACATATACATACACACATATACACATATACATACATACACGCACACACATGCATACACACATATACATACATACACATACACACATGTATAAGATTTTAGATATAAACACAACGCACATATATGGTTAAACACATAACAAATCGCTTTGATACTATCGCAACAGACATAGTATAAGATTTAATTAGTTTGATAAATTGAGGTTTGAACCTCTTTAGTGGATTGTTCCTACTTTTTTGAGAAATATTACATACACTTATACCTATTCACATATATACACCTGCACTCTTTTTGACTTAAGCTTCTTTAAAAGATATAAATCTTTCTAGCAAAATGTCCAATACCGTTTAGACAAATATGGTATCTTTGATAGAGAGAGATTGATAATTAGAAAGTAAGACTTGAGTAAATTTGAATTGAAGTAGGAGTCTTCTGCACACCAGATGTGCAGCTGCACGTACTCCTACTCCTGTGGCCGTAGATCTCTCATTATCTCACTACTAATCCCTACTACTTTTTTTTTAATATTAAAATTTTTGCCCAATAAGATTTTCAAATGTATATTACACAAGACTGTATGGCATTTTAGATGTATCTAATATTACATTTATATTTAATATAATTTTTTTACTGATACATATAGTGTAAAATGATGAAGTCTAACACATCTACATATATTTTTATTTAAGAAAAAATAATAACAAAAAACCTGAAGGCTAATTCCATATGCAAATTTATTACACAGATAATAAAAAACATGTACAAAAAAGTTTAAATCTCTTATCTGAAATACAAAAAAAGCCTTAACAATTTTAAAACATGAAAGTGGAGAAAATATGAACATAAGAGAAAAAGCTGTTTAAAGTGTTCAGTTGTATGGGGAATTGCGCTGGTTGTATTAACGAAATTTACACTATCTCGCGATATAATTATTGTATGTGTAAAAAAAAGGTGTTAATATTCACAACTACATAAGCTTTCATTTAATTAAAAAAATTGACATTTTGACCAATTTTGAAATTAACTGTCTCCTTAAAAATCAAAAGAATGAATTTGAAAATCAAAGTTATCTTAATAATTTGAAAAGTTTCTTTAAGCATCTAAAACGTACCCAAAAATCCAAAATGTACCATTTAGAATTTTAAAATTGTCCTTTTTAAACTTGGGGAAAACTTTGTATATTATAGCTATATACGGAATTTATGGAAAAATTTGGCTATTCAGGAATCTAGGAAAATGTTGGGCTCTTTTAAGGTCCTTTCACAATTTTTGTCATCTTAAAATAGGACTCTTCACCATTTACATTCATTCAAGGTTTTTTATTTTCTTTGGTAAATTTTACTCTTTTCTTTATCCAGAGGTTAGGAATGTTGGAGGGGTGTATGCGTTGGATAATAATAATGACTCAGATTCAATTTTTAGTTAGAGAACGCTCGTGAAAATCTTGCTTAGCAGAGAAAATATGTCATTTTCCCACAATATTAAATAGCATTTCAATTATTTACAGTAATGCAGCCAAAGAAGGTCATTGATCTTCAGTAAAAAAGTTAGGAATTTTGACGGATGTGAGATGAATGCTTTGCTACAACTATTCTCCTCTTTCTTATATTTTATATTAAAGAGTTTCTATTTTGAAGTCTTGAAAAAAACTATTACTAGTCTGTTTTACTATTTATCATTACAGGGACGGGTGTAAAAAGTCTTCAAAAAGTACTTCAAAAAAAGTCGCCAAATAGGGCGATAAGGTCTTGAGGATGGTCAGAGTGATAAATTACTGTGATTGGTTTAATAACGCTAGCCTAGAAGTTTTGTGTTTCCTGAAAGGAGGAAGGGGGGAGCAGGTTTTGGGAGGGAGGTATAAAGGGCAGAAAGAAACGGAACGGAAAAACCTCGGAATATCGGAGACTGTTGATTGAACCTGATTTTCTTTTTCAGTACATACAAATTAGGTGTATGGGAAATCAATTAACTTGTTGATAAAAAGGTATTTCTCATTTAAGGCTCTCGGGAAAGACAAGCCCACATTTAAAACAGAAAACTTTGACATATTCACTGGCTCATTTATAAACGTAAAAACATGGCAATATTAGCGATTTCCGCTAATAAGGAGAATGGTACGTGAATTCTTTTGTGCAGCTCTGTGTATGAGGTATAGAATTTATATACAACGAGTAAAATTCAAACAAGTTGGAAATTGTACGTCAAACGTGACAAATGAGGTACTATAGCTAGTTTTATAAATATTCAGAACTTGGTGCAATAGCTGTTGCACGTCATTTATAAACGTAAAAACATGGCAATATTAGCAATTTCCGCTAATAAGGAGAATGGTACGTGAATTCTTTTGTGCAGCTCTGTGTATGAGGTATAGAATTTATATACAACGAGTAAAATTAAAACAAGTTGGAAATTGTACGTCAAACGTGACAAATGAGGTACTATAGCTAGTTTTATAAATATTCAGAGCTTGGTGCAATAGCTGTTGCACGCTCTTGCAAAAATCCCTGAATGCAAAATTTATTACCATTATATATATTAAATTCAATTTTATGGAAATAATGACCTCCATCTTAAATATGACATAATCACCATGACAATCTAGAATCATTACCTATCATGAGATATCATTGAAATAGTTACGCATGATAGGATTTAATAGAATGAAGAAAACTTTTATTAATATATTTTTAAGATTGATTCGATTTTCATAAAATTTGAAATGACTAACGAAAATTCTGCAACGAGTATATATACCCTCATAGCATGCATGGTCACAGTGACGTCGTAGTGACGTCAATGTAAGTCACTGTGGTCACGTCATATCTGTGACCAAAATGCCACCACTCAGTGATGTCACATTGTGACTGAGATGTGAACTTCTTAGAAAACTTTAAAAAATTACAAAAATTATTAAAAACATGTTATTTACTGTAAAAAATATTTTTCTGCCGGATTTAAAATTTTTTTAAACCGTGGTCCAAGTTGCCTCTGTGCCTTTAACCAAAACTTTTCAATTTCATATAACAAAAAATGTAATTAATTCATCAGCGACACAAAAAGATTTCCTAATTATGCGAATTTCATATTAAAAAAATGTTTTAGGTAAACATACCTCGACTTATCTTTTATAAAGATTTTTGTAAATGATCATCTGTTATACTAGAAGTTTCTCAAAGAGTAGTCGAAACATTTCTGTGGTTTCAAACTAAAAACTTTCTATTACAGTTAAGTCTGCAGCTTTTAATGAGCACGCAGAAAGCGTCTTCAAAGTTTAGTCATATATGCATTTCTTGCTTTATAATTTGCATTCAAGTCATATTTTTTTCCTCTTAGTGTTTCACTATTTTAAGTAACTATTTTTTTTTTTAATTCTACTTCTTTCAGACGTTTAAAATAAAATTGACATTTTCCGAATATAAAATATATGTACAAAATTTATGCAAAGCCCATGACATAATTAATTATTCATATTTCATTTTTTGTTTTCCAAAATATATCTTTAAAAATTATTTTATAAGATGTTTTATTCTACAGAAAATTAATATTAAGAGAATGACAGATTGACAAAGAAAAACCCATCTCTTCTCGATAATCTTGTATTTTTTAAGAAGATATTTTGTATATATTACCTGTGATACAAATTTTACTTTAAAAAAAGGAGGGGGGGTCTTCATTATTACCATTAAATTAATTTGTGCACATTTTGAAAATTTAAGCAATGTTTTATCTAGTAAACTCTAGTTATGGATAATATTATTATTATAATTTACATAAATGAAACTTTACATACAATTCAATAAAATTGATAAAAATAAAAGGTGAAATACAATAAAACATTTTCAAACAGGAAATTGAATTAGAGACAATTTGATAAAATTATTACGCATTTAATTTCCTTCCGAATCTGTTACAAAAACAAATTAAACCGAAAAACATCTGCTTCGAACTTCGAAACTTAAAAATCGTCTGCACTATTTCAGTTTTTACCACTCGACCACAGAATAACGGATAAAAGTAACAGTGAAGCTTTTTAGAATAAACACGGGAAGTTCTGTGGACACTGGACAGCATAGACGTATTGACACGGATTTAAAAACTGAAACAAGAACGTTTTCAGGATCCAAGTTCGTTCAGCTAACAAAATATAAACCCGAGAAAATTACGGTAGCTTTGACTTGTTGAGGATGATTCAAGCCATTGCTATCGTACTTATTATCGTTTTTAATTGGTTCCCCAAAATCAAAGTATCACGTACACGTCAATGAAATTAGGTATGTAAAAATATCATTTTCCCTGTTTGCTTTTTTTTTTTAATTACAACGCTTTTAGTTAGCTTCTCATAAACATGCTGTAGAACATAAATATTTCATTACATTTATTTTTTATTTTGTTGAAATATCTAAAATATTATTTTCCCTGTTTGCTTTTTTTTTTTAATTACAATAACTTTAGTTATCTTCTAATAAACATGTTATAGAACACAAATATTTCATTACATTTATTTTTTTATTTTGTTAAAATATCTAACTTCCTTTTCAACAGCTTTGAACAGGTTATTAAAACTAGTGATTCAAATTGCATTTTAATCTGGTTTATTTTCTTATTTAAATATTTGGTTAAAACCACATGGTGTCATAAATATGGAAGTATATAGACAAGTATTATAATCAATCATTAATATAATTAATAAACATTTAAACATAATTAAATTATTTAATAAAAAAGGCTTTTTATAGAATAAAATTATTGACAAACATAATTTTTTAATATTGTTTTAAGTGATGGTCTTAAACAATTTGCATTGCATGTTTTTATTTAAAAAATTTGCATCTGCTCAGATAAGGAATTTATAAAAAATAAGACACAACGGAAACGTATACTATTAAAAGAGATCGTAGATATGTAATGTTAAGAAAAAAAATGATTATTTAATGTATTATTCAACCTAAGAAATGTTTAAAATCTATAAAGAAATAGTCATAGCGGGTGAAAGCTTTTCAGTGTTATTAAACATTCTTATTGAAATGTTTTCAAAGTGAGCTAGAAGTCTGTTGGCAAATGAAAATATAGAAGTTACGCAATCGGTAAGAGTTTAAATATGATTTTACTTAAAAAATAACGCAAATACTTGAACGGTATGAATCTAAAATGAAATAACCATCTTTTATTATTTACTTTTTTCTGGATAATTTTATCATTTTTTTTCCTCAATGATTTTATCGAGATAAATTTCAAAGTATCGATATTATACACTCTTTATAAACAGCGTGATTAAAATGGATTTCTTATTTATAATTACCATAATCTTGTAAATAAAATAATAATAATAATGAACCTATGTGTGGCTCAATTTTGTGTTTATGGTCTCAATTTTTATACTTTATTTACATTAAAAAGTAGTTAACCATTTGATACTGTGTTCATTATTTTGTTCTATTGTGTCATATAAAAATAAATATGATTATTTGTATCTCTAATACAATATATACAGTAGAGCGCCGATTATCCGAGCAAGTCGGGACTGACCCTAGTTCGGATATGCAAAAGTTCGGATAAATTGGCAGACAGTTTAAGGGATGTTCCTGACTATTCTAAAACCTTCATACTTTATCTAGGTTTAGGATTGACAGCACCAGTTAGTACTGGAGTACTTAAAAATTGTTTTTTTAATTGTTTTTTGTTTACTTTTTTATTATTTAATTTTTTTTTCTCTTTTTATCATTTTCTAAACTTCAGAGATTATAATTTAAGCAAAAAATAAATTGGTAAGGTGTAAGGTTAAGTAAGGTGCTTTTTTTTCTTTTTTAGAGAGAGAAATATTTGGATAATTGGAAATACGGTTAAAAAGAATTCTTTGAGAGAAATACGCTGTTCGGATAATTGGAAGTTCGGTTAATTGGAGTTCCGATAATCGGCGTTCTACTGTATTTATAAAACTTTCACCAGACTTTATTCTAAAAATTTAGTAGTAGATTCTAATTTTTTTGTACTATTTATGATAATATCAGAGTTATAGTGGTCATGGCAACATATATCCAGCCAGATAGATTTTTGGCAAAACATAAAAACTTTCACATTAGATGCAAAATAGAAGTAGCTGCGGTGCTGTGTTTTATAAACAATAAGGTATTATTGTTTTAAAAAGTCATAGATAGTAAGAGTTATTATTTTTATAATATATAATTTCATAAATAAAAATGTAATTTTGGCAATCAATTATTAAAGTTATTTTTTAATAATCAAAAAGTTGTTTTATATATGTATTTTACTTCAAGCAAACCCTGATGTAAAATAAATTAACCCTTTGTATCACCGTTCCATACATACCCAAAAGTTTTACTTACTTTTACAGTGAGCTTAAAAATACGATTTTATTTATTGCTGCTATCTTCCAACATAACGATTGTTGCCGAAATTGTTCTTAGAATTCTCAACATAATGATACTGGTGATACTCAGTTAATTTTCTATACCAAAGCTGTATTTTTCATTTGAGTAGTTTCAAATGGTTATTGCTAAAATGTACTTCTGAAATTTTGTAATGCATGTATGTGGCATAAAAGACGTAAACAATACGTATATAATGACTATATGGCACATGATGAGCGTTTCGAGTGTATATATATAACGCATGCATAAACTTCACAATGATCTTAGCAATGTTGCTACTGCAATTTTTGCATAATCAAATTTATAGGGGCCTCTATAACAAAGAAGTATCCTATTTTCTATGCCCCAACTTGTTTGAATTACAATCATATATATATATTTTATGGTAATCAATATCATAAAACATATAAAATTTAATTACTTAATATCGGCATTTCTTTTTATCTTTCATTTTTTTTTTTTTAATTATAAATGTTGTGTAATCGAAAAAAATCAACTTCACCAGTGACTTCGAATTTGTAATGCGTATTAAATGAAATAAATTAATTTCATTCAGTATTTTCTATAGTTTAAAGAATATAAAAAGTACTGTATATATTATAAGATATTATATTTTTAACACAAATTTTATTTTGATAAAGATTTGAAAATTTAAACAAATTGTTTCTTTGGTAATTTTAATGCTTTTAACAAATAGCTAATTTTGAAAAAAAAATGTGATAGATCGATCATTCAGTTGTCTTCAATATTCTCATTTATTGCAATAGAAAAGAAAGGTGCAACAAAAATTGAAGTCTGCGGGTCATTGCATTTTGATTCAATAAAATTATTTTGGCATACCCTTGTTATAGCGGCCCCCAAGTTTTAATTGCGATGTATAGCTGAAGTATATTAACGTTATAGATGTAAATGATTTTACAACATGCATAATTATGACTATGTGTGACCTGTATACGTGTTTACAACTGTACAGGTATGTCATAGTGTGACTTCACAACATTGCCACTAGGGTCACATATTCGTTACAACGTTAATGACAAAATCGTCACAAATCACACAATCGTCACACACAATTTTCACAAAATTGTCACAATGTGAGTTCAAAGCAGTGTCGCTGTCGTCACAGAATCATCACAGTGTTAAAGACAATTTCGTCACAAATGACACATATTTCACAAATTGATCTCAATGTGACTTTAAAGCATTGTCACATTCGTCACAAAGTTAATACCAAAATAGTCACAAATGACACACTCTTCACAAATTCGTCACACTGTGACTTCACAAAGTCGTCACAAAGTGACGTCACAAAAGGGCTCTAAAACGACCATAACGACTTTACATTCTAGTCACAATGACTTCACATCGACGTCACGTGACGTCACATCGACGGTCACAATGTCACAGCGTGACTTCACAACGACGTCGACGTGACGTCACCATGCCTTACGGGTATTACATTTCAAACCATTCTGTTGGGTAGTTTTTGGCGCTGTTATACACGGACGGACCAGATAACGACTATAGGTGCTACGTATTTATATAATTACGAAATTGCCTCATAGACCATAATGTAATGGAATACTTTTGAGTGTCTCTGTAAATGAACTACGAACGCTACATACTTATTTTTAATACCGAACACGCATAATAAATCTCAATAACATATATCAATTACAGAGCAATTCAACTATATTAGCGCACGTTGGAGTTCGGACAGACAGACGGCTAACCAAACCGAAATCCTTAATACTATCAAATATGTTGGAAAGTGCTAAAAGCCCATAATAAGTTGAAATGTGACTTTCAGCAATTTATACCAATAAACGGAAGCATACTTGAATTATTTTGTACATCCCTGTATTTTACCTACTATCTTTAAATACACGCCCCTATTTTGCTAAAATTTGTTTAAGACTGAAACTTCTATAAACCTATCCTAGTATACTTAATGTTGTTCTGCGTAATTCTTTTACAAACTGTTTTCTTTCACTGTTTAATTATAACTATTGAATATCATCTACATATTAAAAAATGTATCTAATTTTCCAGTGGTAATATTCATTTTTGAGCTCCTTTGGCCTAAGTAGCCCGTAAAAAGGCTCCGTTTGCAGGGCTCTCAAATGGTCCCCCTTTTCCCCCAAAGTCCTCTTTTTGGAAAATGGTCCCCTTTTATGCATTTTGGTCCCCTTAGTCCCCTTTCTGTTGCTTACTGTGGAAAAATCGCCGCAAAGCTCTAAAAATCACAAAAGTTCAAATATTACGTTTTACTAAACAGCTAAACAATGTAACTGGAATTCTTTCATGGATGTCAAAAAATTGCCGCAGAGCAGAATGTGAAAAGATGTTAAAATATGCATTGAAAATCTCATTAGAAATCACTAAAAATTAAAGTTACAGAGGACAAAATTTTACTACATTAAGCTAGAAGTTTGAAACCGAATTTAAAAAAATCGCCACAAAATGTAAAAAAGAAAAAAAAATTGCAAGACATCCAAAATTGCTACAGGAATTCAATTTTATTGAAAAAAGGACAAAATTTAATAAATTCTACGAAAAGATTGGAACTGGAATCATTTTACGAATGTCAAAAAATCGCATAAAAAATTCAAAAGTTGCTGTTCGAATTCCGAATAAGCTTTATTGAAATGAGCACAACATTTACTAAAAAATTGAAACTATATTCCGTTTACTAGTGTGAAAAGTCACTGCATAAAAATCGAGAAATTCAGAAAATCAGAGAAGTCACAATGTACTATAATTAGGGCTAAAACATTGTATCCGGAATTTTTTCACAAATGAGGGAAAAAAATCCTTGCGGGATGTGAAAAAAAATTAATCTCTAACAATTCAAACCGGAGGATGCAATCGTGGAAAGACAAAATTTATTACATTTGGGTTAAAATTTTGTAACTGAATTTCTTTTATAAATGCCAACAAATCCTTGCAAAATGATAAAAAAAAAACACTGTAATAATTGCGAAAACTTTAAAAACCACTGTGTACAAATTCCAAATAAACTTAACTGTAAAGAGGACAAAATTTACTACATTCTGCTAAAAAATTTAGATTCCTTTTTACAAATTTAGAAAAATCGCCGTAAAACATGAAAAAAGGCTAAAAATTACATTTAAAAAACTACTCTAAAATGTCCAAAAATTGGCTTCTATGTGCATAACTTTAGACATACAGCTACCTTCCTTCCAAATCTTATAGCTCTATGCGCAGCGATATCGTCAACACATAGACAAACCTCTATCTTTATTAAATTAATTTTTAATACAATTATTCAATTGGTAAGTAAATCATATCATTTGTAAATTTCCAAATGGGTTAAAGAAGTCCGGTCCAGGATTCGAATCAGGGATGTCTTGGCTGGAGCCACCAATGCTCTAAATACTGAGCGATCCTGGACGAGCTGGAGGAATAATTCACCCAGCTTCAGCTAACCCTAATATTGCAATACTATGATTTTTCAGCTTATTTCAGCTTTTATTGGGTAGTACAAAGGAACTGGATTTTATGTTTGAGATTAATAATTAACAATATCTAATCAATAGTTAATCTAATTTTAATACTCAGCAGGAGGTGCTGCTATACTATGTTTTTTTAGCTCACAGGCTATCAAAATCTGAGAGCTAATGTGCCTGTAGGTTCTGTATGTACGTACGTAACGTGATAACTCTTGATAGAAATAACCAATTTGCTTCAATTTTTTTTTCTAGTTTCATTCTCATAAGGCACTTCCGTAATTAATTTTTGGAGGTTAATTGTTTAAGTATAAAGGGGGGAACGGGGGTTAATTCACCACTTAATTTAGATAAATGGGTTTTTCTATCCGATTTGCTTAAAATTTGATATACTGGATTATTCTGATAAGGTGCTTCCCTGATGAGATTTGGACGGTCATTGGTTAAGTATAAAGATTTAAAATTGGGGGGTGGGGCGGCTGTAATCCCTCTTAATCAAGCACGACGGTCGTTCTGCCAAGCCAAGCTGAAAAAAAATACTAACACCGCCAAACAAACAAACGCCAAGAATAACGGCAAGACACCGTAACTGCTTAATATACTGAAGTCAACTTCTCCATGTTAAATCGACCAACCATGACAGCGTAAAATTTCCCATATCAAAAGAACCAATCATCGCAGAAAAATAAAACCAAAACCAGAAGGGCCTAATCAAGAAGATCTTCAATTTCAGATCAAATGCATCCTCATAAATTAATTATAAACAGAGATATATGTAGATTTTTTAAAATAACGTCGAGATACTGAAAATGACAGATTTCTTCTCTTCGTCACACCTTATGTTTCAATCGAGGTAGAGACTTAAATAATGGACAGAAAAAAAGTAAGGATTGAATTTTTGGACAGATATTTACTCAATCTACGTGCTTTTATAAAATTCAGCTTTAAAAACATAAATTTTCTATTCATAATTAGCGAAAAACTGTTTATTAATACTAAAGTTTACAAATTATGCCAAATAGTGATAAACCCGCCAAAACATTTTAGAAATCTTATACTTTTCTTTTATATTATCCTTTTGCATTGATTTCATCGAAGAAAACTATGTCTGAGATTCAGATAGATTTTTCGCTGTTAGCGAAATGAGTTTGACCAATCAGAAGCCTGCATGTTTGAGAATATTTGCTGTTTCTGGATCCCGGCCTATGTAATGAAAGTTTTGAGTCATTTTTTTAGTGCCATGGATGAAGTGCAATGTTTGTAGAAATGTAGGTTAGGATCCAGATAGATTTTTCGCTGTTAGCGAAACGAGATTCACCAATCAATAGCCTGCATTTCTGCAAACAGCGAAAAGTTCACAAAAATGCAGGCTTCTGATTGATGAATCTCGTTTCTCTAACAGCCAAAAATCTATCTAGATTGCGCTCAAAGGAGGATATTCCAAATATGGGTTCGAGGCTGAAAAAAGTCACGTGATACCGGTAATTTACCCAAGGAACTTCTAACTGATAAGAAGGGAAGCTACTACTACTTTGCCTCATGAGCCGTTTCATTGCCTAGCGGGGATTTACATTACACGTCTACGGAGCCTGCCCTTCTTTACGATAGAAGTTTTTACCTTGACCACGTGATCAAAATGTAGATGGAATATCCTCCATTATGTTGAACACAATTTTGCATTTCCACATCCAGGAGGGGTATTGATTGTCATAACAACAATACATATTCGAAACTATTTAACGCATTGATTCTGAACTCCTTTGCTATACATTTCGATATTAAAGAAGTTGTTTCCATAGTAACAGTACTTTTCTGTATTGCTTTCTCTAAAACACAAATATAGAAATATAACAAACAGCGCTCAGAATCAACACCATAACAGAGAGCCTTTATACATAAGAGTGGTGATATATGCACAGGAGGCATGCCCATTTCAAGTTTTTGCCGAAAGTACGGCTACAGCGACTAGAATACACTGTTAAAAATATCGTAAAAAATTACCTCTGTTTTTAAAGGCTATCTATTTTCTGACCAATGAGAACTTTTCATTGATATTAATTTAGCGTTCTCATTGGTCAGAAAATAGAGAGCTTTAAAAACAGAGATAATTTTTCACGATATTTTTAACAGTGTACCCTGTGTGGAAATAGGCTATCCAAACAACGCTAAAAATTTGTATCCCTTAAATGTGCGACGAGACGATACTGCTAAAATCCCAAGTATCGTTCACAGCGACATCTGCGGGATTTAGTATTACATTGTATAGACTAGAAATATCTTGCAGTTTGAGAAAATATCCTGCAGATGTCGCTGTGATCTGTATATTTCAGCAGCATCGTTGCGCATTTAAGGGATCAATATTTTAGCACTTTTTTAAGTATTGCAGGGATAGCAAATTTCCACACTATATATTCTAGGCGCTATAGTACGGCAATCCACTTTGTTGAATAGAGGATATTCTATCAATATTATGCTCACGTGGTCAAGGCAAAAACGTCTAATTTAAAGAAGGGAAGGCTCCGTCGACGTAATGTAAATCCCCGCTAGCCAGTGAAACAGTTCACGGGAGAAAGCAGTAGTAGTTTCCTGTTTCCCTTCTCATAAGTTAGAAGTTCTTTAGGTAAATGGAGGATATTCCAAATATGTGTTCGAAGCTGAAAAAAGTCACATGATACCGGTAATTTACCCAAGGAACTTCTAACTGATAAGAAGGGAAGATAATACTGCTTTGCCTCATGAACTGTTTCATTGGTTCGCTGGGATTTACATTACACGTCTACGGAGCCTTCCCTTCTTTACGATAGAAGTTTTTACCTTGATCACGTGATCAAAACGGAGATGGATAATCCCCCATTGCCGGTACCACGTAACTTTTTCAGCCTTGAACCCATATTTGGAATATCCTGCATTAGACGATACGCGCATGGACGAGCTTTATTAGACTAGGGAAATAATTCAATATGCATTAGCCTGACGATGATGACACGCTCGCAAAGACCTTTAACGATTTGTTTTTATCACTTCTACCAATAAACCTTTATTGGCCATATGTCGCTACTTCGTTATAGCGACACACTTGTTCCTAATTAGATCCCGGCCTTAATGTATCGAAATACGGAGTTTGCTTTCTGTACTATTCCTGTGCTCAGTTATAACGTCTAGAAATATTGGCCGGGATCCAGGTACATTTTTGCAAACAGTGAAAAGTTAGCAAAACTTCTGGCTTCTGATTGATCAATCTCGTTGCGATAACAGAGAAAAATCTACCTAGATCACGGTCATGGTGTGAAAACCGGCTATTCCAGTAATACTTTAAAAATTGCTAAAAATTGAATCCCATAAATATTGAAAAATACTGAATGACAAATGTCGATAGCAGCAACATTATCTAGATCTTCTCTGAGCGAAACGTTTTCTCAATTGATGTATTTTGAAACAGTTACGTTGGCATTACCATATATCGCTGTGATAGACATTCATCGTTCAGCCTCGTTCAACATTTATGGGATACAATTTTTTAGCACCTTTTTAATAAACCGATTTTTAAACTATATCTTCTAGACACTATAGCTCCGTTATAGGACTAGATTATATGTTGTAGAAATCGACTATCCCAGCAATACTTAAAACAGCGCGGAAATAGTGAATCCCTTAAATGTACAACGATGCTGAATTCCAAACAGTCATTTGCAGCGACATCTGCAGGATATTTTTTAAAGAAGAAAGAGACACGTATAATGCACCGCTATAGCGTCTAGAATACATAATGTGGAAATTTGCTATCCAAGCAGCGCTAAAAATTTGTATCCCTTAAATGTGCACTGACGCTGAAATCCAGGTAGCTGATCGCAGCGACATCTGTGATATACTTTCAAATTTCAAAATAAACATCGTATTATTACAGCGGGCTTGACGCCAAGCACACAAGTCAGATGTATGTTAATAAAATGTAAAAAACAGTGCTATAGCGTCTAGACCAAATTATAGCGCCTAGAATATATAGTGTGGAAATTGGCTATCCCTGTAATACTTATAAAAGTGCTAAAATATTGTATCCCTTAAATGTGCAACGATGCTGCTGAAATATACAGATCGCAGCAACATCTGCAGGATATTTTCTATAACTGCAAGATATTGCTAGTCTATACAATGTAATACGAAAATCCTGCAGATTTCGCTGCGATCGACACTTGGGATTTTAGCAATATCGTCGATCATTTATGGGATACAAATTTTTAGATTTGTTTAATAACATATTTCCACATGAGATATTCTAGACGCTGTAACCAAATCGTCATGAAGTTTTAGGAAATTTCCTGCAGATATCGCTGTGATCGACTCATTGGATTTCAGCATCATTTGAAATTTAAGAGATCCAATATTTTAGCACTTTTTTAAGTATTACTGGGATAGCCGATTTCCACACTATATATTATAGGCGCTGTAGCACCGCGGTAGCCTGTCTTTTTCGTTTGCCTCGGAGTAGATATCGATGAAGTCATTTGAAGCTGTTCCTAAACTGTGACCAACAACATATAAGGCCAGTTCATAACGTCACACGAAGTTGATTATCTGTACACGACAATGGACACAAAAAAAAAATCGGCGCGCAGCTTTGTACTAATCATCGTGCAAAGATGATCCAACTCTGAGGGTAACGAAAAAGACAGGCTACCGCGGTGGGTCCGATTCTTCTTTTTTTACAGACCGCTGGAGTCACGTGATGCTCGAATGCACCAATGAAGGTGCGCGAAAAGAGCATCACCTGACTCCAGCGGTTTGTAAGGAAAGAAGAATCGGACCCACCGCGGTAGCCTGTCATTTTCGTTAGCCTCGATCCAACTCCGTGTGACTTTTAAACATCATGAACTAGCCTATTATGTTATTGGTCGCGCTAACACCCTTCCTCCTGCTTCCACCGTATATAGCGGCATCTTGTACTGGAGACTGCTAAATGGGCTGCTATCGGTCAAAATCAAGAGAGAAAAGGGCAGAAGAGAGGGAAAGAACTCATTTTTATGGTATCTAGTTTTTCACACGGGAAGATTGACATAACTGTTCCTCTCCTTTCATAACTTCATGGTGGTGAAATAAGCCAAAGCCCCTTAAATATTTGAGAAAGTCTTGATACGCGACACGAAAACATCACACAAAGCAGGCAAAGGAAAGAAACAAAATCATTCATTGGCTCCTGAATATGAACGAGCCAATGAATGATTTTTCTTCTTTGTTTTGCCTGCTTTGTGTGACGTTTTCCTGACACGTGTCAAGGCTTTCTCCAATATTTAAAGGGCGTTGAATAGGGCGGGATCAAGATAGATTTTTCGCTATTAGCGGGATGAGATTGATTAATCAGACGTCTGCATTTTTCCGAACTTTGAGATTAAATTATGTGAAAAAATTATTGTGAAAAAATTATCTGGATCCCGAACATTAACTTTGGTTGGTTAAAACAATTTTTAATAAAATCAAATCAGGAAGCCAAAGTTTGTCAACTTTTCTGGTTAGTTTAATGGAAATCTTCCTCGTCTATTACTGAAAACTGAGTTACCGTACTTTGGACAAAAAATTGAATATGAGTACACGACTTGTGCATATGTCACCACTCTAACACAGTGTTGCCAGATGGACTACTTTTTTTAATTCAGATACTTGATTGGCACCACTTTTTTGAAATTGTAAAATGCGCCCAGTGATGTATGAATTTGTATAAAATTCATTTACAATAGTTAGTTTTGTTCAATGTATAATTTGCTGCCTATTATTTGTATTTTTTTAACTGTGTTATTTATGTGTGTTTTATTTCATCCTAAATTCTTTTAAGACTGTGCTTAAATTCTTACTTAGCTTTTCAATCTGTGCATATTTACTCTTAAATAGTTTAAATCACAAGTTAATTTCTTTAAATAGCTTAATTCAAAAATAATAATAATAATAAAAAGAAATAAATAAATAAAAGTACAACTTCTTAACATTTGGCTTTTGTTTTGTAAGCTTAAGTTTAATAGATGTTTGTATTTGCTTCCTGCCACTTTCTGGCAGATCTTCAAATTTTTTTTTTACCCTTCAATACCCTTATTTATGCAAAAATAGTTTAAAATAAGTTTTCTTGACTAATTATGGCTAAATCTTAGTTTTTAATTAATTGTCTTCGTGATAGTTAATTTGTTTTATGTGTGTTTATAAGAAGCCGTTATTAAAGTTTATTGCCATTTTAATGACCAGGTAACTTCTGGTTCACTAAAGGTTTAGTGGAATGTTTAAATTCCTACTTTTATAGGTTCATACACATCAGTGGCGTGGCGTCCGGTCATCGCTGGATGCGGCGATGACCAAGCAATATTTTAAAACTCTTAATAAGCTTTTAAAACTCTACGATCCAGTTTTAGCAGAACATTTGGTGTTCATGTATAAGTGAAGGTAAGATTTAAAGTTTCTTTTATGAACATTCAACCATTGAATTTTAGAGTTAATAATTTTTCACCACAAACTTAAATAATTGCGATGACCACCGAAAATTTTCACGCCACGCCACTGATACACATGTGACTAAAATTTTTTCTGCTTGGCATGTTGTTTTTAATGTAAATAGTCATATATATATATAGAAATGTCTGTGTTTCAAAATGGCAAAGTTTTGTGTAATAATACTAATTGAAAGATTGACGAATATTTTGTTCTTTTTGTAGCAAATTTATTTTTTTAAATGTTAACTGTTTTTAAATGTAAAAATAACAACAAACTTAAGTCAATATAATGAATTGAACTTATACGACTTATTGTCAAATCGTCTTGTCAACCCCGTGTAACCCCTGGTGACGGCTTGCATTTTCCAAATTCCATTTTTTTAAGTAATTATGTTTCTCTAGTCAAAATTCTGTTAATAGTTATCGCTCATAGTGCCTTTTTCTAAATTTTGAAAAAATTTTCTCTCTCATTCAAAATTTTGCAGTTCTTCAAATTTTCTGTCTCTCGGGTGTATGTCACGTTGCGAATGCGCCATTTTTGTCGCATCCGCGAATCAGCATTTGCACGTGGCAATATCTCCCATTTTTTAAACTTAATTTTGCCTTTTTCGTAATTTTCCTTCAATATTTTATTGTTTCAACTTTTCCATTATTCGGCATTTATTATTCCCTGTAATTTGACACGTCCCTTTTAATCCTTTAGTGAATCCTTCAATTTTCGATCTACTGTTCGCTAAATTCGCCGATTTTTTTTTCATGTCGCTTCTACTTGATTTCATATCGGGCGCCATTTCACCGTCACCACGGGAGAGAAAGATTCTTCCTTCCCTCCTGTGCAGTACGGAGCGATCCGCTTTTGCTCGTTTATCGCTGTTAAACATTACAAAAGTAATGTTCAAACTATGAGCTGAGATTAACTACCAATGGAAGAATCAAGTGGTGACTTATAACGTAGCCTAACACAAGAAAAAGGTTAATTAAAAATAAAGCTGAAATACAAACTATATATAACCATTAATCTGTTAAACCTGCAAAAAGAAAAACGTATGTGGTGGAAAAGAAAAACAGCAAGTTAAAATAAACAATTGTATTTTATTTAAATAAAAACATATAGTCAAATTAATAACGTTCAAAATATCAGCAAAGTCTTAATTAAATATTTCCTTATTACGTCATTTAAAACATTACATCTCATATTCAATTTATAAATGTTTACTTAATCATTAATCAAACTCAAATCATTTTAGTTAAGCCTACACTATTTCATTACTTCAATAGAAAAACATTTCTTTTAAAAATATAATGAATTAAAATATATCTACCCCGGAGCTCGTTAAGCAGAAACCACTTGTATAATTAAGCATGGCAAGCGAAAAAAATTAATATACATATTCACAAACACACTTGAAAAACTCTTTGATAAAACTGACGACCGTAACGAGAAACATCGAGCTTTCAATATGATATCTCCCAGTAAACACGTCTGTTAAAAACATCAATCGCCATATCAAGATGCCGCCATATTCCTTAATAACTCACAGTAGACAACGAGATCAAGTCCCGGCCTTAAACAAAATTACGGGAGCTCAACTTCACTATGACTGGAAAAAGCACATCTTCAAATACGGTGACACGATGCATTTCGCTTTAAAAGAATATCACAGACAGTTCACATTAAAAACGTTGAAGATAAAAAATACACATATTTCAAGACTGTTTCACCGGTCAAAAATATCTTACTGGGACTTTAGAAAAAACTATTTCATTGAAACATTAAAACATCTTAAAAACTTTATGCCGAAGTACTAAGCCATCACGACACCTCCTGAATGAGAGAGAAAAGTCAACTGCCAAAGAGGTCAACGCACTCTCAGCATATATATACAATAAGTTGACGCAGAAAAGGGTTCTACGCATCCTCACCAGCTCCCCCTACTACCGGCACTCAACTTCCGATCATGCGTAGCAGTGAAGTCAATCTTGATCAGACGGAGCTGCTCACGCCATCTATGGACCCTTACACGTACTAAAACAGTAGCCAGGTAGATATAGAGAGACTAGTATGAAGAAAAGTTAAACAGAGGATGCCGTGAGTTGAAAAATAACGATCTATTGTAAATAAGGCTATATAACACTGAAAAGCTGAATTATAGAATATAAATAAATAAAAAAAGATTACTTTACTTAAGAAATAAAAGTAAATGTTTAAAAGAAGGTAAACATTAATAGATAGAGTTCCCACAGACTTAGTCTACCAACAAGCATGTACAGTGATGAGATACAGGGAAGCACTTTTTGCTAACAAATGCCCCCACTCTCAGCAACTGTACAGACTGAACATTCATGCTCCCGGGAAACCAATTTACAAGTCACAGAATCTCTTCCTAACATCCATGGTACATCCGAAGCAGAATAAAAAAAATTTACATCTAAAGAAAACTCCATCCACAATACCAAACCTCACTAGAAGCCATCCAATCTCCAGAAAAACCAACAGTATTATACAAAAAAAAAGTAATAAATGCCATAAATAAACATGAGCCCCGGAGTAAATATTCACATGAAAACCAACATCACATTAATAAAATAAATATTTAAAAACAAGCAGCAAACAGTTCTTCTCCAATATATAATACACTCCACCCCCCGTGCTATTCCTTAAATATAATCCTGTAATGTTGATAACACATGATACACATTTACAAGATACATAATCTATCTAGAACAAAAATGATCTAGAACCTAACACATGATATAATCTAACACATTTTTAACACATTAAAGAAAACACCCATTTAAAACATTTCATCTATTAAAATATTAACATTTCATACTAACATTGTCTTTATAAAACTAATTTAACAGCAGAAGATTAAACTTTTACGCTTTCTAAACCTTTGACACTAAGAGATGATTTCCAACCAAATAAACGATGCCGATACATCCCTTCACGGTTCTAGAACTTTACCTAGTCTAACACTCAACCCAAATGTCTCACGACATCAGCAATGTAGTCCGACACAATCAATGGACCAAAAATTTCCATGTAGATCTAAAACCGGTTCATTAAGCCCACATGTCTGGTAAACACAGTGTTCCATACAATATCCATCCTTAACATCATCAAAAACTTATTTAATATAAGTACATTCAGCTACAACTTTTCCCCAAAAGGACAGGTAGAACATTTAATCAAAAGTGTACGTCACACACATGCAACTATCAGCACCGAATGCACCCGGTTCCCTTTCACACAACCACTTGCTTTCGGGATCCCTGGACATATCCATTTTCTCAAAAATAACGGACAAAGGTAAATGTAACAACGGATATGAGAAACATGGCTAGTCCAAAAATTGTCAATTTGAAAATACAAAACTTCCCTATAGCAGTAATTATGACGTTAGGACACTGGTTTTTAAGATCTCAATACAATTCCAACATTGATCCAGAATTTAATCAGCACTGCATCCACCGAAATCACGAAACACATTCAGGGGTCAGTTAACAATAATTAGAAGATCATGCCTCCAAAATTTACACTGTTTACTTATCCCAGGATACTGCACCAACACCGTTCACTCTGAATTTAACAAGAAATCATTCTTCTAAAACTATTTCCAATTCCTGGAGACAAGATATTTTCACTTCAAACACCTAAGACATTCAGAAATCCAACCTTTAAATTTAGTAAAAAAAACTTTCCACATTCCACCCTATTCATACTCTATCCCAGGAGAAATAACCGCGGCCAGTTTTACATTTCCCCTAGCTAAGTATTCACAGGTGAAGGAAAAGTATACTCAAAATATACAAGGACGATTTACGGAGTCGACTTGGATAATTTTCAACAAGACAAAAATTCGTCTTTTCACATGACAAGTCCTTATATCGACACTGGCTGCCAATTCTACATATGAGTTTAAAACCAGCTAAACCCTTCACTTCTTATATCAAATATTTGGAAATTAAAAAGTCAACAACCAGCAATTAAGTATTCAATATCCAAGGACTCCAAAATCCTACAGCACAAATGATCGATTTCTATAATATACAACTGATCTACCAGGTTATCTAAAAAAAATTTCTAACACTTTAATCCAACATCAGTATTAAAAATTTGCATTCAAAAACATGTTTCATAAAAAAATTCTTTAACTTTCTCTTTTATAATTACCTATGTAGACATTTACAGAGCCCTCCATTAAAAATCTACTTCTCAAATCCATTACTTATAAGCTCTATTATAAAATCTAATTTAAAACACTCAATTTTTAAATCCTAGTTAAAAATTTCATATAAAACTGATTACAATGTGTATAGACATATGCTACTTTAACAATTTAACATAAATATATTTCAAACAAAGCATAATATAAAAAAACAATTTCTTTTCTTATTAATCAAAAGCATGTTGCTCATATAGGAATAATGTTCTGTCTACCATTTAAATCACAATTAGCAAGCTCAAATTACACATCTTACCACTTTGAAGAGCTCTGGAAACTTTGGTAGATTATCAGAACAGATATGCAATCTCAGGAACACATCTCAAAACTGGCTAAAAATAAACTCCCTAGCACATGCAGGTCTTTACATTTCCACTTGAGCAACAACCAGTTCAAAAACTTTGACAAAGAGACATCATTTATAAATTTCATAAATGTATTTGCACTTACATGACCATATTTGCCTACAACTGTAACCTCTATAAGCGATATTGGAGCAATTAGCTCCACCTAAAACTAACTCCGTCAAGGTACAGATCATAAAGTGAAGAATCAAATATTCAAAAACATGCATAGACAAAAAAAAATATTTAAGAGAAGCTATATCATTTTCTAAAAAAAAGGAATTAAAAATTCTTACATTCATGACATTTCATATGACATCCAATATGCAGATTAACACTAGGCACATAAATACATGTAGATTCACAAGTAAGGTAGATATCATGCTCTATCTCCTAAACTACTCCCCCTCAAAATCCTTCTAAATAACTTTTATAAATTTATGTAAAAATAAAAATTAAACACAAAACCAGAGATTACTAATTACTTATCAAAAATGAGATTTAACTTAACTATAAATAACGAAACAAAAGATTAAATATCATGATAGTTACAACCACCATGAAAAAAAAAAACTAGAGCATTAACCTTAATATCACCAAATAGCCATATCTGAAAAAAAAAAAAAAAAAAAAAAAAAAAAAAAAAAAAAAAAAAAAACGCCACATTAATGCTCAAAAATGCATCCAGGAGAAAAACAATTCAGCCAAGAACCATCTACTATTTATCCGGTATGCATCTCCAAATGGATCTCACTGTTCAACAATGAGAAATTGTAAACATCTGAATATCAGCCCCCACTGCCGAGCAAAGGAAATCCAGGAATCAGAAGGTTACCTGACCTACTATATAACTTTACTATTAACTATTGACAAATCGTAAATTAGAAGTAAAAAAAATTAACTGTATTCAATTTAACCAAATTTATACTCCTAGCTGAACGTTTAACCAATCCTTAAAAAAACTTGAATTGAATTCAATTCTTAAGTTAAAAAAAATTCCAAGTATAGCCAAAGCTTACCTATAAAAATTGATTCATTTAAAAAATTTAGTTTAGTTCAAATTAAGAGAAAAATGTTATGAATCATTACTTAACCTAAGTTACTTCACAACTCTTCCACAAAGCACAATATTTCCTTGTAAATCTTCATAAATCTGTAACTCAAATTTTTATAATTAAAGAAAACAATAAAAACTCATCCCTTCAGCTCGTGAGTCCAGGTTTTCTCAGTACCTTACACTAATAATTAAAGACAAACCACCCACGCTAAAAAGACGAGTTATAAAGATTAAACTTTAAAACAAAAAAGGGTTATCAAAACTGCAAAGTAAATTAATAGCATAACTGTCACAAAAAGGTTTTAAAATATCTAAAGTCAAACCAAAGAAAATTTACTTTTATATAAATCAGTAAAAGAGCCGGAAGAACCAAGACAAATTACTATTGCATAATAAAAATTTAAGCAGAAATACAGAAAAAGCTATGGCATAACTATAAAAATGCCTATCTGATAAAAACATTTAATTGAAAAACTACTTAAAAGACATAAAATCTTCTTGATACTGGGTTAAACCTCACTTTCTAATTAGCTATGCATAAATTTAACTTTAAACAGGGCAAGGTCATGCATACATAATTTATTGCTAGAAAAACTTTACTTTCAAGTTATAAAAATTATAAATTATTGATAAAAAAGTATTAAATATATCTAATGTAATTTTTCCATTTCAGCATCTGTACGTAATTTAAATTACTTTAAAAACCAAATAAGATTCTATTATTAAACAAGATGAGGCTCTGCAATTTCAAAAAAAATTTTGTAACAATGCTCAAATTAAGAACAGATGATGGGGTTTCTCCTCTTACACAAAAGTAAAACAACACAGGGGATGGATATTTTAAAACACTATATCAAGAGATGTCGTCACATTCGGCAAAAAGAAATTACTGGAACTTTCTCAATGTCCCACAGTTCGAAGAGTTCCCGTTTCAGCAGAGATAAATCACAGAAAGTCAAATGCAGATAGTCCGATCACTACCCCCTACATACTAAATGCCTCTCGCATTCACTGTTTTCCCCATATAAGAACTGGAAGTCAGCTTAGCCCCAAAATGCTCTGCCATCTGTCGGTGACAATTGACATGATTTTTAAAAACCTATAGATAAATTACGTAAACAAAAATTGTTTTGAGAATATTTAAATAGAAAATTTTAAAATAAATTAGCTTAAAAAGCAAAATTTTTTAAAAAATTTTTGTTATTTATTCCTAGAATTTCACTTTTTTTTTCTCTCTTTTCGTATTTATTTTAATTGTTGTATTAAATGATATTTTTTCTATAAAATATTTGAAAAGAGAAATTATTTCATAATTTCTCTTCAATTTCAAATGATGAATGATAAAATAACGCACATAATTTATTTTATTATATGAATTTTAAATTATATGTTCTTTTTTAAAATTAATTAAAATATATAAATTAATAGCACTTACATTTACTTGTAAATAGATTTCCATCAAAAATAAAATAAACAAGGTTTATGAAGGGAAAATATTTATTAACACTATAAAATGTTACATGAATTTTAATCAATGGATCAAAAACTATGAGCAAGTTTAAAAAGATTATTGCAAAACATAAAAGTATTTGATTAAATTAAATTTTACTAAATAGTAAGACATGTATTTCTTTCAGGCAAAATATTAATAATAAACAAAGTTAATGTGTGGTGAATGTGTCAGTGAAGGACAATCTTAAGGAATTGCTTTAAAAATAATTTTTAATTAATAATTATAATTATTATATTCCTGTTTTTTTACATTATATTAATCTATCAACAATATTTAACTAACTTCATAGTTGTATTTCCCATTGTGAATTAAAATTTAATTCTAATAACATAATTACTTGACACTCCAGTACTAGTACCATACAGTTGCCTCAATAAATAGATTGCAATATTTTTCTGAACTTCCCTATTTAATATTTTCTGTCTAAAATAATTAAATCATTGATATTGTGATAATAATACTATAAATATTAATTACCTTTATCATAATAATGAAACTAGCAAGTCTTTTTTTTAAGTGTTTAAAAAACATTTAACTCACAGTTTCATTTCTTTTATATTTGAATTATTAATTATTATAAGTAATCATCAAGTACTTTCAGGAAATTTAAATAGTTGAAAATATGATTCTGTTCAATGATGCTCCAAGACATTTTTTTTTTCATCTTTTTGACTACCTCCCTCCATACACACACACACCAGGGCCGAAACTAGCCTTTTTTGCACCCGGGGCAAACATGGATTTTGGCGCCCCCCCCTCCCTCCCTCTTCCACAAAGCATATTTACAAAGAGAATTTTACTAATTTTATAATAGACGACTTATTTCAAAATTTAAAATATGTAATCATAAAATATGTAATACTGAGCTACGTAATCTACAGTGGCGGATCCAAGGGGGAGGTCCCTCTGAACACCAGCAAAAATATTCTAAAAATCATTTTTAAAATGAAATATACATTAGAGTCCCGATTATCCGAGTCCTGCCTAACCGAGTTTCCGCTTTCACAGAGTTATTTTATTCTGATGGACTGATGGCTTCCATTATTATAAAACAGCCATTATAAATGAAGTGTTAGGTGAAGATGAAAGAGCAGTCGTAAAAAGTTAGAACTCTGATTTTCTGCTCAGAATGGGAAAAAAATGGGCATAATTTTTTTTGCCATTTTTTCCCCATTCTAACCAGAAAATCAGAGTTCTTTTTACGACTGCTCTTTCATCTTCACCTAACACTTCATTTATAATCGCTGTTCCATAATAATGAAAGACACCAGTTCGTCAGAATAAAATGATCCATTCTAAAGGTAAAATCTTTCGTTTGGCGCCCCTTCATTCTGGCGCCCGGGGCACATGCCCCCTCTGCCCCCCCCCCCCTTAGTTTCGGCCCTTCCACACACATACACACGCATGTTGCCTAAATAAATTGATTACAATGTTTTTCTGAAATTCCCTATTTAATATTTTCTCTCTAAAATAATTAAATTATTGATATCGTGATAATAATATTATAAATATTAGTGACATTTATTGTAATAATGAAATTAGCAAGTCTTCGGGTCAGGACCTCAAACGTCAATTCTGCAGCTTCTCTCTCTCTCTTTTTTTTTTTTTTTTTTTTTTTTTTTTTTTTTTTTCAGTGTTTAAAACAGTTAGCTCACAGTTTCATTTTTATTTGCATTATTAATTATTACGAGTAATATATGAAGTACTTTCAGGAAATTTAATAAATTGGAAATACGATTCTATGCACTGATGTTCCAAGACACTTTTTTCATCTTTTTTTCGGGTCAGGACCTCAAACATCAATTCTGCTCTCTCTCTCTCTCTTTTTTGCAGCGTTTAAAACAGTCAACTCACAGTTTCATCTCTTTCATATTTGCATTATTAATTATTACGAGTAATATATCAAATACATTCAGGAAATTTAATAAATTGGAACTCTCTCTCTCTTTTTTTTTTTTTTTTTTTTTTTTTTTTTTTTTTTTTCTTGCAGTGTTTAAAACAGTCAACTCAGTTTCATTTCTTTCATATTTGCATTATTAATTATTGCGAGTAATAGATCAAGTACTTTCAAGAAATTTAATAAGTTGGAAATACGATTCTGTGCACTGATGTTCCAAGACACTTTTTTCATATTTTTTACTATCCCCCCCCCCCCCCGATACACACACACGTTGCCTCAATAAATTGATAATAGTATTTTTTTTAATTCCCTATTTTATATTTTCTATATAAAATAATTAATTTATTGATATTGTGATAATAATACTATATATATTAATTACATTTATTATGATAATAAAACTAGCAAGTCTTCCGGTCAAGGCCTCAAAACGTCAATTCTGCAGTTTTTTTTTTTTTTAAACATTTAATTTAGTTTCATTTCTTTTATATTTGTATTATTAATTATTACAAGTAATAATCAAGTACTTTCGGGAATGAAATTATTGATATATTTCAATTACATAATATTTATATTGCTTCAAAACACAATGCTATGAATACATATTTATTTTGATCACCTTACTAATTCGTATTTGATTTCATCGTGTATCATTTATTATTATTATCATTATAATTTTGCTGGAAGAAATTTAAATAATTTTGAATGTTATTGTATTTTCATTTTCATACAGAAAAGGCTTAGCATAATTATTTGATAAAAAGAAATACTTTGATCTATCATTTTTATTATTAATAATAACAATATTATTTCAGATTCTTTCAGATTAAGGTACTCTTTTCCTTTTAAGACATTGTAAATTAATAAAAATACATCTTATTAATAGCAACTGTACATTAATTTAATTTATTATTATTCAACGGAATGTTATTAGAAACATGCAAATAATAGTAGTAAAAATATCTATTTGTATTTTTAAAAATACAATGAAAAAAAGTTAAAAAACTCGTTGACTGTCTTCTACAGGAATCGTGAAAAGAAATATTTTCCTTTATTCTGCTGGATGAACAGCAGTAAGGTACACAGCAATATGGCAATTTATAGAGAATATATTAACTTCATTAAAAGTAAACATTCTGTTTTAAAAAATCACAAATTACTGGAAAAAAATAATAGCTTTCAAAGGCAGGTCTATGAGGCGATCCATGTAAATACAGCAATAACATACCCCAAACAGTAGCGCCATCTATCAACCTTGCTGACTTCCATTTTTGAGTCAAATGCGAGAGGCATGTAGTATGTAGGGGGTAGTGGTCCGATATATCAACAATACGGCCCATCACGCTCCATTGCCGTAAATCACTTACAGCAAAACCATGAGAAAAACTTGTACGATACTTGTCAACTGTCAAAATAACACTTAGAATACGCCAGCAGGCTACTCCATTTTGAAAAAGAGCACTTCATATAGCAGAAAAAAATTGACGACTTTACGCAGCATCTTATATTCAATGGTTTCCACTTGTAACTAGAAGAACTATCATTAACACTTGGCTCTTTCTGCAACATGTAAATCTCGCTTATTGCCATGTTTCGCTATTTCAGAGCTCCAGGTATCGATAAAAACTTACAACTCATCAGTAATTATATTAATTTATCATCTAAACCATTTAAAACCCCCCAAAAATATTAAGTTTACTTTTAAACATTATCTAAATTCAAATTATTTTAATTTAAATGTCTATAAATTTATAATTTACTTTTAAATTACAAAAGAAAATATCACAAATAGCTGTATTAAAAAAACCATATTGTAAAACCTTAACTTTAAATTGATTATATTTAACCTACAATTAACTCCAAAAAAAACATCGTATTTTTAACGTTATCAAAAAAATATCGCCGCCCCCCCCCCCCCAACTAAACTATCGTTAGCGTCCAACGAAAGCCGATAAATTCCACCACATCAAAAAAATTGCTAAAATAATTACGGTCAAAGTAGCTGACGATTTAAAGTTTAAAAAAAAACTATTGAAAATCTAAACTGTAAATAAAATAATTTAAATTTAATTATAATATCAAATTAACCTAAAAATGGCCACGCCAAAGGCAAAGCCCATAACCCATTGTTAAACATTACAAAAGTAATGTTCAAACTATGAGCAGAGATTAACTACCAATGGAAGAATCAAGTGCTGACTTATGACGTAGCCTAACACAAGAAAAGGTTAATTAAAAATAAAGCTGAAATACAAACTATATATAACCATTAATCTGTTAAACCTGCAAAAAGAAAAACGGTGGAAAAGAAAAACAATAAGTTAAATAAACAATTGTATTTTATTTAAATAAAAACAGAAATAAAAATATATACTCAAATTAATAACGTTCAAAATATCAGCAAAGTCTTAATTAAATATTTCCTTATTACGTCATTTAAAACATTACATCTCATATTCAATTTACAAATGTTTACTTAATCATTAATCAAACTCAAATCATTTTAGTTAAGCCTACACTATTTCATTACTTCAATAGAAAAACATTTCTTTTAAAAATATAATGAATTAAAATATATCTACCCCGGAGCTCGTTAAGCAGAAACCACTTGTATAATTAAGCATGGCAAGCGAAAAAAATCAATATACATATTCACAAACACACTTGAAAAACTCTTTGATAAAACTGACGACCGTAACGATAAACATCGAGCTTTCAATATGATATCTCCCAGTAAACACGTCTGTTAAAAACATCAATCGCCATATCAAGATGCCGCCATATTCCTTAATAACTCACAGTAGACAACGAGATCAAGTCCCGGCCTTAAACAAAATTACTGGAGCTCAACTTCACTATGACAGGAAAAAGCACATCTTCAAATACGGTGACACGATGCATTTCGCTTTAAAAGAATATCACAGACAGTTCACATTAAAAACGTTGAAGATAAAAAATACACATATTTCAAGACTGTTTCACCGGTCAAAAATATCTTACTGGGACTTTAGAAAAAACTATTTCATTGAAACATTAAAACATCTTAAAAACTTTATGCCGAAGTACTAAGCCATCACGACACCTCCTGAATGAGAGAGAAAAGTCAACTGCCAAAGAGGTCAACGAACTCTCAGCATATATATACAATAAGTTGACGCAGAAAAGGGTTCTACGCATCCTCACCAGCTCCCCCTACTACCGGCACTCAAATTCCGATCATGCGTAGCAGTGACGTCAATCTTGATCAGACGGAGCTGCTCACGCCATCTATGGACCCTTACACGTACTAAAACAGTAGCCAGGCAGATATAGAGAGACTAGTATGAAGAAAAGTTAAACAGAGGATGCCGTGAGTTGAAAAATAACGATCTGTTGTAAATAAGGCTATATAACACTCAAAAGCTGATTACTTTACTTAAGAAATAAAAGTAAATGTTTAAAAGAAGGTAAACATTAATAGATAGAGTTCCCACAGACTTAGTCTACCAACAAGCATGTACAATGATGAGATACAGGGAAGCACTTTTTGCTAACAATCGCTCTTTTGGCGTTCTGCGCGGACTTGCTCTTTGGCATTGGGCGTACGCTGTTCGTCTGCTTCGCGCGTGCTGATTGGCCACGGTCGCTGGTCGACTCGCCAATCTGGTGTGCGCTTGGGCTTATAGGATCACCAGGCAGTTTTTTCAGTCAGTATTTGCCTGAGACTCGGAGAATGTCTTGTTGAGAATTACAAAGGTAATTCAATCTTAAAATGGTACAGCAGAGTTAGCATACGCTAATGGGGCGTTATGGCTGAAAATAGTCCGACCCGGTTTAAAAAGTGAAAAGTTAACTTAAATAAAATATCAATAATAGATCTATGTCTGTAAAAAGAACTACAACAGAAGTAAAAACCAACAAAGTTTATTAACAGAAATAAAAATAGAAATAATGTATTAAAAAAAGGAAAGTATTCCATTTAAACAATCTATATGTGACAAACGCTAATCATAGCCAAACACAACTCTCAGTTTTCTGAGGTCTCAAGTGTTTAATAAAAAGAGCTAACATAACTCTTATCTTAAAAATATCAACATACAGACCATTTAGCTTTGGAGCATCGAAAGGAGTAAAAATGAATAATTAATAAAGCTCAATTTATATCTTAAATCAAAATGAATTTCACATTTAATAAATTACCTTTTAAATTATATTAAACTTTCATAATTTAGATTCAATTACTCAAATTCAATTTAGAAACTAATATAAAAATGAGACCATTACTATTATATTATTTAAATAGATATAATATATATATAACAAGCAGTAGTGAAAGATCTTGTATACCTCTACTTAAATGCACATCTATCGTTCTATAAAAACACCTCAGCCTCTCCCCCACAATATAACATGCTCGGTAATAGTTGCCGGCACTTTCCGTAGCAAACCTGAAAAACCACACAGTACACATCAACCACCAGAACATACATATCACTCCAGGGTTCCAACAGCAGACATGAGCTAATTGGCCCAATGATACGGATATATGGAATTACTGAAACCATCCACAATCCTTTATAAAAATGGAGGATTGGCCAAGATATCCAACTTCAGATGACACAGCAGAAAGGAGGAAAAATCTAAACACTATCACTTCATATTAAACAGAATTAAACTTCAAGTATTAAAAGGAAAACATACTTTAATGAAATTTGAACGTGTCGAAATATAGCTGCACTAAAAGACTTTACTATTTAAACGGAGCACTTCATTAATGTAGATTCAATTTTACTGGCATTACAGAAACTGAACAGTCTTCCGATGGTGACATTACTAAAATACCTTTCACATCATAGTTGGTGATTCGAATCCACTTTGCATTACACAGTAAAACAACTTGAAAAACAAACAGCTTCTTTCTATCACACTGCAGGCATCTTAAAGCTTTATAAAAACCACGTACAATTAAAAAAAAATAAAGCTAACTAAACTCTAATGATAAAATCCACGAAGCCACTAAACAACTGTCTGGCCCGACTATAAATAGTACTCCAAAGGAAACTCCCCCTCTTACGTAACTCCTTCATCCCGCACTGAATACACGTCACCGTACGTTACCAGAAAGATCCGAGGGTGTGGCCTAGAACGCAGACGACAACGGACAGCTTACGCCATCTGTCGTTGGTCGCCGAAACTCCTCAGATGGAAAACGTGATCCAAGACTTGCCGTGTGTGCATGGGGAAAGTGTTCGATGCTGACCCGCTATCATTGAAAGTTACGGGTCCGTAAAAAAAGTGTCACGCCGGACACAATAAGGCCACAAGAAAATTGGCCGTAAATACAAGAGGTTGCCCAGAATCGTGCCACTAATTTTTCACTAAAAATGATACACAGCCTCAAACTGGCCACATTTATTTTTTTAATGGCCACTAAAAATAATGGATAGCCAGAAGCTCGCCTTAGTCCAGCCATTTGTGTTTGCAAGAATTAAATGTAGCCCAAAGCTGCCCGCAAAAATGCCACTGTCATGACATAAAGATTATTTAAGCTTAAATTCAAAATTTGTTGCATAAAAAATACTTGTTGAAAAAATGTTTAAACGATAAAGTGTTTTTACATGAACAACTAATATATTATTAATCATTTAGTTACACTTCTAAAAAAAATTATAAATTTATTTATCTTAAATATTTTCAAAAATTTCCAAAATACAATACTTGGCATAGTGAATTTATTAATTTGTTTATTTATTCAATTATGCTTTTAAAAAATGTATATGTGATGCCATTTTTAAATAATTGTATTTCATATACATTATTAAAATAATAATTGAAAAAAAATTAATTAATTCACTATGCAAAGCACTGCATTTCGAAAATCTTCGAAAAAGTTCAAGATAAATAAATATATAATTTTTTTTTTTAATGTACCTAAATAATTATTAATATATTGTTTTTCATGCAAAAACACTTAATCATTTAAATGAACTTTCAACAAGTATTTTTATAGGTCAAATTTTGAATTTACGCCTAAACAATTTATATAATCTTAATTTATGTGTTTTTTAATTTACATTTAATTATGTGTTTTATTTATATTAAAAGAATGTGTTTGTGAATATATATACATTTCTTTCATTTTATCTGGTTTTTTAACTTATTAATAAGCCTGTTAGCAGTATATGTTTCTTTATTAAAGCAAATCATAATCTGAAACACAATGAATATTTTTGCATCATTTAAATATTTCAAACTTTTACATTTAGATTTTTCCTTCACAGCTTAAGAGGTTACCTCACTCACGTAAAAACACTCGCTCTCTAATGTTTATCCTAAGGGGGAAATTTTTAAAAAATATCTCATTTGAATTTAATATTTTATAATATTTTTTGCATTGGTAGCTGAGGTCTGCCTCTATAAAGACAGGCTTTTTTTACTAGGATACTTTAATCACTAAACAAAATCGGAAAAGTTAAAAAAGTCTTTGTAAAGGTCAATCTCAACTATCAATGTGAAAAAAGAAAAAAAAATCAAATGCGAACGAAATATGTAAAATAATTTTTTCCCCCATAGGATTAACATTAGCAAGCGGATGTTTTCGCGTTTGAGTGATCTAGCACCAATAGTCAAACTTTACAATATGTTACTTTAATCTTTCAAAAACTATGAAAATTATTCGCAGTAATTTAAAATTTCATCGCTATTTTAACAATTTTTTTCTAAAAAAACGCGTATTTTATCTTTATAGTAAAAATAAACTTTACTTAAATTAAACTATTCCAGCTTTTGCAAAATTTTTTATTACATACATGATCAGAAACGGACAATCATTACTTCAAAAAGGTGATAAAATTCGAAACTTTAAATGAAAAATTAGTAAAATACCCTCACTATTTCATATTTTACAGAAAATTTTAACATAATGGAGAATCGGTGAATTACGTAATATATATTTACTAAAATTAGAATATAATAAAATTAATTAAAAAATACTTGTGATTTCATAAAAGCTAATATATTTTTATATTTTCTTATCAAACAGTCGTAAAAATATAGAGTGATGCAAAAAAAAAAAAAAAAAAAAAAAAATTACTTATTTTCTGTCCGATATTTTTTAATCATACGCACTGTATCATGAATATTATAAAGCAAATATCATTCTGCGTTTGATAAAATTACTTGTGGATTTATAATAATTAGTATGTAACTATTTTTACACCCTACAACACTTTAATATTAATTGATGCAAAAAAAATATCAGATTATTATCATGTAATACTTTAATAAATCAACATATACTATAGACTTAAAGACTTACTAGCGTAGATCATGCCCTGTAAACAACCTCTCTTCTGAATGCAAACACTAGCGTCTCGGTGTAGCTCCGCTCCCTATGCTGATTTTTCTCCTACCTCTTGGCTGAGGAATTGGCGCTAGTTATTTTTGAAGTTGCAGTATTTCAGAGGAAGCACAAGCGCTCGCTCGCACTGTCGTTGAAAAGTCTGTTTAGGTTAGATGTTGTTTTGTTTTTCTGAGCGAAGATGGCGATGGCGGATAATACAACGATAATTTCATACTCACAAATTTTCACTACTGCAATTCTACACGTTCTACTTTTTCTATACTACAATTCTACTCTCATTTATTTATAAATCAGTTGATTGTGTTAAAAATAGTTAAAATGCTATAATTTAATCTTCCGTAATTGAGTTTCCTCCGTAATCCGTAATCCTTTTTAAAGCAGGGCAAATTAGCATGTTTTTAGATAAACAGCAAAAACAATTGTATGCGGCATGATCTTTGTAGGTTGGAAGATAGGATTTTAATTTCTTGTGCATTATTAAACACTAGAAAAATTCTTTCCTAAAATTTTCTCAAAATATTATGTGAACCGTGGTACCTACATATAAAAATTCAATAAAATCACATATTTCTTCTATTAAGGTACAGTAAACACTTCTAAAAAATGATACCATTTTCAGGCATGAAAGTGTTCCTCCTAAAGGTGGAATTCCACCTTTTTAAAAATAATTTTGGTCATTTTCTGGGTTGATGCAAAAATGCAAAGAAAATATTGGAAGCATATAAGGTGGGGAAGGTGGGGGATCTTGAAAATTTAATAATCAGACATTTTGTCTAACTAAAATACTTGAAGGTTTTTTTTTTTTTTCTGAATTGCTGTGCAAAAGATCTATCAAATCAAAGGGAAGTTTATATTATAATCATATGAAAGTCGTGTAAATAAATTTGATTAAAGTATCTCTCCAGAGTGAAAGTTTTTTAGACTTTAAAAGAAAAAAGAAGTTTCATAATATTCTTTTTGGAATAGAAAATTTTCTTCTATTTATGCAACACTTTTGATTTAAAAGTTTAAATTTGTTTTTAATGCTTTCTAAGCTATGAAAAGAAAATAACAACGTACAATTATATTTCATTTTATCTCATAAGTAGTGGGGAAAAGACAGTTCGAAAGAGACGGTGGGAGGTGGGAGGTGGTGGAAGTGGAAATCGTACTACAGTACGAGAGGGTTTGAGAAGAGTGTTAGGAAAGGTGATAAGATAAGATAGTGAGATAAGATAAGCTGATAGTGAGATAAGATAAGGTGATAGTGAGATAAGAGTAAAGTGTGGAAAGATCATGCTATAGTAGGAGAGTATTAGTTTAGATGAAAATTATAGAAAGTGTCTTCTGACAGCCCGCTTCTTTCTTCTCTGCTATCCAACCTGAAAAAGAAAAAAGAAAAAAAACGCATGTTTTTTGACACTAGCTATGGGTCCCCCGACATATATTTTAAAAAGTAACATATGCCGTATTATCTACTCAAAGGCAGGGGTATCATGGAGGCAAATCCACTCGCTGTAGCCCACATTGTGTCAAAAAAAAACATTTTCAATTAGTATAAATTCTTCATATGAATACATCAATTATGTAAAATTAATTTTAAAAAACTTTCTTTCTTAATCATCCTGCAGCCTGTGCTTGGGGATGTCCTTGTGACCGTATGCTAAACTTGAAATTCCGTCCGACAACAAAAATCTTTTGTCGTCGAACGGAGAAAGGCAGTTCTTATTTTGATCGATAGTATATAGTTTGTGCTGCTCTTGCAAAAATTTTCGATTAATGGCATAACTACTTTTCCTCGTCATAAGACAGTCGACGTAATCTTTATGTTCAAGCTTGTTCTGGACGACGTGTGTAGATATTCCCTTCGCTCGTTTCTTCTCTTCGATGGATGACTTCAGAGAATACATTTTTGATTTGAGTCCTACGAATTCGTAACCGGGTTCTGAGCACAGTTCGTCTTTGAACTGTAACAAAATAGTCTCTTGACTTGATAATTTGAAGTAGGTTTAACTGATCAAGCCAAGAAACTATACCTGTAAGTCGAGATTTTAGATGTTTCAAGGCAAAAAAATTGTGGTCCTCTCATTTATGTGTAAAGAGAGGTCAGTTACTTAAGATAAGTCAACACTAACTATTTTAACTACTACTATACTTTGAGAATTACTTTAATGTATACGATTTTATCGATTTTGCATGTGAGAGTAGGGTCATTTTACCATACCTTAGTTTCGAACTTCGTAACAAATTACTTTTTTTGTAACTGATATGCTATGCACTATTTGAGAATTACTTTAATGTATACGATTTTTATTTTTAGTTTAACAGATTCGATCTAATGTATACGGTTTTTATTTTTAGTTTAACTGATTCGATCTATTCTACGCACGAGAGTAGGTTCATTTTGTCAAACCCTGGTTTCGAACCTATGAACTATGATTCAAATTTCATTTTTTGTGACTGATACGCTGTGCATTGGGCAAACCGTGCCCCAACATTTACTAACATATTTTTGAATACTATCTTTTCTAAATACTTATCATATTATTATGCTTTCGTTTAATATTAATTTAACTTAACGGGAGTTATAATTGCATCAAAACATTTAAAATTCTGATAGTTTTTAATTTTTTTTTTTAATTTTCGGCTATGTCTTTTCGAAAAGGAAGTATGTAGGGGGGCTAAATTTTTAGGGGTTCAAAAGTCAATTTTTTTAATAACTGATATGCTAGCCAATGTCCAGACTGCATCTCTAACGTTTACTTGCATGCTTTTAAACACTATCTTTCGCAAACATTCGATAAGTAATCAGCCTTTTCAACAAAAAACTAACTATTATGTAAATAATGATACTCATTGATTTTAAGGGAGATTATTTCGCAAGTACACAAATTTTAAGAAAGGATATTTTTTAACATTCCAATTAAATTAATTATGTACATTACTTTTTAACACACTACTGTAATTTAAATATATTATTTAGTCACTAACCCTGATATTTTTTCAAAGTAAAAGTTTTATAAGCATCGAAGAAATATCTCTTATTTTAAATAACTTAATTTTTGATTGCAAACCATTTTCCATGTTTTTGTAAATAAGTTCTTTATGAAGTATACAACAGTTTATTTTAAAGGTCATTAAACCCATAGCCTTCCAATTTATTCTTGATTGAATTAAATTTCTAACACAAATGCTTAACTTATATACAACTGATATTATTAAAAAGTCTTTACCAAAGTCTAATACTAATGACTTTTATAAATTAACGATTAAAAAATACTTTATTCATACAGAAATAATTTTACTTTAGAACTGTTATTCAAAACTTCCCTGCATAGAGTCATGATTTCCTTGTATATGAATAACAAATGCTGTATACACTGAATTACATACTTCCAATTCAAGTGAAAATTCTTAAAAATTGTATACATACAAGTATGCTAAATAAAAAAATCTGAAAATACAACTGACTAATAATACAAAATACAACTAACAAATCATTCAAATTTTAAAAATACATACAATATATCAGTAAATTCTGAGTGCTATATTACTATCCTGCATTAAATTTAGCGATAAATAGTAATTCTAAATTAAATACTTGAACAACTAAGTCGTGAAAATAAATTAAAATGAGCTAACTAATCATCTACATTTTAAAAATACAAAAATTACTAAAAAGAAAAAAAATATAATGTTTCAAATTTTGTCTAAGTAATTGTAAAATATTTAAAAAACCTTTAAAAATATTTCTACATGATATATACTAAGTATTCATATAATAGATACTAAAAAGAAAATATATAATGCTTCAAATTTTGCTTAAGTAATTGTAAAATATTTAAAAATATTTCTACATAATATTTACTAAGTATTCATATAAGTTATCACGAGATATTTTTAAATTGTACTAAAAAGAAAAAAAATATTTTATTTCAAATTTTGTCTAAGTAATTCTGAAAGATTAAAAAAACATTTAATAATATTTCTACATAATAGTTATTAAGCATTCAACTAATATTATACTAAAAAGAAAAATAAATATCATATTTCAAATTTTGTTTAAGTAATTCCAAAACATTTAATAATATTTCTACATAATATTTACTAAGTATTCAACAAACATTGTACTAAAAAGAAAAATAAATATATTTCAAATTTCGTATGAGTAATTGTGTTCAATTAAGTAAATACTTACTCGCTATTCAACTAATATTATACTAAAAAGATAAAAATAAATACCATATTTCAAATTTTGTCTAAGTAATTATGCCAAAATATTTAAAAGACACTATTTAATAATATTTTTACATAGCAACTACTCAATAATCATATAAGTTATCATGAAATATTTTTAAATTGTACTAAAAAGAAAAAATAAATGTCATATTTCAAATTTTGCATAAGTAATTATGTCCAATTAAATAATATTTACTAAATATTACACTAATATTACACTAAAAAGAAAAAAATAAACATAATATTTCAAAATTTTGTTTAAGTAATTGTATTCAATTAAGTAAATAATTACTAAGTATTCAGCTAATATTATACTAAAAAGAAAAAATATATAATATTTCAAATTTTGTTTAAGTAATTGCAAAATATTAAAAAAAATATTTAATAATATTACTATATAATATCTACTAAGTATTCGTAAAATATTTTACTAAAAAGAAAAATAAATATCATGTTTCAAATTTCGTCTAAGTAATTATATGCAATTAAATAATAGTTACTAAGTATTCAACAAATATTGTCTAAGCATTCAACTAATATTGTACTAAAAAGAAAAAAATATATATAATATTTCAAATTTTATCTAAGTAATAGTGCTCAATTAAATAATATTTACTAAGTACTCATATTTTACTAAAACAAATCATACAATAGTGAAGACATCAGTCAAAGTATTTAAACACGTAGTTTAATTAAATTACTCTTGAATCAACTTCACTTAAATTTATTTTTTTCAATTTCTTATCAAATGAATCTTGAGTTAACTTTATTTTATTAATTTCATATTAAATTCCTGAAGTTATCCGTTAAATAAGTTAATTTTCAATACTTTTAATATATTAGAACGTTTAATATATCACCCACCGTTTGTATAAACAACTGTCATTCCCTTATTAATAATGAATATTATCATATGTTAGCATACAATTCTTCAAAAAAGGATAAAACCATTAACGTAATATATATCATTCACCCTGTATATAAAAACTATTACCTTGTGTTACTATACTATTCTTCAAAAAAGGATAAAACCATTCACATAATATATATATCACTCACCCTGTATATAAAAACTGTTACCACACGATCCTTCAAAAAGGATAAAACCGCCATGCAAAATGAATTGTTTAAAACAAAACGTATTCCTATCCTCTTTAATCCGTGTGTTTATTTTTCATAGTGTTCGAGTATGGTACTCCTATTACAACTTTTAAAGGAATGTTATAATTTGTACATGTATAACTAAAGAAATAAACAATCTCATAACAATTAAAATGTATAACATACCTATAAAATATCCTACTAAAAATCTTAATACTATGATTCATACCTTTCAAGAATTAAAAAAGTTAATACTATTCTTCGAAAAAAGAATAAAACCGTTAGCATAATGCATATCATATCAATCAATTAATCAATCAGTCATATCAATCAATCAATCATATCATATCATTACTAATATGTATGTTTATTTTGCTATACCTTTTAGAACTTTTAATAGAGTGTTAGAGTATAATTTGCATATGTATAGCTTAAGAAAACAACAATTCTTTAATAAATAAAAAATATAACATAGGTTTAAAACATTAAACTAATAATCTTAATATTATAATTCATACTTTTTAAAATTTAAAAATTAAAACTTTGAAAGAAAAAAACTTTTATAAAATTTAAAAATTAAAACTTTGAAAAAAAAACTTTATAAAATTTTAAAATTAAAACTTTGAAAGAAAAAACTTTTATAAAATTTAAAAATTAAAACTTTGAAAGAAAAAAACTTTTATAAAATTTAAAAATTAAAACTTTGAAAAAAAAACTTTATAAAATTAAAACTTTGAAAGAAAAAAACTTTTATAAAATTTTCAAATTAAAACTTTGAAAAAAAAATCAATTAAGTAAACTATTACTAAGTATTCATATAATACTATACTAAAAAAGAAAAAATATATAATATTTCAAATTTTATCTAAGTAACGGTGTTCAATTAAATAATATTTACTTATCACCCGCCACCCAAAATGAATTGTTTAAAACAAAATGTATTTCTTATCTATAAAATATCCCACTAAAAGTCTTAATACGATGACTCATACTTTTTCATAAATTATAAAAGTTAATACTATTCTCCAAAAAAGAATAAAACCAATAACATAATATATATCATATCAATCACATCAATACTAATATGTGTGTTTATTTTTCCAAAGTGTATGTTCATTTTGCTATATATTTTAGAACTTTAAATAGAGTATTAGAGTATAATTTGCATATGTATAACTTAAGAAATCAACAATTCTTTAACCTTCCGTCTACCAGACGGGTCCATTGGACCCGACATGTACATTCAAAATATTTATTCAAACCAGAAATTTCTTCAAAACAAACTAAATGTATAAATCAGACAATAATAAGTTAAATAAACAAATTAAATAGTTTTAAATAAAAATTCTGGTGTAGAATGTTTTTATAAAACTTGAGTAAAATTTCCGGTAGTTCTAGGGTTAATAATTAAAAAATATAATATAAGTTTAAAATTTTAAGCTAATAATCTTCATACTATAATTTATATTTTTTTTAAATTTAAAAAAACTTCATAAAATTTAAAAATTAAAACTTTGAAAAAAAAACTTTATAAAAATTGAAAATTAAAACTTTGAAAAAAAAAATTAAAAATTAAAACTTCGAAAAAAAAATTAAAACTTTGGGAAAAAAAATTAAAACTTTGAAAAAAAAAATTAAAAGCTTTAAAAAAATAAAAAAATAAAAAATGAAAAAATAAAAAATAGAAAGTTTACAAAATTAAAAAATTAAAACTTTGAAAAAGTTTAAATAATTAAGTTATCAAAATAATATTTAAAGAAACTACATAAATTAAGTTTGCAAAAGCGAGTTTACCTTCTTGTACATATACATGACTTTCAATATGTTATAGTTTAATAATATATAGCTTCTTTTTTGTCGTATAAAAGCAATAGATTAATATATATATACATACATATATATATATACATACATATATATATATACATATATATTTACACACATATATATATATATATATATATATATATATATATACACTTAATAAAAATATTTGTAAGTAAAAAGAAAAAAGAAAAAAGTTATCATAAATTAAAATTAAAAAATAAATAAATAAAAAAGTTTTTCGAAATTTAAAAAATAAAAATTCAGTTAAAAAAAATTTCATTAAAAACTTTTTAAAAATATTTTTTAAAAGTTCAATTAGATTTCAAATAAAGGTATTCAATCATATCAATCAACCAATCAAGATTTCAAATGCAATCAATCATATTAATTCAAATTCAAGTATTACAAGTTAGTAGAAAAAATTACAATTTATAAAAAGCGAGTTTGCGTATCTATCTATTTATAAGACTTTAAAACTTTCACTATGTTTTCGTTTAGTATATATGTATGTAACTTTTCATAATGCTTTAGTTAAATAATTATAAATCTTCTTTATGTTATCATACTATCCTCATACTATCCTATAGTTATACACTTCGAAACATTAAAAGCAATATATTAATAAGTTCTTCAGTTTAAAATATTATAAATATTTTAAAAATTAACTTAATAAGTAGTCAAAAATATTATAAGATAGCAAAAATTTGGTATATGCATACCAAAAAATAATAAACTTGCCATGCTTGAACTACGAAATTAAACGTTTTAACTTATCGCATTGCAGATAGAGACGTAATCGACATTACATGTCCCATCTACACACCTTCTGAATGATGCTAAAGTATAATCATTCATTCTTTAACTGGATAATAATATATTTAGAAGTAACTTAAATTTCCTATAAAAGCGAAGTTTTTTATTACATCATTCATAGAATACAAGTATGTGTATTAACCAAGTTTTATATATTATAATACGCTATACCATCTCTATACCAACACTGCAAAATTAAAAAAAAAACAACTATACTTAAACATTCATATAAAAAGCAACAAATTATATATTCATACAGCATATTATTATTCGATATATGCATATCGAAAAATAGTAGGACTTACCGTACTTAGGGTCAGAAAAGAAATACTCAGTTTATCAGATTGCAGATCATGACGTAATCGATAAGATATCACGTGCTTCCACCATGCCTTCTGGAAGGTTCAATGTACAATCAGACTATGTTATCAAGTCACGAGGTCTAACTGATATGAGTTGTTAACACGGCGTCAGCCATTTTCAATTTTGTTCTTGAATATGTAGGTTGGATATTTTCTTCACTCTTATTTTGTGAAATCTTCAGTACCAGGATATCACGTATTTGCAAACCAAAATCCTATTAAAAACTTTCTCACTATTGTGAACAATGATTGATTTTCATAGTATTAAAGTATAATCATTGATAATATTTGATTGATTACTTAACCGTTATTAATATTATTAATATTAAATATAAGAGCGGAAGCTTTTATTGCATCATTTATAGAATTCAAGTTTGAATATTAACCAAGTTTTATATACTTATATAATTTATACTATGTATATACTAGTATACTAGTATATATTCTAGTATAAATAGTTTTTATAAGTATATAAAACTTGGTTAATATTCAAACTTTAATTCTATGAATGATGCAATAAAAGGTTCCGTTTTTATATTTAATATTAATAATATTAATAACGGTTAATCAAATATTCAATAATCAAAATAATCAATCAAATATTATCAATGATTATACTTTAATACTATGAAAATCAATCATTGTTCACAATAGTGAGAAAGTTTTTAATAGGATTTTGGTTTGCAAATACGTGATATCCTGGTACTTAAGATTTCACAAAATAAGAGTGAAGAAAATATCCAACCTACATATTCAAGAACAAAATTGAAAATGGCTGACGTCGTGTTAACAACTCATATCAGTTAGACCTCGTGACTTGATAACATAGTCTGATTGTACATTGAACCTTCCAGAAGGCATGGTGGAAGCACGTGATATCTTATCGATTACGTCATGATCTGCAATCTGATAAACTGAGTATTTCTTTTCTGACTCTAAGTACGGTAAGTCCTACTATTTTTCGATATGCATATATCGAATAATAATATGCTGTATGAATATATAATTTGTTGCTTTTTATATGAATGTTTAAGTATAGTTGTTTTTTTTTTAAGTTTTGCAGTGTTGGTATAGAGAGGGTATAGCGTATTATAATATATAAAACTTGTTTAATACACATACTTGTATTCTATGAATGATGTAATAAAAAACTTCGCTTTTATAGGAAATTTAAGTTACTTCTAAATATATTATTATCCAGTTAAAGAATGAATGATTATACTTTAGCATCATTCAGAAGGTATGTAGGGGGACATGTAATGTCGATTACGTCTCTATCTGCAATGCGATAAGTTAAAACGTTTATTTTCGTAGTTCAGGCATGGCAAGTTTATTATTTTTTGGTATGCATATACCAAATTTTTGCTATCTTATAATATTTTTGACTACTTATTAAGTTAATTTTTAAAATATTTATAATATTTTAAACTGAAGAACTTATTAATATATTGCTTTTAATGTTTCGAAGTGTATAACTATAGGATAGTATGAGGATAGTATGATAACATAAAGAAGATTTATAATTATTTAACTAAAGCATTACGAAAAGTTACATACATATATACTAAACGAAAACATAGTGAAAGTTTTAAAGTCTTATATATAGATAGATACGCAAACTCGCTTTTTATAAATTGTAATTTTTTCTACTAACTTGTAAATCTTGAATTTGAATTAATAGGATTGATTGCATTTGAAATCTTGATTGGTTGATTGATATGATTGAATACCTTTATTTGAAATCTAATTGAACTTTTAAAAAATATTTTTAAAAAGTTTTTAATTAAATTTTTTTTAACTGAATTTTTATTTTTTAAATTTCGAAAAACTTTTTTATTTATTTATTTTTTAATTTTAATTATGATAACATTTTTTCTTTTTTCTTTTTACTTACAAATATTTTTATTAAGTGTATATATATATATATATATATATATATATATGTATGTATATATATATGTATGTATATATATGTATGTATATATATGTATGTATATATGTATGTATATATATATTAATCTACTGCTTTTATACGACATAAAAGAAGCTATATATTATTAAACTATAACATATTGAAAGTCATGTATATGTACAGGAAGGTAAACTCGCTTTTGCAAACTTAATTTATGTAGTTTCTTTAAATATTATTTTGATAACTTAATTATTTAAACTTTTTCAAAGTTTTAATTTTTTAATTTTGTAAACTTTCTATTTTTTATTTTTTCATTTTTTATTTTTTTATTTTTTTAAAGTTTTTAATTTTTTTTTCAAAGTTTTAATTTTTTTTCCCAAAGTTTTAATTTTTTTTTCGAAGTTTTAATTTTTAATTTTTTTTTTCAAAGTTTTAATTTTCAATTTTTATAAAGTTTTTTTTCAAAGTTTTAATTTTTAAATTTTATGAAGTTTTTTTAAATTTAAAAAAATATATAAATTATAGTATTAAGATTATTAGCTTAAAATTTTAAACTTATATTTATTTTTTAATTATTAAAGAATTGTTGATTTCTTAAGTTATACATATGCAAATTATACTCTAATACTCTATTTAAAGTTCTAAAATATATAGCAAAATGAACATACACTTTGGAAAAATAAACACACATATTAGTATTGATGTGATTGATATGATATATATTATGTTATTGGTTTTATTCTTTTTTGGAGAATAGTATTAACTTTTATAATTTATGAAAAAGTATGAGTCATCGTATTAAGACTTTTAGTGGGATATTTTATAGATAAGAAATACATTTTGTTTTAAACAATTCATTTTGGGTGGCGGTTTTATCCTTTTTGAAGAATTGTATGATAACAGTTTTTATATACAGGGTGAATGATATATATTATGCTAATGGTTTTATCCTTTTTTGAAGAATAGTATGGTAACACAAGGTAATTGTTTTTATATACAGGGTGAATGATATGTATTATGATATGATAATGGTTTTATCCTTTTTTGAAGAATAATATGATAACACAAGGTAATAGTTTTTTTATACAGGGTGAATGATATATTATGTTAATGGTTTTATCCTTTTTTGAAGAATTGCATGGTAACATATGATAATATTCATTATTAATAAGCGAATAACGGTTGTTTATACAAGTGATGGGGTGATATATATAATGCTAATGGTTTTATTCTTTTTTGAAGAATAGTACTAACTGTTTTTAATTTTTGAAAAGTATGAATCATAGTATTAAGATTTTTAGTTTGATATTTTATAAACATGATATATATTTTTAATTATTATATGATTGTTTATTTCTTTAGTTATAAACGTACGAATATAATATTTCATTAAAAGTTGTAATAGGGGGTACCATACTCTATCACTTTGAAAAAATAAACATATAGGTTAAAAGAGTATAGCAAAATATTTTATTTTATTATTTTTAAAAATTCATTTTGAATGGTGGTTTTATCCTTTTCTGAAGAATTGTGCGGTAACACAAGCTAACAGTTTTTATATACAGGGTGGATGATAGGTAAATATTATTTAATTGAACACCGTTACTTAGATAAAATTTGAAATATTATATATTTTTTCTTTTTTAGTATAGTATTATATGAATACTTAGTAATAGTTTACTTAATTGAATTTTTTTTTCAAAGTTTTAATTTGAAAATTTTATAAAAGTTTTTTTCTTTCAAAGTTTTAATTTTATAAAGTTTTTTTTTCAAAGTTTTAATTTTTAAATTTTATAAAAGTTTTTTCCTTTCAAAGTTTTAATTTTTAAATTTTATAAAAGTTCTTTCTTTCAAAGTTTTAATTTTAAAATTTTATAAAGTTTTTCTTTTTCAAAGTTTTAATTTTTAAATTTTATAAAAGTTTTTTTCTTTCAAAATTTTAATTTTTAAATTTTAAAAAGTATGAATTATAATATTAAGATTATTAGTTTAATGTTTTAAACCTATGTTATATTTCTTATTTATTAAAGAATTGTTGTTTTCTTAAGCTATACATATGCAAATTATACTCTAAGACTCTATTAAAAGTTCCAAAGGTATAGCAAAATAAACATACATATTAGTAATGATATGATATGATTGATTGATTGATATGATTGATTAATTGATTGATATGATATGCATTATGCTAACGGTTTTATTCTTTTTTCGAAGAATAGTATTAACTTTTTTAATTCTTGAAAGGTATGAATCATAGTATTAAGATTTTTAGTAGGATATTTTATAGGTATGTTATACATTTTAATTGTTATGAGATTGTTTATTTCTTTAGTCATACATGTACAAATTATAACATTCCTTTAAAAGTTGTAATAGGAGTACCATACTCGAACACTATGAAAAATAAACACACGGATTAAAGAGGATAGGAATACGTTTTGTTTTAAACAATTCATTTTGCATGGCGGTTTTATCCTTTTTGAAGGATCGTGTGATAACAGTTTTTATATACAGGGTGAGTGATATATATTATGTGAATGGTTTTATCCTTTTTTGAAGAATAGTATGGTAACACAAGGTAATAGTTTTTATATACAGGGTGAATGATATATATTACGTTAATGGTTTTATCCTTTTTTGAAGAATTGTATGCTAACATATGATAATATTCATTATTAATAAGGGAATGACAGTTGTTTATACAAACGGTGGGTGATATATTAAACGTTCTAATATATTAAAAGTATTGAAAATTAACTTATTTAACGGATAACTTCAGGAATTTAATATGAAATTAATAAAATAAAGTTAACTCAAGATTCATTTGATAAGAAATTGAAAAAAATAAATTTAAGTGAAGTTCATTCAAGAGTAATTTAATTAAACTACGTGTTTAAATACTTTGACTGATGTCTTCACTATTGTATGATTTGTTTTAGTAAAATATGAATACTTAGTAAATATTATTTAATTGAGCACTATTACTTAGATAAAATTTGAAATATTATATATATTTTTTTCTTTTTAGTACAATATTAGTTGAATGCTTAGACAATATTTGTTGAATACTTAGTAACTATTATTTAATTGCATTTAATTACTTAGACGAAATTTGAAACATGATATTTATTTTTCTTTTTAGTAAAATATTTTACGAATACTTAGTAGATATTATATAGTAATATTATTAAATATATTTTTTAATATTTTGCAATTACTTAAACAAAATTTGAAATATTATATATTTTTTCTTTTTAGTATAATATTAGCTGAATACTTAGTAATTATTTACTTAATTGAATACAATTACTTAAACAAAATTTTGAAATATTATGTTTATTTTTTTCTTTTTAGTGTAATATTAGTTGAATATTTAGTAAATATTATTTAATTGGGCATAATTACTTATACAAAATTTGAAATATGATATTCATTTTTTCTTTTTAGTATAATATTATATGAATACTTAGTAACTATTTACTTAATTGAATGCAATTTCTTAGACAAAATTTGGAATATGATATTTATTTTTTCTTTTTAGTAAAATTTAAAAATATTTCATGATAACTTACATGATTATTGAGTAGTTGCTATGTAAAAATATTCTTAAATAGTGTCTTTTAAATATTTTGGCATAATTACTTAGACAAAATTTGAAATATGGTATTTATTTTTATCTTTTTAGTATAATATTAGTTGAATAGCGAGTAAGTATTTACTTAATTGAACACAATTACTCATACGAAATTTGAAATATGATATTTATTTTTCTTTTTAGTACAATGTTTGTTAAATACTTAGTAAATATTATGTAGAAATATTATTAAATGTTTTGGAATTACTTAAAAAAAATTTGAAATATGATATTTATTTTTCTTTTTAGTATAATATTAGTTGAATGCTTAATAACTATTATGTAGAAATATTATTAAATATTTTTTTAATCTTTCACAATTATTAGACAAAATTTGAAATAAAATATTTTTTTTTCTTTTTAGTGCAATTTAAAAATATCTCTTGATAACTTATATGAATACTTAGTAAATAATATGTAGAAATATTTTTAAATATTTTACAATTACTTAAGCAAAATTTGAAGCATTATATATTTTCTTTTTAATATCTATTATATGAATACTTAGTATATCATGTAGAAATATTATTAAACGTTTTTTAAATATTTTACAATTACTCAGACAAAATTTGAAACATTATATTATTTTTCTTTTTAGTAATTTTTGTATTTTTAAAATGTAGATGATTAGTTAGCTCATTTTAATTTATTTTCACGACTTAGTTGTTCAAGTATTTAATTTAGAATTACTATTTATCGCTAAATTTAATGCAGGATAGTAATATAGCACTCAGAATTTACTGATATATTGTATGAATTTTTAAAATTTGAATGATTTGTTAGTTGTATTTTGTATTATTAGTCAGTTGTATTTTCAGATTTTTTTATTGAGCATACTTGTATGTATACAATTTTTAAGAATTTTCACTTGAATTGGAAGTATGTAATTCAGTGTATACAGCATTTGTTATTGATATACAAGGAAATCATGACTCTATGCAGGGAAGTTTTGAATAACAGTTCTAAAGTAAAATTATTTCTGTATGAATAAAGTATTTTTTAATCGTTAATTTATAAAAGTCATTAGTATTAGACTTTGGTAAAGACTTTTTAATAATATCAATTGTATATAAGTTAAGCATTTGTGTTAGAAATTTAATTCAATCAAGAATAAATCGGAAGGCTATGGGTTTAATGACCTTTAAAATAAACTGTTGTATACTTCATAAAGAAGTTATTTACAAAAACATGGAAAATGGTTTGCAATCAAAAATTAAGTTATTTAAAATAAGAGATATTTCTTCGATGCTTATAAAACTTTTACTTTGAAAAAATATCAGGGTTAGTGACTAAATAATATATTTAAATTACTGTAGTGTGTTAAAAAGTAATGTACATAATTAATTTAATTGGAATGTTAAAAAATATCCTTTCTTAAAATTTGTGTACTTGCGAAATAATCTCCCTTAAAATCAATGAGTATCATTATTTACATAATAGTTAGTTTTTGTTGAAAAGGCTGATTACTTATCGAATGTTTGCGAAAGATAGTGTTTAAAAGCATGCAAGTAAACGTTAGAGACTCAGTCTGGACATTGGATAGCATATCAGTTATTAAAAAAAGTGACTTTTGAACCCCTAAAAATTTAGACCCCCTACATACTTCCTTTTCGAAAAGACATAGCCGAAAATTAAAAAAAAAATAAAAACTATCACAATTTTAAATGTTGTGATGCAATTATAACTCCCGTTAAGTTAAATTAATATTAAACGAAAGCATAATAAAATGATAAGTATTTAGAAAAGATAGTATTCAAAAATATATTAGTAAATGTTGGGTCACGGTTTGCCCAATGCACAGCGTATCAATCACAAAAAATGAAATTTGAATCATAGTTCATAGGTTCGAAACCAGGGTTTGACAAAATGAACCTACTCTCGTGCGTAGAATAGATCGAATCAGTTAAACTAAAAATAAAAACCGTATACATTAGATCGAATCTGTTAAACTAAAAATAAAAATCGTATACATTAAAGTAATTCTCAAATAGTGCATAGCATATCAGTTACAAAAAAGGTAATTTGTTACGAAGTTCGAAACTAAGGTATGGTAAAATGACCCTACTCTCACATGCAAAATCGATAAAATCGTATACATTAAAGTAATTCTCAAAGTGTAGTAGTAGTTAAAATAGTTAGTGTTGACTTATCTTAAGTAACTGACCTCTCTTTACACATAAATGAGAGGACCACAATTTTTTTGCCTTGAAACATCTAAAATCTCGACTTACAGGTATAGTTTCTTGGCTTGATCAGTTAAACCTACTTCAAATTATCAAGTCAAGAGACTATTTTGTTACAGTTCAAAGACGAACTGTGCTCAGAACCCGGTTACGAATTCGTAGGACTCAAATCAAAAATGTATTCTCTGAAGTCATCCATCGAAGAGAAGAAACGAGCGAAGGGAATATCTACACACGTCGTCCAGAACAAGCTTGAACATAAAGATTACGTCGACTGTCTTATGACGAGGAAATGTAGTTATGCCATTAATCGAAAATTTTTGCAAGAGCAGCACAAACTATATACTATCGATCAAAATAAGAACTGCCTTTCTCCGTTCGACGACAAAAGATTTTTGTTGTCGGACGGAATTTCAAGTTTAGCATACGGTCACAAGGACATCCCCAAGCACAGGCTGCAGGATGATTAAGAAAGAAAGTTTTTTAAAATTAATTTTACATAATTGATGTATTCATATGAAGAATTTATACTAATTGAAAATGCAGATTTTTTGACGCAATGTGGGCTACAGCGAGTGGATTTGCCTCCATGATACCCCTGCCTTTGAGCAGATAATACGGCATATGTTACTTTTTAAAATATATGTCGGGGGACCCATAGCTAGTGTCAAAAAACATGCGTTTTTTTTCTTTTTTCTTTTTCAGGTTGGATAGCAGAGAAGAAAGAAGCGGGCTGTCAGAAGACACTTTCTATAATTTTCATCTAAACTAATACTCTCCTACTATAGCATGATCTTTCCACACTTTACTCTTATCTCACTATCACCTTATCTTATCTCACTATCAGCTTATCTTATCTCACTATCTTATCTTATCACCTTTCCTAACACTCTTCTCAAACCGTCTCGTACTATAGTACGATTTCCACTTCCACCACCTCCCACCTCCCACCGTCTCTTTCGAACTGTCTTTTCCCCACTACTCCCATAAATAACTGTTAAAATGTGTCTAAATTTTAAATGTTTGGCGCCATCATATGGACCGAAAAGATTTTCCTCCTTTTCCTATTTCCCACTTTCATGCCTGCATTTTAGGCTCTTGGATATCACCCCCCCCCCTCCTCCTCCCCAAAAATGCAATTTTATTCTTTAGATTGACATTGATACCTGAATTTTGCAGGCAGGTACATTTTGAATAGTAATCCTGTTTAAGTGTTACTTTATTGAAAACTTTAAGAGAAGTTAATCTAACCCCCCCCCCCCCCTTCTTGATTTAAATAAAAAAAAGTTTAGGTGGTATGACTTCGAATAATCTCGAATAATCAAAGGTATTTTAAATTTTGTATGCAGGTAAATCCTTAATAGTATATATGCTAAGAAAATTTGAAGGGTCTTAAACAAAAGTGTTACTTTTTTTATCAGGGAAGGGGAGGGGGAAAACATTCTTTGGACCCCACTCATTAAAATTTCAATTGGAGTATTTTCACATCACTATTAAGGTTATTTGTTCGTTCAAAATTTCTAGTGTCTATGACTGTTTTAATTCTGAAACAAAGGTATATATATTTTTTTAGAATTTTTCAAATTTAAGTATGATTCTATTCAGAATGTGCCTGCCTACAAGATGCAAGTATTTATGACAATTAGAAGAAACATTATCAAAAATGTTATTTTTCCTTGAGGGGGGGAAGGGAGGCGAATCCCTTTGGAATCCACAAGTTGAAATTTCCGAAATCGGAATATATAATAAGCATCATCACTATTCAGGTTCTATCTGTGTTCAAAATTTCTAGTAAATTGTTTTCGATATAACAGTTATGCTTCGCGAAACTATACCTAAGGAAGACCTAAGTTGTCAATGGTGTATATGCTAGAGAGGAGTGTACGTCCGCGACAATAAATAGTTCTGTACTGAATATGAAAGAAATGGCATATTAAACCTCTTTTTTTCTTCATTTTCACAGGAAAAATGATTGACTCATTAATCGAAATCGATTGAGCTTAGCATATATTCATTTTTATGATAAATATCTAATAATAGTCAAGGAAATGTATTTATTCGCAAGGAAGGTTTTTGGCGAGGGCTTGGCGCGGTGCAAGAAAATAACTAGCAACCTTATACCCCCAACAGAGCTGTGCGGGGTGAGGGTCAGTAGAAGTTTCCTCCTCTCATTATCAGAGATTGTAGATTTTTTATGTCCAATTAAAAGTTTCTTTTTTAAAACTATTAAATATAGAGAAACATTTTCGGTGGATTCGAATTTTTCGGAAAATTTCACCCCAAATACATACCCAACATATGGATGAAACATTTAAAATAACAAAGAAAAATTTCTTTTGCAAATTAAAACGAATAAAAGAAGCTCTTTATTTTAAGGCTGTTCCAAAAAAAATTATCTTTCCCCGCTCAAGAACCGGAAACTTTATTATTTTAAGGCTCTTTTTTAAATGTAAAAACAGGATACTTGCAGGCATGATATTTGAAGGGATTTGAAATCGAACAGTTTTTCTTAGTTTCCGGTAAATTAATTACAAGCAATTGTTGTCTAAGAATGGATTTTTATTTATTTATCTAATTTACTGGACAATCGCGTTGGATAGAAAATTTTGGTGGATTAGACAATTTCACCTCAAGTAAATATGAAGCATATGGAAAGAATATGTAAAATAACAAGAATTTTCCTTTTGTGTGAATTAAAACGAACCCTTTTTTTTTCTTTTCTTTTCTTTTCTTTTCTTTTTTTTTTTAATACGGCTTTTCTTAAGTACATTCACGATATAATTTCCATCCCTCCGCATACAGAAGTTTAAACTATTCTTATTTTACTTAGAAAGAATTGATCAGAAGTTAAATTAATTTGTCTTTTAAATAATGTTATAAATTCAATATTTTAACAGTATTTTAGACACAAAAACAAGAAAAAATTCACCAGTTATTCATAATGCATACTATAGTTTTATACACAAATGTAAGTTAATTTGATTTGATAAGTAAAATTATAATTTAATTTGACATAAATCAATCAGGTCCGTGCGAAAGGGCGGCGAGTAGTCCCGGGCGATGAGATCGAGAGGGCGCCAAATTTATACTACCAACACCAACATCTTTTTTTGATTGTTACAAGAAATTATATACATACATATCGAGATTTTTTTTTCAAAATGAAAGTACATACATTTTTCGTTTCAAAGTTTCACCGTCCCATAACTCATACCCGAATATAAATTTCTGATTAAAGACTTCTCCTTTTAAAAACTTGTTTTTTTTTTTGTTTTTTTTTGTTTTGTTTTGGGGGAGGGGGGTCTTAGTCTCTTATGTTTACCTTCTCCTTCCTGAATCTGAAATTAAATTTTCTTTTTGTGAATTGAATTCAATAAATTTAATGAATTGAAAAACTTTGTTCAATTTAATATGATTTAGCACAGTTTTTTTTTTTCGCGCACTTTTTGAATAAACTTTACTGTCCTTTTTGGGGGGGACGGGGGTGTCTGAACTAAAACACAGTTCTTTTTCGCATGAGTTAGTTCTGTCTGAATAATTTTGTACCAGGGCCGAAACTAAGGGGGGGGGGGCAGAGGCGGCATGCGCCCCGGTCGCCAGAACAAAGGGGCGCCAAATGAAGGATTATACCTTTGGAAAGGATCATTTTCTTCTGATGGACTGATGGCTTCCGTTATTGTGAAACAGCCATTATAAATGAAGTGTTAGGTGAAGATGAAAGAGCAGCCGTAAAATTTTTTCCCATTCGGACCAGAAAATCAGAGTTCTAACTTTTACAACTGCTCTTTCATCTTCACCTAACACTTCATTTATAATGGCTGTTTCATAATACCGGAAGTCATCAGTCCATCAGAAGAAAATAACTCTGTGAAAGCGGAAACTCGGTTAGGCGGGACTCTGATAATCGGGACTCTGCTGAATATGTCATTTTAAAAATGATCTTTAGAATATTTTTGTTGATGTTCAGAGAGACCTCCCCCTTGGATCCGCCGCTGTAGATTACTTAGTTCAGTATTACATATTTTAAAATTTAAAATAAGTCGTCTATTATAAAATTAGTAAAATTCTCTTTGTAAATATACTTTGTGGAAGAGGAGGGGGGGGGGGGGCGCCAAAATTTCCCCGGGTGCAAAAAGGCTAGTTTTGGCCCTGTTTTGTACATTATATCATCGTTTAATTTTAAATTAAGACGCATCTGCTTGACAATCACAAATACATTTCGTTTGGCGATTTATTCTGTGGTTCAAATTTTCGGCAACCTTTCACCCTCCAAATTTCTCCTTTCTTTATCGTTGGTCATTCATTTCCCGGACTTCGGACTTGACACTTGCTTTCTGTCACCCTCTGTTAATTGATCTTTTCATCTGTAAAATGGCTTCTTTTTCAAACCAATTTTCTCTTTCTTTTCAACCTCAGAAAAAGGGGAAACCTTTGGGAAGTTCTGCTAAGGTTATCATCTTAAATGTTTACATTAAGCTCAGGGAACAAAATCTCATGAAATCGGACAACGAAATTTCCCAGATGTGTTCAGATTTGACGGGAGTTTCAGCACGATCTATTGAAAGAATTAAGTCAGAAATGAAAACGAATGGTAAACTCGTAACTCCAGGCAAGAAACGCCCATTGAAAGTAAATACATGTACAAGAATGCAAATTTACGATGAATTCACTAAGACGGCTATTCGTAGGAAAGTGCATTCTTTTTTCTTTGCCAATCAAATACCCACGGCAGAAAAAGTAACATGTGCCATAAATGAAGATGACGAACTCCCAAATTTCAGTGTCCGAACTGTAAGAAATTTGATGCATGATTTGGGATTTGTTTTTCAGAAAATGAAACGTTCATCATTGTTATTGGATCGAGAAGATATTCAACAATGGCGGCACGAATATTTGAGGAATATCCAAAAATTTCGAACTGAAGGCAGAAAAATTTATTATACGGATGAAACGTGGGTTAATGCAGGGCATACGAAAGAACGCGTATGGCAAGATAGTACCGTAAAATCAAAGAAACAAGCATTTTTAAATGGTCTGTCAACAGGTTTAAAAGCTCTTTCAGGCAAAGGAGGCCGACTAATTATTATACATGCTGGGTGCGAAGATGGATTTGTCAATGGAGCGTTGGAAGTATTCAAAGCGAAAAAAAACGGAGATTATCATGATGAAATGAACGGCACGCATTACGAAGATTGGTTTGTGAATAAACTTTTACCTAATATTCAACCTAATAGTGTTATTGTTATGGATAACGCTCCATACCATTCTGTTCGGGTAGAAAAAATTCCAACGAGTTCAACAAAGAAAGAAGAAATACAAGCATGGCTATCGGGAAAGAATATTGCTTGGAACCCAGACATGCTGAAAGTAGAATTGATTAAACTTGTAGCAGAACATAAAAAGATTTATGAAGCCTACCGCATAGATCAAATTGCTGCTCAACATGGCCATACCGTTCTTCGATTGCCCCCTTATCATTGCGAATTAAACCCCATTGAACTTATCTGGGGTGAAGTTAAAGATTATGTCGCTGCAAATAATCGAACATTTAGAATGGACGAAGTTGCAAAACTTACACATGAAGGAATAGAGAAGGCGTTTTCTTCTTGGGGTAATTGTGTTCAACACGTAATTGAAGAAGTAGAGAAAGACATGTGGAAATTAGACGGTATTGAAGACAAATTGGTTGATAAAGTCAGCTTCACTGTTGGTGATTCGTCTGATGATTCTGAGCAATACACAGATGGTAGCCTTAGCGGAATAGAGCCATTAGAATAACATAACAGTCCTTTTCAGGACTAAAAAAAAGCCCTTTTAAGGGCTAAGCCTTACCCAAGGCAAAAAATTAAAAAAAGCCTATTATTACACTAAAACACATGCTTCACACCAGTGGCGGCAACTTATATGAGCCCGTGAGGTCCGAGCCCACCCAATTATTTGCCCTTCCAGTCCACCCAGTTTTCATCATTCTATTTGCGGGCTTATTTATTTTTCAATCGCGAAAAAAAATAATTACGTTGGCTTTCACAAAATTATTTTCTTTGAAAGTATGGTACAATAGCAATAACAAACACATAGGAGCCTAAAACACAACCTGCCCCTTCCCCCTTTCATCTTAAAGACGTACAATCAGATTTTCTCTCAAAAAAGAAATATCTTGTATATTAATTTTTCTTCCTAAATGCACTAAATTTCCAGTTGTTATTATTCAACACTTTCCTTTTTTTTTTTTTTTTTTTTTTGGTTAAAACATCTTTCAGGAAATTCTGCTAATGCGCTCGTTTTAAGACAATTTACAACTGCGTCAGCCCAGGAATAGTCATCATGGGCAGGGCTGCGGAGTCGATGGGAAAAATTGACGACTCCGACTCCGGGAATTTTAACATATCCGACTCTGACTCTTTGGCCTGACTCCGACTCCGACTCCGCAGTCCTGCTTGTAAAATGAACGACTCAGACTCCGGGAATTTTAATATATCCGACTCTGACTCTTTCTCTCAAAAATGGGCCTGACTCCGACTCCGACTCCACAGCCCTGGTCGTGAGACAGTCATCAATTATAAGTGAAGTTGTAATACTGTATATGCATATATATTTAATGAAAAACGCTATTCGATTCCAAATCAGTTCAGAAGTCATGTCTACAAATTTCATGCTTCTTACATATACCAGTGACGCTTGTGAATGTTTATTAAAAAGTTCGTTATCAATTTTGAATCATCGTTATAGTTTAAGTAAATAGTTATACTATTATGCATTTCAGTGCATTTGCATTAAATGTAAGTTTTAATATTTTTTAGTCTTTTGCGTTTGAATTTCTTGTCAAACTCCTGGTACAATAGTAAATATTGTAGTCCATAAATTGAAGAGCCCATGAGAATATAATTAAATAAAATCGCAACATTATAACCTACTCTAAAAAAAGTCTAACGTATCATAACTTGAAATATCTTCTTTTCCCAAACTATCAAAAAAAGCAAAATGGCAGTGTCATTTTAACCTTAAAATGGTTTTGAGTCCACCCAATATTTTTCAAAAGTTGGCGCCACTGCTTTACTCGATGACTTTTTCTCTTTGTAGAATATCCAATTTAGAAAATAATATCATTTTCCGATTTTCATAACCTTAAGGCTGTTTTCAAATCTAAAGGGGGCTACTATCCAACACATTTTTAAATTCATTTTTCTTCGGAAACACGCAGAAACGGCAGCTATTGTTATTCAGAAACAATGTAATCTAAAGATATTTGCTTTTTTTTAGTAACCACAAAAGTTTTTTTTCAGTAAATAGTGTCAAAGTGGACGTTTCGAACCAATTTTCGGTCATGACAGCGACAGAAAGGGAAAAAACCGGTCTTTACGGGATTAAAATCGCTTTTAACTCACTGACTAATACATTTATCAAGAAAAGAAATGAAAAACGCTTCAATAATCAGTCCTGCCAAAGTTATGCCTTTGCGTTTAAAAATGAGTCCGAAAATGTGTCAGAAAGTTCCGTGTTTTTGAGCAGGTAACTTCAGAAGAGCCTTAAGCTCCTGTCCCTGCAGGCGAAGACACTCGAGAGCTAATGCTAATCCTATAGGAATGTTATTTTCTAATATATCGTTTGCATTTCGACATTTTTATTTTATTTATTTTTATTATTATTTTTTATTTATTTATTTATTCATATTATTATTATTATTATTTGCATTGGATAGCTGAGGTCGATTTCTACATCGTTCCTTTTTTACTTTTTCCATTTTGGTTTCAGATATTTTTTAGAATGACACTTTCAACTTTCGGAACCGGTTTCGAAAAGGAAAGTAACTTTATAAAAAATATCTGCAACCAAAATCGAAAAAGAGTGATGTACAGATGGACCTCAGCTATCCAACCTATAAAAAAATATTTTAAAATGTCGAAATGCAAACGAGATATTAGAAAATAACCTCCCCATACGGTTACCATTAGTTCGCGAGTGTCTTCGCCTGCAGGAACAGAAGCCTTACACTTGAGTTAATGTTAAACCAATGGGAAGGTTCTTTTCTAATATCCCGTTTGCATTTACACATTTTTAAATATTTTTTGTTGATGGATGGCTGAGGTCGATGGTCTACATTCGCCCGCTGCAGAATGGAAATATGAAATATGCTAAATTTAAAAAAAAAAATGACAGAATTCGCATTCAAAAATAGATTTCTACCAACATTTAACAAAATTAAGAATTGAAAAAAAAAAAAAAAAAAAAAAAAAAAAAAAAAAAAAAAATCCGTCACTGGGTCTGTGATCCCTTTTGGATAAATTAAAAGCACCTGAATGTAAAAAGAAAATTAAAGAAAAAGAATTAAAAATTCTTTGCCACTGTAGGAGTTTCGGAAGGCTAGGCATTATTTTATCTTTCATATTTAACAATCAGAAATGAAGAAAGTTTCGTAGAAAATTCATTTTCAAAATCCAGAGAGAGGCGGTGGCCCTTCCTTTGCCCCTCTCCAGCTGGCGTCCCTAAAGGAGATGTTTCGTTTTCTTTTTTAAATAACTTTATTCTAAATGTATTTTGGCCGTCTATCACCAACCAGAATTCTTTTAGGAATATAAAAAAAAAATATATGCATGGAACGGGAAAAAAAACAAACAAAATAATTGGTAATATCAAATCAACTCGTGCAAATTTCTTCCTCCAAACAACGATAAACAGCCAAATCTGACGATTCAAGAATATACTCCAGCAGTAAACAAATAATGTAAATTAAATCCGAAAAAGGATTTTTTTCACGCCAAAATCATCGCTATATCTCCCAGTATGGAAGTCCTAGAACGCCAAAGTCCGTAAAAAGGCTTGCTCAGTATCGTACCCATTGACAACTAAGGTTTGCCGGTAGTTTAGAAACACTTCGCCAAACTAGTAATACTTCGCCAAATCTAGCTTCGATTGGACTTAGTTGAATCCTGTCACTACGATCTCCATAGGGAGCGGAGCTACACCGAGACGCTAGTAATGCAAACTATAAACTTTGCTACAACTACAAGGAGTGAATGACAAAGCAGATTCAAAGTAGTCATGTGATGAATTTCTCCGAAATGCCTCCACGCAACCCTGACCTTGAAGAGCTCCCTCTCATTCCCCTAATGTCTTTGCGAAAGGTTTTTAGAGGGTGGATTTCTCTATACTGAAGAAAGCTGAAGAAATGGAAGGGTGCAAAAATATTTAGGGGGATATTTTTAATAGTTGTTATCAATTTTTATTATAATAAATTAAAAGAAATTTTTTTGCCTTCAAACATATTTTTTTCATATTTATTTCTTTTGTTGCTTGGATTTTGTTTTCCTCTGTTTTTGAACGATAACGAAAGTTTTTATGAAATTTCAAAATGTAATGGAGGGGGGGGGGGGAGGGAGAGAGAATATACTATTAAAATTATTTTAAAAATCAAAATTTAATAAAAATAACTAGTTTTTTGGGTTCACAATTATTTTTGTAAGAAATTAAGTAACTTCTTAACAAAATAAATATGAATTATGTCTTATAAAATATTGATAATAAATATCTTGTAGGATATAATCCATATTTATTAAAACAATTTCATACAGTGTTTCGTTTTCACAAAACATATCGTTTAACCTTTAGGTGATTCTCAAATCGCCTGTTCAACAATACGAAACGTTCTGATACAATTTCTGACTCAATTTTAAACGTAAAGGCATAAAATTGGCAAGCCTAACTACTGGAGGGATTTTGAATTGAAATGAGTTTTCCATTTTCTGATAAATAAATTATATATAACATTATAAGCAATTGTTGTCACGTGACAACCGTTTTTTCTCCTGTCTCGAGTTCGAAAAATCGTGCCAAAATGCCCACTTTAACTGTATTTTCTGAAAGAATTTTTGCATTTAGCAAATAATGGAAAACGCTTTTGGATTGCATAGTTTCTGAGTAACAGCACCTGCCATTTCATGAGTTTCCGAAAAAAAAATTAAATATGTGTCAGAAAGTAGACGCTCTTTGGATCTGAGAACATTCTTAACAAATATCTTCGATACTTACACTTTAAATCACATTTCAAATTATATGAAAAATTCCTCGCAGCCAGTCTATAATTAGGAATTGTATTTTATTAAAAGATTATTCAGATTGGAATTTTTTTTGACGGTTAAAGATTTTTTTCTTTAAAAGAAAACTTTTTGATTATGTATTCAGAATGACATATTTTGCTTTTGTATGTTAGGGAAAATGTTTTTCCATTGAAACTGATAATAAATATTGTTATAATTTTTCATATTGTTCAACTGAATATTTCTTATTATTTTTTTACGTTTTACATTTCTATTTACAAAAAAAGAGGAATTTATAAAAGTGTACGCTATTTCATTCCAGTGTGCTTATAAAAAACATACATAAATATATTTTAAGATGTAATTTGTAGACAAGAAAATTTTATTTGTAATTTATTAGAATGCGTAAAAAAAGTAAGTCTTTTAATATATATTTTAGTGCATAAAAAATAAATTTTGCACCTTATTGAATACTTTCACCGAAACATAGATTTTGAATAAGGAAAATTATGTTGAAAAATTGAAGAAAAAGAAATTTTCTATTTCTTTCAATCAATATATCAAGCAGATTAAACTGGCCCAGTTATTTTCACCAGATTCTGGTCTTTTATATACTAGCCTGAATTTTTACTTCAGTGGTTCATGGGCAGGAAAACAGCACTCGTTTTCTCCACACTCGCTCGTTATCAGTTAGGCGATGGCTACCGGATGTAATGGCTCATCAGTTAATATAAAACGGTGGTTTGATACAAATGGCCGGAATTCTGTTTGGCCCCAAAACTCCCAGAATGCGGCCAGATTTTTAGTGTTTGCTGGGAAGCCAGTATAGATGTTAAAGATTGATAGGTTGAATGGGTGATAAGAAATATGGAAACATGTTAAGGAAATATAAATTTCCTAACATGTCTTACCGCAGAAAAAGGTTTTTCGCTTTAGTAGCGAATTTGATGATAGGTTGTGTCGTGCAAACGTCAGAACTGTAGTAAGCACCATTATCGTTAAAAGTGGAGTGAGTGAGCGTGAAATATGACTCATCATCCAAGATAAATGCTCAATCAGTGAATTTTCTGAACAAGTGACCACATTTCGTTTTTGTGGGAACCATTTGCTTTTCTGTTCATTTTGGTATAATCATTTTCTTGTGATATTTGATGTTAAGCTTCTTGGTGATTGTCTTATGTAGGTGGCCGGGTGAAACACTGAATTTGGCAGTCATGGGATGGATTAATCTCTGTCGTTTTTGCCAAAGAGTCGTTAAACCGCTTTAACTTTGGCTTGCCGAGTTTTTGAGCATTCCTACCAGATCATGGTTGTCTTTTGGCTGGGAGTCCTTTCTAGTAATGTTGTAAAACATTGTATATAGTTCCTTTGAGGATATTTTTGGCAAAAAAATGGTTCACAATGTATTTATTCCCATGATGAATATTCCCCTTCACTTCATAAAACTTGTACACATGCTTACACAGACACTCCTTTTTTGACACCATTCTCAGAAAACACAGATTACTTAATGAACTCTCGGCTGACAGGCATGCCCTTATATGCGATAACGCAACACTTCATGTGCAGTTTTTGTCTGATTCATATTCCTTTGCTATTTTGCATAACTGCAAAGTTTGTTTGGATTTCTAGGAAACATTTCTTATTTTGAAACAAACAAAGGGTGCAAAGAAGTTACTGGGAAAAGGGGCACGTGGCTTTTTACACATTGAAAAAAGGCAGAGTGTATTTGCATTTAAAACTAAAAGGGCACGGCACTAAAAAAGGCAGAGTGTATTTGCATTTAAAACTAAAAGGGCACGGCACGGTGCCCTTTAAAAAATGTTTAATGGGATTTGCAAAAATTCTTATATTTTGAAAAGGTAGGCGGGGCGGGGGAGCTTCCCGGCAAATATGCATGGCCATACAGTTGGAGTAATTTTTGATAATATATATATGTTTGTAATGAGAATTGCATTATAAACATGGAAAAAATATCGAAAAATAAGAAATAAATTATTATTTGAGTAAAATCTAAATTTTTCTATTTTAATTCATTCATCATTGTTGTTTCGACGGGGTTGCCCTTTTCTCCTGCAGTTCACTGTAATGCGATTTTCATGCATAATTGTGAACCGTTTACTATCACTGTTACTCATCATGACGAAGCAGAGTCAGGCCTAAAGCAACATCATCAACTTTCAACTGTATTGTTTTACGAGATCATTTGAGCAAAAATTGCTTTTCCTAGAGTGAACCATACCGCTCACTACAGTGTTCGTACAATGCCTTAAGAGTTCAAGTAAATTTGCCAGGAAAATTGCGTGGGATAAAAATCCGTATCCGATCTAATTCCTGATTAGTTCATATCCCATGCTCGAAATTCTCGTTATCACATTGCTAAGAATGGTACGGGGCAGAAAAATATGCACTTGCGTTCATGCAAATGCTGATAGAAGAAAAGAAAATGGTGGATTTTGATTATAAAGACTGAGCAATTGGGTACTGTGAATCTCTCTTAAAGGTCACAGGGTGCATAGGAAGAGTTAAAAAGGGCCACAGGGCACTGCACCCTCCTAAAACAGCTGAGAGTCAACACTAGAAAACACTTCTTGAAATGTTCTTTGAAAGACATTAATATCACCCCAATATCTGTCAGCTGATTGATATCAATTGATACATTGGATGCAAAAATATTTAATCAGTTTTAAAGTTGGGTGTTTTGTAAACTAGTAAAAATACGGTTTAAACACATAGTGATTTAGGGTCATTCCATGGTAACTTACATTACATTTAGAACAATTTACTTCAATAATTTAGGAAATATAACACCAAAAAAAATATATTCAAAATGTAAAGTTGACATGATTTGCTAATTAAACCTATTCAAAACTCAATTTACATGGAAATTACACAATTTTAGTGTTATTTCTTGAATTCTGGTATTTTTATTTATTATGGTAACTGATATTATTGAAAAAGGAACGTAAGTTACCATAAAAATATAATTTTCATTCTCATTTTTTTGGACATTTCCATACAAGTTGAGCTTCGGATAAGTCTCAAATAACAAAATGTGTCAACTTTGCATTTGAATATTTTTTGATGTTACATTACTAAAATTACTGCAATAAATTTTTCTAAATGTAACGTAAGTTACCATGGAAATGGCCCTTTATGAAATTGTTAGTATTGACTAATATCAAATTACTTTAAAATATGTAGCTTGATTTATGCATCAGTTTTTCATAATAGATTGTAATTTGTGGTATGATGTGCCTAAACTTTCACATTCTATATAAACATTATTATATAAAATGCATGTTTAAAAGTATTTGCGGCAGAATTAAAACTTAAAGTAAGAATGTAAAAATAATAAAATGTGCTGAGCTAAATAAGTCAGCCTGTAGCCTAAATAAATTATAATAATAATAATTATTATGGTAATATTAGATAAAGAGTCTGACTCCATAATAGTCAGACTTCAATGAAATACTTACGAATATTAAGAAATGTTTGATTGTAGAATACTGTGCCGCAAGAGCAATTCCTAATGTACAGAATTCTGAGTACCTTAACACCATTGGTTAGAAGTTGCATTTGAATATAGATATTATGTGGACTGGTAAGTATTTATTTATGTGTGTGTGCATTCTTCTTCAAAAATTCCTTACTATTTCTCTAATTATACAGCAGTTTATATTTCTGATTCTGAAATAATATACACAACCTTCTGAATTATGCAAAAAGTGCATAGGTGAAAGGGGATAAAACCGTGTACCCATACCTTTATTGATGAATAATTCCAACCTACCACTCAAAATGCAGCAAATAAAGGCATGGCCATAGTCTTAAACATCAAGGTTGTTGCAAAATTTTACACATCAAATAAAATTTAATGTTCCCTGTTCACAAATTTCTGGTAAGTGTAAAAAACCAAAAGTATCACTTTTGAGGTAAAAGTGGGTAAAACCAAGTGCCTCGTAAAAAACTAAAACGTACCCAAACTTCATTTTTGATTTATTATTCAGCCAATTTTCAAACTTAATCAATTCAAGTAAATTGTTAAACTTTGAAACCATACTATTTCATTTTGACTTGCAGAAGAAATCGCAAACACAACCATCTTCACCATCAGGGTTAAATTCGCTACAGGCATTGTGGGCAAACTCTTTACAGATTGCACAAATTGATCATACATGTCTACCTGGCGCAGCATGCACAAGTTGGTTGCAATGTATACATGAATCACCATCATCCTCGGTTGAAGTCAGACAGTCTTCCTCCTCCTCAGAAGATGAGACATCTTTCCTTTTCTTGCCCTTCTTCCCTTGTGATTATCCTTTTTCTTTAAGTTATCTTTACCTCTGACGTGGTTGTCTCTCTTTGGCAGATTTTGTAATTTCATTAAGCAATTTGGATTTGTAGGATGATGAAGTTAAAATGTCTGTAGCACCTCTGTTTCAGCTGATTTTCTTCTCCTGTTTTTCTTTTTGTTTTTGAAGAGGCCTGATATATGGAAGAAATGAAAAAACGATCCACTGCTGTTAGGTATGGAAGTGCAAGTTTCAGGGATTGAGGAGACAAGTTTCAGCTGGGTACCTTGTTTTGTCCCACAGAACTTGTCTGACTAAACATGATCTCAACTGAAATGAGGCAACTTACAGACGCCGCAAAAGCAGTAAAACCTAGTATAGATAACCTCATCGAACATTGTATCACTTACCTTGAAAATATTGCAAAGCAGGAACTATGTATTGAGTATATCCGAGTGTCCTTATAAAACATAAAATGTTTCACTTTTACGAAAAATGTTTTCACTGCTAGAAAGCGTCGATTTTGAATGGTAACGGTAACCAACATCACACTGCTTGACATGGATGGCTGCTTTTCATGTGGCAGCGCCTACAGAGGAAGAAATAGGGGTATCTGGTTTTACTACTGGCTTGCAAAAAAGCCAGCTAAAATTTTAAAAAGCCACCCCGGTGGCTTTTAATTTTTTTAACTGGCTTTTTTGTGGCCAGAATTGGCTTTTATACAATAAAGCATTTTAATTATAAACTACACATTTTTAAATGTTTTTTAATTAGTTTTAATGATATTTAATTGACTTAAAATTTAATAAATAACACAATTTTTCGATGAATAATGAAGACATTAATACTGGAATAGCACAAAGATGAAGCTGCTAGTGATTTGTAGTCAGAATTGCAAATATGGACAATTAAAAGGGCCATATCAGTTGCTTTATCTGGTTTACATTGACCTCCTTTTTTTTCATTTTTACAGCTTTATCCCTTTAAGACCCAACCCGCACGATCATGCGGGTTAGACATTCATTTAAATTTTTGCTTCTGAGTCTTATGTAATAAAAACTCGAACGATAGTTCTGGTTTGCAGATAGAGTAAAGTATCATTTTTTATCAACAGGTAGCTATTGCAGTCCATTTTTTATCTACAGGCATGACTAGCTTTGCTTACAAATACATCGGGTCTTAAAGGGTTATATAATTAAAGAGGGCAATGGTGCTTAGTTACATGTTTTATTACTTAACTAATTTTAAGAGCTATTAATACACAAGTCTTATTTTATTTGTCATAAACATTTAAAATCATACATGAAGTCACATAATACAAACACCATTTCCCACTATTAAAACAATGTTATGAATAACATATGCATGAATATGCACTCTTTTTAAATACTAACAAGATTTTCAAAATTTTAATTCAACAAATTTTATTTGGAGAACATTTTTTTTAATTGCTCTCTTTATTTTATATACTCATTACTAAACTCTCCTCAAGTATTATAACCTTCCTAATTTCTCTTTCAACATTGTTCCTTCTATGACCTAATCTCTCCCTATGGACATGTAAGAATGTTTCCATTTTGATATTGATGTGTTACATTTGACATTGTTTAATTAAATATAATGTTTAAAATGTGTAGTATATGATGAGCTATGTAATATGGAATTTCAAAACACCACTTTGGAGTCTAATTTATATTCTTTTCAATATTTATATTTTTTCAGACATAATGCTTTCACAGTTGCCTTCTAGTGGTTATAAAGATTTTTTATTTGACAAAATTTAATAGAAATTTATAATTTTTTTGTCAAAAATATTTATAAGTGTATTAAAAATAAATTAAACCAAATATAATAATATGAATTTGCTGTAAACCAACTTTTTAAAAGTAAAAACCATCTTTTTAACGTGGTTAAAACCAAAAAAAAAAAAAAAAAGCCAGCCGGCTTCTTTTGGCCTGGCTAAAAGCTGGCAACCCTGTTTTACCAGGCTACCTGGTTTTACCCCCTTTCTCCTACTTTTATTTTCAATTCATGAAAAGTTTCAATTATCTATTATTTCATCTTGTTTTCGAAAAAAAAAATCAAGCCTATGTTTGTGAATTGTTTTGTTTCCTATTTTTTTACATGAAATTCCAGAAATAATCAAGCTCTCATAATAAAAAAATGTGTAAACTGTTGCTTTAATGTAATAATTGTCTTTTAATTCTATGTATTTGCAAGAGATAAGGATAAAATAATTTATTCTGCCATCTGGGCCCATCTACAATCATACACTCAGTCCAGTTACCTAGATGATACGTTTTGTCTCACCCTTTTTGTGTGGATTAAAGCTCTCTACTCATTTTACAGATGTTTTTACCTTATTGTCCCTTTGAATGTGTGAATGGCTCTCATGAATCTGTCAATGTTATCTATTTGCAATGGATAAAAATTGAATCAAGTTATCTTTTTTTTTTTTTTTTTAATAGGAAGTCATCTATTTTACTGTATGAAAATTCATCTGTCAAAGCATGTGTTTTGTCTTCACAAATAAATGTTTTGTATGATAGAAGATGACCTTTTTAGAAGTTTTTTTAACCTGTCTTTATATTAGCAGTTTAAATAACATTGTATTCTAAAGTAGATTGTACTTAATGAAAAAGTTGATTTAATTATTGTAAAGTAAATTGTTTAAACTCTTAATGCCATATTTTAAATTTTAGTAAAACTACTTTTGCAAATTAAAAATGAGATGATCAAGAATTACCCCAAATATCTTGCAATCTGGAATTAACCCTGCTGATTATAAAATGTATGTTTTATTTATAAATAGTTGAAGGAGACATCCATCATTTGGAATTAAAAAATATTGTTTAAAAATATGATGATTTACTTTGCACCATTACTATATGTTGTAAAATCCTATATTTTAGAAGATATGACTAACTCCTTTAACTGATAAGCCATCGAACTTGAACTAAAATAAATTGTGGCATTTGGAGGTCAATTGATATTTGTTTTGTAATATGCATAATTGAAGGTTTCTGTTAATTTTCTTATTTATTTCATATTTATAGGTCCTAAAGTAATTTCAAAAGAGATAACATTAGAGTCAATCCAAGAACTAACTGAAGTACTTCACCGTCCACCATTAGTATGGGATAACTTGCATGCTAATGATTATGATCAAAAGCGCCTATTTTTGGGCCCCTACTGTGGGAGATCAACTGAACTGATTCCTCGATTGCGTGGAATTTTGAGTAACCCCAACTGTGAATATGAAACAAATTTTGTTCCGATCCATACTCTATCCCAGTGGAACAAATGTACTGTTGATGGCAAGCGAGAATTGAGTATTAGTAATTGTTTTTCTTTTAAATTAGATAATTTTTAATTTTTTAGTATTTAAGTTATTGGTATTTTGAGTTATTTTAATTATTATTTAATTTTTTTGCAGGTGAATCTGTGAGTGCTGATATAAAATTAGAGACTGAAAATGAAAGTGGTTCAATGGAAGACATTCCTTCTCAACTAAGCCCTAATACTTATCATCATCAGAATGCATTGAAAGCAGCAATCCAGGATTGGTTACCAGAATTTTATAAAGCTAAAAATGCATTTGGAAGAGTAATAAATGCTCCTTTAGTACCAACTCCAATTCCTGCTTGTCCTCTTCCGGTTATTACGGCTTGCTTTTCTACTGCCAATATGCCAACTTCTTCGACTTCTGGTCGTGCTAGTCCTGGTGTAGACTCATCTTTTCAACCTTTATCAAGTGAACTTGTAAATTCATTAATCACTCCTAAGGAAGGTGGCAATTTGGAACCTATGGATTGTAATCCTGTACCCCCTTCTCCAAAACATGAAGAAGTTGTTCAAACTTCCATTTCCTTAGACAGTTCTCCAAAATGTGATGAGCAAGCTGATACTGTGATAAAAGAAGACAGTGCTGAAGAAATGCAAACTGAACCTGTAGATACTACTTCACAAGCAAATGGTGATGGGGAAGGGAAACAGTTTTAGAAAATGATGTCAGGTTATTGATTGATTTATTTTATTTGCCTTTTGAACATGGTAAACAAGGACTCAAAATCTTGCAAGAATTCCATTGGTTGAAATCTCATGACCACCTTGTTTGTCAGAACCCAGTGAAAAAACCTTCTGCTAACAGTGATAATCCTGAAGTTCAGGAATGGTTTAATAGAGCTGCAAAGTTTGATGCAATGACTCAATCAGTTGGAAGATTATTGATTCGTTTAACATTTTGCCCTAATCGTTCTTTATTATATGACCTTTATCCATATGTATGGGATATTAAAGGTGTTGTTTCAATGCTTAATTCATATCTGAAATGGATAGGTAAGTGATCTTTGTTTTATTTTGTTTGTTTATCTTGTTTCAATGTAAAGATTTGAGTATATGTCCATTAATATTATCTACAGTGCGTTAAGAAATTAAGACCACTAACGAATTGGTGCACTTCTGAAGAAGACACAATATGCAAATTTTTAGCCAGAATCACTACAAAATGTATGCATTTGTATATTGTGAAAGTATTCCCGAGAAGCAAAGGTGCAGGTTTATATAGTGTTATTTACGATATATTTGAAGATGCCGTGGGGTAAACTCTTCTAAGTAAAAGCTTCGGTCTGTGACCGTAATAAGAAAAATTTGGTTTTGTAAGGGTGCTGGTAAATCTGAACGAGAAATAGCTCGGTTAATGAAGCATTCTAAAACTGCCATTCACAATGAAATCATTAGAAAAAAGGATAAATTAAACGATCTGGCATGGGATGGTCGACAAATATTTCGATTATCAACTCAAAAAGGTCTTTCAACTCGAGAACTTTCGAACCGTTTCAGCAAAAGAACCTCACACATAACAGTTTGGAAGAGCCTGAAATCAAATAGTAATGCAAAATGTATGAAACTGTTGAAAAAAACCGAGGTTAATGAAACATCATAAAGAAGAAAGTCTGAAATGAGCTAAAAATGTCATGTCATAGGACAAGAAATGGAAACAAGTAATATTTTCAGATGAAAAAAAATTTAATCTTGATGGTCCAGACAGTTATAAACACGATTGATATGATTTTAGGAAGAAACCAAAACAAAGCTTTAGTCGACAAATGGGAGGATGATCAGTAATGGTTTGGGGAGCTTTTAGTCATGATGGATGGATTATGCGATTTTACCCGAATTTCAGGACGTATGAACTCTGTGCAGTATCAGGCTATGTTATATGATCATTTGATACCATTTGGACCTTTTTTAGGTGGTGCTGACTGGATGTTTCAGCAGGACAATGTTTCTTGCCAAGTGTCTAAATCCACCCAGAATTGTTTAAAAAAAAAAAATTCATGTTTTGTCATGGCCAAGTCTGAAGTCCAGACTTGAACCATATGGAAAATCTTCTACAATATTCTTCGACAATATTTCTGAGTCTGTATTTTATTAATTTGCATATCATTTTTGTTTTTAGACAAGTGAGAATTGTTAACAGTGTATTTTTCAATCATTGCTTATATTTTTGTTAACATATTTATTTATTGTATTATCAAATTATTGCAAGCTAATTTTAATAAATATGTTGCATTTTAATATCTCAGGTGTTTAAACTATAATTAGAACCTTTATTTACTTCATAATTTTCAAAATCAAAGTGGTCTTATAATTTCTTAACACACTGTATTATATGGTTTACCAGCCACATTAAAATTTTTACTCCTTAACATATCTTTGCAATAAAAATTTTCACTTTTGAATAGGGATTGATTTGGTATTCAGTGATTTGGCATGTAAACCTAATATTCCGTTTCGGCCGAATAATTGCTCATAAGTATTTTCCTAGAAGTATAGTCGTCTAAATCAGTGGTTCCCAACGTGGGGCGTACGCCCCACCGGGGGGCAATTTGACTGTTTAGGGGGGTAAATTTGTTAGATAATTACTTAACGTAATATTTAACGGGGTTGAAAAATTATAGCAGAGTGGCATATTGCAGTAAGAAGCCTATAGCTGATTTAAAAACCGCATAATAAATTTGAAACTTAATTTAAATAAATCTATAAGTAATTAATGAAGCTGAAAAAGAAAAATGAATTATAACGTAAATGGTGGATGAAAGAAAGATAACAGATTTAAAAGTAACTTAATATTTATTGATTAAAACAAAAGATAAAAGCAAACAATGAAATAAAAAGAAACATTAAATTTAAACAGTTAATGCTAAATGACTATGAAACAACAAACTTATCTGCGTTGACATAATATGTATAAGAACTCATGGCATTTGGCGTAAAAGCATCTCATGAAAAACAATCAGATGAAAAACTATTGTTTTTGATTAAACATGACTTTCAATGCACCAGGACTCCATTTATCAAAAGCATAACAGCTTATCAAAAATAACTTCCTTCAATACATTAACCGGACGATAAACAAGTTCACTTTAAAAATACGAACTATGAAAAACACATGGTTAATTGAAGAACTTCACTTCAAGGTCATTGACACGATGCAAGCAAGCGGAAAACGAAATTAACTCTCAAACGTAAAGCTCGGACACTTTCTGTAACACGTCCCTTCAGGAAAAACATTTACATTTTCCAAGGACAATTACTCAAGAACATCGATTCATCTCGAACTACTTGCTCTCAAATATAAAGATAACTTGAAGTAAATAACAAAGTCCAAAGTCCGGCCAAGGAATCAAACACTTCTTTAACACTGATACCAGAGACTAATTAAAAGATATTTCCATTAAGTGTTGACTTCATGAAGATGAGATTAAAAGCTGACAGAAAAATATAACAGACGCCTTTAAGAAAAATAAATGTTGGCACTAAACGCCAGACAACAAACACTTTTAAAAACTCGAAACTGTTGGAGGTTCACGGTTGAAGGATATTTATATCACAGCCAGCCACGATAACAGTGTTAATACGCAGCTCCGGACACGCCCATCGGTCAGCTATGAATAATTACAGAAGACGTAACCATAGCGACACCTGACAACGCTAGACGACTCACGCTATCTAGTGGCAGTTGGAAAAACTACGTAAAGATCATATGGCAGGAAGTGGTATAAACAATATTGTAAATGAAATCAATATTGTAACTAAAAGAAAGATAATAGAAATAAACAGAATTATATTAACAGGAACCTAGAAAAGAGAAAGGAAATAAAAAGATGTTTTTATTTAAAAGTAAGTGAGTTAAAACAGGAACTTATAGAATGAAGTCAAATGGATATTCATATGTACAGGGACAAGAATGGGAAAGCTCAAATTGGTTATCAAATGCCCCACCCCCCCTCTTGTCCACTGTACAACTTGAGGCAGATGCTCAAAAACAAGTAGATAATCTCAAAGAATTATCCCTTAACAAGAGCATTCACAGAACTCACAACTTTATCTCCAAAAAAAAAATTTCCACAATCCAAGACTCCATCCACAGCAATCCAAGCATCACAAAAAAACAAGTAAATAACCATAGTAAAAAGTAAGTGATAACAGCATTAAATATAGAGTCCCGACGCATTAAAAGCCTGCAAATACAAAGACAAAAATGCATAAATATAATACACATAAATACAACACATAACATAAAGCTATAACTATACAGTTCATAGATAAAAATCATCACATTACTGTATTGGTAATACAACAGTCCTTCATTTTTTTCTCCCTCTTTTTCTCTCAATAACTCCTGAAATTTCTCTATAGCATTCAACATCTCTACATACAAACATTAACTTTTAGGACTAATTAAATATAGGATAAAACAATAACTTTTATAGTTTATGAAAACAAATATGACTCAAGATGGCTATATGAGGATTATAAAAAAAAAAAAAAATCTTGTAAAGTTTGGCATATGACTTCAAACAATGGCACAATAAAAAAAATCTAAAACTCTAGAAATCCTTTTGACTGGTCCATCAAATAAACTTGCACGACATCCAAAATGCATAACTAATTACACCATGAAAACAAGTTAACCCAAACCGGTATATAGAGCCACATGTTCCATGCCACTGTATATTTAAATATATCACAATAAATTAAGTCACCAATTTACCTAAAGAACGGTAACTGGGCAAAGGTATCAGGGTACATAACATCCACGCTCAAAAAAAACCACCTTTCATTTGCATTCTTCCACTACCCTTTCGCTGACATTTGTTCACAAAAACATTCTTTCAGAATATTCACTCTGAACATTTGCAACTTCACATTTGCTCGAGGCCTCAAGACTTCATACTCACAAACTCTCAACAAAAAGAAACCTAGGCAAACAATGACACGGATAATGAAAGATCAATGTTGAGGGATCCATATACAAGACTTTAAACAACAGAATTAAACAGCCCCCAAACAAATTTTCAGAGCCAATCTAAAAACTTGCAAACATGGATGTCAAACAGCCATTATTCAGAACCAGAACACAAGTCTTCATCTAGACCTAGAGGGTGTTAGATTAAAAAAATACGCTTGTTATCGCGTGACAAAAATTAGGTCGTTTTAAAATGTCAGCCACAATAGAAATTCAAAACGCTATAACTCAGCCATTTTTTTAGATATAGACGAAACAAAAACTGTTCCGGGATCTTTGTATTAAGGTCAAACACATACAAAAAAATCTTTTTCATTTTCTAATATTTTGGTATCTCATTTTAAATTTAAAATTTTTAAAAATTATTTAAATGGCCGCCATTTTGAAACAAGATGGCGGATGAAGCTGGCCAACGAACTCGGTTGAGATATTTGTATGTACTATTTACACACCAAAGTACATCCAAATCGGTTCATAAATACGCCTGTTATCACGTGACAAATATCAGGACGTTTCAAAATGTCAGCCACGCTAGAAATTCAAAATGCTATAACTCAGCCATTTTTTGACATATAGACGAAACAAAAACTGCTCCCGAATCTTTGTATCAAGGTCAAATACATAAAAAAAAAATATTTTTTCAATTTTCAATTTTTTGGTACCACATTTCAAATTTAAATTTTTCTTAAAAATTTAAATGGCTGCCATTTTTAAACAAGATGGCGGATGCAGCTGACCAACGAACTCGGTCGAGACATTGGTATGTACTATGTACAAACGAAGTTACATCCAAATCGGTTCATAAATACGCCTTTTATTGCGTGACAAAATTCAGGACGTTTCAAAATGTCAGCCACGCTAGAAATTCAAAATGCTATAACTCAGCCATTTTTTAAGATATAGACGAAACAAAAACTGCTCCAGAATCTTTGTATAAAGGTCAAATACATAAGAAAAAAATATTTTTCCATTATCAATTCTTTGGTACCACATTTCAAATTTAAAATTTTTAAGAAAATTTTAAATGGCCGCCATTTTGAAACAAAATGGCGGATGAAGCTGGCCAACGAACTCGGTCGAGACATTGGTATGTACTATGTACATACCGAATTACATCCAAATCGGTTCATAAATTCGACAGTTACAGTATGACAAAGGTCAGATATATATATATATATATGGATATATATATATATATATATATATATATATATCAACTTTTGAACGGAGGGTGGTTTCGGGGTCTGGGGGTCATGATCGATGAAAATATACCTAAATTTTTTGAAATCGCTTTCCTCCGAACGGCTGCAATAGGTAGCTTTTTGTAATGAAAGCTACCTAAAAATGAGACTGAAGGTAAATAACAATATTCACATTCAATCACAAAATAAAGATAAGGTAAAGCTCCTTACCTTTTAATTGTAGATCGTCCACTTCGAAGCAGGTAAGTTTCTTCAACATATCCAATGAAAAGAAGATGATTAAATCCAAGATAAAACTGAAATATTCAGCGATGTGTCACCTATAAGAACTGGTGAATTTATTTTGTTAAAAGATTGTGTATCCTTTTTGTGTGATATATATTTCAGGAACATTGTAAAGATTCTGGTTTTAAACTATATTTTATCTACGCTTATAAATACAAACTGGAGCATACATTTTTGCTCCCTTCTCATTACATTGCAGAAAACACACTGAAGAAATTATAACATACACAAAAGGATTATTGATAAATGATTAAAATAACAAATAAAATGAATCTTAATTATAGATATGAATAAAATACTTAAAGTCATAAATTAAGAAAATAGTTCTTTCATGTGTCACAATAATAGTCATTTAATTTGAATGTTTTGTTTCTTATCCACATATTCACAAACAGGAAGTAATCTTAGTCTTTATTTATGATAGCTAAAGTGTTTTTTGAATGTCAGGAAAAAACAGTTTATCTTGATTAATGATGAGTTTATATAATTTTGAAACAGATTAGTTTGTCTAACATGATTGATAGTGTTTATTTAATTCTGAAAGAGATTAGTTTTTCTAACATGCCCCCTTAATCTCTTCAGATTGATGAGTCAAACAAGTTCATTGAATTTCTGTGATTCACTAATTCAGGTTTGGGGACTGGTTTAGTTAGTGCATCAGCAATCATATATTTCGATGGGCAGTACTTTAATTCAATTATTCCATCTTCTTTGAGTTGTTTTGTGGCATGGAAACGAATGTCAATATGTTTAGTTTTTTTTGAAAACTTCTCACTTTCAACCATTTTAATACAACTCTGATTGTCTTCATATAAACAAATAGGTTTTGTTTGTGCTAAGTCTAAATCTTCCAGGTGTTTCAATAAATAAATAATTTCTTGCCTTGCACTTGCGGCTGATACATATTCAGCCTCTGCTGATGAAAGAGCAATGCATGACTGTTTTTTTGTAATCCATTGAATTGGATTATTACCCAAGGTAAAAAGGTTGCCACTGGTTGATTTTCTTGTACAAGTATCACCTGCCCAGTCAGCATCCGCAAAAGCCTTTAAAGTCGGTTCACCTTTTGTGTCAATGCGCAAGTTTAATTCTTTAGTACAGTTTAAATATCGTATTATTCTTTTAGCTGCCAGCCAGTCTTTTTGACGTGGGGATTCATTTCTTCTACTCAATATATTCACAGCAGCATAAATGTCAGGTCTACTGACAGATGCGATATAAAGTAATGAACCTATTGCCTGTCTGTATTTAACATTATTTGGCAATAAATTGGCATTATCTTCTAATCTATTAAAATTAGGTTCCATCGGTGTACCGACTGGTTTAGCATCCTCTAAATTAAATTTTTTTTACTAGTTCTTCGATTTTAGCCTTTTGATTTAATTCGTAACCTTCTGCTGTTTTTTTCTATTTTGATTCCTAAATAATAACTTAGTTCTCCTAGATTTTTTAATTCATATTCTCCCTTAAGTTTTTCTATTATATCTTTAATTTCGTCATCTTGTCCTGCAATCAGGATATCATCGACGTAAACAATAATATACGTTTTGCTTTCTCCTTCATTTCTAATATATAAACATGTGTCTGAATTAGACTGTTTAAAATTTAAATCATTTAACGATTTTGTAATGTTAGTGTGCCATGCCCTGGCTGCTTGTTTCAACCCGTAAATGGATTTATTTAAGCGGCATACTTTGTTTTCCTGATTTGGAATAATATAGCCTTCTGGCTAAGTTATGTAAATTTCCTCATCTATGTTTCCATACAAGAAAGCCGTCTTGATATCGACATGATTAATTTTTAATTTGTGGTAAGCTGCCGCTGCTATGAATGATCTAAGTGTCGTATATGAAACAACAGGGGCAAAAGTTTCTTCATAGTCTACGCCATATTTTTGATAATATCCCTTTGCCACTAATCTCGCTTTGTATTTCTGTATTCTTCCTTGATCATCATATTTAGTTTTAAAAATCCATCTGGATGCAATTACTTTTTTACCTAGTGGGGGGTCGACTAGTGTCCATGTTTTGTTTTTATTAAGAGAATTTATTTCTTCTTGTGTCGCATTTAACCAGTGTTGTTTTTCTTCTGGGTTTTCAATATTTATTATGTCATTAAAATTTTCTGGTTCTTTTATATGTTCTTGTGTTGTCATGTAAACGAATCTGTCTGGAGGGATTCCTTTATTTGATCTATCTGACCGCCTTGGTTCTGGTGTTAATTGTTTTGGCTCACTTGGTGTGTCTTCGGTGTTTGTCACTTCAATTTCTACTAAGTTTTTGTTCTGTGATTTGTCATTTTCATCGGATTGTTTTTCTCTCAAATTTAACTGTGTTTCTACCTTTTCTTGTGTATTTTTGTTTTCTAGAAATTTAACAGTTCTTGCAATTATTATTTCTTTACCACTTGTGTAGATGCGGTACCCTTTGGAGTAATTGTCGTAACCGACAAAAATACCTTCAACTGCCTTATCATCTAATTTTTGTCGTTTATTTTTGTTTATATATGCAAAGGCTTTACAGCCGAACACTTTAAGATAATGTAAATTTGGTGAACGTTCATTCCGAAGCTCATACGGGGACTTTTCATTAGCTTTCGTTGGCAAGCGGTTTTGCAGGTGATTCGCCGTACAGATAGCTTCACCCCAGAATTTTTGAGGCAAGTTTGCTTCGCTAAGCAAAGCTCTCGTCATTTCAATTAAAGTTCTATTTTTGAGTTCGGCTACGCCATTTTGGCTCGGAGAGTACGGAACAGTGTGTTGGTGCTTTATGCCGTTTTTTATGAGATAGTTATCCACTAAATCATTGTTAAATTCCCCTCCATTGTCTGTTCTTATACTTTTCGGCTTTTCGCCAAATTTATTACTAACTAAGGCAACAAATTCCTTAAGTTTTCATAAACTTCTGATTTCTTTGATAATAAGTACAGAATTGTAAATCTTGAGTAATCATCTATAAATGTTAAGAAATATGTTTTTCCCCCTATTGTTGGTACTTGGAAAGGCCCACATACATCAGAGTGTATCAACGCTAATCGTTTAGTGGCTTTATAATCTGCTAATTTTGGGTAAGGTGCATCTGTTAGCTTTGTTTTGATACAAGTTTCACAAGTTGTGTCATGTATGCACTTATTTATTTGTATTCCTAGGTGTTTTTCTTCGATTTGTTTGATAGATGCAAAATTTTTATGGCCAAACCTTCTGTGCCATAATTCTATGCAATTATTATCCTTACAAATGTAAGTCTTATTTACATAGTTTATGTTTGCGCTTTCATTTGCTGTTTGAATTTCATATAAGTTATTTTTCTTTATTGCTTCCAGGCGAGTTATTCCATTATACGTTAACTTACATTTATCATTTTTAAATAAAATCTCGCATCCATTTTCTGTAGCTTTACTAACTGAAAATAAGTTTGATTCAATATCTGGAACAAATAACACATCTTTCAGTGTTATGTTGTGTATTTCACCGTTTGAAGTTACAGTTTTTATTAATGTATTTCCTGATCCATAAGAAACTAATTTGTTTCCGTTTGCAATTACAGCATTAGTTTTTTCATTTGATTTAATTTCTGTAAATAAATGTTGATTATTTGTTATATGACTGGAACTGCCACTGTCAACTATCCACGCTTTGTTATTGTGCGGTTTTATAATAAATGCACAATGTTTATTACCTTGTTGACTTTCATGTTCATTACAATCGGCATTTTTATCCGAATTTGATACACAATCATTTCTTACAGTTTTATCATCCTTTTGGAAAACAAGCGGAGAATTAAAATTTCTTTTGTAGTTTTGTTTATAGTTCGTATTATGTGAAGTATTGTTTTGTTTATTTTTATAGTCGTTATTATGCCAGCAATCTTTAGTGTTATGGTTTTTTAATTTACAATTTGAACAGTATTTTTGTTCCTTCTTGTATCCCGAATTATTGAATTTGTAACCCGCATTGTTAAATTTCTTTGTAGTTTTGAATGCTCTTGCGGTGTTTTCAGATGGTTCTGAACTATCGCTTCTGCGATTATATTCATCAATCAATTTACTTTTAATGAAACTAGGTGTCAACTCTTCTTCATTACGGGACTCTAATGCGGTAATTAATGTATCATACGAAGCTGGTAAGTTAAACAGTAACAGCGCTGAAATATGATTGTCCTTTATTGTTTCTCCGATTGCAGATAATTTATCAATTAATTCTAGTATGTTTGTGATATGCTTTACCATATCATAATACCACTATACCTTCGGGTAATTTTGTGCTATACAACTTGCGTAAAAGGTATAGCTTACTTGATAAATTGCTGCGTTCATGAATTGCCTTTAATGTGTTCCAGGTATCTCTAGCATTGTTAATATTTTTTACGTGGACGATCTGGCTATCCTCAATGCTGAGGTTAATTATAGCCCTTGCCTTCCAGTCCTTTTTGGACCAATCGGTCGTAATTGGGTTTGGTGGTTCATCAGTAATGATCTCAAAGAGATCTTCTTTGATGAGAAGCATCTCGATTTTAAATTTCCAAACATTGTAATTATTAGAATTAAGCTTCTCTATTATCTGTGCGTCTTTTGATGTCGTTATTTTTTACTTCTATTACCACATTTTAATTTTCAAATAAACCCTTTAAATTATCATATACTAACATTTAATATTTAAGGAAGGCAGCGCATCAGTCTCATAATCATTGTTAGATTAAAAAAATGAGACTGAAGGTAAATAACAATATTCACATTCAATCACAAAATAAAGATAAGGTAAAGCTCCTTACCTTTTAATTGTAGATCGTCCACTTCGAAGCAGGTAAGTTTCTTCAACATATCCAATGAAAAGAAGATGATTAAATCCAAGATAAAACTGAAATATTCAGCGATGTGTCACCTATAAGAACTGGTGAATTTATTTTGTTAAAAGATTGTGTATCCTTTTTGTGTGATATATATTTCAGGAACATTGTAAAGATTCTGGTTTTAAACTATATTTTATCTACGCTTATAAATACAAACTGGAGCATACATTTTTGCTCCCTTCTCATTACATTGCAGAAAACACACTGAAGAAATTATAACATACACAAAAGGATTATTGATAAATGATTAAAATAACAAATAAAATGAATCTTAATTATAGATATGAATAAAATACTTAAAGTCATAAATTAAGAAAATAGTTCTTTCATGTGTCACAATAATAGTCATTTAATTTGAATGTTTTGTTTCTTATCCACATATTCACAAACAGGAAGTAATCTTAGTCTTTATTTATGATAGCTAAAGTGTTTTTTGAATGACAGGAAAAAACAGTTTATCTTGATTAATGGTGAGTTTATATAATTTTGAAACAGATTAGCTTGTCTAACATGATTGATAGTGTTTATTTAATTCTGAAAGAGATTAGTTTTTCTAACAGAGGGTACTATTTCAAAAACTACGTTATCTACTTAAAAAGACAACCATTCGAAATATAAAATTTCTATGCAGGAACAACAACATTTTGGTTCCACCCTCTTTTATCAAACTATGCCATATCACATTGATCAACTATGCCATATCTTATTGAAAGCCACCTCATCTTATTCTTCATCTATTTCTAATTTGACAGAAGGCTGGGAATAAGTTGAATGAAAACAGTTGAAAACCAAGTGAAGAATTCCATCTCTTTTCATCTAATATTCAGGAAAAGCATTTTAAAAATTCAAATCACACACTTTCCTGATAATTGTTCTTATATGAAAAGGATAAGAATGCTACTGACACAAACATGACTGCAAGCCGTTAAAAAGAAATTATCTGGCCCCCCTCAGAAAGCAAAAGAAAACATTTAAACTTCCAGGATAGCCTCACTATAAAAAGACTACCAATTTAACTTAGCACTCCTAAAAATCTCCTCAAGGATATATATACGGTTAAACCTTAAACTTGATCCATAATGACCAACATGACTAACCTACATCCAGTTTTCCACATACAACTTGCAGTTTTAACATGCTACTGATTTCTTCAATATCTCCCAGAAAATCTGCTGAAAAAGTTGTCCAACATATTTATAATATACTGTAATTTATCAATCAAAACTGATTACTAAACCATTTGGAGAACCATCAGAAAAATTTCGTCTCAAAAAAACAATCCTCACCTGGGCCATCAATGGGAAACTGTCTTCCATCAAATGTTTTAAAACACTCTAGCAATGAACCACTTCTAGTTTCACTAGATTAATATTAACACAATTATTCTAATTGGTAAACAAATCATATTAGATGTAAATTTCCAACTGGGCGAAAAATGTCCGGACCAGGATTCGAACCCGGGACCTCCTGGCTGAAGCCGCCGGTGCTCTGCCATCTGAGCTATCCCGGACGATTCTGGTCGAACTTTTTCACCCAGCAAACCTTGGTGAAAAAGTTCGACCAGAATCGTCCGGGATAGCTCAGATGGCAGAGCACTGGCGGCTTCAGCCAGGAGGTCCCGGGTTCGAATCCTGGTCCGGACATTTTTCGCCCAGTTGGAAATTTACATCTAATATAACACTTCTAGTTTCTGAATATATATATATAGCTCAATGAAAGGAACCTCAGACTATACCTCTACAGACTAAACACTTACAATGGTATAACGAATTGTTATGCTAAAAATGTCTCAAAATACCATGTCTAAATCACCACATTGTCCAGCCATCGAAATCCATCCAAATCCTCAAAAATAAAGGGTATATGCAAATATACAGTCACCACATCTTAAAAATTAAAATTGATGCTGACTTTACACAAGAAGAAATCGTGAAGGAAAAAATGACTTCATTGGACAAAAGTAGCAATATGACAAAAAGATTTCTTCTAAGTAATACAATAAAGATTCACAATCATGTCTTAAAAATATATTAAATGACTAGATCAGCATGAAAAACTAATTTAAATGTCAATACCATTACATGTGTTCATATAATTTCTGAACATAAGAGACTTATTCTCAATTAAATAACTTAAATATACAGAGTTTATATTGCCAAAAACTGGGTTCAAATGCAATGTAAGACAAGGAGGAGATCAACATTATATACAAATATATAAATGAAAGTTAAGACAATGAATCATAATATAGGATTAAGCATAACCTCTTAAACAGGCAATTACATAATTTCAAAAGCAATTAACATGATCCATATAATATCTAAAATAATTAATCAAGTGGATCATCGAAAACCAATACTCAATCCCAAGATTCAATGTTAAACTTTATCATAATTATCTTTAAATTACTTTAAAACAATTATTTAACATCAATGTATCATTTACTGAATGACCCAAATATACTTAGAGATACGAGTTAAATCCCAACACTCACCACTTAATTTTAAATAGTTTAAACATAAAAAAAAATGAAATTAACTAAAAAAAGAACGTTAGGTTATAAATGCTAGAACACACTTAGCATCCAGGGTTTAATCTCTTAACCATTAAACATTAAAATTTGGCCAAGGAAAACTCCCATACTAAAAATGCGAACGGCATAAAACATTAAGACAATCTTAATACAACCCCAATTAAAATAAATTTACTAATTTAAAACGTTTAATTTTATAACATTTAGAACCTATATATTTAAACTTACTGAAAAATTAAATTGAACAAAACTAAAAAATAACTTAAAAGGAAAAATAAATTCAATAGGGTCAGGTGGGGGAAAATGGGTCTATATTAAAAAAGGGTCCTTTTCACCACATAAATTTACTTGTTTTAGATTTTTTTTCTGTGGAAGCATTCTCTGAAATTATGCCAAGTATTTCTAATCAAATTTTAGGATCTAGAAACAAATTTATACATATTTAAATTTTGTTGTTTACATTCACTGAGTTGTCTAATTGCAATTTGTTGTGAAAAACTTTCTTACTTCTTCTTTAGATAGCGAAAATACTGCTTTATTTTGATACAGACTATTAGAGGACCCTTTTAGGAACATAACTGTGCAAAAAGGCAACAATAACTTTATCATTTTAATTTTTTATAATTTTTTCTCTGGGGTGGGGTAAAATGGGTCTATAGTTAGGCTTAGCTAAAAGCTGTATGATGCAACACATTCTAACTCTGTGTTTACTTTTAAAGTATTAAAAAATAAAATAAATAACAATTATTTCATCATTAGTTTTTGTTTTATTAACCTAGTTTACAATTTTTTACCTATAAAAACTATTTTCCATTTATTTTCATCACATATTTTGAAAAAAAAAAATAATGCAATCAAAAGAGAAAGAAAGGTCATTCAAACATCAAGTAAAATAAGAATCATTAAAAAAAAAGGAAAAATGAAGCTGGTGAACTTGAAAGTAAAATTAGTCCTAATTTAAAAGTAGCAGTACCACTCTCAGAAATAAAGCAAGGTTCTTGGGTAGAAGTTAAATACTACAATGACTTAAGAAATAAAGTCAAACGTTCATAGGCCAAGTGAAAGAAATCAATGAATTTTATCACATAAAATAAAAGTTTTATTTTATGAAATTTATCGCATAGTCTAAATCTAAATTAGGGAAATGTTAGATTTTTCCTCATATTTATGATGAAGATGATGTGGAGCTCAGTCAGATTTGCCGCATAGTAAAGGAACCAAAATTTCACAACCGGGTCTTTAATTGAATATTTTCAAAAAACAAAACACATTTTTCAATATGTTTCTATTTAAATATGGATGTAATACAATAAAATGAGTGTTCTGTAGATTAAACATTGTATTAGCCTCTTTTTATTCAAATATTCACTTAATTTAATACTAGGCCCATTTTCCCCCACCATGGGGGAAAATGGGCTTATGAATACTTGCCTTATTAAATAAAGTACTGAAAAGTAACATTTAAATTATAGTGAAAAATAATGTTATATTTGTAATCTATATAAGCCAAATGTATATAATATGTATCAAAAGTTTCATTAAGAAAATTATAAAAGGTTGATATATAAGCATTTTTTGAAAAATGCTTGATTTTAGACCCATTTTCCCCCACCTGACCCTATTCGAAGGCCAGGATCAACTCTCAAATAAAATTTAAACAGTAAAAATTTTCAAGTTAAACGAGTATAAAAAAAATTAAATCTACCTTAACCAAACGATGGGTAAACGTGGAAAGACACAGAAAAATACGTACTTCCATCGCAAGTTATGGTAGTAAAAAAAATATATTGAAATTCTATCACCATAATTTAAACGAGAACACAAAAGCCTTTAATATCAATTAATACCAGTTTAATTATCAAAATTTACTTCAGGAGTCATTCGTAAACATTGTCAATTTTTAAATATTTCTATAACAAAAAAATGTTCTCTAAACCAATTAATCCTTTATTTAAAAAGTAATTATCCATTAAAACATTAAATATATTAATTAGAACAAACACTATTAAATATTTCAAAAAATTCTATTCTAAAATCTTAATCTATCATTTAAAAGTGACTCCCCCTCTTATTAAAAACCAGTTTAGGCCTTTACAAGTAACATTAACATATTTCATTTAAGTCCAAATCAAGACGAATTAGCCCAGGGCATGATCTATCAAAAAATCCTTAATTTCAATCTAAGAAAAATTCCTCTTAAATGCAAGGTATATGCTTTAGTTTTCAAAATTTAAAAATTCACCAATCTCATTTGAAAAACCAATCTCCCGATGACATTCCTTAAATTTCTATTAACTTCCTTATTTATACAAAAATACACAATTAAAATATCTGAAAAACAAATGTAGACATGCATAAAAATGTATAGCACTAGATGAAATACAGGAAAAATTCAATTCAAGACAATACAGTTAAAAATCCTATGAACTGGAGACCATAAATGGCGTCCGTCTTCTTTCGTCAGCCCCCATAACTAAAATACTCATTTAATCAGCAAGAGTCTTCCTTTAGGAAAAGTCAAAATAAACGTTTATCACTATAATGTAGATAAGTTAAGCACCTTAATGGAACACAGTTAAACACACGTAAATGGACTCAAAATGAGCCCAGCACAGCTTCCTACAATGCGCTATTATGAAATAGGAGAACACTGGCACTAACAAATCTTCAAAAGCACTACTCATTAACTTGATGACACCTAAAAGTAGTAGATGAAGTTCAAAAGAAAAATTCACCACAATATCACTTAATAGCATCTTCATTAATATTCAAAAATTTATATATCTTTACTATATTTCACAAAATAAACTTGAAACACCATCATTTCTTCAAAAAAAATTTCAAAACTTCATTAACTTCTAGACATTTCTTCAAAACTTCTATTATTCTAATCAAAGATCGCTTCTTTATATTTAAATCCATACATCATTTGTGATAAATTACGCCATGAGTTCAGAAAAATTTAAACTTTTACTTTTATAACATTAAAAAACATCGCCCCCCCCCCCCCACCCGTCGAAAACCTTCGCTAAACTGCTATGAGGGCCGAAAATTAAATCCACCATGCAAAAATACAAGACCTATTACGGTCAAAAACGTTAATCTTTAAAAATAAATAGATTTATAAGACAAATATATAAAATTCGCAACTTTAACTATTACGAAATTTAATTAAAACAAAAACTTATATTAAATCTATCATCTTATATAAGAATTAGAAACTACAAAAATATACCTTTATAAAAATAATGACTTTTAAACTAGGAAGGGCTTAACTATAAGTTAAAAAGAAGCCCATAACCTTATTTGTTAGATAATTACTTAATGTAATATCTAACGGGGTTGAAAAATTATAGCAGAGTGGCATATTGCAGTAAAAAGTGTATAGCTGATTTAAAAACCCCATAATAAACTTGAAACTTAATTTAAATAAATCTATAAGTAATTAATGAAGCTGAAAAAGAAAAATGAATTACAACGTAAATGGTGGATGAAAGAAAGATAACAGATTTAAAAGTAACTTAAAATTTATTGATTAAAACAAAAGATAAAAGCAAACAATAAAATAAAAAGAAACATTAAATTTAAACAGTTAATGATAAATGACTATGAAACAACAAACTTATCTGCGTTGACATAATATGTATAAGAACTCATGGCATTTGGCGTAAAAGCATCTCGTGAAAAACAATCAGATGAAAAACTATTGTTTTCGATTAAACATGACTTTCAATGCACCAGGACTCCATTTATCAAAAGCATAACAGATTATCAAAAATAACTTGCTTCAATACATTAACCGGACGATAAACAATTTCACTTTAAAAATACGAACTATGAAAAACACATGGTTAATCGAAGAACTTCACTTCAAGATCATTGACACGATGCAAGCAAGCGGAAAACGAAATTAACTCTCAAACGTAAAGCTCGGACACTTTCTGTAACACGTCCCTTCAGGAAAAACATTTACATTTTCCAAGGACAATTACTCAAGAACATCGATTCATCTCGAACTACTTGCTCTCAAATATAAAGATAACTTGAAGTAAATAACAAAGTCCAAAGTCCGGCCAAGGAATCAAACACTTCTTTAACACTGATACCAGAGACTAATTAAAAGATATTTCCATTAAGTGTTGACTTCATGAAGATGAGATTAAAAGCTGACAGAAAAATATAACAGACGCCTTTAACCCTAGAACTACCGGAAATTTTACTCAAGTTTTATAAAAACATTCTACACCAGAATTTTTACTTAAAACTATTTAATTTGTTTATTTAACTTATTATTGTCTGATTTATACATTTAGTTTGTTTTGAAGAAATTTCTGGTTTGAATAAATATTTTGAATGTACATGTCGGGTCCAATGGACCCGTCTGGTAGACGGAAGGTTAAGAAAAATAAATGTTGGCACTAAACGCCAGACAAAAAACGCGTTTAAAAATCGAAACTGTTGGAGGTTCACGGTTGAAGGATATTTATATCACAGCCAGCCACGATAACAGTGCTAATACGCAGCTCCGGACACGCCCATCGGTCAGCTATGAATAATTACAGAAGACGTAACCATAGCGTCACCTGACAATGCTAGACGACTCACGCCATCTAGTGGCAGTTGGAAAAACTACGTAAAGATCATATGGCAGGAAGCAATATAAACAATATTGTAAATGAAATCAATATTGTAACTAAAAGAAAGATAATAGAAATAAACAGAATTATATTAACAGGAACCTAGAAAAGAGAAAGAAATAAAAATATGTTTTTTTTTAAAGTATGTGAGTTAAAACAGGAACTTATAGAATGAAGTCAAATGGATATTCATATGTACAGGGATGGGACAGAATGGGAAAGCTCAAATTGGTTATCAAAATTTGTTACCCATCCATTTACTATCAGTATGTTTTTGTCTTTTTTTCGGGGGGGGGGGGAGGGAGTAATTTTGTAGACTAAAAATAAATGGATTACAAAGAAAATTTTAAAAAATCAACTTTTTATTGTATTTTTTAACTGTTCCCAATCAAAAGTTTAAGATAGAATCAATACCAGAATAATTATATGAATAATCATTCAAGGTATTTTGACATCTTTTTAGTAGAATTAGAAATTTTTATATTTTTTGTGGTTATAATTGGATTGTACTTTTTTTCGTAGTACTTTTGAATATTTATAGAATGAGCTTTCTATTTCTATTTGCTTTGCTGTACTCGTATGTCATATAAAAAATCTTTTACACATGAAACTACTTAAAAGTATAGACAACTCTGACTGTTTTTGAACATATTTAATCTAAAAAGTATATGAAATATCTAAACGAGGTACTATTAACTTTATAAAATTGATAAATCTTAAATAACATTAGAAAACGAAAGGGGTAGATCGTAAACATCAATGACTCTAGTGCAGATCTTCTACAAAGTAAATAAGTTTACGTAATGGCATACACATTTTGAATTTTAAAATCAGTTATAAAAAATACATGGTACTATTACATGGTACTAATACATGGTACTGTGGCATAATTATAGTACATGGAAGACAATTAAAATTAACGGTATTGTGATGGGAAAACAGGGAAATTGTGTTGTTGTGGGGAATGATGGCTACTTAAAATTGATAAAGATGAGAATCTTGCATTGTGTTATCTATAGAAAGATAATTTACTGTCCAAAGATTCTCCATGAACTCTTAACAAATTACAAAAATGAGTTAAAAATGTGTGAATGTTATCCATTATAATGCTACATGTAAGTCTGTCTTCATGGCATTTTGTGAAGATAAAAAGGCCGACCGCATAACGCTTTTCTTTAACATTGAGGTAAGTTTGAAAAGTACAACAAAACTTTTTTTGGCACAAAAGCGAAGATGTATAAAATTATTGCATTTATTAGAATTGCGTTAACGCATTTGTGCCAAAAGATCCACGTTTTTGAAAAATTAAAATATGTGAAATGAATAATTATTGTGAAAGCTCTATTATGCTTCCGCCATGTGAATAGAGTTCCTTTTTAATCTAAGAAAAGACATAATGTACAGAGCTTGGGGGGGGGGGGGATAGGGATTTTACTGATGCTTTGGTGGGGCGTGGCCAATAAAAAGTTGGGAAACACTGGTCTAAACGATGAGTTTCAATATTATGTGCATGAGTTCCGAGTTCAGTTGAACTACAAAGAACAAGTCAAAGGCCATTTTTTTAATAAAAAAAAAATTCCCTTCCTAAAATAGTCTACATAGGTGTAAAATCAAAACAACTGTCTACAATAGAGGGAAAAAAAGTAAGGAAGATAGGGTATCTTTCCCTTATCATTTAATTTTAATTATTTCTACATTAGTTTTTTTTTAATTTAAATTTATTTAATGTGTATTTTCTTTAATATACACGCTTTTACATCCATTAAGTTAAAATTGCTCAATTTTTTTAATCTTCATAACCACAAAGTTAAATCATTAATCAAAAGATAAATATCAATAATTTGACAGAAAATGGTTAAATGTACAAATTGATGTGTTTGAGAACATTTCTATACTCATGTCCATAAATTAAGAATAATTCAGAATCACATGGAAATCGAACTCTAAAGTAAAAATTTCACCTGTTGAATTATCACACACATCTTCAAGACTAATATGCAAATTACAGAAGCCGCCAGATGAGATGGCGCCTTATAGTACATCACAATGATGAGAGTGTAAGAGAGGCATATATAAGGAATGGTGGCAAAGAAGTAAAATTGTTAACAAGCATTCTGTAAGCCGCTCATTGCCATAACCGAATAGTTGTGACACAGAGGACGCATGTGGATGATTTTTTACGTGGTAGAATTATCAGCCGTCTGGAATGTAAGCGTACTCAGATGGAAGTATCCGAGGAACTTGGAATTGTCCAAAGTGTCATCTCTAGACTTTGGCAATGATTCCAAGATGATGGAAATGTCAGTAGACATTACAGTATAGGTCACCCCCGAGTCATAAAGCCAAATGACGACCAGTATTTGGCAGTAACTGTCAAAAGAAGCAGACAGAGCACAGCATGAGACCTGTCTCGTCAGCTATCTTCAGCCATGGGTACGAATGTTTCAAGGAAAACCATGTACCGGTATTTTGTAAATATTGGTCTGTATGCTCGCAGGCCTGTCAAATGTGCTCTGCTCGTGGCAACTCACTGTCACCTGCGGTTAGTCTAGAGTAGAGCACATGCAATGTGGACATTGTCACAGTAGGCTTGTATGATGCTTTCCAATGAGTCCAGGTTTCGCTTGCAGTCTGATTCATGTCAGACTGCAAGCTGACATGAATGCCAGGCACCTGTTACCACCAAGACAACAACATTGAACGACACCATTATGGTGGTGCATAATTGCTTGTTTAGGGTGGAATTATACGGGGCTCTAGAATAGATCCTTATGTTCAAATCGGAACCTGACAGGCCAAATTTATCAGGACATCATTCTGGAACAACGTGTACGTTTGTTTAGGGATGCTATGGGCGCAGAATTTGTGTTTATGGATGACAATGCCCGTCCTCACCGAGCAAACATCGTAAATGAATGCCTTCAATCTGAGGATATCACCTTTATAGAATGGCCAGCATTCTCACTTGACTTGAATTTGACAGAACATGTGTGGGACATGCTTGGCCGACGAGTTGCAGCCCGTCAACTACATCCTACATGTGTATCGGAACTTCGGAGAGCATTGCTTGCTGAGTGGAGTAATCTTCCCCAAGATCAGCTCGATAATTTGATACTCAGTATGCCTAGGTGTTGTACGGACTGTATTTCATTGATTGGGAGACATACGATGTATTAACCATTATACCAACTTTGTAATGTTGAAGTTTTAGGTAGCTTTCTTTACAAAAAGCTACCTATTGCAGCCGTTCGGAGGAAAGCGATTTCAAAAAATTTTGGTATATTTTCATCGATCATGACCCCCAGACCCCGAAACCACCCTCCGTTCAAAATTTATATATATATATATATATATATATCAATATATATATATATCTGACCTATGTCACACTGTAACTCTCGTATTTATGAACCGATTTGGATGTAATTCGGTGTGTACATAGTACATACCAATGTCTCGACCGAGTTCGTTGGCCAGCTTCATCCGCCATTTTGTTTCAAAATGGCGGCCATTTAAAAATTTTAAAAAAAATTTAAATTTAAAATGTGGTACCAAAAAATTGAAAATGGAAAAATATTTTTTTCTTATGTATTTGACCTTTATACAAAGACTCCGTAGCAGTTTTTGTTTCGTCTATATCTTAAAAAATGGCTGAGTTACAGTATTTTGAATTTCTAGCGAAGCTGACATTTTGAAACGTCCTGAATTTTGTCACGCGATAAAAGGCGTATTTATGAACCGATTTGGATGTAACTTCGTTTATACATAGTACAGACCAATGTCTCGACCGAGTTCGTTGGCCAGCTTCATCCACCATTTTGTTTAAAAATGGCGGCCATTTAAAATTTTAAGAAAAATTTAAATTTGAAATGTGGTACCAAAAAATTGAAAAATGAAAAAATATTTTTTCTTATGTGTTTGAGCTCGATAAAAAGATTCGGGAGCAGTTTTTGTTTCGTCTATATCTTAAAAAATGGCTGAGTTATAGCATTTTGAATTTCTAGCGTGACTGACATTTTGAAACGCCCTGATTTTTGTCACGCGATAACAGGCGTATTTATGAACCGATTTGAATGTAACTTGGTCTGTACATAGTACATACCAATGTTTCGACCGAGTTTGTTGGCCAGCTTCATTCGCCATCTTGTTTCAAAAGGGTTGCCATTTAAAAAAAATGTAATTTAAAATTTAAAATGAGGTATTAAAAAATTGGAAAATGAAAAAGATTTTTTTTATGTGTTTGGCCTTGATACAAAGATTCTGTAGCAGTTTTTGTTTCTGAAAATTTGTTCTTTTGTTTATATCTTAAAAAGTGGTTGAATTATAGCACTTTGAATTTCTATCATGGCTAACACTTTGAAACGATCTTGTATTTGTCTCGCGATACCACACGTATTCGCCTATTTCGATGGAAGAAGGCATGTGGATAGTATACATCAATATCTCGACCAAGTTCGCTGGCCAGCTTCATCAGCCATCTTGTTTCAAAATGGCGGCCATTAAATTAAAAAATATATATATTTAAAGTGAGGTGCAAAAAAATTAGAAATTGAAAAAGGTTTCTTTCTTAAGTATTTGACCTTGATATAAGGATTCAGGAGCATTTTTTGTTTGTTTTTATCTTAAAAAATGGCTCAGATATAGCAGTTTCAATTTCTAACGTGGGTGACATTTTGAAAAATCTGATTTTTTGCATGCGACAGCACTCGTGTGTATCAACCGATTCCGATGTGAGTGAGCATGTGCACAGCAATTACTAAGGTCTCGACCAAGTTCACTGGTTAGCCTCATCCACCATGTTGTCTTAAAATGGCAGGCACTTTAAGAAATCGCCTAATTTGGCAGCGAAATATAAGTTACTTTAAATAAAAGCAGCTTGGATAAAGCTGACTAATTTTGCGAAATTCTCATTCATAATGATTTAGTATTGATAAAAATTAGTATTGAATCTCCTACATTCGGTTTCCACTTAATTGAGCTTCGTATGTTTGAATAATATAAGTTGGCTTTTTTAAAATAAGGAATATGAAAGCTACCTCTTCCTCCCGGCACTGGCCGGAAGGACTTTTTGTAAGGGAGATACTTTTTGTAATTGCTCCAGGGAGCAACAATTGTAGTTTTATGAATGGTATTATACACACACCATTGTTTTTGTTCTTTATCTTTTGTTTAATGAATGGGCTTGATGAATAAGTCACATTTGTTTTGTTTCCAAACCTTTATTTGCCAGAGCTGGCATCTTCCTGATTTTATGGACATGAGTGTATTTAATATGACTTAGACAATCAGTAAATGAGCTTAATAATGATATTGTTTCAACTTTTGTATTTCAGAACATGTCTATTTAATATGACTTAGACAATCAGAAAATCAGCTTAATGACAACATTTTTTATTTTTATTTGAATGAACTTTTGTTTTTGGACAATCCCAAATACTTGTCTGTGTAGTTTAATAGTACTGTCATAGGTTATTTTGGGTATTGACTAGTGATAAGATAAAATAAAAAATAAGTGATGGATTAATGAATTTGTAAGTGGAAAGAAGTCATTTAAATTTTTTTGTGTAATTAGATTTAAGAATAAAAATGTAACTGAATGAAACTATTAAGAATTTAATTTTAATTAAAGTTTATTTAAAAATCTAATATATGCAAAAAATGTTATTAAAATTTTTTAAGTATTTGGTTGCCGAATACCGAATATTCGGTATGCACTTTGACCGAATATTTGGTATTCGGCAAAATTCCTGCTTTGGTTCCCTACTTTTGAAACTATAAAAATGGAAAATAAAAATCTAATGTTCAAAATTATATGTATGCTGCTTTATCAAATACCACACTGTTATTAAATATTTTACTCAAGATGTAATAGTGTTATTTTGGTGTGTCTTTGATATAAATATATTTTGACATTTATTTTTCTAAGTTTGTTTATGCATTGTAGTTTGTCCCAAAACAAATACACATATTCATAATTATATCTTTTTTTTCTTTTTAATATTTAAATCTAATTTTTTAGCCTTTTGTAATTTTATTTTAAGCATTTAAACGTGTATTATAAAAAGGAGGGGTCTATGGAGTTTAATTTACTAGTAAAAGGAGTAAGAAAATTGTTATAGACTATAAATCAACAAATATTTAACTTTTGGGGGTGAAATTATGTTGCTTTATTTTTTTGTCATTGAACTCGTAGAAGTGTATTCATGAAGAAAAAAATTTCATTTGGTTTTTCTTTTCTCTTCTGTACATGTGGCCTTCCATATTTTTAAAGTTTGGTTATACATAATGAATTGAAAATTAGTATATATTTTGAGCAACGTAATGTTTTACAGCTTTATATAGGGGAGGGGTCTGTCCAACATGCTTATGCTCTAATATTGTAAATGTACATATTTGATAAAAACTTTTGGGGGTTTTGCTATAATTTATGTTCACTGTCCTCCTTATATAATAGCACACCAAGACCTCGCCAGTCTTAACCCCATTCATCCAAAATTTCGGATGATCCAAACCGATAAAATTTGGAATTAAATATTTGTTTTTTAAGCCCTAAAAAGATAGATTTTATTAAGAATATTAACAAGTTTCAGTAAAGTAATGCAAAATGTACATAATTGTATAGCTACATACATATGAAATACATTATTAGTACAACCAGGTGCTTATCAGCATACAGAAAACTTAATTCGCTGTTTGATTGCATAAAATCAGTCACTTTTTTTTTTGTAAATCTAGACAATGACATGATTTTAAACCAACAGTTCATAAGTCTCACATCCGTCGTCGTTGCAGTCTGATGTCGTTCTACATACTGCAATGCTACTTCCAACACTTTTGCTCCTGAATGTAAAATATGCTGTTCCGTATCATTCAACTTCATCAGTTATATCTGATTCTTCATTGTAATCTTGCTTTTAAAAAGCAACAATTTCTTAGTTTGAGCGTAGTTGGATACCTTCACTGTCAGCTGACAACCACTCATCTACATCCATGTTATCTGTTTCATCACAGCTTGGATTTTCTTTCAAGAGGTGTAAAACTTCAGATTTCTCATATACCTTATCTAGGATTTCGATAACAAAAAGTTTCGCCCATAATTGCTTGCTTGACTTTTGTAGCATTTGCTCTGTGATATTATGCCACACATTCAGCTACTCAGTAGATCACTTCCTTGAATGTCACTTTTTTTATAAGTTCAGATATGAAGAGTCTTCATTTTAAATTAAATTTCATTGGTACATTTTTTTTTTGTAGGCATATTTCGTAGTTTGAAGCACCCCCTTGTCTATTGGTTGTAACAAATAAGTTACATTTTAAGATAAAAATATAGCTTTTATTTTTTTCACAAACATGTTTGCTATCTGAAGGATGCAAAACAGCGATATTAACCACAAGTAATGCCTGTGGTTGTAGATCAATTTCTTCACTGAATTTTTTTACATAGGGCAAAATTATTTTTCAATCCATTCTATGAGCAGAGTACCTTTTTTCTGATGGCTGTAAAACATAGGAAGCAAGTAGTTCATATTAAGATTTTTAAAGGCTCTTGGCCTTTTTTGATTTGCCAGTTCCCATAAGGGGTGATTTATGTATTCCGGCTGCACGCTAACATTGTTGTAAGTTCTTTAGACATCTTGAAACCAGGTGCACAACATTCCTCTTTCTTTTGTTTCGCAACATCTTAATTTAACCCTGTCTCATTGCAATTGTATATCTCCTGCAGGGAGTAGTTTTGAAATGACTATAAGCCCTCAAATTTAGTTATGTATTCTCATACAGGAGGGTGATTTACAGATAACGATTCTCCAGTTAAAATTAATTGCCTTATTCCATGATCCACTAGATCCTAAACTGTAACCAACAAATATTCCTCACTTAGCTCTAGGCTGAAATTTATTTCTTTTCACTTTTGGTCGATGCACATAGGTATACAACCATAGCATTTTAAATGGCAGATTGAAGGTTTAGACCTTTGAAAAGGAATGTTATTTATGCTCAAGTGAGTATCCAATTACAAATATAATTTGTGGCCATAATAGTTTCTACCCATAGTGAGGTGGGAACTTGCTGCTACAGAAAAAGTCTGCATAGCTTCTAGTAATACTCAGTTATATCTTTCTGTGATTCTATTTATTTGTGGGCTATATATATATATATATATATATATATATATGTATTATTGTTCTTTCGTGTTTAATTCCTGCTTTTTTCGAGCATATTCTGTATTTGCTCATTACAATACTCAAGCCTATCGTCAGTTCTTAATATTCTCACCCTTTTAATTGTTTACCATTCAACGAATGTGATGCAGTGCTTAGTTTTTAAAAAAATTTCATATTTTTAACTAGCAAACTTGCCCGGGGTCCGTAAATAATAACCTTAAACAAAACTCAAGTTTGTATGATTTTATATCTTTTGAAATTCTTTTAAGTGAACCTAATTTCGGAGGCACCCATTGCCTTCCACATCATCTACTGCGTTCCCAACAAACTTTTTTCTAAACGAACCTGTAACCTGAGTCCACGCTACATAAGGCAGCATGTACCGGAAGTGCGCCACACGTGGCGGAAACCATCGAAAACCAAGTTGAGTAAGCCAAACCTCGTAGTAATCAAGCGCATAGAATCGAAAAAAAAAAGAATGCATCATGAATGGTAGAAAATGTTGGTAACTGAAGTCTAAGATAAAATTTCATAATACATAAAGTAGTTGTAGTTGTAATCTAAGTTGAATGAACCAAATCCCGTTGAAATTAGGTCCTTAGAATTGGACGAAAGAATGCGCCCCCAAGCAGTGGAAGATGACCTCCCCTTGTAAATTTCAGGAATTGCTTTTAACATTAACATGATATTTATTAATCTGACGAAGTCCATTTTCTAAAGTTACCTTTAAATTAACGCGATTTTTAATGTACGGCTGTAGTGAGTAAACGTAATTTGATGCTAAAAAAGGAGATTAATGTTCGAAAAAAGTGGTAACTGAGGTATAAAGAAAGACCGGGCCCTGGCGGCCAGGGGCATAACAGGCATGTAGTTGGGCATAAAGATATTGTTAGTAGCTTTTAAAGTAATAGGAAGACGCTACAACTATGTTAAAGAAAATTGCAAGCAATTCGGAAAATTTTTAAAGAAGCTGCACCAAGGGCCCCAAGAAGGCGATTAATATTCAAAATTGGTGGTAGCTGAAGCCTGAGAAATTTTTTTTGTCTCTCATATAGTGTCTGGAGGACCTAAGAAGTTGTTAGAAAAAAAAGCTAATGAATTTGACCATTTTTAAAGGAGCTGTAAAAGGGGGTCCAAATGGGGCCAATTGATAATTAAAAACAGGGCCGTAACATGAAACATGTTAAAATGTCTTAGTACTAAGCACTTTAGATCTTCAATTAGTTAAAATTAAGCATAGGGAATAAAATGAATTATTCGTTAAAAGAATATTTCAAAAAAATGCACAAAAAGGGGGTAAATGTTTAAAAAGGTCCCTGGGACCTCAATAAAAATATGAGGGTATTGGTCTGGGAAGAAGACTAAGACTCAATTTAAAAATTATGCACTGAGAAGCCCATAATAATATTCTTAAATAAACCGGAAATGTGTATCGCAGGTCGGTACAGAATGCAGCGGGGGAGGAGGTAGAGACTTTGCAAATTACCAGGGCCTGACTCATGTTCAGTTGTAAAGTTGTGTAAAGCCAGTGGTTAAGGTTTTGAATTTTTATTTATCTCACATTTTAAACTATTTTATTCAAAATTAATTGGTGAACTCAATTAAAATTTAATTATGTTTTTAATATTTTAAATTTTTATTTAAAATCTTTAGATGAAAAAATAATTACAAATGCATCCGAAACTGTAATACTGAAAAAGAAATAATAAAACTGCAAGCAAAGGTTTTTTAAAAAGGTACTATCCAGAAAATTTATTTTTTAATAGAGTGAAGCCTGTTTATAACGGAATCGTCAGAATATTTTTTCACTTTAGATACCCTTCAAAGAAAAATAAAATCCTTAAAATAAAAAAAAATGTACTAATTCAAATTTCAACTTTGCCCTATCTAGTTTCGAACCTGGGTCTGTTTGCACCGAACACCAAGGGGTTAAGCCACTATGCCACAACTGCTACGAAAAGTTTAGTAAATTAACATTCCATATCGGAGCGTACATAGTTTCTGCCTTTATTTTTTTCCGCGTCGCGTCGGTTTCATTAGCATAATAAAATAAATGATTATTGTTGTCCGAATTCTCTGAAATTTTAATGGATCGTAAATATTACTAAAACCAAGCCCTTTTTAAAATTTCATAAAAAAATGCGCATATTTTAGAGGATAAACATTTAACCGAAATGTAAATCATCTTTATGAGGCGGAAAGTGACCTGCATTTGGCGGTGTATTTGAAAGGGTTAAAATTCAAATTTTTAAAAACCAATTACACCATCGTTTTGAAAAAGGATTCAGCTTTATAGTCATATATTTGACTTGTCAGTACCTTTAAAATTGCATCCTGGGGAGGTGTTGTAATAAGGGAGAAAAACGTTTTTCAGAAAAATGATCCTTTTTTAACTTTTTTTTTCAAGGGGTTAATTGCGATATATTTTTTAACTGATCGTACCATTTGAGACGTAAGAGTACAATCTTTCAGAACATGTCTTCCGTATTAAACTTTACTAAGCTATTTGGACGATGTTAGTTAATAAATAATGACAAAATACCCCGAAATATTTTTTTCCGTTCTTCATTTGCGTAACAGCGCCTTCAGTGCATGCGTCAGAGATTTTCCCTTCCGAAATGGATTTTTAATCAAAGTGAGTGACGGTTGATAATAACTCAGCTGTTAATTAGAATTTTTAAATTCTGAAGGTATGGTGCATCATGAGACACTTTGGGCTAGGTTCAAAAAAATTTTGAGCCTCGTACGTTCCGTAGATTTTGCTAGCCATCGCACACAGACAGACAGAGCGATTTATTCTTTTATTAGTATAGATGTAATGGTAACAAAATGCTCTCTGCTTATAGTCGTATATGAATGTAAGTAAGTATCAATATTTTTAGATATAACAGGTGCAAGACCCCATATGTCACTATGAATTAACTCGAGAATTTCTTTTGATGTAATTTTATCTAGTTTAGGATGGGTTGCTCTAATATTCTTCGCTAGGATGCATGACTAACATGAGGATTCTTTTCCTTGCAATGGTCCTCAATTTTGTACTAAGTTTTCAATTATATTTAAATTTTCATGACCTAGCCGTTCCTGCCAAAGCATAATATTGTTGTGTTCTGTAGCATAAGTTGCGTTGTATTGATCATTTAATTTATTGAATTGACTGATTTTTCCTAACTCATTTGTCATACTTTGTGCAACTGAATTTTCATTTATCCCATTCTATACTTTTCCTCTGTCTCTTCTACCTTAGGATGAAGGGGGTTTCATTTTATGTTTACTTAAGTCAAGTTGCTTAACAATTCTAGGTTGGTATGCTTTAGGGTTTTTTCAATAGGAATTAATGACAGCATTGGATTTAGTTTCCTGTAATAAATCAGAAGAAAATTCTTTAAATGCCTTTAATGCATAATTTTAAGTTTAGCGGTATATAAATATTTCCAATTTGAAGTAAAAATTAAAAACCCATTATCTCATTTCACATGCATGCCTGCTTGATCCATTTTGGACATGTATGTCTGGTACATATAATACATTATACAAATTTACTATCAAAACCCTATTATTTTCTTTCATTTTAAAACTAACCTTTCCTATTTTCTTAACGTGCCATGTCATACTCATTCTTACTACAGTACCTTCTTGAGGTTTTCTTAAATTGTCTATTTTGCCAAATATCAGAAGTTGATGCAGAGTCCAACATTCTTTCCCAACGAGGAGTGGAACTCTGTAAGCATCGTTTTCATTTTCCATTAATTCTGTAATATATTAATCCAAACTTATTTCTTTATCTTTCCTCCATATCTTTTCATTATTTATTCCTATAATCTTTATCCTTGTAGCTAGGCTTACTTCCAAAATCATTCCTGAAGTTTATTTCATTTGAGAAATTGGACATAAGAGAATTTACTCTCTTCACAAATGAACCTGGCTTTAGAAGACAAATGTTTCATTACGTTGTCTTTCCCATAGATTTTGTCTAGAGTGTTCTTTTAAAATTTCCTATTTTGCATTTTTTAATTTAAAGTCTGCCTCCAGTATCCGGTCTAGTACTCTAATTAGATAATCACAATTTTCTGGTAGGCTTTCGATTAATTGGTAACACCTATATTTTTCAGTAACTTCTTCCCCTGAATTTATCACACAGCGGTAAGCTTCCTCAAATCTGGCGATATAAGAGGAAATGTCCCCTTGGGACTCATTATAAGATTTCTGAATTTATTAACTTGAAATGATTTTAACGCTCACCCCTCTTTTTCTAATGTATCTGTAGGGTTTACAATCTATTTTTCCCATCCCTTTCCACCCTATTACATATTTATTACCTACTGTAAACTGGATTCCCGTATTTCTTTTCTTTCTTTACTTTGTTTTCCAGCTTGCTCATCAAGCATTTGTTTACGTTCGAACGTCCCGCATCACCGGAGTTGAATGTCGGCGTACGTTCTTTTTGGCATGCAGCCATTTTGAGTTGCGATCGCATTCGCAATCTCTTTATGTTTAATTAATTATTTAAAGTTATTTTCAAGTTCATTTCAACTTTAAATTGCATCAGTTATTTTTAAGGATATTTTTGTAAGTTAATAGTTTTTCATGTAATTTAAATGTTTAAAGTAAAAGTAAGAAGCTACAGAAGTATGCAAATCACATGCGCAGACCTGTCAACTGCTACGAAAAAATCGTAGTTGCTACGATTTGGACCTATAAACTACGATGCTACGAAAATCGGTCTTAAACTACGATTTTTTGCAAAAAACATGAATGTATTTTTTGCTTCTAGTTGCGACTTTTATCCTACGCAGCATATTTTTCAAAAGTGACTCTGTTCTGACCTTTCAAAAATTTCAAAGTATTCATTTCCGCAAATTTTAAAAAATTGGTCATTAGTCCGAAAATTCGGACATTAAAAATTGCTCAAGGGGAAAAAAATCTGGGTTGCAAAACAAATTTCTTAATATAAAACCCTCTTTATGTGTATTAACCACGAGTGAATCGTGTTTTTGTATATATTTATACAGGAATTTCCTTCCTTAGAAACAGGGATGCCACTTTAAGAATTTCTGGAGCGGGGGGGGGGGTGTACTCTGAAGGGCAGGGTTTGAAATAGCACGCAGAAAATGAAAGTCCTGCATAATGAAAACTGCTGTGCAGTATTTCCCCCTGCAAATTCTTCCACAGATCTATGATTCTTCTGCGAATATATTTTGAAATTTATTGGAAGTCCGCGAATTTCTTTTTTTTAATTGAATTTCCCCAAATTAATTCGTCAATCGATTGCGGAAAAAAATTGAGAATTCCTTCAAACGATCGTGTAAAATTATCGGGTATTTCGTCAAAGATCTCAGAAACAAATAGTGATTATCTTCAATAGATCGCTTAATAAAATCGCTAATTTCTTTAAGAATTCCGAAAGAGATTGTGAATACCGCCAAAAATTACGAATTTCGATAAACTATCGTGTGAAATATATTGCAAATTTCGTCAAAAGGTCGTGAAAACGAGTAGTGAATTTTGTTAATTGGTCGCGAAAAGATATCGAAAATTTTGCCGATCGGTTGCGATAAACTATCGCGAATTTCGACAAATGACCGTGTAAAAAAATCAATTTTGTCAATTGGTCGCAGAAGAAAATAAATTTCGTCAAAGGATCGTGGTAAAAACGTGAATTTTGTCAAAATATCGCAGAAAGAAAACGCAAATTTCGTGAAAAGATCAGTTAGAAAACTCAAAAATTTCATCAAAAGATCAGTAAGAAAACGCAAATTTCACCGAAAGATCGCAGAAAGAAAACACTAATTTCGTCAAAGGATCGTGGCAAAAAACGCAAAATTCGTCAAGGGATTGTGGTAATAAATGCGAATTTCGTCAAAAGTTCATGGTAAAAAATGCGGATTTCAACAAATAATCGTGATGGAAAAATGTGTATTACGATTGTGGGAAAAATAGTGAATATCCTGAAATGATCGCGGGAGAAAATTCGCGAATTACGCCAAACTTTACTGCACTGGGCTAAAAAATTGGAACGAGGGTTCTTTTACAAATGTAAAAAAAAGCTGCGAAACGAGAAGATACTCTAAAAATCGTATAAAAATATTCAGAGGAAAAATTTACTATACTCAGTTGAAAGACTGAAACCTTATTCCTTCTACGAATATCGAAAGACGGCTGCGAAACACGAAAAACCAACCAACCAACCAACCAACATCCAGATTAATTTTAATTTTGTGCGCTACGATTTCTGATTTTCAAAGGTTGTCAGGTCTGCATGCTTCATTTTCATTGGCTGTCGCCACGCCGCTCACATTTAAAGGTCTGCGATTCTGTGAGTAGGTTATCTGTTGTCTCTCTCGTCTCGTGTCTTGTGCCGCATCCTGATGTTTTGATAAAGTATTTTGATGAAAGGCCGGTATTTCGGATACGTATTTATGGAAAGTTTAAATATTAGTATTTCGGCGATATTTATACAGTTAAAGTGACGCATCTTGCAAAGTTTAGTTTATTCTTGTATTTTGATGAAGTCAAGCAATACATTGCCTAGTGCAGCGTAGTATAATGAAAGTATAAATAGAACCATTTCAAAGGAGGAATCTTATCCATCTTAGTAATTATGAAAGTCAACGTCCGTCCGACGTATTTTAGAAAATTTGTGTTTGGAAATGAAATTTCGCCGATTATATGATCCGAGTTTAGCACTTCTAATGCTAATTCTTTTAGTTAATCATGCATTATATTCTTCTTGCATCTCGAATTAAACGACCAAGTCAACGTATAGAATACCGGGGTCCAGTAAAGTTCTTCACCTGTAAATTTATAAGTTATTTGAGACCAAGATGGTTTCACTCTGTTCATTTATACGTTATTAAAAATATTCAAAGATACCTCATTGCCTTCTCAACGTCTAAATACAACACCAGTATTTGTAAGTACTCTTTTATATTTCTTCTATTTGAAGAAGATAATTATGTTTGAAATGACACCAATCCACCACCTTAGAACACTCTGCTATGGAAAGGGGGTGTTATTTGTAAGTGAATATTTAACTTAGATACCTACTTAACTTAGAAAACCAAACACTTACAAATCCACAGTATCCTTCAATGTTTCCCAAATTTCTGCAGCACTGTCTAAGTGACCAATTTTTAACCCTATTTCTGGACAAACATAAGTTTATATAATATCAACTTTTTTTTGCTTAGATTGACTTAATTGAAATTGATCGAGAGTGCCTAAATCTTTTATCTCTGGTCAGTTCTTTTTATCTACTCATGTGTATAACCCCTCATTTTGCAGCAGTATACACTTGATAAAACAAGTCTATCTGCGGTAGTTATGCCAGGCTAAAATTACTGTACGAATTGAATATTTCCAACTGAGCGAAAAAATGCCCAGGCTGGGAATCGAACCCAGATCCTTGGCTTACAAAGCCAATGCTTTTCCGTTTAAGCTAACTGGGCCGACAACCAGCCAGCATCAGCCAGCATTTTTCGCTCAGTTGGAAATATTTAATTCGTATGATAACTTTACCAATCAGTTTGATTGTGTTAAAATATTAGTTCATCTACGTATCTATCGTTTATATGGAGTTCCTTTACCTGCGGTTTATTCTGTTGAGCTGTCTACATGACAGACCAGATGTTATTACCAATAAGGTTTTTCTGAGCGAAATATGCTGGCTGGTTGTCGGCCCAGTTAGCTTAAACGGAAAAGCATTGGCCTTGTAAGCCAAGGATCTGGGTTCGATTCCCAGCCTGGGCATTTTTTCGCTCAGTTGGAAATATTCAATTCGTATGATAACTTTACCAATCAGTTTGATTGTGCTAAAATATTAGTTTAAAATTACTGTATTTGCTTCATTAGCCATTGCTCAGTACAATATACACAATATACTATAAAAATGAACAATACATTATTTTTATACACACAGTTGCTGCTATCTTCAATAAGTACTTCAATAGTTTACTTTCAATCAAACCAATCTTTTAATTTGCAGAGAAAGGGCTCCTGGTCTCATAGCCTCTGTAGTTCAGATAATTTTGTATGTTCCCGGTGGAAAAAGGGATGGGGATGAAATTCACACCAAAAATCTAAAATCATCATAACCCTATCCCAAAATTTCAGCAGAGTAAGACATTGGTTGGTTGGTTGGTACATACTTATAAATTCAATATCTTAAAAACTTAATGTATATAAATATGGCATGCATTATTAAGTATACTGAATATATTATGCAACTTGTTTCACTATGCTATTTCATTGATACATGTTAAAAAAGAAAAAGTACTTGCATCATGTACTATCATGTTGATTGTTGTAGATGTGGTGAAACATAATGAATAAAGATGTTTTGAACTATACAAGGTTTTAATGGAACTGCAACTATATATACATGTTTGATGAGACATAGCTTTGTCTGGAACTCAATATTCATTTAATAAGTGAAGAAGCATGCATGTTGTTCAGACCCTGGGCTCCAGCAGATAATAGATTTACCACGTTACTTTAAGAAATTATGGTGGTGACCAATTATACAATTTATTTTGACAGATATTATAACATAGTAGCACAACTTCTGTAACTTTTAAATCTATCTAGAAAACATGACATTTATAATCCAAAGGAAAAATGACGAAATTCTAATGCTCGAAACATCATAGATAAATCTAACTTTTAGAATGTAAGCATGTTTTAACATACTTTTACATGATATCGAATGCAGGTTAGCATTCAAAAGTACACACACCTAACACTTTGAAAATTTAAACTGGAACAAACATAAGCCAGAACAAGCGTAAGCACATCAAAAAGCTGGAGTACAAACTAACCCAGGCATCAGCAGCTAAACACCCTGTGACAACAGAAATATAGCCTTTCAAAAGGTAGTGGCGTGGTGGCAACCAATGAAAAACGAGCATGCAATTTGCATACTCACGGCACTAATTAACATTTTACTTTTAAGATTAAATTATGTGAAATTCAGGGCTTGAAAAATCACATGCTCGACATCAGTGTTGCTACTTTTTTTATTATTTGATTGGCACCCCTTTTTTGGAATGATAAAATTTGCTGTATTTAATGGCAGATTAATTAAGGCGAATTTTACCATTCCAGAAAAGTGGTGCCAATCAAATAAAAAAAAAGTAGCAACACTGATGTCAGGCATGTGATTTTTCGAGCTCTGATGAAATTACTAAAGCTCTATAAAAATTACTGAAAATAACTATAACATAATTTAAAATAGAAAAAGTAATTTCGAAAAATGAAAGAAAAAAAAAGAGATTGTAATTATGGTCACAATTCAAAATAGCCGAATGCCGGGAAAAGGAATTGTATCCAAACTAAGCGAAATGTATGCAAATGGATAATATGACGCAAAGACATTATTTACATAAATTTTACTTTTGATTTTGGATAGCGTGGCACAAAAGATAAATCAATTTATTCTTATAAATACATTTCAGTGCATTGTATAGGTTCAGTGAGAGTGATATTTTTAACAGTGTATTGGAAAACTAAAAGTTTTGATTAAATGTGTAAATGTATTTAACCAAACCAAAAACAATTAAAATTGAGTTTTAAAACAAATTGTTTACAGCTACATCAAGGTGTCACTTAAATTTTGATGTCATATCTTTTAAAACTCATATTTTGAATTAATGAAAGATGTAAATGATAAAGCATCAATGAATAAATTTTTATACATCCTTTTAAATTTAACATAATTCTCACACATGCAATTATAAATAAAACAAAAATAAAATGATGAAATAAATTTTATATATATATATATATATATATATATATACAGTGCGCTCAAAAGTATTTTGACAAATATAATAATTCACTTAATTGAAAAGAATACATGGTTCGTACGCTTTGGAAAAAGTAGAAAAAGTGCTGGAAAAAAAGTATTCATTTTCAAAGAATGAAAAGTGCTGGAAAATATCGCGAACATCGACAAATTGTTGCCGAAAAATATCAATTTCAACAATCATTCGCATTAAAAAAAATCGGTAATTTCGCCAAAGGATCACTTTAAAAATACGAATTTCGTCTAAATATCGCGGAAAAAACGCGAATTTCGTCGAAAGGTCGTGGGGAAAAACGCGTATTTCGTCAAAGACTAGAGAAATAACCCGAATTTCGACAAGAAATCTCGAATAAAGCGCAAATTTTGTCAGAGGATCGTGGAAAACACGCGAATTGCATTAAGAGATCGCGAAAATACGCGTATTTTCATCAAAGGGTCGCGCAAAAAACGCAAATTTCGACAAAGGATCGTGAAAAAAACAAATTTTGACAAAAGATCACAAAAAATTGCGAATTTCTTCAAAGGATCACGTAGGGGTGATTTTGATCCGAATTTCCCTAAACTTTAAAGCATTTATTACCGAAAATTTACAAAAATCGGTCACCAATCCGAAAAATCGGCCATAAAAATCGCGAATTTCGACAAACGGTCGCCAAAAAAAATAAATTTTGCCAATCGTTTTCAGAAAAACGCAGATTTCGCCAAAGGAGCGTGGAAAAAACGCAAATTTCGTCTAAGAAACGCGGGAAGAACTGTAAATTTCGTGGAAGGATCGTAAAAAACCCGAAGAATTTCGTCAGAAGATCGCGAAAAAAAACCGAAAATTTCGTTAAAAGATCTCGAAAAACCCCGAAAATTGCGTCAAAAGATCGCGAAAAACCAAAAATTTCGTCCAAAAATCGCGAACAACCGAAAATTTCGTCAAAATATCGCGGAAAACGGTATATTTCGTCAAAAGATTGCAAGAAAAAGGCATATTTCGTCGAAAGATCGCGAAAAAACGCGAGTTCCGTCAAAGGGCTGCAGAAAAACACCTAGTTACTGTCGGGAGTGGATTTCCCGCTCTCACCCTCTGCTGTAATTTTTCAGAAAATTTGAGGTAAATTTCATAATTTTTTTTTTACTCAGTATCACCCCTAGGATCGCAGAAATAACGCAAATTTCTTCAAAGGAACGTGAAAAAAACACAAAATTCGTCAAAGGATCGCAGAAAAAGTGCGAATTGCATTTAAAGATTGGAGAAAAAACTCTAATTTCTTCAAAGGATCGCAGAAAAAAGGGAAATTTCATCGAAAGGTTATGAAAAAAGACTAAATTTGTCAAAGGGCCTCGAAAAACACGCATAGCCAGTGCCGGGAGAGAATTTACCCCTTTTGCTATCTGCTGTAGTCTTTCAGAAAATTTGCTGTGAATTTTAGAATTTTTTAAACTGAGAACCCTTGAAAATTTCGTCAACTGTACGTTGAAAAAAAATCACGAATTTCTTCAATCTGTCATTGAACAAAAATTCCAAATTTTAACAATCTGCCGGGGAAAAATACCACAAAATTCGTCCATTGGTCATCGATAAAAAATGCAAATTTCGTCAATTTGTCGAAAAAATCGCAAAATTCGTCAGTTTGATGCCGATTTCATACATTGCCCCCCCCCCCCCCCCTAAAAAAACTCTCCTTCCTAACATAGTCAATCAGTCATAAAAAAAAATTGGTCATTTATAAAAATCGCGAATGTTGTCAATCAGTTAAAACTTCACCGAATTATATTAATTCCAAATTTTTCACTGTGTAACTGATAAAAAAATTTTATTTCCTTTTTATAAATCCACTTTAAAAAAATCTTTTGTATTTAAAAAGTAAAAGTAAATTATCTAACCTTTATTTCAATTATTTTTGTATGGATAAGCACAAATGCTGTAAGGTTTGAGAATTCAGAGAATATTTATAAAAAAGTATATTGTTCACAACTTCAGAAATGCTAATATATGACTCCTGATGAGTGTTAACTGGTTTACTCCTGTTTTTTGCTTTTGTAGTGATACCATACCTTTTATTTATTTATTTTTAAAATATTTTTTTGCACTTAAAGAAGAGAAAATCAAGCTCTTGTGTCTTAACTTTTTATTATATATGAAATTTCTTCCCATGGTACCTTAATAAGTTAAAACACGTTATTCTTTAAAAATTCTGTAATAATAATGCCTGTTATAAAAATGAAAAGATTTGATAAGATTTCTTTGAAATAGATAATCAATGGGGTGGCTATTTTCCTTATGTGTTATTCTACGCCATTTTTATGTATGTATCTAAACATTCCTTGAATAGTGCTGGAATAGTGCTTGAAAAGTGCTTGAATTTTATTTGTTCTCGAGTGTATGAACCATTCTTCTGAAGACATTCTCACAATCTTTTGACTTTTGGGGGGAAAAAATCTGACAAAATTAAACCTGCTAAAATAACATTTTAATCTGATAGACGAATTCCTTAACGATTCAAAATAAAAAAAAAATGGTCAGCAGCGAAAATTTTTTGGATTAAATTATTTTTTTTTTTAAATTTACCTCGAAAAGTGCAGAAATAAATCTTGGGGACGGTGATACTACCTATAAAGCCACGATGCTTGAAATTGATATTTAAATGCTGATTTAAATTCTACAGTAAATTTCCTGCCAAAGAATTTTAGACATTATTTCTCTAGCATACTTCTGCATGAGAAAAAACTTGAAAAAAATTCTGTAGCTACATCTGAAATGATTTTCTGTATAATTTTAGAAGAGGGATGGTAAGGAAACTAAAACCCAGGGACAGATTTTAAAAAATAATAACAACCCGAAAAATGTGTGCAGGTTAATTTTTAGCTACATATTTATATAAAACAATAGTTCCAGTTTCAGAAAAATTTACATCGAATTATTTTTATTGAAACAATTTTATCCAGACATCTCCAAACTTAAAAAGCAGCATCAGGGACACGGGACGGTATACGAGTTTTCCAGGTGTTTGGACCCCCAACATCGTCCAAAACTTATTTATCTCGTTAATATTGTTGTGCAATCATGCAATGGGATGTTTCCAATATATGAAATAAATAAAACACAAAAAAGTGTATTAAAATGAAAATTATTATTCAGGGACATGAAAGTCAAAACATTGTGAGAAATCTGAATTTTGTCATGCTGTAACCTCGAATTTTTGAACCGATTTGGATGAAATTTTTCATGTGTGTAGTACATACTAATACCTTGATTGAGTTTGTTGGCCAGCTTCATCCACCATCTTGTTTCAAAATGGTGACCATTTGAATTTTGTGAATATGTTTGGAAATTTTTAGTTTTCTAACTTTCTCTGTAAAATGACCTATGTTGTTAACTTACACTGTGTGACTCTTTAAAATATCTTTTAATGTTTCTAACATTCTGTTTAAAATGATACATAAGAGTTTGCATTTTGTGAAATGTAACATTTTCTATAAGTATACAATGTTAGAAAACAAAAAAATTTCAAAAATTCCAATGGCCGCCATTTTGAAGCAAGATGGTGGATGAAGCTGGCCAACGAACTTGGTCGAGACATTGGTATGTATTATGCATATGAAAAATTTCATCCAAATGGGTTCAAAAATTCGAGAGTTACAGCATGACAAAATTCAGATATATACTTGGTGTGTTTACAAAGTTTCAAGACTGGTCTGATAATTCAAATGTTATTAAACATTTTTGTACCGCGAACTAAAATTCTTCGAAATATGAACCTTGAGCATCAACACACTGCTTCCAGTGTTTTTTCCATTGTTCATAGGCCCCATAGAAGTCTTCGCACGAAAGGCTGTTAAGGGACCTCGTCGAAGCTGCCTGGATCACTGGAATCCTGACAAATCGCTTCCCTTTCAGGTCTTTCTTGACCCGGGGGAACAAAAAAAAGTTCGGGAAAAGGTCGGGGCTGTAAGGGGCTTGTAGCAGTATTGCCACGTTAAATATAGCAAAAAATAATTGAGCACTCCGGAGAAACACTGACCTGACCCATCGCGTCCACCCAGACATCAGAAACGATTGGATTGTTCCCCACGATAATGCACCCTCTCACACATCAAACGCCGCCGCCGAAGTTTTGGCTATCTTTAACGTGACAATACTGCCGCAAACCACCTACAGGCCCGACCTCGCTCCCAGGACTTTTTTTTGTTCCCCCGGATCAAAAAAGACCTGAAAGGGAAGCGATTTGTCAGGGTTCCAGCGATCCAGGCAGTTTCGACGAGATCCCTTAACAGCCTTTTGAGATCCTTTCAGGAACTTAATCAACCAACTTCAACTAATCAAACAACCGTTCCAATTAACCAGCCAATGATCCCAATTAACCGGCCCAACCAATTGTCCCAATCAAAAACTAACAGAAACATTGATTCACCAGTGTACTTCAAGAGCTCTGATGACCCCATACTTATTGCTAAACCCCATATTGGGATATTGACCTATACTTTACTCTGGACTGACCGCCAGACTAGTCCTTTGAGTAAGTTTTATACATAGTGTGATCTCTTGAAATTTTCTGCTATGTACCTACTCTCCTCTGGTTTAAACCAGAGGAGCGTAGGTACTAGGATGCCTAGTTGGCCTAGGGACTATGCAGCATCCTAGGCCAACCCCTCAAACACACAAAAAGCTAGGGTAAGAAACAGTCATAAGAAATGAATTAAAACTGCAAAAAAACTATAAAAAGGGAAAATTTCTGTCTTTGGAACTTAATGAGAATTTAAAATTAAAAAAAGTCTGGAAACGACTGAATGCAGAAAAATGATCAAAAGTGATTGAAAATATTATACAATACACCTGTAAATAATATCAGAAATATTACTAATATTGGATATTTATAATAATATTTCGGAAGTCAAACTAAACTATCACGATAATGACTAACATATTTACATCTAACTGTAACCATTGATCAAAAAATCAGGAAAATAGGAAAGTAGGTGTCCTTTGTAAAGTATGAATTAATTAAGGAGATAGATTACGTAAACGAGTCTATTGACAATTGATGTGTTTGGTACGGATAAATTATATAATTGAGCCTACAGACAATTGGTGCATGTTACCGGGCGTCGTTTAGGGCATAATTAACTGAACCGTAAGCGAATGCACCTATTTTTGTAACGTTAACACACGCGTGGGGTAAATCTCACCTCATTTTGTCTCCCATTATATTTTTGGCTAAATGCGCTTTAAAAAAAGTCTACTACTCTATATTGTAAAATGCATCAGTACTACTTCTTTTTAGTGAAAAATCAAGCGTTTCATATTTATTTTCTGATTTTATAACAGTTTCTGTAAAAATGGCGGGTTTTTTTTCCTTGGAAAATATGCAACGATTTGTTTTACCTCTTAAAACATGAATTATTTTATAAAATTTACAGTAATTACATTTAATACACTTTCATCAACATATGAAGGCAGCTTTTATTTCACTCTTTCAGTAAAATTATTTTAGTGTGTGTTATCCCGTAACGAATGAACATATCGAAATGTAACGTTTGTACACGCGCGGGATTATTTAATCCCAAAAGCCATATTTATACTTTTCTAGCCAACAAACTAAAGACATTCCTTCATACAATCTTTCTCAACCTTGGCCTTGAAAGGTAAAAATAAGGTCAGAAGTGTTTCATGACGAATTGTTGAAGTTTTTTCACCTGCATAACCCCTTCTCCCGCAGGTAAACGCAACGTCTCCCGAAAGCCAGACATCCGCATACGTACTACACCATAAAACGGAAGAGCATATAGAAACACGAGCCTTGCTAAAATGACATAATTTTGAATTTTTTTCATCTGCATAAACCCTTCTCCCGCAGGTAAACGTAACGTCTGCCGCCAGCCAGACCGTTCGCATACGTACTACACAATAAAACGGAAGAGCATATAAAAAAATGAGCCTTGCTAAAATCAAGTGACGAAAACGTTGCTAGCTCTTAGACCAGGGATGGCGAACCTTTTCACGTCCACGTGCCAAAATTTCCCAAAAATATACTTTACGTTATCATGACGTGCTAACAATAAAAAAATTTAATGGATCAAATAATAATGATTCAAAACTACTTAAAATTTTGTTCTTAGCATTAAAAAAATACAGGTGATATTTGATGTTATACTGTAGAAATTTATTTAAAAAATATTATTTCTGTTGTCTCATCTTAAATGTCACATAATTTATATCCGCTTTGTACTTAGTTATTTTCAATAGAATTCAAGTTTAATTGCACTCACTTGACAAGACGTTTTTAGTTGATTTTTTTTTTTTTTTTTTTACGAAAAGAATGTTTTGCAGAAAAAATTGTCAAAATAGCAAGCGCCAGAAACTATAGCTTTTAGTGTCTGGAATTGAGTTCCAAGTTGTTATAATTTTAAAATCAGCATTTTTGCTTATTACACTTTTAATTTTTGTTTAGCGATAATCTTCTACTTCTCAAAATTTTCTGAGCCAATATTGAGCTAGATTCGGATAAATTAAGTTATATTTCAATTCCTTCAATCTGTGTGACAATCACAACCAACTGAACTAATCCGCTTCAAGTGACACAGACAACATCTATATTAATTAATGCATTTTGTGAAATTCTACTATATTTTGATGTAAAACTTAAATCTATGCCATGCCAAAAATAATCTGCAGCGTGCCACTTATGGCACGCGTGCCATAGGTTCGCCCTCCCTGTCTTAGATTATTACTTTCGGCCCAACAATATTTTTTTTTTTTTTAACTCGCGAAATCGTATTTCATTTGGCGTTATAATGACGTAATTATACTAAAGTGTTTCAGCTTTTAAAATTAAATTGCATGTTTTCTTTGGCGCGTGCAATAGGAGTATACGATTTCCCTGACAATACGCAGGAAAATGCAATAAATACAAACAAATGAACTAGCATTTACCGAAAATTTCTTTCGTATAACTTAAAAATAGCTGGAAACCAATTCTGAACTGTTTCTATTGTTTTAAGACCGCGTAAATATTGAATTTTTCCGACGTTTAGAAGTTAATAAAGTTTCAAATAAGGGAAATTTATTTTGCCGGTTACATCGTCAATATGACGTCAGCAGTGGCGTAGCTATAGCATTTCGTTTGGGGGGGTGTGGAGATCGAATTTACCGAATGTTCATAGTAAATTTTGTATTTTTTTAAATTTTGTATTTATTTGCATTTTGTATTTATTTGTATTTTGTATTTTTTCGCATTATTTTCTTTTGAGCGAGGGGGGGGGGGGATAGACATTTATTTTTTATTTCAGCAATATATAAATAAACAGACCAAAAAATTTTAACAAAAAACTAAATAATTTCAACCATTTAAAATTTTACAAACTGGGGGGAGCGAGGGTAGTAGAAATTATGAATGGAGGGAGTGAAGTAGATAACTGCTGATTTATTTATCGTATTGCAGAATTACGAATAAAGCAGAGGAAAAAAGTAATTTTAAAGACTTTAACCCTTAACTGATCAAGTGAGGGTTTTTCCACCCAAGAGAAATTTCAATTATGAAGAATTTTTTTTTTTTTTTTTTTTTTTTTAATTCGCTACATTTTGTGGAGTGCACAAGACATGAAATCAAATTTTGGGGTTGCATACACACCACCTCACCACGTTATTTAAAAAAAAAAATCACCTCATCACTTAAGGTTTAAGCTTTTCGTGCTCGATACTTTAGTGAGGGGGGGAGGGGGCAAAGGTAAAAGCAGTAATTTGGGGTGAGGTGTAAAAAGACAGATTTAGATTGATTATTTATTATTACAATAAAAATAAATTCAATAGAAAATATTTAAAAAATAATTCTTTTTTTCTTTTATTTATAACTCAAAGTTTGAAATTTGCAATACTTTTTAAATTTTAAGTTAGAAGTCTGTACGAGTAGAAATTTTCAGGCCCGGACCAGGCCGACCCATAGAAAAAAATTCGACTCGGCCCATTATAAAAATTAGGCCTGAACTCGGCCAGGCCTGTCGAAAAAAATTATTGGGCTGGCCCGGCGTTATAGCAGCTAAAAGTTCAGCCTGAGACCATCCTGGCCCGGAAAAAAAATGAAAATCTCGACCCAAGCCTGGGACGGCACGAGTGAATTTTTACAAAGCATTGATTTTTACGTCGATTTGGTTAAAAATTTGTCTGTACGAGAAATTCTGATCAAAAATACTTAATCTTAGCTTTTTTTCTTTCTTTCTTTTTTTTTCATTTTTTTTTTCTTTTTCTTTTCTTTCTTTTTTTTTTTTTTTTTTTTTTTTTTTTTGTAATCTTCACTTTTATAGAAATGCCGTAGGCTGCGATACATATTTTTTTAAAATAAATCTCTATTTGTTATATGCAAATGTTTTGATTATCATTAATTTTGTTAATCCATATTCCATGTATTGGAGAATTAAAAATCTAAAAATTGCTATACAGTAAAATCTTCTAAGACGGAATTGCACAGTAAAGTAAATAAAAAGAAAATTTCCCAGTTAAACTGATGGCGTTGAGCTCACAGGCTATTCGCACAAATTGTATATTATACTCTCATTTCAAAGAATAATGCCCCTCAAAAATAAATGAAGGGATTAGCCCGTGCTTCCCCCCTTTATACTTAACCAAAGAACCTCCAAATCTAATCAGGGAAGCTCCTTAACATAATAAACTGGTATACCAAATTTGAAGCAAATCAGATAATTCTGCATGAAAAAACCATTTCACAAAATTTAGGGGGGTATTAGCTCCCTTATTTCTCCCTTTATGCTGAACCAAGGAACCTTCAAATCTAATCAGAAAAGCTCCTTATCAGAATGAACCTAGAAAAAAAAAAAAAAAAAAAAAAAAAAACTAAATTAGATAATTCTGCATGAAAACCCATTTATCTAAATTAAGGGGAGGGGCAATTGCACCCCTTTCCCCCTTTTATACTTAACCAATGAACCTCCAAATCAAATCAACGAAGCCATATCGGAATAAAATGGTATATCAAATTTGAAGCAAATCGAATAATTCTGCATGAAAAACCCATTTATCTAAATTAAGGGGGGGGGACTATCCCCTGTTCCCCCCTTTATACTTAACCAATAAACCTCCAAATCTAATCAAAGCAGCTCCTTTATATAATAAACCGGTATACGAAATTTGAGCAAATAGAATAACTCTGCATGGAAAAACCCAACTATCTAAATTAAGGGGGTAGGCGGTCTAGCCCCCTTTCCTCTCTTTATACTTAACTAATATGCCTCCAAATCTAATCAGGGAAGCTCCTTAGCATAATAAACCGGTATACCAAATTTGGAGCAAATCGAATAATTCTGCATGAAAAACCCATTTATCTAAATTAAGGGAGGGGGGTGGCTAGCTTCCTCTTCCCTTTATACTTAACTAATGAACCTGCAAATCTAATCAAAGCAGCTCTTTAACATAATATACCGGTATACCAAATTTGGAGCAAATCGAATAATTCTACATGAAAAACACATTTACCTAAATTAAGGGGGGGTATCCCCCCTTTATAGATAAGTAATGAACTTCCAAATCTAATCAGGGAAGCTGCTTAACATAATTAACCGGTATATCAAATTTGGAGCAAATCGAATATTTTTGCATAAAAAACCCATTTCTCTAAATTAAGGGGGGGGGGGGGGGTTCCTCCCTTTATATGTAACTAATGAACCTCCAAATCTAATCAAGGCAGCTCCTTAACATAATAAACCGGTATACCAAATTTGGAGCAATTGAATAATTCTACATGAAAAACCCATTTATCTAAATTAAGTGGGGGACTAGCCTCCTTTTCCCCTTTATCCTTAACCAATGAACCCCAAAAACTAATCAGGGAAGCGCCTCATCAGAAGGAACCTAGAAAAAAAAATGTGAAGCAAATCTGATATTTCTATCAAGAGTTATCGCGTTACGTACATACGTACATACAGAACCGGCCAGCACATAAGCTTTCAGGCTTTGATAGCCTGTGAGCTAAAAAATGCATTATTGACACGTTCCCTCTTTAGGTGCGTTCGTAATTATATAAATATGTAGCACCTATAGTCGTCGTTCAGTCCGTCTGTCCGCATATAACAGAGCAAAAACTACCCAACCGAAGGGTCTGAAATTTCGAATATATGATTGCTGCAAAATTTTGTCGAGCTATTTCGAATTTTATGAAAATCGGATGCATAGTTTAATTACAGGGACAGTCAAAAGTTGTTCTTTACATTACAGGGAATGGGGAAGAAAATATTGAAGAGCATTTTAATGATGTTACAGACTATGCACTTATGAAGTGCAAAAAAATATGCATTCAGTACAATATGGGGAGCAAAAATAATTATAAAACTAGTTATAGTACGAACGCACCTCATTTGCAACGTTTGACGAGCTATTTCCAACTTGTTAATAGGTGTAAATGTGTTATATATTCTTTTCTCACATATTATTATATTAATTTTGCATGGATCAACACATTTTTCAGTTTAATACAGGATTCCGTCATAGGCAGGTTCTTTTTCACACGTATTACTACATTTTAATTTAACTGTATTTCGCTACCAGGCCACGCTGAGACTAAGATTTTCATACGGGTTGGTTGAAAACCGGGACTGAAAATTTTGGCCTGTGAAGACTTGGAAGAATGAAACCAGTCCCGGCTCGGTACAGAAACATTAATTCGGCCTGATCAGGCCTAATTTATGTTTTGCCAAAATTATTTATTACTGACTCATTTAAGTAGACATTTTTTTTAAATCCAGAAGCATGTAATCAGCAGGCATGAGGCATAAAGTGCTTTGAAATCAAATAGCACTTTTAAATTTTCTGATAAATGTATTACATATTAAGTTATAATCAATTGCTACCTTATAATGATCTTTTGCCGATTGTCACGTTTAAAAAAAAAATCTGTTACAGACGTCAACTTTGGCACCATTTTCTGAAAGACCAGTTACCTTTATAGGAAAAAAGAGAAACGCTATTCATTTACGAATAAGAAAGAGTTGGGTTGATTTTTGACGGCCAATTATCTACACGAGGGATATAGGCCCGGGGGGAGTGCCCTCCGTGGGGGTCTTTCTAAGGGAACATAATCCGTATTAACGCATGGAAGATCCACGGCTCGAAGAAAACCACGAAAACTTCGAACGATTAGGCCGACGGGCGCGATTGGGATCGAACCCAGCACCTCCCGTCTACCAGCTTCGAGAGCAGAACCTCTCGGCCACTGGTGGGGCCGAATAAGAAAGAATAGCTGCAAATTTCGTGCATTTAAAAATGAAAATTTCTTCACGAAAGTGTAAAAAAATATGCATGTTACGATTTCAGAACAGCTTTAAATAATTTTTAAAAACCACAAAATGTGGCTAATCAAAGCTGCACTTTATTTGTACGATATTTTTTCTGTTGAATTTTTAAGCTGGAACTTGTAACATAGAAAGTTATCAGAATTGAAATAGTAAAATATCATGTTGAGCAATTGAGCATTAGTATAAAAAATTAAATATTGTTATTTTAATTTGCAATAATAAAAAACAGTGTTGAACACAAAGATTTTTTTTCGATGGAGAAGGGGAAGGAAAGAGAGGGTAGACAGGGTGGAAAATTATTTTATTTTCCGCAAAATTTATTTGCTTGCATTTTTTTGTGAGCTGTAGCGTTGATTCTGTTACACGAATTAGCCTGATTCAAGTCAAAGGATTTTTCTTTTAATTTACTTAAATTAAATTTCAGATCCTTTCATTTCAGAAAACAAAGAAAAAAAAATTGCTTTCAGTTTTTGCAGCAGAAAGTAAATGTATGTCTCAAAACGCCAATTAGAAGAAAGATTAATGCACTTGTCTTTAGATATCAATACAACTGATGATTTTAAAATAAGTTCAAAAACATAAATAAAAAATATCTTTTCGAACTGAATGACAAGAACCAGTGTTGCAGTCGTAAAAAACAAAGGGTATACGCTAAAGTCATGAACATTCATGGATGCAGTATACGCTAATGCTTTATTTGAGAAGCAGAGCGTATACGGTGTATATCTCCGTATACCCTCCACTACCCCGTGACAAAAACAGATCCAGATCTTAAAATATATCGTCGGTTTATATTAGGTTACAAAGGAAAAATTCCAATATTTTATAGTTCTCTATCTTATTTTTCTTTTAAAGCGGTTCTCGAGCTTCCTACTGAACAACGCAAAATTTTCTGACACATTTTCTGTCTCATTTTTAGGGTTCCGTACTTAAAAAGTAAAAACGGAACCATTATAAGATCACTCCTGTGTCTGTCCGTCTGTCTGTCTGTCACAGCCATTTTAATCGTAAACTATGGAACGTGGAAAGTTCAAATTCGGGGAAGTAATAAAGACCATTGACCCACATATTTTCAGATTAATAAACATTCATAAATATATTTAGCAAAAAAGTAGAGGGGCTAATTATGCTACTTGAAAAAAAAAAAATCTTTTCTTTGTATATCATGTGGGGTATCCTGTGAAAGCTTTTGTAACGCTGAACTCAAAAATAGATTCCTTTTAATTTTAGGTATTATATTTTCAAATATATTGTTGAAAATGTAGCGCAAAAATATGTCCCCCCCCCCCCATCTAATTCCGAATCTACTGAAACTAAAATTATGAAAAAATTAGAGGTAGTAGACGTTAATATAAACCTTGCCGGAAAATTATAGCGATTACCCTAGGTCACATAGTTTTTGAGTAATTAGCATTTTTCTGTTATACACAAATTTCGATTTACGGGCATTCAGAAAAATTGTTGAGCATCGCTGAATATACCTATCGTTGCAGAAGAATAAAAGCATTGTTGATAATGATTTTCGAAAAAAATCATCGGTAATTAGCTGAGATATTAACCCTTAAAGGTACGGTCAGTTTGGACATACACAATGACAGGGCGGCGTACTCTATGCCCAGGGGTGCAGAATATGTCCGATCCGGCGATCTAGGATCGGGGGAAATTTTAACACCCTGGGTAAATTTTTTAGAAACATACACAATTGATTTCGATTTTAACAACGAATTCTATAATTCCCTGAGATAGAACAATTTCAGTACAAATAAAAATATCCGTATGGCGACCTTCACAAAATCGATCTCAGAATAATATGTACCGTATATCAGGGGTGATTATGTTCCGAATTTTTCGAAAGTTTAAGACATTCGGTTTTAAAAAAAAAAAAAAAAAAAAAAAAAAAAAAAAAAATCGGTCATTTGAAAATACGGAGATAAAAATACCGCAAATTTTCGCGAAGAATTACGGAGAAAACGCGAATTTCGTCACAAGATCGCAAAATAACCGCATATTTCGTCAGAAGATCGCTAAAGAACCGCAAATTTCGTCAAAAGATCGCGAAAGAACCGCAAATTTCGTCAAAAGATCGCGAAAGAACCGCAAATTTCGTCAAAAGATCGCGAAAGAACCGCAGGTTTCTTCAAAAGATCGCGAAATAACCGCAGGTTTCGTCAAAAGATCGTGAAATGAACGCAAATTTTGTCAAAAGATCGCAAAATAAATGCACATTTCGCCAGAAGATCGCGAAACAATCGCAAATTTCGTCAAAAGATCGCGAAACAATCGCAAATTTCGTCAAAAGATCACGAAACAACCTCGAATTTCGTCAAAAGATCGCAAAACAACCACGATTTTCATCCAAACATGGCGAAATAACCGCGATTTTCGTCAAAACAAGTCGAATAACCTTCTATTTCGTCAAAGAAAAGCGAAAAAACCGCAAATTTCGTCATAAGATCGCAAAATGAACGTAAATTTACTCAAAAGATCGCGAAATAAACACAAATTTTGTCAAAAGATTACGAAACAACCGCGCATTTCGTCAAAAGGGGCGAAATAACCGCAAATTTCGTTAAAAGACCGTAAAAAATCTGCAAATTTCGTCAAAAGATCACGAAAGAATCGCAAATTTCGTTAAAAGGTCGCAAAAAACTGCAAATTTCGTCAAAAGATCACGAAAGAACCGCAAATTTTGCCAAACGATCGCAAAACAACCGCGAATTTCATCAAATGATGGTAAAACAACTGCGAATTTCGTCAAGAGGAAGAAGAAATAACCGCAAATTTCGTCAAAAGATCGCGAAAAAACGCGAATTGCGTCAAAAGATCTATGAAAAATACATAGTATTGGGAGTGGATTTCCCCCACTCTGCTGTAAACTTTCAGAAAATTTGCTGTGAATTTTAGGAAATTTTTTTTCACTCAGAATCACCCCTGCCATATATACGCGTGCATAAGTTGAGAAATATTTGAAAAATAAATTTTCTATACCTACGGTAATACAGCACTTACCTATAACATACCGTAAAATTTTGGGGAAGTTTTCGTGTGGATTGGGGGAAATGTTGGGAGTAGAAACATTTTCTGCACCCCTGTTGCCTAGTTAACGACTTTTAATGATATATATGTGTAATGTAATGTCCAGTAACAGTATAAAAGCAATAAACGTCAAATTGTTAAAAACATACTAATTTAAGGGGTCTCGGGACTCTAAAAAGTGGAAAAAATGAAAAAAAAGACCATTTTCAACATTTAATGCCTTAAAATGTATATGATTTTAAAACACAATTTTAATTGGAATGAAAGATATAAGTATGTTCTTTCGTTTCATGTATTTAAAAAATTGCAAGATACAGAATTAGTATTTATAGGGGGCTCGAAACTGTTAGACATTTGTCGAACAAAAAATTGGCATAACAGTTTACGTGCAGGATTACAAAATAAATATTGCAATTAGAATGAAAATTTTGGTGCTTACTTATACTTCCGATTGTAATAATTTCCCTGAACTTAAATAAATTTGTATTTAAAGCATTTTTATATTTTTAATGCAATGCTGCATTTAGCTAGTACAAAATTTTGAAAATTTCAACAGTAAAATCACCTAAAAAAATATTTTTTTGAACAATAAAAAGGAAATTTTAGATTCAGTTTATACAGAATAACATGGAATATATGTTTTGAAAATTTCATAAAAAAATATTCAGAAGTTTTTGAGGTATCCTGCGCGTTATACCCAAAAACGCCATTTGGAAAATAATGACTTTAAAGTTTCGGAAACGCCGCTTCAGCCATTGCGCGGGTATAATTCTAAAAGCCAAAACTTCTGTTCTAATGGGAATTTCAAGGAAACAATTATATCAAAATATTCAGAAAAGATAGAAGTTTAACATCTAAAAAAATTAAGATTTCTTAAATTTTGAAGCTTTAAGAGTCTTGCGACCACTTAATCCTTTCCGGCACGGGGTAATTCTACTTACAAACTTATGAAATAATGAACTGACACCAGAATTTATAAACGAATTTATTAGAAAATGCGAACTTGCTTATTTTCACGTACATGATAAAAGGAAAATTTTAATTAAATATTCTTGGTGCCATTTGTCTGTTTTGGAATTAAAATTAGGTGTCCGTTTTTTAAGGGCATCGCCCTCGAAATATTTAATTAGAATGAATCGCATAAATACTGTGAGATTCGCGATAGTTTGCATTGATTGTATCTCTCAATACGCCTCGAGTGACTTTAAAATTAATTAAATACCTATCTGGAAAAACGCGGCACTGACCAAGGCGGCGTTGCAACTTTGAGACCTCAATGCGAAGCGCGCTTAGCACAATGCCCAATTTAAAATTTGTACAAAGGTTTTGTTTTAGATACACTGTAGAAATAAAGGTTATTACTACGCTGAATTTAGTTTCATGAAATGCCAAATGAAGTTTAACTATGCACTGCCTTTATTGTCAGTACCGAATTAAGTTCATCATAAACAGATTAGGATAATATTAAAAAAAAGAGTTATACGAATAGCTATATTTGATATTGTTTCATATAGCTCTTTGAACTTTCATGGTATACCCGATTACACTTTTCTAATATATACAGTTATACCCAACCCTACGTTATATAGTTTTTTAAAAAGTCTTAAGTATTCTTTTAGCAACTTTTTAATAATACAATTACAAATTAATATATTTATTCTACGGAACCCTCTGTGCGCGAGTAATACTCGCACTTGACCGTTTATTAAGCATATTGGCAGGCCTGACTGTTGAAGCGGAATACAATTTTAACAAACTTGCTTTGATTTCTGTGAAATATAATATCATGATGAGAAGTGCTGGAAATTGCCACTTTTCATATTTAAACAACTATGAGGTAGACATTCCTTTATTCAGAATGCAATATATAGTATTCATACTGCGTCACTGGCCAAAATTCAGTCATTTTCAATGATATCATCACATTTAATACAAACTAAATTAATATGAAACAAATCTTGCTAAAATATCTTCATTTACTGATAAAGTTGTGAATGAACATTCAGTTTCGGCTTGTAGTTGCACACCCAGAATATTTGACTGAATGTATTGTAATTTTGATGGAATAAATGGAGTGAGGTGTTGTTTCTTGTTCAAATTTTTTTGTCTTAACCACATTATCTCTGTTGAAAGTTTGTTACAATTTTTTTAGGAACAATGTGTATGTTTACAATCTCTGAAAATAATCGCCCATTCGAAACACTGATGTAAGATGCATTTAAAAACTTCCTTGCTAAATCAAAGACAGTAGAAAAGTTATTCTTGCTGAGTTGTTTGTTTTAGAATTAAAAAAAATATATTCACTTGGATAACAATTCATCAGAAGAAGCTATGAAATATCAAACTTTTTTAATTAATAAAATTTTTAAATTCTCTTCTTAAATACCCCAAACCAGCTTTTTTTCATGTATAACATTTACTTGTGAAAAGTTCTTGTTTATCAATATGTAAGTTTCTGCTTTAAATATTATGTAAATTATTTTAAAATTTAACATTTTAATGCCTCTAATCTTTGAAATATAAAAGTATTCGACCAGCCGAGTACTTGATATTTGGCCGAAAAGTTACTACTCGGCTGGCCGAATATTCGGCATTCGGCCAAACAGTTAATTCGTCTAGCCAGGCGTCGGTATACGGTTCTCCTGTAGGCCGCATATTCGGTAGAAAAGTTATTTTTGCTAAGTTGTTTGTTTTAGAATTAAAAAAAATATATTCACTTGGTTTAATTCCAGAAGAAGCCATGAAATATGAAACTTTTTTAATTAATAAAATTTTAAAATATTCGACCGAATAGTTACTGCTCGGCTAGCCGAATATTCGGTATTCGGTCAAAATGTTCGGTACATCCTTAGTAGCTGATGTAATTTTATTACACCGTTTTAATTTTCTTTGATAAGAAAAAATTCCCGGTTTTCTCTTATTTTTGGCTTTGAAAAATAGACAATACAACAGTAAAGATCTGGCGACATCCTGTCCCCTGAAAAAACCGCGAAATATCCACCCCCCCCCCCCCCACCCTCCATAGTTTTCAGAGTCCAGCAAAACGAATTTTAACGAACAAGAAGTCTGGCCTTCTAATTTCATTTGCATTGGTCAAGGAGTGTACGCATTTACCCTCAGGGCATTTTTCTCCAGATTCCTTTCTTGAATAAAGCGAAGATATTCTCTACAGGGATACTGCATAAAAATAGGAAGAAGGTATATTTAATCTTATAAGGGATACTATATCATGGACACCCCCCTCCTCCCTCCCCTTCTTACATACATGGAATAGCTAAAAAGTGAAATTGCAATCGACTCCGAGCGAAAAAAAATTACATAATGCAAAGAGAAAGGTTAGTTTCTAATCAGAAAATATTTAATAATTTTAAATATTTTTTGACATTGTTTTCTGTTTTGTATTTTTAAAAATTCTTAAAAAAAAAAAAAAAAAAAAAAAAAAAAAAAAAAAAAAAAAAAAAAAAAAATAGGGCCAAATGATACAGTTTTTGAACGAAAGTGAAATTACCGAATGTATATGAGTTTACCGAAGTGGGGGGGGGTCGCACCCCCCCCCACACCCCCCCTGTAGCTACGTCCCTGGACGTCAGTGTTACACATGAACATTTTCTATGCGTAATATATTTATTGTTTAAAGGCAATTTCTTTTTGTATCAACAAGAAATACAAATGGAAATACAAGAAAAAAATAATGGACCTCATCAGTGTGATGTCACAGGCAACTTAATCCGCGTATGAACCGCAAATTAGATCCAAACAAACCCAGAAAGTTCAGAGTGTATAAGAGATACACTATGCGTCAAAACAACTTGCAATATGAAGCCTGATATCGCTCAAATCATTCGGCCCAAACAAGACGAACGCGTGGAACCAGGCTTGAATTATTTGGAATGGGAGAGGTTTTCAAAGCTGCCCGCAATTGTTTGGACCGAATTGTGACAGGTTTTAATTGATTTCAAGATTACATTTTTAGCTTCATGCCGAACCATCACGTGTCCTCCCTATCTGTCTCTGAACTCTGTGGTTTATTTGTATCCAAATTATGGTTGATACACGGAATTGAGTTGCCTTTGACGTCACCACTGATGGGGTTCATTATTCGTAAATTTTAAAAAAATGGGGACTTTTAATGTTATGTCTATGGCATTTTTTATCTAAAATTTTTCCTCAAGGTCTTTTGTCATTTTTTTGCCTGGCACAGAAACGACCGGTGTTGCCACAAAATAAATACCGAAGTTTAACTTGGGTAACAATTTCCTTTTACGTTTACATCGTTTCCTGATAGGAAAAAGTGTAAAAAAAAAATTAAGTAAAACTGGCGGGTTTTTTCATGTCTTACTGTATAAAACCTATACTGTTGTTAAATATTAGCATTAAAGGTATAACACTATTTTTGCATTCATAGCGTTCCCAAGTGGAAAATAGGGGTAACTAAATTTAAGTAAATTTTGATTTTTTATGCTCAGATTGGAAGTTTTTGTCCAAACAACGACAACCTGTATTATTGTTTTCATGAGCCATTTTGGATTAATCATTGGTAAATTACACCACAAATTGTGATGCGATAATCAAACCTTAATGATGGTACATTCCGTTAATTTTGAAATGAGTTCATCTCAGAGTTTGTCTGAATGCAGTAGTTATTAAAAAACTTCACATATTAAACAAAAACATAATTTGCAGAACAAATTAAAAAAGAAAACAATTTATTTCCTACATTGTTTAAGCCCGAGAAGGGACAGATATTAGGATGTTTCATTCAGTTAGCTCTACGTTTAATGTTACATTTTTGTAACAAATAAGTTAAACCAATTAAACATTAAAAAATAAAAATAAAATTCAAACAATATGATACATTAAACACCCTAAAAACGCGAGTTCCGTTCAAATGAAAGCGAAATAAATCTTAGACTTTTTCCATTTATTAGTTGTAAATATTTGTGTTGCAGATTTTGTATTATGCTTAAGATAATTGTACATAAAATCATAAGGCACGTCTGAAATACAAACCTTTAAAAAAAGCCTAAGATTTATTTCGCTTTCATTTGAACGGAACTCAAGGTTTTAGGGTGTTTAAAGTATCATATTGTTTGAATTTTATTTTTATTTTTTAATGTTCAATTGGTTTAACTTATTTGTTACAAAAATGTAGCATTAAACGCAGAGCTAACTGAATGAAACATCCTAATATCTGTCCCTTCTCGGGCTTAAACAATGTAGGAAATAAATTGTTTTCTTTTTTAATTTGTTCTGCAAATTATGTTTTTGTTTAATATATATATAGCTCTATCAAAAGTACATGAATTATGAAATCTATGAAAAAGAGGGTGTAAAACAACAATAAAACTAATGAACATTAATAACTAAAAAACAATAAACAAACGACTCCTTGCTCATCTGAAAGTGGGTGGAGTCAAAAAACAGGTATCAAAAATAGAAATTGAATCCTCACAGGTACATTATATATATATATATATATAATTTTAATAATATTATTAATATTTATTGTTAATTTATTAAAATTAAAACATTGAAAATATGGTTAAATAAAATAAATGATTGATTTTTGTATTTTATTAATCTTTTCAATTAAGTGAATTATTATCTTTGTCAAAATACTTTTGAGCGCTACTGTATATACACATTAATTAATAGCATAGCATCACATAAAATTTGATATAATTATTTTTAAGTTCTATATTTAAAATTCTTATAGCAATTAGATAAAGTGCTGCGTCACACACTTTTAACCCGTTAAGGGTTTTTGCTTTGATTAAAGTATTCGGTCAGACTGAATATTAGGTTTCAGTGCTGAATAAGCAGGATATCCAGCAGGAGCCACATATTTGGTGCATCCCTAATGAATTTCAAGCCCTGAGTATATTTGATATTAAAATCCATGAATCTACTGAACATTCATTTGAGTGTTACAAGGCCATCTTTTGACAAAATTTCCTATTTTCTTTTTTATTTAAAAATAAATAGAACATTATATTAACTCATTCAGATTAGTAGAATGTGGCCCGGAGCCCTCTAAAGTGAATAATTTATTTTTCACTAACCCTGTATTTTAATGTTGTATGAGGGACGTTACATTTATGTTTCTTTCATACAAGTTTTATATACTTTATACAAAATAGTTCTTATACCTGTTATATGATCAGTGAAAAACTTTTATTACCATTTATCATGTAGCACTTTGAGTTTTGTTATATTAACCTGATCTTACATACATTATTCTGTAAGTAATAGGCTCAAAATCCAGTTTTTGATAATAACAATTGTATTAAATGATCTAAACTTTAAATATCATCAATCAAGATGCCTTATTTATTATATATTATCACGTGTGTTATGGCTATTTCAGTTATATACTTTTTTAAATAAGGGTAATAGATAACTGTTAAATATTATTGCTGCTTTAAAAAAAAATATTTTAAAGACTTTCTTATAAGAGGCAAGAACGATTATTTTATGTCCATATAATAAATCTAGGAAATAAATTTAAAAAAATCAGTCATATTCACCAAATTGACTAGACTATAATACAGTACCACTGATAAAAAAATTAATTCCACTTTAATTGCATATTGAAAATCATATTTTAACTAGTGAAAGTGCTACGTATAAAATAAAAAGAAAAGTTCCCACTTAAACTGATGGCATTGAGCTCACAGGCTATTTATTCACACTAATTGTATATTATACTCTTTTCAAAGAATAATGCCCCTCAAAAAATAAATGAAGGGGGATTAGCCCCATTTCTCCAATTTATACTTAACCAATGAACCGCCAAATCTAATCAGGGAAGCTCCTTAACATAATAAACCGGTATACCAAATTTGAAGCAAATCAGATAATTCTGCATGAAAAAAACCATATCGCTAAATTAAGGTGGGGGGTCTAATCCCACTTTCCCCCCTTTATACTTAACTAATGAACCTCCAAATCTAATCAGGGAAGCTCCTTATCAGAATGAGCATAGGAAAAATAAATAAATTGTATAATTCTGCATTAAATCCATTTATCTAAATTAAGGGGAGGGGACTTGCCCCCCTTTCCCCCTTTTATATTTAACCAATGAACCTCTAAATCTAATGAAGGAAGTGCCATATCGGAATAAACTGGTATATCAAATGCGAAGCAAATCGAATAGATCTGCATGAAAAACCCATTTATCTAAATAAGGGGGGGGGGGCTATCCCCCGCTGCCACTCTTATACTTAACCAATAAACCTCCAAATTTAATCAAGACAGCTCCTTAACATAATAAACCGGTATACCAAAATTGGAGCAAATCGAATAATTCTGCATGAAAAAATCATTTATCTAAATTAAGGGGGGGGGGGGGGTCTAGACCACTTTCCCCCCTTTATACTTAACTAATGAACCTCCAAATCAAATTAAGGCAACTTCTTAACATAATAAACCAGTGCACAAAATTTGAGCAAATCAAATAATTCTGTATGAAAAACCCATTTATCTAAATTGAGGGGGGATCTAGCTCCCTCTTTCCCCCTTTATACTTAACTAATGAACCTCCAAATTTAATCAGGGAAGCTCCTTAACATAATAAACTGGTATACCAAATTTAGAGCAAATCGAATAATTCTGCATGAAAAACCCATTTATCTAAATTGAGGGGGGACTAGGCCCCCTTTCTCCCCTTTATATTTAACAAATGAACCCCCAAAACTAATTAGGGAAGCGCCTTATCAAAATGAACCTAGAAAAAAAATTTGAAGCAAATCGGATGTTTCTATCAAGAGTTTATTGCATTAAGTACATACAGTGGCGGTCAAAAGTTTCCGGCCAGTTAGTTTTTTTGATTTGTTTGACAGAACGTTTTAGCGAAGAAGAAGTTCAATTGCTCCAAAAGTTAGGAATAAGCAAATTACCTCTGACCACGTGATCATTTTGATTGGTTACTTAAGATACTTGATGCAAAGGGGAGGAATTCAAAATTCGCGCGTGCAAAAGTTTCCGGCCATTCGTGATTCATTAGTTTTTGCTATGGCTAAAGTGTTTTTTTGGCCATATTTGTTAATTAATCAAGGTGAATAATGTATATGAAATTCAAAAATAAAAAGTTTAACAATTTATTGTCCTAAATGAGTGATTTGTTTGTTGCTAAAGGGAAATCCTCTCGTGAGATTGAGGCAAAGTTGTCGATAGGAAAATTTGCTGTAAACGATATTTAAAAAAATTATAAAGATGGTCATGGCTTTCGGAACTTGCCACGGTCCGGGGGACCCCGGAAAACCACTATTCTTGTGGACAGAATTATTAGAAGAAAAGCAGTTGATGACCCGCGTAAAAATGCCGCTGCAATTCCACGTTATTTATGGTGTTAAAAGCGATTTATGATATTGTATTTATTGTTGAAACAAGTCTATCTACAGTGTCAAGACGCTTATGTGACGAAGAACTTTATGAAACAGTCGGCGTTAAAAAACCTTTCATAAGTAAAATTTCAGAGGGCCCGACTGGCGTTTGCCAAGGAATACAAAGACTGGTCAAGTGAAAACTGGAAAAAAGTACTATTTTCAGATGAATCGACGTTCAATCTTATTGTGAGTGATAAAAAACTTTACAACCGACGACCTAAAAACAAAAGATAAGATGCGAGATATATTATTCATACAATGAAGCAAGGCGGAGGTCACGTTATGCTGTGGGGAGCATTTTCTGGAAAATGCGCCTGTCCGATATTTGAAATCCGCGGCAAGATGAAAAGTGCAATGCATAAGGATATCTTGCAAGATCATTTGCTTCCTTATTGGAGGAAAAATTGTGGTCGCAACTATTAGTTTCATCATGATAACGACCAAAAGCTTACAAGCATACTCGTCAAACAGTGGATCTCGCACAAAAAAAATTCGCTTTTGAAAGGGCCAGTCCAATCATTCTATCTGAATATAATAGAAAATCTTTGAAACTAACTTGAAAACGTGTGTGGAATTATAAATATTCCAATTTAGCAGCATTTTCATAAAAATTGCAAGAACCGTGGACAAAACTTAACATTGATGATCTACAACTGTTCATTGAATAGATGCCACGTTGCTGCGCCGCAGTACTTATTGCTAAATGTATGAATACAAAATACTAATTGTAAATGTTGTTGATCACTGTTATTTTCTGTTATAACACCATTTTTTTCCAAACTTGCCAAGATGGCCGGAAACTTTTGAGAACATGCGTTTTCTTTTGCAATTAATTTTGTCAATTAAATTTATTAATATTTAATTTTTATTCCATAAATAAGTTCTTAACTGTTATGTCAATAAAGTGTATAAGTATCACTTTGAGATTCCTCTTCATATGGGTATACTTACAAATTAACCAAAAATTTTATGCTGGCCGGAAACTTTTGACCGCCACTGTACATACGTACATACATACATGCAGAACGGGCGGGCACATTAGCTCTCAGGCTTTGATAGCCTGTGAGCTAAAAACTGCAAATCAGGATAAGAATATACCAATTATATGAATATGATTGAATTGTAACCTATAAATTTTTTAACAGAAATCCATTTCTAGATGCTTCAAATATGCAAATCCAAAATTACACAGCCCATTTTGTCAAATAGTTTTGAGTTATGCTTGAAAAACTACATACGTTGCCGTCCGTTTTGCAACGATTATAAATTAATTTAACGTTAGAAGTACTTGACCAAATGATTACCTCTTTGGTATCTAAAAGTAAAATTTACCGAAGAATAAATATGTGTCAAAATGATATGCTAATATTGAAAATTTTTGAGTTTGGTACAATTTTATATGTACACAACCTCTAAGCAAAATTTCCCTATAAGAGTAAGTAGTAGACATTATTACTAATCAATTGGTACTAATCATAACATTGTTTTTATACAATGATTTATGACAGAGTTAGAAGGGTGTTGTGCATTTTTTTTCTTTAGGTCTATACATAGTTTGATATGTCTAATTATTTTTCAGATAGGTCAACATTTGTATCTTAACTTATTATGACATAAAAATTTGATAATTTTATTTGTTCTAATAAATGTAAACTACCTCTTGCTAATGGCAATCTTACAAAAATGGACATTTAGATCATATGTACAGTTGAGTGCTATATATATATATATATATATATATATATATATATCTGTGGTAGTCCCAAATTCATATTCTTCAGCTAATTTATGGCTAATATGAAGATGAAACCACACATTTTATTTGTGGAACTTAAGGCATTTGGGACCTGACGATTCTGTCTAAGTTCTACAAATTTCCATCATTCCATTTCTGTTATTCAATTTCTGCTGTTTTTTACTATGTATTTGGAATCTATGTTAAGTGTGTTTGGCGGAGCTGTATTTGTTAATGTCATTTTATTCATAATTTCACTGTTTTTGTTGGTGGTCGGTCATGTTTATTTAATGGTTATATATATAACCAGTAAAAAGTGCTCTGAAAGGACCCAGTTTTAACTTGCCGTTCAACATTATGTTATAAAGTTATATTCATGAAGGTATTCTATGTTCTTATTTTGTCTAGATTTGTCCATGTAATTTTTAAGTAACTTATTTTACTTCATATTTAATGTTTTGCTTTACATTTGTATTACACATGTTTTGTTTGTGCTAATTTTGTCTAGATTTGTTCATGTAAATTTTAGCCCTCTATGCCCCAACGATACTTTAAAGTACCATTAAAAAAACTTGTTATAAAATTCATTTAATACATTGATTAGTAGTAATTCAGTTTAGAATGAGTAATAGATACTTTATTTTATCTTGTTCCAAAAGCATTATTGGTTGCACTAAACAAAAATACAACAAAAATTCATTTGGATCTCTTCAGCTTTTTTTGACACTGGAAGATTGCAGGTGAAAAGTTTCAATTCAGAAATACTTCTGTTCTAAGAGCATTATATTTATAGATTTCCTAATTCTATAAAAACGTTACAAATATTTTAAATAAAAGATTTGTCTGGAGTTATAAATATTGCACAAAATCCCTATACATTCAGATTTAGGTCATTAATTTTAATTGACAAAATCCTTCTAAAATTTATTAAATGATTGTGTAAATCTTCTAATGTAGTTTCAAAAATCCACGAAAAATACTTTGGAAGGTGAAATTTTCATGAATTCTTAATTTGGGACACAAAGGGTTAACTCAATGTGAACTAAAAACAATAAATGTCATTTCAATTAATTTATTTTTAAATTTTTTATTTAAATTATTCAACTGTGATTTACAGCCATAGTATTTCTCACATATTTCAGAAAAATATTTATGTGACCTTTTTTATATAGTCTATTATAGTAAGGGATCTGGTATTTATGCAGATACTTCTTAAGAATTATATTCTCATTTTATATGAAATAAAAAGTAGCATTGAAATGAAAATTTACTATTTTAATGTAATAATGTGAAATTTTAGTATAAATAGCTGCAAATTGGTATTGGTATACTGAATTATATATATATAAATATACAGTACATAACCATTTATCCGGAATGCTTGGGGTCAGATGCATTCTGGATAACTCGTTGTAAATGCAAGCAGCATCCATTTGATAAGTTTTCTGGAATATTTGTGGTTGTGGCATTATTTCTAATATTAAATTATTAGATTACTTGGATTAAAAATCAATGTAAGAAGATCAAAAGTTAACCAGAGTTTAAAAGAAGGTAATTTAAGGGAATCCCTTAGGAACAAAATTCTTCTGTTTCCTCTGCATAAAAATTAAAACATCTAAAATACAACTAAATATGTTTTCATTTCAAATACTAGATGTTGTTATCAAATTATCCAATTGTTTCAAGCAAAGCATATGTCAAACTGGCAGTGTGCGACACCTTTTTCTGCAAAGATTCTGAAATCAATCTATCAGAAATATCATTCTGGATAACTGGTTTTCCGGTTAACTGGTTTCCGGATAAATGGTTCCATACTGTGTATAATGGTAAGGGAACTCATAGAAAAACATAAGGAATATAATTTACCTCTCTGCCTTTGCCTTTATTGATTATGAAAAAGCATTTGATTCGGTCTACACATCAGCAGTAGTAGAATCTCTGGAGGACATTGGTGTAGACAAACCTTGCATCAATATCATAAAGAAGATTTACAAAAGGGTCAGCTAGGTGGGGAGGCCTACCAAATGGCTTAAGCACTCACAAGCCCCACCCATAAAGAAGATTTACAAGAAAACAACAGCAACAATCCGCTTGGACAAAGGAAAAGCAAAGATCAAGCTTGGAAGAGGGGTAAGACAAGGAGACACCCTTTCGCCTAAGCTTTTTACTGCTGTCTTAGGAAATATTTTCAAGAAGCTGGATTGGGAAAACAAAGGGATTAGAATAAATGGGGAATATTTAAGTCATCTCCGATTTGCTGACGACATTTTAATTTTCAGTAACAATCCTGAAGAATTGGAAAATATGCTAAAAGATTTGGCAGAAGCTAGCATTAATGTGGGATTAAAAATAAACATGGAAAAGACTAAGGTGATGTTCAATTCATTTGCATCAAAAAAGAAAATCTTCTACAACAACACTGAAATTAAGGAAGTGCAAAGTTATGTATACCTTGGGCAAAAAATATCATTGGATAATAGTATCATGAATGAAATCAATAGAAGAATAAGAAATGGATGGAGTGCTTTTGGGAAGAACAATATTATTCTGAAGAGTAACATGCCTCTTTGTTTGAAAAGAAAGGTATTTAACCAATGTGTTTTGCCTGTGCTAACTTATGGAGCAGAAACATGGACGCTAACAAAACGGATGGTAAAAAGATTACAAACAAACAAAACAGAGAAGTAGGGAAAGATTTATGCTAGGTATAACTAGAAGAGACAGAAAAAGAATAACCTGGATAAGAAGCCAGACGAAAGTTTTTGACATCATTGAAAGAATTAAACGGCTAAAATGGAAATGGGCTGGGCACATTGCAAGAAGACAAGACAATAGATGGAGCACAAACACCCTACAGTGGTATCCCACAGATGTAAAACGGCCAAGAAGACGACCTCAAGTAAGATAGAGTGATGAAATCAGAAAAGTAGCCGGTGTGAATTGGATAACTAAAGCACTACACAGGAAACATTGAAAAAATCTGGGGGAGACCTACATCCAGCAGTGGATTGAAAACGGTTGATGATGATGATGATGGTGATATATATATGTAGCATTTTGCTACCGACTTTCAGATATTTAGGCGACACCAGTACACCTCGAAATAAAATTTAGTAGAGCAATCAAGACCATCCATCCGTTATATTGAAAATATCGGATTGCAGCCAGGGTGGCGCGAAAGACAGGCTCGAAACACATTGAGATAATTTCCCTTACGTAATGAATATAGATAGTCATCGTCACTTTTTAAACTGGTTTTATTGACAAAAAAATAGTAAAACACTTCCAGTAGTTATTCCATCCACTCTCAAAAATCGATCATCACTTCATAAGACTTTAGATGTTATAAGAATAGGATCTACACATTAGAACGTTTACTCCAAGCGACGCAGCTTAATTAGACAACAAGAAAAACGTAAAATCTTCTCTCCTTCGTTGATGTAACGATATTTGTACTCCGAAAAACAGCGTGCGGACGGTTACAGAAAGGTAAAAGACCAATGCTAGAAGAGAGGTGGGGAAGGATGGGACATAAAACAGATTACGATTCGATGGGAAAGGATGACGTCGATAATGAACTCTTTTATACGACGTCAGAATTAAAGTGCAAGTAGTGCTGGCGGATGCATGGAATTGTGGGTATAGAACACCAAAGAAATAATGATATTAAAACATTCGAAAGAAAGAGAATTTAGTTTTAGAATAAAATGAAAAAGTAATTTAATAGGTTTTATAAGATTAGGCGAATGGATTAAGGTTTTTAGAATAATAAAAGAATACGCAACTTTAAATGCATGAAATAAAAGACAAAATATATTAAGATATTATTAAAGATAGGTAAAAAAGGAAAAATATTAAGAATTTGAAATAGTTTTACTAAGAAAAAGAGGCGGAAATATTTATTATTACATATCCCCCCCCCCCCCACTCAAAAAGACTGGATGAACTGATAGGTCCTAAGACCCACATGTTCATAGAAAGGGAAATGTTACATAGGCTTGGATTACAATTTTGCCACTTGGAGTAAACCCTGATGATTTAACCTTTTTTTTTTTTTTAATCTTAATGCTTAATTTAAAATTTAGAACGCGAACTACTGGAAATGTTAATTAAATACAATAACAAGATATTAATCTTGTTTACAAATTACAAAGATGTAAAATAAAAAGTTACTATAAATATTGAGAATAATTTTTTAACATAGTTTTGTTATTTACATAATAAATTTACGGCCATTCATGGCTCATATTAATGTGCAAAGCATTCATGAATTCAGTTGTAAAGACTTGAACGTAGCATTTTATAATATAAGTGTGCTAATGGAATTCTGAAAAATGTCTTCAAAATATAAGTTCAAAATTAGATTCGTAAGTATACTGTTCATTTGAATCTACTTATCCTTACATTAGCAACTCAGTTTTTCCAATCTAGTAAGTTCATTTTTAGTTCAATAAATGAAATTAATATATTACAATAAATAAATAATAATAAAATTCATAATAGCAATAATAATAATAACAATATTTTTAAATAAACCTATTTACAGAATCTTTGAAGTGTATTGACACACATACATCGATGATATTGATGGTCCATCTCTTTGCGGGTACCTTTTTACTATTTGTTATTATTTACTGTTTACCACATGGTATATACCTATTACAGTCATCATAGGTTTTTCAGAAACTTCTTTGGAATTCCTCTAAGTTGAAAATTTTTTAATAATATAAAATTTCTAACTCATAAATTAATTACTCATAATTAATAAACTCTCAAACTCATAACAATTAAAACCATTTAAATCAGATATTCTCATAAACTAACAAACACTCTTAAATCTAAAACTTCATAAGATTTTTTTAAATCTCATATTCTGTCCATTAATTAGTTACACGGTAATTATCTTCCAATTATCTAATAATACGCATATTATATCTTATATTATCAATTTCTAGGACTAACTTACAATGAGTAATTGAAATTCATACTAATCGGGTTATCACAACTCATAGCATAAATACTCTCTTAAGTAAAGTCCCCCATGCTAAGTATTATCATCTCACTTATTATAGTAATCAATATTCATTATGATCTTTTTCTCTCAATATCAATAATGCATAGTATAATAAATAATAATAACAACTACATTCAACAACACAGTCAATAGTATTCAAAAGTAGCAAATAAATTTCTTTAACTAATCCTTAAAGTATCTATTGATATCTCATCCATATACAACGAATGAGGTATGACAATATACTCAAATATTAGGCATAACATAAAGTAACAAAAATTAATAAGAAATGTTGTGAAATAACTATTAATTCAGCATGATTATGCAATGATCTTGTTTTCAATCAAACAAGAAACTATAGTTGCTGAATGAAAATGAAACTTTGTAGCATACTTAAGAAAGGTTGATAAAAGATCCAGATTATTGAATTATAGTAATTAACTTTAATCCTAGATTCAAATTCAATTTAAATTTAATTCTAATCCAGTTAATTTTATTTATTTAGTTAATTTAGTTTAAGTTATTAATTCAATTAATTTCGATACAAGAAATTCTCAACCTAAATCGACCAATTTACGCCAGCATAAATAGTTAACTCAAGTAAAAAATCTCAGCAGTAATATTCCTGTCGCGATTCAAGAACACACTGTTATATAGAAAATAATTGCTTACTAACTTATAAATGTATTTATTTAGTTTAGTTAAATTACTTATTATTATAAATTTAAGACGCGGCTATGGATTTAACATTAGTTTGCTGGGGTTTTTCATGGGATAACTTTAATTGATCTGGAGAATAATATTTTTGTAATTTAGCTACATGGACAATCTCCGTATTTCGGTTTTGAATTTTCCTATCTATCTCAAAGTTAACATCAGATAATTTATTAAGGATTCGATATGGCCACTAAAAACTTGGGATAGCTTCCTAGTATTTGGGTATTGGAATTCCTCATAAATTACTAGATCTCCTATCTCAAATTTAGGTTCTACATAATTTCGATCATAATATATTTTACTTCGCCAATAAAATTCATCTGTGCGTTTTTAGCAATTTTGCAGGCTTCTTGAACTGAAGGGTAATAATCTTGTTGAAGGGGGGGAATCATAGGGTAATTGGCCAAAAAGTAAATAAGCAGGAGGGAATTTAATTATAGAATGGGGGGTATTGCTATACTCATTAACTACTTCGGTCAGAAGTTTTGTCCAAGGAACTTTAGAACTGGTAGAATTAACCTTACACTTTAATCTAGTAAGTATTGTTTGATTCAATCTTTCACATTTCCCATTCGTTTGATGATGATGTGCGGAGGTTAAACACTGCTTTATATTATGATTCTGAAGAAATTTTTTTAAATCTAGATGAAGTAAAAGCTGCATTTCTATCACTGAGCACCTTTTGGGGAACCTGTACATTAAGAATTTTATTGAAGCAGTACAATTGTTGGGAAGTTTGAATATTAAATACTTGATTTAGACAGTTGGTATAAGTTTCTGTGGTAACACTTTTTGAGGAGAAAGCCCAAACATATCTTGTAGAATGGTCTATTATTTCAAATGAAAATCAAATTTCAAATTATTTTTGCTTAAAAGGCGCAAAGACCAACTTAGTGAAAAATATTCCATGCCGGGAATCGAACACGGGTCATCAGTATAGCGCACTGACGTTCTACCGCTAAACCACATGGAACGATACCCAGCCTGGAACTTCTCACTATTACAAGTTGGCAAGGCTACAAACGCAGCACAAGAATTGTTTGCCCCGTGTTGGTGGCTCACGGAAAATATTCCATCTTGTGCTGCGTTTGTAGCCTTGCCAACTTGTAATAGTGAGAAGTTCCAGGCTGGGTATCGTTCCATGTGGTTTAGCGGTAGAACGTCAGTGCGCTATACTGATGACCCGGGTTCGATTCCCGGCATGGAATATTTTTCACTAAGTTGGTCTTTGCGCCTTTTAAGCAAAAATAATTTGAAATTTGATTTTCATTTGAAATATTGTATTCAAGGCGAATGTTTCTCTCTGGAAAAATTTCCAAATATTAATATGGTCTATTATTATATGCAAATATTTTTTGGTGGAGTTATAGTAATTAAATCCTCCCACAGTATCAATAGAAATACATTCAAAAGGTTGATCTGTGGTTGGCATAGCTTGTAATAAGCCAAATTTCTTCTGTCTGGGTTTTTTATTTTTCTGACAAATATCACAATGCTTTACAAATTTAGTTATATCTTGAGTCATATCAGGCCAATAATAATTAGGGGATATTAAATTTAACATTTTTTGGATACCAGGGTGACCAAATTTCTCATGAGCAACATTTAGTAATTTTCTTCTTAAGGACATGGGTACTACTATTTTTCTAAAACCTTTCTTTTTCACTATCATAAGTCCATTTTCAATTACATAGTTTTTTCCACAAACATTATTCTTTTCCTGCATCTCTATAACTTCTCTAGCATCTAAAAGGAACGTAACTGGTTGAATAAAATACGTAATAGGATTTCTAGACAACATGTCGGCTTCGACATTTGTTGAACCCTTTTCATAGACAATATCATATTCAAACATAGATAGTTTTAATGACCATCTGAATAATCTTCCCCTTAGATGTTTAACATTTTTTAACCATACAAGAGATGCATGGTCGGTGTGTATAGTAAACTTAACAGCATGAAAGTAGTGATAATATTTATCTAATGTGTCAATGATGGTAAGACACTCTAATTCGGTAATAAAATAGTTCTTTTCATAACTTCTCAATCTCCTTGAATAGTATGCAATTGGATGTAAAAAATTATTACTATCTGGCTGTTTAAGAACTGCACCTACCGCCACCTGTGAGGCATCAACAAACATATGGAGGGGTAATTTAGGGTCATAAATTTTCTAAACAGGTTTAGCAATTAGGGCATCTTTTAGTTTTTGGAAGGAATTTTGACAATCTGAATTCCATTCCCATATGGTATTTTTCTTAAGTAAATTATTGAGGGGATGTCTGATTTCTGCATATTTATCAATAAATTTATGATAGACATTAATGGACCCTAGGAATCTTTGGAGTTCTTTAACATTTGAGGAAGGGGGGGGGGTTAAATTTTTGATAGCTTCTATATTATTATTAGCTGGAGTTAAGGTACCATTTTTCATTTCATAACCTAAGAAATTAATTTTATTTTGGACAAGGTTACATTTAGATAATTTAAGTTTGATATTTTCCAATCTACATAATTCAAAAATTTTGGTTAGATGTAGTAGATGTTCTTCCAAAGTTGAAGAGAAAATAATTATGTCATCAAAATAATAGCAGGCATTTATATTTAGTTAGGATTCTTCTAATGGTTCTTTTGAAAATTGTGGGCCCAACTTTGACACCGAATGGGAGAACATTCCATTCAAAAAGTCCAGAGTTGGTAGTAAAAGCCAATTTTTCAGTGTCTGCTGGGTGTATGGGTATGTGCCAGTAGCCAGAGGCTAAGTCCAAGATGGAAAAATACTGAGCACTACTCAATTTATCTAAAATTCCGTCAATACGGGGTAATGGTTCAGCATCATTTTTCATTATTGAATTTAATTTTCTATAGTGTACACATAACCTAGTTTTCTTACCTTCATCGCGTTTTTCTACCAAAGTAATAGGGGAGGAGTAAGGGCTATAGCTTTCTTTAATTAATCCCGCAGCTAATAATGATTGAATCTGTTCTGAAATTTCCTTTTCTTCGACTATTGAAGTGCGGTAAGGCCTCATAGATATAGGTAGGTCAGAATTGAGAAAAATGCGCTGTGGCTCAATATTAATTTTTCCTACATCATATTTATTTTTTGAAAAAATATCCAAATAATCCCTCAAAATATCCCTTAAAGTTTTGTTTTTTACAGAATTTATTTCCCCAATTAAATTATAATCATTAATATTAGGCTGCGCGAAGGATTTAGGAGTCACTAACTTTCCATAATCAGGTTGCATTTCATCATATTGGTTATTCATATTAAAATGAAGAGATCTTAGTACATTTCTGGATATGCATTGGTTTACTATAGTCCTTCCTTGCATAATTTTACGATTTACACAATCTATATTTAATTGAAAGAGTGCACAGGTTGGCAACCCTAGTATTGCGTACTCAAGGTCAGTGTCACATACTAAAAATTTTACATTCTGCTTAATTTTACCAACTTTAATAAATAAATTACATGATTGATTAATTTGTATAGACCCTTTAGCTTGGCCAATAATAATTGGAGAAATATTTCTAACTTTAGCATGTAATAAATTTACAAATTTTATAGGTAAAATCGAAATAGTGGATCCCGTATCAATAACACAAGGAATTTCTTTTTGTTTTGCATACCCAGAGACTATCAATTGTCATATAGTATTAGTAGAAGATTGTTGTTGATTAGTAGGAGCATATGATGGTACAGGGGTAACATTAAATACACATTCTTTCCCAATGATAGGCATTAAGTACCCCTTTGTTAAGACAAATCCTGCAAGGTCTAGTGGGGTATCGTTGTTGGAAATGAGTATTTTGCATTCTAGGAGTTGTAAATCGAGGATTATTTGTATTTAAATTATGATTCTCCTGACGAATCCAATGTCTGGGTGCATTGTAATGAGGCTGAAAAGGCCTAACATTTTGTGAATTATTCCTAACAACATTTACAGGAGAAGTTGGAATTATTACTAGTTGTTTTGCCATCCGATACCAGTCAGTGGTATTACTTGGAGGATTTACTATCAAAAAATTCTGGTATTCGGGCTTTAGCCCATCTGTGAGTCCCTGCACAATTATTGTTTCACATAATTGTAACTTCCTACCCACTTCAACCTTTTTATGAAAATATTGCTCTAATTCATTTAAGTCATTTAACTTTAAAGCTGCAAATTCAGAAAATCTTGGAACATAAACACTAATAATTTTTTCAGTGAGAAGCTCAGAAATTTTTTCAAAACTAGTGCACTTCCGACAATCATTTAAATAAACATTCAATGCTTCTCCTTTCAAATATTTAGAAATATTATTTAATTTCCAATTTTCATCTTTTTTCTCGGTAATGCAAGATTTCTCAAAATGCATTAACCAAGGTTGTATTTTCATACCGGACTCTGGGTCAAAGGGAACAATATTTATTTCACTCATGGTGTTACTCGATTTTTTAACAATTCTAGATCTTAATTGTATATAGGAGGGACAACTCATTTATATAAAAATGCAATAGTATAAACATAATTAAAAAATATATAACTTTAAATTAAATAAACAATGTAAATATATTTTTTTTCTCAATAAATAATAACAACAACTAAAGTATAATTCATTTTCGAACAACAATAATAATAATAACAATATTGTAAATAAATAGAAATATACTAAAATACTATAATAAATAATATATTAATTCTCACCCACAGAAATGTGTTTTTTCTCAACATGACTTCTGGCCGGAGAGCTAGAATTTTATTTAAAAAGAAAAATCGTGCATTCAATTTAATGTGAGACCTATTTCCGCCACTTGGAGGTATCAGGAATTTTTAATCATTCTATTAAGTCGTTGAAAACTTAGTGACATTCCACTGTCAGAGTTTTACTGGCATTCGTTCATGAAAAACATCATTCATCGTAATCATACTTATTGATAGTCGATGATAATAATTCACATTGCATAGTCAGAACATTTCTGACATTCGAGTTTCTCTACTAATCATTACTTTAGTAAAGCAAGTGATCATCCTGTGCTGCTTATGTAGCATTTTGCTACCGACTTTCAGATATTTAGGCGACACCAGTGCACCTCAAAATAAAATGTAGTAGAGCAATCAAGACCATCCATCCGTTATATTGAAAATATTGGATCGCAGTCAGGGTGGCGAGAAAGACAGGCTCGAAACACATTGAGATAATTTCCCTTACGTAATGAAATATAGATAGTCATCGTCACTTTTTAAACTGGTTTTATTGACAAAAAAATAGTAAAACACTTCCAGTAGTTATTCCATCCACTCTCAAAAATCGATCATCACTTCATAAGACTTTAGATGTTATAAGAATAGGATCTACACATTAGAACGTTCACTCCAAGTGACGCACCTTAATTAGACAACCAGAAAAACGTAAAATCTTCTCTCCTTCGCCAATGTAACGATATTTGTACCCCGAAAAACAGTGTGCGGACGGTTACAGTAAGGTAAAAGACCAATGCTAGAAGACAGGTGGGGAATGATGGGACATAAAACAGATTACGATTCGATGGGAAAGGATGACGTCGATAATGAACTCTTTTATACGGCGTCAGAATTAAAGTGCAAATAGTGCTGGCGAACGCATGGAATTTTGGGTATAGAACACCAAAGAAATAATGATATTAAAACATTCGAAAGAAAGAGATTTTAGTTTTAGAATAAAATGAAAAAGTAATTTAATGGGTTTTATAAGATTAGGCGAATAGATTAAGGTTTTTAGAATAATAAAAGAATACGCAACTTTAAATGCATGAAATAAAAGACAAAAGATATTAAGATATTATTAAAGATAGGTAAAAAAGGAAAAATATTAAGAATTTGAAATAGTTTTACTAAGAAAAAGAGACGAAAATTTTTATTATTACATATATATGTAAGTAGAAGATCTTTATAACGCAAACCTAAAAACGCAAGGTTGTGCGTTATATAGAATTTTGCGTTATACGGATCACATTTCACAAATCATTAAATTTACCTCATTAATATGGCCAAATATGTCTGAAATATATCAAAATACATTACAGTATCTTTATACTGCATTCCTTGTCCATATTATAAATTTTTGCATTATACAGATCATTCCACATATTGTTAAATATACTTTATAAACATGGCCCAAATATACCTGGACCCAAATCATTCATTATATTGTTCATTTTCAAAAACATGTAATAGCAATTTTTTTCATTAAAAAGTTCTAAAATAAGGAGATAAAGTTAAACAAATGCATTAAATTTAGTTATTTAGAGAGTAACAATTTTTTACAATGTGGGAATTTAGGTGCTTCTTCACTGCAAAATTCATTGTTTACTTCTGAAAAGTTGTGCGTTATATGGATAATTGCGTTATATGGAATTGCGTTATAAAGATCTTATATATATAACCATTATATAATTACAATTCATCTTCTTTTCCCATTTACTAAAAATAAAATTAATAAATTGAGCATTAATACATTACGATGACATTATACATAATGAAATTGGAACTAATGACTGATAACTAATTATCATGGGCAATATTACGAAATCATCAGTAAATTGCGGACGATTAAACCATAAACACATGAAAATTTACAAAATTTGATGCAATAACCATTTAAAGACAAAAGATACAAAAATCCATCTAAAAAATCTTGAACTAATAAAAGACGTATAATAAACAAATAAAAGATCAATTGTATGGATGTAGATGGAAGCTTATATTGTATTTCACTTCATCAGGGGTACATGAAATACAAATATAAGCAATACATAGTCGATGTCTGTAATAGAATCAAGCTATAAGCTTAAAATTGAATTCTATTATATACCCAATCGACTATAAACCAAAAAGTATAAATTATCAACACCTTACAAAATGAAAGGAATAAATAATTAATCAATGTAGGACCCATACTGATCAACGTAATGCACAACATGAACAAAATTGGAACATATGATTAAAAACTTACTTAGCAAGTGTACTTTTATCACCATATTTAAATTGCAAACATATATCCTGTATAACACAGCGAAAATCCCGCCAAATTAAATGGTCACAGTTAAAATCGAATCGCTACGTTTCAATTCATCATATTTTGCAAATATCAGCACTAAAGAAATTATAATTATTATAAATTATAGTAATTAGTCTAAATATTATAAATTATTTTATATGCTAACAGAAGTATCCTAGAGTAAATTATTACTAAATAGGACGAAAGAAGTTTATATCTTAAATAATTAGGTATGATAGAAGAAAAATTTAATATATGATGGCATCATAATTATTTTAGAACTAAATTTAAATAATTATATAGTGCTGCCATCTACCAAAAATTAAATTAAGTTAAAAATTTCCATCTGATTTTACTTGCTCAACTAATAGAAGTAGAAATATTTACTAGTGTTTCCATCCGTCAGAGATTACTGAATTTAATTATGTAGAAAAGTTTCTTTTTGCTATATATATACACACACAAATAGATTAATTCATATGCTAGAAAACTTTAGTTTTAACCATTATTTTTTAAATTAGGAATATTTACATGCTCTAAAATAGTCTCTGTTTGATAAGTGACAATACATATAGTATACCATGTTTTTTTTATAAATAAAATTGAAAAAAAAGTGTATAATTTATAAAATTTAGTTCTAAATAATTATCTGAAATTAACCATCTGTTTATTATACAAATAATAAAAATTAGTAGTTATAAGATTGAGCTAAAAAATTTGCCTGTTTTTTATAAATAAAATTATAAACTTTTAAAAATGCTTATTGTATAATTTTATACAAGAAAAACTATTGAGTAGTAATTATAATCTGAAATTAACTGTCAGTTTATCATATCAATAATAAACAAATAATATATATTAATCATGGTCATTTAAACTATTTTTATAAATGAAATTTGAAAAATGTATAAAATAAAATATATGCATAAAAGTTTATGAAATTTAATGTTAAATGATTGTAATATGATATTAATTATAAGTCATTTAATTAATGATAAATTAAAATAGGTGAAATATAGTCATTTGAAAGGTTAGTCTTTTTTTTTTTTCCTTCTAATTGAATTTAGACTTTGATTTTTGTTGTGTGAATTATGCTAGAATTTACATTGTAATACTATATAAGACTTTAAAAACTTATTGTGTAATATTTTATCTGTTTTTAGTCTCGTTTACATATACCAAAAAAAGGGCGGGGTAAACATTAGAAATGCCGTTCGCGTGTTTTACTCCTTGGAATTTTTCTAGGTTGCCAGGTATGAGGACAAGTTTCCTGGGTTCTTATTCGCTAGTTCTTCTGAGAAATAGCTTTCCTGATGCAATAGCTTTGCAAATGTCCAGCAGATATTTCTGGTCTGTGCTGAGTACCTTTTTTCAATTTCAGAAAGTAATTTTTCAAAATACTCTATGGGTTAAAAATTGCAATAGGCAGTGAATGGCACGTGGACAAAAATTTTCGTATTGGTCTAGCGAATTCATGTGGGTTAGAATGTTTCCCGTTGATCTTGTCTAATAAATGACACAGAAGAAATTCACTGGAGTAGAGTAGCATATGATCCACTGTAATGGTCCATTCTAAACTTGTCTCACTCAAAATGGCTCACAACGGTGAATATAATAATTATCCCCCTTTAAATGAGCCCTCATTTTTCATTAAAGACTCTACATTGACTCACAAAGTACTATGTATTCCAAGTTTGTGCCCCAGGACAGTTTACAATGAAATGCAATCCACATCTAAAGAAGAAATCTAAAAACTAATAGGAAATTACTTAGCTACTAAACAACACAGAAAACGGCATAAAACAAATACTAAAAAAATTCTCAGCATATAATAAATGCAAGTGGTAGAGTAAATGATCACATATTCAAAGTTGAAATACCTACAATCCACTTTGAGGCAGATCATTAAATAAAAAATCCAATTGGTTGAAAACTTGTGGTAACCAAACTCCCAATCACTATGCATTACATGGAATTTAGGTGAATAAATTCCATTAATAACATCCCTACTGCATTACTTCGCTTGCCTTCTCTTACACAAGCAGTAGACATATACGTGAAGGAGGTCACAATAGCATCATCCAAAGTCTGTGGATGTAAAGAAGAGATAGTCTAGGTCGATACATAGAAAACTTATGCCAGTCTTTGATTTAAAAAAAAATCACAATTCAATGTATAAATAAAAATGGTTGGGTGGTTGAAACGGGTGGGACATGAAATGCAGCCACCTCCACGTGGTTATGTCCTGAGTAGTTTTGAAAGCAACTTGATAAGCTATATTCAAAACAACATTTTGTTATATGTCCCAATAGAGTGGCAATGCCGTTTTTTTTACGGAAAGCTGTCGGTTTTACTCCAATTATACAGTATAAAAATATTGTTTAAATATGTTAAGTATTTAACAATAAAGGTTTAAATAACACTTTTAGCCCTTTCGGGCACAGTGGTCCCACTGCGGGACCACCTAATTTTAATTCTAAATTTACAAATGGCCCAAGAATATTTTAATAAAAATTTGCTTTTGTAATGAAAGTTTAAAACAACAGGTTTTTAATTTCTAAGAAGTTCATTTGAAAATTCTGGTGTCAGTCAACCATTTCATCATTTTACGAACAGAATATTCCTGTGCCGGAAAGTGTAGAATAATAAACAGCTCTATAGGAATTTTTTTTTTGAAAAAATGTCAAATTTTATCCAAAATTTCGATTTTTGGACCAAAAGCGCAGACACAAGCCATTTCTTTTCAGCAGTAAAATTGCATGCAGTTCATGTACTAGTATAAAGGCAACTCTTGGCACCTACCCGTTTTTCATTTAAAAAAAAGTAGATATATATTATTTTCATTCCACACTAATATATATTTCTCATTTATATTACTTTTATATTTATACCTTGATTCATTGTCTTCCTTATTCATTTCTAATCATTTTAGTAGGAAAGTATTTATTTTATATGGCACATATTTTCATTTGTATATCATTTTCCTTCAAACTTAGAAATAAAAAAACGTAGATAGATTGTAATATCTTTTTTTTTAATTTGAAATATCAGTAGGCATGAGATTGCAAACAGATGAAAAAAGAGGAAAAGCGCATGAAACGGGAAAAAGAAATTTAAAATAATGCACGTATCAGACAATCAAAGGTTATTTTATTCACAATAAAATTGTTACTATTTTTATTTAAATCCTACTTTATTTGGGAAGGGGGGGGGGAATCAAATTAATAATTTATGCAAGTACTATAAGTAATTCTGAAATGAAAGTTTCTATTTTAAGTTTATTCTGATTAGGGTGTCAACGATTTTAATCAGTTGATTTAAATCAGTGATTAAATCGTGATTTCAATCAACCGATTTAAAAAAAATCATTGATTAAAATCAAAAATTTTCCAAATGTTTAAAAAGTTAAAAAAAAAAAAATCTAAGATGAACATAATTTGAAAGTTTCTACAAGTATTTTGACTTATGAATAAATAAAAAAAGAGCTTTAAATAATTATTTCTAAGCTTAATTCCTGAGTATTTTAAAAAATTAAACAATTGAGTTTGTAAAAAGCATTGTTTTTATCCAATATAAAACAGTTTCATTTAAAAATTATATTTAAATCTAATATAATTTGCAATGTCATAATTCACTTTGGGTAATCAATGTATGCATTATTTTATGTAAAATAATCATAGCAAGTGTATTAAATTTCTGCAAATAAAAGAATAAATAGTCAGTGTACTAGTTTCTCGTTCTACTTTTGTAATAATAAATTAATAGCAATCGTGAGTGAAAGAAGAATGAAAGACTGACATCTGCTGAATAGCTAAATTGTAAATGAATGCATAAGAGAAAAAGAACTAATTGATGTAAAAAATGTTAAGCACAGAAAAAGCTTCTTTGATATAGGTTGATTTTTATTTTTTTTTTACTTTGTAACTTATATATACTAAATAAAAAAATTAAGTAGGATTGAAAAGGCAGCAAAACTTTTCTTAAAAAGAAAAAAAAATTAACCATTGAAAGCTTATAATCTCCCCTGAGAGGTAATAATGGTGTTATATAAATATTTTTAGACACCATTTTTAAGGAACTCTTCGCAGTGAACTGTATATTTCTTTATTTTAAAACAATAATTGTTAAGAGTGAAACAGTCTCTCTGGCCGTTTCCAAGTCAAACATTCCATTATCTCAATAACAACAAAAATTCAGTGTTTCCATTCACTAGTAACTAAATTACAATCTATCGTCAACACGCAGACGATTGGAATAATAAATAAAATTACGGCGCTGACACAGCGCCCTCGTACGGGAGATTTTAATTACGATCAGTAACATACTCCCGACCGTTGAAACCTGCAGGTTTCAAAACTACTCTAATATATAATTACATAATACTACATATAACAATGCAAAGATATAATTAATAACAAAGGAAAAATGGCAGAATTACTTTACATTTGAATACAATAAAACATACTATAGAAATTAAACAACAAAATATATTCAAAATATACCAAATATATACATTAAATAAATTAGTTTCCATTAATTGGAAGGGAACAAATACTTCTCACATCTCTCTTTATTATTGTACCGTTAGGTAGACGAATGCTCACTACTCGAACTTTTTTGTCCTTACCGAGAAATATCTCGGAAATCCTACCTGTTGCCCATTTTGTGCTGAGCATATTTTCATCTTTGATCAATACGAGAGAACCAACATTTATATTGTTTTTATTTATTTGCCATTTATTACGTTGCTGTAAGGTGTTCAGATAGTCCCGCTTCCATAATTTCCATATTTGCTGGCTATATTTTGTTATTTTTTGCCAGTTGCTAAGTTTGTTTTCCGAAATTTCAGTGAGCTGGGGTTCAATAATAGACGTTAAGGGCCTACCTATAAGAAAATGACCCGGTGACAGAGCCTCAAAACCGTCGAAATCTGATCGTGCCGTGAGTTTGGAACGTTTTTCGTTACTCGTTTTTAAAAAAGTATAACGCACAAAATTTTTTGTTGATCATATTTGAATTTATGTTAGTGAAGAACACATTTCCTTTTAACTAGGAAAGGAAATGGAATGCCATTAATATTTTTTTATCCATGTGAATTTAGTTTTTCAAAAAAAATACTTCAATGAAAAAAAATGTGTTTATTTCATCATCAATTTATGTTTGACTGATGTTTCTGAAACATGATCTCTTTTCGATCATAAATCTTTTACGTGTCTAATAAAGCTTTATTTTTTATTTGTCGCAAAGATTTTTCTGCAGCACTTGGGAGGGAGAATGTGTAGGTCAGCTGATAAACTGAAAACATATGACGTATGAGTATGCTTGATTTGCGCGTCTGACTAAGAGTCGCAATTAATGCATGTTTTCTATTACTCTTTTTTTTTTCTTTACTTTTATCTGGATTAGAAGTGGCTTATTTGTAGATCTACGGGTGCGCATTTTCTATTAGCTTTTTTTTTTCTTTTTTCTCGATTGGAAATTGCTTATTTGTCTATTGTTGTGTTTACTGAGCTCTGGGATTTGTTCCTTAAGAATAAAAGGGTGACTCCACTTTATACTTTTTCTTGTTGCGGCAAATTCAGTTGAATAGTAAAAAAGAGGGAGAGAGAAAGAAAGAAAAAGTTACTGATTGTGGGTTACTTTTGTTAATTTTTTTAATCTTACCTTCAATAATTTTATATATCGCTTCAAATTAATTCATTTTAAATTAAATTAACTATATTTAAATATCGTGTTTCCCAAACTCATTAAAGTGTCAAAAAACGCAGTCTTCAGAAAGTAAAATTTCTGAGAGTTAGGGATTCTAACACAATCGTTGAAATCTGACTATTTTGATAAATAAGCGCATACATTACCATGCATATTTCGAATAAATGGTCAGTTTTACCCATTATAATTTAATACATTTATTCGATATAATCAATTATATATATATATATATAGGGGCTATGGGGGGGGGGAGATGTAAACATAATTTCTTATTAACAAAACAGGTGGACAGCATTATTTCTTTTTCATTTACTAGCAAACAGAAGTATCATTTCAAACATATTTCGCATATGTTATATCGAACAGCGGATTATATATGCATACACATATGACAGAAGAATAGGAATGCCAAACGTTGGTTTTTTCCATATTTTGGAATTAAATAATTTTATAAACATTTAAAGATTTTAATAATAACTTTGTATTCTCATAAAAATAGATAACAGACCAAAAAAAGATAACATACTATTTTGATGTAAAGGCCAAGTTACAAAAAAAAAAAAAAAAAAAAAAAAAAAAAAAAAAAAAAAAAAAAAAAAGAAAAGTTTGGTTGGATAAAAAATGATTACGATATCAAAAGACAAATCCCCCTCCCCTTAGCGATATCATGTGCCAGCCTCCCTCCCCCCTAAAATGATAACGTTATATATGCACAGCCCCATATATATATGTATATATCCAATTTTAAAAATACTTTTAACATTAATGACATTTTTGATAAGTATATTTTAAATTATTACTCAGTTCCATTTATTATTTTTAATTATTATTCAATACTTTTAATTTCATAAATTTATTTATATTTTTAAATAAGTCTAATACACAAGATATAAATAAATATATTTTAACAACTAATTGTTTGATGAATGTATTTCAAGTTATCATTCAAGTTTACTCATTATTATCAAATACTCTTTATTTGATATTTCGTTTTATTATACGTAACTATATATTTTTTCTTTTATTTTTAAAAATATTTTTAACATTTAACAACTGTTTAGAAATGCTTATTTTAAAAGCTCTAGTGCATTTATTATTACTTATTATTATTCAATACTTTTTATTTGATAGATATATTATGATTGATTATATATTTACATGTCATTTTTTAATTTTCAAAAATATTTTAAATAAAATTAAGCATTTTCAAACTATTTTTATGTATGTCTGTATATTAAGTATTAAAATGTAGCATGCACAAGTTGCTTGCAAGTTTTATTTAACTATTTTTTTGTGAATAAATCAGCTTTATTAAAACACTTATTTTGCTTAAGGAATGTGTTAGAAATAGAAATAAAACTATTATGTTTTTTAACAAAATTATTTTTTATTTGAGCAAAATGTTTCATATGTTGCTATATGAAAGGCACGTAAGTATTTTGTGACCATATTATATCATTTTTTAACCTAAAAAAGTACTTAAAATATGCATTATATATACTAAAAAAGTCATTTTTGTACTAAAATAGTTGAGAAAATAGCTCAATTTTTTGCGTGAATATATATAATAACAATTTGTTCCATGTATGTGTATCTCAAAAGGTTATATGGAAAAATGAATCTTTTATAAATTTTTAAAGAACACTTTACAAGACTTAGGCTTAGCTTCGCAAAATCCTTCGGCCCAGAAGAAGAAATCAAATTTTCCCGCTCCGTTCTCAGATGCGCACTTCAAAATGCGCGCGCCGTCGCGAACAGGTTAACTTTGAGTTATTACAATTACATCGGTACTTAGCCATATACTTTAGATATATTCGCTGAAACTTCATAAAAACATACCAGATAATACCATAAGTCAGCCATCAGACATCGCACACCGAAAACATGAAATCGCTGTCCCTTTAAATCAGGACGAAAACCTATCGGCCAATCAGAATCGACTATGCAATTTGCATAAGTCGGAAGATACTTAACATTTACTTTTAATTTGAATAACATTTAATAAATATTACGATGACTTTAGAAAAATTACTTTAATATAAAAATGACTTAAAAAGATGATTTTTACATGCTAATTAAATTTAAATACTTATCTTTAAAAAAAAATGAATACGAGCGAATGCGATCGCAAGTGAAATTGCCGTATACAGTCCACGGCCGAAACGCGATACGCAACCATCCAACCGTGGCGGTAAAAACGTAAACAAACGCCGAAAGGCGGCAATGAAAAGAAAATAGGTTCTGCCTTTTCTCCTCGTGAAGGAAGGTGGCTCCAAGGATTTTGCCAGATTTTTCTGGATGTAACTTAAAATACGAGTGTTTTTCGAAACACGGTTTTCTTATCACGTTTAGAATTCTTTTATATTATGGAAACTATTTTATAGAAAACTACGTTATACCTTTTGCAGGAAACTGCGTTTTTAACAACACGTCGAATATTTAAATAGTTGCCGAATATACCGGGAAATATGGCGGCGTTTCTATGGAGCTCACGTGTTTGGCGGATCACTCTCGTCACTTTTTTGTGGTTTTGATGCGTTATTTTTTGAAGACTTATGTATTCTCTGTGTATTTCGTGATTGAAAGCTGTATTATTTTCTCTTCGTGTGCTGTCAAGCTCGTCAGCGTGTCTTTAAATTATATCTATAGCTCTGGTCCTTGGACCTGGATTTTCGTGACATAAGCTGTCCTTGATGACATAGCAAAAGTCACAGTATCAAGAAACCAAACCAAACTGAAAAGAAAATATCGTGTTGTCGAGTTCAGGTAGACTTTACAAATTGCTTAATGAAAAAAAATAGAAATTAGAAAGAAAAATGCTTGGGAATACTTTTCCACATGAAGTTTGCGAACAAAATGTTTCCTCAGAAACACGTATTGTTTTTTTGCAAAAAAACTGATATTTACAAGAACAATCGGCACGAATTTCTTTTTCACAATCATTTTTAAGTATAAAATCTTGAAAAAGTGATCCTTTGTTCATTAAGAAAAACTCTAAAAAAATATACTCACATAATGCAGTGGGGTGCTTATGCCAGAAATATAAACTACCGCTATTTTCCCATTCCTCATGCTGGGACATTAAATGTGGTGCATATGACTAAGAACTGCAGTGATAAAACTTGCATTAATATAGAGAACTTCATGTGTCAATATTAAAAATAAAAAATATTACTGGGCTTATTATTTAAAAGGAGTGAATTTGCATTTAATTGAGATTTCTTGCCAAACATTAATATAACAGTATAAACAGTTAGTTATAAACTGTGATCAAATAAATTACTAAATAGAAAAAAAGGTATCTTTAGCAAAAAGTTTAATGAATATCTGCAGCTTGACCAAGATACAAAAAGTTTTGTAGAACATTCTTAAAAAAAAAAAAAATACATTCTACTTGCAGAAACAAATGCAAGTATCAAAGAACTACCATAAAATCACGACTGTAAGCCCCCCCCCCTCTCCTTTTTCAAAAGCAAAAGAAGTTAACTTTGGAAGGGGGGGGCTTAAAATCGAGATTTCTTTAAAAAAGTCATTAAAACTCTTTTTTTACCATTAATTTAGAAGTAACTAAGGCAAATACAGAGGCGAGAATCTTTCGTAATTCAGCAGATTTCCGATTTTATCTAAATCTTTATTTTATTTATTGCAATAATATTTAACCAATAATCCAAGCCTCCCCCCCCCCCCCCCAAAAAAAAAAAAAAAATTGCTTCCCCTCTGGTATCAAACATGCACAATTTAACCTATAAAACTAGTATTTAATTTTAAATTTCTTTTCTGACCTGTTTAATACACTATAGTAACAAACAAATAAATAATACAAGACTTAAATTATCCTCTCCTCTCAAAATCTCTGCTTCTCTCCTCCTGTTCCCTCACCTTCTTATCATGAACATCTCCCCCCCCCCCCCTATGATGTTGAATATAATATATCATCACATATCCTTATTTATCTTCTTTTTTTAAAATTAAATTCCTCATTTTAAAATTTAATTTCTCCTTTCATAATTATAAATTGAATCAAAACTTCCTTTCCTTTCTAAAAAGAATATATCTATTTCTTCTTCTCTTCCGCTTTACTTTTCAGTTACTTAACTTTCCCAAGTTCACCCAAAGCCGTTAATAAAATAAATCAAAAACAAATCTTTTTCTCATCCTAAAATCATTAACTGTTCAAGCATATTTTCCTTCGGTTAACGAATATATATAAAAAAAGATATTCTTTGACCATATGTTCCAATTGTAGCAGTTATTTATACACTCAGTGTTAATTTTCAGTTTGATAGTCAATACAACTGTCTTTTCGGCCGCAAATATTATACTCTGTTTATATTAAAATCGGCGCCCTGCATCTCCAATGCTGCTTCTAAATGCATATTTCCCATCATTTAGCTTTGGCATTCGTATTTGTACGTTGAAATGTTTAAACACCAATCAACGGTCCTTTTGGCCACTTTTTAATTCAAAGTTCCATTAAGTGATATATCTTTGGGGTTATAATGGTCCAGGGTACCAAGATTTTGGCTCGACACATTGGCAACAATTTCTGACAAATTAACCATTCCTTCTCTATACATTGTACTGTCAACAGCTAACTGAAAGGGTCCCTCTCTGGCATTTGCATATTTCATGTCCATATCCAATAAACTCATCCTGTCTTCAAATTTGCCGAGTTATTATTTTGTGCCTGTCTTTAATTATTCAAGGACTCATGAACCTGGATTTCCAAAAAGGTGATTATCTTAAAAATGCAATAGTTGTTTAAAATATTTTTCGCTACAGATCATGGTCTACAGCATACCCCCCCCCCCCCCTTTCTGCATCTCATGCAGTTTAAAATCTGTAAAATTATTTTTTTTTTCTTCCTGCTCGATTTGTAAGTTTGTTTTAAAAATATTTAAATAGCCACATAAATTATTTCTCATCCTCTCCCCCCCCAATTTTTTTTCTTTGCCCCCCTCCCCCAAACACACACAGTATAAAATCTTTTTTTGTTGTGTTTACTGCTCTATTTAAACATAAAAAATATATGTGATTCATGGGTGAGAACAGCCAAATTGCAAAACAGATCTTTTGCTTTCCTCCAACATATTTACCCCCTTCCCCCCCCCCCCCTTGGAAGAAAAGGATAAAGCAAAAATTTCAAAGAGGATGAGGATTTTGTGAGATTATGTAGATGAGATTTTAAGTGAATAATTTTACTACAAAATAAGAAATATTTCAAAATTAAAAAAAAAAAAATTAAAGATTTTATACTTTGCTGAGTGGGAGTCAGAGTGGAAAGATGAACTTTTAGAGAAAGGAGTGTAATTTAGATAATTGATTATTTATTTACTGTTACTAACGAGAAACAAATAGAACAAAAGAATTAAGATTTTCAAGATGTTTAAACCTTTTGTGCTGAGGAGAAAGGGCAAGGAAGGGAAGTGGGCATTTCATGCAAGGGGGGGGGGGGATTTTATTAAGATTGTGTAAAAACATATGATAATTCACCAAAACATTCAACAGATTCAAAACTATATCCCTTAGACTTTTAAATAAATTCTTTCCACAAAAAAAAAAAGTTTGTAAAAGGAGGGGCGGGGGGGGAGGGGGTGCTTATATTTGGGAATAAAAAGAAAATCAAAACTGCTTTAAAAGTGGGTGGGGTGCTTACAATCAGGATTTTATAGTACAGATAAAAATGATAGTAAACCAGTAGGCTTTTGTGCCACAATCTTTGAGATTATTTGCTAATACATTTTTTTTATTGCTTTTTAACTGCAGTTTTCAATAAAACAGCATAAATGAAATGTGATCTATGTCAAAATTCTCATCAAAAACATTTTGTATGGAATCTCATTTATCATTGTGCATTTTGTGCATACTTAGAAAAAGGATGGCATCAACAATGTGTACACACACACACATGCACACATATATATATTTATTTATTATTCTTACAGATTGTTTGGCACTCATATCCAGTGTAATTTTAACTTCTATCAATGTATTTTAGTCGTACACATCTTTTGTTAATTTCTTTATATTACAAAAATTGAACAATTATTGTTATTACTGTTATACTTTATCTATTCAAATCATCACAAGATGATAGTATAAATGAAAAATACCCAAAAGCAATTATCCAAATTACAGGCTGTCCACATGTTCTTATATAATCAAGCTCTTATGAGATCTGACTATGGTTTCAGTATACACCGAATGTTCGGCTGTTTTTCCATTGAAACCAAATGTTCACCAAAACAAAACTTAACTTTCAATCGATCTCTGCTTAGGTACTGTACTCAGTGGTTGGAAGCAGCATGCTACAAGTAGCGAAATTACAGTAGTGTCTATCTTTTTTCAGTAGTTTGTAGAGTAACATGCTACATTTTGAGAATGTAATGACAGTAGTGTGATACAAAAAATCATTAGCTTGTAGCAAACACTGACAGAACTTTGAATGCTACTTCACAGGAAAAATGTATCATTATTCAAGTCATGTGACGATAATGTGCTTCCTTTGTGCAAAATGTGCTCTTCACAACAATTTGCAAATATCAGCAACAAATCTCAGCTGCAGTGTTTAGCAACACATTGTATAATGTCATAGATTTTTCCATTGACAAAATCAAAAAGAAATTCTTAAAAACCCCATAAAGTTACGGAATTTGTGTTTTTTAAGAAGTTCTTTTTAATCTTATTGTATCACACCAGCTTATTTCATCATTAAATGTTTTCCATTTGCACTTGCTTGTAAGTTCAAGTGTTGGCCTATCAAAGAAATTTATTTTGTTGATAGAAAAACTTATCTATATAATCATTAGACCTTAATGTTTTAATGCTGTGTTTCTTCTTTTGGAATCTCATTATTTACAAATTATATTTTGATGTTATGGTAGAGAAAATTAATATTGGATTGCTTATGTCGGCATATAACACGTAATTATGTGTATAAACTAACATTTTGAAAACTAACACAAGAAATTTATTTAAGTGTTGTTTTTCTTAAATTTTTAATGCCCTCAGTTATATCACATTTTTTTTATTGTATTGTGAAATATGAAATATAATGAGAAGCCAGCGTGTTACTTAATCCGTGTCCTCAAGTATTATATTGAATCTTTTGACAATATTCAAACATAGAAAAGTGTGGATTACTTTCCAAAAGTAGTTTGTAATCACTACTCTTTCTAAAACATGTCGTTATAGTTAAGTATATTTTTGATAAAATAGTTATAATTTACTATTAAAAATCCTATTTTCTTTGGTTTCTTGGCATAGAAATGCAGCATTACATTTTTCTAATTCATTTTCTTATACAACAATGTTTTTAATTTACTAAAGTTTTAAACATCCTATATTGATAGTAAATAGAAACATTTAAAGTAAATGGTACATGACATCAAATTTGCTATCAACTGTTTCAGAGTGTAAAAATGAATGAGTATGTGTAGATAGATATAAGTATTGAGCAAGACAGGGCTTAAACTATAAATTTAATCGATGTAATACTGTATACATATTAAATAGATTATTTAAATTTTTTATTTGAAGGAAATTATTGCTGGATTTTATAATCGGCAAAAAGCTGGTCCTCCTGATGTAGTATATCAACATCATCCATCTACACTTCGTATGAATATCTTGCCTACTGTTAATGATCCAAGTGTTCCCAAACGCATGTTGACTTGCATATTATCTACATTAAAGGCAAATGGTAAGAAAGATCGTGAATTGTATGTTTGTATTTCAGTTGAATTTTTCATGCATGAATCTAGTATGAATATGTTTTTTATATATACTCATTGCCATAAAAAGTGGCCACCAAGAAAGATTTGCCTGAATGGAATGAAATCTTATCTATTATGTGAGTACAACGTTGATATCAGTAAGTGATTACAAAATTAAAGCAAAAGAGTCATTACATTATAAGAAAAATTAAAAATGAATGGCAATTCAGTATCCTGTTGGGCCACCTCTAGCTTGAATAGGGGTGGGCATTGATGTATACAGGCTCCTTATGGTGCCCTGTGTCATCTCATCACACAGTTCCTGTAATTGAGACTCAAGTTCAGCCAAACTCATAGGTTGCCCAACCTGCCATCCCAAGTGATCTCAGATATGCTTGATTGGTGACAAATCTGGTGATTGGACAAGCCGGGATAAGGTGGTAATACGGCCAAGACATTCTTGTGACATCCTTGCTGTTTGTGGCCGAGCATTATCCTGTTGAAAAATGCATGGTGGAAGCCCTGCCATGAGTGAGAATACATATGGCTCAAGGATGTCCCGAACTTACTACTGGGCTGTCAAGGTGCCGTCGATCAATATGAGATTTGCCAGAGTGTTATATATGATAGCACCCCACACCATCATACCAGGTGTGGGAATGGTGTGCCACTGTTAAAAGTAGGATTAAGGCATTCACCACGGAGCCTTGACACACATACACGGTTGTCATCACTACCCAAATTAAATCTTGATTTGTCACTGAAGGCAATCTGGTTTCATTCAGTTGCAGTCCAATCCCAGTGAGTGCAACACCACTCCAAACTGAGGCAACAGTGGGCAGTATGTCATTGGTAGCACACATAATGGGTGTTGCAATACCAAATGTCCTTCAGCGAGGCACCTTGCAATGGTACGGACAGACACGGGACTTGTAGTAAAGTGCTACGTGTGTTTGGATAGTGTATAGTGATGAAGTTGGCATTGCATATGCTTGACGGTCTTCCCGGCTATTAGTCTGGCAAGGGCATCCTGAGCCTGGACGATGTGTATGCAATCTCTCTCTTATCAACTGGTCCAACATCTCCTCAGGGTGGAGTCAGAACGGCCTAGGTGGCTAGCTACTTGCTGAGCTGACAACCCAGCTTCTATCATCCCAATGATTCTTCCCCTTTCTAACTCTGACAGCTGATCGTATTGTCTTCGATGGCAGTATGGCGGCATCCTTGATAAAAGAGTACCCCTCTGCAACAGAGTAAGTACAGGCAAAATGCTTCTGTGTACTCTTTTTATACACCAGACAAATCACACCGGAGCCAAGAGGCTCCGGATTGGGAAACTAATTAGTTTTACACCAGAGAAATAAAAGTTCAGTACCTTCTGGTGATATTATATAATGCACAATTACGTTGTATTTTTAATCATTTGCATATCTGCCAGAAATGTACCCACTCACCAGGTTTCATTGCAATCTGACTATTACTTGGTGCGCCAATTTTTATAGCAATGAGCACTAAATATAACAACCTAATAATATCTAAATATAATAAAACAATGTAATATATATAACTATTATATGCATATATCACACAATTGAAAGACCCAAAGTCTGCACAGCTTGGGAGCAGACCTTATGCTAATTTTAGAATTTTGCAGATTTTGTGTTATAATAAGAAATTTACTCCATACCCCCTCCCTCCCTAAATAAATACAATTAAATGAAAGAAAACATATAATTTAATTTTCAACTCTTTAGGAAACAGAGGAATTTTATATATATTATTATGAGGAAGCTAAGGAAATTGAAAAACCCACAAATTATTTTTTTAATTTTGCAAGCATTTGTTGTATAGTAAATTATTTTAACATTTTGGAATGTTGTAGTATTTATTTTTTTGTTTATTTTTTATTTTTTTGTTTATTTTTTATTTTTTTGCATATTATACACTGTTATTATTTTTTGGTCACTTATACAGATTTGCTGCTTTAAAAACTTCAATATTTTTCTCCTATAGCAAACCTTCAACAAAAAGTATTTTGTCACTATCCTGTGTATCATCAGAATCACCACCATCAGAATCCACATCTTGTGACTGTAAAGCAGTGATAATTTCATTATCAGTAACATTATCTCAGTTTATATAATCTGCAATATCATTTTCTTCAAATAACTGCACATTTCCAGTCATTTGTTTATCCTAAAGTAACAATTCTTTAGCTTTAATTGGTTTGCCTCTATTCCAGAAAATTTGGTATCATTATCATCCATTTCTATAAAAAGAGGTCATGGCCATAAGTTAAACCACCCATTCACTAGAGTGGATTTCGGAATGGAAATACCAAGATTCTATTAACAAAATAAATGCAATACATGTGATAAACATCTTTTCATATTCCTCAAGTTTGAAACAAGGTTCAGAATTAAGAATCTTCTTTGAAAACTTCATTCTGTAGTGGCATTTAACACATTGACTACATACGACATGGATCCGCATCTAGTTCATTAGCAGAATGTGGCAGATTCAGATTCACGTCCTGCCTAGACTTGCATGCAGTACACTAGTTTAGCTACGGCATTCACATAGAATGTACAAAATTTTGTCAGCATATAAATAAAGCTTCCCGTATTTGTTTTTTTTTTTTTTTTTTTTTTTTTTAACTTCTGTAGTGCGAAAACATGCAATCTTGGGCCAAATGGTATTTCCTAACCCTTTAGCTTTTTATCAGTATTTCTGTATTTTACAGATCAAAGTGCAGTAGAAGATCTTTATAGTGCAAATCTAGATAACACAATTCTCTGTATAATGCACAACTTCTCAGATGTAACCAATGAATTTTGCAGGTAAGAAGCACCTGAATTCCCGCACTGTAAAAAAATGCTACTCTCTAGAGGACTAAATTTCATACATTAGTTTAACTTTATCTCCTTAATTCAGAACTTTTTTATTGTTATGTCATGTATATGAAAGTTTAAAATTAATACCTTTATTTAAATCCTGTTTAACATGACATACCTTGTGTTTTTACCATCCCCAAGTCTACTTTAAATTACGAATGAACACCACTGCTTCACATGCTTTTTGCCAGTAAATACGCTATTTAATCACACCGTAACTGCTGTGATCTTGAATCACTGTTACTCGCTGTTCTCGGCTTATGCGATGTTTCCTGCTCTCTGATTTGTCAATGTTTGACGTCATCGTTCGTGAGCCAATGGAATTCCACATATGTATTGCACTTCATGTAGTGGCAACAACTTTATGCAGATTTCCACAACAAACTGGTATATGGGATATTCTCACAGTCTTTTGACTTTCATATCCCTGAATAATAATTTTTATTTTAATACACTTTTTTGTGTTTTTTTAATTTCATATACTGGGGAACATCCCATTGTATGATTGCATAACAATATTAACAAGATAAATAAGTTTTGGATGATGTTGGGAGTCGAAATACCAGGAAAACTCCTATACCGTCCCGTGTCCCTGATACTGATTTTTAAGTTTGGAGCTGTCTGTATAAATTTTTTTCAATAAAAGTAATTCAATGTCATTTTTTTCCGAAACAGGGACAATTGTTTTATATAAATATGTAGCAAAAAATTAACCTGCACACATTTTTACGGTTGATATTATTTTTTTAACTCTGTCCACCTGGGTTTTTCATCCTTACCGTCCCTCTTGCTAAACTTATACAGAAAATCCCTTCAGATGCAGCCACAAAATGTTTTTCAAGTTTTTTCTCATGCAGAAGTACGCTAGAGAAAGAATGTCTAAAATTCTTTGACAGGAAATTTACTGCAGAATTTAAATCAGAATTTAAATATCAATTTCAAGATCATTCCTGGCTTTATTGGTAGTCTTACCATCCCCAAGGTTTGTTCCTCCACTTTTCGAGGTAAATAAATAAAAAAAAAATTATCCAATGTTAACAACTGTTTCTAAAAATCAATGAACATTGTGGCTATCACTTAGTGTTAACATGGCCTAAAATAGGTGATAATTTTCCTTACTGTTCCATCCTTACCATCCCTTTCTTTCCAAGTTCGCCCCTTTTTTCCTATACTGTCCCCTTTTTTTACCTTTCCATCCCTTCTTTAATACCCCTTTAAGATAATGTTATACCAAAATTTTGTACTAAAAATACTACATTGTTATTATTTCTTAATTGAATGTCCTGTGGGTACTATGCAAATTCATTATAAGTAAAAATTTTGAAGAAAATAAGTTTTAGTGGTAAAATGGTAAGGAAAATTAAACAAAGTTTAATTTTCCATAACATAAGTTTAACATAAACCTCAGTTAAATAAAAATTTTTTCACTGCTGACCATTTTTTCTTTATTTTGAATCATTAAGGCATTCGTCTATCAGATTAAAATGCTATTTTAGCAAGTTTAATTTTGCCAGATTTTTTTCCTCAAAAGTCAAAAGATTGTGAGAATGCCCCATATCTAGTGGAATGTAATGTTACATCTTTCTCTTGCCTTTGCTTGCTTGTAAGCAGCATTTAATTTTATTTTCGCCATGTAATTAAGGCATTGTAGCTTTGCTACGTTAAAGATGGAAAGCTGCTGGCAGTTTTCCTTGTTATGAAAGAAGTTTATTTTTGTTTTTAAGTTATTTTAAGTTAGCTCGGTGAAGTCATGCTGACATCCTTCTTCATGTATATTTTTTTCTAGTTCATCATTAAATATTTAAGTCTACTTCTGCTGTGTTCATTCATTAAAGTCTTCCACTCATGTGCATTTCCGTGTAATTTAGATTCTATTGTGCAACACCTGCTGAAGTCTTATTTATATAGATAAAAATACAGCATTTATGAAAAAATTGCTGTTGTTACAATAAACATTTTTGAAAATGAGTTACATAATCAGGGCCTACGCTAACCATTCGCCTACTCGCCAAATGTGAATACATCATGAAATTGGCGAGAAAAAACTGGCGAATGATTTTTTGGTACTCTTTTGTTGTTGTAATTATGTTTTGGAACGTAAGTGAATTTCCGATTTTAGCATGAGTTTGCGTATGGCCGTATTTCCAGTCTATTATTCCTCTTCGTCTCGGCCGGCATATTTCACTGCTATAGAGTATTTTTCCATAGGCTTAATGTACATGCTCCATCTGAAGCGGAAGGCCATCATTTTTCCACGCCTCCCATGGCATGAAAGAGAGGAGCCAATATTACCAGGGTTGTTAAAAGCCCGGGTTTTTTCAGAAAAAACCCAACCCATTGGGTTTTTTCAGGTTTTTTGGTTATATAGGAGGTGGCTCAGAATGTTTGAAAAAAAAAAAAGTACTTGCTACTAAATTTATAGTAGCTAATTGATTACAAGTATATATAATTAATGGCAATAATCAAAATTATGCTTTGCTTTTAGATAAATTGATTATTAGTATTAATTTTAACAATAAAACTATCATTAAAGTACTGTACTAAAACTAGTGCTGAATCAGAACTTTTAAACTAATATTTTGTTAAGGATAAAGTATTTTTATTCATTGTAATTGAAGTGATTGCCTATATATAATAAATATTTTCTCTAGAAAAAGTTAATTTTTGTTCAAAATTGAATTTTGAAACACATTGATTACTGATAGATTGCAAGATTGTATTTTCTTTTGAATTGTTTGCCTTCCAAAATGTGTTGCTATACTCTTTCTTAGGCATAGTAACATTCCCTTAGCCTGGGGTAAATAGGAATTTTCCATTTTCTCTTTTCAAAGCATCCTTCTCCCCACTTACTGAAAAACTGAAAGGACAATAAGGAAGAATTTTCAAGAACATAATAATATAAACTTCCCTCCCTCCCCTTTGAGTTGTACTAGTCCTCTCATTCTTATACTTCAGGACAATGAGGAGGAATTTCCAAGAACAGAACAGTATCATACATCTCCAACTCCCCTTCCATAATCCCTTTTCTTTTGAAACTGGAGTAACTAGTTTGAAAGGTTTCTATTGCATTTCAATCTCTCTCTGAAACTGGTCTGAATTTACTTGCACTTTCAGTTGACTAAAAAGTATCTCCCAAGTCTTGCTACAGTGACAGTTTCATTTGGCTACTTTTATATTTGTTACAAATATATTTTGATTAAATTCAGTTCTTTTTTGTGTGTGTTTTAAATATCAAACTTCTATATAATTTATATAGGTATAGTATAGTATATATATTTAACCATGGGAAAAGCAGAAGGAAGTGGAAGAAAACAATCTGTTGAGTGGACAATGGTAAATAAGACAACAAACATATACAAAGTGACTTGTAAAAACTGTGATAGTATAATAAGCGCAAAAATTGAAAGAATTCATTCTCATATGAGTAAGTGCAAGAAATTTGAAGCCAATTCCTCTCATCTGTGTAATAGTGATAATGATGAACTTTCATTAATTGCTGATACATTTATTTCAAGGAAAAGGAAATCTGAAGATAGCATTCTTGAGGCCACTGATTCTGATGGTTGATATTCTTCAGCCATCAAAACCAAAGCTCCAAAGATCAATGGGTGAGTATGCAATTAAAACATCAGATCATCAAAAGAAAATTCTTGATCAGAAAATATCAGAATTTTTTTATGCTAATAATATAGCTTTTAATGTGGCTGATAGTTATGCATTTAAAGAAATGATTAGTGCTTTGCATCCGAGGTATGTTCCTCCTAACAGACAAAGGTTAGCTGGACAATTATTGGATGAGGCTAACAAGTCAGTTGATTTGCTAATGGAAGATAAATTAACAAATGTTGTTATTACTTTAATGTTGGATGGGTGGTCCAACACAAGTAATGATTCCATTATTGCAGTAAGTATTCATACTGGCAAAAGTACACATTTGTTGGATGCTATAGATTGTGGATCCGAAAAGAAAACTGCTAAATTTTGTGCAGAAATAGCTGAAAAGGTTATTAGTGAATTTAAACAAAAGTATGATAAAAATATATTTGCTGTATGCTGCGATAATGAAAATAAAATGAAGAAATTTCGAGATATGATAACTGAAAAACATCCGCATATTCTAGCCTTTGGTTGCTCGGCACATTATATGAACCTTGTTGCCAAAGAAATCCCTCTTAAAAGTTTGATGAAATATGTAGTTGAAATTCAAAAATTTTTCAGGAACCACAATAGACCACATGGGTGGTTGATTGAGAAAAAAGGGCACAAACCGCAACTGCCCAATGAAACAAGATGGAATTCTGAAGAAGCTTGCCTTTCATCGTTCATATTGAACTATCAGAAATATATAGAAATATCAATTGAACATAAAGATGATATAGATACAAATATTTTAACTTTTTTGGATAACAAAGGGTTATATCGAGAGTATGTAAACCTTCAGGCACAGTTATCTGTTATTGCTAAAGCACTTGATAAGTTGCAAACTGATAGTTGTACTCTTGGGCAAACAGTAGAAATTTGGCTTGATGTAATGGAAAGTAAAGAACTGTCTTCATATAAAGATTGCATAAAACATCAATTTGAAGAAGCTGTTACTCCATTTCACTTTATTGCGAATATTACAGATCCTGCCTTACAAGGAAAAAGATTGACACGGCAGCAAGAAAATTTAGCTGAACAGCTTATAGAAAAATTGAATCCTGCTTTTGATGTCTCTTTCAAGATGTTCCAAATAAAAGATACTGATTATTATCCAGAATCTATGTTTTCTCAAAGTGTCATTGAATCCATTGAAGCCAAAAAGTTTTGGAAATTGATGGGTTGTAAATCTGAAAAAAATAAGCTTCTAAATACAGATTTTTGCAAATTTTTAGAAGACCTCCACACTACTACATCTACATCAATCGAAAGAATTTTTTCTACTTTTGGTCTGGTGTGGTCCAAACTCAGAAATAAACTTGGTTGCGAAAAAGCAAAAAAATTAGTAAAAGTGTATAAATATTTAAAGTCAAAAGGTGTTGAGACAGAATGGTGATTGAGATAAATGAAATTGTTTTTTATTGAATGAATGTGAATAAATTAATGATTATTTGATCAGTTTGTGTTGTTATTAAATTAAGTTGCTGTGGTAGTTTATATTTAATTAAGCTAAGCAAAGTTTTATACAATTGAAACTGGATATAACAAAATTCATTGTACTGGGAAAAAATATTTTTTGTAAAGTATTTTTTATTATTACTAATTAATAGAATAAACCAAGTAATTCTACATGTCTACATAATTAGAATTCTCAGCATATATGGTATTTTGTTATGAGCTTCCATTGTATAACATAAAATGGATTATATATCAAAGTATTTTTTAATCTAAAAAACTTTGTTTATGTTTGTGATAGTCACAACACATACTTACAGAAAATTAAGTAACAATTATTTCTTAAAAAATTGTCATGGGTATAATTGGGACATTATTTTCCTTGTGGTATGGGGGTGATGGTGATAAACTTTATGAGTGGTGTACTGATATTAAAAAATATATTACAATATACAGTGGAACCCGGTTAAGACGCTCACGGCTAATACGCGATCCCGCTTAATACGCGGATTTTTTCCGCTCCCTTGAACATCGCCCGTAAGACTAATGCAAAAATATCACGTTTAAGACGTGAACGGTTATTACGCGATCCCGCTTAATACGCGAAAAAATTTCGGTACTTTGTGGTAAAAAGTCACAATTAAGACGCGAATTCATTGGTGAAGATGCGAATTCCTTCTTTCTTCTCCAGTGTTTCCATTTTAGCGGATTTTTTTTATTCATATAAAAAAAACACTTTCTGTATACTAATATTTACTTTATTTAATAACAGATCAATTAAAGGAACATTTCGAAAATATTGATAGATATTTGAATTAAAAAACCCCCTCTAAATTAGCAACACTGCAATTCTTTTTTGATCCCTTGTTCTAACATTTTTTGTCTATCGTTTAGTGTATTTTTTATTGTAGTAGAGAGAGATACATAGAGGAATTCAGGATGCTCAGATACGTCGTAAAATTATGATTAAAGATGATTATACCTGTTGTTAGTGAGTTTTTAAATGTATGTTATACCACTACTATGCTTTGTGATGCATGTTATATACAAAAAAAAAAAAAAAAAAGAAAGAAACTCGCATAGCTTAAACAAATACGATTGCTGTTGTATAATTCTTTTATGTTTTCTATATTTTCGTTACTTTTTGCTATGCTAACAATACTTTTTACACAAAGATTAATAAGGGCAGTTTTTTTCTTACAATAAAAAGGACAGGTTATATTGGTACTCATTATCACAAGTACTAAATATGATTTTAACAACTGGATTATGCTTCAAAAATTTAATATTTTTATTCTTTCTGTTAAAAAAAAATTAGTCTAGCAGAAAAATTACTTTTGTTGTTTTATCTTTGGTTGTAACGTATTATTGACAATAAAGCCACATGTTTGAATCCATATTTATTTTCAGTTATTATTCCAGTCTGTCCTGTAAAAAGATAGGCTGAGTAAAGTTGAATGCAATTAAATTTAAATCTAAATATACGTATAAGACACAATTTTCGACCATAAACGTATCAATGAAAGCTCTAAAGTTCATTTAGACAATTAGATGTGTAAATAAGCCCAATTCCTTCAACATTATACAAATCACGTTTAATACGCGATCCCGCTTAATACGCGACTTAGGTCCACTCCCTTGAAACGCGTCTTAACCGGGTTCGACTGTATATGTAATATAAATATATTATATGCAATTTAAAGTTGAAATTTTGAAAAAACCCACTTGGGTTTTTTCCTGGGTTTTTTCAAGTGGGTTTTTTCAGAAAAAACCCACCCGGGTTTTTTGGGCCGGCAAAATCATAGCAACCCTGAATATTACGGCCATTGATATTACCTGTTCTCTGTTAGAAGAGTCTTTGAAGAGTCCAGAATTTGCAGCTTTCCAGTTTTGTTTTCGGAACGTTAGCTTTCAATTTTTGTTCTCAAGAGCAGGTTCTGAGTATGAAACTACATGAAGATGTGTGAGAAATATATGACAAATAAAAATATGAATAAAATATTTTATAATTCTCAATATAGTAAAAACTGTATTAGGAGAATTTTTGTTTTAAATACTATAATATCCCGTTAAACTGCCCCTACCAATCAAATACCATCCTCTCCCCCCCCCATTTTGTAAACAAATTTGAAATTTTCAAAAAATCCTGAATACCCTAGCCTAAAAAAAAATTCCACCCCACATGGGAAAGTCAATATCAAGTATTTTATCTCTGATTATTTTTTTTGCCGCATCAGAAAGGTGCCTCAATTCTAGACATGATATCCCCAATCCAGGTGTGATTCTCTTCCAAATTTTCCGCAAAAAAATTAAGCATTTAGCACAGAAAATTAAAAAATCAGAGATCAATCCGAAAATTCGTACATAAAAAAATGTTGCGAATTTCGATAAATGGTCTCCAAAAAAATCAATTTCGTCAATCGTTCATAGAAAAAAGCCCCAGTTTCACCATAGGATCGTGGAAAAAAACACGAACTTTGTTAAAGGATCGCTAAAAAAACCACAATTTACGCCAAATGATTGCTGAAAAAATGCAAATTACGTCAAAAGATCACCAAAAAAACACAAATTATGTCAAAAGATCGCCAAAAAAATGTAAATTACATCAAAGAATCACAAAAATAAGAGCAAATTTTGTCAAAAGATTGCTGAAAAAACAAATTTTGTCAAAGGATAGTAAAAAAAAAAATTCGTCAAAAGATTGCAGGAAGAAATGCGAATTGTATCAGATCTAAAAAATGCAGTCAAAGGATTGCTGAAAATTACATCAAAGTATCGAGAAAAAACACAAATGAAAGGTCGCTAAAAAAAACGCAAATTAGGTCAAAGAATTGTGAAAAAAAAAGCAAATTTTGTCAAGCAATCACGAAGAAAAAAAGCGCATTTTGTCAAAGGATCGTGGAAAAAAATAAAATTTCGTCAAAAGATCTTGAAAAAATTTTACATTTCGACAAAGTATCACGAATTTCGTCAAAGGATCGCGGAAAAGCGTGATTTTCATCAAAGGATAGCGAAAAAATTCAAATTAGGTCAAAGAATCATGTATAAAAGCAAATTTTGTCAAACAGTTGCGAAAAAAAAAAGCGCATTTTGTCAAAGGATCGCAGAAAAAATGGAATTTCATCAAAGGGATTGCAGAAAAAAGTGATTTTCGTCAAAGGGATTGCAGAAAAATGTGATTTTCATCAAAGGATAGCGAAAAAAAAGCAAATTTTGCCAATTAGTGAAAAACCCCTGCTAATTTTGCATATATCCCAAAAAAAAAAAGCCCGCAAATTTCGGGAAAAGATTTTGCGCCCTCTGATTATTTTATGATTTTCCGTCACGTCTGGGGGTGCGGATTAATGGAATTTTATATTAGATAATTAATTTTTGTAGAAAACTCCTTTTAAAAATAATTACTATAAGATTACTGAAAAGCAACCTTATGATAATTATCTTTTAAAAAAGTCTTCTGTTAACTGTTTGCAATTTCTTCTTTGTATTGTACATTTAATGAAATAATTTAATTCCTGTAAATATTTCCTGTCATAACTTAGAGGCAGTGCTGAATTCAGTGGGTGGCACGAAGGGACGTAACCCCGGGAGATTTGAGATTTTGTGTTTTCAACGGTCAAAAAGTGGGATCCCCCCCCCCACCCCCCCCCCCCCCCCCATAGAAAATAAAAATGTGTCCAGTATTTGAACACACAAATGCTTTTTTACCCATTGATAATGTCAGGGCTGGAAGGGTTAATGATAATAATTCTATATATGATATATATATACACTATATTGCCATTAATGACCGGCAATTTTCAATTTTAGACATTTTGTCGAATATTTAGAAATATACTTGTCAGATTCTTCTGGAATTTCAGGATTAGAAAGAACAGGTATGACCTCATATTTAGCAATGTTGATTTGATAAGGGGGACAATTAAAGGGCCAACAAAAAATCAAAGAAAAAAAATAATACTTGGGATCACCCTGTAAAATAAAATGCACGAAATGATCTATCGCTACCGAATATAAATAAACAGACATTGTGCAATATGTGTATTCTTTTGTGTAAGAATAGCACGTATATTAATAGAGATATAGCAATTTGTTTAAAAAAATTAAAAAATTCTTGCATGTTTTTTGCTTATAACATACAGGGTTTTCAACCAAATTTAATGCCAATTTCAGAAAAAATGACAAAATATAGTAGAAACAATATAGTGCAATTGGAATATAAATATATTAAATATTTTAGGAAATATGAGCAGTTGTATGAAATAATTTTTATCTGCGCATGCGCAAACGATAACGAGGATCATTTTACATAATTTAATAGTCAACTCTATGGCGCAACTTATAAAAAAAAATCTAGTCAAATATAAAAATTCAGAAAGATATCGGCGTTAGAGCATGCAAATTTTTAGTTGTTCTCTAAAAGCAGCTGAATGATAAGGGATTTTACACAAATTGTCATTTTTTATTAATTGACTTTCAGAAGAAAGTTAGTATTTAGTGACTATCAACGAGTAGATTTGGAAAAAATGCTTCGATTTTGATACTTCTTTTGATCATGGTATAGGCTCGTTCTGGTGGTTATCAGAGAAGAATTAAAGCATCAATAAAAAATGAAAATTAAAAATGATAATTTGTGTAAAATCCCTTATCATTCAGTTGCTTTTAGAGAACTACTAAAAATTTGCTCACTCTAACGCAGATATCTTTCTGAATTTTTACGATATTTGACTAAATTTTTTTTTAATAAGTTGCTCTATAGAGTTGACTATTAAATTATGTAAAATGATCCTTGTTATTATTCGCGCATGCGCAGATAAAAATTATTTCATACAGCTGCTCATATTTCCTAAAATATTTAATATATTTATATTCCAATTGCACTATATTGTTTTTACTATATTTTGTCAATTTTTCTGAAATCGGCATTAAATTTGGTTGAAAACCCTGTATGTTATAAGCAAAAAACATGCAAGAATTTTTTAATTTTTTTAAATAAATCGCTATATCTCTATTAATATACGTACTATTCTTACACAAAAGAATACACATATTGCACAATGTCTGTTTATTTATATTCGGTAGTGATAGATCATTTAGTGCATTTTATTTTACAGGGTGATCCCAAGTATTATTTTTTTTCTTTGATTTTTTGTTGGCCCCCTAATTGTCCCCCTTATCAAATCAACATTGTTAAATATGAGGTCATACGTGTTCTTTTTAATGCTGAAATTCTAGAAGAATCTGACAAGTATATTTCTAAATATTCGACAAAATGTCTAAAATTGAAAATTGCCTGTCATTAATGGCAATATAGTGTATACATGATATATGCATATATACGTTTGGCTAATGATTTTCAAATTTAACTAATGTGTTGTCTAATAGTCTTAATTTCTTAGCGCGGTCCCTGATAATGAGTGATTTGGTCCAGGTATATTTGAACCATGTTTATAAAGTAAATTGAACAATCTGTGGAATGACCTATATTATGCAAAAAATTTATAATCTGGATAATTCCTGGTGACAAAGAATGCAGTATAAAGATACTCTGTTTTTTTATATGTTTCAGATGTGTTTGGCCATGTTTACAAGGTAAATATAATGATATGGGAAAAATGATCCATGTAACGCAAAATTCTATATAACACACAATCTTGCGTTTTTAGCTTTGCATTATAAAGATCTTCTACTGTATATATAATATGATCTAATGCTTGAAATGTTTTTAGTTTTGCTGAATAAAAGAATGGAGACAAATCAAATCTGCATTGTTTATTTCTGACACTAGCGGATGTGGATATTTTTTTCAAAATTCGTAACAGAAATCCTGGTTTAATTCTTTGTTACACTGACTGAAATAGTAGAAAGAGATAGATACAAGCTCATTACCATTACATGACCTTGGTGGAAATACATTGTGCAACTTTTGATGAGTTATTTCCTTGATTACATGCAATTTGATATTTATTAAAGGGTGTTTATCATGTAAAAATCATTATCTCTAACATAATTCATTTTCAATCAATCAACATAAACATGCTTTCCTGGATTGAAATACACAAATTTCAATCTCTCAAAATGTCTTTCAAGTAAATAAATTTTACGCAGCACAATTATAGTAAAAATACACAGCAAAGATTATAACACAACCAAATAAAATCTAAATTTAGCAATAATTAACTGCTATTTCGTTTTCAGTTATCAATAGGAAGGACGGCTATTTTTGTAATTGAACGCTTTAATTCAGCTGATTTTTTGTGAACCTTTACAATTCTGACTTTGCCATCCAATCCTGTATACATTTCACTAATATGACCTAACAGTAATTTGCATACAGGCAAAAAGTCTTCTTTCAACAAGATCATTAATTCTACTCTTAAATTATCTTTTTCCACTACCCATTTAGATCTCTGCTGTAACGTATTTAAATAATCTAACCTCCATTTTGTCGACACTGTCTGGATGACCTTCATAGTTTTTTGCCAACAGTTTAATCAAGTAATATTAGTATCAATTAACATCAGTTCAGGTAGCATTGATGGATCTCCTGATCAAAAAATGACCTGGACTTAAGGCCTCGAAATCAGAGGAGTTACCATGGGGGTACCTCCCCTCCCAATATATGTGAACGTGGGAAATTTGAGCTTGGAAAATTCTAGATTTTTGAAACATTTTATTTTTCAAAAATAATAGTAAAAAAAAAATTATGAAATTTTTAATCCTTTAGTGATTACGTTTCTAAGTGATGTAACAATAAACAAGTTAAATTATCAAAGGAAATACAAAAAGAAGTCAGCAACCTCAATCTATCATTGTGTTTCTCAGTTCTACAAAAATATTATACATCTACGAAATCTGAATTCCTATATGCCTGTCCAAACAGCTGACTCTAATCCACCTCCTTTATTTTCTCCAAAACTTTGTTCCTTTTCAAAAATTTCACTTTACCTCTCCTTCTTCTCCCAAAAGAGAATCTAGCTATTTTAATCCAAAGGGATTGCAGCTTCTTTCGAAAATTAGAGGTCACTTGTAGCATACAGAGAGGAATGTAGCCACTTTCTTTGAAACATAGCTGGGCAAGAAGATTTGATGAGTTTTCACCAAATGCACTAATTTTTTAGCTAATTTTATGACTTTCGGACATTTACCCATTCTCATGATTTTTGCCGGAAAAATTGGTTAAACCTTTGCTGTCAAGAAAAAAAGCATTATGTGAGCAAATGTGAATACAAGTTGTTGGTTCTGATAAATCTGTGACATTTTACTTTTATTTGCATGCGGAAATATATATGCACTATATGGCCATTAATGACTGGACACTTTCAATTTTAGACATTTTGTTGAATTTTGGGAAATATGCTTTTCAGATTCTTCTGGAATTTCAGGATTAAAAAGAACAGGTTTGGCCTCATATTTATCAACGTCAATTTGATAAGGGGGACAATAAAAAATCAAAGAAATAGTACTTCCCTAGTAGCATCGACAGATCGTATTTTTCTCGGCCTTTCATCAATTCCTCGAAATGTGCTCGAGTAAAAACACAGGTATATCCTTGCGAGCTGTACCTGAGAACCGGTTTTCAATGGGCACAATTTCCTCGGTTAAAAGGTATCATTATGAGCATAATTACCAAGGAAAATGTGCTAACCGCATAGTCATGTGCAACAGATAACGGGCGATATCAAATCACAGCGAAATTTGGTAGAAATCAGTTTTTCTGGAAGCGTGAATCTGATTGGTTGAAACACGAAAGCTATGAAGATCCCGGATGAAGACGATGTTGTTGTTGAAGGTCGTTTGCGAGGAAGAAGGAAGCGGTCGCCATTGCTACAGCATGTTTTCCTTTGAATAAATACTTTTATTTCGGAAATATGTAAGTACCTATTTCGTTCTTTCTGATGTTATTGCTTTTTCCATTTGACAATGCTTCTGATTTGCACACGTTTTCCCATGCTCTTGATTGTAATGCACCTTTTTTAATAGTCTGTGTAATTGTTTATATTTAATCTTATATGACACAATTTAAAACTGAAAAAAAAAACTGATTTTATTTCTGATTTTTGGGTCTCGGAGCTTGGCAAATCTGTATGTAGTAGTATTTTGTTTCTGAAACTAAGCATTCTGGCAGCCAAAATACAAAATGCTTTAGTATCATTCAGTCAGGATTTAAGAATAAACAAAAAAATCTTTTAACGCTTTTGTTTAATAACACCCAAAACAACCCCTACTGCTGGGAGAAAAAAAAAAACAGGCAGAGGGGGGGGGGGGTGATATCAAAATACAAAAAAGTTCATAAAATACTCTTATTTTTATCGCTTATGATAAAAAGTAAATTTTTGCAGCGTTCGCAAATATTAAAATAGTCAAATACTTAGTGCTGATTATAAATATTTTGAGATTTAATATAAATTAGAAACTAAAATATATTGCACCTAAAAAGAACACAATCTTTTTCTTTCTATTTACACCAAAATTGACAGTCAACTAATTGAAAACAGAAACAATTTGCTTTTCACAAAAAGCAAACATTCACTATCAAGGGAATTTTATACACAAAACAAAATATATTTTTTACTGAAGAATTTAAATGCAAATGTTAGCATGCCTGTATTTTTATTGCCTAACCTTTTAAAACTAAATTAAATGAAAACCAGAAAATATTCTTTCTAATGAAACTATAAGTAACTCATTGTCTTCTAAATTAGGCAGTTTATAAATTGATATTACTCCACATAAATATTGGTTCTACATTTACAAATCAACATTCGGAATCCTTGGTGTTCTGCTGGTCCGCGACCACTGAAAATTCAATCGGACCACTAAGGGGCAGTCCATAAATGATGTCACACTTTTTGACCCCTTCTCCCCCTTTGTCACACTTCACCTTACCTCTTGCCCTCCCCTCTTGTCGCATGTCATGCTATATTACATAAACATATACTTGCAGTTCAGAAACAAAGCACTGTGTTATAGATCATATTTAAAATTTTAACTTTATAATTAAACTTTCATATTAACTTTAACTATGTGTTTTAATGACATTTGTGAGCATAACTATAAAAATGATCTGTGTATTGATTTTGTATGAAATAATATTAAGGTTTACGACAAAAAGCATAATAATATGCAATAGTCATAAAATATTAATATGAAAGAGCATTTGAAAACTGTAGTATTTTGGAATTTGAAATGGAATTTAATATATTTGGCTTTAAATGGTATCCTTACTTTATGAATATAAAATACTTTCAAGGGTCGATGCAGGTTTTTATTCTTGGGGCCTATTTTGTGAAAAGTAAGTTATTTTTGTGAATTTTATAAAATTTTTGTGAAAAATAGCATTTTGTAATGAAAGTGGAAATCCAGTTACTCATTTGAACCAAGAATTTATAAACAAAAACTTCTTTAAATCCCCTTGCTAAATTTTTTGTTTTTCGTGAACTGGTTTTATATACAAATTGCACATTTTAAAACAGTTTTTATGAAAAAGAATGTTATGAAAGGGGCCTGTTTATTAAAAGGAATTTTGTGAAGGGGCCTATTTTATTAAATAGATTTTTGTGAAAGGGCCCTAAGTAAGCCCCAAATTTTGCATGGATCGACCTCTGATTTTAATTTAAAAATAACTTCAAAATTTAATCTGCTGATTTTTAATGCTTTTATTTTAACCAAAATGTGTGATGTCACATTTCTTCTTACCCCCTCCCATCCCCTTGTCACAATTTCACAAACCCCACTCCAAGCATGACATCATTTGTGGGCAGCCCCTAATTTGAAAAATTTAATGGTCCGCAGAACCAGTAACTTTTCTGCCCTCCCGATTGCAAATCACAATTTTATTTTATTTTTAACAAATTATAATTTCACAGTTTATTATGCTGAAAATTTTGGATAACTGCTAAGTGAGTTTGGTTTATATTCTGGGGAGGGGGGGGGGGGGTTAAAGGTGCTTAATAGAATTTTATGTTGTGAACCAGTAAATTCTAATGCTTGAGTTCTTGAGACCAGTGACTTTTTATTAATCAGTTCTGACACAGCAAATTTAGCTCCAAACATAAAGATTGGGATATATATATATATATATATATATAGTAAAAATAAGCAAAAAAAAAAAAATGAAATTTTGTACCAATCATTCTGACAGCCATAGTTTGGTTATCTTCATTGCAGTCTTGATTGGTTGTTGCCATACTTTCTTAGCAATCTTCTATAATTAGAATGCATAGACAAGATATTTGACTACGGTTCAAAAATGATAAACATGTAACAAATGTGACCATATTACACTTATGAACTTTATGGTCTTAAATCACATTGTTTGGCGAATTTTTTTTTCTTTTTGTTTTTTTTTAATATAATATATAAAGTGAACTATTAAATGTATAATTTTATTTTTATTTTATGAAAATCAAAAGGGTTTTGTCGTTTTGTGGTATTTTTCTGTTGTAACAGAGGCCGGCAAGAGAAGGAAATTTTTTATTCGTGTTTTCTGGCAATCTATTTATTGTTTTATATACACAATCAATTTTTGCAATATTTATGCAATTCATTTTATTAAAAAAAAAAGCATTTATCTATTTTTATATACAAACAGAAGTAATTAAAAAAAAAAGTGGTAGGTACTTTATGTTAGCTGGGCACAAATCTTGACGATAGTATTTCTTTTTCTCGTCAATAGCAGCTTTTCTTTTTCTTGATTGTCAATTAGAAATAATGTTTTGATGTTGAAATTGAAGTAAAATGTTTTGGTATTATTTATTATTATTATAGATATAGATTATTATTTCTTATTTAAAATGTAATCAGTGAGAAGCGAGTGTTTTAAATGAATGTTATTTATTTCAAATGAAATGCACGGAGGTAGCGTGATGGACGATGTTGATATAAATTTAATCAATACTATGGCTAACTTGATTTTTATCGATGTCTGTAGTCAATAAATTGTTATTATTAACTGACATCAGATCAGATTTTATGAAGAATCGCTATAAAAAATTTTAAGATTAGTTTTGCTGTTAGACTACTTTCACTGTAATATGACTAATTTCGCATTAACTGTTTCATATTAACTCTTGAAACATTAGTTCTTGTTTAAGATTTCAAGAGAAGCTAAGGGAAGCCAAAAAAGCTTAAAAGGAGGTTTCATTAATACATGGAAATTATTCCCGAGAGATTTTTTATTAGAGATTTAAAATTTGATTTTCATTTGTAATAAGGAGGTTTCATTCACCGAAAGTCCATCTGAAAAAGAAGCTGAAGACAATATAAAAGACAATGCAAGAAATTGCAGCACCCCCGGGCAAAAAGAAGCAAAACTAAAATTGTGTGTTTGGGTGGGGTGGGGAAACCAAGAATTCTTCAAGTTGTATGAGGATCCCATAGAATTGGAGATATGAGAGAGGCTTCATTCACTGCAAGTCCATCACAAAAATAAGCTGAAGGAAGACAATATAAAAGCCAATGCAGGAAATTGCAGCTCGTCCTGATAAAGAGAACAGAACTAAAATGGTGTTTGGGAGTTATGGGCAAACCAAGAATTTTCCAATTTGTATCAGGATCCCATAGAATCCGAGATATTGAATAAAGATGAAATGTACACTATGCTGCAGACAATATAGGAAATTGCAGCGCCATCTCATGGAGGAGAAAACAAGAACTTAAATGGTGGTGGTAAACAAGCCAAGATGAATGGTCCAAGTTGTGTGAGAATCAAAATCCATAGAGCTTGAGATATTGAATAAATCGACACTTGAGATCCCCTTCGATAAGTATTTTTTATTTTTATTTCCCTTCAAATAGGCAATTCTGATTCGACATTGCAGTCAATTCAATACATTGATATGGGTAGTATAGTTAGTTCATTTTGAATTTTTTTCAAATTGTTATTGTGGATCGATCTATCCCTGTCAGAGGCTAACGAGAATAGATCGATATTTCTTGTGCTAATATCATAGCAATGCAATGTATTTATTCTTTCAATTTTGCTATTTTAGTGGCAGAGCTGCTGTCAAATTTCATATAAGGGTCTTTTTTTTTCCAGTGCAAATTGTTATATTTTAGGTTTAGAGCCTAGTTATTTGGGTTAGTCGTTTATTAAGTTATATTTTTCAAGTTTGCCCCCCCCCCCCCCAAATCATAACTTTTTAAATTATGATCCAATTTAAACTGGACATTTTTTGACATTTTTCAAAGTCATTTCATGACTTACTAAACATTTATTTCTGCAACTCTTGGTGACCACTATCAAATTGATCGCTAAGTTTTGGAATTATTGTTTTTAATCTTATCTGTGTGGGTATCGATTCTAGAACATCCAATACTGAAATTTGGGAATATTCTTATTGTGATCAATGCTGTTTTATATGATTTCGGTGTTTATAGATACTTGATTTTTCCAGAAATGCCCATCACTCAGTAGAAATTTTATATGTTAAATAAAATGAATGCATAAAATTTATTTCAATGGGAATAATACAGTAGATCTTTATAACGCAATTCTCCATATAATACACAACTTCTCAGACTTCTCTTTTTTGTCGTTTTTTCTCATAATGAATTTTGCAGTGAAGAAGTACCTGAATTCCCACATTGTAAAAAATTGCTACTCTCTAGAAAACTAAATGTAATAGATTAGTTCAATTTCATCTCCTTAATTTAGAACTTTTTAATGAAAAAAATTTCTATTACAATAAACATTTTTTAAAATGAGTAATATATTCAATGATTTGGGTCCAGGTATATTTGGACCATATTTATAAAGTATGTTTAACGGAATGATCTATATAATACAAAGATTTATAATCTAGATAAGTGCTGTGGATAAGGAATGCAATATAAAGATACTCTAATGTATTTTGATATGTTTGACATATTTGGCCATATTTATGAAGTAATTTAATGATGTGTGAAATGTGATCCATATAATGCAAAATTCTATGTAACACAGAACCTTGCATTTTTAGGTTTGCATTATAAAGATCTTCTACTGTATTTGGCGATTGATCACCTGCACATGTCTAACATAAAAGTACCTAAAATGCTTATGTATATACATATATACAAACAAGCATTAAGAGTTTATCAGGTTTAATTTGTATAGCTGTTTATATATCCGTTAGTAACAAATCTCACTTTCTGAAGGCTGAATTGTACCAAACTTAAAACTGCCAAGACCCTGATTACAGAAAATTATGTTTTTTGTATTTATAGATGTCGCCGGGCAGGAATTCAATGAAAGTAAGGGCACTCTTGTCCTATTAAAAAAGCATTTTCAGTAGATTTGTTCTAAGCCTTCTTTTATCAGCAGTTTTGTGATATTTTTTCCAAACGATTAAGCAAATTTTTCAATACATTTCCCACAACCAATTTATGAATTTCAATATATTTTCAAACGACTGATTGATGAGTTTTGCAGTTTTTTTTTCTTACATAGTTGGCCACATGGATTCTGGATTTGTCCCTGCAACTTATTGCCAAACTCTCGTGTTTTTTTTCACATGCAGCCACTCAACAAATTTTTCTTCCCCCCCCCTCCCCCCAATATGACTGAATGTTTAATTTCCACGATATTTTCCTGCAACTGACTAAATTTACAGTTTTTTTTCTTTTCTCCATTATTTACTGACATATTTGGTGATTTTTTTTTTCTCCTCATGCAGGGCTTGAATTTCAGGGTGTGATTTGCACCCAGAAGAATATTGTGGGCGGGAGACTCCGTCCAAAATATTTCACCACTTTCCAGAAAATTTTGGATTTTAAAACTGCAATAAAACTCCTGTGACTGCCTTGCAAATTAGTGATATTTTCACGCAACCGATTGACACATTTGTGAGTTTTTTATTGTGAAAGGTCATTGAAATTCATGATTTTTTCCCGTGACCAATCAACATTTTTGGTGATTTTTTTCCCCCAAGATTGATTGACAAGTTTCGTGTTATTTTCCACCGCCAATTGGTGAATTCAGGGGTGATTCTGTTCTGAATGTGCAGAAAATTTAAGACATTCAGTTACGAAAATTATGGAGTCAGTCTGGAAATTCGATATAAAAAAAATAACTGAAAAATATGGCAAATGGTCACTGAAAAATTGATTTTGTCAGTTGTTTGCAGAAAAAAATTGTCAATTTTGACGCAAGAATCGCAGAAAAACATGATTTTAATCAAAGCATTGCAAATAAAATGCAAATTTCATCCAAGAATCTCAGTAAAAACCCAAAATTTGTTGCAGAAAAAACATAGGATCTCATTAAAGAATTGCAAAAAGACACAAATTTTGTCAAAGGATCGTGAACACTCTAATTTCATCGAAGGTCGTGAAAACTCAAATTTCATCGAAGGATCGTGAAAACTCAAATTCATCGAAGGATCGTGAAAACTCAATTTCTTTGAAGGGATCACAAAAACTCAATTTCTTTGAAGGATCACGAAAACTCAGTTTCTTCGAAGGATCGGAAAAACTCCAATTTCTTCGAAGGATCACAGAAACTCCAATTTCTTCAAAGGATCACAGAAACTCCAATTTCTTCAAAGGATCACAGAAACTCCAATTTCTTCAAAGGATCACAGAAACTCCAATTTCTTCAAAGGATCACAGAAACTCCAATTTCTTCAAAGGATCACAGAAACTCCAATTTCTTCAAAGGATCACAGAAACTCCAATTTCTTCAAAGGATCACAGAAACTCCAATTTCTTCAAAGGATCACAGAAACTCCAATTTCTTCAAAGGATCACAGAAACTCCAATTTCTTCAAAGGATCACAGAAACTCCAATTTCTTCAAAGGATCACAGAAACTCCAATTTCTTCAAAGGATCACAGAAACTCCAATTTCTTCAAAGGATCACAGAAACTCCAATTTCTTCAAAGGATCACAGAAACTCCAATTTCTTCAAAGGATCACAGAAACTCCAATTTCTTCAAAGGATCACAGAAACTCCAATTTCTTCAAAGGATCACAGAAACTCCAATTTCTTCAAAGGATCACAGAAACTCCAATTTCTTCAAAGGATCACAGAAACTCCAATTCTTCAAAGGATCACAGAAACTCCAATTTCTTCAAAGGATCACAGAAACTCCAATTTCTTCGAAGAACCACGAAATTCTTCGAAGGACCGTGAAAACTCTAAATTCTTCGAAGGACCGTGAAAACTCTAAATTCTTCGAAGGACCATGAAAACTCCAAATTCTTCGAAGGATCGTGAAAACTCCAATTTTTTAGAAGGATCGTGAAACTCCAATTTCTTCGAAGGATCGTGAAAACTCCAATTTCTTCGAAGGATCGTGAAAACTCCAATTTCTTCGAAGGATCGTGAAAACTCCAATTTCTTCGAAGGATCGTGAAAACTCCAATTTCTTCGAAGGATCGTGAAAACTCCAATTTCTTCGAAGGATCGTGAAAACTCCAATTTCTTCGAAGGATCGTGAAAACTCCAATTTCTTTGAAGGATCGTGAAAACTCCAATTTCTTTGAAGGATCGTGAAAACTCCAATTTCTTTGAAGGATCGTGAAAACTCCAATTTCTTTGAAGGATCGTGAAAACTCCAATTTCTTTGAAGGATCGTGAAAACTCCAATTTCTTTGAAGGATCGTGAAAACTCCAATTTCTTTGAAGGATCGTGAAAACTCCAATTTCTTTGAAGGATCGTGAAAACTCCAATTTCTTTGAAGGATCGTGAAAACTCCAATTTCTTTGAAGGATCGTGAAAACTCCAATTTCTTTGAAGGATCGTGAAAACTCCAATTTCTTTGAAGGATCGTGAAAACTCCAATTTCTTTGAAGGATCGTGAAAACTCCAATTTCTTTGAAGGATCGTGAAAACTCCAATTTCTTTGAAGGATCGTGAAAACTCCAATTTCTTCGAAGGATCGTGAAATTCCAATTTCTTCGAAGGATCGTGAAAACTCCAATTTCTTCGAAGGATCGTGAAAACTCCAATTTCTTCGAAGGATCGCGAAAACTCAAATTTCGTCGAATGGCTGCTGAAAAATCGTGAATTTTGTCGAAGGATCATGGGGGGGGGGGGGAAATGCGAATTTCATCATAGGGTGTGGGAAAGTTCAAATTTTGTGATGGTTCGCAGAAAAGACTAGAACGGGCTCTGTGACAGACTGACAGAGGAGCGAGACCCTAAAAATTGAATTTCAAGCCCTGTCTTCAGCAGTTTTAAAATTTTTTCGACGATGGATAAATCCTGCCATTTCATCTTACAATTGATTGATAAATTTACTCTGTTTTTCCTCTGTTGAATTGAAAAATTGCATGTTTTTTTTTGTTTTTTTTTTCTGAGAATCTGAGATGGGTAGTCAATTTGATATTTTTTCCCATTAATCGTTCACAATTAAAAGATTTCGCAGTTTTTTCTTGCGTGGAGTTGAACATATTTCTTGATTTTTTTTTTCCCCCTCTCTACAATCAATTGACAATTTGCATTTCCCTCACCTATTCAATGAATTTTGCTGGGTTTTTTTCTCCTACGCCCAATAGTGAAATTAAGATTTTTTCTTGCAGCTGATTGATGTATTTTGCGATGAAATTAAATAAAAGGGTGAATAAAAAAAGAAGCAGTAAAAGACCCCTGGGTGCATAAAATAGTTAGTAGTAGGGCTGCCGGGCTTTATGCTCTGACAAATAAACCTATAGTCAATACTATTTTTACATTAACAAAATCCATATCTTAAATTCTATTTTTATGATTTTAACGTTGCATCCGAAAAAACTCAAGAAATCTAGAAATTTTATGCAATTGCTTTTTAGGTGCATTCGTAATTATATAAATACGTAGCTATAGTTGTCATTCAGTCAGTCCATCCGACTGTCTGTCCGTCTGCATATAACTGAGGAAAAACTACCCAACCGAATGTTCTGAAATTTTAAATATACAGTAGACTCCCTCAAATCCGCACATCTTGGGACCAGAGGTTGTGCAGATTTTAGAATTTTGCAGATTTCTGGTCATTGATTTGTTTACATTTTTGAAACATTAATTTCATTCACAGTTAAGCAAGGGAAATTATAATGAATGCTTACAATAAAGTGAAACATTAAAATAAGTTAAATATTAAAGTAATTTATTAGTTTAAACGTCAGTAATTATTAAAATAATTATGTAAAATAGAAATTTAGAAAAATATTAAATTATTACAAATGAAATCGATTCAATTCGATTCCAAAAGTCCTGTGCTGCCATCTAGTGATAGCAAGGAGAACAGTGTTAATGCTATTATCAGTATATATAGCCTATTGCGCTCACTGTAACTTTTTTCATTGTTATTTAGGGTCTTGAATGCTTTTCTTATACTGCTCTGTATGTTTAGAAATAAATTTGTCTATAATTAAAAAAAAAAAAAAAATTTAAATAGCGTTCCAGTTCCCGGATTTTTCCATTTCGAACCCTGGAATTTTTGATATAGATATGCTAATTTATATCAAAATCGAAAGTAATGTAAATTTATTTAGTAATAAATCAGCTGTAATAACCAAAAGAGAATGATTAACAAAAAATTTAGTAAAAAAACATTGTGGTAGTCGCTGATTTCGGCGCCATCTTGAATTTTGTTCCTGCTGTTCCTACTTAACTGTAAATTTCATTGTTTACATCTGGAAAAATATGCGGATTTTAGGCGTTCGCGGATTTTAGGGTCGCGGATTTAAGGGAGTCTACTGTATAATTATTGCAATATTTTGTCGAGTCATTTCAAATTTTATGAAAATCTGATCTATAGTTTAATGACAGGGATAGTCTAAAGTTTTCCATTGCATTACGGCCAATGGGAAAAAAAAATTCAAGTGCATTTTAATGATGTTACAGCCTTTTGAACAGAATGAAATGGATATGCACTTATTGAACCATACTAAAATATACATTCAGTACAATATGTGGTGCAAAAAATATTTATAAAACTAGCTATAGTACGAACGCACGTCATTAGCCACATTTGACGTGCAATTTCCAACTTGTTTTTGTGTGTCAGTACTTTAATGAAATCCAATATTTTTTTTAAATCCTTAGGATGTTCCTAGAATTCCTGAGAGTCCACTCTCTGAGAATGCAAACAGTGTTTCCCTTGAAGCATGATTTTTTAGAGAAATCTGTTTAACGGTAATTATGTTTATGCTAAAGAAACTACTTTTTCCAGTAGATGCTGCTTAATGTGATCATGTGTAATATCAGCCTGTTGGTGTTTTCAAAATCATCATGTCTCGACCTAACGCATCAGGCTAAAAGCATCGCTTTGTGTGAAAAATATTTTGAATTATATAAAGAATTATATAAAAAAATTCAGTTGTAGTTGGTTCAATATATTCTTAATGCAGCAAACCAGTCCCATGAGATACAAATGTACTTTTTAAATTAACTTAATTTTTTATATATGTTACCGGCCAAATCTGATTTTAGGCCAAACTAGTTTATCCTAACGCGCATAGGATAAACTAGTTTTTCCTAGGCCAAACTAGTTTGGCCTAACGCTCATAGGATAAACTAGTTTAGCCTGCTATTCATTGGTCTGAACTAGTTTATCCTAGGCCGATCTAGTTTATCCTAGGCCGATCTAGTTTATCCTAGGCCAATTCAATTTGGCATGCTTTTATAAATCCCAAAGACCGCTTCGGCGCCAACCTTATAGTTTATCCTAGGACAATTCAATTTGACATGCTTTGATTGATGCGAACTAGTGTTGAGCACGCTCACAGAAAAAAAAGACGAACTAATTAAACTCAAATTCAATTTCTCAAAAATGAGTCAAGATCATGCTCAAATTCAAATATTTTCAATTTGACGTGCTTTTATTGATTCCAACTACCGCTCCGGCCCCAACCTTGTGCAAGTTCAAGTTCTGACCAGGCAGGGAGGCCTATCTAATGGCTTGAGCACAACAAACCTTGCCTGGCTAATTATGATTACTAAGAACCCTGTTTATTGAAAGATTTGAAAAAGGTGTTACAATATTAAGTTCAGATAGCAACCCAGTTGTCTGAGCGTGCTACTATATAATATGAGGTATGAATTACATAAGAACCAAGAAAAAAAGATTAAATGAAATGCTAGTTATTAGAAAATTGCACATTCCACGCATCCATATGAATTTTTACAACACTACCTCTAACAGGAAATATTTACATAATAACTGCTGGTTATGAATATTTTAAGGAACATAAAACCATTAACTATAAAACAAAGAATATTTACAAAACAACATAGGATTATAATCAATTATGCAAAAAAAAAACTTAGGAAAAAAAGAAACATAAATGGTAATTATTAAAAGATTACGTGCTAGAAATAGACAAGATATAACAATTATGTTAATTAAAGTATTAATATGGATATTAACAATAGCAAAGTTTTTATCTTGACCGTGCATGGTGGCAGGGTGACTATGTACATAATGTCAGTGGTAATAATGTTTTTTATATTAAAACTATAAGATCAATGGCTTGGAACAATATTTAAAAATATATGTACCGTTAGTCTGCAAGATCCAACGGTGGCACGTTATTTTGAAATTCGTATTGACTGTGTTCTATTAGTTTAACACAGTCAATTATTTTTTGCAGCAGAGTTGGGCCAACCTTGTGCAAGGTAGAAATGCTGTTATCCCTGTATAATATATTCTATATGATAGGGAGTGTTATACTGTCCCTCTATCTTCCACATTTCACCGCCGCCGTTAGTTAAAAAATATGTTCCATATGACATATTGTGTGCTGGAGGACCAAAGAATGGGATGAGAGGTTATCATAAAATTTAGGAGAGGAAGGATAAGTATAACGTCGAAAATCCAGCATTGTCGGGATCGGGACTTTGCCAGTTTTTTTAAATTCCAGATTTCTGAGAGAATATCAATTGTATTTCTGATATTCTTAATGGTGCATTTATTCATAATTAATTCAAAGCCAAGTGATATTTATGTGAGAAAAAAAAAATAGATATTAAGAAATAACATTGATTTTTTTAATATTGATTTTTTCCCTCACATAAATATCACTTGGCTTTGAATTAATTATGAATAAATGCACTATTAAGAATATCAGAAGTACATTTGATATTCTTTTAGAAATATGGAATTATCAAAAATCTGGTAAGTCCCGGTCCCAGTTTGGCCTAAAATACATATATTTTTAAGCTACTATTATTCCACAATTAAAATTCTCTTTAAAGAATAGTACATATATACTTATATGGATGGGGATACAGTACTGTAAAACCTGTTAGAAGAATCTGTGTATGACGAAATACTGTTTTAAATGGAATTTTTTTTTAATCGGTGAAAATTAGGTATAATAATCCGTTTGAAAAAAAACATAATACAATTAATTGCTAGAGACGACGGATTTGCTAGAAAATGAACTTAACTATAATGAAGTTTTTGTCCTCTCCTATGTGATTCCGTCTTAGAAGGTTTTTTTATATAAATGTTTTCAGATTTTCAAACCTCCAAGCCGTGTTAAAAAATTAATGGTATTAGTAATTATTCAGATATTTACATACAAATAGAGATTCATATAAAAATCAATATAGTTTACAATAAAATCATTAATATTGTTAATCTGCATTCTATGGCTTGGTGTTTTAAAAAATTTAAAAATTCTATAGAATAAAATCTTCTAAGACGGAATTGCATAGGAAAGAAGAAAACTCAGTTATAGGCAGGTTCCCTTATTAAAGGTTCATCGTCTGTTGTAAATGCATTGTATTCTTTTTACAAGTAGATACTATATCCTCATTTTACATAGATCAACGTATTTTTTTTATTTTTTTATTAAGCACGGCATTTCATCATAGGCAGGTTATTTTTTCTCAGGTTTAACAGTACTTTAATTTTTTTTACCTAAAAATGCATCTGCTCATTTAAAAAAAAAATAAATAATAAATATATATTTTTTAATTGTGGAATAGCAGCGATTTAAAAATACGTGCATTAAAAAAAAGTTGGGCCGGGACAAATGTTACTGATATTTTACTGAACAGACCAGAGATCCTGCTGGTCCAAATGATTTTCATATGAGCTGGGTTGGAAATTGGACTGAAAACTTCTGCCTGTGCAGACCTCAAGAAGAATGCAGTCCGTTCCCGATTTAAGCCAGAAAAAAATTGACTCCCGGTCCATCTCGGTCCGAACCTCTCGAAAAAAGTAATCCCCAAACCAAGCCCGGGCCGAGTGTCGGGAAGGAAAATTGGACGGGCCAGTAAAGACCCATACATCGAGTAACCAAAAGACTAGTTCACAAAATTTTGTAAATTTGGACGCTAAACTTCTATTATATTTAAAAAATAAATAAATAAAAAACGAGTTTTTAGAGAAATTCGCTCAATTCCATAGATGTATTTGAGTTGAGCGGATTCATTTAAAAAATTCTGAATTTGAGCATGAACCATTGTTCGTCTTTTTGTTTTTCTGTTAGCGTGCTCACCACTAGTTGGCATCAATGAAATCATGTCAAATTCAATTGACCTAGGATAAACTAGGAGGTTGGCGCCGAAGTGGTCTTTGGGATCTATAAAAGCATGCCAAATTGAATTGGCCTGGGATAAACTAGATCGGCCTAGGATAAACTAGTTCAGACCAATGAATAGCAGGCTAAACTAGTTTATCCTATGAGCGTTAGGCCAAACTAGTTTGGCCTAGGCAAAACTAGTTTATCCTATGGGCATTAGGATAAACTGGTTTGGCCTAGGAAAAACTAGTTTATCCTATGAGCATTAGGATAAACTAGTTTGGCCTAGGAAAAACTAGTTTGTCCGATACGCGTTAGGATAAACTAGTTTGGCCTAGGCCAATCTAGTTTGGCCTAAAATCGGGTTTGGCCTGTAACATATATACAGGGTGATTCAGCTCGTTGGTGACAAACTTTAAGGATCGATAGAGCACACCTAGACGAACATTTTTGAATAGGGAATGTAGGGTCCCTGACGCGATGGTAAGGCGCTAGGCGCTTTTGAAAATTTGGGTGCCGAAATTCGAAACGTCATAAAAACTAGGGAAATGGTTAGATTTTCTTGCTTGTTGCGTCGAAATGATTCTGTTTGTTTAGACTTTCTTCAGTACCAATTTGATAAGCGTATCTCTTAAAACATGGATAGGGGGCGCTGCAGACTTTGGAGAGCTAGACAACAACTTTAAGCCCGTTATTTTGATAATTTAACACATGCTCGCCAAAGTTTATACTCTAACTTAAAGTTTGAACCCAAAAGTAGAGCCCTGCAAAAAGCGTAAGAGCCGGAATAAAATGTCAAAGTACAGGGTGGTTGAAACTCGAAGGCTCCTAAGAGATAAACAAACAGATTTCTTGACTTATGGCATGCATTTTCATGATTCTGTTTGCTGGGGCTCTCTGAAACTCAGTTGAACGGTACAAAAAGAAACATCGATAGGGGGCGCTTTGGGCAAAAAACATAATTCGTTGACATTTCGGACGCTAACTGGAAACGGGGCGCTACGATCAGTTAGTAATAATGAAAACACATTTTCTACCTCTGCTCAACACTTCTGAATAAATTTAGACCAAAAACATCAATGATACTGGAAATTTATTTACAAAAAATAACACTACAGAAGATGCTCGAAATTTCGACCTTGGGCCATGATGCAGGCTTCGCACCTCCGTCGCATTGAGGAGTGTGTGTTTCCAACAATGCCAGGAGTATCTCTGATCTGCCCTGCAGCTGCCACAATGCGCGCCACAAGTTCTTCAGCACTGCTGACAGGTGTATGGTATACCTCGGCCTTCAGGTAACCCCAAAGGAAGAAATCCAAGCAGGTGAGGTCTGGTGATCGGGCAGGCCAGTGAACTGGACCCCCACGCCCGATCCACCGCTGGCCATACCTTGCGTTTAGATGGAGACGCACGTCGTTCGTGTAATGGGCTGGAGCTCCATCGTGCTGGAACCACATCTGGCGACGCGAACCTTCGGGTACGTGCGCCTCATCCAGAAGCTGCGGCAGCACTTGATCCAGGAAAATCAGGTAATTTCCACCTGTCAGCCGTTCAGGTAACAAATAAGGGCCAATGAGGCAATCCCCCAGAATGCCGGCCCACACATTTACTGAGAAACGCTCCTGGGCTGCTCGGCTTCTGGTTTCATGTGGATTTTCATCACACCACACATGACTGTTGTGGGCGTTCCACATTCCCTCCCGGCTGAAGGTGGACTCGTCCGTAAACAAAATGCTGTTTACAAAACGGGGATCCCTGGATCTCATCGCCAAGTACCATCTTGAGAATTCCACTCGAGGGCCAAAATCCTGCTCTCTGAGCAACTGCACCCGCTGGATGTGGTAGGGGTGCAGATTCCGGGAACGTAAGATGCGCCACGCAGTTGCTTGCGAAATGCCAACATGTCTGGCGATATCTCTCGTGCTAAGACCTGGGTTGTCCTCAACCAGGTTAAGCACAGCCTCTTCGTTGTCGGGGGTGCTCACTGATCGCTCCCGTTCAGGCCTGCCTCTGTCGAAAGATCCCGTTGTGGACAACCTCTGGTGTACTCGAGCGAAGAAGGCATGGCAGGGGATTTGCCTGTTGGGGTAACGCTCGGCGTACAACCGCTGAGCGGCTCGTCCATTACAACCAGCAGCGCCATACGCCAAATGCATGTCAGCCAATTCAGAGTTTGTGTACCGTTCCATCCTACTACCGATCTGCAAACAAGTAACCCGAAGCTTAAGTAGGTACCGCACGTTCAAAAGACGTGTCTGCGCATACAACTACGTCATCTCGCGTTGTCGTCTACGCATTACGTATCTTTTGCATATCGATATGGTACGATATCTTTTGCATAAATCAGCAAAAAGTGTTAGGAAATATTAACAAGCTCATTTCCCAGTTCTCAATGCCTCTAATTATATTCAATAGTACATTAACCCTGGTAGTATAATTTACAGTTCGTTATTTATAAATCTTTATTTTTATTTAAGGTCATTTCATTTAAATAGTATAAGTATAAAGTATTCTGTATTTAAAAGGATTCTGAAATTAAACTCACCTTTTATCTTGCGTTCATTCTTTTAATCCTTTAGTTATTTATTCAGCTTTACGTTTCTTTAGTTACAGTTCATTGATAACGCCGTATCTTTATTTTTACAACTGCAGATGTTTACGTTTTCCACGCGACATAGTAGAATTTACGAGAGCGTATGACGTGGTGTACTTTTCTCCCGACAGATGGCGGGAACGGATTTATGAATGAATTAGTTGACGTAGTTCGTCACCGGCAAATCACCATCTCGTAGATCATTCTGGAGAGTGGGCGTGTCGACACGTGCCGTTCCAGCTGCTGTATTTAAAGGGGTTATTTGGAAGGAAATGTGGCTTACTTGTTTTATCTACCAATGCTCTCGATACGAGAATTGCTTTAAGCATTCTCGGGATGCTGTATTTGATCTTGTGGTAAACATTTAAAATCATGCGGCTTATTTTTATTTTCGTTCTGTTTTTTTAAAATCATCTTTTAAAGTTACGATATTTAAGCTTTTCTGTTCTTCATGGCTTCTAAGTTAAAGTGTTTAAAATGGCTGTTTTGATTTAAAGTGATTCATTGTTTATTCATCAATATTTGGTTTATTTTTAAAGACTGTTTTTATCAAGATATTTTACTGTGAACTTTGGATCTTAATAAAAGAAGTTTAAGCCTGGAGCTTTGTCTCATCTGTCAATTTACTTCATCCACTTTTTAACATTTCTTCATTCAACGTACTTCATAATTTTTCTCATTTGCATATTTTTAGAAATCCATCCTCCGATCTACTTCCACTGTTGAACTCTGCTTTATCAACATAATTTTTAATCAGTGTTACAAGTGTAAGATGTTGGGGAATTGGTATTAGTGCTAATCCCTAACAGTTTAGGTTATGGGCTGATAAGTCCAGATTTGAGGATATGGATCAATGGAGAGGATTGAATTTGATAATCTTCAGTTGGCCCTTTACCCTTTATAGAGGTCTATGAGAAATATTTAAGTTAAAAAGAATGACGCAGCGTGATTAAAAAGAGGGGGGGGGGGCGAAGATTTAGTACGTGTCTGAAAAAAAGAAAAAAAAAAAAATTTTTTTTGAAGAAGATTATGAAGAAAGTTTTATATTTTTAAATTCTAGTTTTATCATTCATCTTCATTTATTTTTTTTTTGGTGATGAAAAATGGCCGGCAACACAATAGAGAAGCTGAACTCCACGAATTATGCTGGATGGAGTATTGACATGAAATATGTCCTAATTGACAAAGGACTATGGGACATTATAGAATCCGGTAAAGAGGAGCTGGTCCCGAGTAGTTCAGTAACTGAATCAGATGCAAGCATTTTTAAACAGCGTTCAAGGCAAGCTCTTTCGGCAATATTTTTGAATATTGAGGGAGAATTTAAGCGTGTAATTGCTGAATGTACAAATGCTGTTCAAGCTTGGAACAAAATTAGGTTACATTTCCATCCCGACTCTAGGTCATTCTTGATGAAGTCATTTAGTGAATTGATAGAATGCAGAAAGAAGGAGAGCGAGTCGATAAGTATCTTTGCAACTAGATTAAGGAGGCTTATGAGTATAATTAAAGAACAAGATAAAGGGTTTAACGAGATTTATTTAAGTTTTCAATTAATACGGTATTTACCACGGAAATATGATGGTATTGTGCAGAGTATCTTGAGGTGGTCCGAAGACGAGTTTAAGTTTGAAAAGATAGTTTTAGAATTAGTGTCTGAAGAGACCAGATTGACTGTTCGTGATCAAGATAGTTCTAAGTACGTGCCATCAGCTAATAGTGTAAAATGTAAGAAGAAACCTCGTTTTTATAAGAAATGTTGGCATTGTGGGGTTTCTGGTCACGTTCGAAGCAAGTGTCGCAAGTATCTGAACTCTCGTTATAATCCTGATCGACAGAGCCATCCAACTTATGCAGAATCTTCACCAAAATCCAGGAGTTCTTCTGATTTTTCTCCGACTGTGCCCAGAGGTAGAGGATCTCACCGACGTGATTATCGTGACTCATCGACTGATTCCACTGCTGGCAGGAGTTTTTCTCGTGATTCCAGACAGTATCCTAGATCTCCATCGCCCAGGCCTTACAGAAGATCCCGTAATTTTGGAAGGAATCATGTATCCAGACAACAGCCCAGAAAGCATGGAGCAGATATAGAGGACTTTCCTGACAGCTCACGTAAGTCAACTTATGTTGTATCTCAAGCCAGTTTATGTAATGCATCGGATGTTGACACCTGGATCTTTGATTCAGGTGCTTCACATCATTTCTGTTCTAATCGTAATTTATTTGTTAAATTTTGTAATGTTTCAGATGAACAAATGAATGTGGCTGTTAAGGATATATCTTTTCCGATTGAGGGTAAGGGAGAGGTAAAATTACGCTTTGGACAAAGAGTGTTCACCTTTACGGAGGTGATGTACTCGAGCCAACTAAGACGTAATCTAATCTCTGGCCCTCAGTTGGATAAGAGAGGCTTAACATTTCTGGGTGGTGGAGGCGTAATTGACATCATGAGGGGAGACATCATTTTATTCAATGCATTTTTGAAAAATGGGTTTTATCAGCTTTTCCCTAGGGCTCCTAAACCTTTGAAAAATGTGTCTTTTGAATCTAATTCTGCGGGTAATGCTAAACGTATAAGTAAAATGCAATTATGGCACCGCCGATGTGGGCATATTAGTCCCTCTGTTTTGATTCATACATGCAAAGAAAATGGGGTCCGGGGATTGGTTGATCTGAAAGATAACGATTTTCATTGTGAAGTCTGTAAGTTGAATAAGTTTATAAGACCTTCATTTAAACCCATTGGCAGCATTCGTTCTGAACATCCCTTAGAACTTTTATTTGCGGATGTTTGGGGACCTTGTAGAACTGTTGGGAGAAATGGGGAAAGGTATTTTCTTTCAATTATGGACGACTACTCCCGTAGAGTTTCAGTATACCCAATGAGATTAAAATCGGATGTTTTTGATATTGTCAAATCTCATATTACTCGTGCAGAAAATTTCTTGGGTAGAAAAGTAAAGAATTTTAAGTCTGATAACGGGGGTGAGTTCGTCAATGATAATTTTGAAATATATTTTGATGAAAAGGGAATACATCACGAGTTGACAAATCCATTTTCTCCCCAACAGAATGGGGTCATTGAGAGGTTTATGCAGACAGCTGTCAATGGAGTCCGTACTATTTTGGCTGAAAGTAAATTGAATCCCAGGTTTTGGCCAGAGGCCTTAAAATATTTTTGTTATACCTGGAACCGGGTCTGTCCTAAGTCTTTAACGAAGACTCCTTTTGAATTGTATGGGGGCCGAAAACCATCTGTGAGGCATCTTAAACCTTTTGGGACAACTGCTTACGTGGGAATTCCTCACCAGAAACGTAATTCAAAGTTAGATCCAAAAGCAAAAAAGGGCTATCTTGTGGGTTATGCTTTTAATACCAAGGGTTACCGGATTTGGATACCTGAAGATGATCAAATTGTTGAAACTATTAGTGTTACATTTAGAGAGATTCCTGAGGATGTTCCTGGAGGCAGTGGATTCGTGATGGGCCCGGGATCTTGTGATCCTTTCTCCATTGACTCCGGTGATAATCAGGGTGAAGATGCTGGAGGAGTAGATTCTTGGGGACCCTTGAATCCTCCCGGCATACCACCGGATTCCCGGGTTAATGGGGAGGGGGTTGCGGATTCCGAGTCTGATTCCGAAGCTGAAGACGTTAAGACCCCTATTTCCTCCAAGCGAGAAGTTAGGTGGTTACGTAAACCCGTAGTGCGATCTTCCAGGGACAGAACAGATATTTATTATTTTGAGGAAGGTAAAACTAATAGATTAAGATCACCTGCAGAAGTTGAGAGGTATTGTAATGTAAATGGTATTAAGTATGATCCAAATCTTTTTGATTTCAGTGGCTCAAATACGTATGCTGGTTTAGTCCCTATACATTCTGAATCTGATGACGAGAACTCTGATAATCCTGAATCTTCAAATATATCTGCATGACTAGACAATATAATAATTCCTAACTCTTTTAAGCAGGCTCAGAAATCTCCGCAGCGTGCGATGTGGTTTGATGCAATGCGAAAGGAAATCGGGGTTATGAACGAACGGTCGGTTTGGCATTTGGAAAATTTGCCAGGAAACGTGACCCCAGTGGGCTGTCGGTGGGTATACACGGTCAAGAGGGACGAAAGAGGACGAATCGCTCGTTTTAAGGCCCGTTTGGTGGCCCAGGGATTTAAACAAGTGAAGGGCGAATCGTATGAGGAGTCCTTCAGCCCTGTTGTAAACTTTGGAGTGATTCGATTTTTCTTTTCCCTCTTAGTATCGTGTTGCGGATGGTCACACGTTCAGTGTGACGTAACAAGCGCCTACCTATACGCCCCGCTACGGGAGTCTGTTTTTATGTCACAACCGCCCGGTTTCATTATCCCCGGTAAAGAGCATATGTATTGCAAACTGGATCGAGCGCTGTATGGGCTGCATCAAAGTGGCCGGGAGTGGTATTATGAGATCCATAAAGTTTTATTAAAGATTGGTTTTAGGAAATTTGAGTCATGTAACTGTACTTACCTTTTTGATTCTGATATAGTTCTGCTACTATACGTTGATGACTTCGTAGTTTTTGGAAAATTTAAGAAGAAGATTGACATAATCCTGGATTTGCTTGGAAAGAATTTTGACATCAAGCTTTTAGGAAGAACACGTAAACTTTTAGGGGTCGAATTTGTTGAAAAGGGGAATTCATTATGTATACACCAGTCTAGTTATATTGATGAGGTGTGTGATAAATTTAAGAATTTTCGAATTCCTATTTCATCTCTCCCTATTAGTAAGGGTGTTATATTATCTAAAGTTAATTGTCCTTCTTCTGATTCCGAAAAGGGGTACATGGCTCGTTTTCCTTACAGAAGCTTACTGGGTTGTTTATCATTCATTGCCAGTAGAACCAGACCAGATATTAGTTATGCGGTTAATATATATAGTCAGTTTCAGTCTAATCCGGGTATTTCACATTGGGACGGGTTATTACGGTTGCTTGGTTATTTAAAGTATACTCGACACTACCATCTCCGGTTACGGTGTAACGAGGAGAAGTTGGTTGCCTTTTCTGACGCTGATTTTGCGGCGAATCGGGATGACCGAACATCGGTTGGTGGGCAAATAGTCATGGTTGGCAGTTCCCCCGTGGACTGGCGTACCTTTAAAGAAAGGTGCGTCAGTTTATCCACAATGGAGTCGGAATTTGTCGCCATGACTGAGGCCTCCAAAAACCTGGTTTGGTTTGACCGGATCCTGCAGGAGTGTCGGGATAGAGCAATCATACGCGATTTAGGTATCAAGTCGAAGCTTTATGCAGATAACCAGGCGGCCATTAATTTTGTAAAATCACCTATAGAAAACTATAAATCTCGTCATATAGATGTCAAGTTATTTTTTATTAGGGATTTAATTTACAGTGAAGCTTTTGATTTAGAATATATTCCTAGTAAGTCAAACCTCAGTGATGTCTTTACGAAGCCTCAGACCAAACACGATTTGTTAATTTTTGTTAGAACTGTATTTGATACAGGTTTTTAATGTTTAAATAGTTTTTCAGATTATTTTTAGATTTTTGTTTGAAGTTTTTAGAAATCATACTGCGTACCACCATTTTTCTTCAGTATAAGATTTACGTGTATTAAGATGTATAAAGTTTGTAATCCTGTGTACGTGGTGAGTGGCCATAGCCATTTACATGGTTTAAGCGAACGATGTTTAGCAAGTTTTTATCTAGCTTTTTATGAAGTCTCTTGATCACAATTGTTTTTCATTACCTTTTTCATCTAGCTGTTAAGCATTTAATTCCCATCCAATGGTGGAAATGGTGCCTCTTACCATTCTATTCTTGGGGGTTCGAGCAGCCCACAGTACCGTTTCGGGTGGGTGGTCCCTTGGGAGACAAATGCCAGAGAACTTTCTGAGGTAGTTTGTGTGAGAGGTAACCGCCACTGGCGGATCTGCTGCGGGCATTGTATTTTTGATTTTGTGAGTCCCTAGTTTTTATATATGAGAATGTCACTAGTCCCCGTTTATCAGCTGGTTGAGAGAAGTATATGTAACTTAATTTTTAAAATATTTGGATATATCTATTTAATAGTTTAAAGTTTCTGATTAATCTGTTTGAAGTTTAAATATATATTAAATTAAAGTTAAAGTAATAGAAATTAAGAATATGAATTTTTGTTTAGGAAATCCAGTTTCTCTCCTTTGTAGCAATAGTTTTGTTGAGGTTTTATGTTTTTAAGGTTGTTATACCTTTGTTAAGTCTTAAGTTGGATTTAGTACTGTTATATTTATATAGAAGTTTTGTTACAGGAATATATCTTATGATAATGGACTATTTTTGTATTGATTATGTTGTTTCTAATAGATCTTTTTATTTGCAGGCATCTGATATCTTCAATGTGAATATTTGTGCGAATGTAGGTAGAGAAAATGGATATTGCTGTAAGATGTTGTCTGTAGATGGATAAGTGTACAGCTATTTATTGTTATGTCTTATTAATCAGATGCCAAGTTATTGCTTAAGTTTGTCATTTTTACTGGATTTTGGAAGCTACTGGGAGAGACTGATGAAGTTACTCTAATTAATTTTTCTATCTTTGTTCTTGTTAAATAAAAGTTATTTAAGTTTTGTATAAATTTGCATATTTAGCTGTGGTCAAGATGACGGAGTTGGCTAGTATGTATAGTTTCAAATTGAAACGTTACTTTTGTAAGTTGGTACGTATGTTGATTTTTCATTGTGATATTTTTCAATTTGTTAAATGTTTGAATTGTGTTTATATTGTTAGAAATTTAAATTTTGAATTTTTGTAAAGAGGCCATGAATGGATTTAAGCAAGTTTTTATGCTGGATCTTTTGGCTTTTGTCTTTGAAATTTTTGATGGTTAATTGGTGGGATTTCGTTTGGAAATTTTTGTTGGGCATTTCTCGGTTTTTAATGTTAGTTGTTAAATTTAAAGCATTGGGAGTTTATTAATGCTTAATTCTTGTTAGTTGTTAGCCATTATCAGGCTTTTCGCATGTTAAGTGTTAGGATTAATATTTTTCTTTTAGTTTTTGTTCGTTGTTTTTAACCGTTTTTATAGAAAGAAGGTGTTCCATGGTCAGTGAAGATTTTTAGATCTTTTATTTTTCGTTTTCGATTGAGACATTGAGAGGGGGGGCACTTGTTAGGAAATATTAACAAGCTCATTTCCCAGTTCTCAATGCCTCTAATTATATTCAATAGTACATTAACCCTGGTAGTATAATTTACAGTTCGTTATTTATAAATCTTTATTTTTATTTAAGGTCATTTCATTTAAATAGTATAAGTATAAAGTATTCTGTATTTAAAAGGATTCTGAAATTAAACTCACCTTTTATCTTGCGTTCATTCTTTTAATCCTTTAGTTATTTATTCAGCTTTACGTTTCTTTAGTTACAGTTCATTGATAACGCCGTATCTTTATTTTTACAACTGCAGATGTTTACGTTTTCCACGCGACATAGTAGAATTTACGAGAGCGTATGACGTGGTGTACTTTTCTCCCGACAGATGGCGGGAACGGATTTATGAATGAATTAGTTGACGTAGTTCGTCACCGGCAAATCACCATCTCGTAGATCATTCTGGAGAGTGGGCGTGTCGACACGTGCCGTTCCAGCTGCTGTATTTAAAGGGGTTATTTGGAAGGAAATGTGGCTTACTTGTTTTATCTACCAATGCTCTCGATACGAGAATTGCTTTAAGCATTCTCGGGATGCTGTATTTGATCTTGTGGTAAACATTTAAAATCATGCGGCTTATTTTTATTTTCGTTCTGTTTTTTTTAAAATCATCTTTTAAAGTTACGATATTTAAGCTTTTCTGTTCTTCATGGCTTCTAAGTTAAAGTGTTTAAAATGGCTGTTTTGATTTAAAGGGATTCATTGTTTATTCATCAATATTTGGTTTATTTTTAAAGACTGTTTTTATCAAGATATTTTACTGTGAACTTTGGATCTTAATAAAAGAAGTTTAAGCCTGGAGCTTTGTCTCATCTGTCAATTTACTTCATCCACTTTTTAACATTTCTTCATTCAACGTACTTCATAATTTTTCTCATTTGCATATTTTTAGAAATCCATCCTCCGATCTACTTCCACTGTTGAACTCTGCTTTATCAACATAATTTTTAATCAGTGTTACAAGTGTAAGATGTTGGGGAATTGGTATTAGTGCTAATCCCTAACAAAAAGCACCTTATGTAAATTTTATTGCGCGCATTGTGCATGATTGAAACCAGCTATGTTTGTTAAAAAAAACAAACAAACTGCAGTTTTAATAGCTTCTTATGATAAGTAAATTACTCTCTTGTTTTGTTTCTAACTGATCGTAGCGCCCCGTTTCCAGTTAGCGTCCGAAATGTCAACGAATTATGTTTTTTGCCCAAAGCGCCCCCTATCGATGTTTCTTTTTGTACCGTTCAACTGAGTTTCAGAGAGCCCCAGCAAACAGAATCATGAAAATGCATGCCATAAGTCAAGAAATCTGTTTGTTTATCTCCTAGGAGCCTTCGAGTTTCGACCACCCTGTACTTTGACATTTTATTCTGGCTCTTACGCTTTTTGCAGGGCTCTACTTTTGGGTTCAAACTTTAAGTTAGAGTATAAACTTTGGCGAGCATGTGTTAAATTATCAAAATAACGGGCTTAAAGTTGTTGTCTAGCTCTCCAAAGTCTGCAGCGCCCCCTATCCATGTTTTAAGAGGTACGCTTATCAAATTGGTACTGAAGAAAGTCTAAACAAACAGAATCATTTCGATGCAACAAGCAAGAAAATCTAACCATTTCCCTAGTTTTTATGACGTTTCAAATTTCGGCACCCAAATTTTCGAAAGCGCCTAGCGCCTTACCATCGCATCAGGGACCCTACATTCCCTATTCAAAAATGTTCGTCTAGGTGTGCTCTATCGATCCTTAAAGTTTGTCACCGACGAGCTGAATCACCCTGTATATATTTTGCTAAATCATACTTAATTAATGCAAAATTATACCCAGGTTTCGCTGATAAATGTATGTGTATTATGTATATGAAAATTAGAAGTTTAAAGTGTTTTGTAAAAAAACTCAGGTCCCAACCCTTCCCACCCCCTCCCCCTTTTTTTTTTTTTTTTTTTTAGAAAACCCTGAGTTTTAGACCAGTGGGCTGGGTTTTTTCAAACCCTGGTTATTGTTATCAAAAACTTGTGGTCCCGAAGTAATCACATTAAGCAGCATCTACTATATTTGAATATTAATAAGTTTGTATGTGTTCAAACTGTTCAAAGAAAAAAAAGACAATATTTATATAAAACATTTAATTGTAGACTTTTTTCCATAATTGTATTAAAATATGTATTACTTTCCTTTCTTTTCAGTTTGTAGAATTTTTTTTTGTTGGATTCATGTTGATTTTAAGCAGAAAATTTGTGTTTTGGTTGGTGTAAACCGACCCATGTTATAACGTTAATGTTTTTAAGCTACAAGACATAACTTGACGTCTCTTGCTACTTCAAAGAGTATGTTAAGTTATACACTAATGTAACAAATACTTGTTTATTATAGGGGCTATGACATAACTCAGTCATGACTGAGTTAAGATGAAGAAAGTGTGATATCTTGGAAAATATTATAAACAGTCGTGAAAGTGAAATTGCGACCAATAAAAAATGTCTAACTATATATGGCTTATTTATTATTATTATATACATATATATATTGTATTAATTGTTATGTTTTATTTACGCATAAATTAAACTAATAGTTTTTTAATGTGTATATTAAATGGTATCAATATAAAACAAATAATTGTTTGTGCGTTTGATACATTGATAACTATTTTATAAAGATATTTCAGTCTGTGAATGTTTTTAAAATGTAAATAAAGGTTGCCACAATGTGATTTTGAAAATGTTGATAAATTGCCAAATAATTTTTGCAGTTGTAATTGTTTATCAGCACAAAAACAATGAAGATAATGTGTCAAATGATTTCTGCCAAAATATGCCAACTGACTGTGAATCTACAATAACAAAATATTTTAAGCACTAAAAAGTAGAAAATATAAATAAATAAAAAATGTATTTAAAATATTACTTTTTTATCTTTTCAAATAGTTTAATATTAATATAATTATGATTACACATTGAGTAAACAGTTTAGAAGAAGTGTAGTTATAATTGTTTATGAGTACAAAAACAATGAAGATAATGTGTCAAATCATTTCTTCGAAAATATGCCAACTGACTGTGAATCTGCAACAACAAATTATTTAAACACTAAAAAGTAGAAAAGATAAAAAAATAATGTATTTAAAAATTTATATGCCTACTCTTTTTATCATTTAAAATTTTCAAATAGTTTAATAAATATAATTATGATTATACATCAAGAAAACCATTTAGAAGTCTATTTTTAAGGACCATTTCATGTTTTTTATCCAAGTGTCAATCAAAAGGATGAATTTTTAATAATATTGGCCCATGCCAAATTAACGTGTTGTAATGGAAAAATTTTTTAACTACATAAACTTGCAGTTTTGAAAGGTGTGATTTTTAAAAATAAACGTTGAATGCTTATAATTTTTTTTCTTTAACTGTTGTTATTTTTTTCTGCCACTCCCTTTTTTTCCCCCTCTTCTCCCTCGTGTCTGTGGAAACATAAATAATTTTGAAATTGGAACCCCCCCCCCCTCCAAAATTGTGAAAATTTGGCTTTTTTTTTCTCCTCAGGTTTCCAAGAATAAAAATTACACAAAATTGTAGTTTTTTTTTTTTTTTTTGCTTGGTTTTATGCACATTGGACCTGAAATAAAACAGATGTTGTAAAATTATCTGTGTGACCGAAAATAAAACCAAAATTGTAAAATTTTCTCTTCAATCTGCATGCAATCTGTCTTGAATCGAAAGGTCTGTGTGACATAAAATAACGATGGTGGTGTAAACTTTTTACAAATTTTACAGTAGCTCATTGAATTTTTTTTTTTTTTGGGGGGGGGGGGGGGGGAGATTGTTTTTAGAAAAAAAGTGTCATCTTTTCCAACCTTTTATCTCTTAACTTCAGTGTAGCTCAAATAATATATTATAATTACATATGTAAAAGGCTGATGGCCCCACAAAATATTCTGTTATTTCCAAAAAGAAAAACATGATTGGGTGATCCATTTAAACTGTATTTTACATGTCATGCTAAAAATGCTGTATATGCAACTGACAATATCTCCATCAGTTTTAATAGTTGTTGTCCCGGTAGCAGAATGTTCGAAACAGGAAACGAGCTTCGCAGATTTTCTTTTCTCTTTTGCAGATTCTTCTTCGTTGGACCTTTATTTTGCTTCATAGTATTATGTTTAGCTCTTTCTTTATTACTTAATACAAAAAGTTAATATCGTTATTAATAAAATATTTTAAAATGTCTAAAAACGCTACATGTAAGTGATCGTTTGATTAAGTAACGCTTCAATTGTAAAAATATTTTACCTGCAGATTATTTTTTGTCCCTGAAGTATCTGTCACAGACACATGGAGAATTTTCTGCTACTGGGGTTGTTGTATAATAAAAAATATCTGTTATACTACAAACTATGAATAATAACTGGTTAAATTCAGTTTTTGTGGTACTTTATTCTTTCTATTGGGGGGGGGGGGGAGATGAAATTGACCTACTTTTTTGGCTCAATGAATGGTATCCTGCCTTTAAAGAAAATTATAGAGGATTCCATGAAATCATAAAACTACCTTTTCTTCATAGCAAAAAGCTGGTTTTTGTTGTTTGAAATAAGATTTTGGGTGAAATCTGTAGGGTATACTTGATAAGTACCAGGTTTCAATATGAAGAAAATCTCCAAAATTGGCTCTTTGTAAAATGGTTAATAACGCTGAAACTGTTTGTAGAAACAAAGTGTAATTAATTTTGTATATGAAGTCTTAATTTTTTTTTTCTTTGCAAATTTGCGGGATGCTATTTGGAAAGTTTTATGTTTGTTAATTTTAACTTATATATAGAAAAATTAACAGAAATAACATTAAAGGTCTGCACAGACTAAAATTTTCAGGTTTGGCCTGAACAAATTCTATCTTGGCTCAAAATTTTTACAATTTTGCTGTTATTTCAAACTGTGCAGACCCAAAAAATCCAAGATTATAAAAAAATGCTAAGCTGGGGCCAAAATCCTAAATTCACCTTCAGTTTCTATTTTTGAATAAGTATTCAACCATCTCAAAAGATATTTTTTCTTTCTTAAAAATTTCAAAATGGACTATTTTGAATGACCCCATATATCTCTCATTGAAATAAAATACTACAAGTGTACTTAATAAAGCTAACTGAAATAAACTATAGTTTTATATGTATATACATAACGCATGATTATGCACAAAAATTTACTATTTTTTTCTCTTTTTGTCTAGCTTTGTGAACTGCATTTTACATCTGATGACATTCATGAGATCCCTTCTCTACACTGCAGAAAATGAAATATTGTCAGCAGTTTTGTTACATACATTTAAGAAAAGGTGGCATTCCATCCTGTTTGATAATTTGGCCAGAACACTTCTAAAACAAGATACTTCATGTAATTCCCCAGATGACAGACTTCAAATGCAAAATACAGATCAACCTTCCCTTGATAATTTTTTTTTTCCGAAGTTATTTTAAATGCATTAGTTTTTGTTTGTTCCTGTTGGAACATTAATTATAAATATGAACAGTGTAATTGATACACTTATATATTTAAACTTACCTTGAATTTCTTTTGATGTGTATGTTATATTATATTATTTAAAAATAAATAAATCTTAAATTTATATCAGAGTTAATTCGAGTTTTATTTTGAAATTATTAGCTATATTTGAGGACGTGAGTTTAAAAAATTCGCCTTATCCAGAAAATCAAATTTTCAGAAATCGTGAAAAAACTCTGATCACGTCCATTGGTCTTCATTGTAAACCAAGATTTTACAATGCCAGAAATACACAATAAAGCTAGTGTTTTGCAGATTGTATTGTTTTCTCGATTCATGTCCACCAGTACCAGTAGAATAGAATGACAGAGAAAACTTAATTTTTTAACTTTTAGATAAGACGAGTTTTGAAACTGACGTCTTCATTTAATTCTTATGCATGAATATTCAATAAATATTTTATTACTTCTACTTTTTTATGGGATGTGAATGTACACAGCAACGTTTGAATCATTCTGTGACAATAAATTGCTTCAGAAACTTATTTTTAACTTAGAAGATTTGTGTTTCAATTTCTATGAAGGGTTACGGGAAGAAGCAACAACAGTTTTTTTTTTTTTCTGTCATTGTTTAACCTTAATAAAACTTTCAAATAGTACATTTATATGAAATGAGCAAGTTAATTGAACAGAATTTAAGTACTTTTTGTGTATTCTAATTTCAGATGTACATAGTTTGCAGCCGATCCAATAAATTTTACATCAAGAAAGTTTCCTTAAATATGTTGCATAATATGTAGAAAATAGAAATAAGATAAATCTTATTTATTAAAATTTCTGGATCTAAACATGTTTGTTTGATCAGCAGATTATGCACTAGAAATTGGGGTATTTTGTTAATGTAGTAATTAAAAAATACAGATGGTATATGTAGATTCTTAAAACAACACTTCAAGTTTAGAAACAATAAGATAAAATAGCTAACATTAATGTGATATTTTATATGGGCATGGAGATATAAAACTGAAAAAAAAAAATGAATTAAGATAATGTATTTTTTCAGTCATCTGCCCTAATATCTAAACAGAAACTAACAGGAGATGGATGTTGCTATTAAACAACAAAAAGTACATTCAAACCTCATTAACATGTACAGAATTAGAATGGTATACTTTTAATATTAATTGTTCCTACAATGCCTGTCAAAATTAATACGATGATTTTGTTACTAATAATATAAACTATTGATAACTTGAGGGAAAAACTTTTAATTTGCCTTGAAATTTATGTTAACGAGGTTTGACTGTATAACTACTACAGTAGTATTTTAAATTTTGTTTCAGTCATGAAATTTATGGATTAATAAACAAAAACAGTTAAACATTTTAAATAATATCACAAGCAAAGCCTTTGCTTATTCCACTTTGTGTGGATTTGTTCGCATTCAACTATTGTGACCTATGCATCTGGATGCGTAAGTTTAGGTGTTGAATTTTTTTTTTTTTTTCCTACACTTCCAGAGAATGTTGGTCCTGTGCTACTTAATGAAGCCCAATTCCATAATGAATATAAATTTATGTAAATTTTTTTAATGAAAAAAATCATCACAGCAGTGTTGTGGGAAAAAAATTATCAGAAAGGCTCAGAAAGTTATTTTCAAATAAATTGGACAATTATATTGATCAATAATTATTAAAATATTAATTAAAATAGTTTGTCTATCTATTTTTCTTAAATCATATTAAAGATACAAATATTTCAGAGGGGGGAAAGCCCCTACCTCCTTTACAGAAGTTTTCACAGACAATACAGTCGTGAAGCATCAGTGTGACATAAGATTTTCCCTTAAACATCTAGGTAGTACTAATAGAAAAGAAATAAACTGTAGACGTGAAATTTGTGAATATTAACCCCTTGAGGGGCGATGGGATATATTTTATCTCACCTAAGTTTAATCAAGATTTGCACCGGAAACTTTTAAATAAATTTTATTTTTGTAACTTTGATGGAAAAAAACTTGTAAAATTGCTTTTCCTTATTTTGAAATGAAAAGTTTCAAAGATCCGGTGTGAATTTAACATTACAGGAACGCAATCACTTGCTCAAGGGGTTAAATGAAATGGATTTGAATTAAAAATGTGACTTGCAAAGCTGAACCTAATTCATGCATTTGTTTTAGAAATATAATCTGTTATTACGGTGTTCTTCTTCAAGAGTTTTATTTTTTACACTTTACAGATATGAATTATGAAATATTTAACAAAAAAAAATAAGCATACTTATTACCACCTTCCCACATAATGAAAGAAGAAAAAAACTTTAAACCAGAAATTTTATTTAATGAAATAAAGTATATTTCAAATCACTACCACATAGAGGCAAGACACATTTAATTAAATAAATTTTCTGGTTCAAAGTATTTATTTATTTTTGGGAAAAACGGCTTATTGACAAATATGGGTATGTGTTTGGGACAGCTCGTGTGATAAAAAATGGTCTTTATTTAAACGAGGAGGGTGTGAGGGCCTTTTGCTTTTGTATGCCTCTTGTCAAGGATCTCTGAACAGACCTAAATTGTACCTAATTAAACACCTTAACCACCCCCCCCCTTCCAAAAAATGCTTAATTAAAAATATGTACTCTTGTGAGTTATGAGTGTTTATACAATAGTATAACTTACTGCATTATTCATATGTACCTTGGTAGAAAAAAGGCCCAATGCATTTTTCATCTCTTAAAGTTGAATAAAATGAAAGAAATAACCTTTCACATTTTAAAATGAAAAATTTAAAGGCCAAAAACTTATCAAAGCAGAACAATAATTTAGAATTAATAAAATTCTTTTAAAATATTTCTATCAAACAAAATGATAAACAATAACAGTGGTAATTGTTAGTCGAATATTAATACTTAAAACTGCATTTGGTTTTTTTTTTTTTTTTTTTTTTAATAAATCAGTTTGTTGAAAGCAAGCAAACTTTATTTAAAATAAAAGGCTTTAGGAAGAAAATAAATAATAGAATTTAATAGGATTATTTAAATGAAGGAATAGTATTTGTTCAGAAATAAACTAAGAAAATGTGGACATTTATTCACCCCCCCCTCCCTCCTCCTTCAAAAAATAAAACAAAATTTGGATATTTTTGTTTAAATATTTTGTTTCAAATGATTGTAGTAAAGCTAATAGAAATTAAAAGTGAGCATATTTAAATTTCTAACTCCTAAAATTTTAATGTATGTATATTTCGCAAAATCTGAAATCACTTTCATTTATACACTCAACCAACCAATCTATAATTCATCGCTTTCTCATCAAAATTTGCTTGATAACTCATCTAATAGTCATCGCAGATTCATCGTCAGGAAATCGTACTCCTCGGAGATTAATCATATTTTTTTCTAAAATTCATCAGATTGCGATCATCCATCGATCTAAGGCCAATGAGACATTTCTGAGTAATTGCCGATGAAAATCATCCCTGTCCGATGAGAATACGATAATCGGCCACTTATCGTGTAATCAAATTTCGATGAGAGGCCATTCAAGGGCCAGACACATTTTGCTACTAGGGTTGGGATCACCCTGTAAATTAAAATGCACGAAATGATCTATTGCTGCAGAATACAAATTTGTGGATACTGTACAACTTGTTTACTGATTTTTGTAAGAGTAGCGTGTATATTCTTGGAGATATAGCAATTTTTTAAAGTTAAAAAAATTTATGCATGTTTTTAACTTATATCACACAGGGTTTTTAAGCAAATTTAATGTCAGTTTCAGAAAAATTGGCAAAATGTAGTAGAAACAATATAGTGCAATTGCAATATAAATGTATTAAATATTTTATGAAATATGAGCAGTTGTATAAAATAATTTTTATCTGCGCATGCACGAACAATAACAGATTTTTTTACAAAATTTAATAACCAACTCTATGGAGCAACTCATAAAAAAAAAAAAAAAAAAAAAATCAGTCGAATATCGTGAAAATTCAGGAAGAATCGTCGGTATAGTGAGCTGATTTTTAGTTGCTCTCTAAAAACAGCTGAATGATAAGGGATTTTCCACAAATTGTCAATTTTAATTTTTTTTTTTTTCAATTGATGCTTTAGTTCTTCTTGGATAACCACCAGAACGAGCCTATTCCATGATAAAAAGAAGTATCAAAATCGATGCATTTGTTCCAAATCTACTCATTGATATTCATTAAATACTAACTTTTTTCTGAAAGTCAGTTAATAAAAAATGACAATTTGTGGAAAATCCCTTATCATTCAGCTGCTTTTAGAGGACAACTAAAAATCAGCTCACTCTATCAACGATATCTTTCTGAATTTTCACGATATTTGACTGGATATTTTTTAGGAGTTGCTCCATAGAGTTGACTATTAAATTATGTAAAAAAATCTTTGTTATTATTCGCGCATGCGCAGATAAAAACTATTTCATACAACTACTCATATTTTATAAAATATTTACTGCATTTATATTCCAATTGCACTATATTATTTCTACTACATTTTGCCAGTTTTTCTGAAATTGGTGTTAAATTTGATTGAAAACCCTGTGTGATATAATATAAAAACATGCATGAATTTTTTTGAACTTAAAAAAAAAAAAAAGTCACTGCATCTCCAAGAATATACTTGCTATTCTTACAAAAATCAGTAAACATTACAACATGTTTACTGATCCACAAATTTGTATTCTGCAACGATAGATCATTTCGTGGATTTTAATTTACAGGGTGATCCCAAGTATTATTTTTTTCTTTGATTTTTTGTTGGCCCCCTAACTGTCCATCTTATCAAATCGACGTTGATAAATATGAGGTAAAACCTATTCTTTTTAATCCTGAAATTCCAGAAGAATCTGACAAGTATATTGCTAAATATTTAACAAAATGTCTAAAATCAAAAGTGTCCGGTCATTAATGGCCATATAGTGTATATGTCCTGTTCGTTTATGTTTATAGGAGTTTATAAAATTTGAAATCCAATGACCAATGTTGTGCCATTAAAGCTGTATTAAAACTGACTATATATCTCAGCACAAAAGAATCCTTCATAATGGTAATAAAGTTTTCGCTCAAGAATTTGGAGCATTTAAAAATCCATTCTATGGTGAAAAAGGAAAAAGATGTAGGATGGGAATTTGGAACAGAAATATGACCATGAAAACAGTCCATCAACTGAAGAAAAAAAATCGACATGCACTGTAACACTGATGTGTTGTACTTGAATAAAATATTTCCCTATAGACAAGTTCACAACCACTGATGAATATTTGGATGTGACTGAGGACTGACTTTCAAAAACACAGTAGGAAAAGGGTTCCACCAAAGAGAATACATAAAAATAATAGCACAGCAATGAACATTAATACACATATGTTTTACAAGAAAGAATTGAAAGAAATTTTTGACAATTTAATAATGGGCTTAAATGACAATGTTCCCTGTATTAGGAGAATATTGCACCAATACATTCCATATTTAAATTACATTTCTGCAATGCAAATTTCAGTATCACTAATTTAGAAACCTTATTAATGTTTCCTCCTGGATATGAAAAACCAGATGAACATGACTTGCAGAGTCAAATGGAAATATTATTTGATTTATGCTCAAACCAAACGTTAACTCACTTTACAAACTTTTCACTTGTGCCATTAAATTCAAAGACTATTTGGGTCACACTATCAAACTATATGTCTTAGCATTCAAAGCAGCTTATCCTTATGGTGTTGTATCTGACGAAAGAATCTTTAGTAAATTAAAAAAATATATGGCAAACTACTATGAGTGATGACAGATTTGACAGCCTAATGCTTTTAAAATGTGAAAGTATTTTATTAAACTGGACAATGTTATCATCAGGTGGGCTTCTTTGAAGACCAGAAGAGTTAATATTAAGGGATAAAAGGTGTTTAATGTTTTATTAAACAAAGCAATAATTATAAAGTTTTTATGTTTTTCGTTTCAGAATTTTTCTTTGGAGAGGGATTTTTAATGCATAAGTACCATTATCACACACGTTGTGCATATCATTTTAGTTAAAAATTGGAGCAATTTGTTTCAAGTTGGGAAGTTTTGGAATTCTCTCTTCCTCCCCCCCCCCCCCCCCCAAAAAAAAAAAAAAAAAAAAATCTGTAGCTATGCCCCTGCTTGAAATTGTCAAAATCGTTAGATAAAGGAATAAGAGGTCGAGATTTCAAAATGCCTTCTACCTGAATAACTGAATAATTTACCAAGGTTCAGCAACTGAAACTCAAGCCAGAGCAGAATAAAAACACAGTAGAAAATTTCAGTACCAACTGATTAAAACTTTCAGACTCATTGAGTTTTTCTTTGTTTTATTTAAAACTAGAAAAACAGACATCAGTACTTCAATGTCGAAAATAAAAAACTGTTGAATATTCAAAACAAGATAACTAATCTAGATATAATCTTAAGAAGTAACTGCATATTACATTAGACTGAAAAAAACCATCTTCCATTTAGTCAGGATATCAGCAAAGTTTTTCTTTGACCTTACATGTTTGAGGGTGAATATATTCTCATAAATAAATTAAATTTCTTAGGAAATGATATCTAACACTAATGTGTCTTGTCCTATTATTTTCAATGGGAGAACATGAGAAATCTATAGTTGCTTGGTTATCACATAGGAGCTGACCTGAAAAATTTCTTTATTTGGGAATATGTTTAAATTTATGCACTCCTGAATAATATGTATTACCCATTGTAAATCTTTAGCGGCTTCTATTAAAGTTATATATTTGGATTCCATTGTAGAAAGTGCTATGCATTTTTGTTTAAGTGTGCACCAAATAATAGGAGCCTCATCTAAAAATAGAATAATCCCTCCTATTGAAACACTGTCATCTCAATTTGATAAGAAATCAGCATCACTGTAATATGAGAGGTTTAAATTTTTTGTATTTGAAAGGTTAACTTTATAGTGCTACGTAGATTTAACATAACCTAATAACTTTAATAAGTAATTCCATTGAACCATACCAGGGTTTTCCTGAAACTGAGAAAATATATTGGGTCATCTGGAAAGTTCTGCGGTTTTTCAAAAAGAAGCTTGGTTTCATCTAGTTATTTTGCTACTACTGATAAAGCGGGACATTGAAGGACCCAGAGATGTACATTCAGTCTTTTCAGCTTGGGCTGCATAATTCTGGCTTGTATTGTCACATAATTTTTGTTTCAGTGCAGTACTAAGAATGGAGAACCAAAAAGTTAATTTTCATCATGTTATGTTCTTTTATTTCAAAGAGTTAAAAATGCTAGTCAAACTGAATGTAAAATTTGTGCTGTATATGGACAAAGTGCTGTTTCAGAGGACACAGTTCGAAGGAGGTTTGAGAAGTTTAAGTGCAGAAATTTCAGCCTCGAAGATGACGCTTGCTCTGGATGACCAACATCTGTAAAGAAGAACCTCTCAAAAGAAGCTATCTCTGAAAATCCACATTACACAATTCAGGAGCTATCACACAGATTAAATATTCCAAAAAGTACAGTGCATGATCATTTGCAGAAGAAGCCGTTATGATAAGTAATTCTGTGTATGTAATTATCATGTGTGAGAATAGGCTTGTTCGAGTTTCGGCATGTGATTCTTTGCTAAAATGAAATGAAGAAGCTCCTTTTTTAAAACGGCTCATTACTGGAGATGCCAAATAGATACTGTATAATAATGTTACAAGCAAAAGATCATGGGATAAATCAAATGAACCTCTCCAAGTAACATTGAGAGGAGGGCTGCATCCCAAAAAAGTAATGCTTTGTGCATGGTGGGACTATAAAGGAGTTTTTTATTATAAAATGTTGCCTCCAAATCAGACAATAAATTCGGAAAAATACTGTTTCCAAATGGCAGTTTTGAAAGCAAAAATTAAAGAAAAGCGACCAGAACTAACCAATGATTTGCCGAGGTGTTGTGTTCCAACATGACAATGCTCAGCTCCCACATTGCGATGAATATCAGGTAATGCCTTATTGTGTATGACTGGGATGTTTTGTGTCACGCACCACATTAACCAGACCTGGCCCCCTCAGGTTTTTACCTTTTCAGGTCACTTCAAAATTCTCTGAACGACCAGAAGTTCATTTCTTTGGGGTCTGCCAAACAGCACCTTGATCATTTCTTTAGGTCTAAATCTACTGACTGTTTAAAAAGGAAATTTTCCAGCTGCCGAAACGATGGCAAAATGTCATAGAACAAAATAGTGCTTATATGATTCAATAAAATTTTCTTATGATTTTGTACTTCATTAACTGTGAAGTTAATATCAGGACATGTGTGGCTTGCAATGTATGCTAGACATCTGATTAAACTATGGTTGGTACAGGATTTTACTCATTTCTTGAATTTTGGTTTCAGTAGTTGGGAAATCCATTTTAGATAATCACGGCCATTGTCAGATCTAAGATTTACTATTTTGCAATTTAAAAATCTTCCCACCCTTTTTTGAAACCATTTGAAGCTTTCGAAAACTTCAGTTTTTTGTTTAAGTGGGTATGCAACTACCTTTTTAGAATAGTCATCAATAAAGTTCACAAGATATCTAGCTCCTACATTTAATTTGGCCGGGAGGGGCCCAAACACATCAGAATGAATTAATTTGACAGGTGTGTTAGAGCATGTTATGCCTATTGACTTGAAGCAAAACTATAAACAAGAAATTTTGATGAGAACAGCTTTTCCTTTAAGATGGTAGTCATAATTAGTATTTTTTAATTTATTGTCTGGGTATCTTCCTAACAATTTTCTGTAGCCGGTATATGTGAAGGAGGCATTTGGCAACAGTTATTGGATTACAAAAATTCAGAATAGGTAATGAATGTGTCTTCTCGATAATTCATTTTTTGCGTTAAATTTCGTTGTTTGGAAAAGCTATTTTTTAAATAAAAAGTTGCCAATGCAGAAATAAACAAGTACTAAATTGACTGAAATATTATTAAAAAGATGTTTACATAGACTGTCGGTGTTTTTTTTTCTATAAACAGAGAAGTTCAGTGACTTGTTTTTGAAATGTTGATTATTTAAAATGACTTTAAAACTAATTATCAAGGCATGATGGGCATTAATGGTCATACTGTTCAAGGAGACAGGATGTCATTTGGGATGTGGCTATTTTATAGCATGGGCTTGAGAATGAGGTAAAGAACAACTATATTATACAATTAATGCTATCATTAAATTTTGCTTAGGAGGATCATCTACATGCAGAATATGTACCAAATTCTGAAATTTTCAATATAAACACATTTTGACATATTTGGCTTCTTTTGGTAAATTTTAACTGCTGAAACCACGACTGAAGACAATTCACCGGAGTATTTTAATTATTATGCAGATTTAAAGTTTGGAATTTCTAATGTTAAATTTATTTATAACTGGGCAGCTCATCCCCCTGCTCGCTAACACTCGCCAACTCCCATGAATTGTAACACAATTCTCATTGGGACCGCTATGCCATCCCAGTTTGCTTCACTCGCTCACCACTACTTCCATCAACTCTAGCCAGAATGAATATTATCATAAATCATTTTAACATATGAAATTTAGAAATATTTTTAATGCATAGAAAGGTAATGGAAAACTTCATCGAAAATGCATTTTTTCGCCTATAATATTGAAGAGCATAGTTTATAAATAACTTTAATATATGAAATTTACAAATATTTTTAATGTATAAAAAAGTAATGCAAAATTTCATTGAAAATGCGAATAAAAATGCATTTTTTCACCTATAATGTTGCACATCATGGTGTACATTCACTTAAAACTATGGATACGCTAACGAAATGTAAACAAAACATTTTCTTCTGTATCTAAAAGACAGTCTTATCAAAAAACTGATTCACTGAATGCATACGTCGCAGTAAAATGAACCAACTGCGCTTCTTTTCATACATCGATCAAATGGTCTTTCTTTTAAAAGATATACTCTCTGAATGGTGATTTGCTGAATGGGTCATGTCATGTGACCGTAAATTAATCACTGAGGATCGTTGTTACAGCTGTTTCCAAATAGCAAGCTATAAATTCAGCCTCATTTTGCCATCATGTAAGTGAAATATATTCTGCCGCATAGTTTGAATTGTGCTTAAAAAACTTTGCAATGATTAAAAATAAATATAGCAAAACTTTAAATCTGCATAATTCATAAACTACTGGACTGAATTGACTTCCTTTTTGTATCCAGAGATAAAATTTACCAAAAAATCCAAATATGATGTAAAAATTAGGTTTTAGTATTGAAGATTTTTAAATTTTGTTCAATATCTATATTAGACGACTACCTAAACAAAATTTAAATATAGCATTGATTAGTAGATGTTATTACTAATTGACTGGTATTAGTTATATTTGTATATGATGATTTTTGGCAGAGTTAGTACAGGATAGCTTTTTTCCAGGACTACATTCAAAAAGTGTGCATTTATTGACTGGTGTATTTTGTCTTCATTAATCATTATCGCTTAAAGTGGCTGCTTTTGTAAGAGAAATAGCTATAATTGGTTTTAGATACTTATATTTTTCATTTTTATTACAGGTTCTCATGGCGTGTTTGTAGAAGTCACAGTTGGTGATAAAAATATTGTTGATTTCTTCACAAAATTAGGATTTCTAGAGATTGCTCATCCAGGTTTTCATACTGATGATGTGTTTTACATGGGACGAACATTTTGATTTTATTTTAACTGAAAGTGATAAAATTTTTATCACAATTTTTTTTAAATGTTTCATACATAGGTATATTATTCAACCAGACTATTTTAAATGACAAACATTATTAAATTCATTTAGTTCACATTTGTAGAGTGTTTCTGGTTGCTGAGCGACAATCCAGTTACTATTACTAGCTTTCCATTGTTTTGTATCTAGTGCTTAAAGCATTTTTTTTTCCCTTTTAAGTTGAATGGAATGTCATCAAATTAGTAGAAAGGTTTATATAACAATTGTCAAAAGTAAACTTCAAAGATTCAGGATTATATTTTATTCTGGTGAATATAAGATGTCATATATATGTAGTTTAGTTTTAAATGTACATGCTTTCATAACTGCATTATCAGGAATATGGTCATGTTTCTTAATAAACTTTCCTAAATCAGCATGAAATTAAAATCTGTAATTTGTCAGAAAAGAATAAATTTGGAAAATTATTTGTCCATCTATAGATTTAATGGCAGACCATCATTTCATTTGACTATCTATAGACTTCAGGACATGTTCATACTTGATCATATTTCATTTCATTTGCCATTCATGTATTTAGCATTTCAACATTCCTTTAAATGTCACTTAACTGTAACTTCTCAGGAAAGAATAAATTCGGAAAATTATTTTTCTATTATCAAAAATACAATGAAATAATTTCTTATTTCACAACATTAAATGTTCATGAGGGTTTTTTCTATCCAAAAAGTACACTTTTATTCAGCATATAAACTATTTATTCTTTTTTTTTTTTTTTTTTTTTTTTTTTTAAGGAAAAAGTTAGCATAAAATATATTTCTGAATGATTTTAAGCTATGTAAGTATTCCTTTTTTGTTGATAGATAATATTTTAAAGATGCAGTGAACAATCTCTAGATATGCATCTTTCAGAATGCACAAGTAGTGTAATCTTTTGATGCATTGCAGTATTATGACCATTTTCTTTTAATTGCTTCTATATTAACGTTTGAATGCTGCCTTATTTATATTTAAAATAAGTACAATCATTTCTTGCACACATTAGTGTATTTGTGTTTAAATTTAGTTTTGTTGCTGCTCTTATATTTATCTAACTAAATGTACTTTGCATATCCATTACCAAGTCCTTTTCAAGTTCTGTATTATCCCCTAGGAAAATATTTGTTAACTATGGTATTTAATTTTATGACATGGGATATTCCATTGTTTACGAAAAATTTCTTATAAAAATTATTTAATTTAGAGAGAGAAAGGGTGACTTGTAGTTTTAAAGTAAAAGTTTCATTTAGGATAATTTTCTTCTCCAGTTGAAGTTTCTGTTTTCTAAAGAATACTTTACAAAGTTTTTCAAAAAACCATTGAAAATTTGTCATAAGAAATTATTGATAGGAAAAATGTTATTCAGTATTTATTTCAAAGGATTGGGGATCAAAGATTTTTAAATTTTATTTGCAACTATTTTCTTAACTCTTTCAAGGGCGGTGTTTCATTTTTAGACCACTTAATTTTAATCCCTAAATGGAACATTGACACCAGAATTTTGAATTGAAAAATTTCATTTTATTAAGTACGTGAAGAAAAGCTTTTACTTATTTTCAAATAAATTTGTTTGTAAATTCCGGTATCATTCAGTCATTTCAGTATTTTACGAATAGAAGTACTTTGCCCCTGAAAGGGTTAAATCTTCTATATAAACTGAAGTATCTAATAACTGTTTTCTTCCTGTTGTTTTGCAGGGTTCATACTCTTTCTGAATTACAAAATTCCCTGACTTTTCCAGGTTTTCCAAGTCATATTTCTTAAAATTCCCTGACCACAATTCACGACATTTTTTTAGAAATATGAATTTCAATTTTACATTTTAATGATTAAATTTGTACAGCATAAGAGGTACATTAATAAGAATAAAATGTAAACTTACCTCTGAAAGTGAAAATAACTTATAATAATTAAAAAAAGAAAGAAAAAAAACACTAAAATACAACTCAGAAGGATTCAAAGTAACTTTTTACTTCTATAACAAAATTTACATTATGCATATTAAAAATTCAAATTTTTTTGGACAGTTCTGCAATCATATTGTTTATATGTACTGTTTCAGAAGCAGTTTGTTGTGTCAGTTTAATTTTTTTTTCTTTTAACAGTTTAATTTCTGCTACAGCTTTTCTTTTTTCAGTTTCTTTTTTGCTTGCTTCATGATTTTCTTTTTTTTTTTCATTTAAATAGTCATGGTATCTCATTCTAGCCACCTTAACATGGCTCAACATTTCTTTACTAATATCTACTTTTTCAACTCCACCAGCTGCTTTAACAGCATCATAAACAGTCGTAAGGGCACACACAGATCTTTCGGCTAAGTTCTCTATTAATACATCTTTGTTAATTGAAAAACCGCTTTCCACAGATGCATTCCCATTTGAAAGAACTAAAACAATTTTTAAAACTTTCCATAAATCCTTAAAGCTATCTTCAGGAATAATGTTGCAATAAAATGCATCTAAACTTTCATTTTCATAAGAATACTTTTCAAAATATTCTTTTTTCTCAGCTTTTGCGTCAAAGCAAAGCTTACTAAATTGTTGTTTAGCTCTGTCTGCTTCAGCAGATGTCACATGCTGCTTTGTGTATAAAACTTCTAATAATTTACTCATTCTCAGTTCTGAAGTATTGGAATTGGATAGAATTAGCTTAGGATCTAAACATGAGATATATCTAAGTAAAGAATATGTCAGCGGAGAACGTTCAAATATTTTTGATGTTATTGCTTTAAAAAAATTTTGGCAATCAAGCCGGAATCGTTTTTTTTCATTTTCTGTGGCACCACATTTTGCAAGAAGACCTGATGCAGCTACTCCTACATCAAGAGCCTGAAGACTGCATAAATTGTCTTTATCATTGATATCTACTTTCATACACTTCTGGGCAGTGTCTGCTAATCTCATAACATCAGATTTAATGAATCTTTTCATAAGTTGGTAAATTATAAAATGCAAGTCTTGATGCATAAATGGGCAAAGTGGATCACTAGATTGGTATTTTTTAAGAAATGGTTGCAAAAGTGTAGCAATGGATGAATAAAAGGCCATCTGTGGCAAGATCAATTTATTATTGCACGCTTCCTGTAATACTTCAACAGTTTGTGTTTTAGGAAGTGTCGATTGCTGAACATACGTTTTTACAAAATTGAAAACTTCAATAGCTCTTTCAGCAACAGCTGCATTTTCTACCCACCGTACTTCACAAAACTTTTGAGGAAATTTGTTGCTGCCTGCAATTTCAATATAATCTGCTCGTCTTGCAGGTGAATTTTTAAATAATTGATACATAGCTCTGAACACAGTATTTAAAGACCAATGTGCAGCTTTGTGGCCCGTACGAAATGCACCGTGAACTACATGCAACCCACAAGTCCCTATATCCAGAACTTCACATAAATGTTCAGTGGCAAGTTCATCTGTCAATAGTCTGGCCATTTTGACATTTACATTGGGGCCATCCATTGACAACTGTAATAGTTTGCTAAGGTCAAGGCCTTCAGTTCCTTCATGAAGTTTAGCTATTAAATCTAGTGCTGTGGAATGGCCAAGGAAAACAGAATCCAGATATTGAGTTTTTATTCTTTTAAATGATTCTGACCAATACCTAATTACAATATCCGTCTGACCTTTTTGAACTACTTTATTTAAAGCTTCGTCAAAGCAAATAACAAACTTTGAATTCTCTATGTCCCTTCTTAAATGTTCAGAGAAGTATGGTGATAAGCCAAAACAAATCATGTAAGACATTTTTGAACTACTACAAGTAACTGCTTGTCCTATTTTACTGTCTGGAAACATTGCTTTGAACAAACTGGAAGCATCATGAAAGGAATTATACGAACTATGGGACATGACAAGTTTCATGGCCCAGAGAATTTCAGCTCTTAAAACAGCTTCTTTTGAAACATGATTCTCTAAAGAAAGTTTATTACTACAATAAGGTTTAACACATGTTGCAGTAGAAGTATCATTCGTTTCTGCTATGATTTTTTCTTCAGATATGGACTTTTTATTTTCATTAATTGTATTTTCTTTCGTAGATTTATCAGTCTGAAATACTTTTTCCAATGGCAAAGAACCCTTAGCAGAATTTGCGTTTCTCTGATGTTTATAACCTTCCTCATGGCTGGTAATGGCTGTTCTACCCATATTACTGAGTTGAAATGATCTTCGACAAATAGAACAATGGGCAGAGAATGGATCACTCTTTACTTCTTTTAACCAAGAGCACCATTCTGGATTTATTTCCTTGTCTGTCCACTCTGGATTAAATAATGTTCTTTTCTTAGACATATTATATATACTTTTTCCTAAAAGAAGAAAATACACAATTATACTGCAATCATTTTTAAAAAACTGATTTTGTATATTTATTACATTCTATCAAAAGTAGCTCCAAAACAATTAATGCAAAAGGGAAAAAAATCTGAATCTATTCTAGTTTTAATTTATAAAATCTTAATTTAGGGTTAGGTGGGGCAAAATAAATTATAATAACAGTACTTTTATTATTTATACTATGTTGCCAGATTTCTTTTTAATGCTAGATATTAAATTACATATTTCTTTAATTAAATAAATAACTGCACATGAACCTGCTTAAAAATGCTCTTTAGAATGCTGAAAATATTAAACAACAGATTTAAGAGAAGAAATTTTATCATTTCAAAAAAGTGTTGCCAATCAAGAAATTTGAATAAAAAAAAAAAAAGTAACCCACTGGCAACACTACCCCAGACTTGTATAAAACCAAAAACTTTCTGCAGAAATAAATATTTGGTCAAAAACTTTCTGCAAATTAATCTTAAAAAATTACGTATATTATTTTTACGTTATGAATTAAAAACAGTGGTTTAAAATAATTACCATAAAAAATTAAAAACTAATTAATATTAATTAGAGAATAATTATTCTGGTTAAACAAGGAAAAAAAACAAACAAAGGAAATTTTCTGAAAGGAGTAAACTCCCGGCACTAAGTGTTTTTTTTTTCCTGCGCCTCTTTGAAGAAATTAGAGGGGGTTTTTTGCGATCTGTTGACGATTTTTGCCGTTTTTCCGCGATTCTTTGACGAAATTTGCCGTTTTTTCACGATCCTTTTACGAAATTTGCCAATTTTCACGTTTTTTTGATGAAATTCCCATTTTCCTGCGCTCCTTTGACAAAATTAGCAATTTTTCTTCAAACGATGGACGAAATTGATTTTTTTCGGCGATCATTCGTCAAATTTTGCGATAAATTTTATGCCTGAATTTTAAGATTTATGACCGATTTTTTTAATTTTCGGAAATTATCACCTTAATTTTTCGGAATTTTCAGACCAGAGGCTTGCCGACAGATTTTCGATCGCGGAAAACGTGTTCAAATTCTAAGTGATGTTTCGAATTTTTTTTCAAAGGGTTAAAAATTAAATTTTTTTACAATGGATTTTAGCGTTTGAAACAGAAAAATACGAAATTTAAAAATATGTAGTTAGTTTTCCCATATTTCTAAAAGTTACGCCAATGAGAAGTCATAAAAATGATCCAAAAGAAACTTATGTGCGACGATCGCGTGCATTCAATTCTCATCTTTCATAGGAGCGTCATAAGTAGGCTCAGAGTGTCGCAGGGAGAGCGCGTATTTTGTGCTTTTTAGGTTCTGACTTTTAATTATCTCGGTTAACAAAAAAAAAAAAAAAATTATCAGGGTAGGCTTTGGTCTATTCTTATATCCATTTTCGGATCTCTACAGGCGGTAGATTTCGATAGCCGCTTTTAATCCCTGTAAAAGTCCTCTCCGATTACTTTACGATTTTTTGCCGTGTTTGGGGGGGGGGGGGAATTAATCAGATATAATGGTACCTTGAGATGTATGAGAAAAAGTTTAAAATATTCAAAATATCGATTTATAAAACATGTTAACTCTTCAATAAAATATGGAAAAAAAAAACTGCAAATTTTTCTTAAATGAAAGCTTTCACTAAGTTTCGGTTTCTGATCGTTTAGCGTTCCGGATAATATATCTTTTACTATATATTAAAAATATATTTAAATCTAAATTTTTGAAAAATGACACACATACGAGTGAAGAATAATAGATGAGTTCATGCGAAATATTTGCATTACGTTAGCTTTAGAATAGTGCAACCAAATTAAATTTTTCCAGGATTCACCTTTTTTATTTTTTTACTAGCAAAGTTGTATATAATAATGTGATAAAAGGGGATAAAAACATATCTTCAGAATAGATATTTAATAATAACAATCTCGTTTCTGAAAAAATCGTTTAGTTGTTATATATTATTTATTATTAAAAAACTAGGGCTATTAAAGAATACTTTTAATTAAGATTACTTACCTGCAATTAACAGAACTTTCGGTTTCAGAAAAGAATCATGCCGTCACCAAAACGAAATTAAATCACCTTCTCACTCAGCAGCAGTCAGCAGAAGACAAGAAGATCACGGCTCTCCGTTCGCTTTAACCAGCCCTTCAGCTTCCGCCTATTTCACTCTTCATGAAAAAGGGTTGCATTAAATAACAAACGAAATTATTTGGCGACATTCAACTTTAAAGCTGACAAAAGAAACCGGAAAATAACTCTATTCTATTGCGCGGTTCGCTCTTTTACAGAGTCCCATCATTGGCAAAGATATTGCCCATTTGGCGACAAATTTGTATAGCTAAAACTTCTGCCTGTCAAAATGTGAATTTAGTAAAATATTTAGCGAAAATTCTACTTCCAAGTGAAAAATAAGAACTTTTTTGCGGACGAACCTCGGAATTTGGCAAAATCTTGAGACATGATACCACATAAAAAAATCCCTGACTTTTCCAGGTTTTAGAAAAAAATTGCAATTTTCCCTGACTTTTTGAGCACTTGTCATTTTCCCTGACAATTCCCGGTTTTCCAGTCGCGTACGAACTCTGTTTCATTAATTAAGGTGTTACCACGTATGCTTCAATGTATAGAGAAACATTAAATAAATTTGTAATAATTTTAAATCTGTCCAAATTAAGTATCTGAGAGAGTTCAGAAAAGAGTTTTTACCATTTGAAATATATTTTTCCCTATAGAACAGAAAAAAAAAAACTGATACTGTGATATTACATTTCAATGTTTTCCATTTTTATTTTTATTAGATCCACTGCCGAAAATTTTTCAAATAATATTTAATCTTTCATTTAGTTATTACCTCAAAAGATTTATTCTTTGAATTAAATTTGTTTCTTAAAGTTGCTGTATAAATTTGAATAATCATATTCTTCCACTTATTCTCTCAGCTAATATTTTTGTTATGAAATGCCATATCTGTATCAGGCATAACAAATACATTTCAAAATGTATATAAAATAATATGTTAGGCTGTTTACTGTTTAGAGAAATTCTATATATATATATATATATATATATGACATCTTAGAGTCTCAGTATAAAACATTAAATTTTCTGTTAAGTATTGCAGATTGTTACTTTCACATTTAGTTAAAGATTATAATTAAAAATTCTTATTGCCAAGATGTCTTAGAAGCAACTTGAAAGTGATAATAATACATAAATTTGTTTTTAAGTTTATTAATTTTATGTGTTTAATGCAATGTAGCTTTTAATGCAATGATGTTTTATTTATTATAACAAAAGAGGATTCATCGTAAGTTTAATGCATTAAAATAAATATTGAAAGCCAAAAATATTTTCTTTTTCTAAAATAAATGGCCCAAACTGAATTATGTGCAGGTTTTATAATTTTGCATATGAAAGTTGACCTTTAATATTTCAGGTTGACTGACTTTTAGTATAACACATATGGTTCTCCTTCTGGCTTTAATACAGATTAATTATTGTTATTATGAAAATGATCTTATCTGAGATAATATATTGAGTGCTAACATGTTTTAATGATTGATTAAAATCTTTTGAGGAATTTTAAGTATCCTTCAAATTGTTTCACCATTGCATTATTTTTGCTACAATTTTAAATAAATTATAGTCTGTTGGGCTAAAAATAATCTTGTATATGAAGATAGCTATAGCCATAATGTATATTTAATTCAATGATTCACTATAAGATTAATGTAATACTTATTTAACTTTGGTTAATTCAGTACTGAGAACATGTTAAAGCAAAGATGCTAAATATTTTTATACAATTTGTGATTAATATGACTACAGCATGTATATACATATTTATCTATTTTAATTGTTCTTATTTGAGCTTCAACATAAAAAAAAAATCTCCCGTTTTATTAAAAGAATAAGAAGACAGCATGTAAAACTGTTGTAAATTTAATTTCTATTTAAAAGTAATATTCAGCAATTGTTTTTATATTCTATTAAACATATTTATGATGCTCTAAATAAATAAATAAAAAATGTATTTGAGCTGTTTCTTGCATTTAATTTGAACAGTTATACTTAATATATAATAATACTTAATATACTTTATGCTGAGACATTTTTATGTTATTAGACATTATATAATAATCTAAATTTCTTTAAACAAAATTTCATAAAAATGTAAAATCATCGTCAAGAGATTCTTTTGGTATAAAATGCCATTATTGTTCAATTCCTTTTTTTTTCTTTAGTGTATATAGAAACAATTAGATCTAGAATTTTTTTTTTTATTAAAAGTTTTTGGAAAGTTTAAGATTTTAATTAGGAATAAAGGGAGGATATGAGAGAGAGGAGAGTATGTGTATGTACTTATATATTTGGTTTTAAAAGTAATAAGTAATGGTTTTATATAATGCATCGCAGATTTATTACATTCTAAACATTAAAAATATTTAAATGTGTATGTATTTATTTTCGAGAATAATTTTATATAACATTTCTAAAAACTTTAATATCTCAGTTAAAGCAGTTAGAAAATTATTTTTCTTGGTTCAACTGTTCATAGTTTTTGTTTTGTTTCAGTGTGTGTACATAAAAACACACATTAATGATCTCAAATTTATTTAAGCAAAATTTCTTGGAATTTTTAAATGTTAGTTTTTTAAGCAATTTATTAATTTATTATTTTAATTTGGATTTAATATACAACATTATTTTATCTTATTAAATAGATGTATCATTATTAAAGTATACTGTATTTATAAAGGTTTATGATGCTCTAATTATTAAAATATTTTAATTATTAAATTATTTAAATACATTTTTGAACAAAGTGAATAGATATTAGTTTAGTTATAGAATTTCTTTATTTTTCCAAATTACAACATAGTAATTAATGATCTAGAAATAATTGTTCTTATTGGATTTTAAAAGTAAAATATAGCAATTATTTTATATATTTTTTAAATATGTATACAATTATGATATGATTTTATCTTGTATTGAATAAATTTATGGCTCTAAGGAAAAAAAATAAATAAAAGTTACAGAATGCAATTATTTATTAAAGTTTAAGATATTAGCAATTAATGATCTAAAATTGTTGTAGACAAAATTTCTGAAAATTTTTATATATTAAGGGCTTTATTTTGATTATTGTTATTTATATTTAAAATTGATATATACAGCATTATTTTATGTTGCATTAAATAGATGCATGGTTATTATTTACACTCATATTGATTTTCATCAGGCATCACTGTATCAAAAATGGCTTTTTCATGCATGTCTGTGCTTATAAGACGTGTTTTTCTATAAAACGATAATAAATGTGTTTTTAAGTATTGAATTAAAAGTGTTTCAAAGTAACTATATTATGACTGTTTAACAAGTATTATAAGCACAAACATGCATGGGAAAAACGCCATTTTTGATACAATAATGCTTGATGAAAATCTGTATAAGTGTAACTATATGATAATGTATACGGGCATTAAGAAAAAATATTTATTTTTTATTTGAATAGGTGCATGGTTATTGTAAGTAATTTTATTTTATATCAAACAGATCTTCTAAACTTGAAAATTTAAAGTTATTGAAAATATAATGTTGTTATTCAAAAGACATTAATTAACTATGATATATCTGGTCAAAGTTTCTGTATTTTAAAAGTTTAGTTAAGGTTCTCAATTTTATTTCATTTCTTTATTATAGTTTAAAAATTAACTTGGTATACTACATTACATATTTGTATGTTTATGATAAATGACTTATCTTAGATAGATTTGTGGCATTGTAATAATAAAAGGAAACTTTGTTATTTAATGCAATTATTTATAAAGTTATAATTTTTTTATTTTTTTAAGTGCATGTAGAGTGATTAATGTTCTAGAGCAGCCATACTCAACCTTTTTTTCTCGTGGGCCACAAACATATGTTTGTGATGTTAAGTGGGCCGCAAAACGTTTGTATAATAGTGTAAGAAAAGGATAATTAAAATAAGATAACAAAAGTAGTATAACAAAACAAATTAATACCAAAAAATTGTAACACCCATTTCCAAAAAATACTTCGGGATAGATTTCTATTGAAAATGATGTAGAAATATGCCACAGAAATTATTGTTTAGAAATAGCAGTGTAAAACTTTTTGCTGCCATTTTTTCAGTGAAAACAAGCATTATTAGTGATATGATAATTATATAAAGTAATTATAGCAATGCAGCATTTTCAAGTTCTAAAGAACAGAATCAAGAGATTTTCTTTAATAAATCAAAAATTGAACTACATATAATAAAAACTTTTGTCTAAAGAAATGGCATTCACGTTTTAAATTAGTAATTATAAATAACAGGACATATTTTGTCTTGTCATGAAAATATATAAAGGAACAGCAAAGGTCTTAAAACCTTTTATGCACTTCTCAATTAATTTCATAAATAGGGATTAATCATTAAGTGGTTGGGGCTGCACTTAAAAGTTTGCTGGGCCACATGTTGAGTATGGCTGTTCTAGAGTTTCTAGAAAATTTAAGATGTTAGTTAATGTTTTTGTTTTTAATATACTTATTTATTATTTGGTATAGTCCATGTCAATTCAGACAGGCAAAGAAAAAATCTTACCTTCATAGTCTCAGAAGTTTTTGAATATAGTACAGGACCTCAAATCCGGAAGACCCAAAATCCAGAATAAATAAGGAAATCTGAAATTCTGCGATGATCTGGAATAAATAATTCCTGAAAACGCCCATAGATGGCACTACGTGCGTCACAGTTTCCAACTAAACTAGACTAAAGAATTACACTCAACTGAATAAGTTTGTTGCAATGTTTTTATATTAGAGTTTTAGTCCAAATACTATTTGCTGACAGAGTTATCGAAGTTAGTGTATGCACACATTTTAAATTTATTTAAAAAAAAACCTTTTCTTCATTTAATAGAAAATACAAAAAGAACAGATAAATAACCACAAGGAAGAATTATTTTTAAAAGATGCGTAGAATATATTTAAAATATTTATATGTAATGATATTTTACTAATCCCCCCCACCCCACCCTCTCCTTCAAATTTTCAACAAATTTCATTTTTTGAAAAAATTCTGTTTGTATGCACCGTACCAAAAATATTTTTTCTTTAACTCAAAGGGAAAAAAAAATATCTATGCAAGGTTTCTTTCTGCATAACAAAACATACTATCCATCCAAAGCTGATGATCTTATTCTGATAACGTTGATTTTCCACTTCAGAGTTAAATAAACAAAACAAACCCCAGATATATATCTCGTTTTTCTTTGCAGTTATTCTATAGTGGCTTTTTTTTAGGGGTACCTTATATTTTAATTAAAATTTTTTACACGGGCTAATTTACTATTATTGCAACTTGCTGAAAATTTGAAAGAAATTCATCAATTAGCAATGGAGATAGTTATTTTTTTAATAAAGAAAAAAAACGGGTTTTGCTCTTTTTTTTTTTTCCTGTTTGCTTGCAACTCAATAATTTCTTTCTCGTGCAGTCAAACAGTCCTTTTTTTTACGAAAAGAATAAAACTTGAATAGATTTCCTCTTCTTTCTGTTTATTTTTAAACTTTCTTAGAACATTTTATTTTAAAAATTTAAATATTTCTATCTTTATTTTCACTGAGTCTAATACTGCAATTCACGATATAGATTCCTAGGCCTAATTCGGCTCTCACGAACGGCGATGCATTTTCATTTTCTAAAAGATGTTTTAATGTTGCTAATATTCTTATTTTAAATTCCTTTTTTATAATTTATGTTTTTGTCTGTTTACTTAGACTAAGCACTACACGGCAATTCACGATATAGATTCCTAGGCCTAACTCGGCTCTCGCGAATGACGACGCATTTTCAAAAAGATGTTTTTATATTCCTAAGAATATACAGTATTAAAAAAAATTCTTATACTTATTTTCAATTATTTTTTGTAATTTGCATTTTTGACTATTTATTTACTCGAAGCGTAACATGGCAATTCACGATATAGACTGCTTCGCAGCATGTAAATTGTCACGGGCATGTACTGTATCTGTTTATTTATTGCTTTGGTTAAGGACCTGAAATCCGGAACGATCGCAGTCCCGGCCAGTCCGGATTTGAGGTCCCATACTGTATAACATATGTTAAAATTCAGGAAAAGTAAGATACTTGTATATTTTTGCGGGCACCATTTCTAACTTGCAATTTTTGATAAAATTTTTAAGTGTTCTCTCTCTAGAATGGTGCAAGATATTTTTTATGTTTTTAAGATAATATTTTTATGTTTAAAATGATATATTCCATTTTGAAATGTGTATTCAACTTTTTATGCTGTAGCCTTCTGAATTATTTTTTTTTAATGAAAAGTATATATATATTTTTTTTTCAAAAATGCCAATCCCAAAAATTTTGATTTTTTTTTTTTTATTACAGTTTATCAATACCATTGAGTACTGTGTTTGAAAGATAGGTGGCGCCATTCTGCATTTTCCAGACGCATGTTTATTTTTACTTACTTTTTCGTTCTATGTTTTTTGTAGTCTGTCTTGTGTTGTCATCGAATAAATACATTAAAATGTGAGCTCGTGCTTTCTGCTTCCAAAATCAGCGGAGTCGGATCATGGTGTCAGGGCATGGGGTATTGTTAGAGATGTTTAGGTTTTGGGGTAATTTAAGTTTGAGAAATGGTATTGTCGTTTGAAAGCTGTGTAGTAGAGAAGGAAAATTTGTTATTTTGTTGATTTTTGTTTATTGTATTTTATGTTGTATGTTGGAAGAAAATTTGTTTATTGTGTAATTGTTGTTGTGTAAGTAGTTTTGTTGAATTTAGCAAAATGTCTGATCTAGAAAAAAGTAAGAGTAAACGGAAAGCAGTTAGAACCGCGACCACAAAATTGTTAAACAGCATCGAAGAATTATTTAAAAAAATTGATTCTGTTAGTGTAGATATTTTAAATGAAAAATTAATGTTAATTGTTGATAAAGAAAATGCGTTAAATGAATTAAATAAAGAAATTGAAGCTTTGCTTCCCGCTAAAGATCTTGAAAGTGAGGTAGCGAACTCAATTGAGTATTGTGAGAATATTTGCTTATGGAAACAGCGAATAAAAATTCAAATTGGAAAATTGAAAGGTCCCAAAGTAATTGAACTGAAACCCTCAATAAACGAAATAACTGTTAAATTGCCAAAATTAAATATTAAACCATTTTATGGTGATTCTGCTTATTGGTTGGAATTTTATGGTCAATTTGAATCTGCTATTGATAAAAATCCTAATCTTACGAAAATAGATAAACTGAATTATCTGAAATCTTATTTAAATGGTCAGGCTGTGAGTTTGATTGCTGGGCTAGCAATTACAGAACAAAATTATGACGTGGCAATCAACATTCTTAAGAATAGGTTTGGTAATACAAATACATTAATACAAACACACATGAAAGGTTTATTGAGAATTCCTGCTGTTCATAATTCGCAAGATACGATTGGCTTAAGAAAATTATTTGATAGAATTGAGAATCAAATTAGAAATTTAGAAGCCTTGGGCATTAGAAAGGAAACATTTAGCAGTTTGTTAGCACCCATAATTTTAGATAAGATTCCAAAAGACCTCGTTCTAGAGTTTAATAGAAAATATCCAATTAACTATACATTTGAGGATATACATACTTATCTAGACAACGAAATTCAATCGAGAGAAAAAACGTATTTAGTTCCATCAAAATCTGATCCTTTCAAAATAAAATATGAGAGTAGTAATAATGAATACAAAGGCAATTTTAGAAAGTTTAATAATAGAAGATTCGATCAGATACGACCAACCGCAACCGGGAATTACGTGTCCAACGTAAAAAAGAGCTGTGTGTTTTGTGACAGTACGGAGCATGAATTTTGTGAGTATAAAACAGTAGAAGATAGGAAAAACAAATTAAGATCAGAAAATAGATGCTTCAAATGCTTTTCTAAAGCTCATTATAGCCGCTTGTGTAGATTAAAATTTGAATGCAAATACTGTAAAAGCAAATTTCATAATTATATTTTGTGTAGTAAGAATAATGTTCAAAAGGAACCACCGAATGTAGATAATAGTAATACTGAATCGGATAGCTCTGTCATTATGCAGTGTAATTTCTTCTGTTTCAAAGTCAAATATTTTGTTATTAACATGCTCAGTGATTGTTAGTCCTATTAATGAAACAAAAAATGTTAAAATTGCCCGCCTTTTAATGGATAATGGTTCGGAATGCTCGTGGTGCATGCGATCCCTAGCGAATTTTTTAAAGTTAAAACCAATTCGAAAAGAAAGATTATCAGTTTATTGCTTTGGTTCTGAAAAAGCGAAAGAAAAAATTTATGACGTTGTTAAATTGAAATTAACAAGCAGAACTGACAGTCAGCAATTTATTGAGATAGAAACATTAATTACTGATACAATAACTGCGGCTCCAGTCAGCATACCAGATGTAGAAATTCAGGATGTTTTGAAAGGCAATGGGATAATTTTAGCTGATCAATGTAAAAATACTGATCAGTCAATAAACATTCTAATTGGAGGGGATATGTTTTGGAACATTATTAAGAACTGTGGCTTTCAGAAAGTAAATAAAACGCTCACTTGTGTACCGACGATATTTGGATATACTCTTCAAGGCTGTCAGCAGACGGATAATAAATCTAGTTGTGTAAATATAGTATCTGCTAATTTAAGTTTGGGAACAGATGTTCAGATGTTATGGGATTTAGAGAATTTGGGTATAAGAGATAAGGATGAATTATCTATTACTGAGAAATGTCTTATTGAACAGTTTGAAAATAATCTAAAGTTTAATGACGGTCATTATGAGACACGATTATTATGGAAAGATGCGCCCGTTGCGTTGCAGAGTAATTTCATGTTAGCTAAAAGGAGATTTGATGATTTAAGGAAATGTTTTGATAAGAGTGAGTGGATCGCGAATGAGTATAAACAAATAATAAATGAACAGATGAGTAAGGAAATAATTGAAGAATGTGGCAGGGATGATAATGAGTATTTTATGCCACATCGAGATGTTGTAAATACAAATAAAGAGACGACTAAAGTTCACGTTGTGTATAATTGTAGCTCTAAATCGAAAGAAAATCTGTCATTAAATGACTGTTTGGAAACTTGCCCGAATTTAAATCCAAATGTACTAGATATTATATTGAATTTTAGAAAATTTAAGATCGCATTTAACGGTGATATTGAAAAGGCATTTTTAATGATAAAAATAGCGGAAGAAGATTGCAAAATCTTAAAATTTCTTTGGTTTGCTGACAATAATGAAACAGATTATAAAATTATGCATATGAATAGATTGCCATTCGGATGTAAAATTTCATCTTTTATTCTGAGTGGAACTATTAAGAATCACATTCGAAAGTATGAAATGAATAAACCTAGGTCGGTGCATATGTTAAATACATCATTATATGTCGATGATTTATTTTCCAGTGCTAAAAGTATAGATGAGGCATATAATTTATCTCATGATGCTGTTTCAATTTTGAGGGAAGGTGGTTTCAACTTGTGAAAATTAAGGTCAAACTCTTCTGATTTGGAAAAATTATGGGAACAAAATGGGTTAAACGTTAGTAAAAAGGGTCAGTTGAAGGTATTAGGGTTGAACTGGAATCCTGAGGATGATGTTTTATTGTTAGAGGTTAGATTGTTGACAGATAGCTTGGGGTCAATAAAAAATACAAAACAAGGTGTGTTAAGAGTGGCTGCAATGATTTTTGATCCGATTGGTGTTGCCGGACCCTTTATTGTGAGAATAAAGTGCTTGTTGCAGGAAATTTGGGAAAGAAGTATTAATTGGGATCAAGAGTTGCCTGATGATCTGAAGGAGAAGTGGTTAGCGTGGTGTTTGGAAATTGAGGGGCTAGAGGAAATAAAAATTGGTAGGAATTGTTTGTTAGGGCATATTAATGATAAAGTCATGGGTATTGGATTACATGTGTTTTGTGATGCCTCGCCAATTACTTATGGAGCTGTTGCTTATTTTCGTTATTGGGATGAATTTGGTAGAATAAAAGTGTCATTTGTCATGTCAAAAAATAGAGTCGCTCCTCTGAAGAAACTCACGTTGCCCCGATTGGAGTTAATGGCGGTATTGATTGGTGCTCGAATTGGAAAATATATTTGTAGTATTTTTGACGATCTGATAACTAAAACGGCATATTGGACAGATTCGGAGATAGCTTTGTATTGGGTCAAGGGATGTGCAAAGCGTTGGAAACAGTTTGTATCCAATAGAGTTATGGAAGTACAAGAGAAAATGGATCCGAAATGTTGGTTTCACTGCAGGTCTGAGGATAACCCAGCAGATTTAATAACTAGAGGGATATCTGTCGTAAGTTTAATTGGCAACAAGAAGTGGTTTTATGGACCGCATTGGTTACGGGAAAGTGAGGAAAATTGGCCTAAACAATTAAAAGTGAAACAGGTGGATAGGAATTCTATAGAAAATGAGGAGAAGGCGGTTTTGGTCTAAGTATGGTTGTCAAATCGAATATAGTTGAGGAACTTTGGAGTAGATTTTCTAGTTGGAATAAATTGCTCAGAGTAGTTGCTTGGTGTTTAAGGTTTGTTGGCAACTGTAGAAAATCAAAGGTTTTGACACCATATCTGGAAGTGAAAGAATTAAATAAAGCTCATAACACAATTATGCGATCAGTTCAAAGTAGCGAGTTCTATAATGAGATAGAACAGTTAAAAAGGCAGAAGTGTCTTCAACCATCAAATAAGTTAAGCCAGTTGAGCTTATTTTTGGACAGTAAAGGACTAATTAGAATAGGTGGCTGAATAAAGCATTCAAATTTGAGCGATAATGTAAAACATCCAATTCTCCTACCAAAAGACCACATTATTACTAAGCTTTTAATCATCTACTTTCATTTGAAATACCTACATTGTGGACTGCAATTGACCCATTCATTCTTGTGGCAAAAGTACTGGATTATTAGAGCCCGTGTTGCTATTCGTCGAATAATCCGAAGTTGTGTTATTTGCATACGCCATCACGCAGAACTTTCACAGCAAATGATGGCAGATTTACCTTATTCAAGAGTGAATCCAGGCAAACCATTTTCGAAAACCGGAACTGACTACGCAGGTCCTTTTCATGTTAGTGCTAGACGTGGCAGAGGTATGCGTCCTACAAAAATATATGTGTGCGTCTTTGTTTGCTTTATTACCAAAGCTGTGCACTTGGAATCCATATATGATTTAACTGCAAACTCTTTTATTTCTACATTTAAAAGATTTATTGCACACAGAGGAAGACCCGAAGAGTTATTCAGCGATTGTGGAAAAAACTATATTGGAGCACGACACATATTGAAAGCATGGGTATCTCAAAATGTTGGACAATATCTTGCTGATGAAGGTATCCAGTGGAGAACAAACGCTCCTTCCGCACCTCATTTCGGTGGACTTTGGGAGGCCACCGTAAAAACTATGAAATGTCATATGAGAAGAGTGGTCGGTCAACAAATTCTGAGTTATGAAGAATTCAACACATATTTAACCGAAATTGAGGCAGTAATGAATTCTCGTCCATTAATTCCAGTCACGGACGATCCTATGGATTTGTCAGCCCTCACTCCTGGACATTTCCTAATAGGAACTGAACTAAAAGCATTACTGGAGCCTGACATATGGTGTGAAAGGATTACCCTTAAAGAATGTTACAAACTGGTTATGCAATTATCACAATCCTTTTGGAAAAGGTGGCAAAAGGACTATCTAACTCAATTACAAATACGAAGCAAATGGAGAAAAAATTATCCAAGTATGCAAATTAATGATCTGGTTATTATAAAAGAGGAAAATTTACCCCCATTAAAATGGAAAATGGGTCGAGTTTTGCAAGTTTACCAGGGCAGTCGTGAAAGAGTTCGTGTTGTAAAATTAAGAACTGCTCATGGTGAAATAACCAGACCTATTCATAAATTGGTGCTATTAATGAGTGAAAATTTAAATGAGTAATTTTTTTATTCCATTATTATCTGTTATTGTATAAAGGTTAAAGTTAATCAAGTTTTTCTCTTATGTGTAAGTATTATGTTTAATAACTTCTATATAACTGTAAGGTATGTATTACGTTCTGTTTAAGTGATATTCTGTATAAATAACCTGTGTTGTATTCTGAAAAAAAAAATTATATTATGTAATTGATGTCTTAAAAGCCATCGGGCCCCAGTATGTTTGAAAGATAGGTGGCGCCATTCTGCGTTTTCCAGATGCATGTTTTTTTTTTACTTACTTTTTCGTTCTATGTTTTTTGTAGTCTGTCTTGTGTTGTCATCGAATAAATACATTAAAATGTGAGCTCGTGCTTTCTGCTTCCAAAATCAGCGGAGTCAGATCAGCATTCCTTGTAAAGGACTACTTCCACTTTTGAGTTTGACACGTTTTAGAAGCAATGTAAAATTTTGCCATATATTTTACCAATTTCCTGTTATGACATAGTTACATATTGGTCTCATGAAATCAAAATCTAGCATTCTTCGACATGGCGTTTTAATTCTTAATAAGAAACAGACAACTTTTTAAAAAAATCTCACAAAATAATTACAATCAAAAACATTAACCTCTTCGGGACAAGCGACATTTATATGTGACACATAAGGTGTTCAGAATCCTTGATTATTCCCACTAGTTATTTTTTATCGTAAATTTTGTCTTATTTAATCAAGGCATTTTCTCAATTTAATTAGGCAAAAATTTCTGTTTTGAAAAACTGGCGATGAAAGATTGGGTTCATCCATCACTGTGAGTCCACACATGTCTTCTGAATTACTTTCATAAGTGTAGTTTTGTTGGACCATTCTTCTATTTTCTGCTGGCAGAATTCTTCAGTTTCCTCCTTTGGTAACCGGATGAGGGCTGTTGATGTGTATGACTTCACCACTCTTGTAAAATCCTCGGCATTCTGAATTGCCCCCATACTTGGTCTAGAAAGATTGTTTTGTAGCATGGTGTTTCAGCAGGCTTCTTACACCTTCACAAGGCTCCTTCCCATGTCTAATAGCAATGTATACCCACTCCATTGGCACAAGCAACTTATTAGTTTCAAATAGTTGGTAACAATTTTTAAAGTGACAGGGCACCATGAGACATAATGATAATCTTTTCTGTCTGTGATTGAATTTTGCGTATTGCCATCATTTCCTCTTTCATCACTTATAACTGCAACACTTGAGGTCTTATTTTGAAAACATGCGACTCCTGTGAAAATTGAAATTTAGTCAGTACTCCAGTGATATCCTTGTACTTCTTGTGGCAGAATCACAGATCAATTCTCAGCCAAATATATGTAGTAAGATATGTAGTAAGCCTACCCTTACATTTATGTTACATACAGATAAAAATTCAGAGAATTTTACAGGAACAGTTTCTATAAAATTCTGTGAATTTTTTAAATGTTTTTAAAACTTGTTAAACTCAAAAGTGGAAGTTCTCCTTTACAGAGAATGTAGTACTCAATAGTATTGATAAAAAGTAAGTAAAAAAAAAAAAAAAAAATGGGATTGGCATTTTTGAAAAAAAAAAAAAAAAAAAAAAAAAAAAAACTTTTGATTTTTAAAAAAAAATTCAGAAGGCTACAGCATAAAAAGTTGAATACTCATTTCAAAATGGAGTATATCGTTTTAAACAGAAAAAATATTATCTTAAAAAAAAAAAAAACATCTCTTGCATCGTCTCAGAGATAAGGCACTTTAAAATTTTTGTTGAAAATCGCAAGTGAGAAATGGTGTCTGGGATGCCGTCTGTGGCAGCCTGTATCTCGGGCCAGGTATTTTTTGGGACAAAACAAAAATATGCAGGTATCTTACTTTTTTCTTAATTTTAACATATGTTTAATTCAAAAACTTCTGAGACTATGAAGGTAACCTCCTGCCTGAATTGATATGGACTCAACCATTTTTATTGAGACTTAAAATTAAAGTACAAACAAATGATATTGAATTTTATTAATTTGTTCCCTTTTCTTAGTTTTTGAAGAAAGAGTATTGTAATTTTTTTCAGGCGAATCTGGGAATTTTAAGATGTTAGTTAAGGTTTTCATTTCTGATGTATTAATTTATTGTTCTTTACTTTAAATTAACATGCAGCTTAATTCTATGTTGTATTAAATGCTTGTATTATTACCATAAATAATTGAAATAATTCTAAATTGTAATAGATTTATGACACACATCAACATAAATATCTAAATTATTGAAAGTAGTTCTTAAGTTATTTTATATTTTTTGCTTACTTTTTTATGAAAGCATGTAGCAACATTAATTAATGATCTAATTTTCTTCTATACACAACATCTAGATCTGCATATAATATTGGGACAAAATAGACTTATGGCATTTTAACCTAAACTGTAAAAATATGTAAGTTTTTTAAATATACTTTTGTTTTTGAAGTGTTTAAATGTTGATGAACTAATTCTGTAGAAAAAAATGCATTTGGAATTTCTAACCCTTTGATATGTAGAAAATTGAATTTGCTTAATTTTTAAAAATAACTTTAATAAGTATCATGTTTGATACCTAAAATACCTTAAAAAAATTTCAGCATACTTCCCCTCAAGGAAGTTCAAAGATGAACTACCACACATATATGGCACGTTTGTAAGAAAAACAAGCAATACTTATTTGTATTGTAACACTATTCTCCATTATTAATTTCAGTAGCTTGTAAAAGGCATTTAGTTTGCAAATATATTAAATAATTAAATATGAAGAAGCACAATGTTTAAACTCATTTATTTTATTAGCTGTAATAGAAAATGTATTCATGATCAACAAAATACAACCGATTACTAATATAGGAAGAAAACGAAAAAATACTTCTTGGACTCTATTTGTGATAAACCTCATTTGAAAAGTTACTGCATTGGTGAAAAAGAAATATAGCAATGAATCAATTTCACATATATACCAAAAGTGAGAAAGTAGTCCTATCTGATGTCCTATATATGTAGGAGAATAAATCTGAAACCACACAACAGAAAATTATATATGGAGTTCTTTTCTTTAGAACTTATATTACAAAAATATACATATATAGTCAACAGTACAAATAAAACAAATCCATGTGGTGGTTTTTGAATTTTCATATTTTATTACTAAAAAATTTAAAGTATTTAAAAAATACATTGAAAAAGGTAATTTTTCTCAATATAATCCAGTGAAATGCTGACATCTAGGATCATTCAAAAATATAAATAAATATTTATTTACAGTCTTTGGTTTAATTCAGTGACCACTGTGCTTAAAAATTCCTTTTTTTAAAAAACAGTGGTTAAACTGTTGTAGCACGTCAAATGACTAATGTTTCCCACACACACAGATCCTCTCCCCTTGTCAAATGTTAGCTTATAAGTGTTATATAAAAATAGTATTATATTATATTTAAACTGACAACTGTCTAAATATGAAAAAAAGTATTTAAAATTGTATGTGCTTAAAAAAGAAAAAAAAAAGTCAAGTACATTAAGGGTGTATTCGAAAAAATATTTTTCTGCCCTCAACAGTTCGAAATTTTCTGAGACATTTTCAGACTAATTTTTAAGAGTAAAATCATGAAACTTGCTGAGGCGATTTTTGAAGAGATGTATAAGAGGCCGTGTAATTTCATTTTTCGCTCAATTAATTAGAATTTTATTTTTAAACAATTATTTTCTCAATATGACCATTTTTTTCATTTCCAGATCTCCGACTTCGGAAAATTCAGTTCAAAACGCCAACTTTGACAGCATTTTTTGCAATATTTTCTGCATTTATCAAAGCATCGACAGGCACGGCACATTATGTAGTTTCTAAATAAGAGAATTTGCCAGTTTGATGTGTTTGAGAGCAAAAATGAATCTAAAAATAAATCAGAAAATCAGCAGTTTGGATTGGAATACACCCTTAAGATATATTTAATGAAGAAATTCTGATCCATTGATTTGAATGATTCTTGGTGTAGTATTTTCCAAAAAATGACTAAAGTTACAGAAAAATAAATTTTTTTGATTGAAATTTCAATTCTTTATAACAAAAATATAAACATATTATAAAGTTACATATTTTAATTTAGGAAACACAAATCTCTTGCGCTTAATTGTTGAACACTGACAAGTAAAGGGATAAAAAAGGGTTGGGTTGGGTTGAGTTTTGACAGCCAATTATCTACACGAGCGATATGGGCCCTAGGGGGAGTGCCTTCCATGGAGGTCTTTCTAAGGGAACCTAATCCGTATTAATGCATGGAAATCCACGGTTCAAAGAAAACCACGAAAACTCCGAACGATTAGGCCGACGGGCGCGATTGGGTTTGAACCCAGCACCTCCCGCCTACCAGTTTCGAGAGCAGAACCTCTCAGCCACTGGTGGAGCCGGGATAAAAAAGGTGTCTGGGTAAAATCACTATGTGTTATTTGTTGAGGCTGCTTATAGCACTCCCTAGTGGTTAAAGTAGGAGTTAGTTTACAAGTCTTGAAATGCAAGATATGGAGGGAAGGATCAATTACAAAATAGTAGAGAAGCATTGATTTAGTACAAAATGACACCTTGTGCACATAAATGCTAATAGAAAGCATAAAGTGTTCATTTATTTGTCTGAAATTTCAACATAGTAATGTAACAGAAATGAGCATCATACATGTTCCTTTCTTAGCATTCATGTCATTTTATACTAAATTAATGCTGCTCTACAACTTTGCTATTGACTATTTTCCTTTCTGTAATATACTCTTTGGGATTGGTATGCTAACTCCTAATTCTACTGCTAGTTGGCACTCTATGCAATCCCAACAAAGAGTAGTTAGTCCCTTTAGTATACCTCATTTTTATCACTGTAGTTGTTGGTGTTTAACAGCTAAAGGTGTGGGAATTGCAAGAGTTTCTGAACTAAAATATGTAATTTCATTTTTTTAAATAAAGAATTGAATTTTTAATCAAGTTGGCTTTTTTTTTTTTTCCCAGGACTGTTTAGTACTCATTTTTTGTAAGACTGTGCAACAAAAGTTACTCAAATTGGTGAATCATAATTTCTGTTCGACTTTTTACTTTTTTAATCTTATTACACTTGACTGTTTCTGGAAATTTTAAGAGTTTTAGTTTAAGAACTTTTTTCCTTGTTTTAAAAATATAAACAAGTTATTTTAATATTATGTTCATTCATGCATGATAAAGGAATTGAATTAAACAAATTTATAATAAATAATATTCAAGTTACTCAATGTGACAACATTTTCTAGTTCCCCCCCCCCCCTCCCTTAAATAAGTATGTAAATGCATAAAAAGTTTGCAAATTTACATTTAAATGTATATTTTGAGTTCATGATAAATGCAAATGTGGGGCATTTGTATTTCAGTCATCTTTCTTTTATGTTAAAATGTGTAATTCTTTTTTAAAATATAACAAATATGCTATTTACTCTTTTTTATGTTTTCCTTTTTTTTCGTATGAATACGATTACAGATCTCTACCTGGAAATGTCTAAAAGCATAATTTTGTTCCTTAACTACATCAGTCCCTAATGAAGAAGTATATTTCAACTCTGCTTTATTTAATGATTAGCATAATTTTTTTTAACTTGTAAATGAATATGTAGAGGCAAATTTTTCCTCAGACATTTAAGATTACTTCTCTATACGTAACATAAATTCTGAAAAGTAATGAACAATGTAACATGCTGATGCATGATTTTTAAAATTTTTACATAAATTTCTTTCATAAAATTAAGTGTAACTAGTCACTTTTTAAGTATAATATAATTTTCTTCAGATTTGACTATTTTAGCACTTTTCTTTCCAGAATAAAATTATTTAAGTATATGTTGTGTTTTTATTTTATTATTTTATAAGTGTATCTGATGTAAAGCAGAAAATCTTGTCAATTTTATTTATTAAAATGGCATGTGCAATTTTAAGAATGCAATTCATTAACAAGTCTCTTTAATTTATAGTAATACTATAAATGTTCATTTCAAGAGGAATCCTCTATATTTTAAGATTTGCATCAGATTTCCTCTCCCCCTGAGAAAAATATTAACATATTGCATTATTCATAATTTTTGAAAACTCATATTTTGTATAATGAAGGTTCTGTATTTTTTCCAGTTCAGATCAAACTTTAAAATATATTTGGTCTTATTTCTGAAAAATGTTTACACTCTATATGTATATTGACTTTCAATTATGGGCCTCCTTTTTTTTTTCTCTATTATGCTGGAGCATGTCTTTTCAATGAGTGCCATATGTTACATATAGAAAGTAACCTGCAAGTTAGTGCATAATTGTTGTAACCTAGCTACTTTTTTTTACTTTTATTTAAAGACATTCTGTTCAAGCATTTAACTGCTTGTATTTTGTGTTGAAATAGACCTAGTTCTTATGTTACAAAAAGTTAAATTAAACTGGGTTTTTTTGTTTGTTCATTCTCAAACTATGCATAGTACATTGTGATAGATATTTTTTTCATGCTGACTATAGTGTTGCAAAAGTTTTGTTAAATATATTGATTTCAGTTCATTGAAGCATTGTGCTTTATAAAATATGTATCTTTTTACTATTTCAGTGTACATATTTTCTCTCTGTACACTTTATATATGTTTGTATATTGGACTTCATCTGCATTTTGAAGCTGTTTATCAACTAAAAATGTATTTTTTGAAAAGGACAATAAAATTTAATTTAAAAAAAAAATGTTGTTGTTGTTGTTCCATGTCAAGAGAAGCCTTAACATAATTAAATAAGACAAAACTTCCTGTTCAAATTCAAGGATTTTGTGCAGCCTGTGCTACTATTCACGGGAAAGAATAAACCATTAATGCATGGTAACCCATTTCAAGGCCTCCCCCCCCCCCCCTATTGAATGCACTCTATATTCTTTTATGTACATCCATGTTTCACCAAATAAAGAAGAACGGTAAAGAATAGTTGAAGATTGCTATGATGCACTTTTAGAATAATTGCATCAATGATAAACTGTATGTTCAATTAAATAAGATATTCGGGCAATTTTCTCTGGGAGATACAAGAAGTTTTGAGAGGAGAATAGGGTGTTCTCCTGGGCCATTCCCTGAGACCAACATGCCATTTAAGGGTTAAGAAATTTTAATTTCTATCTGAAATAACCTTTAATCTTGTAGACTTGTTATTTTAGTCAAATTTAGAAAATTTTTAAGTGTATGCTAATATAATTGAAAATTGATTTTCAAAAATAATTGTTCATTTCACAACACCTTTTATCCTATAGATTCCTAAATAATCTGCCATACTAGTTAACTGAAGATACCTCTTAGTATGATTGGAATTGCTTCTATCGAAAAAGGTAGAAAAAAAAATCCAATACATTGTGTTACTTGTTCTAGAATACTTTTAAATACAGTTCTAAAGATTCTTTACTTAAAATTTGTGTGTGTGGGGGGGGGGGGAGAAAATCCTATATATATATATATATATATAATAGTGTTAAAATGTACTCATGTTCTTGTATTAAGATTGTTGTGCATTATTTAGTTTCTTAAAACTTGATTTCAGCCTGAAAACTGCTTGTATCCATTTGGCAGCACTAAGCAATAGAGAACTTTTAATATGATTAAATTTTCCATTCACTTTCCCTGGAATCAATAATGGATTTCTAGTTTTCATTAAGATTTTTCTAAATTTGCAGACAGCAGTTGGCTTGAGAATTTAAAAAATACTTTTCCTGTTATATATGCAGTGTAAGGGTAGAAATATGTGTAGATAAAATACTTTGGAAAATTATATTTCCTCAGCTAAATTGACAAGCTTAAATTAAATTTTTAATTTGGTAACTGGTAACACATTAATGCTTTAAGCTTGTTAATGTATCTGTCTACATTAAAATATCCATCCTGATAATAATTTTTGAATTATTATTATTGTTATTTGAAAGAGCAATCTTTTATGATTCCAAATCTGTTTTAATTTTATTCCTATGATTACTAGAACAGGTGTTATGGCCAATTTAATAAACAGGGAGTAATGAATCAAATACCGGAAGTGGGTGTAGGAAGACCAGGAGAAATGTAAACAATGTTTCTATGCATGATTTTCTTGCGTTTTTCATGCAAAAACACTAATAAATCGTAATTAAAACTTCGATTAATTTTATAGATAAAAAATCTGTAAATGTGATGTCTGGAAAATAAATTTTTTCATTATTTCCATGTGCGATAAACTCCATTACATAAAACGTTTTAAACATATTTCGGTGAAATTGTGTCAGAATGCTTTCCATATTACTCACTACGTTCTGAACTAGAATTTAAGCTCTATGTGACAATATAATTATTTTATAAGCACTCAAATGTAAAACAAATTGTAACTTTTTATAAAAAATATATATTTTTTGACATTTTGAAATATTTAAATTTTGAAGATATTGTAAAACTTCTAGTTCAGTGTATACGTAAGTGTAGTAGTATGTAGTACAAAGGAAACCAAAATATATTTAGTTGAACTGAGTGTACGCTGCATGGCATAAGCATGAAGTTTTGCTTTTAATAAAAAAGCTAAGAAACTAAAAAATGTTATGAAGATATTGTTAGGATTTCATTTTTTCCTCATTCTGTATTACAATTGAACTAAAATGTGTATTTATTCAATATTATGCATTAAAAAAAAACCCACTCCAAACATAAGCAGATACCTTATAAGACCTCTTTGATATGTCACTGAAGAGATAAAGGATGTAGAATTAAATATAAAAACACTGCATAATGGCAATAGATGATGTATTTTTATAGTATCTTTAAATGTGCAAAATATTTTTTGCTCTATTATTTTGACAGATAAAATAGTTTCAAAGAGCATTTATGCATTTAACAAGCTTTATTAAAATTTAGAGGTGAAACAAATTCTTAGCTGTTTCCATTATCTACTTCTCGCAATTTTTGGAAATGGAAAATGAGCAATAACATTTCTGACACATGAGGCATTTTTACAGTGATGTATGGGGAAAAAAAATAATTAAAATTCCAACATTTTAACATTGTTTTACATACAAACAGTTTGAAATCGGAATAAACTGACAAAAAAAAAAAAAAAAAAAAAAAATGCTGTTTAAATGATAAGTGTATTAAAGATGCTTTACTGTATGTAAATTATACTTGCCAACATATTTTAACTCCAGTAAACAATCAGTTTTTTACTGAATTTGAGATGCAAGCTCAAAAAAAAAAAAAAAAAAAAAAAAAAAAAAAAAAAAAAAAAAATCCAAAAAATAAATAAATAAATAAATAAAAAAAGACTTTCTTCTTTTCCACATATAGATTTTAGTTATTGTATTTCATAAAGGATGGTGTACAAGCCGTCACCCTAGAAATATTTTTCTTGCTTTCTGAATTGCCTTCAATATCAAAATAACATAAGCAAACCAAACATGAAATAATTTTCTCATAAAAAAAAATAAAGAATAATATAAGGATATTTTGAATATATTTACTTATTGACAAGAATAATAAATGATAGAGATTGGCTCTAGAAGTATTTAACTGTTGTATTTGGTCAAGAAAATTTTGATTGGATTATTGATTTGTAATTATATATTTAAGACAGGGTTCATACTGTGCTTGAAAGTCCGTGAATTTTTAAGAGAGAAAAAAGGTGCTTGAATTTGTTTAAATTTTAATGTAGGTGCTTAATTTTCATTATTTTTTTTAATAGGTGCTTAATTTCTCTTATTCAGATGTTGAAGTTAAAATAGTTGCAAGTGCTAAAATAATAATAATAAAGTTAAATAACCAGTGAAAGTATTTGTTCTGAAATTATTTTCTTTCAAGAGGCCAGAGTATGAGCATTTGTACTTTGCTTTGTTCCCTTCTCCTCTCCCTTTATCAGATTAAGTGAACAAAAAAAAAAGAAAATGAAAAGACAGATAACTTATTGCTACTGTCGATTGCAAGATCAGAAATTCCTCCAATCTAAATACCATCCTAATGGACAACGGATAAAAAACTTTTGTTGTTCTCTTTCTGCTCTAAATATGTATTTCTGATATTGTCTAAAATGTAGGAGGATTGGAGGTGATACCAATGTTATTTACATGTTGTGACTCATGACTACTAGGCAGAAAGGGGTAGGGAAAGGTTATGGCCCTCATTATAATTAAAAATTGTTTTAATTAGATAATTTAAGTTATTTGTATTTACTTTAATTTTGATTAAAAAAGTAGTGAAATTTACTTTTCTCACAAGACTGTTTTGATTAATCAACTAATTATTTATTAATAATGCTTCCTCACCAAAAACAAAGAAAAGCGTCCCATACCTAAATTTAGTTCTGCCGATGCCCATGTAATGAATTGATTTATTAATTATTTTTGTTTTTATTGCATATTAGCTGACCCACCCAGCGTTGCCCGACCTCCCGATCGAATTTGTATGATATTTTTAAATGAAAATCTTCCAAAATGAACCTATGATCGGGAGGCACCACTGACTTTGGCAGCATATTTCTGTGCATTCCACCCAACATTGCCTGGCCCTAGTCGAATTTATGATTTTATACTTTTATACGAAAACCTTCCAAAACAAACCTGTGACTCCACTTGTCTTTGGTAACATGTCTCGTGCGTGCAGCCTTCAGAGGTGACAAGTATTAAGATTTGTCGATAATTATTATGGGTATGCAGCAAAAATTGCAGATTATTCTTTTTTAAGGATTTTTTTTTTTTTTTTTTTTTTTTTTTTGTCCAAAGACAGTCCAAACATTATCTATACAAAAATTGTAGGAATTTTCGATACCAGAAGTACAAGAGTGATTCTGTTCTGAATTTTCCGAAAATTTTAAAAAATTGATAATCAGTCTGAAATTTTGGATTGGAGAATTTTGATTATTTTGGAAAATCGCAAATTTTAACTTATGGTCTCCGAAAAAAAAAAGAATCAATTTCGTCAATCATTTGCGGAAAAAATCTCCAATTTTGTCAAAGGATCATGGAAAAAACACTAATTTTGACAAAAGATCGTGGAAGAAATGCAAATTTTGTCCAAAGATCGCAGAAGAAGCATGAATTTCGTCAAAGGATCGTGGAAAAAAACACAAATTTCATCAAGTTTCAGGGAAAAACGTGAATTTTATCAAAGGATTGCTAGGAAAACGCAGAGTTTCGTCATAGGGCTGAGGAAAAAAAACCCGTAATTTTGTCAAAGGATTGTGGCAGAAACGCGAATTTCGTCAAAGATTTGGGGGAGAAATGCAAATTTCTTCAAAGGATTGCAGGAATAACGCGAATTCCATCAAAGGATTGCAAAAAAAATGCTAATTTCGTCAAAGGACTGCAGGAAAAACATGAATTTCAAACTGGGATTTTGACAAAGGATCGTAGAAAAAATGCTCTAATTTCGTTAGACGATTGCAGAAGAAACGCGAATTTCTTTAAAGGATTGCGAAAGAAATGCAAATTTCGTGAAAAGATTGTCAAATATATCATGCAAAAACACTAATTTTGTAAAAGGGTCACAGAAAAAATGCAGTAGTCTCTTTAAAAAGCAACACACACACATCTGTTTATTATTATAGGTATAGTGTTTTAATATGAAGTAATATACTTAACTAATTTTTGAAAAATCAGGGTAACCCAAACCAAACTTGCAGGAATCTGCGCTCAGCCTGAAATCAACCTGAACTGAAAACTGAATTAACCAGACCTGCAATAAAAATAGTTAGTACCTAGAGAGTATTTCTCCCTCCCCACTTTGCTGTAACCTTTCAAAAAATTTGCTATGAATTTTAGAATTTGTATTTATTTTATTTTTTTTTTTTTACATGCAGAATCATCCCTGAACTCTGGTTACTGGTAACTTTCATTGAAATTTAGCACCTCTGACCCTTACGTTACCCGGGCCTCGATTGAATTTGCACGATTTTAAATTTTTAAAAGAAAATCATTCCAAAATGAACTTATGATAATCTTTTTACTATTATTGTTATTAATTATAAATAGAAATTTATTTTTTATTTTTAATAATACCAATTTTAAGTGATTATTTTCATTATCTTTTGCTCAATATGCTAATTTATACCCTCGCTTCTCCCCCCCCCCCTTTTTTTAAACATGTGAAATAAAAAATTTCCATATATCTAGTACTTTTTTTATATTTTCATTTTATATTAAGTTCTACTTTATTTTCAATAAATGATGTTAGTAGTGAAAAAGAATTAATTTATGAAAAAGGGGGAAAAATTATGTTAGGCCTGAAATTCTTTTGCAAATTTGGTCTTATTTATTAAATTGGTGGAACTTCTTCAAATTGGCAAATAGATGCATTTCTGACCGATTTGCATAGGCTGTACAAGGACCGTCCAGCAAGGTTTCAAGATTATTGTGAAATATCATCAACAGGCAAGACCGCCTTGCAGTTGTGCAGGCATAGATGGCTTGACAGTCTACCAGCTATTAAAAAAAAGATATCTTGAATATTTAAAGTTGTTTATTTCTTGTGTCGAAAAAAAAAAAAAAGAAAGAAAAAGATTCCCAATCCCAACAATGTACGTATGGCTCCACCATATATCGTATGGCATCTGCCTGAAAACATGTGAAAATGGAATTTTTTTTTTCTCTTGATACCTTTGCATTATAGAAACAAGCAAGATAGTATTTTGTAACAGTAAAATTTTCATTTCACAAATTTCTGGTAAGGTGCTTGAATTTTACCATGGAAAGGGTATGAATCCTGTTACAAGTGAACCTATCTTGATGTAAAAAATATTCAATGTTTACTGCCTTTGGCACAAAAACATTTTGTAGTTTATTTTATACTATATTTGTAGTAGGTCAGAATTCATGGAAAATCACACTACTGAATAAAAAACCCTGAAATATATTGAAAATGTTCTACAAAATTCATTTCTCTGTTCATATTTCTCTCTTTTCCAGCATTCTAATTACATGAGGGTAGAACAAATATAAGAGACTTTTTTAAATAAATATCTGTAGAAATTTTTAATACCTGTTGTCATAAGAATTACAATTAGTCATTTACAATCTAAAAATTTGTTTGCAATTGTTTTATTCTTTATATCTATTTATTTAGATGTTAGTATTATGAATAAACACCAAGTACCTAGTGTAGTTGCACAAAGTGAAATTATAAAAACTTTCAACAAATGAAACTGTCAAACATATTGAAATTTGGCACTGATTTCTACAATTCAGCAATGACACACTTTCGAGGTCGCAAGTATCAAAATAGCACAAGATGTTCGAAAATAGCCTTCAAGAAAGTGATGGAATACTGTACTAAAACTGAAATTGCTCCACTAATACAAAAACATTCCATTGTGTTTATACTGTTCATCTTCTCTCTTTGTAATTTTCACTTCAATAATAATCTATTAAAAAAATACCTTATATTTGATCTACCCTTGTACATACATAATTTTATAATGAGAGTGGGCTTGCAATTCACAAATAATTTTTTTTTTTAATGAAACTTTATTGCATAGAATGGAGAATATACAATGTAAATTTACAGGGAAATGAAAATACTGAGATATACGGATGAAATGGCATCCAAATGCAGACATACAACTGGATAACATGCTCACTAAAAAATAAAAATAAAAGTTTAGGGGAAAAAAAAACATTCAAAATGCTTAGAAACCTGCTAAGCAAAGAATAAAAGTAAAAAAAAACAATTATGCACTAATTTTCATAACATAAGAAAAAATTCATTAAACTGGCCATTTACCTGTCTTAAGATGTTTACCTTCCCAACATTTTTGTTTGAATACATAGTTGTTTGTTCAGAATAATTGTCAATGAACAATTAAATCTCTAGCTAAATTTTTTGCTACCAACATAGTTCTTACAGCTTCCATGATAGTTTTCATTTCTCGTTCAGCTCGTCCATTTTGCTGTGGATTATATGGAACAGAAGTTTCATGCTCTATGTCATGATGAATCAAAAGTTCTTTAATTTTATCATTCCGAAATTCTTTGCCATTGTTGGATCTTATTACTCGGATATTTTTATTCATCTGGTTTTTGCACATCAATATGAATTCTAACAATTTATCATACACTTGATACTACTTATTTTCGAGGAAATAAAGTTTCCTAAAGTGAGAGTAATCATCTTTTAACAATAACATGTAACGAGACTTTCCAATTGATGCTACTTCTATTGGACCACATAAATCTGCATGAATTATATTACAAATTTCAGTAGATTTCGATTTACTTTCTTGAAAGGGACTACGTTGTTGCTTACCTTGAATGCATGCCTCACAGAATGGGATATCAGAAGAATTTTCCCAGGTAATTTTATTTTCTGTAAGCAGCTTCTTGACATGATCAAAGTGTTGATGAGCTAACTTTTCATACCACCACATGAGACTTTTCTTTTTACTTTTACAACTACTGTCAGCAACACAACATTTATTTAGATCTTCAAGCTCTCTCATATTTTTGTCTATGGTCACTCTGCTTTTATCTAAGCGAAATATCATTTTAAAAAGTTTATCTTCACGTTTAGCTATAGCAACTATTTCTTTAGATTTTTGATGAATAAATTTAGCACATTCTGAGTTGGATGACATATATAAACCTTTATCTAGAGCTTTACCTTGAGAAAATAAGTTTACTTTTAACTGAGGGACATGCAGTACATTTTGAAGTTCAGTTTTAATATATTTTTCACCATTATATGACTGAACATAAATAGTTCCTATTCCAATAGCTGTTATAGAGATGCTATCACCTATTTTTATTTGTTTAGCCTCTTTCAACTTCAAATAATTTCCAAACAAACTTACATCATTACACATATGTTCTGAAGCTCCACTGTCTAAATAGAATTCTACATCTAATTCAGAATTTATAATTCCCATAAGTGCAAAACTTTTACCATTTTCACTATTTGACTTCATATTTTTATTTTTAAAAAAACAACAATCTTTAAATATGTGCCCTTTCTTATTATAAGAATTACAGACAATATTTCTGTTCTTAGGAACATTATTACTATACCTACATTGAAATTTCTTGTGGCTTAATTTTCGCAAGAAAAACATTTGATATTACTTTGATTTTTAGCTATAAGAGCAATAGTTTCTTCTTTCGTTTTTAATCTTTCTTCCTCAACTAACAAACGAGCAGTTAAGTTACTTAAAGTTCACTGTTCATCTGTTATGGATTCCCAGGCTGAAGAGAATTGCTTATATTGTTCTGGTAGAGCCATGATTATTTTTGTAATGACCATTTTTTCAGGAATTTCTTCATTATGTTGCTTAATTTCAGCAACCATATTCTGAACTTTAAATAAAAAGTTCATCACGTTGTCATCAAACTTTTCAAGTTGAAAAACTGTTGTTGTAACAAATGAATACTTACATTTGATTTTCTTTCATAAATTGTGTGTAACTTATCCCACATATCTTTTGCTGTAACACATGAAATGATATGCGATATTGGCTCGGCTTCCATACGTGAAACCAAAATTTCTTGTGCTTTTGCATCTTTAACAATGAAATCAGAATATCCAGCATCAGTTGTTCCCGGTTTTACTTTTATGCCCGTTACTATATCATATAGGGTCAGGTGGGGTAAAATGGGTAGTCAAAAAATATTGCTTAATTTTTTAAAACTTTTTAAAGATATTTATAGTTTTCAAAATTACACATGATTGCTCGAAGTTTAAGCTTTCTTCTCCTACTTTATTTTTGTTTTTATAGTTTTTTCTATTTGAGTGGCAACAGTAAAACCGTTTGAGGACAATTTCATGCCACATATGGTCTGAATAAACTTCTTGCACCTCACAATATCTGATATAAACTCATTTATTTGACCTCATTTTGTTCATTGAGCACTTCTAATACTTTTCCAAATTACAAACAAGAAAATGTCTTTCGTTTTTATTGTTTTATCTTAAATCTTATAAATGGGGTAAAATGGGTATAGTGTTAGGCTTAACGTTTGTAGTATTTTTAAGGTGTTATATAGAACTTTTCTGAATAAAATTCTTTATTTTACTGGAATTAGAATAGAATTAGTTTTAAAAATACTGTAAAATGTTTATATAATGCACATACAGGGCCGAAACTAAGGGGGGGGGGGGGGCAGAAAGGGCATGTGTGCCAGGCACCAAATTAAGATTTTGTTTGCTGATTTTTCAAGTCAATGTTTAGCACGGTATTGTTTAAATTATCCTGGCTGGGGTATGCCAAAGCATAGAAGAATCTAAGGATGATATGGCATAAGGATCCTGTATAAAGCGGATTTTTTTTTCTATTCCATTTTCAAGATTTTAATGAATCAATATTTAACAAAGCAGATTGTGTAGTATTACATGTATTTACGTCAGTATTACGTAGTTTAAATTTTAAAATAAGTCGGCTATTAGAAAATTAGTAAAATTTTCTTTGTAAATATATTTTGCTAAGGGAGGGAGGGGGGGGGGGTGGTGAGTGCAAAATATATGTTTGTTCCAGATGCAAAAAAGGCTAGTTTCGGCCCCAGTGCATTATTCTTAAGATCGGAAAGACTTGAAGTTCATTGTATATAATTTAGTTAAATCATTGCCCACTTCTAGAAATATTCCTTTTCTAGATGGCATATCAGGTGCTGATAAGATTTGAAATTTTAAGAAGAGATGGTCGAAAGAGTTGGAAAATAGAATCAGAATTGTCGAGAAAAATAAGAGCAGTGTGGCTTTGACACATCCTTGCTTTCTCGACACCTATCAATCTGCCACACCTCCAAATAATCTTAGAATAAACTTCAAAGCTGAAACATAAGCATGTCCAAGCAATAGCAGATGAAGTTGTAACAAATGAAGACATTTAACTTAATGTGTGGAAGATATCCCCGAAGTAAAAATAGATGTATCTGTAGATGCATGATTGAACGTCCAATATTTGGGAAAAAAGACAAAGAATTTAGTGGCAAAACTATGGCTATTGAAGCAGATGAAACGTGTGAATATGAAGTAAAATTCTTGGAAAAGCCCAAGATTGGTTGTGTTTTATGTTTTCCTTGATGCTGAAGACATTGGGGTACATCCATTCATTACTCTTGTGACCATTTGAGCAACTTTTCAGAAATACTTCCAGTTATTTTATTATTAGGATAAAAATTGATATGACTAGTTAAATATCATTGCTTTTCACTCACATAAAATATAATCTAATTTGAAACAAAAAACATTTTACTTGTCTATATAATAAATCAGAATTTTATTACAAATTAGATATTTTATGAGAGTAATTTTTAACAAAATTTTTATTTATTATATATATTTAATGGGAGTGGAACATGATGGTAAGTATTTAACTGGCTATTTCAATTTTATCCACATTATATTTAATAACTAAATAATTGGAAGTTTTTCTGAAACTTTGCTCTAATGATCATAACAGTAACAATGGACATTCTCATAGATTACATTGTAAAAAGAAAGCAGATAATAGAAACATTAAATGAATCAACATTTACATAATCTGGGCCATTATGCTTTTGATAAATAGACTTTTCACACTTAAAATGTAAAAGTGTGAGAATACAAGTTGAAAAAAGTGTAGCCAGAAAATGTTTTCATTTACACCTAAGCTTGATTCATAGTAAAACTTCTCATTTATCTATCAACTTAAATTCCATATTTAAAAAAAAAAAAAAAAAAAAAAAACATTTTTTAAGACATATAACATTGTTTTCCATATTATTTCATTATATAATCTCTGGTAAATCTATTTATACAGTATTCATTGTTAAACTTTTATATACCCATTTTACCCCACACTATACTCATTTTCACCTGCGTGGGGTAAAATGGGTATACCAAACATACATCTATTAAATGTTTTGTTATAGACATACTTTTGTAGCCTAAAAAATAAAAATTGTGTATTTCCATTCCAAGAATATGCAATGTAAAGAAAATACCAAAAAAAGTTTTAATTGTTTAACATTTATGAGAAAATTTTAACTGAACATTTAAAAATAGTGAATTTTATACCCATTTTACCCCACCTGACCCTAGTTCCTCAGCTATAAGCGTAGGGGAGAGTTGGGAGGAGTGGGACAGATTTTACAATTTATTTTTTAATTCACTACTTATGTTTTACCAAGAGTACAGCTTATAAAAATCTAATAGTATGTTACTTAAGCTATGCTTAAAAAATACAAACACAGTGAAATACAAACAACTGGCTTTTATTTGCATGTTTTAAAATGTTAAAATTTTTGTCCCACACCTCCCTTACATGAGGGAGGTATGGGACACACATGAGGAAGGAATAGGATACTGTTTGAAAAAAATTAAATTAACACATATTGTATTTTGATAAGTCAACACTGAAAGCAAAGTAGGACTGGGCTTGGCTAGTACCTCAAATTATTTGTGGTTGAGGCAATTTCATTATGATATCCCTTTTCTCTACTTCACTGAAGTCATTTTCTTGTGGGAAGTGGAATTTTTCTTTTTCATCATTTTTGAATAGGATAAACTCTTTATCATTGTCTATATCCTCAACTCTGCCAATATAATAAACAACTGTCTTCTTCGTCAAAAATTTAACAAGTACAAAGTCATTTATCCTAAATTTGGATCATCAGTTAACCAATCAAATTCTTCAGCAATTTCATTATCATTGTGACATTGTGAGTAATCAAATCAAAAGTCTTCATCTGTAGAGTCATGCAACAAAAATTTTCCATCTATGGAATCGTCAGATAATTCATTCGCTTTTTTCTGTTTCTTCCTTTTCACCTTAAGAGTTTTCTTTTTACACAATCTCTTCTGCTTTTTATCAGCAGCTATTTTTTCAATTTCTTCTTTTTCTGGTGTGTCAGTGATATGATTTTTTTATCTTTCCTTTTTTCTGTCTTTCTTTATAGGTTTTGTGGTGATGCTTTGGGATATGGGTGCATATAGGAAGGACCCAAAGGTGTTTAAAAATATGTCCCAATCCTCCCTCATTGATGCTGTCCCATTCCTCCCTCTGCTGAATATTTTTTAAAAAGGCTTATCATATATAGCATGCTACATTTAGGCTTTATTTGACTGCTAGTTTACAAACACTATATCTTTAAGTTTATTATACAATTATAATATTTTTATTTTAAATATAATATAGTTGAAAAAAAATCATTAAAAGAATAAGAATTTGTACTTACTTCTGAGGTATGAAAATAAAATTTTCCCTTTTAAATACAAACAATAATACAGCTGGTGTAACAATTACAATCAAACATGAGGCTATAGATGCTCCATCTAGCGAACAAACTAGAACTAAATTCTAACAGTTATTTTGGACATAAATGCTGCTGTCCCACTCCTCCCACTGTCCCATTCCTCCCAACTCTCCCCTAACTTTAACTTGGAATTTCCATACATTCCAAGTACTTTCATTCAGTTTGATAAACTGTCCCTGCTGTGTTTCGGTTCTGGCCATTTCAAAACAACGATCGGAAAACTCACTTTACAAAAATTTCAATTAATATCAGTGATGCCGCTGTACTTGAAAAAACCTGGGTCCTCGGGACCCAGGATTTCCAAAAATCTGGGTCCCTTTTTTACAAAAGCGGGTCCCCATCAATAATAATTTATATTTTAAAGGAATAAATGAAACTTGTTTATTTGGAAAAGATAAATTAAGTGCATTAGTTATTGTTTTAATAATAATTAAATAATGAATTAAAACCAGTATTATTTGCACTCAAATAAGATATTTTTAAAAATATTAAGAGAAATTTTCTTTACTTTTTTAAAAGTGAAAATGCAAAATACAATTTTAATTGTAAAATAATGTTTATTTGAGAGTACAAGATACCAAGTTCCATTAACAAGTATCACTAATGTTCACATTTCTTTTAAAAAGGGGCAAAGACAGGTTTATTAAAAAAGATAGTTTTGCTGAAAAAAAGAGTACTTATGTTAAGTAAAGGTGTACTTTTTGTTGAATGAATGGGTGTTTTCATTATACTTCCCATTGAATTAATTATTTGTCAGCAAAGATCTGTGTTGGAATCAGATATTTTTCTTGGAAGGGAAATTTACATCTGAATCATTAATAAATATCAAATCCTAAATGTTCTAAAGGTGGGAGACATTTCAATGCAGTCAGAAGAAGGGGGGGGGGGATTTTTCACTGGTCCACCTACTGAATACATTATCAAAGTACACTGAAATCATTCTGTATTTTTAAGAATCTCATAAAAAAATTAAATCCCATTTTATGAATTTTCTACCTGTAAGTTTAGTTTGCACATCTTTTTTGGTGCTTTGACTAAATTCACGTTTCTTCCGCGTTATTTTCCCGAAATTCGCGTTTTTTCCGCGATCCTTTTGTCGAAATTCGCTATTTTTTGCGAGCCTGTCACGAAAATCGTGTTTTTTCCGCGATACTTTGACAAAATTCGGCTTTATTCCGCGATTTTTTGACGAAATTCGCTATTTTTTCGTGATCTTTTGACGAAACACTGTTTTGTCTCAGCCCTTATACGGAAATAGCGGGTTTTTTTCGCGATATTTTGATGAAATTTGTGTTTTTTTCGCGATCCTTTGACGAAAATCGTTTTTTACGCTATTTTTGACGACATTCGCTATTTTGGGGGGATCCTTTGACGAAAATAGACTTTTTTCAGCGATATTTTGATGAAATTTGCGCATTTTTCGCGATCCTTTGACAAAATTCGGCTTTTTTCCGCGATTTTTTGACGAAATTCGCTATTTTTTCGCGATCTTTTAACGAAATACGCTAATTTGTCGCGGCCCTTTTACGAAAATCGCGTTTTTTCGCTATATTTTGATGAAATTTGCGCTTATTTACGCGATATTTTGATGAAATTTGAGCTTATTTCCGCGGTATTTTGATGAAATTTGAGCTTATTTCCGCGATCCTTTGACGAATACGCTATTTTTTTTAGGCCCTTTTACGAAAATAATTATTTTGCGCGATATTTTGATGAGATTTGCGCTTTTTTCGCGATCCTTTGACAAAATTCGGCTTTTTCCCCGAGATTTTTTGACGAAATTCGCTATTCGTTCGCAATCTTTTAACGAAATACGCTAATTTGTCGCGGCCCTTTTACGAAAATCGCGTTTTTTCGCAATATTTTGATGAAATTTGCACTTATTTCCGCGATTTTTTTGACGAAATTCGCTTTTTTTTTTCGCGATCCTTTGACGAAGTACACTATTTTTTCGCGGCCCTTTTACGAAAATCGCTGTTTTTGCGTGATATTTTGATGAGATTTGCGCTTTTTTCGCGATTCTTTGACGAAAATCGGCTTTTTTTCTGCGATTTTTTTGACGAAATTACGCGTCCCGCGGGACGCGTAAGAGCTATTTTTTTGCGTCCCGTCTCCGATTTTTCGCGTAATTTACGCGCTATAGCGCGTCCGCGGCATCCCTGAATATATTTACTTCGCAATATTTCTACTAATAGGTTTGGGTCTGGTCCCATAACCTGTAACACAGTGCGCCTTAAATATTACTAAATAACCACAGCAGGTTTTACTATAATGCATGAAAGTTTTATTCCGAAGAACAAAAAAGACAGCACGGAATACAAAACAACAAATACAGAATCCAAACTACAACCAAATTGTTCTACAGAGTCTGGTCAGGATGAGACAGGATGCACATGCATCTCAAACGATTATGATTAAATATCGACTGACATATTTCAATTGTACTCCCAACAAAGATAATACGTATTTTTATGATAATGATTAAAAAAATTTCATAAAATACGATTAAATGTATCATTTTTACAGCGAAAAGTTGCATTTTTGACATAAAAATTTTAATGGAAGAAAGTAAAACTCAACTTTACATTTTTTTTTTCTGAATATATATCTTATTGAACTATTCTCAGAAGAAATATGAAACATTTTGAGATACCCCTTCTTTTACTATAATTAGTCAAACTTGGCATCTCAGCGTCAAAATGCTAATTTTAAAGTTCAATACCTAGAAAAGGACTGGATAAAATTTTATGAATATTTAGCAGGATAACCTTCTTATAGATATAAACATGTAGCAAAAATATTATGAGTGATATGTATGTGGTTTTAAAAATATGAAGCCTCGAAATTGGCTTGAAAAACCATTTGTTTACATATATTTCCACACCATGAAGAACTCATAATGCGTAATATATTCTACTCATTTCTTCAAATGCATCTTTTAAAAGTATAAATAACTTTATGTAAAAATAATATTACAATTTAATTTATGCTCACAAATTTAATATTTCATTTAATTTTAAGCTAGCAGTAATTGAAGGTAAGTATTAATTTTATGATTAAGAACAAATTTACAAATCCTATCTTAACTTGTAAACATCTGTTAAATTCTATGACTGAGAACAAGTTTTCATATCCTGTCCTATTTATTTTTAATGTGCCAGTGCATAAATATATTATGGTTTAAACTATAACCCCGATGAAGACAACTGATGAATCTTTAGAGTCTTTTGTAGAAAAGTTACTGGCTATAAAACTCACCATTGAAAGTAATAACCAAAGGTTAATTACTCCTGAAAGTCATTAAACTGAGAGTTAACACGCAAATGGAAACATTTGCTGACTGTGCCTGCCCAGAAACCTATTAACTGCAAATGATGAGATAAAGCAATATAAAACTATCTGTAAAAGAATATATAAAGGAAATGAAACCAAGTTCAAACGAATAACAATTTTTATTAAAAACATTTAAATAAAACAATAGTAGAAATTAAAATCATTAAAACAGAATAAGATTTTCAAACACATGACATAAGTTCTCTGTGACTCTATATCAACATGCTTGAAACATGAACCGAAGTGCCAGAAAGTAAATATATTATTTCAAAGAAATCATATTTTACTTTAATTTATAAAAACTGTAATTAATTTAATTAATTAAAAATCTATTTACTTTATTTTAAAACTGTTTAAAAGGAAAGTAAAGCTTAATTTCAGAAAGGTATTTATCTCAAAAGCAGTATGTAAACTTATTTCAATTAACTATTAAGGAAAATATAAACTTAATCCAGTTCAACTGAGGTAACAATATTAATTACTGACATTTAAGAAAAACAAAATAATTAATGAAAAAGATTATATTACTTAATTAAATTCAATCTCTTCTCCTATATAAAAGATTTCATGTAAAGGCAAGCACAACTTATTTATCAACATTAGCTTAACTGAAATCTCCAGATACCCTCAACTGCCATTCAAAAGTAAACTGAAGATCAGAAGCAAGACATTAACTTTTAGTTAATGATAAATGGATTTCCGAACTGCAGCAAGCCTAAATGGAATCTCCCTAGCGAAATCCGTCTGATAGAGTTTCCTAGGAACTACAAATATCACGATGCCACAAGTCGTAACAGTGTCAAATACACTGAACGGTAATCTGCTGTTGCGTGTGTTTCGGACAAACTTCTATCACAACCTATCCGTAGCACCGAAACAGGAAAAACCCTGGTCTCTTGGAAACCAGATTGTAATCCTACAGCTCGTTCCTCCACTCTAAAAGAAAAGTTGGCAAGATTCCAAAAAGTAAAACCAGCGTAATGTCTGGAACTTAAAAACTTATCCTTAAAAGGAGAGAGAATATTAACTGTAAATAAAAACCAGACTATTTCAATAAAAAGAAAAATATTATCTGAGAAACATGCAGTAGGCATATCTCCAATTCCAATAGACTGAACTTCACAACACGAACGTCTTCCAGGCACATCCTCACTGGATACTAAAAAGCCAAACGAACGGTGGTAGTTCGTCTATCTTCTGATTACACAATTTAAAGAAAACACATCAATATCTTAAGCCATAGCCACTTTAACTTGCAAGAAACCAACACGTGTAATAAAACATTTCTTCTTAAAAAAAAAAAGCGTAGATGACTGGAGCTAAACACCGGGAAACATTATCTATAAAACGCCACCCACTTCATCTTAAAAATAAATGCAGTAATAAAAACATTTAAAAACATGAGCCATCGTCTTCCCGAAGCACCAACACATACAGACACAAGACATTGACGAAGTTAAGCTATCGTTCAACTGAAGTCCAAGCTATAAATAGTATTTTCCGTCCGCCGGCAATGCCCTTTCATGTGACTTCTAATCACCTGGTCAACGTCACATCCAATGCCTGACGATCTCAGGAAAACGGACCTGTGATCGGTCACTGAGCGGAGTACGTCACAACGGACAGGTCATGCCATCTGCTGATAGCCACCACAATATAGGTGAAAACTGGGAAATTGAGTTAGTAGCCAGTGGCTGGTAGACTCAGTTTCATTAATGGCCACTTTTTAAAGTTAGTGGCCACTATAATGTTTCAAACTTTCTTGACATCTAGATAAACTATAATCGTTGTATATATACATATTTTTCTATAAATCAGAGTTTTATACCAGACAACTATTCACAATAAGAATAGGGAAGCAGTCGAAATTCAAGAAAATTGCTTTAAAATTGCAATGTCCTTAACCCTTTCATGTCGGATTTTTTTTCTTCAGTTTTGATAATAAAATTACTTTTATTTTAATAATGCTAATCGTAGTTATCTGAATAGATTTACTGAAGTTTAAAGATTATCTCATTCTCTGAATTCTAACGAATGAACTTATTTTGTGTACTATTCAATTCATATAATAGGAAGGAAGTTTTTGGAGACGTTTGGAAAATATCATTACAACAGAGTTTAACAGATATTACAACTTTCTAATGTTTTTTGTGTTTTATCACACATGATTTGTTCAGAAAAGTAACCTATACTATTTTAAATTTAAAGAGTGATATATATTTATAAAATAAAGGAATCGCCAACGGTGCAAAGAGAATTAAGCAAACTTTTATTGTTATTACTAAATGTCCAAACATAAATGAAATCATAATAAGAAAGGCATAGCCATATACTATCATTACCATATGTAGATAGTAGCAAAAGTAATTGTTAAGACAAAACAATACTCGATGAAAAGACGTACTATTAACAGTACTCCAAACCCGAAAGGGTTAAAATGCACTTGCAATTTTAAATGTGAAAGAAAAGGAAAAGGCGGTGAAAGAAAAGGAATAAATTATTTGAAACACATGTGGAATCAAAGCTGATGAATATATTTTGCAGAATAAAACTGTAAAAAAAATAATCCAACTGAAGAGCAAGCACTTGGCGAAAAAATGAAATATTGAAAATGCAGCTAAATCATTGAAATCTACTTGCATCCTGTAGGAAAAAAAATTAACCAGTTTGCTAATTAGATGTAATCAAAGTAGAAATGCATATTTTTATGAAAAAAGTTGTATTTCAGTTGGCGATCGATAACAGATTTTTTAATCACCATTTGGCGAGTGGCGACTATAGTGGCGATCGATGGCCGATTTTTTAATCGCCACTTTTACAACTTTAATCGCCACGTGGCGAGTGGCGACCGCTAATTTACACCTATACACCACAACTCCTCAGTCTGTGAACTGAACTTGTAATACGATGTTGATACCGTTGAAAAACGAAAGAACCTGAATACTGTAAAACGTGCATAAATGGAAGAAACGTGATGACCGAGCAAAAAGGAACTTATATAGAAGTAAAATTAAGGTAAGATAAAAATATTGTATTTATTGTAAAACTATATTTAAACAATGAAAATAAAGATAAATGAAAGTGTTTAAATATGAAACTTAAATTATATAATCAGAGTTTATTTAGAAGTGAATGCAAAATTAAATAGGAAAGATTAAATGGAGTTTAATCTAGAAAGGTTGAATAGGAAAGTCAAATGAAAAGGTAATTGGAATAACAAGACTAGAAGGGAAAAAGGTATATTTTTCCTGTCAACCATTTTACTGCTAAAACACAGTCTCAGTACTTCCAGGAGTTAAGGCTGTTCTTAACTACTCTGCTCAACAAGCGCAAAACGTTTTGACATATTTACAAATTCATTTTTTAACGGAAAGATATAAAATTGGAAAGCCTGGCCTTGGAATAGATTTGGAATTGAACTGTTTTTTCCATTTTTTGATCAATCAATTACCTATTGAGTTATAAGCGAATTCGGCATGCGACAAACATGTTTTTCGGCCGCTCTTGAGTGCTCTTTCTCCCTTCGCGCAGAAATTCAGTTCAAAACGCCCACTTTGGCAAAATTTTCTGAAAGATCTATTGCGTTTGCAAAAAAATGGAAAAAAAAAGCTCAATTACATAGTTTCTGAACAACACCACCAGCTAGTTTCATGCATTTCTGAACAAAAATAAATTAAAACTTATGTCAGAAAGTTGCCCTTTTGGATTTGAGAACAGCCTTAAGGGTGTTCTCAAATCCAAAGGGCAGATTTGATTTATTCAGAAACTATGTCATTGAACTATTTTTTCCGTTTTCTTGTCAATGCAATAGATCTTTCAGAAAGTACTGTCAAAGTTGGCATTTTGAACTGAACTTCCTAACGAAAGAAGAAAATCCAGTCAGTAAGGGGAGAAAAATGCTGTGTCACGTGATCAAAATCACTTATAACTCAATAGGTAATTGATTGATTAAAAAACAGAAAGCACAGTTCAATTCCAAATCGCTTCCATGGCCAGGTTTTTCAATTTTATATCTTTTCATTAAAAAATGAATTTGTAAATGTGTCAAAACATTTTGCGCTTGTTGAGCAGAGCAGTTGAGAATAGCCTTAAAAGAGAAATTAACTTCAAAAGAATGCATTGTTCTAGCAGATTTTGCTGAAAATTACACATTTATGATTCAAGATGAAATCCAGAGTTACCACCTGGAATAATCAACATGCTACAATACACCCATTTGTATACTATTACAAAAATGACACAAAAGTTTGTTGCAGGAATCTATGTATAATTAGTGATCATTTGGTACATGATACAATTGCAGTTCACACTTTTCAGAATCACTTAATTGACAACATCAAAAACATTGCACCTTCTGTCATTGAAAAAGTTATTTATTTCACTCATGGTTCAAGCAGCTAGTATAAAACCAAAAAGAATTTTGTGAATGTATGTCATCATTTCAAGGATTTTGGGATAAAATCAGAATGAAATTTCTTCACCTCTTCCCACGGAAAAAATGCCTGTGATGGGATAAGTGGAACGACAAAGAGAGAGATAACAAGAATTTCCTTACAGCGACCATACACAAACCAAATTTTAACACCAAAAGATATGTTTGAGTGCTGCTCTCAAAACATTTCTGGAGTTACTTATCTATATATTTCAAGAGAAGAAATTGAAGAAAATGAGAAAAAATTATAAAATAGATTCCAGTTCTGCCAACGGATTCCAGGAACATGTGCATATCACCGATTTATACCATTAAGTGAAAGTGTTATCAGATGCTTTGTAACATCTACATGTGAACAATATAATGATCACAATATTTCAAAAATTTGGAAAAGTTCACTATCGTTCAAAGTAAATGAATTGCTTTGCAATTATATTGCATGCATTTATGATAAAAAGTGGTGGGTTGGAAAAATTCTTGAGCTAAGTAAAGAAAACAATGATCTATTTCTTCACTTTTTTTCACCCATATGGACTGAAAACATCTTTTTAACTGTCTAAAAATGATACAATTTGGGTACCACTAAGTAACGTGCTTCGGAAACTAACTCCAGTCACTGGACGCAGCTACAACATTACCGAGACACTTTGCAATGAAATATCTCTGATATTTATTTCTGTGTGTGTAAAGCAAATTTAAGTATTATGTCTTCTATGTAAGAAAAATATGTGTACCTTAAAAAGCAGCATTTGAAGTAATGAGAATAATAAATTATGCATTAAGAATTCTTCTTCTTGTGAAAAATTTTGTAAATAAATGTGATTTTCAAGCCAATTTCGAAGTTCTATATTTCTAAAACTACATAAATATAGCTCATAATATTTTTGCTACATGTTTACATCTATAAGAAGGTTATCCTGCTAAATTTTCATAAAATTTTATCCGGTCGTTTTTTAGGTATTGAACTTCAAACTTAGCATTTTGGCACTGAGATGCCAAGTTTGACTAATCATAGTAAAAGAAGGAATAACTCAAACTGTTTCATATTTCTTCTGAGAATAGTTCAATAAAGTATATAGTAAAAAAAATATATATAAAGGTGCCAAAGCTCTTTCTTCCATTAAAATTTTTGTCAAAAATTCAATTTTTCGCTGTAAAAATGATATATTTAATCTTATTTTATGCAATTTTTTAATCATTATCATAAAAATACCTATTACCAAAATTTAGTTCATTCTTTACTCAATATAATGGTTTTTAAATAATTTTGATATGTTTAGAAATAAAAAAGTTATAACGGTTTCCGTAAAGTACTATTTTCATGAAAAACCATTTGTGATATGACAAAAAACGGATGCCAAAAAAAATTCGAAAGGTTTAAAAAATTTTTAATCATTGTTTTAGACTCCTAAAAGTACAGTAAATTAAGCGGTAAAGAATTTAAAAAAAAATCAAAAATATTCAGCAACATTTTTTTTCTTTTTCTGGATGATTTCACCCATATTGATTATGACTTGTTTCAATTAAAAATTTAAAAGGTGTGAAATGAGCAGAAAACATTCCAAATTACGCTTATTTAGAATTGTTAGGGATAGAAGCTTAAAATTCGACATGTCTGTTATTTTTAAGACGTAAATGCATGTGCAGAACAGTTTTTATAAAATTTGAAATTGGGCGATTCCGTGGAGAGTGTCACACATGTAACGCAGGCTTTAATTTGCATTTATTCAATTATTTATTAAATTTTAATGTTAATTCTGATTTTAAGTGGTGTGGTAAATAAGTTATTACCATATTTTTAAATTTAAATGTGTGTCAATAAAACTCACAGAAGTATATCATTTAATTTCATTACTCAAAATGTACTTTTTTTCTACTTCAGAAAAAAGCACATTTTGAGTATGAAATTAAATGATATACAGTACGGAACCATTTATCCGGAATGCTTGGGATCAGATGTATTCCGGATAACTGGTTTTTCCGGTTAACTGGTTGTGCATTAAAGCAGCATGCATTTGATAAATTTTGTGGAATATGTATGGTTGTGGCATTATTTCTCATTTTAAATTATTAGATTACTTAGAATTAAAAATCAATGAAAGAAAGATCAAAAGTTAGCCAGAGTTTAAAAGAAGGTAATTTATGGGAATCCCTCAGGAACAAAAATTCTTCTGTTTCCTCTGCATAAAAATCAAAACATCTAAAATACAACTAAATGTGATGACAAAAAATACTAGATGTTATCAAATTATACAATTGTTTCAAGCAAAGCCTATGTCAAACTGGCAATGTATAACACCTTTTTCTGCAAAGATTCTGAAATCAGTGTATTAGAAATATCATTCCGGATAACTGGTTTTCCGGTTAACTGGTTTCCGGATAAATGGTTCCATGCTGTATTTCTGTGAGTTTTACTTACACACATTTAAACTAAAAAATATGTTAATAACTTATTTGGGTACTTTTCGGTTAGCCGGGCGCCAGTGTTTTATATACATATTTATATACATACATATATGTAAATATACATATATATGCATATACATATATTGTATATAAACACATATAGATATATGTAAATATATATCTATAAATACATACATTTATATATACATATATATGTATATATGACACTGGCGCCCGGCTAACCAAAAAGTACCCTTATTTGCCATACCACCTAAAATCAGAATTAACATTACAATTTAATAAATAATTGAATAAATGCAAATTAAAGCCTGCGTTACGTGTGTGACTCTCCGGATGGAATCGCCCAATTCAAAAAGGATGCAGAAGAAAAAACGTTCTAAAATTGTAATTTTCGTGATGCTGCTGTGGCTAGAAATTTGACATTTGACATGGTGGTTATTTTTAAGATGTAAATGCCTGCTAAAAATAGTTTCAAAATATTCGAAATTTAAAAGGGTAAAATGAGCAGATACAAATCTAAACTACGATTTATGTGAAATTGATATGTGACATTTGATATAACTGTTACTTTAGAGATGTAAATGTACCCACTTACTTGAAACGTTAAGTTCAGACAATCTGAAATTTTACAAACAAATTTTTAATAAACATAAGATATTTCTGCAATCGTCTACATCAAAGGTCCATTCGTGAATACGTTATTCGGCACACAGATGTGATTCGGTACACAGATCAGTGATTCGGTAACTTTCTGTGTCTGAGACCCGCATGACAATTCTTTTGCGGAGTCGACTCAGGGGTTTCGTCATGTCAGCACGAAAAGTTATCATATATTCGTTAGCTACATCATATCACGAATGGAGCTATGCTACATAGCCTGTTGCATCATCGTAGGCTATGGCGCTAACGTCCGTCTAACGTGATTCGATTTATGTAATAGCTCGTGTTGTTATATGGTGAGTACTATTTTGTTTATTTAATACATGCTTCGTTTTGTATGTATATTTGGAAATAATGTTTTTCATTTTAAAGATTCTTTTTTTATATTTTATAATCACGCAAAACGTTTTAAATTTTGTGCAATGCGCTTCCAGAAAATTAAATGTAGGGGAAGACGGGTAACAAAATTTACTAATTGGCAAAATTTACTAATAACGATGAAACAAAATTTACTAATTTTTTTTTCCTATCCACAATTTTGCATGCACAAAAATATAATTAATGCATATTTTTAATCTTGTATTTTCCCCATCTAAATAAATTTTAATTAGGTTCTAAACAATATCTTTATGCTTGAAAAATAACAAAAAATAAATGTCTTACAGTGTTTCATTGTACCCCCTATGCCGGGGTACAAGGAAACACTCCAAATGATAGAAGCAATTTTCACCCAGTATAGTTTATTTTATGAAAAATGAGATAAATACAAAAACAAAACTTGATTAATAAGGAAATTGATAAAAATAGTATAGTCTAAGATGAAAAATAAGAAAATTCTATTAGTTTAAGAAATACCTTTCATTTTACATTAAATTGGCGCAAGTCAGTTTCAAAAATTAGCATTTCTGTTTATATTTCAGTTGATCCTGAAGGAATATGGGGTGGTAGTTTCAACAGAATGAGTTTTTTTTTAAATGTAAGTTTCTAAAAAAAAAAAAAAAATCTAGGTTGGAGTCTTTATATCAAGTATTTCACATTTGACTTCATTTAAATATATGATTTCTCCAACAGTATATATTTCCTTATGTTTTCATTTATACGGATACTGCTTGTGCCATACATGTTGTGTGTGAATATCTCATTCTTAGTACCTCGATGACTAGCTGGGCCTGGAAAAAAATCTGGATCATCATCAGAGTCTGTAGCAGGCAGAGTTTGTTTACAAAACAATCCCTTCTCAGCTTTTTTTCTCTTTCTGTTTTTTAATTGCTTAACAAGAGCATTTTTTACTGACCTGGTTAGAACAAAACTCTTTTTTTTTTTCTGTTTTACTACTCTTACTTCTAATAGTATTCTATTTACTACTTTTATTACTATAATAAAACATGTTTCATTGTACCCCATCTGCAAGTGTTTCATTGTACCCCGCACTGAGGTTACTAAATAAAAATTTATTTTCAAACTTCTAATATTTATTTTTTTTAGTTTGGTTTTGGAGGTATGAAGACAACAACCCAAAGAAAACAATGTATAGAAAAAATAATTATTACATATAACAACAAGGAAAAATAAACAAAATTACTTTTAGTAAAGAAAGTTACTTTCAATGGCGTAAAAGCGATAATCTTCTATTGCTACTGTTGTAGAAGTGTGAATGTATCCAAATCACATCAGTAATTGGAACACATAGTTGTATAACATAATATATAAACTGCAACTCTCTATGACAAATTTGACTGATTTTACAAGTAATGTTTCATTGTATCCCGTGTTTCATTGTACCCTGTCTTCCCCTACCTAGTACTAAGAAATTTAATGTTGGAATTGAAAGCTGATTGAATTTTTAGAAAATTTTGTGAATTCATTTAATATTTGCATAATTATTTTTTTTTTTTTTTCACACTATTAACAATAACATACATTTAGTATGTAATGTCATCTAATTCTGCAGATTGAGGATTTTTTATTTTTATGTTTATAATGTAAGGTGTAAAATAAATCAGGCTTAGATGTCTTATTATCCCGGGGTCCGCAATCTTGGATTTTTTTCTTGCATGAAAACTCCTTTTTCGCCAAGTAGTAATCGTTGCCAATGGTTAAATATTGTTGATAGATTAATATAATATTGAAAAAATTGGAATATAATAATTATAGCTGTTAATTGAAAAACAATTTTTAAATCATGCCAAGAAAAAATCAAGATGGCGGACCCCCGGATAATAAGACACCTGTTCTAAAAATCATAAAATATTGGATTTTTTAAAAATTAAAATTGGATTATCATGATTGTTTACCTGTGTTAAGGCAATGAATGGCCATTAAGAATCGTAGGTTTTTCTTTAATTAATAAAATTATAGTTAGTAAATTGGAGAAATAATGAGAGTTCCTTAGACTACTTTGAAATGAAAATGTTTCCAAGGAGTGTTTAGAACCAGAGTAGAAAAAAAATCCAGATAAAAAAAAAAAAAAAAAAAATCAGATTCTTTTCATTTAAATTAACGGCACAATCCCAGAACAGGCGAGACATCCTATTTATCGACTTTTCTGACACGCGGCAACAACCCCACGTACGGTAACCTGAAAACTGACGTGATTGGTCCACTTTCCTGACTGCTGCCAGGCTGTTTTTTACTACATCATCATCCTGGAATCATGGGAAATACAACATTTATAAATAACGACATATTGGAAAACACAGGAAAGCTCATTTTTATGAGATTCAAAATAAAATTAACGATTTCAACTTAAATTTACTGAAAATATGAAATTTTTAAACTAACTTTTCAAATCAGAGTAATGATTTAATGATTAAAATTTTCATTTCTCAATAACTTTAAGAAAAAATTATCACGTCATTTCAATCTTTTAAAGTACCTACCTATATTAGAGTAAACATTGAACAAATCATTTCTAATTTACGGAAGTATGAACGCTTCACATTCATGAAATATATATATATTATGTAATACAGCAACCTAGTTCTGCAGCAATCTGAAAAACACAGGAAACTCCTTAAAGCAGCAGTTAGTAAGTTCACGTATGAACGCTACGCGTTCATAAACCAAAAAAAAAAAAAAAAAAAATCACTGGAAAAAACCCATAATGTTGATTTTTTCAATTTTCAGAAACATTTAAAATTTTAAACAACATTTACATTTAATAAATTTAAGTCATTTCAGTTAATTTTGAAAAAAAAAATAATACGTAAAAGCTGTTTCACCTGAAGTAAAAAATAAATTATTTTTTAAAGCACATTGAAATATTTTACTAACATAGAACATAGTAAGCAGCATATACAGGATGCAATATGTTATCTATCGCCGACTTTTAATTTCTCAACTGTTGGCCATAGACATATAGTTTAGATTACAAAAACGTTTCAAATGAGCTAAATATTCATGTTGTGGCATTATTTAAAGTAAAAAATCAATTTTATAATAATTACAAAATCTTACTTTTTATACGGTCCCCCAGGCCCTATAGTTAAATTTAGTAAAAGTTTACACATATCATAACAGATATAACACAAAAAGTTTGACATCTGTACTGCAAAAATTGACATAAAATTTCAAAGTTTGAGATGATTTTGTCTTTGACTGAGGGATCAGTTAAAAGATTAAGTAAGGTAATTTGAGATCAAAGTCAGGGTGCAATGTCCTTTTACCACCTTTAACCGGTATCACCAAACCGGGGAATCACCAAAGAAGGTTATTTCATCTAAAAATTTGAGCTAACTTTTATGGGTCAAACGACTTTCAAAAGTCAAAGTAGGTAGAACCGAGAACCGGAAAATAAAACACACTTACAAAGGACTAGATAAATGGCAGCGGAATTGCACTCTGATTTTGATCTGGAATTACTTTAATTCATCTTTTAACTCATTCCTCAATGAAAGGCAAAATCATGTGCAAAAATCTCAAACTTTGAAATTTAATAACTGTGTCAATTTTTGTAGTACAGATGTCAAACTTTTTGTGTTATATCTGTTGTGATATGTGTAAACTTTTACTAAATACAACTATAGGGACTGGGGGACCGTATAAAAAGTTAAATTTCGTAATTTTTATCAAATTGATTTTTTACTTTAACCTTTAACTGATGTGACTAAAATTTGTCACACAACTGATGTGATCCAGTCTCTCAGACCCCTCGAATAAAATGAATAAAAAAAAAATAACTCAAATGGTTGAATTTACTTACATTTTATCCTAACAATATCGTTGTACTTCTCTTAGGAGCATGTGAATTAAATTGCATGAAAAAAGTATTTTATTCATATTATTTAACTTCAGTACAGAAAAGTAAAAAGCTGTAAAAGTGTTTACAGCTGGGAGTCGCAGGGTCTGGGAGACCACGTGACATCAGTTAAAGGTTAAATAATGCCACAGCATGAATATTTAGCGCATTTGAAACGTTTTTGTAACTGGAACTATATGTCAATGACCAATGGTTGAGAAATTAAAGGTCAGCGATGGATAACATATTGAACCTTGTATAGTTATAGGTAAAGGCATATGATAAGAATGTCTTTATACAAAAAATTCAAATCAACTATGTTCATGAAAATAAAACTTCTATCTAGATCAAAATTTTACTTTTTGCAATCTTAGAAGAAAGTATTGTAATCGGAATTTTTTTCGACTTCTGGTTTTTAATGGATTTAGACGTTGGAGTCAGAGATCTCAAAAAATGTCTCCCTGTCCGTGTGTCACCACTTTCCACCGAAATGTGTATGAAGTTTAGGGATGGGCATTATTTAACGTATTAGGATAAAAAATACTGTTACTATGCTGGAACCTAATATTCCATTAATATGTTACTGAAAAGTCCCTGTTAATTAAATAACGTATGGTTTTAAATGGATTCATTTGCCTTAATCAAGGATTCAATTGGGACCTCATCAAGGACCACCTGGAATAATCAACATGCTACAATACACCCATTTGTATACTATTACAAAAATGACACAAAAGTTTGTTGCAGGAATCTATGTATAATTAGTGATCATTTGGTACATGATACAATTGCAGTTCACACTTTTCAGAATCACTTAATTGACAACATCAAAAACATTGCACCTTCTGTCATTGAAAAAGTTATTTATTTCACTCATGGTTCAAGCAGCTAGTATAAAACCAAAAAGAATTTTGTGAATGTATGTCATCATTTCAAGGATTTTGGGATAAAATCAGAATGAAATTTCTTCACCTCTTCCCACGGAAAAAATGCCTGTGATGGGATAAGTGGAACGACAAAGAGAGAGATAACAAGAATTTCCTTACAGCGACCATACACAAACCAAATTTTAACACCAAAAGATATGTTTGAGTGCTGCTCTCAAAACATTTCTGGAGTTACTTATCTATATATTTCAAGAGAAGAAATTGAAGAAAATGAGAAAAAATTATAAAATAGATTCCAGTTCTGCCAACGGATTCCAGGAACATGTGCATATCACCGATTTATACCATTAAGTGAAAGTGTTATCAGATGCTTTGTAACATCTACATGTGAACAATATAATGATCACAATATTTCAAAAATTTGGAAAAGTTCACTATCGTTCAAAGTAAATGAATTGCTTTGCAATTATATTGCATGCATTTATGATAAAAAGTGGTGGGTTGGAAAAATTCTTGAGCTAAGTAAAGAAAACAATGATCTATTTCTTCACTTTTTTTCACCCATATGGACTGAAAACATCTTTTTAACTGTCTAAAAATGATACAATTTGGGTACCACTAAGTAACGTGCTTCGGAAACTAACTCCAGTCACTGGACGCAGCTACAACATTACCGAGACACTTTGCAATGAAATATCTCTGATATTTATTTCTGTGTGTGTAAAGCAAATTTAAGTATTATGTCTTCTATGTAAGAAAAATATGTGTACCTTAAAAAGCAGCATTTGAAGTAATGAGAATAATAAATTATGCATTAAGAATTCTTCTTCTTGTGAAAAATTTTGTAAATAAATGTGATTTTCAAGCCAATTTCGAAGTTCTATATTTCTAAAACTACATAAATATAGCTCATAATATTTTTGCTACATGTTTACATCTATAAGAAGGTTATCCTGCTAAATTTTCATAAAATTTTATCCGGTCGTTTTTTAGGTATTGAACTTCAAACTTAGCATTTTGGCACTGAGATGCCAAGTTTGACTAATCATAGTAAAAGAAGGAATAACTCAAACTGTTTCATATTTCTTCTGAGAATAGTTCAATAAAGTATATAGTAAAAAAAATATATATAAAGGTGCCAAAGCTCTTTCTTCCATTAAAATTTTTGTCAAAAATTCAATTTTTCGCTGTAAAAATGATATATTTAATCTTATTTTATGCAATTTTTTAATCATTATCATAAAAATACCTATTACCAAAATTTAGTTCATTCTTTACTCAATATAATGGTTTTTAAATAATTTTGATATGTTTAGAAATAAAAAAGTTATAACGGTTTCCGTAAAGTACTATTTTCATGAAAAACCATTTGTGATATGACAAAAAACGGATGCCAAAAAAAATTCGAAAGGTTTAAAAAATTTTTAATCATTGTTTTAGACTCCTAAAAGTACAGTAAATTAAGCGGTAAAGAATTTAAAAAAAAATCAAAAATATTCAGCAACATTTTTTTTCTTTTTCTGGATGATTTCACCCATATTGATTATGACTTGTTTCAATTAAAAATTTAAAAGGTGTGAAATGAGCAGAAAACATTCCAAATTACGCTTATTTAGAATTGTTAGGGATAGAAGCTTAAAATTCGACATGTCTGTTATTTTTAAGACGTAAATGCATGTGCAGAACAGTTTTTATAAAATTTGAAATTGGGCGATTCCGTGGAGAGTGTCACACATGTAACGCAGGCTTTAATTTGCATTTATTCAATTATTTATTAAATTTTAATGTTAATTCTGATTTTAAGTGGTGTGGTAAATAAGTTATTACCATATTTTTAAATTTAAATGTGTGTCAATAAAACTCACAGAAGTATATCATTTAATTTCATTACTCAAAATGTACTTTTTTTCTACTTCAGAAAAAAGCACATTTTGAGTATGAAATTAAATGATATACAGTACGGAACCATTTATCCGGAATGCTTGGGATCAGATGTATTCCGGATAACTGGTTTTTCCGGTTAACTGGTTGTGCATTAAAGCAGCATGCATTTGATAAATTTTGTGGAATATGTATGGTTGTGGCATTATTTCTCATTTTAAATTATTAGATTACTTAGAATTAAAAATCAATGAAAGAAAGATCAAAAGTTAGCCAGAGTTTAAAAGAAGGTAATTTATGGGAATCCCTCAGGAACAAAAATTCTTCTGTTTCCTCTGCATAAAAATCAAAACATCTAAAATACAACTAAATGTGATGACAAAAAATACTAGATGTTATCAAATTATACAATTGTTTCAAGCAAAGCCTATGTCAAACTGGCAATGTATAACACCTTTTTCTGCAAAGATTCTGAAATCAGTGTATTAGAAATATCATTCCGGATAACTGGTTTTCCGGTTAACTGGTTTCCGGATAAATGGTTCCATGCTGTATTTCTGTGAGTTTTACTTACACACATTTAAACTAAAAAATATGTTAATAACTTATTTGGGTACTTTTCGGTTAGCCGGGCGCCAGTGTTTTATATACATATTTATATACATACATATATGTAAATATACATATATATGCATATACATATATTGTATATAAACACATATAGATATATGTAAATATATATCTATAAATACATACATTTATATATACATATATATGTATATATGACACTGGCGCCCGGCTAACCAAAAAGTACCCTTATTTGCCATACCACCTAAAATCAGAATTAACATTACAATTTAATAAATAATTGAATAAATGCAAATTAAAGCCTGCGTTACGTGTGTGACTCTCCGGATGGAATCGCCCAATTCAAAAAGGATGCAGAAGAAAAAACGTTCTAAAATTGTAATTTTCGTGATGCTGCTGTGGCTAGAAATTTGACATTTGACATGGTGGTTATTTTTAAGATGTAAATGCCTGCTAAAAATAGTTTCAAAATATTCGAAATTTAAAAGGGTAAAATGAGCAGATACAAATCTAAACTACGATTTATGTGAAATTGATATGTGACATTTGATATAACTGTTACTTTAGAGATGTAAATGTACCCACTTACTTGAAACGTTAAGTTCAGACAATCTGAAATTTTACAAACAAATTTTTAATAAACATAAGATATTTCTGCAATCGTCTACATCAAAGGTCCATTCGTGAATACGTTATTCGGCACACAGATGTGATTCGGTACACAGATCAGTGATTCGGTAACTTTCTGTGTCTGAGACCCGCATGACAATTCTTTTGCGGAGTCGACTCAGGGGTTTCGTCATGTCAGCACGAAAAGTTATCATATATTCGTTAGCTACATCATATCACGAATGGAGCTATGCTACATAGCCTGTTGCATCATCGTAGGCTATGGCGCTAACGTCCGTCTAACGTGATTCGATTTATGTAATAGCTCGTGTTGTTATATGGTGAGTACTATTTTGTTTATTTAATACATGCTTCGTTTTGTATGTATATTTGGAAATAATGTTTTTCATTTTAAAGATTCTTTTTTTATATTTTATAATCACGCAAAACGTTTTAAATTTTGTGCAATGCGCTTCCAGAAAATTAAATGTAGGGGAAGACGGGTAACAAAATTTACTAATTGGCAAAATTTACTAATAACGATGAAACAAAATTTACTAATTTTTTTTTCCTATCCACAATTTTGCATGCACAAAAATATAATTAATGCATATTTTTAATCTTGTATTTTCCCCATCTAAATAAATTTTAATTAGGTTCTAAACAATATCTTTATGCTTGAAAAATAACAAAAAATAAATGTCTTACAGTGTTTCATTGTACCCCCTATGCCGGGGTACAAGGAAACACTCCAAATGATAGAAGCAATTTTCACCCAGTATAGTTTATTTTATGAAAAATGAGATAAATACAAAAACAAAACTTGATTAATAAGGAAATTGATAAAAATAGTATAGTCTAAGATGAAAAATAAGAAAATTCTATTAGTTTAAGAAATACCTTTCATTTTACATTAAATTGGCGCAAGTCAGTTTCAAAAATTAGCATTTCTGTTTATATTTCAGTTGATCCTGAAGGAATATGGGGTGGTAGTTTCAACAGAATGAGTTTTTTTTTAAATGTAAGTTTCTAAAAAAAAAAAAAAAATCTAGGTTGGAGTCTTTATATCAAGTATTTCACATTTGACTTCATTTAAATATATGATTTCTCCAACAGTATATATTTCCTTATGTTTTCATTTATACGGATACTGCTTGTGCCATACATGTTGTGTGTGAATATCTCATTCTTAGTACCTCGATGACTAGCTGGGCCTGGAAAAAAATCTGGATCATCATCAGAGTCTGTAGCAGGCAGAGTTTGTTTACAAAACAATCCCTTCTCAGCTTTTTTTCTCTTTCTGTTTTTTAATTGCTTAACAAGAGCATTTTTTACTGACCTGGTTAGAACAAAACTCTTTTTTTTTTTCTGTTTTACTACTCTTACTTCTAATAGTATTCTATTTACTACTTTTATTACTATAATAAAACATGTTTCATTGTACCCCATCTGCAAGTGTTTCATTGTACCCCGCACTGAGGTTACTAAATAAAAATTTATTTTCAAACTTCTAATATTTATTTTTTTTAGTTTGGTTTTGGAGGTATGAAGACAACAACCCAAAGAAAACAATGTATAGAAAAAATAATTATTACATATAACAACAAGGAAAAATAAACAAAATTACTTTTAGTAAAGAAAGTTACTTTCAATGGCGTAAAAGCGATAATCTTCTATTGCTACTGTTGTAGAAGTGTGAATGTATCCAAATCACATCAGTAATTGGAACACATAGTTGTATAACATAATATATAAACTGCAACTCTCTATGACAAATTTGACTGATTTTACAAGTAATGTTTCATTGTATCCCGTGTTTCATTGTACCCTGTCTTCCCCTACCTAGTACTAAGAAATTTAATGTTGGAATTGAAAGCTGATTGAATTTTTAGAAAATTTTGTGAATTCATTTAATATTTGCATAATTATTTTTTTTTTTTTTTCACACTATTAACAATAACATACATTTAGTATGTAATGTCATCTAATTCTGCAGATTGAGGATTTTTTATTTTTATGTTTATAATGTAAGGTGTAAAATAAATCAGGCTTAGATGTCTTATTATCCCGGGGTCCGCAATCTTGGATTTTTTTCTTGCATGAAAACTCCTTTTTCGCCAAGTAGTAATCGTTGCCAATGGTTAAATATTGTTGATAGATTAATATAATATTGAAAAAATTGGAATATAATAATTATAGCTGTTAATTGAAAAACAATTTTTAAATCATGCCAAGAAAAAATCAAGATGGCGGACCCCCGGATAATAAGACACCTGTTCTAAAAATCATAAAATATTGGATTTTTTAAAAATTAAAATTGGATTATCATGATTGTTTACCTGTGTTAAGGCAATGAATGGCCATTAAGAATCGTAGGTTTTTCTTTAATTAATAAAATTATAGTTAGTAAATTGGAGAAATAATGAGAGTTCCTTAGACTACTTTGAAATGAAAATGTTTCCAAGGAGTGTTTAGAACCAGAGTAGAAAAAAAATCCAGATAAAAAAAAAAAAAAAAAAAATCAGATTCTTTTCATTTAAATTAACGGCACAATCCCAGAACAGGCGAGACATCCTATTTATCGACTTTTCTGACACGCGGCAACAACCCCACGTACGGTAACCTGAAAACTGACGTGATTGGTCCACTTTCCTGACTGCTGCCAGGCTGTTTTTTACTACATCATCATCCTGGAATCATGGGAAATACAACATTTATAAATAACGACATATTGGAAAACACAGGAAAGCTCATTTTTATGAGATTCAAAATAAAATTAACGATTTCAACTTAAATTTACTGAAAATATGAAATTTTTAAACTAACTTTTCAAATCAGAGTAATGATTTAATGATTAAAATTTTCATTTCTCAATAACTTTAAGAAAAAATTATCACGTCATTTCAATCTTTTAAAGTACCTACCTATATTAGAGTAAACATTGAACAAATCATTTCTAATTTACGGAAGTATGAACGCTTCACATTCATGAAATATATATATATTATGTAATACAGCAACCTAGTTCTGCAGCAATCTGAAAAACACAGGAAACTCCTTAAAGCAGCAGTTAGTAAGTTCACGTATGAACGCTACGCGTTCATAAACCAAAAAAAAAAAAAAAAAAAATCACTGGAAAAAACCCATAATGTTGATTTTTTCAATTTTCAGAAACATTTAAAATTTTAAACAACATTTACATTTAATAAATTTAAGTCATTTCAGTTAATTTTGAAAAAAAAAATAATACGTAAAAGCTGTTTCACCTGAAGTAAAAAATAAATTATTTTTTAAAGCACATTGAAATATTTTACTAACATAGAACATAGTAAGCAGCATATACAGGATGCAATATGTTATCTATCGCCGACTTTTAATTTCTCAACTGTTGGCCATAGACATATAGTTTAGATTACAAAAACGTTTCAAATGAGCTAAATATTCATGTTGTGGCATTATTTAAAGTAAAAAATCAATTTTATAATAATTACAAAATCTTACTTTTTATACGGTCCCCCAGGCCCTATAGTTAAATTTAGTAAAAGTTTACACATATCATAACAGATATAACACAAAAAGTTTGACATCTGTACTGCAAAAATTGACATAAAATTTCAAAGTTTGAGATGATTTTGTCTTTGACTGAGGGATCAGTTAAAAGATTAAGTAAGGTAATTTGAGATCAAAGTCAGGGTGCAATGTCCTTTTACCACCTTTAACCGGTATCACCAAACCGGGGAATCACCAAAGAAGGTTATTTCATCTAAAAATTTGAGCTAACTTTTATGGGTCAAACGACTTTCAAAAGTCAAAGTAGGTAGAACCGAGAACCGGAAAATAAAACACACTTACAAAGGACTAGATAAATGGCAGCGGAATTGCACTCTGATTTTGATCTGGAATTACTTTAATTCATCTTTTAACTCATTCCTCAATGAAAGGCAAAATCATGTGCAAAAATCTCAAACTTTGAAATTTAATAACTGTGTCAATTTTTGTAGTACAGATGTCAAACTTTTTGTGTTATATCTGTTGTGATATGTGTAAACTTTTACTAAATACAACTATAGGGACTGGGGGACCGTATAAAAAGTTAAATTTCGTAATTTTTATCAAATTGATTTTTTACTTTAACCTTTAACTGATGTGACTAAAATTTGTCACACAACTGATGTGATCCAGTCTCTCAGACCCCTCGAATAAAATGAATAAAAAAAAATAACTCAAATGGTTGAATTTACTTACATTTTATCCTAACAATATCGTTGTACTTCTCTTAGGAGCATGTGAATTAAATTGCATGAAAAAAGTATTTTATTCATATTATTTAACTTCAGTACAGAAAAGTAAAAAGCTGTAAAAGTGTTTACAGCTGGGAGTCGCAGGGTCTGGGAGACCACGTGACATCAGTTAAAGGTTAAATAATGCCACAGCATGAATATTTAGCGCATTTGAAACGTTTTTGTAACTGGAACTATATGTCAATGACCAATGGTTGAGAAATTAAAGGTCAGCGATGGATAACATATTGAACCTTGTATAGTTATAGGTAAAGGCATATGATAAGAATGTCTTTATACAAAAAATTCAAATCAACTATGTTCATGAAAATAAAACTTCTATCTAGATCAAAATTTTACTTTTTGCAATCTTAGAAGAAAGTATTGTAATCGGAATTTTTTTCGACTTCTGGTTTTTAATGGATTTAGACGTTGGAGTCAGAGATCTCAAAAAATGTCTCCCTGTCCGTGTGTCACCACTTTCCACCGAAATGTGTATGAAGTTTAGGGATGGGCATTATTTAACGTATTAGGATAAAAAATACTGTTACTATGCTGGAACCTAATATTCCATTAATATGTTACTGAAAAGTCCCTGTTAATTAAATAACGTATGGTTTTAAATGGATTCATTTGCCTTAATCAAGGATTCAATTTCTTGCCTCTAAAATAGAACATTCACTAAAAACGTCCTCAATCGTTTCTTTTGAGACGTGCGCCCTTAACTTGGCTCTATCTTCACTCTCTAGTTATTGGCAACTCTGTTAGGTGTGTGGTGCTAAAAAATTATTTTACATTTCATCAACACCTAATGCATGAATAACTAACAACTTGCAGTACTAATTAAACGCTTTTTCCGCCTGGTGCTAGGTCACCACCATCACATACTTTCTCCGATTCTGATTGTGCAAAGTAGAGCCTAAACGAAACACTGAAATAAATAGTAGATCAGAAAAACATCTGAAAATTGGTAAGAAAAAAGCTCATGCTTGACATGTTTTGTACTCAAGAATCGTACACATATATATATTAATATATATATATATTAATTGTTTTCATTTAGCATTTACTTAACAAAAAGCCAAGTTTGACTTTCCAAAACCCAGTAACGTTTTGTCTAACGTTTGATCTGACCAGTTTTTTTCCAACTAAAAATACATTTTTGTCCTTTTTTTTCTTGTTTTGCTTCTAATTTTTAACGAGTAAATTAAAAAATTTATATACCTATGAATTATATTGCCAAACATATAGCTCAGTTACACATTAGAAATTAGGAATACGAATTACAATGAATTTCTTACATGGAGTTGCAAAGATTCGGGGATTTTTTTTTTTTTTAAAGATAGCACAACAACACCCCTGTTCTATATTCCAAACTAAAATTGAACAATTATACATAATTTAAAAGCATTGATTTCTACTCCCCCCCCCCTCCTTCCCCCCAAAAAGCAGCAAAACTCGAGTTTAAAATCATTAAATTTATAAAAAGTACTTTTTTGCAATGTTTAAGTAAAATGCATTTATTTATAAATTTATGCCTTAAAAATTTCAATTCTCGATTTTGGATAGAAATCTTTTTTCAAAAATAATGAAACATCATTTGACCACATCCAAATAAAATGCAGGAATTTATAATTCTTAATTCATTAGCGCGTTTAAAACGTATACGTTCTAACTAAGATTGATTTCAATTGAAAACCAACTGCAGATAATTCCTTAATTCATTGGGATACATTTTCATTATGCCATCAGTATATCTAGTTCTTAAGATATAAAATGTTCTTTTTATCGCTTGGTAAGAATTTGAATAAACAGAGATAATAGAACCTGTTAAAATTTTCTGCGGTCAGTATAACCAGGGTTGGCAAGTTTTGGCCATAGGTGGAAAAAACCATCCTGGCAAAAATAGGTTTTTGCCAAAGTGGTGGCAAAAATAGGCTGTCCATTTAATTTTTTTCGCAGAAAAAGAGAAAAAATATTTCATGAAAGAAAAAAGGAACTTAATACTTAGTTCAAAAATAAATTTAGAGTATTGATTTTTTAACTCTAAGTTAAATAAGTATAATTATGCATTTTATGAACAAATACCAAATTTTATAACATAATTTATAAATGAAAAAAATATTAATTTTATATAAATGAATAGAAAATTTGATTGTTTATACAATTATTAATGATTATTCACATAATAGAACTGTGGAGGCTCTAAATGAGTAAAGCATTTATGTTTATATGCATTAGAAATTCAAATAAACAATTATACTCTAAATTCAATTTTTTAATATAAAATTATATTTAAAGCAGAACACTATTCAATTTCAAATAATTCAGTGATATCTCCATCACAACCTAATTTTTGCTGTTTTAGTATAGCATAACAATAAACTAGTTTAGATAGAGTATTTGTTGATGGTTTATTTCGAATTTTAGTTTGCACAAATGAAAAATTTGAAAAAAATCTTTCAATAGCAGCACTACTTGCTGGACATATTTGAAGGTGTGCGACTAATGAACAGAAGTCTTTTGAAATCTCACAAGCTTTGGAGATACTTCTCCACCAATTATGAGCACTGACACTACTAATCACTCCTTCTGCAAAATATGAATTAGGGAAGGGTTTTTCTTTTAGCTCGAAATTAATAACATAAGATATAAAGTCAGGATTAATTTTACACAACCATGCTTTACAGCTTTCCTTTTGTTCATAAGTTCACCGCTGTACTTTGACTGTAACAAATATGCTGCAAGATGACACGGCAAAACTGCTTGTTCAAATTGCTTTTTTAATTTTGAAAAATGTGGTAAGCAGGGTGCAATACTCTGGTATTTTGTTATCTGTCTTGTGGTCATTTGACAATAGACTGCCGGATTTGAGAATTTCAAAAGAGTATTTGGGGGGGGGGGGGTGAATATACTACAAAAAGATAAAATGGCTACAGACTATTTACTGAAAGTAAAGAATAACTTTTTATCCCTTTCTTGGAGTGTAAGAAGGAAGTAAAAAAATTCTAGCATCCCAACAAGACATAACAGATAGTTTTTTCAATATATAATATTCAATTTAATTTAATTACATTTTTAATTGTAACACACTATTTTCATCAGATAAATAATTATAAATTAGTTCCAAAGACTTAAATATTTACATATTTTTAAGACTCATTTCATAAAACAAAAGTAACAAAGTTATAACCTTTTGATAATTAAAAAAATATTAATGCCTGACAAAATACTTTACTTAAGAAAAAAAAAAAATAGATATGATTTTAATTTGGTTCTTAAATTCCTAAGCATTAGACTGAATCCTACCTATTTTATAAAGATTTAAAATATGTAAAAATATTTAATTATATTTATTAATTAGCAAATTAAATAAAAATATTAAATGATATGTTATTAAAATTAATTGTTTATACCATTATTATCCTTATTAGCTTAGAGATTTTATTACACATTAAAGTCAAATAAGAATTTGCCATTTTTGCTGTTTTTTTCCATTTTTGCCCTGGTTTTTTCCAGTTTTTGCCACTGTCCTGGCAAAAATACCTTTTTGCCGGCAAAAATGCCAACCCTGAGTATAACATTTGCTTATTTTGAAACATTTGTTACGAAAGTGGTTTAAATTGAAAAATTACGCTGAGCAATAAATTTATCTAGCAGGATAATTTTGTCTTATTTACTCTTCATGTTTTTTGGGCTGAATGAAAGAGTGTTTTGCACATCGAGTAATTATTATGAGGAATAGGAAATCATTTGATCTGTGGTGATATTTTGAAATGAGAAATATTTATGGGCAGTATAACGGCTTTACCGTTATATATTCATTATTCTTCCTTTCCCCTAAAAAAAATCAACTTTTAACCTTACTGGTTTATTATAAATTGTCATTATTCTTCCCCCCCCCCCCTTCAAATAAAATATTTAGTTTAAATTTGACATTTTAGAGTTAATTTCATATGTCTTTATTCATTCTCTTCCCCCCCCCCCCCCTCTCACTACTGTAAGTTTCGCTTTTACTTTTTAAAGTTCTTTTCAAATGCAGACATCATTTATCTCGGTTCCTTTTTCTGTCTTTCAAATTCACACGATAGAAAAAGATCTTAACCGCAGCTATGTTCCATTGAAATAAAGTAAAAGAATAAAATACAAATGAATGTCTTTTTGCTTTGCAGCCGACGATATCTAATGCATATTTTCCCAGCCTCTGGGCTTGCATTAGTATTCAATTCTCACCCTTCTGTTTGTCGGATAAAAGCCATATGCCCCTTGCTGACTAATTCAGCTGTCATTAAATCTATAACGAGCATGTAATATCATGTGTTAGCTATTTCTTTAGCCACTTTCCCTTACCGCAGGAATGTTAAGATACGTGTAACCATATAGCACGCCACGGTGTAAGTTTGAGTTCTATGTAATACTTCGGGATGCTTCTGATTCCTTTGTTCACGCCACCAATATTCATCGCCAATACAGTACATATGTTCCTATTCATCTCGCCAATGAGTGAGTGATTGTAATGAATATTTTACCACTACTCCCTCTGATCTTGAAGGTGACGGACCTCAGCTCTCTGCCCTTCGGGGCCACCCCGTCGGGCAGTCTTGTGTTTGACTTCTCCCCGTCCCACTGTACTCTCATGGCCCTCCTTTTAAAAGTTTCATAATAAAGAAGTAAGTCCTCGAAATTTTCGTGTTGGAGTTTTTTTTTCATTCATTCATGAATCTGGGAATCCACTTCTTCGCCACATAAATTGGCGCCGTTGCCCAGATTTTTTCTCCAACAGTAATAAAAAAAAAAAAAAAAAAATACGGGGAGAAGTTTCGTTCCGTATCATCCTTTACCAGCGACGCGAAAGGATGTCCATAGACCTTTTTTCCCACGGGAGTTCCGGCTGCCTCTTCCTACTCTGTGTTCGTTCACCGATGTCAACTTCAGGGGATTTCCCTTGCCTACTCTCGCTACCCCAAGGGATTTGGAGAGTGCCTCTTTCTTCCGGACTTTACACTGGCTTAACGAGAAGCAAGGTTTAGCCTGCGGTGCTCCAACGGGCCATCGAACGATGTCGCCTCCTGCAGCGGTTCTTCTTTTTTTTCCTACAAAGTACGACACCTGCATCACTTATTTCCCCTGTGTGAAGTTGTTTCTTCATACTCCTACTCATTTTTATCGGCAAAATCTGTCAGTACTCCACTCCAAAACAAAAATCACAACAGTTTCTGTTTTTTTTTTTTTTGTGCGCGATATTCAACTTGAAACAAACATGTTCGTGCTAGCAGTGTGAGTGAAAATATATTTAGTGCGAAATGTTTTGTGAAAAGAAAAAGTGCCTTCAGTTAAAGGTCCTCGTTGTATGTTTCCATTTGATCTACAGCTTGTGTAATGTATTATTCTCATTTATACAAAAGGTCGGCCCAAATTCTATATAAAACATCAGCTAGTTGTTTCTAAGATTCATCTGCTCCACCTGTTTTTTTTTTTTTTTTAAACTATGTTCAACTTCAAAGATGCAAGACCATTGTTTGTGAAATGTGTTTCATTTAAAAAAAAAAAGGCTGTGCAGTGATCAAAATATTTTTCTTCCCAGTGTTCACTCGGTTTGTGTTTTATGTGGTACAGTGCACCGATCCAATTCTTTAAAAAAAAAATATTATCCTGTGAACTAGTGCTATTTAAAGAAATCATAACAAATCTACATCTACGTCATTACTGAGGAGATTTCTTTCAAGATATGTCTTCAAAAATTTATTAGGTGCTCTTGCAAAAAAAGCATGCAATAGCAATTAGTCATAAAAGAATAATGGAAGTATGAAAACAGAACGTTAATTATATTTACTCGTTTTCAAAATTTGCCCATTTCAGTTCGTTACTGAAATCATTTTAATTTTAATTAAAAAAAAAAAGAAGGCATTGTTTTTTTCATTTCGCTCTGTTTTCATGCTTAAAATGATGCATAAAATCATGCTTGAAATGCTCTCTACAATAAAGTGACATACCTACTTGATCGAATTCAATGAAAACACTTGTGTCACAATGCTTTTCTACAAAAAAAAAAAGAAACACAGTTTGCATGTAAGTATGAACAGGGAATGTTTTTATATTAAATTAATTACTATAAATTGTTTTGTTTTCTATTTTTTCTTTCCAATTTCGGTAAATTACCAGTTTCGTTTCATGTTATTTTTGTTCCCTATTCATACTTGCACTTTCATAACAATTGCAGCGTCATAAATTTATTTTGTGTCAGCTTGAACGGAGAAATTACTTCTAAGCAAATTTTAAAATATAACTAATAGTCATAGCATTTTAGTTTCGTTTCTCTCCTTTCGGGCAGTTTTTGTTTCTAAAAAAATAATAATAATCATAAGTGCATAGGCTACTTGAAATGATATTTTTATTATACTTTTATTAAGATTTCAGTTATTATAATTTTGTGTTTAAATTATGACACTATTCTTATTTTTTTCCATGAAATTGCATATGCATGCTGTGTTTTTTTTTTTTTTTTCTTAAGGTATTTTTCTTTATGCATTTAAAAATCTATAATTTAACCCTTTAACCCCGCTGGCATATTTTGAAGGTATACTTATTTTACCGATAGGCAACAAAAAAAATTCTCTGCTCCAAGTTTTGCAGTATTTGATATTTTTATATAAATATGTGCATATTACGCTCACAACGTTTGCACATTTTCACTTGTTTGTGATATTTGCACACTTTTCAGAATGTGTTGCTCCACTCCGACCTTGTTTGCTTTTTTCTGTATTCTAAACCAGAATTACAATTTAGTTACCTGTTTTTTTTAATTTTATTGAATTTCGGACACTTTAATCCAACTGGATGTAGACAGAAATTTAACTTTCAGAAAGCTTGTGATTGATACACTCATATTTTTACACTCCCCCCCCCCCCTTTCAATTTTCCTTTTGTGTATAATTTATTTATGCAACTTATGAGTTTTATTTTATGTGCATGCATTTCATTTCTGATATGTATAGTTTTTGCATACTTACACCTTTTTGAAATACTCATATTATTTATTTTGCTTTATTTGTTACTCTCTCAAAAAAAAAAAGAATTCCTCCTTTTTTTTCCATTTTGGCTGTCAAAAAAAAAATAATAATAAACAACAGAAATTAAATAAACACGAGATAAAAAAAAAAAGGGTTTTGGAGATAACAGACACTTCACCAGTTTATTTTTACAATATGGCAGCAAATGATGAAAATTCTGTTAGTGACTTAAATCACCCCATTTCTGTATCTCCATGGGTAGATTATTTCGAGGAGATATTAAGATATTCGGATTCCATTAATATGGAACCCACATCTATTCAAAATTCACTTAAGACCGAAAATGCTGCATCCTTGTCTGAAAATATTATGGATTTTCTTCAGATCATTAAATTCAATTTTCATGTGCTTAAACTAAACTTTAATGTTCTAAAAGCTGATTTTTCCAAATTAAAACAGGATAAAGATAATTTATTTCTTGTAAATCAGAAACTTGTAGAGAGATTACATGAAATCACAGGCCAACAGAAAGGTACGGCGAAGCGTACTAAATGTAGTAAGACTATGGGTGATCAGGTGGTAGATGTCAACAACAAACTCCCTCCATCTGCCCTACATAAATCAACTCAAACTGTCCACTCTTATATGTGTAAACAAGAAAAGTTACCACAACTGGAAAATGATAAAAAAGACACATATCTTAGCTCCGACCTGCACACTCAAGGTAAGCACAATGAAAAATTTACAGATATTAGCGATTCCTCTCTAAAGTCCTTATCCCCTGCTAAACTTAATGTAACTAAGCCTATTCGTGTCATTATTTGTAACCTCCCTGAAAATTTAAATATTCCTGATATCTTGTTTGGTATTTCAGATTTATACCTGAACCTGATTTACACTTTGTTAAAAAGTACAAACTCCTACATATCAAGTCCTTTAATTGGATCTTTGAGCTTGCACCACAGGATGCTAGGCAATTATTAATGCATAGGGAAATTATGATACAATCAAAACCGTACCCTGTTAAACCATATATAAATGTTAGACGTTGTTTTAGGTGTCAAGTATACAATGATCATCTTGCAATTTCGTGTTATAATGGCATTAGATGCTCTGTGTGTGCCTTGCCACACATTGACCCTCAGTGTAGAAATCCTCCAAAATGCATTAATTGCATTAGAAATAACGATAGCAATAACACCAACTTTGACATTTTCCACAGTGCTTTTGCACCTTATTGTCCATCATTAAAAAAAATTCATCAAGCGAATGCGAGAAAAAGTATACAACTGCAATACATTCCCTTAAACATCTCACGCAGCTTCCTTTTTATAAAAAAAAAACAATGTAACATACATTTTACATTTTTCGTTTTTCTTTAACACACATTACTGTGAAGGAGTTACTATCAACAGCATTCCTTTTAAAGTTTTTTTATTTTCTTATGCATTTACATACATATGTCAGTTTTCGACAGCATTATTCATACTGATTTGAAGTTTGAGGTTAGCTTATTTTTCAAGATTTTTTTTATAAACACAAGTGTACAGTGAGTTGCTTTTTCATTTGATTATTTAGCCGGCAAATAGTTAAATGAATGTCGAATTGGAACAAAAGTGAAATCGTTTCTGATACGCGTTGTCAGACTATATGTTTTTCACTTTTTGGAAGATTGTTACTGAAAGAGTACACATTAATTCAACTTTAAAAATTCATCATTACACTAGTTACATTTTTAGAGTTATTTTTTAGAAATTTGGATATAATTTCACTTGTTAATCTTAGTTAAGTCTATTTAGTTACATTTCATCACACAAGTAGCATTTCCTGGTTACATTTTATCCTTTTCACTTTTCTTTACTTAAAAGCACAGTTTTTTTTTTGTTTGTCTGTTTTAACTTTAGGCGATGCATTTTTGTACTTATGATACAATGCTCTTGGTTCCATATGTATACAATGAGTTTGTGTTCATAGTTCATACAACTGAGATCATAGTGTATTGAGTTCATAGTTTACACAACTGAGTTCATAGTTTATTGAGTTCATAGAAAAAAAACACTTTTCACGAGTTCATAGCATTGTCAATTCTTTGTGTACTTCAGGGACCAATTGCACTATCATTTTTCTTTCATGACAATACTTAGTTCATAGAATTTTTTTCCTTACACGTATTTGTTCATAGTTTGTTTTATTTCTTGTGATTTGTTTTGCAGATTAGTTCATACCAATTTTTGTTTTGGTAGACACTTTAGTTCATTGGAATATTTTTTTTGTTAGACACATGAGTTCATAGTATGTTTCATTTTTTTTTACACACATTTGAGTTCATCGTATTACTTTTACACTTTAAGTCAGTGAAATACTTGCTCATACTTTGTTCATTGAGGTACTTAGACTGCTGTGTTCACAAACATACATCTAAGTCGTTGAAATTTTCCTTTTTTTCACTGACATACACTGTTTTAGTTCATTGTGAAATACTTTTTCTTTGCTTCGTTCATTGAAATACACATTTTTTCTTTGGTTCATAGACATACACTTACAATTTAGTTCATTGATATTACAACTAGGGATTGACCGAAGCAGCAATTTTGCCGAATACCGAAGCTTCGGTCAAAGTGTACACCGAATATTCGGTATTCGGCAACCGAATACTTAAAAAATTTTAATACACATTTTTGCATATATTAGCTTTTTTAATAAACTTTAATTAACATTAAACTCTTAATAATTTAATTCAGTTACATTCTTATTCTTAAATCTAACTACACAAAAAAAAAAAAAAAAAAAAAAAAATTGACTTCTTTCCACTCACAAATTCACCCATCACTTATTTTTTATTATTTTATCACTAGTCAATACGTAAAATAAGCTATGAAAATATTAAACTATACAGGTTATTATTAAGGATAAGAATTGTCAGAAAAACAAAAGTTCATTCAAATAAAAAGAAACAATGTTGTCAAAGCTGATTTACTGATTGTCTAACTATAAACTTATTGAATAGGAATGTTTTCAAATACAAAAGGTATCATATCAATATGTACATTTAACTATATTTTCTGTCAAATTACTGATACATATTTATATATTGATTAATATTTTAACATTGTGATGACGAAGATAACAAATTTGAGCGATTTTAATTTAATGATTATAAAAGCTATAGCTTAGGCATAGGGATATACTTATTTGATGTGTGTATTTTCTTTAATATACACCTTAGATCTACAGAGATGATTTCTGATATACTTATTTGATGTGTATATTAAAGAAAATGTGCATTAAATAAATTTAAATTAAGGAAACTAATGTAGAAATAATTAAAATTAAATGTTAAGGGAAAGATGCCCATCTTCCTTACTTTTTTTTCTCTAATGTAGACAGTTGTTTTGATTTCACCGCTATGTAGACTATTTTAGAAAGAAAAAAGTTTTTTTTTAATTAAAAATGGCTTTTGACTTGTATTTTGTTGTGCAGCTGAACTATGAACTCATGCACACAATATTAAAACTCATTGTTTAGCCTATTCTACTTCTAAGTAAAAGAGAATTTTTACTTCTAAAGAAAATACTTATCCACAATTATTCGGCCGAATACTTAAAAGTATTCGGCCGAAGCCAAATATTTGGTTCACCGAATACCGAATCGACTATTCGGTATTCGGTCAATCTCTAATTACAACTTAATTCATTGTTATTGCAATTTAGTTCATTGATATTTTGTTTGGTAAAAAAAAAACACACATTATACACAATTGAAAATATTTTGTTTCTAGGTTTCAACGTTACACATTAAGATATTTCTTTTTTGTTCTCATTATACCAGGAACTACTTTTGACCTCACATGATATTCACAAATTAAACATTTATTAAAAAGTTAAGTTTTAACAGATTCTTAATTTTTCCTTTATTATTATATTTCTTTTATGCCATGACATTTCATGTCACCATCACTTTGTTTCACAACAAAGAATGCCCAGTTTACAGGATGCTACCCCTTCACATGCATTTTCTTTAAATTTCAAACTTATGATGTTTTTATTGTTTTCATCACATTTGTTTTGATTTTCTACATGTACATAATTACACGTTTTCTTTTAAATTTGGAGATTAAATAAAATCTCTGGTTAAGCTTCACTTAGACAATAAACACGTCTAAGATATTATGTCGTTCTTGTAATAACATAACTTCACAATAACAAAAAAAAATTTTTTTTTGTTTATAGCATTAGTAACCTAGTGCAGTTACACTAAATGTTTAAAACATTATCTAAGGTTATACAATACACATACAGTTCATATCCTGCTCGATACATTGTAAGGAATACAAAGTTAGAATTTACTTCAAAAAAAAATTGTGGTTGTTATACTTACCCGATCATGTCACCAGTCTCTCCACACCTCGGATTGACCTTTTACCTTTGATATGTGAGATATTTATCTCAGTTTTTTTTATTATTTTAATTTATCCACTCTGAAGTTTTGTTCCCATTCAAAATTTTTGCCCTAAGGGTCCAAACTTCATTGTGTAGAGAGACAAAACCCTTGAATTGTTGTTTCAATTCAATAAACATAACTTTTTTTATATGATACATTGATGCATGCTCCTTTGAAGATCAATGTGATCTTTGGGGAGCAGGGACCTATGTGTCACTTGATGTATGGGTCTCATAACTCCCTCTCCCCCTAGGGCTGATGTTCTAAACTGACGCCATCACACTTGTTTCTTAACAAGAATAAGGGCTACACCCATTCATAGGCATGCTATATTCATCCCATTCTTTTGTAGTCCTGTGCAGTGTGCACGAAAACCAATTTTCTACTTTTTTTATTTTTTTATATTACTTCATTTAGCTTTTATTCACAGACATGCATATGTCATTTATTTTCTATTTCATTTTAAAGTAGTATCTGTGTCTTTTGTTGCTTGCATTTATATTATATTATTTTTATTTTGAGAAGATATTATAACAAGTTACAAAAAAAAAAAAATTACTTCTCTTATTTTGGTCATGAAAAATGCTGGTACCAGCCTCTTAATCAAATACTAAAAAGCTATTTAAAAAGGATCCTGTTAAATCAAAAAAAAATTATTATTTGCACTTTCTTGGTGACTGTAAAGACTAATGAATACCAAGAAATGAATAAAAATAAAAAGGCGCCATTTATCATGACCTGAAAAGTTTTGCTTTATGCAAACATTTAAAGAATTGCAAGCACACAGTTATATGTTATATATATATATATGGAGGCTTATCTTTGTTATTATGTTATATCTGTTTTAAATACTTATACGTACGGGGTGGACAAAGTAATCTTCAAATATAAAAAAAAAACTGTTCTACAAGGTTCACAGTTTTTTTTTCTGGTGGTAATGGGTGATATATATAATGGCGTTACCGTTATATATTCATTATTCCTCCTTTCCCCTCAAAAAAATCAACTTTTAACCTTACTGGTTTATTATAAATTGTCATTATTCTTCTCCCCCCCTCCCCTTCAAATAAAATATTTAGTTTAAATTTGACATTTTAGAGTTAATTTCATATGTCTTTATTCATTCTCTCCCCCCCCCCCCCCCTCTCACTACTGTAAGTTTCGCTTTTACTTTTTAAAGTTCTTTTCAAATGCAGACATCATTTATCTCAGTTCCTTTTTCTGTCTTTCAAATTCACACGATAGAAAAAGATCTTAACCGCAGTTATGTTCCATTGAAATAAAGTAAAAGAATAAAATACAAATGAATGTCTTTTCGCTTTGCAGCCGACGATATCTAATGCATATTTTCCCAGCCTCTAGGCTTGCATTAGTATTCAATTCTCACCCTTCTGTTTGTCGGATAAAAGCCATATGCCCCTTGCTGACTAATTCAGCTGTCGTTAAATCTATAACGAGCATGTAATATCACGTGTTAGCTATTTCTTTAGCCACTTTCCCTTACCGCAGGAATGTTAAGATAAGTGTAACCATATAGCACGCCACGGCGTAAGTTTGAGTTCTATGTAATACTTCGGGATGCTTCTGATTCCTTTGTCCATGCCACCAATATTCATCGCCAATACAGTACATATGTTCCTATTCATCTCGCCAATGAGTGAGTGATTGTAATGAATATTTTACCACTACTCCCTCTGATCTTGAAGGTGACGGACCTCAGCTCTCTGCCCTTCAGGGCCACCCCGTCGGGCAGTCTTGTGTTTGACTTCTCCCCGTCCCACTGTACTCTCATGGCCCTCCTTTTAAAAGTTTCATAATAAAGAAGTAAGTCCTCGAAATTTTCGTGTTGGAGTTTTTTTTCATTCATTCATGAATCTGGGAATCCACTTTTCCACCACAGGCAGTTTCTTTGAATATTTAAAAGGGAAGGGTTATTACTACATACTCATGGAGGTTTTCTTGGGGGGGGGGGGGGGATTCTCGCACTATAAATTTCGCTTTTTGGCCAAGTTTTTTCATTATTTTTGTGTTATCATTTCGTTTACTGGGAGGCGGAAAGCATTTAACTTCTGTGATTTTATTTAGCTGAAAAAAAAAGAAAGAAAATAGCCTCCTATAATTTGTGAGAAAACTTAATTTTAGTACAGTTGTTATTAATTTGTAAAACATATTTGTACGAACAAAATTTGTTTGGATGAATTTAATTTGATTAAAAGTATATAAATAATATTTTTTGTTCTTGTGAAATTAGCTTTGAATATGTGTTGATAGATATGGCTGCTATGAAATCGGGGATCGAATTTCTCTTTTTGAGTATTTTCCACCGTAGGTGAAAAGTGTTTATGAATTCGGTTTGTTTGTCCGCCTGTCAGTCCTTGCCCTAACTTGTGTAAATATTGTGTGATTGCCATGAAATGGATATATGTTATTCTTGGGCTTTAGTATAGCATGTTCTGTATTGAAAAGGAAGTGTGTAGCATTTTTGGTTCATTTACAGGGCCACTCAAAAGAATTCCATTACATTAAGATATATGGGGGAAAATCGTTCGCCGTGTATTTTAATGATATTACAATATTTAAAATGTATTGAAATTGATATACAGCCCTGAGGTGTACTACAAGGTTCTTACTATAGAATATGGTGTGCATAGAACTTATCGTTTATTTACAGAAACAAACAAAAGTATATGGATATAGAAGAAAATGAGCAATAATTGGACTATTGAAGCCTACGCACAATAATTGTTGGAAGTGCGTTTTCATTTGTCGTATACTTTTTTTAATGTAACTGTTTTTTAAATATTACTTGGTGTTTATAAATTCTAGATCATATACAAGGTCGAACAAAAGTTCTCAACAACATTGTTAAAATTGCGGAGCGGAAATTTTAAAATGTATTATGCATTTAACTGAACTAACTTTTTGAGTATTATTTAGTATGCTGTAGATCATATACAGGGCTGCAAAAAAATCGTATGTGTTAACTACTATTTATGGTAATAGCAGAAATCGTGTTTTCAAATGCATTCTGCATTTTTCAAATTGTTCATTAAGACTTCATCTCCCACCTTTGTAAATTGTTAAGTTTTGTTATAGTATTCTGAATGTGCTGGAAAGTGTTTCATAATTTATGCTGTATGCAAATTTTTTTTTTAGAAATCTCATTAAAACCGTGTTTAATATTATACAGTGCGTATCTTTTATCGTTAACGATTAACTAATTTCTAAGCTGTTAGTTTTAGAGGTATAGCCAGTTGCAAAAATGTTTCAAATTTTGTTTCGCATCACATAAAAATCGATTTACATTACAATAATTACTTTTTAAATAGATAAGAAATTACAAATTTTATACAATGCCTGGATCCTATAAGTTTGCCATGTTCTAACAAGTAAAATAGCAAAAAGTTATTCTTGTATGGTCAAAACTTACCGAGTTATGATACTTAGACTTTTATGAATTTTCAATGTTTTAATCACTATAAATGGAAAAACATGTTTTTAGTGTCAGAAAATGCCAAAAATGCATGAAATTCAAAATTTATAACTAGGTAAGTTTTTGCCTTGCAAAAATTAATTTTTTAACCAGTCACTGATTTTGATTAATCAGAATATAAAACAGCATTTATAATTACGTCAAAAAAATTGTTTCAGACATTTGTTTTGAAACGCCTTCTAATTAAAACATCCGGCGACCGGATACACATCGATTAGTTATATGCTATAAAAAGTAACAGGTTGTTGGAACCTGTTACCTGTACAAGTGTGGAACGATGTAACCTGTTACCTGTACAAGTGTGGAACGATGTAACCTGTTAACCAAAAATAACTATATTTCCCATCTGTAATGAAGTTATGCACAGAATTGAACAAAAATTTTTAGTGCATGTTTTCAGCAATGGCAAGCAGGTCTTCTTTGAATTTAGGAAATTTCTGCCAGAAAGGGACATTATAATACTGATTTTTGTGCCATTTTCATTACTGTGCACCATCAAAAAGTGTATGAAGTTATGTATAGCATTGAACCAAATTTTTTATTTTTTGTGTATGTTTTCGCCTATGACAAGCACATCCAGCACCATGCGAAGAGAAAACTGCGCCGGGGGCAAAGGTTCAAATTGGTGCCCTTTCTCTTTATGACAGGTGTCACAAAATTGAAAAGTGTAGAAACACAAATAAATTCTGTTGAATACATATTTTGAGTTTATTTTGGAACTTTAAAAGATTTAATTTTAACAACTAAATAATATAAGAGAAAATTGCACTACCTTGTCAAAGGGGTTCTGGAAAACAGATATGGAAAAAATGTATCTAACAATACAGCATGACAGTTTGCCAACTCCTTTTGGATTCCCACAATGAAGCCACATCCTATTTTGAGAATTTATGTTTTTGTCATAAAAAAAATTCCCAATATGTATATACAGTAGAGTCTTTAAAATCCACAATCTTCTGAAATCCACTTGCATTTCAAAACGTAAACAATGAAATTACCAGTTAAGAAGTATTCTTTATAATTTTTATTCTAAATATCAGCGAATGAAAATAAAATAATTTTTAACATAAATTTATGAGAAAATAGTAATGACACTGGGTATTACGCAAATACAGTACAGAACCATTTATCTGGAATGGTTGTGGTCAGATGTATTCCGGTTAACTGGTTGGGCATTAAAGCAGCATCTATTTCATAAGTTTTGTGGAATATATCTGCTTATGGCATTATTTCAGATTTCAAATTATTAGATTACTTGGATTAAAAATCAGATGCAAGAAAGATCAAAAGTTAACCAGAGTTTGAAAGAAGGTAATTTATGGGAATCCCTTAGGAACAAAAAATTCTTCTGCTTCCACTGCATTAAAATTAAAACATCTAAAATACAACTAAATATGTTTCCATTTCAAATACTAGATGTTGACATCAAATTATACAGTTGTTTCAAGCAATGCATACGTCAAACTGGCAGTGTATGACATTTTTTTTCTGCAAAGATTCCTAAATAAATCTATTAGAAATATCATTCCAGATAACTGGTTTCCAGATAAATGGTTCTATACTGTAAAGCGGTTTTATTTCACAGAAATCTACACACAACGAAATGTAAAACAATAGAAATTGATGTGAAGAGTAAACAAGCCCACAAAGGTCTTAGTAATGGCACCATCTATTGGCCACTATAGAAAATAACAAATTAATTTATTTTACATTTCATGTAAGGTTGGCAACACTCATTTCATTATTATTTTGCATTTGCTTTGAGTTGTATAGACCAACAGCAAATAACGACTGTTTACAGAATTTAAAAGAAACTTCATCAAGAGAAAATGAAAGCTCTCAAGCAAAGAACTATTCAAGAAATGTTTAAAAAATGTAATAAAAAATAATTTTGGGTATTAAAATTATAATGTACAGGTAAATAAAAGGGATTCAAGTTTTGATTTGCTTAAATTGAATTATTACAAGCTCTTCTTGTAAATGGATACAGGTAAGTTAAAAAAAATAAATCATTTAACCCAGAATCTACAAAACTCTAAAATCCACAAAATTCTAAAATCCGCACAGCCTTCGGTCCCAAGCTGTGCAGGTTTTTGAGACTCTACTGTATATATACCAGTGTATATGTATGCCAGTGGTTTTACTCGTGTAATAGTTGAAATATGCCAAGTGTTATTTGCATGAGTATTTTTTATTTCAAGAACTCTTTTTGGAATAATTCAAAAATTACAAATTAAGCCACAGTTTGACTAAACTTCATTATAAAACTGCAATATACAGAAATGAGATTTTAAATATAGGTCAAAATTAACATTTTTACCCACTGGCCATTGGCCAGTACACTGATTTTTTTCACTGGCCAGTTTTTTTTAACCACTGGCCAGTAACAAAGTTATGTACGCTCTATGCAAAATTGTGTTTTTTCTAACTATCAACGACATTATAACTTACTAATATCTTTTACTTACCATTCGATATGATTACACTCAACTGAAAAAAAAAAAAACTGACTATAACATCTAACAGAAAAATATAACCAGGAAATTACTGCTTTCAAAATAAAAGCCAAACGCATATTTGAAGATATTTAGACATACTTAATGCAATGTATAAAAGAGACAAGAAAATTGAAATATATTTTAAGAATTATTTTAATAAAATTTTGAATATTTTATTTTTACTATTAATTGCAATGAAATAAATTCACAGCAAATTTTCAGAAAGGTTACAGCAGAGGGGCGAATCCCCCCCCCCCCTCCTGGCACTAACTATACATTTTTCTGCGACCATTTAACGAATTTCACATTTTTTCCTGCGATCTTTGGACAAAATCTGCCGGGGGTTTTTTTGCGGTCATTTGACAAAATCTGCGTTTTTTCCGCGATCTTTTTTTCGTAATCTTTTGACGAAATTTGTGGGCTTTTTTTGCCATTCTTTGAAAAAATTTGCATTTTTTTCGAGATTTTTTGACGAAATTTGCATTTTTATGCGATCTTTTGATGAAATTTGTGTTTTTTCTGTGATCTTTTGACGAAGTTTGCATTTTTTCCATGATATTTTCATGAAATTTGGTTTTTTTTTTGCAAAATTTGTGTTTTTTCCACGATCTTTTGACGAAATTTGTGTTTTTCCATGATCTTTTCATGAAATTTACGTTTTTCTCTGCGAGCTTTTCACAAAATTTGTGTTTTAACCACAATCTTTTCACAAAATTTGCATTTTTTCCGCGATCTTTTGACGAAATTTGTGTTTTATCTGCGATCTTTTCACAAAATTTGCATTTTTCTGCGATCTTTTCACGAAATTTGCATTTTTCCGCAATACTGTGAAGAGCTTTGTGATTATTTTTCACGTTTTTATGTGATCCTTGGGCGAAATTCACGTTTTCCGCGATTCTTTGACGGAATTGGTGATTTTTTTTGACGACCATATCGAAATTAGCGACATTTTTATGTCTGAATTTTCAAACTCATGACCGTTTTTTTTAAATTTTCGGAATCGAATGCCTTAAACTTTCCAAAAATTTGGGACAGAATCACCTCTGCTACCTTCTTTTCTTGCGTTTGGGAGAATCGCCGATCTGAACGCCATGAATTCCGAATGAATTTCATCCCTTTCCTCCCTGGCATCTATCTTTTAACCATCGCGTTTGGCGAGTGGTGCCCATTGAGTTTGGCGAGTAAGGACAATAAAGTTAATCGCCATGTTTTAAGTGTTACTCGACAGCTGGTGAGTGCTAATTTTGTGCTATAAATAAGAACTAAAACTAGTTCTAAATAAATGATAATTTAGAAAGTTATTTTGAGACTTTTATGCTAATTTCATACACTCATTTTAGTATTCATTTGAAGTTATGAATTTTTTAGAAACCATGATGTCAAATTCCAAGCTTCTTGTCTAACAGTCTACCACCTCTCTGGTGTTAGTGGAACCAACATAAAATGCCCAAAATGAGTTGAAACAGAGACTGTCACCATTAATTTACCACCATTAACCTTGAAATCGGTTGGTATTTCATAATATTCTATTGAAAATGGAATTTAGATGTTTTTAAAGGCTTACTTGTTGTTCCTGCCAACCAGGTGGTAGTGACAATGGCATAAAATATAGCCCATATAGGATCAGGGACTATCACCCTTGATTCGCAATCAATAAATTCTGTAATCGGTTTATTATTTCCTGAGATTCCATAGAAATCATAATTTAGGACTCTTTTAGAATGCTTTTTGCTCCCTTTTTTAATTTCGAATTTATTTTCGACTGTTCTTAGAGGACATTTATATTTTATAAGTAGCTACCGTGCTGTATTTATAGTTTCTAGTCTCTTCAGTACCGCAGATTTTGCAATTTAGAAAATTTTTTGCTCCTGTAACCATCTAGGGTTTGGGGCATCAACATAAAATATAGCTTATGTTTGAGCAGATTCTATCTCCATCAATTTGCAACCATTATGTTTGAAATTAGATTCGTATTTCACACGATTGCATAAAAATTGCAATTTAGAACGCTTTTCGCTCACTTCATCCTTTTAAATTTGGAATTTTCTTTTGACAATTCTTAGAAAGCATTTGCATCTTTCAAGTAATTACCATTCCAAATTTGAAATGTTAGACCCCCTCAGTAACACAAAAACGCAATTTAGAATATTTTTTGCTCCTGTAACCCCAAGGTAGTATTGACAACAACATAAAATATAGGCTATGTTGGAGCAGGGACTGTCACCATCAATTTGAAACCATTACTTCTGAAATCGGTTTATATTTTCTGAGATTACTTTGAAATCGCAATTTAGAACGTTTTTAGAATGCTTTTCGTTCATTTTCACCCCTTTTAAATTTCAAAATTTTAAGAAACTGTTCTCAGAGAACATTAACATCTCATAAGTAATTATCATGCCAAATTTCAAGTTGCTAGCCCCTTCAGTATCACAAAAATCACAATTTAGAACAATTTTTTAAATGCAACCGCAAGGTGGTAGTGACGCTGACATGAAATAGATCCTATATTGCAGCAAGGGATCTTAGAAATCATTTATATCTTATAAGTAACTACCATTTCATGTTTCTAGGCCATTCAGTAACACAAAAATCACATTTTCAAACGTTCTTTTGCTCCTTCACCCCCTTTAGGGGTAGTGGCACCGACATAAAATGTAGGCTATGTTGGAGCAAGGGTTGCACCATCATTTTGACATCATTATTTTTTTAATCGGGTTGGTACTGTTAGAGTGATGTAATCGCACATTATATTTCATAAAATCATTTGGTTTTGGTTCTATCACGTCATTAACTTAAATAAAACTGATTGGTTCTCTTATTAGCAATTTCTATTGGCTGTCTTATTAAAGGGCCCTATTTGCCTTCCTAGAATCCTTTCAAAATGTTATAAATATAGGTTACTTTCTTTTGTGCCTCACTGTATTCTCTGATTTTCATGAGTGATTGACTCTGTAAATAAAACTGATTATTTAGAAAGGGAAGCAGATTTATCAAAAACTGAAGAAATAAGTAAATCAAAAAAGGCTTATGCACTATTGCTAATGCTTCTAGATGATCGAATTTTAGCTTCGCTTCAAAAACAGGATACGGCATGCAAAGTATGGAAAACTCTTCAAAGTATGTATGAAGTTAAAGGAGCTGTTAATCAAATACTAACTCAAAAAAGACTAGCCACAATGAGAAAGAATAAAGACACTCCAATGAGTCAACATATCAATGAAGTTATAAAATTAATTATGGACTTACGGATATCTGGTGCTGAGGTAGGGGATACAGATTCTATTGTTTATATTCTGATGTCATTACCGAAAGATTACGAAGCGGTTAAAGTTGTGTTAGAAAATCAACCCAGTATCAATTTAACTTTAGAATTCGTAACTCAAAGATTAATAGACGCTGAGGCATTGATGAATGACTCAAAGAATAGCGATAAAAATTATTGTGTTAAATCTTCACTGGATAACATTAGCTTTGCAGCTACACATAAGAAGATGATTTGTGAATTTTGTAAAAAGAGAGGCCATACGTCAAAATTTTGCAGAATGAAGACTTCTAAATGCTATAAGTGTGACAAAAGAGGTCACTATAAGCGCGACTGCAGACATTTGAAATTTAGTCCTACAACAAATTCGGACGAAAAACATTCAGCTTACAAAATATCTTTTGCAGCTGGAATTTTAAAAACTAAACTCTGTGGCTATACAATCCAAGAAGGATCTGGGCCGACAGTGCCCATCTCTGTTTTCTTGACCCTGGGCCCCGAGGTGCTATACAGCATGCGTCCCGGCCAGGTGGTCAACCTAACGCGAGACCCTCGGTGTTTAGTTCCCAAGCAAGCTTGGTACTCATTTTATCGACCCCAAAGGGATGAAAGGCTGAGTGAAGCTTACCCAGTCGGGAGTCGAACTCTCGACCTGCGGTGCGGCAGACAGGCGTGCTGACCACTGCACCGCTGGAATTTTAGATATCGATAAATTCATCATTGATTCCGGTGCTACTTCGCATATGTGTTCGCGAAAGGAATGGTTCAGCTCATTGAAACCAGCAACAGGAACTATTAAATGTGCTTCAAAATCTGCAGTTCTAGAAATTCAAGGTATTGGTGACATTCGCAGTGAAATATCTAATAACGTACAAATTATTTTAAAGGATGTACTTTTTGATCCAAATTTAAACGGACAGTTAATATCAGTGAAAAATATAGAGACTGCTGGATTTTGTGTTATCTTCAAAAATGAAGAAGTTTTCATTGAAAAAGAAAACAAAATATTATTGTTTGGCCGTTGTAAAAATTGTGGTCAATATGCGAGTGATTTTTTACCGCAAAGTGAAACTGCTCTCAACTCAAATATTGATGTTAGCGATTTGTGGCATAGAAGATGTGGGCACTCGTGCAATCAAGTCCTGAAACTGTTAGGATTGCCGACTTCAACAAATTTTTGTGAAATATGTACTTGTACGCGCTCAAAGTTATGTGCAACACCTACTGGAAAAGGCCCCAGAAAAAGAGAATCTGAACCAATGGTGATGATTCACACGGACATATGTGGAACAATAGTACCCAAGACTTTTGCAGGTGAGCAATATTTCATGACTTTAATAGATGACTATTCACGTTTTGCTGAAGTTCGCTTGCTTAAATGAAAGAATGATGCAGCAAGTGAACTTAAAAGTTTCTGTAAACTTCATCCTACAGTAAGAAAAATTCAGTGTGACAACGCGAAAGAATATGTTGATGGTGAATTTTTTAAATTTGCAAATGAAGCTTGTATTCTTATTGATCCTTCACCACTGTATACTCCATGTTTGAATGGTGTATCAGAACGCGCTAATAGAAGTCTCTTAGAAAAAGGGCGGGTGATGTTATTTGAAGCTAATTTGCCTAAAAGCTTTTGGGGTTTTGCAGTTCTTACTGCCGCCTACATAAACAACAGACTGCCTAATGCATCCATTAAGAATTACACTCCATATTATTTAAAATAATCCTGATTTGAAGAATCTTAGAGTATTTGGCTGTGATGCCTATACAATGATACCTAATAATCAAAGGAAGAAATTAGATGAAAAATGCAAGAAAATGATTTTTATAGGCTATTCATCAATGGGTTATCGCTTACTAGATCCCATAACAAATAGCGTCATTATATTAGAAAATGTTAAATTTAACGAAGAAAAGAAAACTTCCAATGATTTTGAACATGTATACCGGAACATCAATGAAAATGAGCCTGATGACGAAAGCCAATTTCAAGAAAGTGTAATCGATAGTTCCCTGCCATCTAGAGAAAAAACTGAAAATCCAGCCGAAGAAAGTGTGAGAAAATCATCCAGAGAAAAGAAACATCCCATTAGGTTTCCAGAACCTGAAATTTATGAAGCAATGCTTACTCAAGACGAAACCTTAAATTTTGACGACATTTGTACTCTGCCTCACAACGAACAACAAAAGTGGAAAGAAGCTATGGATGAAGAGATGGAGTCCATGAGAGAAAATGAAGTGTGGAATTTAGAAGAGCTGCCAGTAGACAGAAATGCCATCTCCTGCAAGTGGGTGCTGCGGAAAAAGAGAGACGGTAAGTACAAAGCAAGGCTTGTAGCTCGCGGGTTCATGCAGAAAGAAGGAGTGGACTATACTGAGACATTTTCACCTGTTATAAGCATGCCTGCTTTATGTTTAGTGTTAATTATTTTGTTAAATGAAAATTTTAATGTTTTTGTTTTGGATGTTAAAACTGCTTTTCTAAATGGGGAATTAAATGAGGATATTTATATGGACCAACCTAAGGGGTATGATGATAGTACCGGTAGAAAATGTAAACTAAAGAAAAGTTTATATGGTTTGAAGCAAGCCCCACATCAGTGGTATCAAAAATTTCTCAATTTTGTAATTAAGTTAGGTTTCAAACAACTTAATTCTGAATCTTGCATTTTTATAAGACATGTAAATTCAAACAGAATATTTATGGCTCTTTACATCGACGATCTGTTGATTGCAGGTTCGGAAGTTCGAGAAATTAATGTTATTATTGATATGTTATCGAAAGAATTTCAGATGTCAAAATCAGAGAAAGCATCCGAGTTTTTAGGTATCCGAATGGAATTTACGTCGGACCGTTTATATTTAGATCAAGAGTCCTATATTTTAAGGTTATTGAAAAGATTCAAAATGCTGGACTGTAATCCCAGTTCCATCCCAATTCCCATTGAAACTAAAGCGACTGCTGCTAATTTTGCAAAAGGTAATCGCTTTAATGGGCCATATAGGGAATTGGTTGGTTCTTTACTCTATTTAGCATATGTATTTAGACCTGATATTTTATTTTCAGTTAACTGCTTAAGTCAACTTCAGGAACAACCTACTGATGTTGCCTGGTGTGCTTTAAAGAAAATTTTGAGATATTTGAAAGGTACTGCTAAATTTAAAATTAATTATAAGAAAGGAAATTTAAGTGATTCGGATCTTTCTCTTTATGTTGATGCTGATTGGTGTTCAAACTCAAATGACAGAAAATCTGTCTCTGGTTATATTATTATGTTCTGTAATTGTCCTGTGTTATGGTGTGTAAATAAACAAAAGAGTATTGCACTGTCAAGTACAGAGGCAGAAATAAATGCCTTCAGCAAAAGAATTCAAGATCTTTTATAAATCAAAGGTATCGCCAATGAAATTGTGGGTGTTAAAAATCTTACAGTATATGAAGATAACCAATCATGTATTAAGTGTATTTCAAATGAAAATAAATTTGGATGAATGAAACACATCGATATTAAGTTGAAATTTATTTGCGATGTTGTCAGTAGAAATGATATTAAAGTAGAATACATTTCTACTGAAGATCAAATTGCTGACATGCTTACAAAAGCACTTCCTAAAACAAAATTTTATGAACTTTTAAAATTATGTAGTTTCAAAATTTAAATTTTAGAATTTAAGATTTGATGTGCAATTAAGGGCGGGTGTTAGAGTGATGTAATCGCACATTATATTTCATGAAATCATTTGGTTTTGGTTCTATCACGTCATTAACTTAAATAAAACTGATTGGTTCTCTTATTAGCAATTTCTATTGGCTGTCTTATTAAAGGGCCCTATTGGCCTTCCTAGAATCCTTTCAAAATGTTATATGTTACTTTCTTTTGTGCCTCACTGTATTCTCTGATTTTCATGTGTGATTGAATCTGTAAATAAAACTTCTATGTACGATCAAACGTCCTTATCTTTCAACACTGCAACATTTCAACAAGGATTTTTAACAGGTACTTCCTGAAATTGCGGAAAAATCACCATTTAGAACATTTTTTTGAACATTTTCACCCCTTTTTAATTTCTATTTTTTAAAGAAATGTCCTTAGAGATCGTTTATATCTAATAAGTAACTACTATGCCAAATTCCCTGTATCTGGGCCCTTCAGTAACACAGAAATCGCATTTCGAACATTTTTTGCTCCTGCAACCTCTTTTGGCCAGTGGCAAGGACATATGATATAGCCTATGTTCTAAGTTGGACTAACACCATCATTTTGATACCATAACTTTTGGAATTGGTTCGGTAGTTCCACAGCTTACCTCCTACAAATAAACAATTTTTACCTCTTTATAATATTAGTATAGATATAGATAGATAGATATAACATTTTTTACAAAAAAGAAGAAACAAACGAATTTGGTAGTATAAATTTGGCGCCCCCTCAATTTCTGTGCCCGGGACGACTGCCCCCTTCGTCCCTGCTTCGCATGTCCTCCTTGAATTTGGAATTATTCCACCAGAAGGGGATGCTATAATAGCAATTTTTGTGCCATTTTTATTATTGTACCATCGAAATGTGTATGAAGTTATGCATAGAACTGTACCAAATTTCATATTTGTTTTTTGCTAGCAGGTCCTCCTTGAATTTCAAAATGCACTGCAAACCAGAGAGGGATGGGATTTGAATTCTGATGCAATCATAAGCTTAAAAATAAAAACAAAGAATAGACCATTCTTTTTCTATTTTATTTCATTATCCTATTTTATTTATTTATTTTTTTGCATTTGTAAATATATATATATATACAGTAGACTCCCTTAAATCTGCGAACGCCTAAAATCTGTGTATTTTTCAGATGTAAACAATGAAATTTACAGTTAAGTTGCAGGAACAAAATTCAAGATGGCGCCAAAATCAGCGACTACCGCAATGTTTTTTTTTACTAAATTTTTTGTTAATCATTCTCTTTTGGCTATTACAGCTGATTTATTACTAAATAAATTTACATTACTTTTGATTTTGATATAAATTCCTTGCTTCTTTCCCTATTTCTTGTGTCATCACTAGTTTGAAATACCTGTCTTTTGTTTACTTTATACATATTATATTTAACTACAGTTACATTAATAGTTTACTTTTATTCATCTTTATTTATTTAAATATGTAACTTACTTACCTTTTTCTCAGCAGTCTTTAACTTTAAATACTCTTTATTTAATTTATCTCTGGGATGTTTACTTCATAAGCATCGTTAAGCCTTCGCTTTACCACTAGATGGCAGCATAGGACTTTTGGAATCGAATTGAATCAATTTCATTGGTAATAATTTAATATTTTTCGAAATTTTTATTTTACTTAATTATTTTAATAATTACTTTTAAACTAATAAATTATTTTAATATTCTACTTATTTTAATGTTTTACTTTATTGTAAGCATTCATTATAATTTCCCTTGCTTAACTACCAATCAAATTAATGTTTTAAAAATGTAAGTAAATCAATGACCAGAAATCTGCAATTTTCTTTAGAGCATTTTGGGCCAAATTTCACTAAATTTTACTATAAATTTCTCCATTAACCAAAATTTTATCAATGAAGAAAATAATTTTTTGCTTTTTTTCACATTTTCTAGTCATAATCTTAATAAAAATACGTTTAAAAAATAATTAAATAGCTCAATTGCTCTGTACGTAGTCAGACACCTTAAATGATTGAAATGTTGGGTAAAAAAGTGTCTGTTAGATAAGTTATTTCTATTATGTTTATGAGCAGGGATGGGAAATTTCTAGAAAATCTTACCAGCCAAGGATTTATTTCAACAGCCAGTAAAATGCAATGTACAGTTAAAAATTTTTATGACAAAATTATGCAACTCAAAATAGTTGGTTGCTATTACTGAGTGCATTTTCATATATTTCTTTCCTATAAAATTGGGAAATATAAACAAGAGATGAAAGTTTAATATAAAATAGAACTTTGTATCTTGTTTACATCGCTAACTACTTATTAAAAAAACATTTTCGGCATACCTCTATAGTTTGCAGATTACCCCTGAGCTTGATATGGTTTTTTTATTTTGATGTCATAAACACACTTCTCAGACTTATGGCAAATTATTTCACAAGATAATTCACTGATGATCTAGCAACCAATTTTTTTATCATTTGTGCCTTCTGAACAATGTAAAACACTACATGAATTGTGATTCTTGTTACTCCAGACATAATGCCTTAGAATAATCACATATATGCCATTCAAAAGTAGGTATAGGTACATTAGCAGAAATTTTACTGAAGGAAATATTCATGTGTATTTTAAAAGAAACTAGAACTTTCTTGAGATATAATCAGTTATTGTTAAAGTTTCATCAGAGTTTGAGCAAAGCATAGGTTTGCATTAAGCCTAACCAAAGAAACAAAGGTCAGTGCCTTTGTTACGGCGTAAATAACCTCAAATTTATTTGTTTATAATTTAACTCTGTTTATCTTTCATGTTGTAAAGCATAATTATAAAAGTGATTTCTTTTGACAGAAAAAATCTAATCTGTTTATCTAAATTGTTTATAACCCTGAATCAATTTATGAGTAACATTATGATTTCAAGGTCATGTAATATAGATTTATTTACTTTATAATAATTTTGAATTGATGGTGATTTATTAGTTTTATAATTACTTGGATGTCATTTAAATGAATATTATAGCTATTTAGAAGATTTATAACTGCATATTGTAATTTTTATTTTGATGTTTATTTTATATAATATGTATCATTTTTAAAATGGTCAGTCTTGACTCTGTAACCAAGCAGAGAACATGTAACATGCCCTGACTCTGTAATCAGAGATGCCAATTGTTAAATCATGGCTCTGTTTAATACAGAGTGTATAGTGGAAGTCCTGACTCTGCAACCAAGCAGAGAACACATTTTTTTTTTGTATTGGCTCTGTTAAATACGGAGAATTACTATTATGGAACAATTATTAACTTCTAATGATGAATAGAATTTACATACTATTTCAGTTTTATTTAATAAACTATTTATTCTAATTGCTCTCCCATCTCACTTGGATTTTGAAAATTTATTTGTCAGACGAATTTCGGCGCCAACATTTATTTTTGGTGCCTCGTAACCCGCGAAACATTTTTTTTGAAAGAATAGTGAGCAGTTTGTCAAAGTGATTTGTGATTAACAACTGTGATTTATTTTTCAACATGTGATTAGTGTGTGATTTATCTTTCAACCTGCGATTAGTGTGGAATTATTATTGTGCCATTTGGATTACGACATGCCATCTACATTACCTGGAATTAACAGGTAAGAAAATATTTTTTTCATTTTCTATGAATGGTTAATGTTTTAAAATAAGAATTATTCTTTATTTAAAATGGAAAATCTTGAAAAGCTGAAAGCAAAACGTTCTGTTGAACGAACGAGTTTCACGAAATTAATTACAAAATTAGAAACATTATTAAATGATGACATTGATAATACGAAAACCGATGAATTATTAGAGCTTCAAGAAATATTTCTCTTAAAAGAAACGGCTTTCCAAAGTTTGAATCGTGATATTGAAGCTCAAATATCCGACTTAAAAGAATATGAAAAGGACATTGCTAATAGTGAAAAGTACACTGACCAATTGATCAGTGCTAAATTTAAAATTAAAAATAGATTAAGAAAATGTAAAAAGGATAATGTTTCTATGATAGCAACTAGTCGTGTAAATTCATTGAATGGTTCTGCTAGTGGAACAGAAACGAGTTCTGCCATGAAATTGCCTAAATTAAATGTTCCAAAATTTTCTGGTGAAATCGAAGAATGGGTCGAATTTTTTAACTGTTTTGAAACATCGATACACCAGAATAAATCACTATCTAAGATAGAAAAATTCGCTTATCTAAAATCCTTGTTATGTAATCGGGCCTATAATGTGGTAGAAGGGTTTCCTTTGACAGAACAAAATTATGATACTTGTATTGATTTATTAAAGGACCGTTTTGGTAAGGTTGATGTTATTATTAATAAACACATGACTAATTTATTAAATATGGAACCAGTTAAAAATTGTTCAAATTTAAATGCATTAAGAAGATTGCATGACATGTGCGAAGTTAATATTAGAAGTTTAAGAAATTTGGGGGTAACATCCAGTTCTTATGGACAATTGCTAAATCCTATTTTGCTAAAGCTATTGCCCCATGAATTAGTGATTGAATATCATAGAAAACGTGATACTAGCAAAGAGTCAGATGTAACCGATCTAATTGCCTTTCTGAAATGTGAAATAGAATGTAGAGAAAAGGCTTTGTCAATGACAAGTTCTAAAAATGATGCATCCTCTTCTTTTGTACATAAAAATAAAACTGAATTTCGTGAAAAGAAAACATCAAATAAATATCAACATGCTAATACCTTAAATGCCACTATTAAAGTTTTTTGTGTATTTTGCAAAGGTAATGATCATTTATCTTCCGAGTGTAAAAATTTAGCTGATGATAAGAAAAGATTAATGTTACGTAAGGAGGGTAGATGTTACAAATGCTTTTTGAAATCGCATTTATCTTCGCAATGCCGCATAAAATTAAAGCCATGTCTAAATTGTAAAAGCACTGAACATAACAAATTATTTTGCTTTAAGAAAAGTTTGAAACCGGAAATTAATGAAAATCAAAATCAAACAGTTGTATCTAATTCTCATTGTAATTTTAGAAATTCTAAGCATGCTGTTTTATTGCAAACATGTTGTGTAACTGCTCAAGGTAATTCTAAATCAAAGGTAGTTCGATTATTACTTGATTCTGCAAGCGAAAAAAGCTTCATAACAAAAGCATTAGCTCGTGAATTAAATTTGCCTGTTTTAAGAAAAGAACATTTAACTGTATTCGCTTTTGGCATGGATCAAGGTCGCGAAGAAGAATATGATGTTTTTAAAATTAAATTGCGAAGTAAAATGAATTATCATCGTTTTATAGATGTTGAGGTGCTAGCTACCGATTTGATAAGTGCAACAACATTGAAGGTTCCCAATTCTGACCCTCTAGTTATAAAATACATTGAAAGTAAAAGATGGAGGTTAGCCGACCCTACGCCCGAGGAATCCGAAGTACAAATTTTACTTGGAGCTGATTATTTCTGGAATGTTCAGAGAGGTGTCATTGAAGAAATTAATGACCATTTATATGTAGCTAATACACTTTTTGGGTACACAATAGTGGGAAAAATAAACTCTAAAGGTAACGAAACAGTTAATGCTCATCTTGTATCTGTTAATGAAATAGAAAATTTTGATTTGCAAAAGTTTTGGAAACTAGAGTCTTTGGGTATTTGTGATAGTAAAAATGAATTATTTTCACAAAAGGATTTAGATGCTCTTGATTTATTTAATGATAATTTAAATTTTGTAAATGGAAGATATGAAACTAAACTTTTGTGGAAAGTAAATAAAAATGAATTGGAATCCAATTTTGATGTAGCTAAACATAGACTTTGGGGATTAAAATCAAAATTGTGCAAAAATGAATGGTTACTTAAGGAATATGAGAAAATATTAAATGAACAATGTGGTTTGGGTATAATTGAAGAATGTGAGTTTAATAAAGATGAAATAAACACGTATTACATGCCTCACAGACCAGTAATAAGGGAAGATAAATCGACAACTAAAGTAAGAATTGTTTTTGATGCGTCATCCAAAGATAAGGGGGCAAAATCGTTAAACGAGTGCTTATTTCCTGGGCCCAATCTAAATCCTAACATATTGGACATTATTTTAAAATTCCGTCTCCACAAAATTGCTTTCTTGGCCGATATAGAAAAGGCATTCTTGCAAATCCAGATACAACAAGAAGATAGAAATTTTTTGAGGTTCCTGTGGTTTGACAATATCACTAGTAACAATCCCATTTTGAAGGTTTTTCGCATGACCCGTGTAACTTTTGGTGTAACAACTTCACCCTTTTTCCTTTCTGCAACCATCAAACATCACATTGAGGGGTATAAAGATTTGTTTGGAAAAATAGTTAATATGCTGGATACTTCCTTATACGTTGATGACCTGTTTCATGGAGCTGATTCAGTAAATGAAGCTTTTGTTTTATCAAACGGTGCAGAGAAGATATTGAGTGAGGCCAATATGAAACTCAGAAAATTTAAAACCAATTCTTCCGATTTAAAATTTTTATGGAAGGAACATGGAATAAACTTTGAGGAAGACACTCTTGAACAAAATCTTTCGAAGGTATTGGGAATTATATGGATAACAGAAAGTGACACCTTGAAAATAGACATACAACCACTTTTAGTAGAATTTGACCATAAAATTATTACCAAACGTATTGTTTTACAAACTGTGGCAAAAATTTATGATCCTATTGGACTCATTTCCCCTTTCGTGATAAGAATTAAATTTTTAATGCAAGAACTCTGGGAACATGGAATTGACTGGGATTCTACATTACCAGATTCTTTAAGTGGAAAATTCAGAAAATGGCATAATGAAATAAAAGACTTGGTAAATTTTGAAATTCTTAGAAAATATTTTGTAACTATCCCAAAATTAAATCCTGAAACCGCTCAACTTTTCATATTTTCTGATGCTAGTTTAAAGGGGTATGGGTCAGTGGCTTATTTACGTGATTCTTCTTCTTGTGAAACTTCATTTGTAATAGCAAAGTCGAGAGTAGCGCCTCTCAAGAAAATTACATTGCCGCGCATCGAACTTCTTGGAGCACTTACGGCTGCAAGATTAGCGAATTATTTAAAGGAAATATTTAAAATTGTGAATGAAAATATATTTTGTCTAAGTGACTCCCAAATTACCTTGCACTGGATTAAAGGAAGTGCTAACAACTGGAAGCCCTTTGTGGCAAACCGCGTACGCGAAATTCAGGAACTTGTTGCTCCTGTACAATGGAAATTTTGTAAAGGAAAGGAAAATCCTGCAGATGTTCTCTCTCGTGGTTGCTCTGCATCTGAATTGATTAATAACGAGGTATGGTTACATGGTCCTAGCTGGCTGAAGGAAGAATCGTTACCAGTATTTCCCCCTGAAACTCAACCTAATCTACCTGATGAAGAGGTCTTGCAAGAACAACGTAAAACGCTTGTTTGCTCCATATCCCAAAATATTCCAGAATTTGAGCTTTTATTTAAATTTTCATCCTGGTCTAAATTAAAACGAATTACGGCTTGGTGCCTCAGATTCATCAAAAATAGTACATGCCCATCTGAACGAGTCTATGGTTTTTTGACTGTTCCAGAACTTGAAAGGGCAACAAATGCTATTGTGAAATTAATTCAAAACCATGAATTCGGAGACGAACTGAAAATTCTAAAATCCAGAAAGATCCTAAATTCTAAAAGCAAACTCCTTCCTTTACATCCATTTCTTGACGAAAATGATATTCTTCGTGTTGGAGGTAGGCTAAAAAATGCAAACTTGTCTGAATATCAAAAACATCAAATCATTCTCCCTAAAAGGCATCATGTTACAGACTTGATAATAAAGTATTTTCATGAGAAACATCTTCATAGCGGGACTCAATTGACAATTTCAGCAATTCGACAAAAATTTTGGATAATTAATGCTAAAGAAGCTGTGAAAAGAGAAATAAGGAAATGTATGAAATGTTTCCGAAATTCATCACACCTTTCATCTCAGTTGATGGGAAATCTGCCATCAGCACGCGTGACACAAGCTCGAGTATTTTCAAGAGTAGGAGTCGACTTAGCCGGCCCCTTTTTGATCAAACCTCGTAAGGGACGTGGTGTGAAACCCTTTAAACATTATGTTTGTCTGTATGTTTGTTTCGTAACAAAAGCTATCCATCTTGAGTTAGTCACTGATCTTACAACTGAAACCTTTCTAGCCTCATTGAAAAGATTCGTGGCTCGACGTGGAAAACCTCTAGAAATATTTTCCGACAGAGGTACAAATTTTGTAGGGGCAGACCGCGAAATAAAGAGAATGATGTCTCTAATTGCTTCTGATGAAAAATTGCACAAGTATCTTACTGACGAAATGATAGTATGGAAATTCAACCCACCTTCCGCCCCTCACTTTGGAGGCCTTTGGGAAGCGGGAATAAAACAAATGAAAAATCATTTGAAGAGAACAATTGGTGATCAGATTTTAACTTATGAAGAAATTTTGACCTTAATTGCACAAATTGAGTCATGCTTAAATTCAAGACCGCTTGTCGCTGAGTCTTCTGATCCAAATGACTTTACGGCTCTGACGCCAGGACATTTTATTATAGGAGCACCCTTGACCTCCTTACCTGAGCCTGATATCTCCTCTACCTATGTAACTCCTTTGGAACGTTGGAAATTGCTACAAAAGATTTTCCAAAGTTTTTGGAAAAGGTGGTCGTCAGACTATCTCTCACAATTGCAGCAACGTACAAAGTGGTTTAGAAGCAACCCGAACTTAAAAATCAATGACTTGGTGTTGATAAAGGAAGAAAACCAGCCCCCATTAAGGTGGAAATTGGGCAGAATAATTGAACTATTTCCTGGGGATGATAATATTGTTCGTGTTGTCAAATTAAAGACTTCTACTGGTGAACTGAAACGCCCTATCACAAAATTGTCTCCTCTACCGATGGACATTTAATATAATAGAATTTTACTTTATTTTAACTAACTTTATTATTATTATTTTTTTTCTATGTCTAATTTTTGTAACTTTCTGAACTATTTTGTATATTAATGTCTTTTTCTATTTTTAGTTGTTCCAGAAACTGTTTTTTATAGAAGTAGTAGGATTTAATTGCATTTCATTTTAGTTATACTTAACATTTAAGGTAATATTTTAAATTTGTATTTAATATTTGATTATTTAGTATGTGATAGTGGAAATTTGGTAAGTTATAATTGTTCGATGAACTCCGTTCATGGAGGCGGAGGATGTTACGGCGTAAATAACCTCAAATTTATTTGTTTATAATTTAACTCTGTTTATCTTTCATGTTGTAAAGCATAATTATAAAAGTGATTTCTTTTGACAGAAAAAATCTAATCTGTTTATCTAAATTGTTTATAACCCTGAATCAATTTATGAGTAACATTATGATTTCAAGGTCATGTAATATAGATTTATTTACTTTATAATAATTTTGAATTGATGGTGATTTATTAGTTTTATAATTACTTGGATGTCATTTAAATGAATATTATAGCTATTTAGAAGATTTATAACTGCATATTGTAATTTTTATTTTGATGTTTATTTTATATAATATGTATCATTTTTAAAATGGTCAGTCTTGACTCTGTAACCAAGCAGAGAACATGTAACATGCCCTGACTCTGTAATCAGAGATGCCAATTGTTAAATCATGGCTCTGTTTAATACAGAGTGTATAGTGGAAGTCCTGACTCTGCAACCAAGCAGAGAACACATTTTTTTTTGTATTGGCTCTGTTAAATACGGAGAATTACTATTATGGAACAATTATTAACTTCTAATGATGAATAGAATTTACATACTATTTCAGTTTTATTTAATAAACTATTTATTCTAATTGCTCTCCCATCTCACTTGGATTTTGAAAATTTATTTGTCAGACGAATTTCGGCGCCAACAGCCTTGCTCAAATTGTTATTTTCGAATGCTGGGTACAAAATATATGAATTTTCTTAAATCACAGTTTATTTCAAGGAAAAATTGTTATTTAATGAAAATTAACACATCATTTAAATTCATCTATGAACTTAAACGTTAAAATGAGTTTCATTACTTATATTCATGTAGTGCAGATAATAGATGTTTGCAGATTATACATTTTGTGGATTTCACAGTTTACTGTATTTCACTTTATTATAAGCATTCATTTTGATTTCTAGTCCATTATTAAATTGTTACTCAAGAAAATTTAAATATTTACATCCCATTTATGTTTATTTCTGCATTTGAATCACTTTCAGCATGATATTGTGTTATTTTATTTTCATGTCATAAACACACTTCTGAGACATGTCAAATTATTTCACAAGAAAATTTACTGGCTGTCTAGCATCCAACTTTTTGATCATTTTTACCATTTGAACAGTTGAAAGCGCTACATGAATCATGATTCTTGTTATTCTAGACATGATTTCTTGGAATAATCATTATGGCATGCAAAAGTAGGTATAAATACATTAGCAATAATTTTACTGAAGGAAATATTCCTGTGTATTGTAAAATAATCAAAAACTTTATTGAGATAAAATAAGTTATTGTTAAAGTTTCATTGGTGTTTGAGCAAAGCATAGGTTTGCATTAAGCATAACCAAACAAACGTCAATGCTTAGCTCAAATTATTATTTTCAAATGCACAGTGCAAAACTCATCAATTTCAACATATTTCATACAATGTTGAAAAATTTTAAGACTTTTGGTGTATTGCAATGCAAGAGTTCAAGCAATTAACAATATAAAGCAGAAATGAAATATCTTTATAATAACTGTGTGCTTTTTCATAGAAACATGTAAAAAGGAAAATCTTAAAAACATGGAACGCTTAAATTTACAAATATCACTTGTTTTACACTTACTGATTGAAACTTTGGCTAAAACGGTTTCAGTTAGATAAATTATTTTTCTATTTTCACGGTTTAAAAAGTTCAAATTTTAAAAGATTTCTTTAACTCGATTTTAGTTAATGAAATCTTGGAATATGCACACACATTGTTTTCATAAATTCTTGTGACACTTCGATTTGCTTTATTTATTTATTTGTGGTTGTTTAATAAACCAAAGGTGGATCTTAATCTGAAAAAGTTTTATTTTACATGTATTTATAAAAAAATAAGAATTTTTCATGATATCAATTTCAACGTATTTCATACAATGTTGAAAAATTTTAAGACTTTTGGTGTATTACAGTGCAAGAGGCAGGGTTGTTTGGTTTAAACCAAATGGTTTTTAAAAAAAACCATACTGTTTTTTTTCATCTGGTTTTTTTCTCTTTTCCCCTAATGTTTTCCTTTATTTTACACATTATTGAAAAATACAATATCCAAGTTATGCAGAAGCTACAAGTAAAGCTTTAGAAAAATGATGAATTAATAAATTTGTAAAGTGACAAACATTTTTAATTAATCAAACTTTTCTTATAAGCTACATAGCAGACTAATTTTTCTAAAATTAGCTGGGAAGAAAAAAACAAGTACAGTCGGCTCTCGTTAATTCGAACTCGTCGGGACCACAAGAAATGTTCGAATTATGGAAAGTATGAGAGAAAACATGTTTAAAGGGGTACTATTACAAAGGAATTAATGTTATAGTATTTTTTTTTTTAATTTCGGATGTTATCGTTAGAATGACTAAATATTAAATTAAAAGATATAAATATATAAAATAATTAATAATATAAATAAAACATAAAAATTAATAATACACTATAGAACAACGGCATTTAAAATTACATTTTAATTGTACTATAATTTTCTTACCTGAAATTAGATGAACATTTAAGAAATTATTTACACTTATTTATCATCTCTATGAAAAAAATTATCAATTGTTGTTTGCTTAGTCCTATTCATTTTTGACTTTTTAGCCAGTTTTTCTATTTGTAACAAACAGTTAAGTTCTTTGTCTGATGACGGCTGCATCAGGATAAATGTACACAAACACTCAATTGATTGTGCAATTGACTTTTCTGTGGGTAAGGAAAACACTTGGGACATAGTAGCAGAATCACCAGAATCCAATTCCATCTCCTCATTGCATTTTTCGTGAATTGTTTCAGCAATTTCTTCCACAGTTAAGGGTCCAGATACTTCTAAACTATTGTCGGCTGCTACATACTCTGCAAACGTAATATCGCATTGGAACTTTTCAGAAAAGTTTGGAAATTGTATTTCTTCAAAAGGTCTGTTGTTTTCGTCATTTGCATTATAACCACTCTTTTTAGATGGATGGATAAATCCGGCATGTCGAAAGCATTTTTCTATTGTTTCAGGTTGTATGGCGTGCCACGCCACATATAAATTGTTGATGGACATGAGTAATGTTATGTCGTAGCTTTCTTTAAGGTCAATCGAAAATAAAATTTGTTCTAGAATCCTTTTACGATAATGAGTTTTTAAATTTTGAATTATTCCTTGGTCCATCGGTTGCAGTTGTGCTGTAGTATTAGGGGGTAAATATTTAATCTTTATAGAGCTCAGTGTTGGTAGTTTACAATGACTGCACATTATCAAGCAGCAATAGAATTTTTCTGTTTTCACGAGAAAATTTTTTATCAAGTTCTTTTAACCAACTGATGCAGATCTCACATGTCATCCAGGCTTTGGCATTTGCCACATAATCAACAGGCAGTGTTTTAACTCCTTTGAAGCAACGTGGATTAGTTGATTTACCAATAACTAACAATTTTAACTTCTCACTTCCATCCATATTGGCACCTACCATCACAGTTATCCTGTCTTTTCTAAGTTTATCACTTGTGCACGTTTCACCTTTAAATGTTAAAGTCTTATTAGGAAGAAGTTTATAAAACAACCCTGTTTCATCAGCATTAAACACGTCTTTCATTGCATAAGTAGAAATAAGTTCAGGTAGCTTTTCGCAGAATTCATTGCAAGCAGAGAGGTCTACAGCACCACTTTTACCACACACAGTTTTGTGTACGATGTTATTTCACTGCTTAAAACGTGTCAGCCATCCTTCACTGCAATTGAAATTTTTAATACCCTTGAGTAGTGCAAGTTCTTTCGCTTTAGCTGCCAATATAGGTCCACTCAAAGGTACATTTCTTGCCAATGCATCTTTAGTCCATAACAGTAAAGCTTCCTCTAAATCCTCATGGGCTGCTGTTCTCATACGTTTTCGTCTTTTAGCAAATCTTTCCTTTTCCCATGATTTCAGGATGAATTCTTTATTTTTCAAGTAAGTAGACAGCATATTCTTTTTTTATTCCATATTCTGCAGCAATTTCTGTCTTAGATTGGCCACATCCTACCTTTTTAATAATTTCCACTTTGGCTTCTAGAGTTAACGATTTATAACTTCCACGTGGAGCCATATTTTAAAGAAACAAGACCTTTTACTTTCTCAAAAAACAATTTAGCAGTAAGTAAAACCATTGACTGAAAAATTCGATCCCCAGAGTGAAAGTAGAATGTAGGGTCATTCCATGTGAAATCAACCAATTTAAAGAAAAGTTGTTGCACCATAGTCACAGATTTTTTTAAAATTTTTATTACAGACAGATGTAGTAGTGAAACCATCAAATCTAAAATTTTAAGATAATTTGTGCAATATTGACTGAGATATAGCCTTTTGAAAATTGATCATTTTTACCAAATGGCGGCCATCTTGGATGCTATCCCTATGTCTATAAATGTCCATAACTTGACAACTAATGACTCAAATTTTATATTTCTGATACCAATTTAAAGCTATTTGTATAAAGAATGCATATATGATATTAAAACAATAGTAATTTTTTATTTTAATACTGTTTATTACATTCAAACTGAAAATATCACCCTCAAAAAATGACCCATCATAATTTTTTTTCAAACTTGCTAAAAACCATGTGTGTACATGTGTGTACATGTGCTCCATGTGTGTACTTTAAATAGAAAAAAATTGGAGAGGTAAAATTTTTCGTTTAAAAAAATAGCTTTTTACACATAGGATGTCACTTACTAAGCAGTGACTATCTTAAAACATGTAAATATCCTAGAGGTCTGCACGGGCCGGAATTTCCAGGCCCGGGCCCGGCCCGAAGGAAAGCTATTTTGGCCCGGCCCGGTGTAAAAATTGAAAGTTCGGCCCGAGCCCGTTTACATTTTTACCGTTCTCGGCCCGGCCCGGCCCGTACAAAAATCAGTGAAAACAGGCCCGGCCCGACTCAATTTCTACAAAAAAATCCGTTTTTTCTCGACATACAATGAAGATTCTTTTAATGAATACTGCATGCATATTTATGGGAACATTTTACAGTATATTTTAAATTACTATATGTTCGCAAAATATAAAACACACAATAGTAGACATTAACGATTACTTACAGTGTTTTAGTCAACGTCTCTACAGACGTTTCAAAATTTAAATAAGGGTTCATTAAAAGATTATTGTAGTTTAGAATAAAGGGTTAAAAAACATGATAACTTTTGAAGCTTACAATAAAAAGTAGATTTGTGAAAATATTTCTGCCATTTTTAAGCCTTTTCTCAAATCCAAAGGAGCTACATTTTGATACATTTATGAATTCATTTCTTTTCGGAAACGCATGAGATTGGCAGGTATTCTTATTCAGAAACCATGTAAATGCCGTTTTTTCTTAGATAAAAGTAATATATCTTTCAGAAAATACTGCCAAAATTAGCGTTTTGAATCGAATTTCCGGAAGCAATAGCACAGGAAAGGAGAAAAACGTACAGTCACGTGACAAGCGTCTCTGTTATCTCTGTACGTAATTTATGAAAAATGGAAACGCTATTCGATTCCAAATGCCTTCAATACTTAGACCTCTCAATTTTATGCCTTTATAGTTAAAAATTTTGTCAGAAAATGTGTCTGAAAGTTTCGCATTGTTGAGCAGTAAATATGAGAACCACCTTAAGGTACATTTTCAAAGATACTCTTAACAGAAGTTCATTATTGCTATTAATACTTTTACAAAACATAATGCCTGTCCTACACATCCTGAGAACGATTAAGACCAGTTCCGTCCCGGCACAAGTCTGCCGATAAAATTAAACCCGGGATCAGGTATCATGTAACTGTACGATGCCGATCTCTACGATGGACATGTTACATTTCTGTATTGATGTTGTTAAACTCGCATCGGCTCGTAACGCACATTTATACATCTCGAAAAAGTTATATTCATTGGAAATGGCCTCGTATTTTATCTGCTTTTCTCAAATTCTTATATCGGGCCGAAGGCCCGATTAATTTTTTTTATCGGCCCGGCCCTGCAGGCCCGTTCAATTTTTTTGCTGGCCCGGCCCGTTGAAAAAATTGCCCTAATTCTGCCGGCCCGGCCCGGCCTGTTTGAAAATTCTCCTCCATTCCGCCAGCCCGGCCCGACCCGCGGGCCGGGCCGGGTACGAAGCCCGGGCCCATGCAGACCTCTAAAATATCCCTGATTTAAGAAATAATGGCCAAAACTAAATATTTTTTAATCCCTGAATTAATGTAAAACTACAATGAAATATAATCTCATAAGTTTTTTGTAGGACCACCCTCCAATTGCTCCCCCCCCCCCCCCCCCCCCAAAAAAAAAAAAGAAGTCATTGCTAAAAATGTATAATTGAAAAAATTTAACACTTAAGAAAATAAATAAAGAATATAATGTGTAATTGTGAAAAACCTTTAAATGCAATATATATAAATGAGATTTTAGTGCATGTGTATATGTGGAATCTATTCAAAACGTTTTTCATGCAAGAAATTCAATTTTTATACCTAAATTTCTATTTCTTACTTTAAAAATTGCTCACTTAAAAAGTTTTACATTTGTATGTGACTTTATAGAAAAATTCTGCTGTATGCATGTATTTACATCATTCAAGTTGCATTAAATATTCAGATATAAATATGTCTGTTTATGTATTTTCTATTTCAATAAATTTACATACTAAGAATGACAGAATTCATGAAATGAATGCTAATCTTGCATAATCTATTTTCCTTATTATTTGAATTCAAAACATGATGTAATAATGCATCATCTTCTATCCTGATGTAATATTGCATCATGTTATATGTTTATGCAATTTTATCATAATGTATCCAACAAATCTTTTGTTGAAAATTTTTGAAACCTTTTGTGGGTAAGCTTATTATAAACTGCATTATATATAAAATTTTAAATAAAAAAAATATTTGACATAATTTATGAATTATTGCATCATGTTGTATGCTGATGCAATTTTGGGAAAAGATTGCTGCTGTATCGTCATCTGTTTTCTAATTGGTTGTAATTAAAGTATGATGAAATATTACATCATAATGTACAAAAAAATTTGGCTATCCCTTTTAAACATCATTTCTGTTGATGTTTTCAATGTAGTATGCGCTGGCATAGAATAGTTATTTTGTGCTTAAGATTCTACAGTGGACATGGAGTGTTTTGTATGCAAGAAACTTGGTGTTTCATTGAGTACTGATCTGATTCCTGTTCTTCAATTGTCTTCACGTGATTTGCAGTTATTAAAAGAAAGATTGCATTATGTAATCCCAGATGAAAAATGCTTTGTCCATGGAAATAGTATATGCAAGGTTCACAAGGATAAATATCTAAAATGGTATATTTTAAGACAGAGACAGTGTTGTGATCCATTTAATAAACATCCAAATAGCATCAGAGCAAAATCACTAAAAACAATATCATTAGATATGTCTAAAACAAATCCAGATATCCTCATTCCAGGAAAAAAATTGTGTGTTTCCTGTTATTCATCAGTAAATATGAAAAAAATGTCTATTGTTGACAGGATAACCACATCAGGAACAGAAAGCCCCTCTGATTCAGATTTTAATGAACCCACAGTAGTAATAGAACAATTAAACGAAAGTTGTGAATTGTTAGAGTTATCGCCAATAAAGGTAAGTAGGCGTACCTCAAAGAGAAAACTTAATTACATGCAAAAGAAAGTTTCAAAAATAACTAAGTGTGTTGCAACTAAAGCAGCTACAGTATTAGGTGTTGAAACCATAAATAAGCCTCAAAATAGTAAAGACACAACTTGTCCTGACTGCACATCTACGTATGATGGATAAATTATTGGAGAAGTTTACAAACGCATGTTTTAAAGAAAAAGTTCAAATTCTAACACTAGTTCCAGATTTGTGGACAATACAGCAAACAATGACTTATTTTAATACTACACAGTATCTTGTAAAAAAGGCAAGGAAGTTTAAAACAACAGAAGGGATGTTATCGATGCCTAGTGGAAGAAAAAGTGTTAAACTGAGTCCAGACGTTATAGAAAAAGTTATTAATTTTTATTATGATGATAATAACAGCTGCATGTGTCCTGGAAAAAAAATTTCATATCTGTTCCAACTGAAAACGGCAGAATATTAAAACAAAAGAGATTGATTTTGCACAATTTAAAGGACTTATATATTGCATTTAAAGAACAACATGACTTAAAAATTGGATTGTCTAAGTTTTGCTCACTACGTCCAAGAGAATGTGTTACTGCTGGAAGCAAAGGTATTCATTCTGTCTGTGTGTGTGTATACCATCAAAATATTAAACTTATGCTTCATGCTATTCATATCAATAACTACATATCACTGCTAAAAAAACTTGTTTGTTGCATTGAATCTGAAGAATGCATGTTGCACAGGTGTGATAAATGTCCATCTCCTGAAATTTTAAAGAAAGATTTAATGGGTTTAGATGAATTGGAAATGAGTAATGATATTATTTATAAACAGTGGGTAAAGACTGATGTAGCAGAATTAAAAAAAGTGATTATGCCTGTTGATGAATTTGTTGATGATTTAATTACAAAACTCCTTGCTTTATGTTCACACCACTTTTTTGCAAAATCACAAAGTTTATATTTCAACAAAACAAAGGATGAATTGAATACAGAAACTGCTATTATTTCACCTGATTTTTCTGAAAACTATACTTGCATTGTGCAAGATGCTATTCAAAATATCCATTGGCAAAAAGAACAGGTTACAGTTCACCCCTTTCTTGCTTATATAAGGGACAGTATCACTGATACTGTGAAATCTATTCCTATGTGTGCAATAAGCGAGCATTTAGTTCATGACACTACTACATTTTGGGCTTTTCAAAAAGTAATTGTCAATTATTTAATTTCACAAATTCCACAGATTAAATACATAAAATATTTTAGTGATAGATCATCAGCCCAATACAAAAATTATAAAAATTTTATTAATCTCTGCCATCATGAAGAAGACCATGGTGTGAAAGCTGAATGGCATTTTTTTGCCTCTTGCCATGGAAAAGGAGCTTGTGATGGAATAGGCAGCACCATAAAACGCATGGCCACCAAAGCAAGTCTTCAGCGTCCATTCAAAGATGGTATCTTAAATGCATTTGATCTGTGTACATTTGCAAAAGAATATGTCAAAGGAATTGAAAGTTTTTTTATAACAAAATCTGAAATTGAAATTGCCAATAATCAGTTAGCAGATAGGTATGCAAAGGCAGATACAATCGTAGGAACAAGGGTTAATCACAGCTTTGTGCCAATAAATAAAGGCCAAATACTGGTTTCCAGGGTATCAGGCTCCTCAACAAATTTTATTGCTACTGTGAGATTTAGTGAAACCGACAAACCACAAACATTTAAAAGTGAACAATATGTTGCATGTGTATATGGTGTTAATTGGTGGATTGGTAAGATTTTAGATTACTGCGAGAAATTCAATGACTATAAAATTATGTTCATGCATCCTCATGGTCCTAGTTCATCATATTCATGGCCAAAATCTTCAGATGTTTGTTGGATTCCATATGAGCATATAATGAAAGTAGTGTCTACCCCAATGACTGCTACAGGAAGAACATATAGTGTTGCTCCAGAGGAGCATACAGCAATTCAACTCTTAAACTTCAAGACAGATTAAATCCTTGGTAATTTTCAACAACATATTATCAAGTTCCTTTCAACAATATATTATAAAGTTATATCCATGTAAGTATCCTGTTCTTATTTTATGTAAATATGTTTCATATAAGTTTTATCTAAGTCTTACTTTTATACATATTTGATGTTTTTGTTGTACATTTGTATCACACAAGATTTGTGTACTCATTTTGTCAAGATTTGTTCATTTAAATTGAAATTGGCAGTGAACTGAATAACTAATGTCAACTCAATCAACTCATTAATATTAAATTTTAATCTTTTATTTGAATTCAACTGATTTATAGCTAGTATTTCTGCCATATTTAAAAAAAATATGTTTTATGGCTCTTTTTCCTTCTAAATATTTTCCATTATGTATATATTTTTTAGAATTATACATATTATCATTTTATATGAAATAAAAAGTATTGAAATGAAAATTTACTGTTATTTTAATATGTATGTGTTTTTAGTATAATTAACTGCTGATTGGTATTTCTAAATTGAATTATTTATATATTGATGCTCATACATTAATTCATATGCCAGAAAAAAATATTTTTAACCATTATTTGTTAAACCAAAGATACTTACGTGTTTTAAGATAGTCACTGTTAGGTAAATGACATCTTATGTGTAAAAAGCTATTTTTCTTTAATGAAAAATTTTACCTCTCCAATTTTTTTTCTGTTTAAAGTATACATATGGAGCAATGTTTTTAGCAAGTTTGAAAAAAATTTATGATGGGCCATTTTTTTTTATGGCCCATTACAGTAAGCCAATTTTTGAGAGTGATATTTTCTGTTTAAATGTAATAAACAGTATTAAAATAAAAATTTACCATTATTTTAATATCATATATGCATTCTTTATATAAATAGCTTTAAATTGGTACCATAAATATAAAATTTGAATCATTAGTTGTCAAGTTATGGACATTTATAGACATTGGGATAGCATCCAAGATGGCCGCCATTTGGTAAAAATGACCATTTTTTAAAAGGGTATATTTCAGTGAATATTGTGCAAATTAGTTTTAAATTTCAGATCTGAGGGTTTCACTACTATGTCTGTCTACAAAAAAAAATTTTAAAAAAATCTGTGACTATGCTGCAACACCCATTGGTTGAATTCGTGTGGAATGACCCTGTAGTGATAAAACAGGTTTTCCCCTATCTTTAACAGATGTCCACTCAGTGAATTTCTTGGAATGTCACTGGGTCAAATGCTACAGAAGGGATTAGGAAAAGCACAATGGAAGAAGGGGCGGATGTGTCATTGATGGGCAGACAGGGCGCACTAAGAAAGCGGATTTCAAATGCATGGAATTATTATACTAGTTCAGAACAATTCTGACAAAAATGAAAGAAAGAAAGTTATTTTAAGGATCTGAAGTCCGTGAGAAAGTAAGGAAAAATGAAAAATGGAATTCTCATTAGTTCGAATTAAACGAAGTCAAGAGAAAATGAGTTCGAATAAAGGAAAAGTTTTAATGTTATTTATTCTGCCATTGAAAATTTCGGGACTTCATGTTTAGTTCGAATTGAGCGAAGATTCGATTTATCCGATTTTGCATTAACGAGAGCCGACTGTAGTTAGTTATTTTCTTTCTTTTTTTAAGCCTTTTATTTTTAAAAAATAGCCAAAATGGCAGATTTGAGCTTAATATATACTTTTACTAATTAAAATGCTTGATTAGTTAAGATTTACTAAGAATTACATATGCCTCAATGATGACATAATCATAAGTAATTCTCTCCATTGGTTACTTTTTATTCTGTATGCTAATGAAATATTTGCTGTGAGTTTTCTTTGCTGTATCATGGCTATTGGATTAAGTAAGCCTTTGTTTTTCTTGCATTCCTACATTGGAATTGGGATTTTGTATTATGATTTTATTCTGTTACCAGCAGGGTTGGCACAGTTCAAACCAATTGGTTAACCAACTGGTTTTTTAGAAAAGATCTAATATAATATTTTCTCATTTTTGTAATTTAAGTGTTTCAAATTATTGGATATAAATAATTTCTACTCTTAACAGAGTTATCCCAGCAATCACCGTGAGACATAGTGAGTCTAGGTTATATTTGTGTGCATGTAGAATGCAAATTGCATGTCTTGATGAACATATCTGAAGCTCTAAAGAGAAAATTTAAAACATGTGAATTTAGCAAAGATAAAATAGATTAAAAATATTCAATATTTTGAATAAAATATTTTCCTTTCAGAAAACGCATATTATTTACAATTAATGACATAAAATGACCTTTAAAATTTCAGTCAAGCTCTAAAAGAAAATTTTCTTGATTGGGGAGATTATCTTTCAAAACTCTGCTCTACTCAACAATTGTAAAATCTTTGACACTTTTACAAATTCATTTTTTGATATAAAATTGGAAGGCCTGACTGTGGAAGCGATTTGGAATCGAACTGTGTTTTCCATTTTTGATAAATATATTACCTATTGAGTTATAAGCAATGTTGATCACATGACAAAGAAGTTCTCAAAACCTTCGTTGAGTAGTTATTTTTCTTTTGCATGGAAATTCGGTTGAAAACGCCAACTTTGACACTATTTTCTGAAAGATCTATTGCATTTGCAAAAAAACTGGAAAACATGGTTCCATTACATAGTTTCTGAACAACAGCATCTGCTAGATTCATGCATTTCCGAACAAAAATAAATTAAAACTTATGTCATAAAATTGCCCTTTCGGATTTGAGAGCCTTGACCCATTAGTGCCTGAATTTTTTTTTCAACTCAATATTGTGCTTAATTATAGTAAATGGTGTAAAATGAACGTAAAAAATAATAAAAAAATTCTCTTTGAAAAAATATTTATTTAACATATAAAAATCTAAACGTCCCAATTTTGGGACACTAGGCATGAAAGGGTAGGGGTTTTCTCCATTACTGTCTAAGCATTATATCTATGCTTTATGCCATTTAATATGTTTCAAAAAGATTCTATATCATTCAGGTTATTATTTGACTATAAAATTTTCTTTATTATTACTATAAGGGGGGAGGGTTGGGGTCGGCTCAAGAACAAGACCCCCTTCCTCCTCACCATTAGCCATTGGCATAGTAAAAATTTATAATAATAATTGCTAATAAAGTATATATACCGTATATACTTGCATATACGCTGACCCATTAACTTTTTAATGCAAAAACTCGCGTATGTCGACCCCCTAACTTTTTATTTCAATTTCGCACAAAATCAAACCAAAGATTTCACTTACCAATGCGAAAAATTAGTAAGTAAACAAAAACAAATCATTGAAATATTTTTAATAATAAATTATTATTATTTGTATATTTTATATATTATTTTATTATTTATATACATAAAAAATCAGACTTTTGCAGTATTCAAAGGTTTTTTCTTTTTTGGCTTACGTAATTGACTCGTGTATAAGTTTACCCCCCAATTTACTTGCAGAAAATTGTCAAAAATTCTTCATTTTACACACGAGTATATATGGTACAGTAGAACTTCGATTATCCGACCCTCGTGCAACCGGAACTCTCTGTAAACTGATGTCGATAGCCTGAATTTTTTCCAACTTTTTTTTTTTACTTTCACATTCCTTATGTATGCAAGTGTTCCCTTCCAAACCACGAGCAGAGATAAGCATTTTGGTTCCCCTTTCTTCGAATTCCATTGAAATTAGCTTGAACTCCCGCAAGATCCGATCCCATAAAGATTATACTACACCCCCCCCCCCCCCTTGTATACATGTCCCTGTTCTAAACAAATGAAATTATTTTCATGTATAATTTAAACTTAGATGTTTATTAAGCAGTTTAAATAGTCCTATTAGCAGTTCGATGACGATGTTGCATAGTATTAAACTAGATTATTATTGATAAATTCTCGATTATCTGGAAATTTGATTATCTGCTGTCGGTTCGGACCCAATTACGTCAGATAATTGAGGTTCTGCTGTATATATTTTAGTAACCTCAGGATGTCAAATACTAAACTAAGTACAAAACATAACGGTATGATATAAATTTTTACTAAGCCAATAGCTAAGGGTAGGAAGGGTTGGGTGTCTTGTTCTTGAACAGAGCCCAGCCCCTGTTCCCCCTATAGTAATAACAAAGAATAGCCAAATAATAATTTTATAACCAAATAATAATCCGAGTGGTATGTAACCATTTTGTAACAAAATAAATGGCATAAAACATACATTTAATGCATAGACAATAGTGGAGAAACCCCTACCCATTCGTGCCTAGCGTCCCAAAATTGGGACGATATATAAAGGTTCAAATTCGAGTAAAAAATAGAAATCTGAAAAAATGCAAAAATACGTATTCTAAAAAAATGTTTCATCTTATAAATAATACCATTTATAAAATGATTGATAAAAAATTAAAAGAAATATCTTACCTTTTCTTACGCGCCATTTTATTTCAAGAAAATCCAACTTTGCGCTACAACAAACATTTATTTCACCGTTTTATTCTTAAAAATGCACTGCCATTTATGGATAAATATTGAAAACAAATACTAAGGATATATTTTACTAAGTTTTGAAAGGATATCATAATTCAATTTGTAATGGGAATTTTTTTAAGAAAGCGTCCCAAAATTAGGACGCCAGGCAGAAATGGGTTAAGAATAAAAAAGAAACTCAAGATATGAAGTCGAATAAGAGAACTTTGAAAAATTGGGTGCTAGCGAAGCACCTGTTTACGTTAAACTAAAATATGCAACAAGATATATTTAAATCGGCTGTTGCATAATCAAATCCACTATTTAGATCTGACAAAAAAATGGGGGAAAATCAAGATACGGTTCGCGTGAGCTATAGATCAAAATTAACATTTTTACCCACTGACCACTGCACTGATTTTTTTTACTGGCCAGTAACAAAATTATGTATGCTCCATTCGCGATTCCAGCACTTGAATACACCCTCTGGTGAAATTGTCAAGAACTATCTCTGAGTCGGCAAACATTTTGCAAGCCCATTAAACGACATTGAAAACGTGTATGTTTTTAAACGCTAAAAACTGTTTTATTTGTGTGTGTATAATTTACATTTACAATGGATAATGTTTACTGCAGTGTTTCCCAGTCTAATACTCGTTTATTTGATCATACAAGAACCAGTTATCCACTCTAAAGGATTATTAATATACACCTTTGTGAAGATTGGATTCGAGTGTTGAAAATCGGCAAGAAAGTATGAAAACGCATGGACGTTTGCGGCAAGCATTTTCAGCCTGAGATTTTTTTCCCACGACATAAGAAAACTAAATATATTTTATATATTGCTTTGTTAGTTTAATTTTCACATTAAAAATTAATAATATGCCACTTGTTTATAATTTTTTTAATGTGGAAATCAGGCTTGACAGGATTTTGATACACGACCTGAAAAAAAAGGTATTGCAAATAAAATTTCTGTTTTACGAGTGTGAGTTTTAATTCAGTTGAAGTTTTAAATTGGGATATCTGATTTTAGTTTCTTTCTTGCCCTTTTAGTAAATTAAAATTTATATATAAATATTTCAAGACAGTACATGTAAGCAGCGATTGATTTAAAAAGATATAGACAGGTTCTGGAATGCTACAGTTGAAAAGTTCATGTACTATATATTTGTGATACTAACATTAGTAAATAACGGTATGAGAAACATAAATTATACACAATAACTGTTTTTTTTTTTTTTTTTTTTTAATTTTAAATCTGATAAGTTCTATCTCAAATCTTTTTGATATGAATATTAAAACTTACCAAATTAAAAAAAATTATTAATGAAAATGAAATATTTTCTTATCTAAATATTAAATCTGAAATTTCATTGTTGGAATTACATATGACATTTTAAAATATGTCTGCAAATTTGTTCAGCTGCCTGTCAATGTGTAAACATTATTCAGTCCTGCTAGGATAATATTAATTTTTCATCTCTAAAACATTTAATTTATAGATTAAAAGAGATATAAGAGTAATATAAAGAGTTAATGTATTATAATATCAAAATTCTTTATATAAGAAACTTCATTACAAAAGTGCTAAACCATTTTTGCTTGTAGCATTATACTAAAACAATATGTAAACTTTCCCATTTCTTAGATTTGAAATAAACATATTTCTAAAGAAAGAAGAACTGCAAACTGTTCAGAGCCTGCATTGCAAATGTTTTGGGATGATTCAATTCTCTTTGATACCAGTACTTGGGATGATTGTCCTACATCCTTCGTCAGCGGTTCAAAAGCCATAAAAAAAGAAAGGTAGCTGGCAACCTCCAGCTCTACATATGCATTTAATCTGTCAACACCCATCTCAAGAGTGAAAAGGACTACAAGAAAAAACTTTCTTGTTCTTGTAAAGACTGTTTAGATGACAATAACACACTATGAAATATAAATTGTAAATAAAGGCAAACGCCTGGAGAATTTCTAGAGCGGGTAGTGCCTGACATATTGTCTGGCCGCTCACTTGGGAATTTCCTTGGAAAAAAACTTTCTTGTTCTTGTAAAGACTGTTTAGATGACAATAACACACTATGAAATATAAATTGTAAATAAAGGCAAACGCCTGGAGAATTTCTAGAGTGGGTAGTGCCTGACATATTGTCTGGCCGCTCACTTGGGAATTTCCCCCTGGTTTTGCTATATTTACATATTTAAAAAATATATATAAACAAGTAAGTACAAGAAAGAAAACAGGTACGTAAATTTAAATATAATGTTGTTTATTCAATTTAAGATAACATCAAGTGAATTATTCAATTATTTAAAAGTATTATAAAAAAATCTAAAATTTAAAAATCATCTTCTACATTATAGTCTTTTTCGAAAATTTCAAAAGGCATAGCATCAACCCTAGCGATGACTTTTAACACTCTGATGTATTAGGTCACCAATGCACAGAATCTTCATTGGAATTCTAATCCACGTAGAGTTCCTTTGAGTATCTACTTTACAACTATTTTCATGTAAACTGGCATGCAAAGAAAACTTTTGTATAAAATACAGTAATGAAGAAAGTAGAGTTTTAAATAAATTAAGAGTTAGGTTTGTAATTTTTTTTTTTTTTCGATCTGTTACAATATTTACATATTCTTCATCAAGTTGATTTTTGCATTTTGTTGGATCCTCTGCCTCCCAACATAATTGTTTACGTGCCTCATAAGCTTTCATTTCCAAGAATTGGGTCACTTGAACTGTCTTTAATTTTATCATATTCAACTTCAAAGTCCAACTCCTCTGAAAATAAGAAATTATAACTTATTATATTAAATCAAATCTTAGTACCAAATAAAAATAAAACACATTTTATAATTTTGCCTTGTATTATAAAGCACTTTTATAAATTTTGTATTTAAATGACTTGGAGGGAAGAAAAAGAAGGTAGACAGCTATCTATAAAATAAAACGGTACTACTTAGTTATTCCGTCGACCAATTTCGCCAAATTATACAAAGACATAATTTTTATTTTAAATAACGAAAGAACAAATAAGTTAGTATAACATTAATAAATTTACAAATAAAACGTCAAAATAAAAATCGTGATGACGTAAACACATGTAACTTGCTTAAAGTCAAGTGAATGTGACATTTACGATCAACCATTATTAGCATTTAATCTTAGGGGAGAGTGGGAATACTTGAGCCACTCCTATTTTCTCTACAGTAGGTTAATTTTTCTTTCTAAAATTAGCAACATGATAATATATTTATAGTTCTGCACATGTAACAAAAAAATCACATATCTTGGAACCATTTTAAAAGTATAGTGACTAATAGTTGCTTTTTCCCTATCTGAAGTAAATATTTAGGTGAGTGCTTTTTATAATTTTTTGTAATCAAAGTTTTGTTTTAAGCTGAAACAATATAGATAGATTTAATAAGTATAATTTCAGTTGTATTTTGAATCTAAAATAATTCAAATAGCTGCATGCATTACTTAGTAAAAGTCTGATAAACAAAAATGGTAGTAGTGGGGATACTTGAGCCACTGAGATTGGGGATACATGAGCCATGCTCAAACATCCCTACTAGGAAATTAGACATATGGGTGAAACAAAAAAATAGGTCTTTTTCATGTTCACAGATAGATTTTTATTTATTTATTTTTTCTGTGTAAAATGGGGAGATTTTTTTTATCTGGGTAAAATGAGGAAGAATTCTTTTATTTTTGTTTCATTAAAAAATAATCAATAAAGACTTAATTTGAAAACAAATGTTTAAAAATGTATATTTTGTTAATGAAAATATCCTTTTTTTTTCATTTTGACTAACAAAATAGTCTGTCTAGATAAATGTAGGCATAGTTTTATATTTAACTTTTTGACTAATGTTAAACTCACTTTTTAAAACTGATTTTACTGGTCATAATCTCTAATATTTTAACTAGTTAGGCCCAAAATATTAAAATATTTATTTTGTTAATGTAATAATTTAAGATTAAATATTGTATACTGAAATTGTAATCTCTGTTACTGTAACTTTTTTAAAAACTTAACCACCAACTGAGGATGTTGCTATCATCGATGAAACCCAAGTTGAAATGATCCTTCGACCACCAATTATCACTACAAAAAATTATCGTGTTACTAGCTTTGTTTTCACAACTGGTTTCGAAGGACTTAGTGTATCTTAATTTATCACTATGTAAAACATTTATAAAATAATAAAAAGAAAAATATTATTTTTGTAGGTATTTTTTAGTATTGGCCCAAATATCCCTTCACCATGGCTCAAGTATCCCCCTCATGGGGATACTTGAGCCACAATGTAAAAGAAAAAGTAAAAATTAATTAAACAAAGAAAAATAGTTCAAAATTAACTGAAAATGGTTTTCAATTGAAGAAAAAATATCAAATTTTCAACTACAATTTTTTATTTTGTTCTAAGAAAGTATAAATTTTTTTAAAAAATTGAAATTTAAAAAGTGGCTCAAGTATCCCTATCTTCCCCTATAGTTTGGCGATAGATTTTTGGTCAACGGGATAACTAAGTAGTACCAATAAAACTAATTTTGAGGTACTTATAAATAATTCTTTAATGTGTATTCATAACCTTTTATCCTAAACATACATTTAAAATTTATACCTGTTGTCTGATTTTTAATCATTTATCCTTTCTTTTTCAGAATAATAATCTTACTCTGATCTTAATGTCATCTGACAACCTCTTGTGGCCAAAAAAGTGTCATTGAGTGCATGTTGAGCATTTTTAGCATCACATTTCTCTAGCCAAATTTTCTTGTTGATGTCCGATGATAGTATTTGACTTCCTCTACTTCAGTAGAACTCATAAATTAGAAATGGTGCTATATATATTAAGATTTTCTATCGTAAGTATACATATCTTCAGATCTTTTATTCTGATTTTCATGAAAATTATTGGTTTAAAATATGTTTAACTTAAAAGAAGTTTGATAGATATATTTTTGTAGGCTGTGTATAGTGATAATTATCCTTTTTTTAATGTTGCAAAAGGGTTAAAAATAGAAAATAATATATTCTAGTAAAATATGCAAGAAATCTTCACTTGCCTAGATATGATGAAATTGAAGCTGTAAATATAAGATGTTTTTATGAAGCAATATGTTCGAGATTCTTTTTTAATGGTTTTCATTGATTCTAATGTCAGAAAGTATTCCTAAGTGATATACAGATGTGAAAGTTTTCAACTTTTTCACTGAAATGTTTTTTTTCATTTCGGCTGTTTCTGAGATTGATGCAAAAACGTGAAATCATGACGGGAAAATTTCGAGTGAGATGTGTGTAGTGGAGGGGGGGGGGGGGGGGGGGAGAGAGAGAGAGAGAAATAGCTGGGATTGTAAAATTCTGTGCTTTTAAATCTTCCTTGTAATGTGTACAACATAAAAAGCAATGTACATTTAAAAACTGATTTTAATTTATGCAACAAAATTCACTTTTTTTCCAGTGTTCCCAGTTCCACCAAATATTCTTTCAAGTACAAAATCAAGGGGTGGGAGGGGCTAAAATAAGAAAAAAAGTTTTTCTTTAAAAAGCACTAAACTAAAATGCATAGATTTTTATAGTAATATTTTAGGTATACTGAGTATTACCTTGACCAAGTACCAAGTTGTTGTGAATAAGAAAGAACCACCTGCACACATGAAAGGAGTTTAAAAATAAGGTGGCAGTGTGTGTCTGTGTGTGTGTATCTATATATAAACATGCTTGCAATAAATTTGCTGGATTAATAATGTAATTTATCGCTAACTGTATTTTATTATGGCAAACAGTGTTGACGTTAGAATGTCATAAAATCTTATGTAAGCAAAGGGGGAGAGGGTCTATAGTAGGTCCTAGTTTTGTCATTGCTTGTTGTGTAATAGTAATATGCTATTTTTTTGGAAAATATACTTTAGCGAGTAATTTAATAAAGAAAAAAACTAGTTTGTAGGGAGCATCAATATTGTTTTTGACGTTACGTCCAGAAACTATATATATATATATATATATATATCAATCAATACAAAGTGTACCAGTGGAGGTAAGCGTCTGACGGATCAGCTGGTGCCAGGATTGATCTTATTTCAAATTTGAATGCCTTCAGAAAATCACAGGTGTGTAGTTTTATTGTATAAGTGACTACCATTAGTGATCTTCTGCAAGCAACTGGAATTTATCTGTACCCTTGGACTGTATGCTACTTTGCCAACGATTATAGATTCACCTTTGCATCGAAGGTTTAAAAAAAATCTGTGAGTATGGTAGGACTGCCACTGCTAAGTCAAAACAGGAGACAACAAAGTAAGTTTATTAACATCAAGAATAATATTTGTGCTCCTACAAACTAGTTTTTTTTTTTTATTACATTAATTGCTAAATTATATTTTCTGAAAACAGCATGCTGCACTACAAACTATGAGTACACAATAAGAAAAGTAAGTACGAAAATTATTCAGCTGAAAATATTTTTAAATGCCCATAAGTAAAATCGTAAATACAGTATACTCCCTCAAATCTGCAAATGCCTGAAATCCGCACATCATCGCAGATATAAACAATGAAACTTTCAGTTCAGATTGTAGGGGCAAAATTACAAGATTTTTCAGTTTTATATCATTCTATATTTTTAATATGTAATTCTCGATAATGACTTAAATTGTTTTTTAATGAAAGAAGTATAATTTTTTTTCTGAAAAATAATCAAGATATTGCTGATATCACTGTTAATCGCAATCTTTTTACCAAATATATTTATGTTTTAAAAAAGCTGTTTTGCTTATTAAGACTGGCTAAACCAGAAATAAAACTCCCTTACTGTATGATTTTGATGTGAACTAATAGGGTACCTTATAAGGAAAGCTTCACTGAATAATTCAAGGAAAACATATTCGTCATTTAATTGACCTTTACTTTTAATAATTTAATCATTTTAAAAATCATCTCACTTTTTATCATTTTGGTTTATTACGTTATGTTATACTTTTAATATTTTACTATATTACAAGCATTTATTATAATTTGATTGCATTATTACTGTCTAAAAAATGTAAACAAAGCAATGACCAGAAATCCACAAAATTCTAAAATCCGCAATACCTCTGGTCCCAAGCTGTGCAGATTTGAGGGAGTCTACTGTATAATGTGAAAAAGACATTTATATGTTTCAGTCTGTGGCATAAATAAAATCTGCCGCTAAGTAAAAAAAATAAAGGTGTGGGCCAGCCTTATGTATATCCCCATCTTGTTTGTTACCAGAGCAATTTACACTATTTTAAAAGATGAATAAAAAGTGGGAGGGGGGAGGGATATGATGTTTTTAGATAATAAAAGTTTTTAATGTTTTCTTTTTGAAAGTACAAAAGTGTTCTTAAAAGATGCCAAAAGGGTTTGTTGTTTATATTCATATGAGAATGGTTTTGAAAGTAAAATGAAAAAAAAAATCATTTTTAAAAGATAAAGTTTATGTTGTTTTAAGATGACAAAAAGTGGTTTTTTTTTTTATTTCTTATATTTTCTTATGTTAATTATTTTTATTGTCATCAGATCAGTTAAGCGGACCTTTTTTCCTCGTGGAGGAAGGTTGTTCCAAGGAAATAACGCCCTTTTGTGATTATTTGAGGTCATGCCGGCAAAAGCCGTAGTGAATACCTCATAGCTTAAAATAAATAAATCAGTTAAGCGATACAGTTGGTATGATAAAATTAAGTATCGACCAAAACAGGTTTTTAAGACCGAAACTGAAACCTAAAACGAATTTCGGTTACCTTCTTTTTTTTAAACGAAAATCACCAAAATTTTTTTAAGTAATTAATACGTACATAAATATACATACTTATTAATTATACTTGTTTATTAAACATACATAATTATTAATCAATTATATGTGTGGCTCAAGTTGGCTCTCTGTGCCTGTGACCAAAACTTTTTTATTTTCATATAAAATAAAATGTAATTAATTCTTCAATGACACAAAATGATTTTCTAATTCTTCGAATCAGATTAAAAAAGGTTTTAGGTATACATACCTCTATTTAGCTTTTATAATGATTTTTGTACATGATCATCTGTTGTACTAGAGATTTCTCAGAGAGTATTCAAAAGACTTCTGCGGTTTCAAATTTTTCTATTACTGTTGAATCTACAGCTCTTAATGTGCACATGAAAAGCATCTTCAAAGTTTAGTCCTATATGCATTGCTTGCTTTATAATTTGCACTCATGTCTTGAGTCAGTCATGAATGATAATTATAAACAGTGAAGTCCATATCAATAAATGAGTGTTTCATTGGAGTCAATTCAGCTCAAATCAATGAGTAATGTTAAAAATTTCCGAAAGAAGAAACGAGATATTTAGAATAAAGATTGTTTTGATCAGGCCGAATTTTTGGCAGCATTTTCACCAAAATCGAGACTGAATTTTCAGTCAATCTCTATTTAAAATAATGTTGTTACAGTTTAGCTAATATTGCGTGCTTTTTACCAATAATTTTGATGTTAAAAAAAAAAAAAAAATTTAATCTTAAAACTTTTCTGTATAATATTTTTTCTGGAATTTAGAAAAACAAGATGGCAGAGGGGTCAGGGTATACACATACTGTTCCATATTATATAGATTTGATGTGTATATTGTACATATTAATTTGTTACTAATTATGAATGTTGAAAAAGGAAAAATTTTAATGTAAAGTCTTTCTTTAACTCTAGGAAAATTTTCTGAATTAGATTGAAAACAATGATTTGTAAAGCATTTAATTTACAAAAAAAAAAAAAAAAAAAAAAAAAGTTACCTAATTAGAAAAACTGGCTTGTTACAAATGTTTTTAAAAAATTAATGGTAAGGTATACTTACATAAATAAAAATTATGATAGAAACCACTTTATAATTTGGGGTGGCTCATTTATGTGTCCCAGGGCCAAAACTAGGGGAGGGCAAGGAGGGGGGGCATGTGCACCAGAAAGAAAGGCGAAGGGGCCTCCAAATGAAGATTTTGTTTGTTGTTTGATAAAAAAAAAAGTATAAATATATGAAATTTGGATAAAATTATCTCGCAGCTGGAAAATCCAAACGTAAATTAACTTTTTAAAAAATAGAACCACAACCAAAATAGAAAAAAGTAAATATTAACCTGGTTAGAATTTCTAAGCATAAAAGTAATTTAAAACTATTAAAATGGAAGCGAGAAATTTTAAAAAGAACACTCCCATAGATTTAACATTAGTTTTCCAGTTTCTTTGCATAATGACTGATGTAATCTCAAGCGAAAACACTTGCATGCTAATGTTAAACCTATTAGAGCATTCTTTTAAGAATTCTCTCTTGAGCTTTAATTTTTTTTTTTTTTTTTTTTTTTTTCGTATGATACCTGGGAGTGTGTTTCTACTTTTTCGATTTTGGCTGCATTTTTTTAATATGAGGACACTTTAAGTTTCAGAATTGTTTCCAAACAGTTTTCCAAAATGAAAGTGTTGGAATATAAAAAATATGTAACCAACACAACATGAAAAAGAAAAAAAGCATCAACCTCAGGTACCTCGTGGAAAAAATGACTCATGTAATCTCATGCGAAAACACTTGCACACTAATGTTAAACCTATTAGAGCATTCTTTTAAGAATTCTCGTTTGAGCTTGAATTTTTTTTTTTTTTTTTTTTTTTTTTTTTTTTTCATATGACACCTGGGAGTGTGTTTTTACTTTTTCGATTTTGGCTGCATTTTTTAAATATGAGGACACTTTAAGTTTCAGAATTGGTTCCAAACAGTTTTCCAAAATGAAAGTGTCAGAATATAAAAAAATGTAACCAACACAACATGAAAAAGTACAAAAGCATCGACCTCAGGTACCTTGTGGAAAAAAAAAATATATACAGTCCACTCCCTCTAATCCGCAACTCTATAATCCACAAACGCCTATAATCCGCACTATATTTCAGATGTAAACAAAGAGTTAAAATCTTTTTTTAAGCAAGATAACTTACATTTTGATTGTAATAAATATTGACTAATCTGATGAATTTATTAAGAATTTTAATTAATTTTAAATGCACTAAAATTTTTTAATGCATTTCTGCATTAATTAGAAAGAAATATTCTGTGTATTTTATAAATAACTATTAGACTGCTATATTCTGAACACATTTGTTGGCTATATAAAAGTTAAAATTACTTTCAAAGAGGGGTTACCTCTTTTGGATAAATGTCTTTTAGAAAAACAAACTTTTGTTATTTATCAAGAAATCCTGACTATTGTAAAAGGCTTCAAGATTAAATTGCAGAGTATAAATTAAAAGCTATAAAGCAAACCATTATCACTGTGATGCTTGTGATCTAAAAATAAGTAGAAATGTTTCAATTAATTGTGCATTATTATATTATTTAAATGTATTTCTAATATTTGGTACAGTTTATATATATAAGCAGTTTCTTTTATTTCTCTGTTATTTATTTACAATGTGGTTACTATATTTGTTGATAAATTCCAAATATTACAATGTATACAATGAAATGGCCTATAATCTGCAAAATTCTTTAATCTGCAAAACCCTTGGTCCCAACCTGTGCGGATTAGATGGAGTGTACTGTATATATATATATATATATATTTAAAAGTAATACAACTCAAGTGAAATATTTGTCTAGAATGCTTCCATAGTTTTAATATTATAGATTGCGAATGTCTTTGTGGGACTAATGTAGTCTCTTTATTTTATATCACTGATTTTTTTTTTACTTTTACATTTTTTTTTTCACTTAATGTTGAAGATCAACTAATTGAAAACAGAAACAATTTGCTTTATACATAAAAAAAGAAACTATAGGAATTTGTATCAACTACAGTCGAACCTCGTTATCCTGACACTGTAATGGCCAGAAAAAAAGTGTCGTCATAAGCGGAGTGTCGCGGTAACCGGAGTTGGAGAAAAGTATGTTTATAAAAAAGCTGTATTTTTAATTAATTTGAGACAATTTTAAATTCATAACTGTTCTTGCTGTTTTAAGCAATAAAACATTATTATTAAACAAAATAAACACAAAAACAAAATTGAAAAAAAATAAAAAGATTTATGATGACTTGTTTTTTATTGTTACATGAAATAATGATGAATTAAAGTTTTCTTATTCCTAGATGTGCTTCCTACAATTCTTTTTTCAATATTATACAATGAATTGTAATCTATATTTGTTGTTTCAGAAATGGATGTTAGATAATTTCTGATCATTTCAATGCAATGCAATGCATCAGTTTTAGTCGAATTTAAAAACGCCGTGTAACCACAAGAAAGTTCCCCCTGACAAAACAAAAAGACCACGAGTAGACTGATACGTCTATCTGAAGCTTAAGAGGGTCATTCCATAGTGTGTGGCTTTATTTATTCTGATAAAGAATTGTCGTAAAATTTCTCATTTATCTCAATGGGTATTTTAGTTTTTTTTGTGAAAAGTTTGGCTAAGATATTTCTTACTGCTTAATTTCCGTGCTTATAAGATGGACTATGAAAAATGGACAATTTTCCTAAGCCGTCGGGATATCCGGAGTGGTATATTATTTAACGAAGTAAACTGTGGAGTTTATTTATACATTAAAACCAGTGTTAGGCACGCTCACAAAAAAAACGAACTAATTCAAACTCAAACTCAACTTCTCAAAAATGAGTCATGTTCACATTCAAATTTTTTCAAACGAACTCGCTCAACTCAAACTCATCTATGAAAGTGAGCGAAGTTCACTAAAAACTCTTTTTTTTTTTTTTTTTTTAATTAGAACTTTATTGTCCAAATTTACAAAATTTTACGAGTAATCTTCTGGTTATTCGATGTAAGTGTCTTCATGGGCCCGGCCCAACTTTCCTTCCCGACACTCTGTCCGAGCTGGGTTTGAGGATTACTTTTTTCTAAAGCTTCAGACCGAGATGGCCGGGACTGGGTTTATTTTCCGGCCCAAGTCGGGGCTGTACTGAATTCGTCTTGAGATCTGAACAGGCAGAAATTTTCAGTCCCAGTTCGAACACAGCTCGTATGAAAATCATTGCACTGGCATAGCTCTGGCCTGTCCAGTAAAAATATCAGTAAAATTTGGCCCTGCCCATTTTTTTTTTTTTTTTTTTTTTTTAATGCCCGTATTTCGAGATCTTTTGACGAAAGTTGCGTTTTTTCCGCGATCTTTTCACGAAGTTTGCGTTTTTTCCACGATCTTTTGACGAAATTCATGTTTTTTTTGCGATCTTTTGACGAAATCTGCATTTTTTCGCGATCTTTTCACAAAATTGCGTTTTTTTTTTGTAATTTTTTAACGAAATTTGTGGGGTTTTTTCACCATTCTTTAAAATATTTGCATTTTTTTTTCAAGATTTTTTGACGAAATTTGCGCTTTTAGGCGATCTTTTACAAAATTTGCGTTTTTTCCGGGATCTTTTGATGAAATTTTGTGTTTTTCCGCAATCTTTTCGTGAAATTTTAGTTTTTTTCGCGATCTTTTGACGAAAGTTGCGTTTTTTCCGCGATCTTTTCACGAAGTTTGCGTTTTTTCCGCGATCTTTTCACGAAATTTGCGTTTTCCCGCGATCTTTCCACGAAATTTGCGTTTTTTCCACGATCTTTTCTCGAAATTTGTGTTTTCTGCGATCTTTTCACGAAATTTGCGTTTTCCCGCGATCTTTTCACAAAATTTGCGTTTTTTTCCGCGATCTTTTCACGAAATTTGCGTTTTCCCGCGATCTTTTCACGAAATTTGCATAAAACTTCTTAAAATTTACAGTTTGAGATGAAACAAAAACACCAGCTTCTTTGTTCAACAAATAATCCACTTTGTTAAAACCTTTTGTTGTTCTTACATTCCCATTATCATCACCATTTTCTCCTACAATTTACTTTAATTTTATAGCTATGCTTATTTTAACTTTTTTTCCCCTCCAAAGTATCATCTAAAAATGAAAATGCAACTTGATCCTAGTTAAGATACCAAAGGCAGTTTATTATTTTAGTGAATGCTTTGTCTGTAACCTTTATCAATTTTTCTGTAGTCAACAAGTAATTTTAATAACTGCAGGTCTTGATAGGATGTGGGAGCATTGAGCTATGATTTGACAATAAATATTGCTTATTTATTTATAATGTATATTATATGTATGTTATTATTATAATGTGTTTGTTATTTATTTATAATGTATAACACAAATGTGTCCAATACCTTCTTTTTCTAAATTTGATAATGAGAACTAAACCCTGAAAAGATATATTTTGACAGAATAATGACCAATGCCATCCATCTGGCATGATGAAATAGTACCAGGTGATCTGAAAAAAAGTCTTTTGAGGAACATGTCTTATAAAAATTACACAAAGTTGGATAAATTCTTTATAATCATCCCTGGTGGTGTTCATTTTTTAAATGTTCCATAAGAAAGCTTGAAATTTCTTCTGAATTAAGTATTTTGTATCTAATATTTCATCTTCTATAGCATTTTTATACTTGGTCTGAACTAACTTAGACCACCCAATCTTATTTTTTTTTTTAATATCTGGCTGTGGGCAGTAACTATGCCCACTTCACAATCAAAAACAGCTTTTAGGGTAATTTCTAAATTATAGTGGCGACATGGTAATATAGAAAATATTTCCTGTAATAACTGCTATAGCAAAATACAGGTTCCTCTTAGGCTACCAGTTTTTACTGCAGTGGTATCAAAACGCATTGCCTGGATTTTACCAAGTTCCTCCTACTTTTCAATTTGCTGAAAATACAGCTTTTGCCTGAATTATTTCGATACTATCTTCAAACTGAGGAACTCTTATTAACTATTCTTCATCTCTACAACTAGTCAAAACTGCCATCCTGTCTACATTTTCTTTATTCAAAAAATAAGGAAGCAATTTTCCATCCCAGTGAACAACAGCTCCCTCTAAATTGAAAGTTTTAAACCTTTTTTTAATGAGCTCGGTTTTTTATTTTCGAAATAGTTGTTTGCGGAGTCATATTACAATTCTACTTAAAATTAAAGTCTGTGGTTAACTGGTTGGTATACTGTAATTCTCCAGTGTTCAGTTTCACTTGGCAAATATTATAAAATAAAATACGTAAAATTTGACAATTATTTGGTATCTTACTATCGGTAATTTGATGAGGCATGTGGCTAATTAAAAAAATCTTGCATTTCTGCCATCATACTGAAAGAGGGGGGGGGGGTGCCGGAATGAATAAAACTAGATAATGCTAATAGGTAACAAAAACAGCCTAAGATATAATAATATCCTGTAATAAGAAGCCCTGTAATAAGAAGAGAAATTCATATGTTCCGTTTAAATGCGCTTCAATTACAATACAAATTGAGGAGCTCTTTCTTTCCAGGCGCAGAACTAGATAACTAATAATTTGCTGTAATTGATGAAATATTTTTAAAGTAAACAAAAAATGCTCAATGTTTAATGCAAATAATACAAAAAATAATATCAAAAGTAATCAAAATTATTCATTTGTTATTTTTCACTTGTTTTTCAAAAATGCAGAGTTTGAGGGTATGGTTCCCGAGTTGACCTTAAAATACTAAAGGTCATTAAATATAAGTTTTGATAAGAGTGAATGTTCAAGGCAACAATATTTTCTATGATATAAAACAAGAATCAGGTTCCTAAGACATAGTTTTCACTTAATGTAAGAAAAATTACAATTTTTCATGAATTCAATTAATTTTCTAACCAATTGGCAACTTTTAGAGGGGTCTTCCATAAGAAAATTAAAAATAATTTTTTCCCATATATCTTGTGACCACCCTAATATATATATATATATATATATATATAGATAATATGTGTCGTCAATTTTAACATATTTCATACAATGTTGAAAAATGTTAAGACTTTTGGTGTATTACAGTGCAAGAGTTCAAAACATTAAAAATATAAAGTAAAAATGAAATATTTTTATAATAACTATCTGCCTTTTCATAGAAACATGTGAAAAGGAAACGTAAAATCTTAACAACATCGAATGCTTAAATTTCCAAATATCGCTTGTTTTACACTTGATAATTGAAATGTTGGCTAAAACAGTTTCAGTTAGATAAATTATTTCTATTTTTATCATATTTATGAGTAACCTATAGTGTTAAAAAGTTCAAATTTTAAAAGATTTCTTTAACTCAATTTTAGTTAATGAAATCTCGGAATATGCACACACAAATTGTTTTCATAAATTCTTGTGACACTTTGATTCGTTTTAGATGGAGGCTTGTAAAGGTCAATGAAAATCATGACTATGAATTTATTGCATTGGTCTTTAACCCCTTGGGGACAAGCGGCACGTATACGTGCCGCATGAAGTGCTCAGAATCCTTGTTTTTCCTCACCAGTAAAATTTTACTGTAAAATTTGCCTTATTTAATCAGCGCATTTTTTCGATTCAAGAAGACACAAATTTCTGTTTTTAAAAAACGGTGACAAAAGATTAAAAATTTCGTAAAAGGCTCCCGTCCCGAAGGGGTTAATTTTTTTTTTATGGTTTTATCTTTTTATCATTAACCTAAAAAAAGTAATGATATCGATACAAAAACCCTTAATGGGTTAAAAGTTTGTGACGCAGCACTTTATCTTTAGCTTTAAGAATTTTAAATTTGGAACTTAAAAATAATGATATCAAATTTTCAGTAACGCTATGCTATTAATTTATCTATACATACATATATATATATGAACATTTATTCATTGATGCTTTATCATTTACATCTCATAAATTCGAATTATAAATTTTAAAAGATATGATATGAAAATTTAAGTGACACCTTGATGTTGCTTAAATTGATTAGTTTTAAAATCCAATTTAAATTTTCTTTTGGCTAAATACATTTACACATCCAAACAATACTTTTCATTTTCCAATACACTGTTGAATGTATTACTTTCACTGAATCTATATAGTCCACTGAAATGTATTCATTTGAATAAATTGATTTATCTTTTGTGCCACGCTATCCAAAAATCAAAAGTGAAATTTATGTAAATAGTTTTTTGCATCATTGTATCTAGGGATGCACCGGATATTGATTTTGCCGGATATTGGATACCGGATATCCGAAGCTCCTTTGCCTGCCGGATTCGGATATCCGGCACTAGATATGTTTTTAGTTATATGGTGAATTATTTCTTTATATAATGCCATCTCAGAACAATAAATTAAAAACATGTTTCACACATCATTAAAAAATTTTAAATGTATTGAAATATAATTTACAAAAACTATATCTCTTTTAATATTCAGGGCTTGAAATCCAAGTTTTCCCAGGAGGAGAGTTTACTACCCAACATTTATAAATGCAGGGGAGTTGAACTGTTAGAAAGGAAAAAAAAAATCTTTAAACCCTGTTATTTTTTATGTGCCACTTAAAGAATTACTTTTATACAGACATGACAAAATACCATTGAAATAATTTAAATTAACAACTCAAGATAATTATCTATTTTTCAATTTTCACCTAATGTTATGGGCAATTAACAATTGGGTTGAGTTGCAAAATGAATTTCTTAATTTAGATTTTATTCCCATTTTGCATGTTTCAGCCTCTTTCACAAATTATACTTTTGACGAACAGCACAGGGCAACTTTTATAACTTTTGAAATGATTGGAAAAACATGGTTATGCTCTGTTAAAAATTTTTTTAAAACTTTGTAAAATTTGATGTGCATTCATTTTTAACTTACTTGCATAAATAATGCATATGCGGTTAATGATTGTATTGTCAATATCCTATGGTGATTGTATGTCACTTCTGAACAAACTTGTTTTATTATATCCTTAATGGAATTATGTTAGAACCGTAATCCCTGGTATTTTCGTTAATTCAACTATGTTCTATTCATTGGAATTTTAAAGCCATATCCAAAGTTTGAAAAGGGAATAGTCAATTGATTTCTTCTATTACACGAGAAAAGGTTGATTTTAAAAACCATGTCCTAATTTCTGTGAACTGCGAGAATCAACTAGTTTGTTGTTTCTAAATATGTTTTTTTTAAGTTCACCAAAGTTTTTTTTTTTGTCATGTGCATCACAAGTGTAATCTCATTTTGTTTAGTGCTGATTATTGGCCAATTTGGTAGAACTCAGTCTTCAGTGGCCGTTACTGCCCTTTTAGTTATTTCCTACTTTGGGTACACAGAAAAAACATTGCAAAATACATAAATCAGTCGTAGAAAAAATATATCACTGATTTCGTCAATCATGGTGAAAATAAATTAAAAAATTTGTCGACCGGTCACGAGAAATAAACTGAAGTTCATGAGAAATCGGCAGCGGTAAAATATCACGGGATTCGTCAATCGATCACGGAAAAATATCATGAAATTTGCCAGTCTGTCACGAGCACATTTCGTGAAATTCCTCAGGCGGTCGCAGAGAAAAAAAAACATGAAATTTTTCAATTGGATGCAGAAAAACAATCGTTACTTTCATCAGTATGTTGCAAGAACAAACAAGAAAATTTGCCGATCGGTCACAGAATAAAATTGCCAAATTTATAAATTGATCGCGAGAAAAAAATTTATGAAATTCACCGATTGGTCTCCAGAAAAAATTGTGAAATTCGTCAGTAGGTCGTGGAGAAAAATCGTAAAAATTTTCGGTCAGATGCAGAAAAATAAACATGAATTTTATCAATTTGTTGTAAGAATAAACTGTGAAATATGTCAACCAATAGTGGAAAATGTCATGAAATTTGTCAGTTGGTCCTGAAACTTGATCGTCGTTTAACAAAGAAACATTTTTGGAAAATGATTTTTTAGAAACAGAATCCTCCCACCCCAATATTCTTTAGGGCACAAATCCTACCATTCCATCTCAAAATTCAAGCCCTGTAATGTATGTTAATAATGTTGTATAAAAAATGTAGTTTAAACATTAAAATATTCTGTTTATTTGCACAATGAAATGATGATAATTACTATTGGATTTGGGTACAGGCTTGACTATATTGATAATTGCTAATAATAATTTGTACAATAAAATGCTGATAATTTGTATAACAAATTTTAACCAATTAATATGCATATAATTGTAGAGTATTTTCACAAAGAAATACATACTTTCGTTTTATAATTTAAACATAAAATATCTACTAATATACCCATGATTAAAGAGTTATTTTCTCCAAACATAAGTTTAGTTGATGCCGATTTTCTGTTTTAATTATTTAATACTGTTTTAATTTAAGTCACACTTAGTTTTATTTTAAGTTAAATTACTTCGATATTTATAAGTAAAAAGAAAATTACTTTTAATTTTAAATATTTATAAGTAAAAAGAAAATTACTTTTAATTTTAAATATTTATAATGAAGTTACTAAAATAACTAATTGGATGTACCAATCCCAAAACTTTCTTCTATCTCATACATCTTAATATTTCAGAAAGTAGTTCCAAATGTCAATATTAATATTATACCAACTTTGATTTTGATCTAAAATTTCTGCTCCAGTCAATTAATCAGAATAAGAATAAGTTAATCTTGATCATGATATTTATTAAAATCAATAATTTTTTCGTTATTCTGTTGTACATCAGCTATTTGTGAATAGCCAGCTTAGTAGGATGCGAAGTTCCCTTCGCTTCACGAGCTGCCAATATACAGTAAAAAAAAAATTTAAAAAAAAATCGTGAAAATTTTACAAAAATCACTGTTACAGTGCCACCTTATGGCGATGACGGAATATTTCCAAATTCAAGGAGAAACTGCTGGCCATAGCCAAAAATATACACAAAAAATTGGTTCAATTCTATGCTTAGCTTCATACACTTTTCGATGGTACAATAATGAAAATGGCACAAAAAATCGCAATTACAGTACCCCCTTCCAATGGAAATGTTTCCATATTGAAGGAGGGCCAGCTGGCTATAGCCAAAAACATTCAAAAAAAATTTGGCTCAATTCTATGCATAATTTCATACACTTTTTGATGGTAAGATGGCGGCACACGGACAAACAGACATTTTGTATAAACATGTTTTGGGATCTCTGACCCCTAAAACGTCGAAAACCGGAAATCGAAAAAATTTCAATTACAATACTTTCTTCTAGTGAAGACTGAAGAAAGTCAAAATAGGCCTGTTTAATTGTTAAACTTAAAAGAAAGAAAGAAAATTAAGAGTCATACTTTAATAAACAACTTCAAATTTTGTTTTATTTTCTGAAAGTAAATGTACAATTTTCTAAAAGATGTAAACGTAACTCCTTAAATTTATTATAAAGAGTTCAAATATCAATGTTAGGAAAGCTGGCAATTCTTTCAACTTTTGAGAATTACCTTTTACTCATGAATAGTGAACTTACTTTCATATTTTGCATTATAAACAAAGTTGTTTGGCATTGTTTGGATCAAACGATTTCTCTTATCCTTATATATTCGCTTTGCTGTGCTAAGCCGGATATCCGGTAGAGAAGTTGGATATCCAGTGATTGTGATTCGGATATCCGATGGTATTTTGGTTATTGAAAAATCAGCCGGATATGCCAGATATTGGATGTTTGCCGGATATCCGTTGCATCCCTAATTGTATCCAAACTAAGTTAAATGTATGCAAATGGATAATATGACAAAAAAACTATTTACATAAATTTTACGTTTGATTTTTGGAAAAAGAAAGAAATGGGCAATGATTTGACTAAATTATGTATACAGAGAATTGCAAGTCTTTCTGATCTTGAGAAAACGCATTGTGAATTATATAAACATTTTAAAGTATTTTTAAAACTTATTCTATTCTAATTCCAGTAAAATAAAGAATTTTATTCAGAAAAGTTCTATATAACACTTTAAAAAATCTACAAACGTTAAGCCTAACACTATACCCATTTTACCCCATTTATAAGATTTAAGATAAAACAACAAAAACAAAAGACATTTTATTGTTTGTAATTTGGAAAAGTATTAGAAGTGCTTAATGAACAAAATGAGATCAAACAAATGAGTTTATATCAAATATTATGAGCTGCAAGAAGAAGTTTAATCAGACCACATGTGGCATGAAATTGTCCTCAAACGGTTTTACTGTTGCCACTCAAATATAACAAATGGCAGATTTGAGCTTAATATATACTTTTACTAATTAAAATGCTTGATTAGTTAAGATTTACTAAGAATTACATATGCCTCAATGATGACATAATCATAAGTAATTCTCTTCATTGGTTACTTTTTATTCTGTATGCTAATAAAATATTTGCTGTGAGTTTTCTTTGCTGTATCATGGCTATTGGATTAAGTAAGCCTTTGTTTTTCTTGCATTCCTACATTGGAATTGGGGTTTTGTATTATGATTTTATTCTGTTACCAGCAGGGTTGGCACAGTTCAAACCAATTGGTTAACCAACTGGTTTTTTAGAAAAGATCTAATATAGTATTTTTTCTCTTTTTTGTAATTTAAGTGTTTCAAATTATTGGATATAAATAATTTCTACTCTTAACAGAGTTATCCCAGCAATCACCGTGAGACATAGTGAGTCTAGGTTATATTTGTGTGCATGTAGAATGCAAATTGCATGTCTTGATGAACATATCTGAAGCTCTAAAGAGAAAATTTAAAACATGTGAATTCAGCAAAGATAAAATAGATTAAAAATATTCAGTATTTTGAATTAAATATTTTCCTTTCAGAAAACGCATATTATTTACAATTAATGACATAAAATGACCTTTAAAATTTCAGTCAAGCTGTAAAAGAAAATTTTCTTGATTGGGGAGATTATCTTTTAAGACTCTGCTCTACTCAACAATTGCAAAATCTTTGACACTTTTGCAAATTCATTTTTCATATAAAATTGGAAGGCCTGACTGTGGAAGCGATTTGAAATCGAACTGTGTTTTCCATTTTTGATAAATATATTACCTATTGAGTTATAAGCAATGTTGATCACATGACAAAGAAGTTCTCAAAGCCTTCGTTGAGTAGTTATTTTTCTTTTGCATGGAAATTCGGTTGAAAATGCCAACTTTGACACTATTTTCTGAAAGATCTGTTGCGTTTGCAAAAAAAACTGGAAAACATGGTTCTATTACATAGTTTCTGAACAACAGCATCTGCTAGATTCATGCATTTCCGAACAAAAATAAATTAAAATTTATGTCATAAAGTTGCCCTGTCGGATTTGAGAACAGCCTTAACCCATTAGTTCCTGAATTTTTTTCCAACTCAATATTGTGCTTAATTATAGTAAATGGTGTAAAATGAACGTAAAAATAATAAAAAAATTCTCTTTGAAAAAATATTTATTTAACATATAAAAATCTAAACGTCCCAATTTTGGGACACTAGGCACGAAAGGGTAGGGGTTTTCTCCGTTACTGTCTAAGCATTATATCTATGCTTTATGCCATTTAATATGTTTCAAAAAGATTCTATATCATTTAGGTTATTATTTGACTATAACATTTTCTTTATTATTACTATAAGGGGGGAGGGTTGGGGTCGGCTCAAGAACAAGACCCCCTTCCTCCTCACCATTAGCCATTGGCATAGTAAAAATTTATAATAATCAATAATTACTAATAGAGTATATATACCGTATTTACTCGCATATATGCTGACCCATTAACTTTTTAATGCAAAAACTCGCGTATGTCGACCCCCTAACTTTTTATTTCAATTTCGCACAAAATCAAACAAAAGATTTCACTTACCAATGCGAAAAATTAGTAAGTAAACAAAAACAAATCATTGAAATTTTTTTAATAATAAATTATTATTATTTGTGTATTTTATATATTATTTTATTATTTATATACATAAAAAATCAGACTTTTGCAGTATTCAAAGGTTTTTTCTTTTTTGGCTTATGTAATTGACTCGTGTATAAGTTTACCCCCCAATTTACTTGCAGAAAATTGTCAAAAATTCTTCATTTTACACACGAGTATATATGGTACAGTAGAACTTCGATTATCCGACCCTCGTGCAACCGGAACTCTCTGTAAACCGATGTCGATATCCTGAATTTTTTCCAACTTTTTTTTTTTTACTTTCACATTCCTTATGTATGCAAGTGTTCCCTTCCAAACCATGAGTAGAGATAAGCATTTTGGTTCCCCTTTCTCTGAATTCCATTGAAATTAGCTTGAACTCCCGCAAGATCAGATCCCATAAAGATTATACTACACCCCCCCCCCCCCCCCATGTACATGTCCCTGTTCTAAATAAATAAAATTATTTTCATGTATAATTTAAACTTAGATGTTTATTAAGCAGTTTAAATAGTCCTAATAGCAGTTCGATGACGATGTTGCATAGTATTAAACTAGATTATTATTGATAAATTCTCGATTATCTGGAAATTTGATTATCCGCTGTCGGTTCGGACCCAATTACGTCGGATAATTGAGGTTCTGCTATATATATTTTAGTAACCTCAGGATGTCAAATACTAAACTAAGTACAAAACATAACGGTATGATATAAATTTTTACTAAGCCAATAGCTAAGGGTAGGAAGGGTTGGGTGTCTTGTTCTTGAACAGAGCCCAGCCCCTGTTCCTCCTATAGTAATAACAAAGAATAGCCAAATAATAATTTTATAACCAAATAATAATCCGAGTTGTATGTAACCATTTTGTAACAAAATAAATGGCATAAAACATACATTTAATGCATAGACAATAGTGGAGAAAACCCCTACCCATTTGTGCCTAGCGTCCCAAAATTGGGACGATATATAAAGGTTCAAATTCGAATAAAAAATAGAAATCTTAAAAAATGCAAAAATACGTATTCTAAAAAAAATGTTTCATCTTAAAATTTTTATCATCATCAAAATTTTTAAGACACTGTGATTTTTACTACCTGAGAGGAACATTATTTTGATTTGGGGGGGACTTTTTGGTTTTAGCCTTAAATGTTACATGTGCAATATTTATAATTGTTTAAGTTTTCATAAGTTTTTAAAAGATTTTCTTTTTAACCTTTCCCCTTCTGGCCTCTGGCATGTTCATTCATTGGCATGTGGATCTAGTTTAGGTGCTCATAGATCATTATGAAAGGATAGATTCTGGAATTTAAGTTCATTTTAAATAAAAGTTTTAATGTTTATGAGAAAGAGCTCCAGTATTGTGTTAATCCCTGGGAATTTGTGATTCATTGGCTTATCTGAAGTTAACCTCCAGCAATCTTGGGGTTTTAGGATCATCTAAGGATCTAAGTCTTAGGATCATCTGTCAATCCATGAATAAATTTTAGAATTGAATCGCATGTTAACCTTTTAGTGATTCAACTTCACTTTTAGAAATGATTGACAGTTTATTTTATAGGTCTACTGGTTAGATTGATGGAATATATTGGTTGCTTTGGAGGGTCAGATCATGAAAGTGAGAATACTTAGTGTATTTGAAGTTTTTTTTAGAATTTAAAGCTGTTTAAAGTCCTTTTCCCAGTGGTTATTTTTGTTGTGGTAGCTGTTGCCCAAGCTTTATGTAATCTTTTTAAATTAGAGAAGGTTGATTGATGTCTTACAATATAATCTTTTTAGGGTCAAGTTTGCAAAATTTTTAAAGAGTTGGTTCATCTAATGATAGAACTTGATCAGTCTTTTTGCACTTGATACTCATTTACATGCCTTCCTAATGTATAAATCTCCTATTCTCCCTTTGATGTCAAGATGTAAAAATTAGTTTTTCCATGGGTAGAAATACAAATTGCTCCTATAGTTGTTGAATTTAGAGATATTTATTAATTTTATTAAGATTTCCAGTCAAACTCAAGATTCCGAAAATTGAAAAACATTTAATTAGACATTAGAAAGGCACATTAAAAATCAGCAGAAAAACAATCATGGCAGTTGAAACTTGATGGAGTACACAATAAAAATACCAAGACTCATTAAAAACGTGAAACACTTAAATAGTGAGGGACTGAAAAATTGTAGTGGCGTCCTTGAAATATTAAAAATAATCTTGGCTAAAGATGACTCTGGAACAAAACTGTTCAACTTTAAGTCAAAAATATCATACTGAAAGTTCTATTATCATCAAAAGAGAAGTCAAAAGTTTAATCTTTATATAGCCCCTAAGCAGGCATATATTGTAGAAAAGCCTCCATCTTTACCATCACTTCTACTCAGCACACAACCGCTGCGCTACTGGTAGGAACACAAATTGCAAAACTTGAAAAATATTGCACTAAAACTTGACTATATAGATGAACTTTCGATGGAACAGCTTTAATTAAAATACGAAGTTTCACACAATAAAATATCACTAAATGAAGAAGCACAACAGTTGAAAGTTGAAACCACAGCAGTTGATACACTTTCACAAAACTAACTTCAGCAATGCAGATTCCGATCCAATCTTCCATATTATCGATGTCACTATCTCCATTTATTACCACACTTTGAAATAGAAAACTTTCATCTTTTCAGCAGTAAAAACTTGCAGTATTCATGTCATGAGGTCAAAAAAAAAATTTCAAACTATTTAAAATTATTCTAAAAATTTTAAGTTACATTTATGTAAAAAAAAACTGCAAATAAACCATATTAACTTTAATTACTTTAAAAAAAAATTTAAAACATAACTTATAAACATAAAAGTAATATAAATTAACCACCCCCCCATCGCAAAGCATCGCTAAATAGCTGATGAGGTCAGCGTTCACCACCATAATGCCGAACCCGTAAGGGTTAAATTCGGTAATTATAAAGAAAAACAGAAATATTGGTCAATCTCTTAAAAAAAAATTTCATAAAATCAAATAACTTACAATTTATTTACTATTATAATGAAAAACGATTTTTTTTTTCTTTAAAGTTTCTATTACATTATATTAAACTATTAACACGGTTAGGGTTGGGCCCATAACCTGACGGCCTAATTACACCGGGCGAAATTGACGGGACACCGCAGTGGAAGCGTGCTGGGCCCATAACCCTTTAATGTGCTTTAATCATAACACTTTAAAATATAAGATTATTATGCACATTAAAATGTAATTAAATGGAGCAGATAACGTATGTGGAAACTTTTGGCTGGGAAAGGATTATCCTGGAAGTGAATATGTAGAGATGCAGAAAAGTATTATGATCTTTGTGAGTGCAAAGTAAAAACATATGCAGATTAAATAAAATAAAGACAGTTTATTTTTTATTCCAAACACATACTTGACATTAGTAATAAATAGCAGCATTCATTTTAAACAGACATTTTGTAGAACGTGATGACGATGTTTCACAAATTCAGAGCAGACATTTTGTTTGAAGATATCACAGTATTAGACTTTTAAGATAAAACATAATTACACTGATAAAACTTAAACACAACACTCCAGAACGTGGTCCAGCCATCATTCAGTAACTTGAAATACTTCTTCCATTAAAGGAAGAAAAAGTGCGTATTATTAAGATTGGAATCGTATATTTATATAAAAACGATCAGATTGAAAACGTCGTTTCAGACGAACGAACCAATCAGAGAACGGCATCGAATCGATGCAAAGCAAGATTCGATGAAAAGATTCGATTTGAAAACGATATTCTAAGTCGCCATCTGGTGGGAGAAATATCGTCACGGAAGTTGAAACGTAGTCGAAAGAAAGTTTTTGCCGGTGAAGTACGGTAATGAAATGAAATTAAAAACGGCAAAATGGTATGGATTACTATGGATGTTAAAAAGGTCAGGAAACTTATTACAGCTGGATATTGTCCAGAATCAATAGAGAGGGTAAGTAAAAGTTTAAGAAATATTTATCACTGCCATTATTTAAGAAATAAATAAAAGTAAATAAAGTAAATGAATGACAATGAACTTAAAAATAAAATGAAGTTTGTGAAATGAGGTTTTATGACAGGAGATGATAAGAGGCAGTGAGAAATACAGTGTTTGTATCTCTATCAAATGCCCCCCCTCTCATTGTCTCTTAAAGAAGAGATAACTTGTGAAAACAAGTAAACTCAAAGACGAAGGATTTAAAAAAAAAATCCAAAGACTATCACCAAACAGCATATTCACAAAATTTTAAGTTTAACAACATAAAACTATAAAAAACTGGATAATAATTATGGACAATAAACTGGAAGGGTTTTTAAACTTGAAAATTTTTAACTTTAAAGTGCAAACTTGAAACATTACACCTAAAAAAATTTTAAATGCCCCCCCCCCCAATACGAGGACTTGAAAAATGGTTCAATTTTGAACCTCAAAAATTGAAAGAACCTAAATGGTTGAAAAAGTGAAGTTTGAACTTCATTAACAAATTTAAGGAGAAGTTTCAAATACTTCAAAAAGATTAACTAGGAAAAATTTAACAAATTTTAGCAATTTAACTAGAAAAGTTTAACAATTGATGATCTCAAAAATTTAAATTCAAAGATGAAGTAGTAATGCATGGAGAATTTGCTGGATAAAAGAAAATGATCCAATTTAATGAAAGCTTGTTGGCTATCAGGTACACCTTCTAAGTCCAAGACCAGAGGTCAACGTAATCCAGACAAAAGGTTTAAAAAGGTCCAACAATGTTAAATGCAAAATTCTCACACAGTTACTAAAAGAAAAAGATGAATACGTACCAATTCAAAAATCTAACAATTTCCAATTTGGAAATGTCAGCATCAGCTCAATATGATAGCTTGATCACTATATTACATTAAATACAATTTTTTATTACAATTATATAAAAAAAAAATTATGTAGAATATTAAACAGGTAATGATGATTCATATTCCAGACATCTAGGCTCGAAAGACAGGAACTAACGGCTCTTACAAACTAACTAGCTTACGTATTCATAAATGAATAAAGGGCTCATTCATACAACTCGCAGTCTTCTGGTGCACCAGAATCAATTAAACCACATAAAAAGGATGGCGCTCTAGATGCCTAGGATGAACAAAGCAAGAATTAATGATATGCATAAAATAAGTTTCAATGTATAAACACAGTTAATCACAACATTGGAGGTCTTTCAAATATTAAAAACTATTATGTAAAATAAACCTCTTTAAAAAGAATTCTTTAAAACTTATGGCATGATCAAGTGACGCTGATGATATAAAAAATGCAAATAGGCAAATTAACAAAGTTAAGTAGCAAGCGTCTACACTTATCCTTTAACACCTGTGAATAACAATTTCAGAAGGTACAGTGTAGCGACAGAAAGCTTGAAAAAAAAACAATTTTTACAATTTAATTCACCATAATAGCATTTAATGAGGTACGATTTATATGAAAAATTTATATATGAATGAAATACTTTAAACTTAAAACATATTTAGCTTAAAATTAACATTACATCAGAAAAATTAACTTTAAGAAGCTCATGATCTCACTCTTAGATAGAGGTTTGGTAAAGGTATCCACCAGGTTAGACTTGCTCCGCACGTGAGAAAGCAGAAATTCCCCCTGTTGAAAAGATCCCTTATAAAAAATAGCTTAATATCAATGTGCTTGGACTTATAATTCTCAACAGGAGATTTAACGAAGTCGATTGCAGCCTGATTATCCGCTTTCATTTCGGCTTTCCTTCCAAGTACATGAATGATCCCTTCCTGCGCACACTCGCGACGTATCCGGTCAAACCAGACCAGGTTCTTGACGGCCTCAGTCATTGCGACGAATTCAGACTCCATAGTCGATAACGAGACGCACTTTTCCTTGAAAGTGCGCCAATCGACAGGAGCTTCGTCAAGCATGACTATTTGGCTGCTGATCGAGGTCCGGTCATCGCGGTTAGCCGCAAAGTCGGCGTCAGTGAAGATCATTAGATCATTAGATTTGCACGAGAGTTTAAGCTGGAAATGTTTAGTGGATCTCAGGTACCCTAGCAACCTCAATAATCCGTCCCAGTGCACAATCCCTGGGTTTGACTGGAATTGACTTAAAACATTCACGTTGTAAGACAAGTCAGGGCGAGTGCAATTAGCAATAAAAGAGAGACAACCTAAAAGGCTGCGATAAGGAATATGTGACATTTCCTCTATATCTTGATTAGAAACAGGACACTGCGACCTCGAGAAGACTATACCTTTACTAATTGGTAAAGATGAAAAAGGTATCTTGAATTTTTGAAAACGATCACATACATCTTCGATGTAGTTCTTTTGGTGAATTATAACTCCAGTTGGAGTATCTTCAAATTGTACACCCAAAAGCTGTCTTGTCTTCCCAAGTACCTTAATGTCAAATCTAGACTTCAATTTACTTAAGGTCTTGTCGATTAGCTTCTGAGTCTTCCCGAAAATCACGATATCATCGACATAGAGTAAAAGTAAAATATCAGAGTTAAAAATATAAACACAGTTGCAACTTGTAAACTTTTTAAAACCAAGTTCTAGTAGGACTTTGTGTATTTCTAAAAACCATTCTCTCCCGCTTTGATGCAAACCGTACAGGGCGCGATCCAGTTTGCAATACAGATGCTCTTTGCCTGACTCTACAAAACCGGGAGGTTGACTCATGTACACGTCTTCACTCAGTGGTGCATATAAGTAGGCGCAGGTTACGTCACACTGAGTGTGCGACCACCCGCTGTACGACACAAGAAGAGAGAAGAAGAACCGGATGACGCCAAAATTAACAACTGGGCTAAAAGTCTCTTCGTAGGACTGGCCCTTAATTTGTTTAAAACCTTGGGCAACAAGGCAGCTTTTGGGTGTACAATTTGAAGATACTCCAACTGGAGTTATAATTCACCAAAAGAATTCACCAATTCTATTTTTAAAACAAAAACTTCAGCAGACTTCCTCCGATCACTACAATATACCTGAGAATCCTGAGAAATAAAAAATTAATCTTGAACAGAAAAAGACTAGACTGATGAAGTAAGACACCTTCCACAGGGCCTACCAACATGCTGAAAAATTGTATCAGCATTCCCTAACAGCTCAGATGCCGAAGCACACACTCATTCCAAAAAGTAAATTTAAAAAAATTTCCTTATCCAAGTGCACTTAGAAAAGAAATTTGCCATTGGCCAATGGTCTTCACTCACGCCGACCCATACCACATAAACACACAGGTATATATACGATTGAAGAGGGATCCTTGAAGTTACAACTAAACCTTAATAAAATTAATAAATATCTCTAAATTCAACAACTATAGGAGCAATTTGTATTTCTACCCATGGAAAAACTAATTTTTTACATCTTGACATCAAAGGGAGAAAAGGAGATTTACATTCCAGGAAGGCATGTAATTGAGTATCAAGTGCAAAAGACTGATCAAGTTCTATCATTAGATGAACCAAATCTTAAAAATTTTGCAAACTTGACCCTAAAAAGATTATATTCCAAAACAGCAGCCAACCTTCTCTAATTTAAAAGGATTACATAAACCTTGGGCAACAGCTACCATTACAAAAATAAATTTGCTTAACCACTGGGAAAAGGACCTTAAACAGCTTTAAATTCTAAAAAAAACTTCAAATACACTACGTATTCTCACTTTCATGATCTAACCCTCCAAAGCAACAAATATATTCCTTCAATCTAACCAGTAGACCTATAAAATAAACTGTCGATCATTTCTAAAAGTGAAGTTGAATCACTAAAAGGTTAACATGTGATTCAATTCTAAAATTTATTCATGGATTGACAGATGATCCTAAGACTTAGATCCTTAGATGATCCTAAAACCTCAAGATTGCTGGAGGTTAACTTCAGATAAGCCAATGAATCACAAATTCCCAGGGCTTAACACATTACTGGAGCTCTTTCTCATAAACATTAAAACTTTTATTTAAAAATGAAGTTAAATTCCGGAATCTATCCTTTCATAATGATCTATGAGCACCTAAACTAGATCCACATGCCAATGAATGAACATGCCACAGGCCAGAAGGGGAAAGGTTAAAAAGAAAATCTTTTAAAAACTTATGAAAACTTAAACAATTATAAATATTGCACATGTAACATTTAAGGCTAAAACCACAAAGTCCCCCCCAAATCAAAATAATGTTCCTCTCAGGTAGTAAAAATCACAGTGTCTTAAAATAGTACATGACACAAGATACTTATACCAAGAAAACTAATGTAAATGACTAGAGGAAACTAACATGGCCAGCATAAGTCACATGAGTTTAAATAAAGATAAAATAATTAAATTAAAGCATTGCCGTAAAAAGGTTTCTCAAATAGAACCCTGATATAGGATTCAAACACCAAGTGAAAACTCAAATTGCTTATCTTTACACTTAAATTTAAAAATTTCAAAAGATCTTAAAGAAAACCCCATTAAAATTTATAGGCAATGCCCAAAAAGAAAAATATTTCTATTACAAATTATATTAAATTCAAAATGAATAGGTTACTTAAAAAGAAATTTAAAAAAAAATTTAAATAATTAACCCCAATTAATGGCCAAAAATTCATGATCTTAAGCATGAATCAATAAAACTATATATATAAGCACTGCTTTTAAATGATTCCATTGTTGTGGACAGCTGAAAAGAAAATACATCAAAATGCACATTCATATCAGGGAGGAGAACATTAATCAGGGCAAATAAAGCAGCATGAATAAATTAAACAGATTTTTCTTTATTAACAAGATATAGCATAATCATGAAACAGTAAATAATTATGTTACATAAAATAAAAGCATCTTAATCAACCAACTTCTCATATAGCCCAGCTATGCACATGACTAATTAAAAGGATAAGTCTAAGTTGAAAAAAATTTGCAAGAATTCAGTGACAATTTCAAAAAAAAAAAAAAAATTAGATTAAATGTTCAAGAAGAGTATAAAATAATTGTATCTATTGTACTTGACCCTCTGATAAATTAAAAGCAAAAGGTAAGCATAAGTTAAAAAAAAAATTTCTTAACTTTTACAGATATAGAAAATCAAACTTGGAAATTTAAACTATTAAAAATTTTTGGGTAATTGATTCGACCTCTGTTTAAGAAAATAAACCTTAAAAATATCGAACTTCCAAAAATATTGACAGAAATAAAACCATCCAATATTGATAGGACGATCAGAGGTAAAGTCAGATAGAAACCCTCTGCATTTCCCATAATCAAATTAAATGGCAAAGAGAAAACAAGATGAAAATTAACAAAATTTAAAGAAATTCAAACAACTATTAATCAAATAAGTTTAAGAACGTACATTAAAAAAAATTTAAGAAGGCCAATGATTAATTTAGATAAAACAAACTATATAAATTTAAAGTTAATTTAAGTCAGGCAGATAGGCAACATGCATAATCTGTGAACAGAAATTATGCTACTTTTAAAGAATTGCCCCCAATAAAAAAAATTAATCTAACCTGACATGATAGTATCTATTTATTGCAACCTGTAACATAAAAATCATAATTTAATAAATGATTTTTACCCTGATCAATTAAATATCAATTTTGATCATAAAAAAAATGTCGCCCCCCCCCCTTTTAAAAATTTACATAAAATGCATTACCTTAAAACTGTTACACTGATCTACAGTATAAAGATTGCAAAAATTGAAAAACATTTAATTATACATTAGAAAAGCACATTAAAAATCAGCAGAAAAACAATCATGGCAGTTGAAACTTGATGGAGTACACAATAAAAATACCAAGACTCATTAAAAACGTGAAACACTTAAATAGTGAGGGACTGAAAAATTGTAGTGGCGTCCTTGAAAGGTTAAAACAATGCTGGCTAAAGATGACTCTGGAACAAAACTGTTCAACCGAAGAACATACCGAAAGTTCTATTATTAGCAAAAGAAAAGTCAAAAGTTTAATCTTTATATAGCCCCTAAGCAGGCATATATTATAGAAAAGCTTCCATCTTTACCATCACTTCTACCCAGCACGCAACCACTGCGCTACTGGTAGAACACTAATTGCAAATCTTGAAAAATATTGCTCTAAACTTTGACTAGATAGATGAACTTTCGATGGGACAGCTTTAATAAAAATGTGACGTTTCACACCATAAAATATCACTAAATGAAGAAGCATAACAGTTGAAACCACAGCAGTTGATTCACTTCAGCACTATTTGAAGACTTGGAAATATGCAAAATATTTTGGAAAAATGCAGATTTTAGGACGGCTTTCAGCGATGTAGGTACCGATCCAATCTTCTATATTATTGAGGTCACTATCTCCATTTATTACCACACTTTGAATAGAAAACTTCTTTTCAGCAGTAAAAACTTGCAGTATTCATGTCATGAGGTCAAAAAAAATTTCAAGCTATTTAAAATTTATTCTAAAAACCAAGTTACTTTATGTAAAAAAAACTGCAAATAAGCCATATTAACTTTAATTACATTAAAGAAAATTTCAAAAATTTAAAACATATAACTTATAAACATAAAAGTAATAGAAATTAACCGCCCCCCCCCCCATCGCAAAGCATCGCTAAATAGCTGATGAGGTCAGCGTTCACCACCATAATGCCGAACCCGTAAGGGTTAAATTCGGTAACTATAAAGAAAAACAGAAATATAGGACAATCTCTTTAAAAAAATTTCATAAAAACAAATAACTTACAATTTATTTACTATTATAACGAAAAACGATTTTTTTTTTTTTTTTTTAAATTTTAAAAAGGTTTCTATTATATTATATTAAACTATTAACACGGTTAGGGTCTGGGCCCATAACCTGACGGGATTAGATTTAAATAGGTATTAGTTTTAGCAGAGTGAATTGAAAATGCCCAATGGAAACTTAAGCTGATAACCCCAAACCTGTGTATATTAAATAGTTAAGGGAGAATAAAAGATATGGTGGCGAAATAACTACAAGATAAATGTAAAAACAATCTAACATTTATTGAGCAAAAGATAAAAACAAAATATAAGTTAACTTTATATGCATTCGGTAATTCATAAATATAATTAACAGTAACAAGATTAAAAAGTGATTTAACAGACTCCATGACATTCAGGAAATGAACTGCATCAAAGAGTGACTGCCAATATGTAAAATCCCATATACTGCTTAAATCATGCTGAGTCTAATGCTTCCATAAATAAGATTAAATTGATGAGAAACTTCTTTATAACTGATGACACTTTCCATGAAGAATATAGCGATAAACATTGCACGAAAACACAACTCATTACGATATCAGCTTATAACGATGTGCAGAACTTTCAGTTTCAAGTGAAACGCCATTTCAACAATCAAGGACGACCAGCTGTTAGTAACCAGGAATTGAAGTAAGAGGAAGAGGTAAGTAAGCCAAGGAAACATTCATATTTATACAAACCGGGCGAATGAATAATAACTCATCACGCAATTCAACGGGCAGCTAACAATGAATCTACAATTACGACATCGTGACAAAATGTCGTACATCCAATGTGCCGTAGGCTCGAACGAAAGACGCCATCTAGTGGCGACCGTGAAACCATACGTCAAATGAAAAAGCTACGTGCCGTTGAAAGCATGGGAGAAACAGATGGAAACCGGAAAGTACGATAAATGTAAACAGAGTGGATAAATTAAAGGGATGATGACAGAAGTTAATTTAAGGTAAGTAGAGTGATATTTAAATTAGATATTATATCTGAAAGAAATAAATGAAAAGTATAATTTAATAAAAGTGAATATAGAGGAGATAGATATATTAATTAAAATAATAAAACTTTGTAAAAAATCACCATAAAATTAAAACAAAACACAGGACGCGTTTCGAGCTAAAAACATAACAGCTCGTCATCAGCTAAGCATACACGTGTCCGAAAACGAACAAGTTCAAAAATGAACAGTTCATTTTTGAACTTGTTCGTTTTCGGACACGTGTATGCTTAGCTGATGACGAGCTGTTATGTTTTTAGCTCGAAACGCGTCCTGTGTTTTGTTTTAATTTTATGGTGATTTTTTACAAAGTTTTATTATTTTAATTGCTTCATATCACCAGTTTTCGGTGCTGTTTCGCTGAGATAGATATATTGTTATGTAAAAGGATAATGTAGAGGGAAATTCCCGGACAGTGGCAAGACAGAAGAGGGTAATTTACATATATCAAAACTGATGTCATAAGCGGAGTGACGTGAAAACCGGGTGTCGTGATAACAAGGTCAGACTGTATTTAGAAATCAGAATTTTATAAAACAAAATTTTAAATACAAAATATTTTTTTTTATTATAGAAAAAATTTAACATAAATGTAAGCTTATCTTATTTTTTATTCCCTAACATGCGATACAGTTTAAACTGAACTAAGCCATAGCCAGAACAGATTCTTTTCTAATGATGATTATTACTGATTATTTAAATTAGACAGTTTATCGTTCAATGTCTGTTCTGAATTATGTCCCACATTATCTACATTTAAAAGTAAAAATTTCAAACATAAAGCTTGAGAACATATATTTGTTTTCTTCTTTGGCTAAAAAAGTCACTACCAGAGACTAAATTTCTTTATCTACAGAACAACACAGTCAATAACAGTTGAAAATTTTATTTATACATGTGTTTTAGTTGAAAATGTCAAAAATACCTTGTGCAGTGATATTTTGAAAATAAATATGAAGTAATATGAAAATATCAAAAATCTTGATATTTTGAAAAAAAATATTGGATATATATGTCAATGAACCCAGTTAATAATAATAAAAAAAATTATATATATCCCAATTAAATGTAAAAATAACCAAGTATCCTGCACCTTTATTAGGTAGCTTTCATTACAAAAAGCTACCTATTGCAGCCGTTCGGAGGAAAGCGATTTCAAAAAATTTTGGTATATTTTCATCGATCATGACCCCCAGACCCCGAAACCACCCTCCGTTCAAAATTGATATATATATATATATCTGACCTATGTCACACTGTAACTCTCGTATTTATGAACCGATTTGGATGTAATTTGGTGTGTACATAGTACGTACCAATATCTCAACCGAGTTCGTTGGCCAGCTTCATCCGCCATTTTGTTTCAAAATAGCGGCCATTTAAAAAAAATTTAAAAATTTAAAATTTGAAATGTGGTACCAAAAAATTAAAAATGGAAAAATATTTTTTTCTTGTGTAATTGACCTTTATACAAAGACTCCGGGACAGTTTTTGTTTCGTCTATATCTTAAAAAATGGCTGAGTTATAGCATTTTGAATTTCTAGCATGGCTGACATTTTGAAACGTCCTGAATTTTGTCACGCGATAAAAGAAGTATTTATGAACCGGTTTGGATGTAACTTAGTTTATCCATAGTACGTACTAATGTCTCGACCGAGTTCGTTGGCCAGCTTCATCCGCCATCTTGTTTTAAAATGGCAGCCATTTACATTTTTAAGAAAAATTTAAATTTGAAATCTGGTACCAAAAAATTGTAAATTGAAAAAATATTTTTTTCTTATGTGTTTGACCTTGATAAAAAGATTCGGGAGCAGTTTTTGTTTCCTCTATATCTTAAAAAATGGCTGGGTTACAGCATTTTGAATTTCTAGCGTGGCTGACATTTTGAAACGTCCTGATATTTGTCACGTGATAACAGACGTATTTATGAACCGATTTCCATGTACCTCGGTGTGTACATAGTACATACAAATATCTCGAACGATTTCGTTGGCCAACTTCATCCGCCATATTGTTTCAAAATGGCGGCCATTTAAAAAATTTTTAAAAATTTAAAATTTAAAATGAGATACAAAAAAATTGGAAAATGAAAAAGATTTTTTCTGTATGTGTTTGACCTTAACACAAAGATTCCGGAACAGGTTTTCTTTTGTCTATATCTAAAAAAATGGCTGAGTTATAGCATTTTGAATTTCTATTGTGGCTGACATTTTAAAACGACCTGATTTTTGTCACGCAATAACAGGCGTATTTATGAACCGATTTGGATGTAACTTGGTTTGTACATAGTACATACCAATGTCTCGACCGAGTTCGTTGGCCAGCTTCATTCGCGATCTTGTTTCAAAAGGGTTGCCATTTAAAAATAAATTAAATTTAAAATTTAAAATGAGGTATTAAAAAATTGGAAAATGAAAAATATTTTTTTTATGTGTTTGGCCTTGATAGAAAGATTCTGGAGCACTTTTTGTTTCTGAAAATTTGTTCTTTTGTTTATATCTTAAAATATAGTTGAATTATAGCACTTTGAATTTCTAGCATGGCTAACACTTTGAAACGATCTTGCATTTGTCACGCGATAACACACGTATTCGCCTATTTCGATGGAAGAAGGCATGTGGATAGTATGCATCAATATCTCGACCAAGTTCGTTGGCCAGCATCATCAGCCATCTTGTTTCAAAATGGCGGCCATTAAATTAAAAAAAATTATATTTAAAGTGAGGTGCAAAAAAATTAGAAATTGAAAAAGGTTTCTTTCTTAAGTATTTGACCTTGATATAAGGGTTCAAGAGCATTTTTTGTTTGTCTTTATCTTAAAAAATGGCTCAGATATAGCAGTTTCAATTTCTAATGTGGGTGACATTTTGAAAAATCTTATTTTTTGCCTGCGACAACACTCGTATATATCAACCGATTTCCGATGTGAGTGAGCATGTGCACAGCAATTACTAAGGTCTCGACCAAGTTCACTGGTTAGCCTCATCCACCGTGTTGTCTTAAAATGGCAGGCACTTTAAGAAATCGCCGAATTTGGCAGCCAAATATAAGTTATTTTAAATAAAAGCAGCTTGGATAAAGCTGACTAATTTCGCGAAATTCTCATTCATAATGATTTAGTATTGATAAAAATTAGTATTGAATCTCCTATATTCAGTTTCCACTAAATTGAGCTTCGTGTGTTTGAATAATATGAGTTGGCTTTTTTAAAATAAGGAATATGAAAGCTACCTCTTCCTCCCGGCACTGGCCGGAAGTACTTTTTTAAAATTTTTTAGGAAATAAAATGGAAAAGTGCTTTGATATGATGGTGGAGATTGTGATCAAGGTCCTCCAGAAATATCTTAAGAACAGTTATACCTGCGAATGCAAAAAGGGAGGGGACCAAATTGATAGTGCTGGACTTTCAGAGGAGTTGGACTTTGCGATTGAATATGATAAAATTAAAGACAGTTCAAGTGACGCAATTCTTGGAAATGAAAGCTTATGAGGCACAGAAACAATTATGTTGGGAGGCAGAGGATCCAATAAAAATGCAAAAATCAACTTGATGAAGAATATGTAAAAATTGTAACAGATCGAAAAAAAAAAAAAAAAAAAAAATTACAAACCTAACTCTTAATTTATTTAAAACTCGACTTTCTTCATTACTGTATTTTATACAAAAGTTTTCTTTGCATGCCAGTTTACATGAAAATAGTTGTAAAGTAGATAATCAAAGGAAATCTACGTGGATTAGAATTCCAATGAAGATTCTGTGCATTGGTGACCTAATACGTCAGAGTGTTAAAAGTCATCACTAAGGTTGATGCTATGCCTTTTGAAATATTCGAAAAAGACTAGAATGTAGAAGATGATTTTTAAATTTTAGACTTTTTTTATAAATACTTTTAAATAATTGAATAATTCACTTAATGTTATCTTAAATTGAATAAACAACATATTTAAATTTACGTACCTGTTTTCTTTCTTGTATTTACTTGTTTATATATTTTTTTAAATATGTAAATATAGCAAAACCAGGGGGAAATTCCTGAGTGAGCGGCCAGACAATATGTCAGGCACTACCCGCTCTAGAAATTCTCCAGGCGTTTGCCTTTATTTACAATTTATATTTCATAGTGTGTTATTGTCATCTAAACAGTCTTTACAAGAACAAGAAAGTTTTTTCTTGTAGTCCTTTTCACTCTTGAGATGGATGTTGACAGATTAAATGCATATCTGGAGCTGGAGGTTGCCAGAGTTCTGGAGCTGTTGAACGGATTGGATTGGGCCAGAAAGATATCCTACCTTTCTTTTTTTATGGCTTTTGAACCGCTGACAAAGGCTGTAGGACAATCATTCCAAATCATTAGCAATGCTGGCTCTGAACAGTTTGTGGTTCTCTCTAAATCCTGAAAAATAATGAGTAGGAAAGTAATTTTTTTTTAAATTCAATTCTGCAACTAATTGTGGAGGTTTGTCTCTTCGTCGGTAGGCATAAGCCCCAGCGGAAAAGTGAATGGAAGTGGGTCTTTGTTTTTTTTAGTAAAAGAGATACCTGATGACCACCATCCAGATAATCTCTCATCTTGTCATCAATATTTCAGAAACCGGTCTTAGTTACATCATCAAACAGTACATAATGTGCTCTAATAGCCATTCCTAGCAGAAATGTCAAGCGGCTATTTTCTCGTGAATTTATACCAATAGTTACCCCATTAAACAAATTTCTAACTCCCTCAGCTATAGTATTTTTTTCCGAATTTATTTGGCCCTGTAATCCCAATCATCATTTCTTTGGTTTGGCAACTTGGTAAGTAAAAAAAACTTTGGATAAGAAAATTTTGAATTTAAATTCTCTGTGACATCTCCCTGTCATTTCAGCCAGGATAACTAATGCATCCCTTTCGGCATCGTCGTTTGGGCCATCCCAATAATCACTTGATAATATGCATTTAAATTGGTAATTGATATCTTATTATAAAATTGTTTAAATATCTTGATAGAAATTTAGATCTGAGTAAACATGCATTATATTACACTATAAAATGTGTGAAAAGATTTTGACAATGCATCTTTATTTACTTGTAGATCTTTCGATCTTATGTCAATTTATGATTTTGTAAGCAGTCATAGTTTAAAAGGAATTTTAATAACATAAATTGTTAGATTAGAAATTTATAAAAATTAAAGATCTAACATATATAAAGATCTTTAATTTTTATAAATTTCTAATCTAACATATACAAACAGAAAAGCAGCCATATATGATATGCAGACTAAATGAATTTAGTAGTTTGATAAAATCAATTTTTTTTTTTTGGGGGGGGGGGGGGAGAGAGAATTAAAATAAAAACTTAAATACTTATAAAATAAAATTTTAGAAAATGCTAAAATTACTACAGTACATAACTTTTTTAATGTAGGTACTCTTTAAAAATCTCAAATAGAAACCAGATTAAAATAGCAAAAAACATTATTTCTTTCGATTTTTTTTTCTTTTAAGAACACTTATATTTAGCTACAGTAATTTGCAGTAGATTAAACAGAGACATAAAGTAATGGCCTGTGAACAGGTTTGATTGAAGCATATAAAAAAAAATTCAAATCCTTTTGACAGTTTAGAAGAAAAAGTACACTTAACATGTCCTGTATAAATAAAAAGGTTAACATATTTGAAAATTATAATCTAAAACATTACTGTAAATCCTGTTAGATGAGAATTAATATTAATACTAAGTATTATCACGGTAAATTTAATGACGAGAATTAACATTAATACTAAGTATTATCACGATAAATTTAATTTGGCGTAAACAGATCCAGAGAAACAGGCAAAAATAAAGACACACAATATAATTACAAAAAAAAAAAATAATAATAATTGACTACTAACAATAACAGAGCAACATGACAGCAGTTTTATATTGCAAACAGCAACTATTGCTTTACTTTTGTGTGTGTGTGTGTGTGTGTGTGTTCCGATGCAAGATCGGCATTGATAGTGCTCATTTGAAGGTAAGCAGCTAAAACATCGAGCTGTTTTTATGTAATTTTAATGCTTTTAAACATAATTATTACGTTTTAAATTAAAATTCTTCTTGTTTGATCTTATTTCTCGAATTCCTGTAATATTAACGTAACAAATTACTGAGAAAAGATTAATATTGGAGTCAGAAAAACGTATACAAATACTGTATGTCCTCGTTTGCTTGTTGACACAGAACAGCGCCACTTTTCGCCCTATAGTTGGTTTGAGTCGCGAATACAAAATTGTGTTTTTTCTAACTATCAACATTGTAATTTACTAATATATATTACTTACCATTCGATATGATTACACTGAACTGAAAAATTTTATTTTTATTATTAATTGCAGTGAAATAAATTCACAGGAAATTTTCAGAAAGGTTACAGTAGAGGGGGACCCCACCACCCCTCGGCGCTAATTAATATGCATTTTTTCTGCGACCATTTAACAAATTTCATGATCTTTTGACGAAATTCACGTTTTTTTGCAATCTTTTGACGAAATCTGCGTTTTTTTTCGCGATCTTTTCACAAAATCGCGTTTTTTTTTTGTAATTTTTTAACGAAATTTATGGGGTTTTTTCGCCATTCTTTAAAAATATTTGCATTTTTTTTTTCAAGATTTTTTGACGAAATTTGCGTTTTTTGGCGATCTTTTATGAAATTTGTGTTTTTTCCGCGATCTTTTTTTCGAAATTTGTGTTTTCTGCGATCTTTTTACGAAATTTGCGTTTTCCCGCGATCTTTTCACGAAATTTGCGTTTTCCCGCGATCTTTTCACGAAACTTGCGCTTTCCCGCGATCTTTTCACGAAATTTGCATAAAACCTCTTAAAATTTACAGTTTGAGATGAAACAAAAACACCAACTTCTTTGTTCAACAAATAATCCACTTCGTTAAAACCTTTTGTTGTTCTTACATTCCTATTATCATCATCATTTTCTCCTACAATTGACTTTAATTTTATAGCTATGCTTATTTTAACTTTTTTTCCCCTCCAAAGTATCATCTAAAAATGCAAATGCAACTTGATCCTAGTTAAGATACCAAAGGCAGTTTATCATTTTAGTGAATGCTTTGTCTGTAACCTATTTATAAATTTTTCTGTAGTCAACAAGTAATTTTAATAACTGCAGGTCTTGATTGGGTGTGGGAGCATTGAGCTATGATTTGAGAATAAATATTGCTTATTTATTTATAATGTATATTATATGTATGTTATTATTATAATGTGTATGTTATTTATAATGTATAACACAAATGTGTCCAATACCTTCTTTTTCTAAATTTGATAATGAGAACTAAACCCTGAAAAGATATATTTTGACAGAATAATGACCAATGCTATCCATCTGGCATGATGAAATAGTACCAGGTGATCTGAAAAAAAGTCTTTTGGAGGAACATGTCTTATAAAAATTACACAAAGTTGGATAAATTCTTTATAATCATCCCTGGTGGTGTTCATTTTTTAAATGTTCCATAAGAAAGCTTGAAATTTCTTCTGAATTAAGTATTTTGTATCTAATATTTCATCTTCTAGCATTTTTATACTTAGTCTGAACAAACTTAGACCACCCAATCTGATTTTTTTTTTAATATCTGGCTGAGGGGCAGTAACTGTGCCCACTTCACAATCAAAAACAGCTTTTAGGGTAATTTCTAAATTATAGTGGCGACATGGTAATATAGAAAATATTTCCTGTAATAACTGCTATAGCAAAATACAGGTTCCTCTTAGGCTACCAGTTTTTACTGCAGTGGTATCAAAACGCATTGCCTGGATTTTACCAAGTTCCTCCTACTTTTCAATTTGCTGAAAATACAGCTTTTGCCTGAATTATTTCGATACTATCTTCAAACTGAGGAACTCTTATTAACTATTATTCATCTCTACAACTAGTCAAAACTGCCATTCTCTCTACGTTTTCTTTATTCAAAAAATAAGGAAGCAATTTTCCATCCCAGTGAACAACAGCTCCCTCTAAATTGAAAGTTTTAAACTTTTTTTTAATGAGCTCGGTTCTTTGTTTTTGAAATAGTTGTTTGCGGAGTCATATTACAATTCTACTTAAAATTAAAGTCTGTGGTTAATTTGTTGGTATACTGTAATTCTCTGGTCTTCAGTTTCACTTGGCGAATATTATAAAATAAAATACGTAAAATTTGACAATTATTTGGTATCTTACAATCGGTAGTTTGATGAGGCATGTGGCTAATTAAAAAAATCTTTCATTTCTGCCATCATACTGAAAGAAGGGGGGGGGGGGTGCCGGAATGAATAAAAGTAGATAATGCTAATAGATAACAAAAACATCCTAAGATATAATAATATCCTGTAATAAGAAGAGAAATTCATATGTTCCGTTTAAATGCGCTTCAATTGCAATACAAATTGAGGAGCTCTTTCTTTCCAGGCGCAGAACTAGATAACTAATAATTTGCTATAATTGATGAAATATTTTTAAAGTTACAAAAAGTGCTCAATTTCTTTTGCCTTTTAATGCAAATACAAAAAATAATATCAAAAGTAATCAAAATTATTCATTTGTTATTTTTCACTTGTTTTTCAAAAATGCAGAGTTTGGGGGTATGGTTCACGAGTTGACCTTAAAATACTAAAGGTCATTAAATATAAGTTTTGATAAGAGTGAATGTTCAAGGCAACAATATTTTCTATGATATAAAACAAGAATCAGGTTCCTAAGACATAGTTTTCACTTAATGTAAGAAAAATTACAATTTTTCATGAATTCAATTAATTTTCTAACTAATTGGCAACTTTTAGAGGGGTCGCCCATAAGAAAATATAAAATTTTTTCCCCATATATCTTGTGACCACCCTAATATATATATATATATATATATATATATGTGTGTGTGTGTCATCAATTTTAACATATTTCATACAATGTTGAAAAATTTTAAGACTTTTGGTGTATTACAGTGCTCAAAACATTAAAAATATAAAGTAAAAATGAAATATTTTTATAATAACTGTCTGCTTTTTCATAGAAACATGTGAAAAGGAAACGTAAAATCTTAACAACATGGAATGCTTAAATTTCCAAATATTGCTTGTTTTACACTTGATAATTGAAATGTTGGCTAAAACAGTTTCAGTTAGATAAATTATTTCTATTTTTATCATATTTATGAGTAACCTATAGTGTTAAAAAGTTCAAATTTTAAAAGATTTCTTTAACTCGATTTTAGTTAATGAAATCTTGGAATATGCACACACAAATTGTTTTCATAAATTCTTGTGACACATTGATTCGTTTTAGATGGAGGATTGTAAAGGTCAATGGAAATCATGACTATGAATTTATTGCATTGGTCTTTATTTTTTTTTTTTTTTTATGGTTTTATCTTTTTATCATTAACCTAAAAAAAGTAATGATATCAATACAAAAACCCTTAACGGGTTAAAAGTTTGTGACTCAGCACTTTATCTTTAGCTCTAAGAATTTTAAATTTGGAACTTAAAAATAATGATATCAAATTTTGAGTAACGCTATGCTATTAATTTATCTATACATACATATATATATCAAAATTTATTCATTGATGCTTTATCATTTACATCTCATAAATTTGAATTATAAATTTTAAAAGATATGATATGAAAATTTAAGTGACACCTTGATGTTGCTTAAATTGTTTAGTTTTAAAATCCAATTTAAATTTTCTTTTGGCTAAATACATTTACACATCTAAACAATGCTTTTCATTTTCCAATATACTGTTGAATATATTACTTTCACTGAATCTATATAATCCACTGAAATGTATTCATTTGAATAAATTGATTTATCTTTTGTGCCACGCTATCCAAAAATCAAAAGTGAAATTTATGTAAATAGTTTTTTGCATCATTGTATCCAAACTAAGTTAAATGAATGCAAATGGATAATATGACGAAAAAAACTATTTACATAAATTTTACATTTGATTTTTGGAAAAAGAAAGAAATGGGCAATGATTTGACTAAATTATGTATACAGAGAATTGCAAGTCTTTCTGATCTTGAGAAAAACGCATTGTGAATTATATAAACATTTTAAAGTATTTTTAAAACTTATTCTATTCTAATTCCAGTAAAATAAAGAATTTTATTCAGAAAAGTTCTATATAACACTTTAAAAAATCTACAAACGTTAAGCCTAACACTATACCCATTTTACCCCATTTATAAGATTTAAGATAAAACAACAAAAACAAAAGACATTTTATTGTTTGTAATTTGGAAAAGTATTAGAAGTGCTTAATGAACAAAATGAGATCAAACAAATGAGTTTATATCAAATATTATGAGCTGCAAGAAGTTTAATCAGACCACATGTGGCATGAAATTGTCCTCAAACGGTTTTACTGTTGCCACTCAAATATAACAAACTATAAGAACAAAAATAAACTAGGAGAAAAAAGCTTAAACATCAAGCAATCATATATAATTTTGAAAACTATAAATATGTTAAGAAAATTGAAAAAATAAATCGATATTTTCTAACTACCCATTTTACCCCACCTGACCCTAGAAACTTTCTTGGGTATGATTACGTATGTTTCAAAATTCATTCCAAATGTTTCACAAAAAACCGCAATCTTGAGAGATTTAATTAAAAAAGGTAACATATTGAATTGGAATTCTATTCATGATAAGTGTTTTTTGGAATTAAAAAATATTTTAGCAAAAAATCCGATTCTGCAATATTTTGATGTGTCGGAACCAATCAGTTGATGCCAGTAAAGATGGGTTAGGGGCAGTGCTTCTACAGAATAATTTACCAGTTGCATATGCATCTAAAGCTTTAAATGATGCTCAAGAAAACTATGCACAGATAGAAAAAGAGACATTAGCTGTAGTTTTCGGTTGTGAGAAATTTCACCAGTATCTTTTTGGAAGATCATTTAAAATTGAAAGTGATCATAAACCTCTTGAAGCAATATTTAATAAATCTTTTGATAAGTGCCCTGCAAGATTACAAAGAATGAGAATTTGTTTACAACCATATGATTTTAAACTTTTTTACAAACCAGGTAAAGAATTGCTTTTGGCAGATGCTTTATCTAGATCATTTTTAGAAGAAACATGTGACTTTTTTGAAGGTGATATCGATGCATATATTCGTATGATTACTGAGAGTGTTCCTATGTCAAGTGAAAAGTTTAAAATTTTTCAAAAAGAAACACAAAATGATCCCGAATTACAAGTTGTATCTAATTTAATTTTGGAAGGATGGCCAGAAAATAAATTTAAAGTTCCGGAAGTTGCAATGCCTTATTTTAGTTTTCGTGAAGAATTAACAGTTGCAAATGGATTAGTTTTTAAAAACTCTCGTGTTGTTGTACCAAAAAATCTTAGAAATGATATGCTTAATCGAATACATTATGGGCACATGGGTGTTGAAAAATGCAAGAACAGAGCACGAGAAATTTTGTTTTGGCCTGGTATATCAAAAGAAGTAGAAGATCTTGTTTTAAATTGTAAAACATGTTTATCGTATAGAAAATCAAACCAAAAAGAACCATTGATGCCAAAAGAAGTTCCATATGGCCCATGGGAAGTTTTAGGAACTGATTTGTTTCACTTCCAAGGTCGAGAACATTTGCTTGTTATAGATTATTTTAGTAAATATGTGGAAACAGCTTTATTAACAGAAGTCTCAAGTCTTGCTGCTACTATTAAAGCACTAAAGGGTATATTTGCATGATTTGGCATTCCCAAACTTCTTTATTCTGATAATGGACCGCAGTATGACAGTTCAAGGTTCCAAAACTTTGCAAAATCTTGGAATTTCCCGATCAAAACATCAAGTCCCAGGTTCCGTCAATCAAACGGAATGGTTGAAAGACACTTACAGACTGTTAAGTGCATGCTTAAGAAAGCTGATTTTGATAACAAAGACCCATATTTAGCACTTTTAGAGTACAGAAATACACCAATATCCAATAATATTCCTTCACCATCAGAATTGCTATTTGGTCATAAAAGTAATGGAATTATGCCACATAAAGAAGAATTTTTTCCTACTAACCAATATGATGAGATTCGACAGAAGTTCAGTACTCGACAAGAAACTCAAAAATATTATTATGACAGAGGCTCTAAATTACTTAAACCTTTTCAGGAAGATGATGTGGTATTTTTAAAAGATGGTACTCAGAAAGATGCAAATCAACTCGCCAAGGTTCTAGGAAATGCTGACAGACCACGATCCTATCGTATATTAAAGGAAGATGGACAGATATTAGAAAGAAATAGAAGACATCTACACAAAGCTCCTCATAGTGTGAAGTTTGAAGTTAAAAAGAAATCTAACTTTTTAGATTGTGAGAAACCTACACCAGATTTGAACCTTCCTGGGAATGAGCTGAAATCTACACCAAACTTGAACACCCCTTTACCTTCTACAATAACTAAATCCCACACCGATAGCATTCACTCACCAACAGAGACATATTCTAAATCTGGACGACTTATTAGGAAACCATCCTACTTAAATGACTATATTACCTGATTATCATTTTATTAATTTTGCTTGTATTTGTATTATTTTCAGGTTTTTGCTTTTTGTTAAAAAAAAAAGGAGATGTCACATATCTAACCGTAACTGAATTGTAATGACTCACGACAACTCAACTCTGTTCGAAATGTTGTTCGATTTAAGTTTTGATTCTCTTTTTAGTTGCTGTTAATAAATGTTGTGTTTGTGAGCACCGGTGTATTCATTGAAGTTATAATAATGGTTAGAAGTTGAATACTGGTCAAAAAGCCTATCAGTTAAATTCATTGGCCAAATGATAAAAATTAATACATTCTGTCACATAAAGTATTTGACTATGGGGAGCTATTACACTTTTTCTGCTATTGGTGATAAAATTTGTGTTGAGTTTAACAATATATGCTGCATACTACTTGAACCTAATTTTGATAAACGTAGACATTATTTCTTTAATTATATAAAATATGTAAAAAATATTTTTTGTGCATTTGTATCTTTAAATATAATTTAGATATGTTTATTTTAGTGTATTCTTATTTCAAAAACAATATTTGCATATTTTTATTTAAATATACACAAATTTTGGGACTACCCCCACTTTACCCCATGGTGGGGGAAAGTGGGGTTATCAAAACATGCTCTTTTAAATACATTACTGCGAGAAAACAATTGAGCAAAATTGAATGGTTATGCTTCATGTTTAATCTATATGGATCCAATGTATATAAAAAGCACCAAAAGTTTTATTAAAATAAATTTAATAGTTTGGTTTTAGGGCCTTCTCTAAAAAAAGCTCGATTTTACCCCCACTTGCCCCCACCTGACCCTATAGTTTTTAATGTGAAGTAATATACGGAACTAACTTTTGAAAAATTGGATTTAGGCTGAACCCAACTTGCAGGAATCTGCACTCAGCCTGAAATCAACCCGAACCAAAAACAGTTTACTCGACCTCAGTTTACTCATCCATGAAGCAAAATTTGTAATTTTGTAGCAATAATAAGGTAAATAATTCATCACCTAAATTTCACTTCCCTCGAAATTTCACATTTATCTCCCCCCCTCCTCCCCCAACCCTTTGGCCTTCTAACACACAAAATTAAACTTCTTAACTAATTTCTTTATATTTTTTTTTCTGTCCTATTTTTTACTTTGTATTCACAATAAAAAAAATAAAAAAAAAGTATCTAATGAAATTAAGTATAAACAAAACCATGTTAAAGATTGAAAACAGCTAAATTATTAATTAAATATACACATATTTATCTAAATAAAAGTTTCATAATTTCTGTTATTTATTTATTTCTGATGAGCCATTCTTTGAATAATAAAGAAAACATTAGGATAAATATCCGGTGTACATTCAGATTTCTTTTACCTGATTTGTATTTCTGTCAACTCTCAAATTTCTGAATCACAGCATAAAAATACTGCACTCCTGCCAAGAGCTGTGATAAAGTGACAAGACTAGCATTACTGCTAGTAACCTTTCATCGCCAAATGCCAACTGTCACATGGGTCATCCTGGCCCCACTTTTTATGGGCGAAAGTAACAGGGTTGAGCTCTTTATATGATATTTACTCTGAGACCAGAAATGTTTTCCATCTAAAATAAATATACTACTTCTAGTAAAACTTAATGCAGTTTTAATGTGATGCAAGGCAGTGCTGTAGTTGGACGGGAATGCCGTTCCCAGAAATATTTGGGTTACTGTAAAAAAAATATTGGGCACATTCACAAACTTTTCTTTTATTTTTTTTTCAGACAAAACGATAATTATTGTTTTTTATTACTATCAAGTTTATTGATACTGGAGATGAGCCTAAAGACCTACATCCTCTTCTCCAGACTATGTGAAAAATAAGGTAGATGTGCCAGTAATGGACACCCTTAAGGAATTTCTTTTAAAATTATTTTTTTATTAATAGTTATAATTATTATATTCCAGTTTTTTCAATATTATATTAATCTATCAACAATATTTAACCACTCTTATAGTCTCATTTCCCATTATGAATCGAAATTTAATTTTAAATAACAGAAATATATCAAAACACCCAAAAGCCCAGTAATGGACACCCTCTGGCCCAGTAATGGACACCCCATAAAAAGTAATAAATATAATTGTTTTTATGACTGTATTTAGAACCAGAATTTAATTAATACATGCTAATGAAACAAAATAGTTATTTTCAAATAAATTAAACAATTAGGATGCCAGTAATTAATAAAATATTTGTGATAATCATTTACTGTTTGCATCAATTATTGTAATTATCAGAAGATCGATATTTTAATTATTTTAGATGGATAGTTTAAAATACTAAATATCAGGCAATTACAGCTACCAAATTATTGAAACAGTGGGGGATTTAAAAGGTAATTAAAAAATAGTTTTGGAATATTAGTGTTTAGTTTTGTCTCACTATTTTTAACAATTAATCTTCCAGAGACAACTTGATATATCATTTGTAATAATTAATATTACAAATATGAAATAAATTATATTGTGAGTTGAATATTTTAAATACTAAATAAAATAATTTCAAAATAAAACTGTAGAACTGATGTTTGAGGCCACTGATCTGCAGATTTACTAGTTTCATAAATATTACCTATAACTTTCATTAATGTTACTTTTTTTTTTGTCAGTGGGGAATAAGGAAACATTTAAGACAGGAAATAGATTTTTAATAGCTTCTGTAACTTAATTGTTATTTAAAGCCCCATGAGCCCCTCTTTGACTGTGCTCTTAAACAATATTTTCTGCTTCCTGGCTGAGTTAATTGCCAGATTATAAAATATGCAAGGTATATATAAATAAAAAAAGAATAAAATATTGAAATTTTATTAAATCACACAAAATAACTTAAAAGCTGCTATTTATAAAAGTCTTTGTGTTATTACCTTTTAGTAAGTATAATAAAAAAAATTAAATTTGATTACGTAGGTTTGCAGTTAAGTCAAAATATTGTATGCACTATAAACATTACTGAAATTGCATTTTTAGCAATGTCTACACGGGGTATCCATTACTGGAAAATGACTAATTAACCATCCCACTAATGGACACCCCCTCTTAAAACCTTAAAAATAAATGAAATTTTGTAAATGGCCATTAGTATATAAAATTCTAACTTTTCTATTGCTACTCAAACAAAAACATTCAAATTTTGCAAGAAAATAAATAATATATAAATTAATTAAACAAAGCCAGCTCTTAACCTCTTCATTAAGATTTTCACAGAAAAACACCGAAACTTTGAAACTTTATTTTCTGCTTTCTGATTGGTTTGATTAAAAGTGTCAACAATAACCCAATTTTACAAAACATGCAAGGGGGAATTATAAAAAAAATAATTAAAGCTAAATATTTATTAGTTATTTTTTTATGAACCAAAAACATCAAGGGGTGTCCATTACTGGCACATCTACCCTATACACATTTCAACGTCTGAATGCGAAAGAGTATTTAGTTGTATGAATAACATCATGACCTATGCAAGAAATTCACCTCCTTATTGAAAAATCCAGTTCACTTATATTCATAAGCCGTTTAGGACTTCCCTTAAAAGAATTTTGTCCCCCTCAACCATATCTGAAATCTTGGTTGCGATCAGGAAGAAAATTAGCAGACGAGACAGCTTGCTGTAAATAAAAAATCACAGAAAACATTTCTCATTATCGTTCTTTATGGAAACTTCTGGGATAGATGTGCCAGTAAGTAATAACATATGGCTTTATTTTGTTATTTCAATTATTGGTTTTAGATGATTGCTGTACAAATATAATAACTATATAAATTAGAATATAATAGTTATAATTGTTAATTTAAAAAAAATTCACTTTTGGTTGAATGTTTTAAATTGGCTTTTTGCTTAGCAAAAATCCAGTAGCATCAACATCTACTCTATGAAAAGGTGTGTTCCCACAAATATTTTTTCTAACTACAGCACTGATGCAAGGGAATTCACTTTGAAGTATCTTAAATCACTTAACTACAATTTGAAATAAACGGTCAAGTGCGCGTATTACTTACGCACAGAGGGTTCCGTAGAATAAATATATGAATTTGTAATGGTATTATAAAAAAACTGTTGCTAAAAGAATACTAAGATTTTGTAAAAAACTATACAATGTAGGGTTGGGTATAACTGTATATATTAGAAAAGTGTAAATGGGCATACCATGAAAGTTCAAAGAGATATATGGAACCTAAATAATATCAAATATAGCTATTCGTATAACTCTTTTTTAAATATTATCCTAATCTGTTTATGATGAACTTAATTCGGTACTGACAATAAAAGCAGTGCATAGTTAAACTTCATTTGGCATTTCATAAAACTAAATTCAGCGTAGCAATAACCTTTATTTCTACAGTGTAGCTAAAACAAAACCTTTGTTCAAAGTTTAAATTTGGCATTGTGCTAAGCGCGCTTCGAAAGGAGGTCTCAAAGTTGATACGGCGCCTTGGTTAGTGCCGCATTTTTCCAGATAGGTGTTTAATTAACTTTTAAAGTCACTCGAGGCGTATTGAGAGATACATTCTACAGGGTGGCTACTAAATACTGTTACAAATATTCAGTCATTTTATTTTACAAATATAAAGTAGAAAATGATATCTACGCTAATATGATAAATATCAGAGATGAATGTTTACCGGAAAAGAATTTTACTCGAATTGACCGCCATCTTTATCAATTATCAAAGACAATACCTTATTCCATTGTCCGGCTGCGGCACGAATCATTTTAAGAGGTTGTCGGCACCTTTCACGCAATATGGAAGTGTTGAGAGAGTCCAAACTTCTGTGTTTGTTGCTGTTTACTTTAGCCTGTAAAATTCCCCAGACCCAATAACCTAGAGGATTTAGATCCGGTGAAGAAGGTGGCCAATCTTCTTGCATGATAAAGTTCGGACAATTGACAGGGAGACAAGCCTGTGTTGATTTAGCTCAGTGTGAAGGTGTAGAATATTGCTGAAATGTCTAATTATTTTTCGGATACAACCTGTCAGCATGTGGCAATAATTGTGTAGCCAATATGTCCTGTTTGTAATATTCGCATTGATTTTTATCCCTTTTTTGATGAACTTCTAAGGCAATTTTCCATTGTTTGACCCTGCACCCCAAACCATTACATAATTCTTTTTCTGAAAACGTTTAACAGTTCCAAAGGTTTCAGGCATATCCTGGAGGGTTTCTGAATATTCGACATCATTTTTAGCATTATAATACTGTTCAGTGCAAAATAGCTTCCCATCAGAAAATATTATTCTATCAACATTTTTCCTACCGTGCCGCTTCATCAATTTCTTCCTTCTTTGTAATCTTTTTATTCTTTGTGCCGCAGTCAAAACTTGGATTTTTCTTTTGAGATAACGGCAATAACTCAGATCTTCATTTATAATAAGTTGCATAGTTCTGCGACTCACGTTCTCTTCTACAGCCATTTTATTTGCAGAACGTAGTGGATTTCTTCTCACCTTTTCACGAATTCTTTTGATGTACTCTATTGTGTGAACTATGCTTGAACGACCAGACCTAGGTCGATCTTTATATAGCTATTAGTGTCCAATAATCGAAATATAGTTCTATATATAAATGTCCCATTAAAACCAAGGCCTTTTAATTTCTTAAAGATTTTACCTGCGGAAAATCTACGATCAAAGAGCTATTTAATCATCATTCTTTTGGCTTCCCTCTTTAAAAATAATTTTAAATTTTTGCTTTATAACAAAATTCGTCTGCACTAATAGAAGATTGCCGAGCACTAAAATAGAGAAATAAATTGTTTTACCAAACGATTAAAATTAATTCGCATATTTTGGTGTGTAACAGTATTTAGTAGCCACCCTGTAATTAAACCTTTCGAGGGCGGTGCCCTTAAAAAAAAGACACCTAATTTTAATTCCAAAACAGACAATCGGCACCAAGAATATTTAATTAAAATTTTCCTTTTATCATGTATGTGAAAATAAACAAGTTCGGATTTTCTAATAAATTCGTTTATAAATTCTGGTGTCAGTTCTTTATTTCATAAGTTTATAAATAGAATTACTCTGCGCCAGAAACAGTTAAGTGGTCGCAGGAGTCTTAAAACTTCAAAATTTAAGAAATTTTAATTTTTTTAGATGTTAAACTCCTATTTTTTCTGAACATTTTGATATAATTGTTTCCTTAAAATTCCCGTTAGAACAAAAGTTATGGCTTTTAGAATTATACCCGCTCAATAACTGAAGCAGTGATTCCGAAACTTTGAAGTCATTTTTCTCCAAATGGTGTTTTGTGGGCAGAATGTGCAGGATACCTCAAAAACTTCAGAATATTTTTTCATGAAATTGTTAAAACATGTATTTCATGTTAGTCTGTATAAACTGAACCTAAAATTTCCTTTTTATTGTTCAAAGAAATATTTTTTTATGTGATTTTACTGTTGATATTTTCAAAATTTTGTATTAGCTAAATGCAACATTGCATTAAAAATATAAAAATGCTTTAATCAGGGTTAGTAAGTTTTTGCCATAGGCGGAAAAAACCTGGTTAAAACCGTCCCGGCAAAAATAGGTTCTTGCCAAAGTGGTGGCAAAAATAGGCTGTTCATTTAAATTTTTTTCTCAGAAAAAGAGAAAAAAATATTTCATGAAAGAAAAAACAAAAACTTAATACTTTTCCACTGACCAACAACAAACCAGGCTGCAATACTCGGGTCTTTTGTTATCTGTCTTGTGATCATTTGACAATGGACTGCTGGATTTGAGAATTTCAAAAGAGTATTTGGAAGGGGGGGGGGGGATTCTAGTTTTCTAACAAGGCAGAACACAGAGTTTTTTCAATATATAATTTTCAATTTAATTTAATTATTTTTTTATCTGTAACAGACTAGTCAGGGTTCCTACACAATTCGGGTAAAAAAATTCCCTGACTTTATTCAAAAATTTTCCTGACCTTCTCAGTTAAATTTCGGCTTATATGTTGTTGTAAAACCCTCCACAATCAACTTCAATTTTGATAAATGCTAGAAAAAAGGTATGTGCTGTATGAATTTCCGATCTTTTAATTATTTTTCATATCGTTATATAGTTTGCATAAATTTTATATAAAAATTTTAGATTGGATGAATAATTAAATCAAAATTTCTCCATTTAAGATAACAGAAATTCTGATGGAAGTAGCATATCAAAAAATTCCCTGAACTTTTCAAATATTAAAAAAATTCCCTGACATTTCCCTGACTTTTTGCCTAAATTTTTTAATTCTCTGTTTTCCCTGACCCGTAGGAAGCCTGTAGTTTCATCAGATAAATAATTATAAATTAGTACCAAAGACTTAAATATTTACATATTTTAAAGACTCATTACATAAAACAAAAGTAGCAAAGTTATATAAAACCTTTTGATAATAAAAAAATATATATATTAATGGCTGACAAAATACTTAACTTAAGGAAAAAAAAATTAGATATCCGATTTTTAATTTGGTTTTTAAATTCTTAAGTATTAAACTGAATTCCACCTATTTTATAAAGATTTAAAATATGTAAAAATATTTAATTATATTTATTAATTAGCAAATTAAATAAAAATATTAAATGATATGTTATTAAATTTAATTGTTTATACCATTATTATCCTTATTAGCTTATAGATTTTATTATACATTAAAGACAAATAAGAATTTGCCATTTTTGCCGGTTTTTTCCATTTTTGCCCTGGTTTTTTCCAGTTTTTGCCACTGTCCTGGCAAAAATACCTTTTTGCCGGCAAAAATGCCAACCCTGCTTTAAATACAAATTTATTTAAGTTCAGGGAAATTATTACAATCTGAAGTATAAGTAAACACCAAAATTTTCATTCTAGTTGCAATATTTATTTTGTCATCCAGCACGTAAACTGTTAGACTTTTGTCGAACAAAAAATTGGGATAACAGTTTCAAGCCCCCTTACTAATTCTGTATCTTGCAATTTTTTAAATACATGAAATAAAAGAACATACTTATATCTTTCATCCCAATTAAAATTGTGTTTTAAAATCATATACATTTTAAGACATCAAATGTTGAAAAGGGTCTTTTTTTCATTTTTTCCACTTTTTAGGGTCCTGAGACCCCTGACATAGATTTAGTATGTTTTTAACAATTTGACGTTTATTGCTTTTATATTGTTACTGGACATTACATTACACATATACAGTATGGAACCATTTATCCGGAAACCCAGTTATCCGGAATGATATTTCTGATAGACTGATTTCAGAATCTTTGCAGAAAAAGGTGTCATATATTGCCAGTTTGACATAGACTTTGCTTGAAACAATTGTATAATTTGATGACAACATCTAGTATTTTTTGTCATCACATTTAGTTGTATTTTAGATGTTTTAACTTTTATGCAGAGGAATTTTTGTTCCTAAGGGATTTCCATAAATTACCTTCTTTTAAACTCTTTTAATCTTTCTGCTAACTTTTGATCTTTCTTGCATTGATTTTTAATCTAAGTAATCTAATAATTTAAAATGAGAAATGCCACAAAACTTATCAATGGATGCTGCTTTAATGCACAACCAGTTAACCAGAAAAACCAGCTATCCGGAATACATCTGACCCCAAGCATTCCAGATAAATGATTCTGTACTGTATATCATTAAAAGTTGTTAACTAGGCATAGTAATTTGTGTATAACAGAAAAATGCTAATTTCTCAAAAACTATGTGACCTAGGATAATTGCTATAATTTTCCAGCAAGGTTTATATTAGCATCTACTACCTCTAATTTTTTCATAATTTTAGTTTCAGTAGTTTCGGAATTAGATAGGGGGGGGGGGGGACATATTTTTGCGTTACATTTTCGACAATATTTTTTTAAATATAATACCTAAAATTAAAAGAAATGTATTTTTGAGTTCAGAGTTACGAAAGCTTTCTTAGGATACCCCACGTGATATACAAAGAAAAGATTTTTTTTTTTTCAAGTAGCATAATTTAGCTTCTACATTTTTACTAAATATATTTATGAATGTTTATTAATCTGAAAATATGTGGGTCCATGGTCTTCATTACTTCCCCGAATTTTAACTTTCCACGTTCCATAGTTTAAGAGTAAAATGGCTGTGACGGACAGACACAGGCAGGGGCGTGCCTAGCGGGGGGGTGTTGGGGGTGTAACACCCCCCCACTTATTTGGAAGAGTTGGTAAAATTTAGAATAGTCGGAAAGTTAAGAACACACCCTGCAAAAAGTCCCCTCTCACGACGTCAGTATCATTTCAATTCTCTGTTGTCCGTCTTAAAAAGGGAAAAGAAAGAACTTCTCATGGAAGATTGTGTATGATTCCGTGTGGGAGGGAGGGGTTGTCAGAGAGCGGAGGTGATAGATAGAGAAAGAGAATTGCGTTTCTGAGAATTTGAGGCTTTTGTGAAAGGAATGAGGAGGGGGGGTTGTTGCAATCTCTATTGTAAGTTTTCCCATGAGCATTTTTAATTGCTCCCTTCTGCTGTGGACTGATTCTTAGAATTTAGTGACATCTTGGTTCCGAATTTGGCGCTAGTTATTTGAGGTTGCTGCATTTAAAAGATGAAGTCACGGACACAGAAGAAGAGTGATTTGCAAAAGTTTGTTTTTGTCGCATGATGGCGGATAATTCAGTGAAAATTTTATGCACACACTTTGATCGCGTACACACTCATTTCACAGAAAAAAATAAATTTATATCATCATATAAGAAAATTTCATCCGAATGAAAACATCGACCTCCAGAAAGGAAAACGGATTCAATGTACAATATGTAGATATTTCTGCATTTCTATTAGAGGCCTGCATAGTCATATTCAAACAGATCATCCAGATGTAAAATTCCCTTTTGAAAAGGCTCCGGTATAGCCCCCCTCCAAAAAAAAGCCAGTTTTATTCTTCAAATTGTCATAGACACATGAATTTTGTAGACAGGTACATCTGGAATAGTAATCATGCTTAAAGTATGTGTTACTCTTTTTGTGAGTGGGTGGGGGCGACCATCTTTAAACCTCGTTCGTTGAAAATTCCAAAATCAGAGCATTTAAGCATCATCACTCTCCAGGTTGGTTCTAACTGTGTCCAAAATTTTCGAAGGAATGGCTAAGCTTATTTCTGAAATTCTACAGTCAGTTGGAATATCGCTTTCCCAAGCTCGTGCACAGTCTTACGACACCACGTCATCTGTGTCCGGCAGCATTTTAGGCTGTCAATCAAAACTTTCAGAAATAGCTGGTAGATCTATTTTATACATACCCTGCCTCGCGCATAAAGTGAATTTATGTGTTGAACATGCGTGCGAAGAAAGCAATATAATAAAATTGTTCTACGACAGTATTCAGTATCTATAACTTCTTTTCACTGAGTACAAAGCGATCCGGCATACTGAGAGAGAAAATGGAAGTTCTTCAGAAGAGTCTTACCTTGAAATGTTTGTCGAAGACAAGATGGACTATGCGAGTGGATTCAGTCTGAGCTATTTTATCGTCCTATGATGCCCTCATCCATATTATACTAATTATTTCTGAAGACATGAAGGTTAACAAGGATGCTCGAGCTAAGGCAGCAGGGTTAAGAAGTAAAATGATATCATACGATTTCATTGTTTCTTTACTTGCAATGAAAACAATTATGATTAAGACCAAGTTAGCAACAGAGCAATTGCAACGTGAAGACCTGAACATTTTAGAGGGAACCGACATAATGCAGAAAACTTGCGAAAGGATTCAGAAACTCCGGAATGATGACGCGGCGGCAATAATGAACATCATTAAGGAAGCTGACAACATCTGCGAGACACATGGAATAAATCAAGATTATGAGTTCAATTTGCGGCTCAGGCGACGGAGGCCTCCATCGAAGATCGACGAAAATAATAAACTGTAGTTCTATTTACGCGAGAGAATTATTTTAAAGCAGAAATTTTGAAGGTAGTAGATCGGCTTACAACTGCATTTGGAGACATTCATAAGTTGGTATTTGAAAAGTTAAATCACTGGCCTGTCTCCTTCCATCTAGGATCAAGTATAGCTCTACCGAGGACATTTCTAATCTATGTCAATTATTCCCTGATGATCTCAAAGATGTAGATAACTTGAAATGTGAAATTGATATCATGTCCTCAGAAATAGCTAGTTCTGAATCGGATACAATTGGCGCAGCAGCGCAAAAACTTGTGGGGAAGGCTCATTTGTATCCTAACCTTTCTTTGGCCTACAAGTTGGCCTTAATTATTCCAGTAACTGTGGCAAGTAATGAAAGAAGTTTCAGCAGGTTAAAGTTAGTAAAAATTACTTGCGTACCACCGTGTCAGAAGAGCGACTGGACGAACTAATGCTATTAACCTGTGAAACAGACATAACTGACATGTTGGATTTAGACAGTGTAGCTGGAAAATGGGCTATTCTGAAGGATAGGCGGGTGATAATTTTAAAATGCAGAAGGATAATTTTCAGTCTCTTATACTAATCTATATCTCATTTTTAGAAAGCAAAATTTGTCTTTTTTATGTATTTTAAAATTTATACACTTACATTACACAGCAGCATGCGGTTTTATTTATAGAAACATAAATTCCGAAGTACTTCAACATTCTTAACCCGGGAGAACTCGCTAGTGAGAATGCCCAATTGCTTTTCTTTTACTTTACATTCATATAATATCAACTTTTTTTGGTTGGCTTAGTACTTTTATTCACAAAATAGGTAAAATAATTGAAAAACATTTTGGAATTTTAATTAAAATGAAAAATGATTTAAATAAGAGCCTTTAAAAAGTACGACTGTGAGAGAAAATCTCATTGAGCGAGTTCTTTCGGGTTAAATTTTACTTTTGAGAACTGGTTAATCTACGGTACATCCGTACACATTTCCTTTTAAATCGTAAGCAGAATCCTAATTAATAACAGGATTCTCAACTCTACTTAGATAGTAAAAGAATTAAAAAAAAAATTACATATACTGAATAACAGCATTTAATTTCGACTGTGGTTAAGGAGGATGCAGGTGAACACTTAAGATTTTTGGTGATTTTTATAAATTCACAGTATTGTAGAACAGTTGACTCCGTCGCTGAGGGGGGGGGGGGGGGATCACAAAGCCTTTATCACCCCTGATCTTGCAGTCGGCAAAATTCAGTTCACACCCCCCCACTAAAACAGCTTTCAGCACGCCCCTGGACACAGGAGTGATCTTATAATGGTTCTGTTTTTACTTTTTAAGTACTGAACCCTAAAAATTAAAATGAAAGTAATTGTTTATTAAATTAAATAGAAATATAGATGCAGGTACTTTGAAAAGCCAAAAATTGAATAAAAGTGCAGTATATTTGTTTATAGAGATTAACGAAGTATAGGTGTATGAATGAATGCATGCATTTTTCAATATTGTAAACATCAATTTTGACCTTCATGAACATATAGAAACAAACCATGTAAAAAATAAAAAAATACATGAATTAAATACTTCACATTATATACTTTAATTAGGCATGAATAAAAAAGAAAAAATTTATAGTTTATTTTCTGAGGGTAAGCTTTACTTTTGGAAGAATCGCCCTGTAAGTTTATTTAAAATAAAACTATAATTAATGTAACTAAAGCCAGCCTGAAAAGGGACTCCCAAAAATAAACGCAATAAATAAATACTTGATTAATGATCGAGTGAAAAGAAATGCTGAAATTTACCTTGATTTTATGCAGCAATACATTTAAAAAGATACGCTTGCACGGAAACGGTAACACACGAATTTAATAAGATGGCTGCCGAAATATCGCGAGTTCCCTCATGCACACCAGGGCACACCCACAGACTTCACTGAGGGCACACCTTGGCAGCTCAACTCCCAATACTCCGATTGGTTATTTCCAGCCGAGCTTCGAAGGAATTAAGGTCAAGTATTAGCAGCCGGGAAAGTCGATTTGCGAGGACCAACGAGAGTCTCGGATGTCGACTAGCAGCGCTATCTGAAGGTCGTGGAATTATCGTTTAGTATATAAGGCGGCAAAAAAGATTGTTTTTTTCAGATATAGGAGCTTTACCGTTAGCGGCTCGGGGACATCCGAGTTCGCAGATGTGCCGGAGGCGCTTCGCGCCTCTCGGCACAGCTGCTCAATGAGTCGATACACTGCTCAGTTTTCTCATTTAAAACTCGATTACAGGATTAATAAGAGGAATTTGGGTCTGATTTTTTTATCCCGACACAATAAATTTTGTCCTCTTTTCGATAAAAGCTATCCGGAACGACAGATTTTTCTAGAATTTCGAAACTTATGACTTACGAAGGAGGGATTCGACTCTTCGAGAATATCGTTTTATTTACATTCAGATGTAGACATCATTGCTCGGATGGTTGGTTGCATAAAGATAGCGCTCGGACATGTTAACGATATCATTAAATATTTAACGAGGGATCAAATTTTTACCTAAATTTGAACAACGCTCTGCGAAATCGGAAAATAATGAAAGCGCTGTTGTATGAAAAGGTCCGGCTATAGTTTGTGACTTCTTTTCGTGCATTATGTCAAATATTTCCCCCGGTTCTACGGATCCAAGAGTTGACAGGACGTTGTATAGAACATTCCGGAAGTGCTTTCGTGATAGTTCGGCTTTCGAGTCGTACATTATTTCAAATATTACAATCGATTCTAGAAAATCAAAAAAATAATTAAAGGACCGTTGTATTAAGCATGCGAATAGTGCTTTCATAATAGTTTCGATTTTGTTTCGAACGGTCCGATTCGAGCAGAATCGCTAGAATATATAACAATTATATATATATATATATATATATATTGAGTTGATATAAACCAAACAGGCAGGCAGGAATAGAATCGCTAGGATATATAACAATTATATATATATATATATATATTGAGTTGATATAAACCAAGCAGGCAGGCAGGAAAATCATTAAACATGAAATGTTTGATTTTTTTTTTTCTGTCTAAAGACGAAATTTAGGGATAGAGTGGGCAGAATGGCATGAAGGAAGAAAAATGGAAAGGTGATGTTCTATTATTTAAAAATATTAAAGGGAGTGATAAAATGGTCGGAATGTCGAACTTATATAGACAATATATAAAAAATATAGGGTCCAATAGTCGATATATAGGGTATTATATAGACATAATATATAAAAAATATAATTATATAGACATAATATATAATAAATATAGGGTCCAATAATTGATATATAGGGTCCACTAATCGATTACATAGACATAATATATAAAAAATATAGGGTCCAATAATCGATATATAGGGTATTATACAGACATAATATATAAAAAATATAATTATATAGACATAATGTATAAAAAATATAATTATATAGACATAATATATAATAAATATAGGGTCCACTAATCGATTATATAGACATAATATATAATAAATATAGGGTCCAATAATCGATATATAGGGTATTATATAGACAAAATATATAAAAAATATAATTATATAGACATAATATATAAAAAATATAGGGTCCAATAATCGATATATAGGGTATTATATAGACATAATATATAATAAATATAGGGTCCAATAATCGATATATAGGGTCCACTAATCGATTACATAGACATAACATATAAAAAATATAGGGTCCAATAATCGATATATAGGGTATTATATAGACATAATATATAAAAAATATAATTATATAGACATAATGTATAAAAAATATAATTATATAGACATAATATATAATAAATATAGGGTCCACTAATCGATTATATAGACATAATATATAATAAATATAGGGTCCAATAATCGATATATAGGGTATTATATAGACAAAATATATAAAAAATATAATTATATAGACATAATATATAAAAAATATAGGGTCCAATAATCGATATATAGGGTATTATATAGACATAATATATAATAAATATAGGGTCCAATAATCGATATATAGGGTCCTTTAATCGATTACATAGACATAATATATAAAAAATATAGGGTCCAATAATCAATATATAGGGTATTATATAGACACAATATATAAAAAATATAATTATATAGACATAATATATAAAAAATATAATTATATAGACATAATATATAAAAAATATAATTATATAGACATAATATATAATAAATATAGGGTCCACTAATCTATTATATAGACGTAATATATAATAAATATAGGGTCCAATAATCGATATATAGGGTATTATATAGACAAAATATATAAAAAATATAATTATATAGACATAATATATAATAAATATAGGGTCCAATAATCGATATATAGGGTATTATATAGACATAATATATAAAAAATATAATTATATAGACATAATGTATAAAAAATATAATTATATAGACATAATATATAATAAATATAGGGTCCACTAATCGATTATATAGACGTAATATATAATAAATATAGGGTCCAATAATCGATATATAGGGTATTATATAGACATAATGTATAAAAAATATAATTATATAGGCATAATATATAATAAATATAGGCTCCAATAATCGATATATAGGGTCCACTAATCAATTACATAGACATAATATATAAAAAATATAGGGTCCAATAATCGATATATAGGGTATTATATAGAAATAATATATAAAAAATATAATTATATAGACATAATATATAATAAATATAGGGTCCACTAATCGATTACATAGACATAATATATAAAAAATACAGGGTCCAATAATTGATATATAGGGTATTATATAGACATAAAATATAAAAAATATAATTATATAGACATAATGTATAAAAAATATAATTATATAGACATAATATATAATAAATATAGGGTCCACTAATCGATTATATAGACATAATATATAATAAATATAGGGTCCAATAATCGATATAGAGGGTATTATATAGACATGTCTATATAATTATATTTTTTATATATTTTGTCTATATAATACCCTATATATTGATTATTGGACCCTATATTTATTATATATTATGTCTATATAATCGATTAGTGGACCCCATATTTATTATATATTATGTCTATATAATTATATTTTTTATATATTTTAATATATAAAAAATATAGGGTCCAATAATCGATATATAGGGTATTATATAGACATAATATATAATAAATATAGGGTCCAATAATTGATATATAGGGTCCACTAATCGATTACATAGACATAATATATAAAAAATATAGGGTCCAATAATCGATATATAGGGAATTATATAGACATAAAATATAAAAAATATAATTATATAGACATAATGTATAAAAAATATAATTATATAGACATAATATATAATAAATATAGGGTCCACTAATCGATTATATAGACATAATATATAATAAATATAGGGTCCAATAATCGATATATAGGTATTATATAGACAAAATAGATAAAAAATATAATTATATAGACATAATATATAAAAAAATATACGGTCCAATAATCGATATATAGGGTATTATATAGACATAATATATAAAAAATATAATTATATAGACATAATATATAATAAATATAGGGTCCAATAATCGATTACATAGACATAATATATAAAAAATATAGGGTCCAATAATCGATATATAGGGTATTATATAGACATAATATATAAAAAATATAATTATATAGACATAATATATAATAAATATAGGGTCCACTAATCGATTATATAGACATAATATATAATAAATATAGGGTCCAATAATCGATATATAGGGTATTATATAGACATAACATATAAAAAATATAATTATATAGACATAATGTATAAAAAATATAATTATATAGACATAATATGTAATAAATATAGGGTCCACTAATCGATTATATAGACATAATATATAATAAATATAGGGTCCAATAATCGATATATAGGGTATTATATAGACAAAATATATAAAAAATATAATTATATAGACATATAAGTACTGGGCGATGCATCGATACATCGCGAGATATCGATGTAAATCATAAATCGTCAAACCGATTTCCTGATCTTTGAATTAGCGATGCATCGCAGTCATACGATGCATCACACCAGGATCACAAATGAATGGGACAGTATAGGGAAATCTGGTTTCGCATCCGATGTGAATAAACAACTCGTGCATAGCTAGATATCGATTATGTGCAAAACCGATGGCAGAGTAAGGAGAGACTGGTTTCTCCTTCAATCATCGAAGCAGATAAACAACGTAATCCAAAATTGATACCAATTACAAATCGCTGTATGCTTCATATTTTCAATCCTGTTTTTCTAGCTGTATTAATAGTACCATGAAGTTCATTTGAGAAAATACTATGATGCCAAAGATACATTTTCCCTAGGCCACATTACTCTGGCTCTGAACATGTGCTATAACATTTAGAGTCAGCTGATTTTTCATCTTGTACTGACAGGAAAAGAGGATTGGTTTATTTGTTTACTTTGATAAGATGAGTCATTTTCTGTGTTTTTTTATTTAATATGTATTGTAGCAAAACTATTGTAGTCAATCAATTAATATAACAAATAGCAACAATTGATGCAGTAAGTTTTAGTAAGAAATGCTTCTTAGTGTTATAATCCATTTGCATCCATTTGTTTTTTTTTTAATTACTTTATCTTTATTAAGGGACTGTTATTTCAGCTTATTTTTCAATGATGTTGCACTATATTTTGATAACATCGTAATTATTATATTTCTAGTTATTTATTTTAAAAATATTCCTCATTACTTTTAATCAATTGAAATCAAATTTCATGTTAATTCCCATACGGTGTGACCATATGACAATCCTTTTAATTAATTTTTATTTATTAGGTACTTATATATTTTTTCAATCTTAAAAATGTAAATATAGAAATTTTACTCTTATTTTATTGATTTTTATTTTTTAATTAAAATAAAATGGAGGTATTTATAATCCTTTTACATCCTTTAAATTAATGATTATTTCTTATTGCACTTTTAATATTTTATATCTTAAACAGCTAAAGATGTACAATCTATAGCAATTTTATTGGTTTCACCCCCCCCCCCCCTCCCCTGTAAATGGAAAAAATTACAAATGTCTACGACATTTCATGTCTTTAATATCCTTTATTTTGCAGAACCAATTCAGGGAAAAACCAGTTTGCAAATTATTTAACATTCAATTTAAGGGGGAGATTATTATTATTTTTTTTTTTTTTGGGGGGGGGGGGGGGGGCTCCCCTTCCTAGAATTTTCAATTTTTTATTAATCTGAAATGAATATTCTTGGATTTGTAACTAGTTTCTTAATCTTTTTTTAAAATTTAATACTTGATTGCTGAGAATTAATCCCAGTATTTCTTTTCTAAACTGAGTCCTTTTTTAAGATGTGAAAATCTTTTTTACATCCTTTAAAAAATGATTATTTTCCATAAACATGTATATTTTTTCAATCTTAAACATACCAGTATATAAATTTTAATCTAATTTTATTGATTTTCTTTTATTTTTACTTCATAAAAGGGAAATATTTCCTAAAGGCAAGCATATTACATTTCAGTGCCTTAGTATTTGGCAATTTGTAGAAAGAAGGTAATCATGTTATAATCCTTTTACATCCTTTATTTCAATTATTATTTTCTAAATACACTTATATTTTCACAATCTTAAACATACCAGTATATAAATTTTAATCTAATTTTATTGATTTTCTTTTATTTTTACTTCATAAAAGGGAAATATTTCCTAAAGGCAAGCATATTATATTTCAGTGCCTTAGTATTTGGCAATTTGTAGAAAGAAGGTGACCATGTTATAATCCTTTTACATCCTTCATTTTAATTATTATTTCCTAAATGCATTTATGTTTTCACAATCTTAAAAATGTTGATCTATAAATTTTATTATAATTTTATGGATTTTTTAATTTTATGAAATGGAGTACTTGGAATTTTTCACAACATTTCTGTGCCTTAATATTGGTTATTTTGCAGACTCTCTCTTATAAAAAAGGCAGGGGCAATTTACAAATGATTTAAGTCGTCATAGGTGCTTCAGTTTTGCAATGCATCTCGCCGATCTCGAGACATCGGTTCTGATCTCCAGACATCGGTTCTGACCGATGTGGAGACATAACTGAAACCCATGATTGCCGGTTCACGAAAATCAACTTCCACATTCATGGGAAGTAAATGTGCATGCGCAGAAAATCGGCGATCGTTTGGAATGAAACCGGTTCACTGATTTAAATTAAGGTGAGAGAGAGTGCCAGGAGGGGAGAAATTTGCCTACCCTCTCCTTAAGTCTTCAATTTTTGTATTAGTTGAGTTTTATTTTTAAACTAAAATAAAATGGAAGTGTTTATAATCCTTTTACATCCTTTAAACTAATGATTATTTCATATTGCACATTTAAAAATTTATATCTTAAACAGCTTAAGATATAAAATGTACTGCAATTTTATTGGTTTCACCCCCCTCCCCCTCCCCCCCAAAAATGGGGGGGGGGGTCCCTTCCTTGAATTTTCAATTTTTGTATTGATCTGGAATGAATAAGAAACTAGTTATAAATCTAAGAATAATCTTTTATAAAATTTAATACTTGATTGTTAAGAGTTAATCCACATATTTCTTTTCCATGAAGTCCTTTTTTAAGATGTGAAAATCTTTTTACATCCTTTAAAAAAATGATTATTATCAGTATAAATTTTTTAACCTAATTTTATTGATTTTTTTTTTTTTAACTTCATAAAAGGGAAATATTTCCCAAAGGCAAGTACATTATATTTTAGTCCTTTGTATCTGGTAATTTGTAGAAAGAAGGTAACCATGTTATAATCCTTTTACAGCCGTACCGATGCATCAAATTACATCGGTGACGAGTTCCTTCCTCAGCATGAAACCGGATTTTTCCTCCCCATCCCTTTCTTTTCCCATCGTGAATAAACACACATCGGTTTGGTGAATGAACACACATCGGTTTCGTGAATAACCACACATCGGTTTGTTTCTCTTCCCATCCTGAATAAACATGCATCGGTTTCTCTCCCCATTCAAGAAGTGAATGAACAATAGCAGGCAGAGACATGGATACCAGCTGTATGATGAACAGTGAGTAGTATAACGCGAGGTATAACTTAACGATGTTGATGTTTATTTGAAAAGAAAATATGGCCTGTGATGTAATAGTGACAGCTGATTTTTCTTGTGTTCACAAGAAAAGAAGGGTTGATTCTTTCTTTTGTTTATTTTGGTATCATGATCCATTTTAATTTTTTTTAAATCAATTTATCTTTAATAAGGAACTTTTATTTTAGTTTATTTTTTAATGATATTTTAACATATTTTAAGAAAATCAGAATTATTGTGTTATTCTTAATTATTTATTCAAAACTACTTCATATTAGTTTTAAATCAATTAAGACTGAATTTAGTTTTATTAATTAACTACAAAGTATTTTATTAATATCATAAAGATTGAGAATGTCTTTCTATTAAATATTTAAAATTACTTCTTTAAAACTTTTTTCTTAAACTGTAGGATCTATTGTATTTTTAATTAATTTGAAATAAATATTCTTAGATTTGTAAATCTGTTTTAGAATGTAACTTAATCCTTGATGTTAATTTTGATGATTAAGATTTAATGTTTTTGTAATTTACAACCCTTCAATATTATTTGAGTATTTGCTTTATAAACACATTACAAAATCTTATTTAGGTGTAATCAGATCATATGACAATCATATTACATCCTTTACATTAATGATTATTTCTAATGTACATATATATTTTTTCAATCTTTAAAATCAAAATATATAAATTTTATTCTAATTTTATTGAACTTCATATTTTAATTTAAGAAACGAAGTATTTATAATCTTTTAACATCCTTTAAATTAGTGAATATTTCTTTTTGTACATTTAATATTTTAAATCTTAAATATCTAAAGATATAAAGTGCACTCTAATTTTATAGTTTCCCTTCCCCCTTTACAACCCTTCCCTTCTTTAAGACTCCACTAAATTTCATTACTTTTGTACATGGTATTTTGAAAAAAAAAGTTCTGATGAGGAGGGAGAAGGGGATCAGTATGCAAAGTATTTGGCATTTGAGTTTAAAGAGGGCTGAGAGTACTAGGATAAGTGATAAGTAATTTTATGCTTGATTGTTGTGTTTTGTTTTTTTAAACAAGATCTTTTTTTCAAGATGTGACTATATGGCAATCTTTTTGCATCCTTTAAAGTATTGATTATTCTTTATGTACAAATATATTTTTTCTATCCTAAACATCTCAGTGTATACATTTTACTTTAATTTTATTGATTTGTAATTTGTAAAAATGTAACTATGTGATAATCCTTTTACGTCCATCAGATTAATTATTATTTTACTTATACATATATGTTTTCTCAAACCAAAACATATAGATCTATAAATTTTACTATAATTTTGTGATTTTTTTAAATATTATGAAATGAATTATTAGCAGACTTACCTCAGTATTGAGTATTCAATATTGAGTACCTCAATGCCTCAATATTGAGTATATTTCAGGAAATTTTCTTGTATGGAAGGAGTATCAACTTGCAAATTTTTTAATTCTTAGGTGCTGGTAGGAGTAATAGACCTTCTCTTCTGAATTTTTATTTTGTAATTAATTTGAAGTTTATATTAATTTCTATTATTTTTTAATTATAAAGGAATACTGCTTTTTTATGGATTTAGTTTGAATGTTTTTGTAAATCAAACACATAATATTCTTATCCACATTTTTGCTTTCTGAACAAAATCCCATTTAAAGTTGTTATATGATAATCCTTTTACATCCTTTACATTTATGATTATTTTTTTATATACAATTAAAGCTTTTAAATCTTAAATATGGGGGGGGGGGGGCAATTTTCAGTTTTAATATATTACCAAGCATCAATTCGCAAATCAAAGACAATTTAATGCTCTAAGGAGAAAATTTTCCACCCAGGCCACTCCCGAAATTCACCATCACTTAGAAATCTGGAGTTTTGAAGAATAATTATTTGAAAAAAATAAGGGGGTGGTCACTTTTCATGTTATCAGTTGAATCATGGACACATACAGTGAGAAGTGCATCCCCCTTCACTACTACTTTTTAAAACTTTCTTGGTTAAAATATATATATGTATTCCCCAGTTGGATTTTGAAGTTTAGGTATTAAAAGAAAACTATTATGACTTGCCATAATTTTTTTTTTTGTAATAAAGCAATAGTTTAATCACGAGGTCCACACCTAGTCTAACATTGTGATGCATCGCAACATCGCGGTTTAGCCTCAGTGATGCATCGCGATGTAGAAATCCTAATATCGCCCAGTCCTATAGACATAATATATAAAAAATATAGTGTCCAATAATCGATATATAGGGTATTATATAGACATAATATATAAAAAATATAATTATATAGACATAATATATAATAAATATAGGGTCCAATAATCGATATATAGGGTCCACTAATCGATTACATTGACATAATATATAAAAAATATAGGGTCCAATAATCGATATATAGGGTATTATATAGACATAATATATAAAAAATATAATTATATAGACATAATGTATAAAAAATATAATTATATAGACATAATATATAATAAATATAGGGTCCACTAATCGATTATATAGACATAATATATAATAAATATAGGGTCCAATAATCGATATATAGGGTATTATATAGACAAAATATATAAAAAATATAATTATATAGACATAATATATAAAAAATATAGGGCGTTGAGTCCGGTGGCCACGGTTAACAGACGTTGTGCATAGGGCCGTAGCCCGCTTTGGTGGGTACCAGAGGTACAGTCCTCCGGCACCCGGGTAGCGACGTTCCATAGGTCAATCCCGGTGCTGGTCTAAGGGCCGGACTGTGTCGCCGGGCAAAGACTAGCTAAGGCGATAGGACACCATCCACCAATTGACTAAGAGGGAGCCTGAAGTATGAGTGAGGGCTTTGTAGTGGAAAGTCCTCGGTGCTCGCGGGAACGCCATGCAGGGACTCCCGGAGCAACCGAAGGGCGAGGGTTTCGGACAGCGCCCAGGTTACTTTATGACTTGGATGGCTCATCCCTCTGAGGACCTCAGCTGGAGCAGTTGTGAGCCGACCCTTAGGGTGGTAGGGTTTGGCGGTGCCCCCGTTGACCAAGGAGCGGTCGCGTGGGGAGGCCAGTATGGTTCTGATTGCTCCATGTCGTGTCGTGACCCTTGGGAAGGGGTTGGCCGGCAGGTCCACCATCGAACACTATTCCTGCAGGGAAACGGGCCAGAGGCTTGCCGGTAACGCGGCGGCTCATCGTGCCTCAGGAGAACTCTTGGTCCGATCCAGGTCCTCCGTGTCTATGCGGTACCGGAGTTTTCCTCGCCTGGTGAGGAGGACCTAGAGGTGTCTCCACCTAACTTTTGAACGCACTAACAAAGGTAGCGGTCGGTCACTGCACGGGGTCAGGGCCCTTCGGGCCTGGGTACCCTCGACGGCTGTGAGGTAAGGTAGTGGCGAGCGGGCTTCTGTCAACCTCCGCTGGCTTCTCTGTCTTTGGATGGGGTCGAGTCGGTGGGGGCTGGCGGGACTCCGTTCCATCCGACCCCCTAGCGAGGCGGAGTCTATTCCGTCTAGGTGGAGCTTTCTGTGCCCGCCTGGGGTCGCTAACGGCACCTAGTCTGGGCCAACTGGTTCCTGGCGTGATCCACGAGGGGTTCCGTCGGTTGAGCCGGGTGGCTTGGGCGAAAAGCCAGGAGCTGGGTCACTTTACGGCCGGAAGGATTTTCCCCGTCCTCCCTGGTCTTCGAGTTAGGGGCTCTTCAATAACTTTCCTATCGGCTGGCCCACAAAAATGTCTCTGCCGGAAAATGGTATCTGATCTTGGGGGCCTTCCGTAAATTAAATTCGGGTCGGGAAGCCTCGGTTCAGTCCGTGGGTCCAGCGTCTTTATAGGCGTCTGGTTCCTGCGATGGCTTGCGGGGTCTACCGGCTCGAGTAACCAAGTTTAGGGACCACTTGGTTTTTCTAGATGGGTGGTGAGGACTATCATATTCGTAGTGATTGTTCACCAACTTGGGAATAGCCGGCGTGACGTGCGCTGGGCAGTGCACCAGCCTGACAAGAGTTTGCGTGGGGTTCTGCTCTGTTGGGGCTTGTCTGGCGGCGACCTTCGGGACGCGCCACGGGGCTCGTCTCACGGGTGGTTCCTTGCGTTGACAGATGGGCCTTCTAAGGGCCTGGGACCGGGAGATGGTAACCAGTCTTTAACCAATGAAACCCAAAAAGTAATCAGGGGAGCACCTTATCAGAATGAACCTAGAAAAAAAATATTTGAAGCAAATCGGATAATTCTGCATCAAAAACATATTTAAATTAATGGGGGAGGGTTAGCCCATTCCCCCCCCCCCCACACACCTTTTATACTTAACCAATGAACCTCCAAATCTAATCAGGGAAGCGGCTTATGAAAATAAACCGGTATACAAAATTTGAAGCAAATTGGGTAATGATAATCTGCATGATAAACCCATAGATCTAAATTAAGGGGGTTAACCCCCCCCTTTATACTTAACCAATGAGCCCCCCAAAACAATCAGAGAAGCGCCTTATCAGAACAAACCTAGAAAAAAATTTGAAGAAAATCGAATAATTCTGCATGTAAAATCCATTTATCTAAATGAATGGAGTGGGGGGGAGGGCGAGAATAGCCCTTGTCCCCCTCTCTGTATACTCAACCAATGAACCCCAAAAACTAATCATGGAAGCATTGTACCAGAATGAATCTAGAAAAAGAAACTGAAGCAAATCGGATAATTCTGCATGAAAAATGCATTTATTTAAATTAATGGGGGAGGATTAGCCTCTTTATACTTAACAAATGAACCTCCAAATCTAATCATGGAAGCGCCTTATTAAAAAAAAAAAACTGTATATACAAAATTTGAAGCAAATCGGGTAATTCTGCATGATAAAACCATTGATCTAAATTAAGGGGATCACCCCTCCCCCCCTCCCGTTCCTCCCTATATACTTAACCAATGAATAGCGCCTTATCAGAATGAAGCTAGAAACAAAATGTGAAACAAATTGGATAATTCTGCTTGAAAAACCCATTCATCTAAATTAAGGGGAGATTAGCCTCCACTCCCCCCTTTTATACTAAACCAATGGACCTCAAAAAGTAATCAGGGAAGCGCCTTATCAGAATGGACCTAGAAAAAAAATTTGAAGCAAATCGGATATTTCTATCAAAAGTTCCATACATATGCACATTAGAGATGAGTTCGGGCTCGTTTTTTGGAGCCCGGGCCCGCATGAGCCCGACGGTTTTAAATCCGAGCCCGAAAGATTTTTTGTCATCAGAGCCCGATGCCAAAAATATATATATATAAAAAAATTGCATGATATTTAAAAATTGTTTCGAAAGTGATATCTCATTTATAAAAACTTCTTACAAGAAATAACTGTTAAATGGAAATTTAAATTCAATTTTATCAAAAGAGCAGTTTGGTATCAAATAATAATATACTTTGTACTTAAAAGGATTCTCATATTTTTTTCCCTTTAACACGCAAATTTGATGGAGACGTTAAAAAAAAGTGTTTAATGAAGAAAGGCATGAAGTTTTCAGAAATTACTATTTGTATGCTGAAGAATTGAACAAAGTTTTTCAATTGCCTATAAAAGATGCACATCTTTAACTATAATCGTTTCATTTCTCATAATAGTCTTTCGTGATTGACGTGAACCGGAAAATCAACGTAAATTATAAAATTGAAACTTATCTTAAAGGTCCGATGCTGTTATATTAAAAGGGGAAACACTGACTGATTGCTTTCAATCGGAATAACAGGGTAATTATATTTACTTACAAAGGAAAATGACCTCGTAAATCTGCTACAGAGTTCTCAGCATAAGCAGAGTTAAATAATTTGCAAACCTCAAGCTAATTCTGGTCTACTAAAAATCGAAGAAAACATTTTCTTTGCATTAGATAACTGAATAAAAAATAAATAAATGAAAAAATATCTTCTTTCACAAACGAAAATATGACTAAAAACAAATTCATTGTTTGTGCTTGTTTGGATTGGCGCCATATTAATTGATCGTCGTTGGAAATGCCGTAGACATAGATCTGAAAACATCACAAATTTTGTTTTGAAACAGCAATGAAATACTAAAATAAATAAACACGATTTCTGCTCCCCCTTCATTTTGATCAAAATAACATTGAAAAGTAATTTTAAATGGGCGAAAAAGTTCTTTAATATACATAATATATACTTTTTCATATACTTTTTCTATACATAAATAAATAAAGATTTCCGGTTTCAGAAAGAACGAGCCCGAGCCCAAAGACTAGAATAAAAATAGAGCCTGAGCCCGTCTCATCTCTAATGTATATACAGAACCTGCGGGCACATTAGATCTCAGGCTTTGATAGCCTGTGAGCGAAAAAAAAAGGGAGGGGGGAAAGATATGAGAAATAAGGTGCAATTTTATTCCTTTTTCACTTTTAGATTATGATAAAATTCATTTAACATAAAAGCTGACATTGATATAGTGGATGGAGAAGGATTATTAAAGTATTATTCAACTTATTATTCGACTCATTTTTTAAGTATTTTTAATTACAAAATAATAATAATTTAAAACTAATATATTCCAACATATGAAAAATAATTTTTCCTCAAAAGAATGCAAAAATATATGAGCCAAAAATAGATGAATTTGGACTTTAATCATGACTTTTTTTTTCAGACATGATAGTGAATCAATTTCAGCAAGATACTCAATCCAGGTGACTGGTGTTGAAATCGGATGTCAAACTCTATGCATAGCTATTTCAATTAATTACAGAATAATAGGAAATAAAAAATGTATATTAAAATATTACCCAAACATATGAAAAATGAGTTTTTCATTAAAAGAAAGCATAAAAAAAAACTGAGATTCGATGAATTTGGATTTTAAATATGAAACATTATTCTTTTTTTATCAACCATAAATACTCAATTTCAGAAAAAAAATCTTGATGATGGATTATACTTTAAAATATTTTAATTACAGAATAATAGAAAAAAAAATACATATTAAAATTACTCCACAACCATCTCACAGACGTATGTTTCTGGTTAAGGGTTAAATCACCCTTTTCTTAAATCACGTTTTCCTTACGTCGCAGAGCATTGAAGCCTCAGTGTTTGCTTAAATCGCATCCTGCTAAATCGATTTAACTCCAGCTTGCCATATTTTTCTTAAATCGGAAAGCATTGAAGCTTGCAATGTTTTCTTAAATCGGACCCTGCTAAATTGATTTAACACCAGCTTGCCATGCATGCAGAAGCTGCATCAATGTAAATAAATCAGTTTTCCTATGTTAGCTCTGAATTGGTATTTTGTTTTAAATTGATTTAAAGCCAATAGATAAATAATTTTTTCTGATGTTATCTTTAAATCGATATAAGACTGATAGTTAAATTGAAATTTTGATGTTTGTTTAAAATTGCGATGTAAGGCTAAAAGGACAATGGCTGAATCGTAATTCAAGACATTGGCTAAATTGCGACTTTCGATGCTAGCTTAAATCAATTTAAGACGAATGGTTAAATCGGATTTCCAATATAAGCTTTAAATCAATTTAAGACCTAGGCCTATGTAACGGTAACTTAACCTAACCAGAACTTAAACATAACCTAACCCTAATTTAACACAAACCATAACCCAACTATCCTAACCATGCATATGCTTCGAAGTACTTTTCACTGCCACGGGGCACAATGTTTTATACGAATATCCGCCACAGGTCACTGCCGCCTGCAGCTGGGTATAACAGGCATGCTACGCACACTTTGCAATATCTTTTAGTTTCACTTTCCACCACCAGGATGCACACTCTCTCGTAAACAAACCTATATATGAATAAAACTCAGATTTTCAAATTATCCATAGATATATTACTCGATGGGGTGATGACACAAATAAGAATTTAAGAAATTTGCTGAAATTTCTATTCGGAAATAATGGTAACCATCACTCAATTAAGACCTCAATATGACCTATAAGAACCTCCGACACGGCTCGCTGCTGCATGCTTCACCGTATACTGAAATTTTTATCATGTGTAGATGCTGTCACTGAAAAGTGCACTTTGCAGCTGGATTTTTAAATTTCAATTTAGATTTTATTATTATTATTATTAAAATGTGCATATGGCATTGTGGGTTAGAAGCTATTTACAGCTCTCTGCCAATCCACGGCAATGAAGCAGCCAGCCAATGAGAGCAGGCGGTAAAAAATATGGGATCCAGCGACCGCACTTCCTAGCTTAGGGGTAAAGACAAATTGCACTATTTATGTCTCATCAGCTTTATGTTAAAGAAAAATACACTTTTGTGCATTTCTTTCTATAAAATTTAATGTTATTTACATTAATTGTGATATTTCACAATTTTTTTTACTTTTGATGCAAAGTATACAAATCACATAAGTTAGTTTCAATTGTATTCGTTCTTCGTGTAAATGGCAATTTATATATGCGTAGTCACCCAAGAATGGAATGTGTTTCTTGAACTTTACTTTCTATGAAGTAAATAATTTCCATTCTTGGGTGATTAAGAGTCCATTCATGAGCGATTCTTATGAAACTCGTAATATATCACAAAATGCTCATTGTATAAGTACTTACCGCAGTGAGAATTTTTCATTCAGTTCTTTACCTTTTGTTAATCTTTTCTCATCTTAATGAAAACACATGCTCCATTCTTGGCTGACTAAAAATGTTCTGAAATGAAATAAACTGAGTTCAATAACAAATCTGAAAGAAAACATAAATCGTAAACAGCGCTGATAGAATTTTCCATTCAGTTCTACAATTTCTTGCATGTTACATATCATGATTTTGATAAGAAATGAAAACATTCAGTAAAACATATATGTTTTCATTGGGATTTCTTACAAAACTCATAATATATGGGTAAGTCTATGTGGCAAAAAAATATTAACAAAAGGAAAACCCAAATAACCTCATTCATTTTCCCTGAAGTCAAAAATTGGTAGGGTTTTTTCCCCCATTCTTGGGCGATGACAACGTGACAACATATACATCTTATACCAGACTGCACGTCCGTTCTTGGACAAAGATGTATATTGTCATGAAACCATTTTAATTTGTACTAAGCATGAAGTCAATAAAATCACCATTTTGTGACAAATTGAGTTTCATAAGAATCCCCCAAGAACGGGCATGCAAATCTGGTATAAAATGTAGGTTGTCATCACATTAAAAGGAAGAAAGATTTAAATAACAATAAATAGGGTAGATGCACCAGTTTTGGCCACATTGGATCAATTTGTTTAATATTTAGCCTGTGAATTAATGCTAACAAATAATAGGCATTCTTACATTTTAAGCAAACTCTTTTATCATTTACAATATCATTTATTTTTTGATAAAATATGACTTGCAAAAAAAAAAATAAATGTGTGAAACTGTAGTGTGTGCTTACATGTATTAAGATTTTTGCTTAGCTGACAATTTTTCAGAATCTTTCAACATTAGGCACTTATTGGGTTCTATTTGTTCTGAAACAAACTGCTATTAGGTTTTATGAGGTAAGCTTTCTCTCTACTGCAATTTTACATTTGATTTAATTATTTTAACAGTTTAATGGGGGGTGGCCAAAACTGGTGCATTAAATTTGCTATATGTACCAGTTATGGTCATGGGGGTGGCCAAAAAGGGTACAACATTATGTTCCACTTTTGGCCACATGATTCATTATAGAGGGAATTTTAGCCATTTAATAAATTTAAGAACATCTGGAAAAATCAATTTAATTTTGTTTTATATAGTAATGGCTTCAATAATAATAAAAGCAAGGCTAATGGCAGTTCTTATAAAAGATTTTGTTATTCTCTGTCCAATAGATAATTCACTATAGAAAGAAGGACATTGTGCTAGTCACTAAAGAATGATATTGCTAAAGAAAATATAGTATTGTGTTTAGTATTGATAAAACAAAAGGGGAGGCGATATGTAATGTTTAGATATGCAGTGATGCCGCTGTACTTGAAAAAACCTGGGTCCTCGGGACCCAGGATTTCCAAAAATCTGGGTCCCTTTTTTACAAAAGCGGGTCCCCATCAATTTATATTTTAAAGAAATAAATGAAACTTGTTTATTTGGAAAAGATAAATGAAATACATTAATTATTGTTTTAATAATAATTAAATAATGAATTAAAACCAGTATTATTTGCACTCAAATAAGATATTTTAAAAAAATATTAAGAGAAATTTTCTTTACTTTTTTAAAAGTAAAAATGCAAGATACAATTTTAATTGTAAAATAATGTTTATTTGAGAGTAAAAGATACCAAGTTCCACTAACAAGTATCACTAATGTTCGCATTTCTTTTAAAAAGGGGCAAGACAGGTTTATTGAAAAAGATATTTTTGCAGAAAAAAAGAATACTTGTGTTAAGTAAAGGTGTACTTTTTGTTGAATGAATAGGTGCTTTCATTATACTTCCCATTGAATTATTTGTTAGCATAGGTCTGTGTTGGAATCAGACATTTTTCTTGGAAGGGAAATTTACATCTGAATCATTAATAAACATCAAATCCTAAATGTTCTGAAGGTGGGAGACATTTCAATGCAGTAAGAAGAAGGGGGGGGGGATTTTTCACTGGTCCACCTACCGAATACATTATCAAAGTACACTGAAATCATTCTGTATTTTTAAGAATCTCATAAAAAAATTAAATCCCATTTTATGAATTTTCTACCTATAAGTTTAGTTTGCACATCTTTTTTGGTGCTTTGACTAAATTCACGTTTTTTGCGCAATATTTTGACGAAATTCGCGTTTTTTCCGCGATCCTTTTGTCGAAATTCACTATTTTTTCGCGAGCCTGTCACGAAAATCGTGTTTTTTCCGCGATACTTTGACAAAATTCGGCTTTATTCCGCGATTTTTTCACGAAATTCGCTATTTTTTCGCGATTTTTTGACGAAACACTGTTTTGCCTCAGCTCTTTTACGGAAAAATCGTTTTTTTTTTATGAAATTTGTGTTTTTTTCGCGATCCTTTGTCGAAAATCGTTTTTTACGCTATTTTTTCGGGATCCTTTGACGAAATACGCTATTTTTTCGCGATCCTTAGACGAAATTCGGCTTTTTTTCCGCGATATTTTGATGAAATTTGCGCATTTTTCGCGATCCTTTGACAAAATTCGGCTTTTTTCCCGCGATTTTTTGACGAAATTCGCTATTTTTCGCGATCCTTTAACGAAATACGCTAATTTGTCGCGGCCCTTTTACGAAAATCGCGTTTTTTCGCTATATTTTGATGAAATTTGCGCTTATTTCCGCGATATTTTGACGAAATTTGAGCTTATTTCCGCGATATTCTGATGAAATTTGAGCTTATTTCCGTGATCCTTTGACGAAATACGCTATTTTTTCGCGCCCCTTTTACGAAAATTGCTGTTTTGCGTGATATTTTGATGAGATTTGCGCTTTTTTCGCGATTCTTTGACAAAATTCGGCTTTTCCCGCGATTTTTTTGACGAAAATCGCGTTTTTTCGCAATATTTTGATGAAATTTGCGCTTATTTCCGCGATTTTTTGACGAAATTCGCTTTTTTTCGCGATTTTTTGACGAAATACACTATTTTTTCGCGGCTCTTTTACGAAAATCGCTGTTTTTGCGCGACATTTTGATGAGATTTGCGCTTTTTTCGCGATTCTTTGACGAAAATCGATTTTTTTTCCGCGATTTTTCGACGAAATTACGCGTCCCACGGGACGCGTAAGAGCTATTTTTTTGCATCCCGTCTCCGATTTTTCGCGTAATTTACGCGTTATAGCGCGTCCGCGGCATCCCTGATATGATAAATAAACTAAAACAAATTTTGAAAGATTTTACAACTTATAAATTAAAAAGTTCAATAAAATTATAGCATGATTTAATTGCTTGTATTTTTCTTAAAGAAATGAAGTTCCATAATTTTTGCAATATTTCAGGCACACGGATTTAGAAATACTAAATATTGTGAAAATCTTTACTAGAGATATCTAAATACAAGTAAGAATGTATTTCACATTATTTAAAATAAAAAAAACAGAATTCCTTTTACCAAGTTTAAAAGAGATTCTGTGCTATTAAAAAGTGGCCTAGAGGGAACACTGCTCTAAGATAGGAAGTAAAATTAAGGCCATTCAAAATGTAATGCCAACACTACAAGCTAGCAAAGTTTTGGAGTAACCCGTTCTTGCCTTACATCACAAGTTTGCAGGACGGACACCACTTTTCTCTAATAATGTTGAATCTCAAGTAGTAGATCTAGGAACTAGGAATTGAAGTTAAAAATCAATTAGAAAAGTGGATTTTAGATATTGTCAGAATACTATTTCCTATAAAAATGGAATAACTTTTAAGATTCTGCCCAGAAAATTGTAGCCGGCAAGATAGAAACTCCATTTCAAGATGGAAGACCAGGTATGAAATGGTATGATTTACTTCTGATATCACACCCTAAAATAACTTGCAAAGAAGTAAGGTATTTAAATAAGGCATAAGCTAATATAAATCAAAAGATGATTTCATAACTTTTTGATGAAAATCAAACAAAAATCAGAAAATGCTTTCAAGAAATATAACTCTTTGATGAAGATTCAAGTGTTCTAAACAAGCCATAATCCATGAATAATTACAAAAGATTAAATAGTTAATCTTTATGTCCTATAGGCACTGTTGTCCCTTTTATTAATCAAATTTAAATATATTTTTTGTTTTTTAATTGAAATTTTCAGTTAAAATCAACATAAGTATATTTATTTGATGTTTTTATCAATTCATAAAAAAATTTGCAAAATTCTCTTAATACAGCAAACAAATAATGTGTGGTAAAATAGATGTTGCATAAAAATGCTTTATTTTTACTTATTATCAATTAAAATGTTAGTTAAACTACATGATATTGGAGTGGCCAAAACTGGTGCATAGAGATGGCCAAAACTGGTACAAATTGGAATAAATTACTTGATGAGTTATTACTCACAACCTAAAATATTCTGTAGAAAGTCATTATAGTTAACAGAAAGACAATTAAATTTACTAAAGAATGATGTTATTATGATTTAATATGCTTCAATCGATCAAGAAATGTAAAATTTCTATTTCAAATTTTCTCTAAATGTGGCCAAAACTGGTACATCTACCCTACTCACAATTTTTGCTTCATTGAATTAGGCCTAAACTTTGAACTCATATGCTTGGCACTATGAAAACATTCAGTAAAGTGCAAAATATAGGTTTTTGTTAGGATTTCTTACCAAACTCATAATATATGGTGTTTTGTATATGAAATAAACTAATTTCAATAACAAATCTTAATTAAAACATACATCTCATACTACACTCACAGGATTTTTGTCATGATATTATAATGTAACTGATACTACCTGTAACCATAACTGTGTATGCATTACCTGACATCCTGTAACCGTTAACTGTGTTCCAAATATATCTTGTTATTGTGTATGTGCGTATCGTCTATTAACTTATTGTTAGTTGTTATTAATTGGTCTTAATATGACGTTCGTATGAATCGTAAATGTTACATGGTGCCGAAATGATAGCATTTTAAAGAAATCGTCATGCTGGGAGATACTAACAACAGCAATAATAGCGTAAATATTCGACCGCCGCCTCCACTAAGCCTCACGACCAATGATGTTACGAAATCATGGCAAGAATGGTATCAACAGTTCGAATGGTACTCAACGGTCATCGAATTGGAGAAAAAGCTGGATAAAATCCAGTTAGCTTTGTTTATGTCAGCTATAGGACATGAAGCGGTAAGCATTTATAATACTATTACTGATGATAAAAAAACTAATTTGAATGTTTTAATTGAAGCTTTTAAAAAATATTTCACGCCTAAAGTAAACATAACGTATGAAAGATTTTTATTTAATAAAATATTTCAAAGTGAAAATGAGAAATTTGATGATTTTCTGATGGAATTACTAGGCAAAAGCAAATCTTGCCAATTTGGTACGTTACACGACAGTTTAGTAACTGATAGAATTGTAATTGGTGTTTACAGTGATTCAGATCGAGAAAAAATTATTGGCTGAAGATGATTTAACTTTAGATAAAGCTGTAAAAATTTGTAAAGCTAGCGAACAAGCTCGATCACAGTTGAGTTCTCTTAAAGATAAACCATTAAATATTGAAAGTGTTAAAAAATATGCATCGAGTACGAAAAATAAATATGCTAAAGAAAAGCAAACTTTTAACGGTAAATTATGCACACGATGTAATACTTCTCACAAAAGGTTTGAATGTTTGGCTTATAAAAAGCAGTGTTTTTCGTGTGGCAAAGAAGGCCATTTTAGTATTTGCTGTTCTTCAAAGAAGAAGAAAAAACACATAGCTACAGTAAATAGCTCTTTTGACGAAAGTCACAAAAATGATAAAGATTCAAAAAGTTTCGTTATTAGTAGTATAGCTAATAATGTAAAATCAGTAAACTGGTATGAAACGGTTGAATGAGGACAAGTTCAGAGTCAAATTCAAATTAGATACTGGAGCTCAGTGCAATGTCCTATCATATCCTTTGGCTAAAAAAGCAAATTTAAGCATTAAATATTCTAACGTGCAATCGTTAATATCGTTTTCTAATCATAAAATGAAAGTAGCTGGTGAAGCTGTTGCCAAGTTGAATATTAAAAAAAAAACTTATACTACGAGATTTGTAATAATTGAAGAAATGTTGCAACCTATATTGGGAAAAGATTCATGTGTAGAAATGGGTTTAGTTAAACGCGTAAACAGTATTGGATTAACAGAAAGATTTTTAAATACCAGTGCTAATGAAGATGAAATAGGCTGTTTGAAAAATTTTACATATGAGATAGATTTAATTGATGACCCTAAGCTTGAAATATTTCCTGCAAGAAAAGTTCCTCATTCCATTAGGAAAAAAATTAAAGAAGAGCTTGATAGAATGCAACAGATGGGCATCATAAAACCAGTGAATGACCCTACGCTTGCAGTCTCGCCTATGGTTGCAGTTCATCGAAATGGTAAAATTAGAGTTTGCATGGATCCATCTAGTCTGAATAAGAATTTGAAAAGAAGACACTATCCTTTAAAAACATTGGAAGAAATTGCTGCACGTATAAATGGCTCTAAATGGTTTACATTACTGGACTGTAAAAAAGGATTTTGGCAGCTAAAAGTGACAGAATGTACTAGTCGATACCTGACTATGGCCACTCCTTGGGGTAGATTTTCCTACTTGAGAATGCCAATGGGTTTAGCATCTGCTCCGGAAGTTTTCCAGCAAATTATGGAACGTCTGCTAGGACATATTGAAAATGTTGAACGTGTGATGGATGACATTCTGATACATGCTTCATCTAAAGAAAAATTGGAAGAAATGACTTCAAAAGTCATAAAAATTCTCACAGAATCTGGTTTGACTTTGAATAAAGAAAAATGCATATATTCACAGAACAGCGTTAAGTTCTTGGGACACATAGTTACTGATGTAGGACTGATAGCCGATCCTGAAAAAATCCAAGCTATTATTCAGCTAAAAGTTCCAGAAAATATAGCATCGTTACAGCGTTTTCTTGGAATGGTTACCTACTTGGCTAAATTTGTTCCGAACTTGTCTGAATTAACTCGACCGTTAAGAGCATTATATAAAAAAAAACTGAATGGATTTGGGAGAGTGAACAACAGACAGCATTTGAAAAGCTGAAAGAAATATTAAAGAATTTACCTGTATTGAAGTACTTTAATGTGAATTTACCTATAACATTGTCGGTAGACGCAAGCAAACATTCTGTAGGAGCTGTGATTATGCAAGAAGGACGCCCTGTAGCTTATGCAGCCAAAGCATTAGACAAGACGCAGCAGAATTATTCTCAGATAGAAAAAGAAGCATTTGCAATCAAATTTTGTTGTCTACATTTTCATCAATACATCTGGGGATGCAGAAAACTAGCTGTGGAAACGGACCACAAACCGTTAGTATCAATATCAAAGAAGCCATTCCATTTAGCGCCTCCTCGTCTGCAAAGAATCATGTTGGACATCATGCCTTATTGTCCTGAAATTATTCATAAAAAAGGAACTGAAATGTTTATAGCTGATACTTTGAGCCGAGATTGTAATCTTAATTATAATTTAGATATGCCTGAATTACAGATGGAAATTCATTTAGTTGTTCCGATGACTGAATCTAAAACAACTGAACTGATTCAAGCATTGAAAGATGATAAAGAGTTAAGTATGCTAATTAAGATGATTCAAGATGGTTGGCCAGAAGAATTAACTAAAGTTCCTGATAGTCTAAGAAAGTATTGGACTTTTCAATGAGTTTGCCGTTTATGATGACATCCTGTTCAGAGGTGATCGAATAGTCATTCCGCGCAAGCTTATGGAACCTACGTTGAAAGCTATTCATCTTGGTCATCAAGGTATTCAACATTCACTCAGTATAGCAAGAGAAAATGTCTACTGGGATGGCATGAATAAAGATATTACGTTATACGTAAAACAGTGCAAAGTTTGTCAACAACGTCAAAGAGATAATCCCGAAGAACCGTTAATGTTGAATGAAGTACCAGAGAGACCTTGGCAAATTGTTGGCACAGATATTTTTCATTTGGATAAAAAGAATTATTTACTTATAGCAGATAGCTATTCGGGTTATTTTGATTTTTGTGTGCTGAACAACTTATCATCTAGTACAGTTATACGAGCTTTTAAATGTTGGTTTGCAACTCATGGTATTCCTGAAACTTTATGCTCTGATGCAGGTACTCAGCTGATTTCTAAAGAAGTGAGACATTTCACTAAACAGTGGAATATAAATCTTCAAGTATCAAGTCCAGAACACAAAAGATCCAATGGTCTAGGCTGAACGATATGTTCAAGAAGCTAAACAGCTTATAGCTAAATGTGCTGCAGATGGTTCTGACTTATATTTAGCATTGTTAAATAACAGAAATACACCTAGAGGAGTTTTAGGATCTCCTGCACAACGTCTTATGGGAAGAAGAACTTGAGGAATATTGACAGTAAGCTGAAAGTTGTTAAAACCATCTATCATAAAAAATGTTCCCTCTAACCTTACAGAAAAGAGGATAAAAGAGAAAGAGTATAGAGATAGAGGATCAAAGCCAAAAAAGCCAATTTCTATTGGTCAGAAAGTGTGGTTTAGAAAAGGTCATAGAAAGTGGAGTCCTGCTGATGTAATTGCTCCAGCTCAAGGACCAAGATCATTTATCATTAAGACCCCAGATGGTGCAACTTATAGAAGAAATACTTGGTTTCTCCATCCAAATGCTACTCCTGAGAAACCTTCAGTTTCAAGTAGTTCAGATCCTACACTTGAAGAAACTGACAGTCCTGATCCTACACATTGCCAAAGTGAATCACCGCCAAAAATGTCTGATGACTCGGGCTTGGTAAGTGCTGATGCTTTTCCGAATCTGTCATCTACTCCTGTTCCTAAGATCAAAACTCCTGTGTGCAAGACAGATACTGGTATAAAAACCCGTTCTGGCAGGACTGTTAAAAAACCTGATAAACTTGACCTGTAAAAGAAAAACTGTTTCTTTTTATAAAAAAAAGGGGGATGTCATGATATAATGTAACTGATACTACCTGTAACCATTAACTGTGTTCCAAATATATCTTGTTATTGTGTATGTGCGTATCGTCTATTAACTTATTGTTAGTTGTTATTAATTGGTCTTAATATGACGTTCGTATGAATCGTAAACGTTACAATTTTGCATTCAGTTGTACAATTTATAGCATGTTATGATTTCACAGTTCTTGGGTGTCTAAAAATATAGTCAACATTAACAGGAAGAATGATTATAAATAACAATAAATACTTAAAAATTTTGTTCATTTGATTACGCCTAAACTTTAAATGGATATGACTGCAGGGCTGGCTTTTTGCTGGCAGAAATGGGTCAAAGCGCTATAAGTAAGGGTCCTATCTTAAATGGAGAGGTAACCGCAAGATTAAAGGCGAGGTCACGTCAATCAAGCTCATATGCCACCTAGCGGACGGAGTGAACCACAAGAGGATTATTAACTTCTTTCCCCTTTGTGGATGATTTATAGGATCAGGTGGGGTAAAATGGGTAGTTTTCAATTTTCTTAACATATTTATAGTTTTCAAAATTATATATGATTGCTTGATGTTTAAGCTTTTTTCTCCTACTTTATTTTTTTTTTATAGTTTGTTCTATTTGGGTGGCAACAGTAAAACCGTTTGAGGACAATTTCATGCCACATGTGATCTGATTAAACTTCTTCCTACAGCTCATAATATTTGATATAAACTCATTTGTTCAATCTCATTTTGTTCATTAAACATTTCTAATACTTTTCCAAATTACAAACAATAAATTGCCTTTTGTTTTTGTTGTTTTATCTTAAATCTTAAAAATGGGGTAAAATGGGTATAGTGTTAGGCTTAATGTTTGTAGTATTTTTAAAGTGTTATATAGAATTTTTCTGAATAAAATTCTTTATTCTACTGGAATTAGAATAGAATAAGTTTTAAAAATACTTTTAAATGTTTATATAATTCACAACGTGTTATTCTCAAAATCGGAAAGACTTGAAATTCTCTGTACATAATTTAGTCAAATCATTGCCCATTTCTAGAAATATTCAATTTCTAGATGGCATATCAGGTGCTGATTGGATTTGAAATTTTAAGAAGAGGTAATCGAAAGAGTGAGAAAATTAAAAACCAGAATTGTTGATAAAAGTAAGAGCAGTGTGGTGGCTTTGACATATCCTTGCTTTCTTGACAAATATCAATCTGCCACATCTCCAAATAATCTTAGTAAAATCTTCAAAGCTGAAACTTAAGCATGTCCAAGCAAAAGCAGATGAAGTTCTAACAAATGAAGACATTATGAAACAGTTAAAAAATGATTCTGATAACCAGAACACCAAAATAGTTAAAATGGACAAGAAGAAGAGATTGTTAAATGAGGCTCAAATTAGACTATAATGTGGGGAAGATATCCCTGGAGAAAAAATAAATGTAGCTGTAGGTGCATGATTGAAGGTCCAATATTTGAGAAAAAAGACAAACAAAGAATTCATTGGCGAAATTAGTAATATTGAAGATGAAATATGAAGTAAAATTCTTGGAAAAGTCCAAGAGATTGGTTGCATTTTATGTTTTCCCCGATGCTGAAGGTACAGGGATATAACGTCCATTCATTACTCTTGTGACCATTAAAGAAAATTTTCAGAACTACTTCCAATTATTTTATTATTGAGATAAAAATTGATATGACTTGTTAAATATTATTGTGTTTTACTCACATAAAATATATCTAATTTCAAACCAAAAGCATTTTACTTGTCTATATAATAAATCAAAATTTTGTTACAAATAGGATATATTTTAAGCATTTTACTTGTTTATATAACAAATCAAAATTTTGTTACAAATTAGATGTATTTTATGTGAGTGGAACATGGTGGTATTTAACTGGTTATATCAATTTTATCCTAATTGTATTTTATAATAAATAATTGGAAGTATAGGTGAAAACTGGGAAATTGAGTTAGTAGCCAGTGGCCGGTAGACTCAGTTTCATTAGTGGCCACTTTTTAAAGTTAGTGGCCACTATAATGTTTCAAACTTTGACGTCTACATGAACTATAATCGCTGTATATAGACATATTTTTCTATAAGTCAGAGTTTTACCAGCCAACTATTCATGATAAGAATAGGGAAGCAGTCAAAATTCAAGAAAATTACTTTAAAACCACTGAATCTGTTACATTCATTTTTAGAATATATTTTTAGATTATTTTTATATGTTCATAAACACTATTATCAATTTAAATTACTATTACTTTCTTTTATATAAAAAATAATTAAATCAAAATTCCAACAGTTAGGTGTATACAATAAAAAAAAATAATCAAATAAAGCACAATAAAATGTTATTTGGATTTTATTTAATAAGTAAATGTGTTATTAGCATACTACACACATTACATACAGTTGAAATCGAAGCTGATTAATGTATTCCGCAGGATTAAACAGTATCTCTTGAAGAAAAATAATCTAACTGGTGAGCATGTGGCCGGAGTCGAAATATTGAAAATACTGCAATGTCCTTAAAATCCACTTGCATTCGGTGGAAAAAAAAGGAATAAATTATTTGAAATGCATGTGGAATCAAAGCTGATGAATATATTTTGCAGAATAAAACTGTATTTCTTGAAAAAATAATCAAACTGAACAGCAATGGCGAAAAGCTGAAATATTGAAAAATACAGCTAAATCGTTGTAATCTGCTTGCATCCGGTAAGAAAGAGAATTAACCAGTTTGCTAATTAGATGTAACCAAAGTAGAGATGCATATTTCTATGAAAAAAGCTATATTTCACTTGGCGATCGATAAGATTTTTTATCGCCACTTGGTGAGTGGCGACTAGGGTGGCGATCGATGGCCGATTTTTTAATCGCCACTTTTACAACTTTAATCGCCACGTGGCGAGTGGCGACCGCCAGTTTACACCTATAATTGGAAGTTTTTCCAAAACTTTGCTCTAACGTTCACAAGACATTTTCACAGATTATATTGAAAAAAAAAAAAAAAAGCAGATAATAGAAACACTAAATAACCAACATTTAATAATCTGTGTCATTATGCTTTTGATAGATTTTTAACACTTATAATGTAACAGGGTGAGAATAAGAGTTGAAAAAAATGTAGCCAGAAAATGTTTTCATTTTCACCTAAGCTTGATTCATAGTAAAGTTTTTTATTTATCAATTAACTTAAATTTCATATTAAAAAAATGTTGACATTTTTTAAGACTTATATAACATTGTTTTCCATATTACTTCATTATATAATTTCTGGCAAATCTATTTATACAGTATTTATTGTTAAACTTTTATGTACCCATTTTACCCCACACTATACCCATTTTCACCTGCATGGGGTAAAATGGGTATAGCAAACATATACCTATTAAATGTTTTGTTGTAGACGTACTTTTGCAACCTAATAGATAAAAATTGTGTATTTTCATTCCAAGAATGTGCAATGTCAAGAAAATACCAAAAAAAGTTTTAATTATTTAACATTTGCCAGAAAATTTTAACTGAACATCTAAAAATAGTGAATTTTATAACCATTTTACCCCACCTGACCCTAAGTTCGATATCTATGAAATAACTATGCGCACGCGCAGCCGTGATTTTATTCGTTTGTCGTCTGCAGTACTTAATAGTTGGAAGTATAGATATAATTCGATTTATTTATTCATCATTATTTAATTTATTAATTGAAGTTAGTTATTTAAACAAAATCAGTTCTTTTAAGAACTTATATTATTTGGAAAATGCCACGTTGGCGTTCTAATTATTGCAGTTTTCAAAACTGCAAAAATAACTCTATCCGAGAGAACTCATTTTTTTTCGCTTCCCAAAAGGGAAAATCAGGTTAGTTTTGTGTTTTATTATAATTTATAAAAAAGTTAAAATATCATTTAATATATATTATTAAATGTCAGTGATTTTAATACGTTCTATTTGAATTATGCTTTTGTAATGCAATGAACTAGGACATATAAAAATTAGTTAATGTATGTTAAGATAGAATTTTACAGCAGCGTTTTTAATTCAATTCCTGATAAGATAAAGTTATAAAAATTACATAAACATGTGTATTTCCAATGAGAATTAAACGTTTTATTAAGCTTAGAGTTTAAGTATAAATTATTTAATTAATTTTTAAGGCATATTTTTTATTTACCAGGCGCAGGCGATAAATTGCCAAATATTCTCTTGATCGAATTGTATTTATGATATTTAAAGTAGAAGGATTTCATTCATTCCATTTAAAACTCATTTAATTTTACATTAGGATCCACTTTAATTTAAAATGCAAGCAGTAATTCTTGTACTATTAAATCAGCAATAATTGATTATTTATAGTTTTAAATATTTTGAGAATTTTAGACAACAGCTTTAAAAAAAATTCCTAAAATCGACAAATTACTTTTTTTTTTTTTAAATCTAGAAATATGTCGGTCATTGTGTCATATCCGGGAAAAATAGTTTTCATGGGATACCTGCACTTCGCACAGGTGAATAACATTGCAGAAAGCATACAAAGTATAGAAGAAACTTCAAAAATTGGAATAAAATATGAAATATTTACAAATAGTACGTGGTATGATCAATTAAACATTTATTATCTTACACCCGTTCTTCGCAGGGGTAAAATGGATAACTTTCTGTAATCGGGCCGATAGCCATGATTGGCGTCAAATGAGAAAACAGCATACAATCGTAACTGTATAAAAGTTAAATAATGGTTAGAAAATGAAAGTAACTTTTGTCAAAATAACCCAATTGCGGAACATTCTCCAAATTTGAAAAAGGCTTATAAAACACACAACAATTGCCAATAACTGAGAACTATAGACTAATAATAAGCTCGATGTAGCAGTTGTTGGTCGGTAGCCTCAGTTCCCGCTTTTTGGTGTTTTTAATTTGTGTAATTTCCCTTTTAATTTTGTCCGGTCTCAATTTTTGAAAAAAAATTTTTTTTTCAATCTGGCTTCCGCAAAAGAGTCGGAATAAGTAGTAGAAAAAAGGGCTGCGGACGGAGGTGGGCCAATTGAACGTATTAAAATCACTGACATTTAATAATATATATTAAATAATATTTTAACTTTTTTATTAAAAAAAATATGGCTGAAAATCATGTTTAAGATGCTTAGGTTTTAAATATTTCTCTTTTGCAATTTCCCAACCAGCTGGTATTTAGAAATCGTAGTTTGTTACATAACTTACTCAATTGTTGTACTTGTATATACAGTTGTAACAACCATAAAGAATGTTTAAGGATTTATCAGCTACGTTTAGATAACATAAAATTAATTTGCTAATTTATAATCAAGTTATAAAAATACTAAAATGTTGTACTGTTACTAGAAACACATCCATGTACCTACATAATTTTTATTTTTCTAGCATATCTGGGAGGGAAAAATAGATTAAATTTTTTTTATCTTTTCATATATATGAACAGGGTTAGATTAAATAAACAGTGTAAAAAAGTACTTTTATGTTAGCCGGCCGCAGTTCATAAACCGTCAAATATTTTCCCCATCACCAGCGTTTATGTTGCATTCATTTCATTCAAAATATAAAATCATCATTTTAAAAATATACTCGTCATTTGAAAAACATAACTTTATTTAAAATACATACATACTAGTATATTACATCAATTTAAACACATGCTTTTCGCTCATTATATTTAAAATACATTTTTTTTTCTAATAAATAATAACATAAACCCAAGGTGGGCAAGTTTCTTCCAATGTGGGAAAAAACCACGGAATTAAAAGTTAGCCTATAACTTTTATTAACAAAAATGGTTTTCTTTTATCCTGAATAGCTTGCATAAAATTCAGGTCTATTTGAAGATATTTACAATTTAAGAGTTATAGGCGGAAAAGCAGACAAAGCCATTTTAGAGAATACCTGTTAAAATTTTAATCGTGAATTTCAAATATTTACTCACTCATGAAGATTAACCTTATTTACCAGATTTATTGCAAAATATTTTTGTTACAGCTTGTTTTGATAAAAATATATGTATTTAAAAAATAAATGCAATGTCAGTTTAGTTTCGGGGCAAAAGGCAATACTGTTTACGTAGCATTAGTGCTTTTTCTCTCAAAATTAAAATGACATTGCGATTTTTTTTTTAAGTACACATATTTTCATCAAAACAAACTAACAAAAATATTTTGCAATAAATCTGGTAAACAAGGTTCATCTTCCATGAGTGAGTAAATATTTGAAATTCATGATTAAAATTTTAACAGGTATTCTCTAAAATAGCTTTGTCTGCTTTTCCGCCTATAACTCTTAAATTGTAAATATCTTCAAATAGACCTGCGCACCAGATGCGCAGATGGTAGATATTCTGTCATATATGACGTCATACAAAAAACCCGCATATTTGCATTATTCACTCCATCCACAAGATGGCGCAGCTGTGTCAATTTACGGCAGATTCCAGCATTAACTTTGTACGCTTACTTATAGCGCTTTGAAAATGGGTTTCTGCCCTGCCCATTGCCATAGTCTTTTCCTCTCTTTGGTCTTTGAGAAAGTTGCGTTCTCGTTCTGATACGTGACAATATTTAGTGTAGGGTAGGCTCCAGTTGTGGCCAGCTTTAGCGAAAATTTGAAATAGAAATTTTACAGTTATTGACCGATTGAAGCATATTAAATCATAATAACATCATTATTTAGCAAATTTAATTGTCTTTCTGTGAATTATACTGATTTTCTACAGAATATTTTAGATTGTGAGTAATAACTCATTAAATAATTTATATCAATTTGTACCAGTTGTGGCCACCCCTGCACCAGTTTTGGCCATCTCTATGCACCAGTTGTGGCCAATATCATGTAGTTTAACAAACATTTTAATTGATAATAAGTAAAAATAAAGCATTTTTATGCAACATCTATTTTACCACACATATATTTGTTAATATATTAAAAGAATTTTGCAATTTTTTTTATGAATTGATAAAAACATCAAGTAAAATGTACTTATGTTGATTTTAACTGAAAATTTCAATTAAAAAAACAAAAAATATATTTGATTTGATTCATAAAAGGGACAACAGTGCCTGTAGGACATCACGATTAACTATTTAGGGTGAACTACCCAGTAATTGACCATTTAGTGAAAGTTTCTTCACAATTTTTTTTTTCTGTGCTAAATTTAAGGAGATATTTCTTGAAACTTTTTTTTTTAAAGCAACAATCACTTATAAGGATCAATAATAAATAAACATTTTTTGTCTACTTTTTTGCAATTTTATTTTATTAAATATAATAGTTGTCAAGTGAGATTTTGCCAGTAATTGACCACTTAATGCTAGAAAATGACCATCACTGTGTCAGTAATTGACCACTCTGAAACTGAACTGATAAACCTTCTTAAAATTAATCATATGAAAAAATGGGGAAGTTTGTCAAGTTTTATTCTACAGAAACTGGATGTCTAGCCTCCTGGACAGCCAGAAAAAAAATCAGGGAAATTTCAAATTTCTAAAAAAACTGACGAATTTGAAATTTCTGAGAAATTTTTTAAAAAATGAATTTCAATCATAAAGCTAAGGATTTTTAAACTGCAGTAGTAGCAAAATATGTAGTTGTGCTCTTTATAAGGACTGTTCGAACCTCTTATAGATTTTTTTTTTGCTTATCCTCTTTTACTGTCCTTGGCAATTATTAAGGTTTTTGGTATGCAACATCACACAATCTCGACACCTGAAAAATTGTTGCCACCTGGCTAATCGAAAAGTACCAATTGTTTTTATTGGCATGGAAAACCTAGAAAAGTAAAGGAAATTCATCACTGAACTTGGCTAGTCAGTCACTCTGTATGGAAAACATAGATGTACATTCTATATAGAGCACATTATGATCTGATTTTAAAAAACTAGTCAAGAGACTTTTTGTAAAAAAATTAAAACTGTTTCTGAACAGAAAACATATTAGTGAATTTCCGCAATGTTTTGTAAGATTTAAATTAGTGGTAAAACGTGATATTTATATGTAAATATAGACAAGAAAAGAAGAGTTACTACTTCGAAATTTATTTATAAAAAAAATCCATTAATTTAAAGTTAACACAAAAATTAAACTTAATCCTCATCTGTTTCACCAAAACAACTGACACACATGAAGTCAACTTCTTTGTCACTCTGTCGTCCAATGCAAATTGTTGCCTGTGTCTCGTAGACACACATTTTAGTATGATAGGGCTCATACCAGATTTCTTTTATTCCTATCATATCTTCTTCCATCTAGATTTCTTCACATGCCTTTCACACCCAATCATTTATCAGACTTTGCTTATATGTTGAAGTTTTTATTGCTGCTTTTTCACCTTTTTTTTTTGTTGTTTTGTTTTCTTTAATTTTTTAACTTGCCTTACTTCCTGTCTTCTTTCTTCTGTTTCTCTTCTTTACTTTCCCAATAATTTAGTCATGCTTTACAGCAGCCATGCTCAACCTGCAGGCCACATATGGCCCAGTAATCTTATTACTTGTGGCCCGAGATACATAATCATTAATCTCTATTTATAAAATTGATATATGCATAAAATATATTTAAGATTTCCCCTATTGCTTTATATTTTTGTGGGATGACAAAATCTGTCATTTTATTTATAATTAATTTTAAATTATGTTTAAATATTCTAAATGCCCTTTTCGTTTAGTGAAAAGTTTTTTTTTTTAGTTGTAGTCCTATTTGTGCTACAGTTATGCATACATTTCTGAAGCACTTGGCAATCAACACTCTACTTTTGTCCCTCAAAACTTACTGTAATGTAAGTTTTGAGGTAAATTCTGTATTGTTATTATGTTTTATTATTATACAACTGCAGTTAATTAGGGTTGAACTTTGTCATGGATAAAATTAGCATAAAAAACATTTTATATAGCAATTTTAACAGCATACTTTCACAACAATTGTAATAGAAATCTATCACAAACTATGTTTGGAGCTGATGGCGGTAAAACTTTTTTTATAAGATTTGTGTGACAAACCCTAACGATATTTAGAGCCTCACTATACTAATTTTGTTATCTTTTCATTTTAATTACACTTTTCTTACATTATTATTATATAAATGTGTTATGACCCTCTTAACATAACAAATGTGTGCTTGCTTGATCAGTAATTGACCAAGCATATTTAGTTATTAACCACCCTGGTCAACTACTGAAAGAACTCATTTTTTAACTAAAAAATTGGTGAATATTGCTTTCATAATAGAAATCTATGTATTATTTTAAGTATCAAAAGGAATGGATGCAAACAAGCAAAAAGTCAGTAGTTGACCACTTTGGTCAATTACTGAATGCTTTCAATATTCACACATCTAGTAGTTGACCACCCCCCTTAACGTCATTTAATTTATGAATTTAATATTAAATGCATAATGATTAACTTAAAACAAACAAAAATGAACTACACACCTCATTTGATGAACCAATGGAACTAAATTAAACTTGATGCTGCAAGATTAATAAAACAACTCACAAAACAACACTACTATTACAGAATGTATTCATTTTTGATATTGTTAGAAGGTGCATTTTCTTTAATTTTTTACATTCAATCAGAATATAGATAGCAAAAGTAATTTTTTCCTATGCAATTCATTGGATGTTAGATATTTTTATTCAGCATTCAAAAATACTTTATCAACACATTGATTCTTGTTTTTAACACATAAATGTGTTTTTGGTCAATTACTGGCATGTGGTCATAAATCAGTTTTATAATCATCCAATGGATTGTGGATTGATTAAAACACGTGAATCGTCACCAAAGAGTTATATTTCTGGTGCTCCAAAACTTTGCTAGCTTGTAGTGTTGGCATTATACATTTTGAATGGCCTTAATTTTACTTCTTATCCTAGAGCAGTGTTCTCTCTAGGCCATTTTTTAAGAGCACAGAATTCTGTGTTTTTTAAACTTGGTAAAATGAACACTGTTCTTTTTAAATAATGGGAAATACATTCTTGCTTGTATTTAGATACCTCTAGTTAAGATTTTCGCAATAGTATTTTGTATTTCTAAATCTGTTTGCCCGAAATCTGGCAAAAATTATGGAACTTCTTCATTTCTTTAGGAAAAATACAAGAAATCATGCTGTAATTTTATTGAACTTTATAATTTATAAAATCTTTCAAAATTTATGTTTTAATTTATTTATCATATAGGACATATCGCCCCTCCCCTTTGGTTTTATCAATACTAAACACAATATACTATATTTTCTTTAGCAGTATATCATTCTTTAGTTACTAGCACAGTGTCCTTTCTAAAGTAAATTATCTATTGGACAGAGAAGACAAAATCTCTTTGATAGGACTGCTATTAGCCTTGCTTTTTTTTTTATTATTATTATTGAAGCCATTACTATATAAAACTAAACTAAATTGATTTTGTTTTATCCTGATGTTCTTAAAATTTATTTAATGGCTAAAATTCTCACTATAAGGAATCATATGGCCAAAAGTGGAACATATGTTGTACCTTTTTTGCCACTTCCAACTACCATGGCCACAACTGGTACATATAGCAAATTTAAAGCATCAGTTTTGGCCACCCCCCATTAAACTGTTAAAATAATTAATTTAAATGTGAAATTGCATTAGAGAGGAAGCTTACCTCATAAAACCTAATAGTAATTTGTTTCAGGACAAACAAAACCCAATAAGTGCCTAATATTGAAAGATTTGGAAAACTTGACAGCTAAGCAAAAATCTTAATACATGTGAGCACACACTACAGTTTCACACATTTATTTTTTTGTAAGTCAGATTTTATCAAAAAATAAACAAATGAGATTGTAAATGATAAAAGGGTGTTTGCTTAAGGTGTAAAATTGCATATTATTTGTCTGCATCAATTCACAGCTTAAATAGTGGACAAACTTATCCAATGTGGCCACAACATGAGTATCTACCCTAGAAACAAACCATGTAAAAATAAAAAAAATACATGAATTAAACACTTCACACTATATACTTTAATTAGACATGAATAAAAAAGAAAAATTTTATAGTTTATTTTCTGAGGGCATGGTTGATTTTTGGACGAATCGCACTGTAAGTTTATTTAAAACAAAACTATAATTAATGTAACTAAAACCAGCCTGAAAAGTGACTCCCAAAAATAAACGCAATAAATAAATAGTTGTTTAACGATCGAGCGAAAAAAATACTGAAATTTACCTTCATATTATAGAGCAATTTCACAAAGATACGCTTGCACGGAAACGCTAACACACGAATTTAAAAAGATGGCTGCCGAAATTTCGTGAGCTCCCTCGTGCACACCAGGGCACACCCACAGACTTCCCAGAGGGCACACCTCGGCTGCTCGGTTCCCTCAACCACCAATATTCCGATTCGTTACTTCTAGCCGAGCTTCAGAGGAATTAAGGTCAAGTATTAGCAGCCAGGAAAGTTGATTTGCAAGGACCAACGAGAGTCTCGGATGTCGACTAGCAGCGCTATCTGAAGGTCGTGGAATTATCGTTTAGTATATAAGGCGGCAAAAAAGATTGTTTTTTTCAGATATAGGAGCTTTACCGTTAGCGGCTCGGGGACATCCGAGTTCGCAGATGTGCCGGAGGCGCTTCGCGCCTCTCGGCACAGCTGCTCAATGAGTCGATACACTGCTCAGTTTTCTCATTTAAAACTCGATTACAGGATTAATAAGAGGAATTTGGGTCTGATTTTTTTATCCCGACACAATAAATTTTGTCCTCTTTTCGATAAAAGCTATCCGGAACGACAGATTTTTCTAGAATTTCGAAACTTATGACTTACGAAGGAGGGATTCGACTCTTCGAGAATATCGTTTTATTTACATTCAGATGTAGACATCATTCCTCGGATGGTTGGTTGCATAAAGATAGCGCTCGGACATGTTAACGATATCGTTAAATATTTAACGAGGGATCAAATTTTTACCTAAATTTGAACAACGCTCTGCGAAATCGGAAAATAATGAAAGCGCTGTTGTATGAAAAGGGGGTACTTGTATAGACATACATAGGGTCCAATATTCGATTATATAGACATAATTAGCCTATCTATAGGGTCCAATAATCGATTATATAGACATAATTAGCTTATATATAGGGTCCAATAATCTATTATATAGACATACGTAAGGTCCAATAATCGATTGTATAGACATAAATAGCCTATATATAGGGTCCAATAATCGATTGTGTAGACATATGTGAGGTGCAATAATCGATTGTATAGACATACATAGGGTCCAATATTCGATTATATAGACATAATTAGCTTATATATAGGGTCCAATAATCTATTATATAGACATACATAAGGTCCAATAATCGATTGTATAGACATAAATAGCCTATATATAGGGTCCAATAATCGATTGTGTAGACATATGTGAGGTGCAATAATCGATTGTATAGACATACATAGGGTCCAATATTCGATTATATAGACATAATTAGCTTATATATAGGGTCCAATAATCTATTATATAGACATACATAAGGTCCAATAATCGATTGTATAGACATAAATAGCCTATATATAGGGTCCAATAATCGATTGTGTAGACATATGTGAGGTGCAATAATCGATTGTATAGACATACATAGGGTCCAATATTCGATTATATAGACATAATTAGCTTATATATAGGGTCCAATAATCTATTATATAGACATACATAAGGTCCAATAATCGATTGTATAGACATAAATAGCCTATATATAGGGTCCAATAATCGATTGTGTAGACATATGTGAGGTGCAATAATCGATTGTATAGACATACATAGGGTCCAATATTCGATTATATAGACATAATTAGCCTATATATAGGGTCCAATCGATTATATAGACATATAGTCAATCGAAATATAGTCAAATCGATTACATGTATCGATACAGGCATTGTTAGCCTATCTATAGGGTCCAATAATCGATTATATAGACATAATTAGCTTATATATAGGGTCCAATAATCTATTATATAGACATACGTAAGGTCCAATAATCGATTGTATAGACATAAATAGCCTGTATATAGGGTCCAATAATCGATTGTGTAGACATATGTGAGGTGCAATAATCGATTGTATAGACATACATAGGGTCCAATATTCGATTATATAGACATAATTAGCTTATATATAGGGTCCAATAATCTATTATATAGACATACATAAGGTCCAATAATCGATTGTATAGACATAAATAGCCTATATATAGGGTCCAATAATCGATTGTGTAGACATATGTGAGGTGCAATAATCGATTGTATAGACATACATAGGGTCCAATATTCGATTATATAGACATAATTAGCTTATATATAGGGTCCAATAATCTATTATATAGACATACATAAGGTCCAATAATCGATTGTATAGACATAAATAGCCTATATATAGGGTCCAATAATCGATTGTGTAGACATATGTGAGGTGCAATAATCGATTGTATAGACATACATAGGGTCCAATATTCGATTATATAGACATAATTAGCTTATATATAGGGTCCAATAATCTATTATATAGACATACATAAGGTCCAATAATCGATTGTATAGACATAAATAGCCTATATATAGGGTCCAATAATCGATTGTGTAGACATATGTGAGGTGCAATAATCGATTGTATAGACATACATAGGGTCCAATATTCGATTATATAGACATAATTAGCCTATATATAGGGTCCAATCGATTATATAGACATATAGTCAATCGAAATATAGTCAAATCGATTACATGTATCGATACAGGCATTGTTAGCCTATCTATAGGGTCCAATAATCGATTATATAGACATAATTAGCTTATATATAGGGTCCAATAATCTATTATATAGACATACGTAAGGTCCAATAATCGATTGTATAGACATAAATAGCCTGTATATAGGGTCCAATAATCGATTGTGTAGACATATGTGAGGTGCAATAATCGATTGTATAGACATACATAGGGTCCAATATTCGATTATATAGACATAATTAGCTTATATATAGGGTCCAATAATCTATTATATAGACATACATAAGGTCCAATAATCGATTGTATAGACATAAATAGCCTATATATAGGGTCCAATAATCGATTGTGTAGACATATGTGAGGTGCAATAATCGATTGTATAGACATACATAGGGTCCAATATTCGATTATATAGACATAATTAGCTTATATATAGGGTCCAATAATCTATTATATAGACATACATAAGGTCCAATAATCGATTGTATAGACATAAATAGCCTATATATAGGGTCCAATAATCGATTGTGTAGACATATGTGAGGTGCAATAATCGATTGTATAGACATACATAGGGTCCAATATTCGATTATATAGACATAATTAGCTTATATATAGGGTCCAATAATCTATTATATAGACATACATAAGGTCCAATAATCGATTGTATAGACATAAATAGCCTATATATAGGGTCCAATAATCGATTGTGTAGACATATGTGAGGTGCAATAATCGATTGTATAGACATACATAGGGTCCAATATTCGATTATATAGACATAATTAGCCTATATATAGGGTCCAATCGATTATATAGACATATAGTCAATCGAAATATAGTCAAATCGATTACATGTATCGATACAGGCATTGTTAGCCTATCTATAGGGTCCAATAATCGATTATATAGACATAATTAGCTTATATATAGGGTCCAATAATCTATTATATAGACATACGTAAGGTCCAATAATCGATTGTATAGACATAAATAGCCTGTATATAGGGTCCAATAATCGATTGTGTAGACATATGTGAGGTGCAATAATCGATTGTATAGACATACATAGGGTCCAATATTCGATTATATAGACATAATTAGCTTATATATAGGGTCCAATAATCTATTATATAGACATACATAAGGTCCAATAATCGATTGTATAGACATAAATAGCCTATATATAGGGTCCAATAATCGATTGTGTAGACATATGTGAGGTGCAATAATCGATTGTATAGACATACATAGGGTCCAATATTCGATTATATAGACATAATTAGCTTATATATAGGGTCCAATAATCTATTATATAGACATACATAAGGTCCAATAATCGATTGTATAGACATAAATAGCCTATATATAGGGTCCAATAATCGATTGTGTAGACATATGTGAGGTGCAATAATCGATTGTATAGACATACATAGGGTCCAATATTCGATTATATAGACATAATTAGCTTATATATAGGGTCCAATAATCTATTATATAGACATACATAAGGTCCAATAATCGATTGTATAGACATAAATAGCCTATATATAGGGTCCAATAATCGATTGTGTAGACATATGTGAGGTGCAATAATCGATTGTATAGACATACATAGGGTCCAATATTCGATTATATAGACATAATTAGCCTATATATAGGGTCCAATCGATTATATAGACATATAGTCAATCGAAATATAGTCAAATCGATTACATGTATCGATACAGGCATTGTTAGCCTATCTATAGGGTCCAATAATCGATTATATAGACATAATTAGCTTATATATAGGGTCCAATAATCTATTATATAGACATACGTAAGGTCCAATAATCGATTGTATAGACATAAATAGCCTGTATATAGGGTCCAATAATCGATTGTGTAGACATATGTGAGGTGCAATAATCGATTGTATAGACATACATAGGGTCCAATATTCGATTATATAGACATAATTAGCTTATATATAGGGTCCAATAATCTATTATATAGACATACATAAGGTCCAATAATCGATTGTATAGACATAAATAGCCTATATATAGGGTCCAATAATCGATTGTGTAGACATATGTGAGGTGCAATAATCGATTGTATAGACATACATAGGGTCCAATATTCGATTATATAGACATAATTAGCTTATATATAGGGTCCAATAATCTATTATATAGACATACATAAGGTCCAATAATCGATTGTATAGACATAAATAGCCTATATATAGGGTCCAATAATCGATTGTGTAGACATATGTGAGGTGCAATAATCGATTGTATAGACATACATAGGGTCCAATATTCGATTATATAGACATAATTAGCTTATATATAGGGTCCAATAATCTATTATATAGACATACATAAGGTCCAATAATCGATTGTATAGACATAAATAGCCTATATATAGGGTCCAATAATCGATTGTGTAGACATATGTGAGGTGCAATAATCGATTGTATAGACATACATAGGGTCCAATATTCGATTATATAGACATAATTAGCCTATATATAGGGTCCAATCGATTATATAGACATATAGTCAATCGAAATATAGTCAAATCGATTACATGTATCGATACAGGCATTGTTAGCCTATCTATAGGGTCCAATAATCGATTATATAGACATAATTAGCTTATATATAGGGTCCAATAATCTATTATATAGACATACGTAAGGTCCAATAATCGATTGTATAGACATAAATAGCCTGTATATAGGGTCCAATAATCGATTGTGTAGACATATGTGAGGTGCAATAATCGATTGTATAGACATACATAGGGTCCAATATTCGATTATATAGACATAATTAGCTTATATATAGGGTCCAATAATCTATTATATAGACATACATAAGGTCCAATAATCGATTGTATAGACATAAATAGCCTATATATAGGGTCCAATAATCGATTGTGTAGACATATGTGAGGTGCAATAATCGATTGTATAGACATACATAGGGTCCAATATTCGATTATATAGACATAATTAGCTTATATATAGGGTCCAATAATCTATTATATAGACATACATAAGGTCCAATAATCGATTGTATAGACATAAATAGCCTATATATAGGGTCCAATAATCGATTGTGTAGACATATGTGAGGTGCAATAATCGATTGTATAGACATACATAGGGTCCAATATTCGATTATATAGACATAATTAGCTTATATATAGGGTCCAATAATCTATTATATAGACATACATAAGGTCCAATAATCGATTGTATAGACATAAATAGCCTATATATAGGGTCCAATAATCGATTGTGTAGACATATGTGAGGTGCAATAATCGATTGTATAGACATACATAGGGTCCAATATTCGATTATATAGACATAATTAGCCTATATATAGGGTCCAATCGATTATATAGACATATAGTCAATCGAAATATAGTCAAATCGATTACATGTATCGATACAGGCATTGTTAGCCTATCTATAGGGTCCAATAATCGATTATATAGACATAATTAGCTTATATATAGGGTCCAATAATCTATTATATAGACATACGTAAGGTCCAATAATCGATTGTATAGACATAAATAGCCTGTATATAGGGTCCAATAATCGATTGTGTAGACATATGTGAGGTGCAATAATCGATTGTATAGACATACATAGGGTCCAATATTCGATTATATAGACATAATTAGCTTATATATAGGGTCCAATAATCTATTATATAGACATACATAAGGTCCAATAATCGATTGTATAGACATAAATAGCCTATATATAGGGTCCAATAATCGATTGTGTAGACATATGTGAGGTGCAATAATCGATTGTATAGACATACATAGGGTCCAATATTCGATTATATAGACATAATTAGCTTATATATAGGGTCCAATAATCTATTATATAGACATACATAAGGTCCAATAATCGATTGTATAGACATAAATAGCCTATATATAGGGTCCAATAATCGATTGTGTAGACATATGTGAGGTGCAATAATCGATTGTATAGACATACATAGGGTCCAATATTCGATTATATAGACATAATTAGCTTATATATAGGGTCCAATAATCTATTATATAGACATACATAAGGTCCAATAATCGATTGTATAGACATAAATAGCCTATATATAGGGTCCAATAATCGATTGTGTAGACATATGTGAGGTGCAATAATCGATTGTATAGACATACATAGGGTCCAATATTCGATTATATAGACATAATTAGCCTATATATAGGGTCCAATCGATTATATAGACATATAGTCAATCGAAATATAGTCAAATCGATTACATGTATCGATACAGGCATTGTTAGCCTATCTATAGGGTCCAATAATCGATTATATAGACATAATTAGCTTATATATAGGGTCCAATAATCTATTATATAGACATACGTAAGGTCCAATAATCGATTGTATAGACATAAATAGCCTGTATATAGGGTCCAATAATCGATTGTGTAGACATATGTGAGGTGCAATAATCGATTGTATAGACATACATAGGGTCCAATATTCGATTATATAGACATAATTAGCTTATATATAGGGTCCAATAATCTATTATATAGACATACATAAGGTCCAATAATCGATTGTATAGACATAAATAGCCTATATATAGGGTCCAATAATCGATTGTGTAGACATATGTGAGGTGCAATAATCGATTGTATAGACATACATAGGGTCCAATATTCGATTATATAGACATAATTAGCTTATATATAGGGTCCAATAATCTATTATATAGACATACATAAGGTCCAATAATCGATTGTATAGACATAAATAGCCTATATATAGGGTCCAATAATCGATTGTGTAGACATATGTGAGGTGCAATAATCGATTGTATAGACATACATAGGGTCCAATATTCGATTATATAGACATAATTAGCTTATATATAGGGTCCAATAATCTATTATATAGACATACATAAGGTCCAATAATCGATTGTATAGACATAAATAGCCTATATATAGGGTCCAATAATCGATTGTGTAGACATATGTGAGGTGCAATAATCGATTGTATAGACATACATAGGGTCCAATATTCGATTATATAGACATAATTAGCCTATATATAGGGTCCAATCGATTATATAGACATATAGTCAATCGAAATATAGTCAAATCGATTACATGTATCGATACAGGCATTGTTAGCCTATCTATAGGGTCCAATAATCGATTATATAGACATAATTAGCTTATATATAGGGTCCAATAATCTATTATATAGACATACGTAAGGTCCAATAATCGATTGTATAGACATAAATAGCCTGTATATAGGGTCCAATAATCGATTGTGTAGACATATGTGAGGTGCAATAATCGATTGTATAGACATACATAGGGTCCAATATTCGATTATATAGACATAATTAGCTTATATATAGGGTCCAATAATCTATTATATAGACATACATAAGGTCCAATAATCGATTGTATAGACATAAATAGCCTATATATAGGGTCCAATAATCGATTGTGTAGACATATGTGAGGTGCAATAATCGATTGTATAGACATACATAGGGTCCAATATTCGATTATATAGACATAATTAGCTTATATATAGGGTCCAATAATCTATTATATAGACATACATAAGGTCCAATAATCGATTGTATAGACATAAATAGCCTATATATAGGGTCCAATAATCGATTGTGTAGACATATGTGAGGTGCAATAATCGATTGTATAGACATACATAGGGTCCAATATTCGATTATATAGACATAATTAGCTTATATATAGGGTCCAATAATCTATTATATAGACATACATAAGGTCCAATAATCGATTGTATAGACATAAATAGCCTATATATAGGGTCCAATAATCGATTGTGTAGACATATGTGAGGTGCAATAATCGATTGTATAGACATACATAGGGTCCAATATTCGATTATATAGACATAATTAGCCTATATATAGGGTCCAATCGATTATATAGACATATAGTCAATCGAAATATAGTCAAATCGATTACATGTATCGATACAGGCATTGTTAGCCTATCTATAGGGTCCAATAATCGATTATATAGACATAATTAGCTTATATATAGGGTCCAATAATCTATTATATAGACATACGTAAGGTCCAATAATCGATTGTATAGACATAAATAGCCTGTATATAGGGTCCAATAATCGATTGTGTAGACATATGTGAGGTGCAATAATCGATTGTATAGACATACATAGGGTCCAATATTCGATTATATAGACATAATTAGCTTATATATAGGGTCCAATAATCTATTATATAGACATACATAAGGTCCAATAATCGATTGTATAGACATAAATAGCCTATATATAGGGTCCAATAATCGATTGTGTAGACATATGTGAGGTGCAATAATCGATTGTATAGACATACATAGGGTCCAATATTCGATTATATAGACATAATTAGCTTATATATAGGGTCCAATAATCTATTATATAGACATACATAAGGTCCAATAATCGATTGTATAGACATAAATAGCCTATATATAGGGTCCAATAATCGATTGTGTAGACATATGTGAGGTGCAATAATCGATTGTATAGACATACATAGGGTCCAATATTCGATTATATAGACATAATTAGCTTATATATAGGGTCCAATAATCTATTATATAGACATACATAAGGTCCAATAATCGATTGTATAGACATAAATAGCCTATATATAGGGTCCAATAATCGATTGTGTAGACATATGTGAGGTGCAATAATCGATTGTATAGACATACATAGGGTCCAATATTCGATTATATAGACATAATTAGCCTATATATAGGGTCCAATCGATTATATAGACATATAGTCAATCGAAATATAGTCAAATCGATTACATGTATCGATACAGGCATTGTTAGCCTATCTATAGGGTCCAATAATCGATTATATAGACATAATTAGCTTATATATAGGGTCCAATAATCTATTATATAGACATACGTAAGGTCCAATAATCGATTGTATAGACATAAATAGCCTGTATATAGGGTCCAATAATCGATTGTGTAGACATATGTGAGGTGCAATAATCGATTGTATAGACATACATAGGGTCCAATATTCGATTATATAGACATAATTAGCTTATATATAGGGTCCAATAATCTATTATATAGACATACATAAGGTCCAATAATCGATTGTATAGACATAAATAGCCTATATATAGGGTCCAATAATCGATTGTGTAGACATATGTGAGGTGCAATAATCGATTGTATAGACATACATAGGGTCCAATATTCGATTATATAGACATAATTAGCTTATATATAGGGTCCAATAATCTATTATATAGACATACATAAGGTCCAATAATCGATTGTATAGACATAAATAGCCTATATATAGGGTCCAATAATCGATTGTGTAGACATATGTGAGGTGCAATAATCGATTGTATAGACATACATAGGGTCCAATATTCGATTATATAGACATAATTAGCTTATATATAGGGTCCAATAATCTATTATATAGACATACATAAGGTCCAATAATCGATTGTATAGACATAAATAGCCTATATATAGGGTCCAATAATCGATTGTGTAGACATATGTGAGGTGCAATAATCGATTGTATAGACATACATAGGGTCCAATATTCGATTATATAGACATAATTAGCCTATATATAGGGTCCAATCGATTATATAGACATATAGTCAATCGAAATATAGTCAAATCGATTACATGTATCGATACAGGCATTGTTAGCCTATCTATAGGGTCCAATAATCGATTATATAGACATAATTAGCTTATATATAGGGTCCAATAATCTATTATATAGACATACGTAAGGTCCAATAATCGATTGTATAGACATAAATAGCCTGTATATAGGGTCCAATAATCGATTGTGTAGACATATGTGAGGTGCAATAATCGATTGTATAGACATACATAGGGTCCAATATTCGATTATATAGACATAATTAGCTTATATATAGGGTCCAATAATCTATTATATAGACATACATAAGGTCCAATAATCGATTGTATAGACATAAATAGCCTATATATAGGGTCCAATAATCGATTGTGTAGACATATGTGAGGTGCAATAATCGATTGTATAGACATACATAGGGTCCAATATTCGATTATATAGACATAATTAGCTTATATATAGGGTCCAATAATCTATTATATAGACATACATAAGGTCCAATAATCGATTGTATAGACATAAATAGCCTATATATAGGGTCCAATAATCGATTGTGTAGACATATGTGAGGTGCAATAATCGATTGTATAGACATACATAGGGTCCAATATTCGATTATATAGACATAATTAGCTTATATATAGGGTCCAATAATCTATTATATAGACATACATAAGGTCCAATAATCGATTGTATAGACATAAATAGCCTATATATAGGGTCCAATAATCGATTGTGTAGACATATGTGAGGTGCAATAATCGATTGTATAGACATACATAGGGTCCAATATTCGATTATATAGACATAATTAGCCTATATATAGGGTCCAATCGATTATATAGACATATAGTCAATCGAAATATAGTCAAATCGATTACATGTATCGATACAGGCATTGTTAGCCTATCTATAGGGTCCAATAATCGATTATATAGACATAATTAGCTTATATATAGGGTCCAATAATCTATTATATAGACATACGTAAGGTCCAATAATCGATTGTATAGACATAAATAGCCTGTATATAGGGTCCAATAATCGATTGTGTAGACATATGTGAGGTGCAATAATCGATTGTATAGACATACATAGGGTCCAATATTCGATTATATAGACATAATTAGCTTATATATAGGGTCCAATAATCTATTATATAGACATACATAAGGTCCAATAATCGATTGTATAGACATAAATAGCCTATATATAGGGTCCAATAATCGATTGTGTAGACATATGTGAGGTGCAATAATCGATTGTATAGACATACATAGGGTCCAATATTCGATTATATAGACATAATTAGCTTATATATAGGGTCCAATAATCTATTATATAGACATACATAAGGTCCAATAATCGATTGTATAGACATAAATAGCCTATATATAGGGTCCAATAATCGATTGTGTAGACATATGTGAGGTGCAATAATCGATTGTATAGACATACATAGGGTCCAATATTCGATTATATAGACATAATTAGCTTATATATAGGGTCCAATAATCTATTATATAGACATACATAAGGTCCAATAATCGATTGTATAGACATAAATAGCCTATATATAGGGTCCAATAATCGATTGTGTAGACATATGTGAGGTGCAATAATCGATTGTATAGACATACATAGGGTCCAATATTCGATTATATAGACATAATTAGCCTATATATAGGGTCCAATCGATTATATAGACATATAGTCAATCGAAATATAGTCAAATCGATTACATGTATCGATACAGGCATTGTTAGCCTATCTATAGGGTCCAATAATCGATTATATAGACATAATTAGCTTATATATAGGGTCCAATAATCTATTATATAGACATACGTAAGGTCCAATAATCGATTGTATAGACATAAATAGCCTGTATATAGGGTCCAATAATCGATTGTGTAGACATATGTGAGGTGCAATAATCGATTGTATAGACATACATAGGGTCCAATATTCGATTATATAGACATAATTAGCTTATATATAGGGTCCAATAATCTATTATATAGACATACATAAGGTCCAATAATCGATTGTATAGACATAAATAGCCTATATATAGGGTCCAATAATCGATTGTGTAGACATATGTGAGGTGCAATAATCGATTGTATAGACATACATAGGGTCCAATATTCGATTATATAGACATAATTAGCTTATATATAGGGTCCAATAATCTATTATATAGACATACATAAGGTCCAATAATCGATTGTATAGACATAAATAGCCTATATATAGGGTCCAATAATCGATTGTGTAGACATATGTGAGGTGCAATAATCGATTGTATAGACATACATAGGGTCCAATATTCGATTATATAGACATAATTAGCTTATATATAGGGTCCAATAATCTATTATATAGACATACATAAGGTCCAATAATCGATTGTATAGACATAAATAGCCTATATATAGGGTCCAATAATCGATTGTGTAGACATATGTGAGGTGCAATAATCGATTGTATAGACATACATAGGGTCCAATATTCGATTATATAGACATAATTAGCCTATATATAGGGTCCAATCGATTATATAGACATATAGTCAATCGAAATATAGTCAAATCGATTACATGTATCGATACAGGCATTGTTAGCCTATCTATAGGGTCCAATAATCGATTATATAGACATAATTAGCTTATATATAGGGTCCAATAATCTATTATATAGACATACGTAAGGTCCAATAATCGATTGTATAGACATAAATAGCCTGTATATAGGGTCCAATAATCGATTGTGTAGACATATGTGAGGTGCAATAATCGATTGTATAGACATACATAGGGTCCAATATTCGATTATATAGACATAATTAGCTTATATATAGGGTCCAATAATCTATTATATAGACATACATAAGGTCCAATAATCGATTGTATAGACATAAATAGCCTATATATAGGGTCCAATAATCGATTGTGTAGACATATGTGAGGTGCAATAATCGATTGTATAGACATACATAGGGTCCAATATTCGATTATATAGACATAATTAGCTTATATATAGGGTCCAATAATCTATTATATAGACATACATAAGGTCCAATAATCGATTGTATAGACATAAATAGCCTATATATAGGGTCCAATAATCGATTGTGTAGACATATGTGAGGTGCAATAATCGATTGTATAGACATACATAGGGTCCAATATTCGATTATATAGACATAATTAGCTTATATATAGGGTCCAATAATCTATTATATAGACATACATAAGGTCCAATAATCGATTGTATAGACATAAATAGCCTATATATAGGGTCCAATAATCGATTGTGTAGACATATGTGAGGTGCAATAATCGATTGTATAGACATACATAGGGTCCAATATTCGATTATATAGACATAATTAGCCTATATATAGGGTCCAATCGATTATATAGACATATAGTCAATCGAAATATAGTCAAATCGATTACATGTATCGATACAGGCATTGTTAGCCTATCTATAGGGTCCAATAATCGATTATATAGACATAATTAGCTTATATATAGGGTCCAATAATCTATTATATAGACATACGTAAGGTCCAATAATCGATTGTATAGACATAAATAGCCTGTATATAGGGTCCAATAATCGATTGTGTAGACATATGTGAGGTGCAATAATCGATTGTATAGACATACATAGGGTCCAATATTCGATTATATAGACATAATTAGCTTATATATAGGGTCCAATAATCTATTATATAGACATACATAAGGTCCAATAATCGATTGTATAGACATAAATAGCCTATATATAGGGTCCAATAATCGATTGTGTAGACATATGTGAGGTGCAATAATCGATTGTATAGACATACATAGGGTCCAATATTCGATTATATAGACATAATTAGCTTATATATAGGGTCCAATAATCTATTATATAGACATACATAAGGTCCAATAATCGATTGTATAGACATAAATAGCCTATATATAGGGTCCAATAATCGATTGTGTAGACATATGTGAGGTGCAATAATCGATTGTATAGACATACATAGGGTCCAATATTCGATTATATAGACATAATTAGCTTATATATAGGGTCCAATAATCTATTATATAGACATACATAAGGTCCAATAATCGATTGTATAGACATAAATAGCCTATATATAGGGTCCAATAATCGATTGTGTAGACATATGTGAGGTGCAATAATCGATTGTATAGACATACATAGGGTCCAATATTCGATTATATAGACATAATTAGCCTATATATAGGGTCCAATCGATTATATAGACATATAGTCAATCGAAATATAGTCAAATCGATTACATGTATCGATACAGGCATTGTTAGCCTATCTATAGGGTCCAATAATCGATTATATAGACATAATTAGCTTATATATAGGGTCCAATAATCTATTATATAGACATACGTAAGGTCCAATAATCGATTGTATAGACATAAATAGCCTGTATATAGGGTCCAATAATCGATTGTGTAGACATATGTGAGGTGCAATAATCGATTGTATAGACATACATAGGGTCCAATATTCGATTATATAGACATAATTAGCTTATATATAGGGTCCAATAATCTATTATATAGACATACATAAGGTCCAATAATCGATTGTATAGACATAAATAGCCTATATATAGGGTCCAATAATCGATTGTGTAGACATATGTGAGGTGCAATAATCGATTGTATAGACATACATAGGGTCCAATATTCGATTATATAGACATAATTAGCTTATATATAGGGTCCAATAATCTATTATATAGACATACATAAGGTCCAATAATCGATTGTATAGACATAAATAGCCTATATATAGGGTCCAATAATCGATTGTGTAGACATATGTGAGGTGCAATAATCGATTGTATAGACATACATAGGGTCCAATATTCGATTATATAGACATAATTAGCTTATATATAGGGTCCAATAATCTATTATATAGACATACATAAGGTCCAATAATCGATTGTATAGACATAAATAGCCTATATATAGGGTCCAATAATCGATTGTGTAGACATATGTGAGGTGCAATAATCGATTGTATAGACATACATAGGGTCCAATATTCGATTATATAGACATAATTAGCCTATATATAGGGTCCAATCGATTATATAGACATATAGTCAATCGAAATATAGTCAAATCGATTACATGTATCGATACAGGCATTGTTAGCCTATCTATAGGGTCCAATAATCGATTATATAGACATAATTAGCTTATATATAGGGTCCAATAATCTATTATATAGACATACGTAAGGTCCAATAATCGATTGTATAGACATAAATAGCCTGTATATAGGGTCCAATAATCGATTGTGTAGACATATGTGAGGTGCAATAATCGATTGTATAGACATACATAGGGTCCAATATTCGATTATATAGACATAATTAGCTTATATATAGGGTCCAATAATCTATTATATAGACATACATAAGGTCCAATAATCGATTGTATAGACATAAATAGCCTATATATAGGGTCCAATAATCGATTGTGTAGACATATGTGAGGTGCAATAATCGATTGTATAGACATACATAGGGTCCAATATTCGATTATATAGACATAATTAGCTTATATATAGGGTCCAATAATCTATTATATAGACATACATAAGGTCCAATAATCGATTGTATAGACATAAATAGCCTATATATAGGGTCCAATAATCGATTGTGTAGACATATGTGAGGTGCAATAATCGATTGTATAGACATACATAGGGTCCAATATTCGATTATATAGACATAATTAGCTTATATATAGGGTCCAATAATCTATTATATAGACATACATAAGGTCCAATAATCGATTGTATAGACATAAATAGCCTATATATAGGGTCCAATAATCGATTGTGTAGACATATGTGAGGTGCAATAATCGATTGTATAGACATACATAGGGTCCAATATTCGATTATATAGACATAATTAGCCTATATATAGGGTCCAATCGATTATATAGACATATAGTCAATCGAAATATAGTCAAATCGATTACATGTATCGATACAGGCATTGTTAGCCTATCTATAGGGTCCAATAATCGATTATATAGACATAATTAGCTTATATATAGGGTCCAATAATCTATTATATAGACATACGTAAGGTCCAATAATCGATTGTATAGACATAAATAGCCTGTATATAGGGTCCAATAATCGATTGTGTAGACATATGTGAGGTGCAATAATCGATTGTATAGACATACATAGGGTCCAATATTCGATTATATAGACATAATTAGCTTATATATAGGGTCCAATAATCTATTATATAGACATACATAAGGTCCAATAATCGATTGTATAGACATAAATAGCCTATATATAGGGTCCAATAATCGATTGTGTAGACATATGTGAGGTGCAATAATCGATTGTATAGACATACATAGGGTCCAATATTCGATTATATAGACATAATTAGCTTATATATAGGGTCCAATAATCTATTATATAGACATACATAAGGTCCAATAATCGATTGTATAGACATAAATAGCCTATATATAGGGTCCAATAATCGATTGTGTAGACATATGTGAGGTGCAATAATCGATTGTATAGACATACATAGGGTCCAATATTCGATTATATAGACATAATTAGCTTATATATAGGGTCCAATAATCTATTATATAGACATACATAAGGTCCAATAATCGATTGTATAGACATAAATAGCCTATATATAGGGTCCAATAATCGATTGTGTAGACATATGTGAGGTGCCAATAATCTATTATATAGACATACATAGGTCCAATACTCGATTTTATAGACATAATTAGCCTTATATTATAGGGTCCAATATATTATATAGACATGACGATACAGGCATTGTTAGCTATCCTATAGGGTCCAATAATCGATTATATAGACATAATTGCTTATATATAGGGTCCAATAGATCTATCATATAGACATACGTAAAGGTCCAA